>OX451366.1:4161574-5420579 GCA_949629185.1 Apamea crenata | reverse complement strand
CTTTGTCAGCGATGTAATCCCCTAACTTATAATATGCTTGGCTACATAGTGTGCGTTTAATACAAGATTTAAATTTCGTTTCATTCAGTTGGAGTAGGCAGACGTCGTCCTGCCCGGAAAAGCAGCGCCACATGAAATATGATATTTTAAATGTAACATTTACATTTTTTTAGTTTGGGGGAGGCCTTTGCCCAGCAGTGGGACACTATAGGCTAATTTAAAAAAAATGCGATTCCATAACTGCTTCTAACGAATCTACGGTTAAGTCATCACACACAGACAGCAGCGCCATCTACCGGATCTAAATGTGTTTTCAAACCACCCAGGAACCCATTGAAATATACACTCATAATTTTATCAAAATCGGTCCAGCCATTTAGGAGGAGTTACGTGACAAACACACGTACAGAAGAATTATATAATATTAGCTTATTTAGCTTTAAGTAAGAATATTCTACAAAGTATTAGAACACTTTTCAAAAAAAGATGGATGAAATCGGTAAAGTCGTTCTCAAGTTAGGACGTGACCAAGGGAAATAGGGATTCATTTTTACACCTATATATAGATATAATAATCATAAAACGACCAAGATATTGCTATTCGACTATAATAGTAGCAGTATGTAAGATCAACAACAAAAGCTAACCTTAGGTCTTGATCTAAATTAATTCTTGAGTAGGAGGTAGGTACTTGGTTTATATATGCTTCAATTACTTACGTTACTTAGACTCGAGTGACTTAAGGTACTACTCGGAATTGTTGATATAACACATTCAATGAGAAACTTAATTTAATTTAGGTATGGTTTGATTAATTGGTAACAAAGTTAGCTAGTAAGTACTGGGAAACATATCCCAAATTCGTGTTACAAAAACCATTGTTCAGTTACCTTGGTAAATTCTAGAATTCTACGTTGTTTGAAGCCATTATTATAAATGTATTTTGTTATGTATGTGAGGACGTATTAGTGATCAATATACATAATTTGTATATTTCTTTGAATTTTTTATTTCTGAATTTTGTACTTGCTTAAGCTTAATTGTCATTATTTGAACATTCTTTGACGTGATGAAGAAAGAAGAAAGAAGAAAAGAAAATACGTTTATTTGCGGTAAACATGACGCACAAAAGAACTTATGAACAAATAAAGAAAATAGAACATTAAGAAATAGTTGACATGCGTCACAACCACGCAAAACGGCTATCGCTCAGCATTATGCTGCGACCCTATGCAAGACAGAGCCCCAGCGCTGGTTTTCAGCGACAGCCGGCGCCGACGTAATGACGTCGTCCGGTGCAGCAAACAATTATTCATCAACAAATAATAAAACAATTAAGTATACAATATTTTTAAAGCAAACAGTTATTCTGACGCTGTACTGGTACAGCGTACTTAAAGCAAAATAATACAATTTAATTTAATTGTGATAGAAACAAACAGGAATATAAAAAAAAAAAAAAAAAAAAAAAAAAAAAAAAAAAAAAAAAAAAAAAAAAAAAAAAAAACGTGATGACGTCAACCGTTGTATCAAAATAAGAAATAAAATAAATAAGTATACATTACAGGTGCAAATGACAAAGTTGGTGACTCAAAGGAGAACCAAAGTCCTCAGTCCAGGCAGCAACTGCGTGCAGCAGGACAGGCCTAATCAAACCCACGATAAATATGAATGTAAATTTATTTTCATGTTTGAAGGACCTATGTTAATTAGAAAGTCACTCGGCCGTTAGCGTGAGTGACATTGTTTTAAAAAAAAGAACAGAAAAAAACATGGCGGAACTTGAACTACAATAGACCGAGATGATTGACTGAGAAATGAAAGCATAAAACTTCCAAGAATAGCAACCGTTCCCCCCATAAAATTACAACAAGTGAATAAGTTACTCCAAATGAAAGGCTAACGGATATTTTCGTCCGTACAATTTTACTCATTTCCCTTTGTGAACGAATTTTACGACTGTTTTCGGCTCTGTCGATTTATACGGACATAATTAAGGCACCAGTCGAGGGGGTCGGCATCTAACAAAAGGTACAATGCAGGTGAAACGGTGCTCCGCTATCATTGTTTCCAAAAATCAAATTTAACTCGTAGAAGCTATAAAGAAATCCCTAAACCGAAAGCTTCATTTATTTAGAACAAATCTTTTGTAGGCGCAAAATTTTGCCAACGGGAATTCTATATTATGTTGCTAAGTCCCCCATTGTCCCAATCTGTACGAAGATTAATTTACTAGGCTCGGTAAATTCGGGCATAAAAGATTTTGGGTGAAATGGAAGAGCCAAGTTTGATGGAGTGCGCTCCAAGAGAGTTGGATAACGCGCTTTATATCTTTGTTTGTAGTGCTGAGCTTGAGGGCTAAATATAAAAAAGTTTTCTTCAATAACGGCTAAGCCTCTTGTAAAAATAATGTTTTCGTGAATAATGTTAAGGAACTTTGGGACCTTTCTATTATATTCGAGGAAAGTAATTCTAGAATTACGAGTAGGTAACTTCAACTTTTATTTTTTCAGCATTTATATTCAAATATAAAAGTTAATACATTACCGTCTCTTGTAAAGTTTTTGCCGCAGTTCGTCGTCAGACCCAAATTTTTTGTAGAAAGCGATGAAGGTCTTACGTCAAGGGCATGAGCAGCAATGGACTTAGGTAATAAAAATTTACTAAATAATAAGTTATGACTTTCTACCTTTAATTCTAGAAATTTCCGAAAGACTAGTCTAAACGAGACAACGTGGTCTTATATATTTATTTATTCATATATACTTTATTGTACACCAGAAACCACATACCAAAAGAAAAGACATTTAGTTAATACTACAAAACATACAAATCTTTTTCCTTATTTGAAACGTAGTACAGCAACAGCCGAAAATCACTTCAGATTCAGCCATATAATCAGCCAGTCTTAAATTGAAAAATTGCAAAAGCTTTTACTTAGCTCCTCATCTAGAGGATAATGGAATAATTAGTTCAACTTGCGTCTAGAAACTTCTTTGATCATGTCACATTCAGTAGTTTTATATCCCCACAGAGGTTCTATCAATCTTGTACGTCAGATGCACGACTCGTCGGTTTTCAAACAATTATGCTTACTTAAGTGCGTGTTCAGTCGTTCACGAGTAAGTACGGAACTTGCCTTCTGAGCCTCATTGATAACTTTTGGGTTTTCTTGTGTTTAACTTACCTACCTAAATGTTTTTTTGTTAGTAACGATTTTAACGAGGACTGCGCCAGCGAAGGCGCCAGCGAGGGCTGCGTCAGCGAATGCTACGAACGCGTTGCAGAATTTTGGGCCACACAATTAATGTAAAAAAATAAAAATTATGTATATTTTAGCCCTACGCTAAGAAGCAGAAGTATCAATTTTGATACGATTAGGTAACAGTTAGCCTTATAATACAGGGTGGCAGGTACATTGACGCGCAACCTGTTACCATGGATTCAGTACATGGTTCTGAACCAGAGTTGAAATATTTCGTCAGTTATTAAAAAAAAATCCGCTGCTTCATATATTTTGACAGCGTAGGGATTGCACTTTTATATGAAACAGCTGATTATTTTTATATTATGCTAAATCTGAACTAGCTAGACGCTGTACCCATTTTTACCATCCCAACACAAAAGTTAGCAAAATGACCTGACCTAACCCGAACTGCTCAACTGCGACCTGTAAGAAAACTAGCTCTTTTAAAATTATCATACGACGACACCGAAGGATTTATATAGCACCTACTCATAGTAGATACGCACACACACACACACATGCACACACAAACACACCCCACAGCACAAGCCCAACAATAACCATTGCTATTTTATTTTATTTTTACTCTTGTTTTGTTTATTTATTTACTTTTAAAGGTACACCAACAGCTTCTGAACCAACATTCTCAAATACAGTGATAACCAAAGAACAAAATGATAAAATAACTGTAATTATCTAACATCCGCAAACTGTAATGTAACCATTATAACTTTGTTAAAATCTACCCAGAGCCACAAGATACGAACGAATAATTAGTTTTAGCTCACCGAATATGTATGTATATTGTTACTTTTTAATGAATAAACTTTCATTATTATTGTACAAATAATTTTGCGAGCACTTGTGTCTGTTCTAAAATTGTGTTCCCTTTGAAATCCAGAACATCCATTGTTATGATTTGAAGGGGTTATTACAGAAGTAACCCTCTCAAATCATAATAATTGATGCTTTGAACTTTATTTATCGGTTAGGTATAGCACAACCGATAAATAAACTTCAAAGTGTGTCTAAATCTTAAGTCAAATTAACTTTATCAACACAGAAATCAATGGTGTCAACTAAAAACTCTCTGAAATACTCATCGAATATCCTAGACTCACCTAAGTTTTAAGCACATGGTTCAAAGTATGGCTTCATAGATAACTCAGCGTACAAATCTGTTAGAGAAAGGGATTTCAACAACACTGTCAAAACTGTAGACCTACAAAAGTGGACTTTGGCATGTGATCATACTTCCAGCTATATATTCTAGGTCTTTTCAATAATGTGTCCCAAAACTAAATACCACTCAAGGTATTTTCAACTCATTCCTACATGTAATAAAGTTTAAATTCGCTTGCCAAAGTGTTGTAGCTCTATTATAAATGTGGGGGAGTACCCGTAAGTATAGCAAATGTTGTTGAAAGTTCAATGTCAGGAGCTTTACCTGGTTTGTTCTGAAGTTACATTAGAGGCTTTTATTTTGTTGTGTAGGCTTTACTCACACTTAAAGTATCGATATCAGTAATATTGTATGAGATTTTTTAAGTTTGTTTAAGCGTATTGGGTGCTGAGATAGTCCTCGTGTCCTAAAACTTTTAAATTGTTTATTTATGAACAACTAGCTTTTGCTCGTGGCGTTACCCGTAGAGGTCGGAGGTTAGTACTGGGATGATAAAAAGCCAAATTTATGGAAATCCGCTAAACCGTTAATCCGTGAAAGGTAACAGACCGACAGACAAAGTTACTTTCACCTTGGAGTCACCAAGTTACGTTCACCGTAGTTCGATGAAATTGACAGCAAAATATTGCTATGATCTTAGGATTTTCTTGGTTAGGTTTCTGGAAACAATATCGAAACTATAAATACCACCATTTAGTCTAGAAGAAACTCGTATAAGAGGGTGAGATTTAAGCGTTCACAGTTCTAAGAAATTCTTATTAATTTATATTTGATATATTTGACTAGCTGCTGCCCGCGACTTCGTTCGCGTGACATTAATACCTTTTGTTTTTTTTTCTGAAATAAACCTAACCTATATTACTCCTTATAGCATCAGCTATCATCTGCCAGTGAAAGTCCCGTCAAAATCGGTCCAGCCGTCCTGAGATTAGCCGGAACAAACAGACAGACAAAATTGTAAAAAATGTTATTTTGCTATAATATGTACCGTACATAAATTCATATGCATGTAGTAAAAAGCGGTTATTTTAATATTAACAAACAGACACCTTCAATTTTATTTATTTGTATAGATTATAATTTTTATACTGTTTTTTGACTACATTAAACTCTTTGTAAATCATGACAATGGAGTAGTAGCAGTAGAATTTCGAGACATCGCCAAGCGGTTGGTCGACTCTTCACGTGACCAGCCGATCGATTCTCTAAAAATTTCACCGTGAAAAGTTAGCTGAAGTTTGCTTAGAGTGAGCTGTCGATAGTGCCCATCCCTAGCATGAGTTGGAATGACATCTCACTCCACGCTCACTTCACTTAAATTTTCACGGTGATATTATGGTTACAGAATCGCACTGCAGTGGTTTTTTGAATCAGCATTGCCATACAGTGGCAATGCTGCCAGCCTTTTGAGCACGTTTCCTATTGACAGCGATGCGGACGAATTTTTTGATGCCCTTTGATTATTTCGCGTCCTTTTTATATACTTGTACATAAATTATTATTTGATTGTTGATTGTTGAAGATTGTTAGCTTTTTAAATTATGTAAATACTAGCTGCGTCTAGCGGTTTCACCCGCATACGTTTCGATCCCGTGGGAATATCGGGATAAAAAGTACTTATCCTATGTGTTAATCCTGATTAAAAACTATCTGTGTGCCAAATTTTATCCAAATTGTTCAGTAGTTTTGGGCACGAAAGAGTAACAAACAACCATCCATACAAACTTTCGCGTTTATAATATTATATATATACATATGATGATGATGGATGCCTAAGTAAATATTGACTACGGATATAATATGAGTGTTTTTCCACGACAATAATTTGTAATCAATTTGATTTGTTTCCGAAAAGTCCGTAATCTGCTGAACGATTTAAAAAACAGATTACCTTCAAATTGAAATGTCATGTTTTCGGCTTTAATTCCTTCTAATTGATTTAAGTACATTTAAATCTTCAAAGTCTTTCGCTAATCGGCTTTGACGAAGAAACTCATTTCTTTTTAAGAACGAGTCAGTAATCCCTTTAACTTTTAGTAGGTTGGTCAGAGTGGTTGGTGTAGTGGTTGGGGTATGGCTTCGATCGCCAGGTTATGCAATATTATTGGGTTTAACTCTTAGGAATTTCTTAGTAACCGCCTGAAGTCTGAATTTGTATCCTTAGTCTTTAGCTCGTGGCTAAATGATGACAGCCACCCGGATCGATCGAAAGTTAAGCTACGCTTGCCGCGGTCGATTCGTGGATGGGTGACCAAACATTACATGTCGAACGGGGAAACGGATAGGCACATAGATAGGCCTAAGCACGAACTCGTGGAGTTAACGTAATGTAAATTTGATTGATTTTTAGATCTAAAATACAATAAATTATCCTGTAACATTCTGTTTTCAATCTACGCGGCAAGCACAATTAGTATTCATAGATACGAGTATGTAGTATATGTAGTATGTGTAGTACCTACCTACCTATAGATATGAATACATAATCAGCCTATAACGTTCTCACTGCATGAGGAAACGTGTGTCCACACAGATCTCTTCTCTTTTTGAGAGGGAGTGGGCCGTAATTCACCACGCGGGCCCAGTGCGGGTTGGTAGATGTCACATGTCTCCGAATTTTTGGTTCTAAGACATGCCGGTTTCCGAACGATGTTTTCTTTCACCGTTTTGAGAGCAGTGATGATGAAATAAATTACACAGAGTACCACACCTGACTGAGTTTGAACCATCATCACGTACAGACGCCAGCACATCAAGCTACTACAATCTGTCGAATTTCTTTAATAGATTTTCAACTTTATCGCTAAAGCATTAAGGTTCAAGGTTGATTGGGAAAATTTGACAGTTTCGGGTAGCTTGACCTGCTGGCGTCTGTACAACGCGTAAGTCGGGGCAGTTACTACTGGGCCAGCACTGCTCAAACCACTGGCAAAGTCTTCGAACTAAATAAAATTATTATAATGTCGGAGTTATTCGTTTATTCGGAACGCCAGCGCCATCTCGTGGCGCTAGACAGAGTCTAGCCTGATTTCGTGGAGGTGGACGGGAGCTACAGCAATACAAGAGCGGTGTGAGCAGAGCTCTCGGGATCATCGAAACATTGGACATCGTACGGACAACATGTGCTTAGAAACTTCTCGCGTTCCGTATCGTTAAGTTGTGTACCCACAGTGTGTGATTCGCTAGTGTGACTAACTTGCTCGTAAATTATAATCTGATTTGAACTGCAAACCGTTTTTCTTTTGCGCTATAACCAACACTACCCATATGATGATAACGAGAAATAGACATACCTTCTCCAACATAAATATGAAACGAGAATTTCCAACATTTACATTCGAATTCGATTTTTTTTTTTCATTCGAATTTACTTTACGTTAACTCCGCGAGGTCATGCTCCCTCTGTTATGGCATTTTATCCAGCTAGATTCTATAAACTGTCTGCCTACCCCTTGAAGGAATACAGAAGTGGTGTGACGTAATTTTATGTTACAAATAAAAGTAACTTATAGCTTACATCACGAGTAATAGTCATCTTTAGATGTGTCACGAGTACTAGGCTGCCATGAAAGTAAATGGAGTCATCTACGTAAACGTAATAGTGTACATCAGTTGTCTGAATGTATTGTTTGTTGTTTGGCAAATTGTTACATGTTTTTGTAAGGCTAAGAATACATTGCATATAGGTAAGTATAATCAACCTATAATGCTTCCACTGCTGGGACTCAAGCCTCCACTCTGTGAAAAGGAGTAGGCCGCTACCAATCTACCACGTGAGTCCTGTAAAATTTTAACTGTCTACCTGTTACGGTTCATGAGATACAGACAGACAGACGGATGGACAGTGGAGGCTTAGTTTTGGGTACGAAACCCTAAAAAGTAATTTAAAAAAATCAAAAAACCTGACTGCATAAAAAGCGAACAAAAAAAGATGCTAACTAGAATATGTAGAAAATAAATACGAAATGATGTAGTTCGTAAATTGATTGACCAAATACATAGGTACGTCGCCTCCGACTATCTGAACCCTGTCCTTGTCGTCAGTCGTAAAAAATCAACAAGGATGGAATGCGGAACTAGGTGGATAATTATTATTGATTAATTGATTTATACTGAATACTATAAAAAGGTAAAATTTGTCTGTTTGTATCTGTCTTGGCTGTAATCTTCGGAACTACTGATGCATTTACTCGTATAAGTAAACCCCTATATGTTAAAACAAGAATTTCGCGGACGAAGTCGCGGATAGAAGCATGATCAATTTTTCATAATCAATTTGATAAAAAAAAAACAATGACATTCATTTAATCGGAATAAGAAACAAAGCATCTTTTCCTGCAATATTTGTACGCAGTTCTACAACCGCCCTAAGCAACGTGCTCTTGAAAACTAAGGAGCGGTACACACGGCTTATCCGATAGAAAAATATAGGCTTTTCTCTGTAACATGTGTTTTTTGTATTATTTTTATATTTTCTACTTTTTGTCCTGCGGGACCGCTTTAAGCCGTTTATGTTTATAAGAAATATCATTATATTCTATGTATGGGCTTTAAAAGGTAGCTGGGTTTAAGATAACCCTGTTTATTTGTATTAATTTATCATTCAAGTCTCGGTTATTCATACTTTTCGGTGGTTCTAAAAGTTAGTTGTTGTCAACATTTTCTTAAGGATACTTTAGGAATATAACATTTAGTCCGGTCAATTTAGACACCCAAGGTTACAAAAATTCACACTTGGCTAAAAATTGGTTGGATATTTTTTATAGTTATTTATCTGATCTACAATTTTTGTCTGGGCTAATTTTATGATAAAACTTGCCGTTTTGCTGAAAATCGCGAAAAACCCGGTTTTGTGACCTATGACCCAGAGTATTTTTTTCCAGGTGTCGGATCGATGAGGACTTTTCACATTTCATTTGTAATAGTGTTTTGAACAATCCTACCAATGTTCAGCCAAGTGTGAATTTTTGTAACCTCACCCATATATTTTGGTCTAATTTGACCGGACTAATAATTGTACTTTTAAATTTTTAATTTTTCTCTCTGTTCTGTTAGTTTTTGTCATGGTCTGGCAGCTTGAGTAATTAATGTGGCAAAAAATGTGGCCTACCCAAATGTCCTTTCTTTGGTATTGTTCGTCGAATCGTCGAGCTCCTTAAGTTTTGAGTTGAGCTGTACGATTTCTGACAAATGCGTGCACTGGCTGGACAGGTCCTCTCAATCTGTGTGGTTCTTTCCTCAAAAAACCATCTCAGACATCGATCTACATGGTCTTCATATGATCTGACCAAGATTATGTCTGGACTTTAAAAGAGACTGTGACCTCTGAGTTTGTTTCGCCCTTTCTTCTCAGACTAGTCAGATAGGAAACGCCGACCTCATCTAGTTTTTTAAAATATGATTGACGTGTAAAAGTGTTTGTACAAACCTACTTACAAAAATAAAATCATTTATCATTTACGTACGGGTCATGGGGCCCCAGTGCGCGTCTCCTTTTTAAGGAAATTTCTCGTCAGCTGGTTGACACTTCACGTGACTAGAGGGCTGGGCCGTTCATTGGCCAAATAATTAGCATTGCACTTAAACATTGCAATGCTCCCGGTCTTCTGGGCACGTTGCTGCGGACTTAGTAAGAAAGAAAGAAAGAAAGAAGAGAGAAGAGAAGAGAGGTCAGGCGCAGTGAACGATAAGATTTCGTTCACTGGTCATGCGTAATTACGTATGATTTTGGTTTCGTTCGACGCCAGCTAGTGTGCGAATTCTGAAGTTTGCGTTCTGTCACTGTGTGATATAATCACTTATACACACAGACGTAGGTACGGCCTTTACCGCGTGTTCACAGCAATACAGTCGTTAAGCTGCTAATGAATTAATGACCGATGACTGTACATTACCATGTAAACTTCTACCGAAAATTGGTTTGAACGAGATCTAATAGGTCGTTTTTTTTTAATACGTCATAATTCGTAAATTGTAATTGTACGGAACCCTCGGTGCGCGAGTCCGACTCGCACTTGGCCGGTTTTTTTTGTATTTATTTGAATAATTACTTAGTCATTTAATTTAGTACGTAGTGTAAATAGTTTCTATACATACAATAAATGTACGTAATATTGGATTATGTAGGCACCTGTAGGTTTGTACGCACCACACAACATTTTTAAATACAATATTATGTTACGGTTATACACGGTGTAAGGGACATCGACGCTCAAACGGTTAATTATACCTACACGGTCAAAATGTATGTAAAAGCTGTTTTTTTTTTGATAACCGACTAAAACCTTCAAGGCTTTTGGGTCTAGAATCATGTACTGAATTCATGGTAAAAGTTCAAGCATCGATGTCCCTTACTATAAAAATTACACATTATTATAATTATTATAGTCGATAGTTATTTATGTTTTTCATCGGTACCGACAAAAAAATATAAATAAAAATTACACACGGATGTTTCAATTGTTTTTTTTTACATTTTGCGCGGGAGTTTTAGCAGCTGTTATTCGAAAAACATGACCAGTAGTAACAATAGATATTGTTTTATTGTGTCCATTTGGATTTAAATGCAAATAACATACGTTTATACCTATATCTATAGCTTTTTGATAAAAAAAAGAATCCTAAGCACGAGCTGGTTTAGACAATTTGTTTGGTCGGCCAGCACTAAAAAAATCATCTCAATACAGATTCCAAATTCTTATTTATGGACTATTTATAGTAGATGTTTATTTTTATTAATCAAGATAATATTTACATAATATAAGCTAATATTTATAATAATAATAATATGTACAGCCACCGAAAGAGATAAGTAACCAGGTACATCGTATATAGTTGAAGTTTAATAAGAAACCGACGGATGTTTTCGAATAAAATTTATTTTCATGAATAGAAAATGAACAGTTCGTTTATCTAATTAAATTTCATACGAAAACATCAATATGTTTCTTACTAAACTTCAACTATATCCGACGACTCTGGTTACTCCTTTGGTGACCGTACATGTATATGAAAAAATTAGCAAAAGAATCGTAGGGCATCAACAAATTCGTCCGTATCGTTGTCAACAGGAACAGTGCCCAAAAGGCTGGCAGCGTTGCCACGTTGTATGATGATGCCAATTCTTTGGCCAAGAAAGTATAAGTATAATTATAAGTTTAAACACAAATATTTTCTAAAGTTTAAATGCGAAGGTAACTTGCGACAGACAAGTTACCGTTACCTTTTCACACCTTAACGGCTCAACGGATTTGGATTAAGTTTTCCACACGAATAGACTTGTATAAGGACATATCTACCTTTTATCGTGGTAATACGATCCCGTGGGATAATTTCGGACGTCCATGCGGGCGAAGCCGCAGGCAAAAGCTGGTTTGAAATAAATGTCCGACTTCACTGTGTAAATTAATACCTATCAAGATATTTATAAGAAAACGTTGTCTGATCTTAAAATCCTATTTAATTGATCCGAAAAAATATTTATAAACAGCTTACGTAAGCGTAAGCCTTTAAATAAACAGTGTAAAACTGAGTAAAACTAATGTATAAATAAATCTACAATTTCAAGAGACTATTGCAGACCCTGCAGGTACAATGAAGCTAAAATGTAGACGAAGAAATAAGTAGTTCAGCTAATTTATTGATTGAGCAAAGCGGACTCAAGCAGGTAAAACAATGAAGTGAATAATAAGTAAGTTCTTAGGAATAAAATGCTAAGAATTCTCAGTTCAACATTTATATAATAAATGCGTTTTTTCTTCAATTCTCTAAGGGGAAAAGGGATGTTTGAGAAACAGTAAATTCTAGCGCGTTTCCAAGGTAGTTCCAAGGTAGCGTAATAACAAAGGTCAGGAATTAGAACGAACTGTTTTGTATAGGTACCGAAAAAAGTTATGTTTGCAATTCTGCCCGTGTAAACTTCTTTTCATTTTTCCGGATATAAATCATATCCTTCAAGAGGGACTTCTCACGAGAGAATTGACTTTAGTGAGCACAGTTTCGTGACGATCGAGCGAAGCGAGCCCACAAACGGCTCGATTTAGCAGAGCGCGCTTATTCAAGCGACGATCGAACAAAGCGAGCCCCCAAGACAAGCGAGTGGAGCAAGCAGACTTATCCAAATTAGTTTAGTCGTAGAAACGTCCAAAATAGGTGGTTGAGCAGACATTTAGTATTATCATGATTCTCATTAACCGTCTAATAGGATTTTATTTACGTTCTTCAAATGTATGTATACAAATCTGAAGGAAGACATAGGTCCCTTTGATCTTGGTAAATTGAAACTTAGTTGGCACCGCGGGCACAGCCAGTCTCAGATAATTATTCTTGGCAACAGCTTTCCTTGACCTTTTGCAGATGAAACCTCATTTTCATGTCTCTATTACCTACGTTATCTTTGCTTAAGTAGAAGATGAAATAAAGATAATTAGGTAGGTATCTCAGTCGGTAATTGTAATTGTTTCAGTAAAAGTCTTTGTCTTTACGCTTGTCGACTTTTATTCAGAGCATTAAATTCAGGTAATCTTATATAGTCTGTGGTGACTTAGAAGTTTATACATACAGTTAACCACACGTCCACGTAAACTCCACAGAGGATTTATTCCTTAGCAAAAAGGGGTGGTTGACTGTACACGAGTCGTACTTCTTCTCTCGTATCGGCACAAACTATGTAGATGATTAATCTCATGTTTTGGTAAAATATCGTTGCAACAATATCGTTTGCCCATCTCACCGCTGGACGACCGACACCTCGTCTTCCAGGCCTTGGACGCCACTCTGTCACTGCCTTACTACACCTATCATCACTGCGCCTTACCAGAAGGGCAATTCTCGTAATTTTAAGAACGTTCACAGTCTGATCTTAGTCTCAATCTGTCAAAAATACGTGTAATTTCCCTACATTTTGACATTTGTTTGTCGCCGAGATGAGACTGCGAATAGATTTTGAATGTTTTAAATTACGAGAATTGGCCTTCAGTTGTCCTGCGCAACTCCATTTAAGTTCCTTAATACGCTTTCCGAAATCGAAAACCTCGGTATGTGTTCGAATCTCATCATAAAATATGTACGGAGCATATTTTATGACGGGCCTTTTTCATATTTTAAACCCAGCTTTTGTATCCTAATAACCAGCTCCACAAACCGTTCCAACACGAAAGTGTTTATTAAAAATGGAAAGAAATATTTCCATAACTAAAAGCAATAAGAACTGAAAGTAATTACGGTGGCTAGGAGTAATGCAGCTCGACGTAACAGGTTGTCTTTTGTCCAACGTGAAAATGAAACACTTTCCTCGGTTATTTCTTACGTCCTGAAATGACGGTATAGGAAGCTAAATCATGTAGCTTTTTCTGCTATTTTCATTTGTAATTAATTACCTACTCTATTATAGTAACTACTATTTTTGGGATAATTAACTTCAATGTTAGTAGATGGCAAGCAGTGCTGGCACAGGGGCCCCGACTTACGAGCCGCGAATACCTTTTTTTTTTTTTTCCGGGGTGGAAAATCCTCATGGATGTCCGCCGCCCTGGGGCGGGCGACGGGGTCTGTCGGACTCTTACTGACTAAAAACCACCCCGGTGTTCCATCTCACACCTACGCCGGGGGTCGCGGGAACGTACGATCCTTCCGCAACCCCCGACTGGTGCCGGCCCGTCACCGCGGGTCCAGTCCAGTCCAGTCCAATCCAGTCCGACCCAGCCACTTTCTTAAGGATGTCCATCCATCTAGCTCTAGTCTCCACTCCATGACTCGTCTATTTATTCCACCGGCCATCGGTCCTTCGACAAACATGGCCAGCCCATTGCCACTTCAGTATGCTTACTTTGCAAGCTAAGTCGGTAACTCCGGTTCTTTTCCGCAAAATTTCAGTTCTGATTTTATCCTTTAAAGAAACTCCGAGAATAGCCCGCTCCATAGCGCACTGAGCGACCTTGAATTTGTTTACCAGCCCGACTGTAAGTGTCCATGTTTCGGCACCATTTGTCATAATAGGCAGGACGCACTGGTTGCGCACACATACTAACCGTATAACTGAAACCTGATTCAGCATGAGATCTTTATCGTCAATGTGCAGTTAGCAAGCAACCTGATACCGACGACCACTCTAGTCTTATACATTGCTATCTGGTTCTCAGATTAAGATTATTACGGAAGTAAAATAAACAAACAAAAAATAATATCTTTACGATCAGTTGTGAAGAGAAACATAAAAAAATACTTTCGTAATATTTTTTCTCATTAAATTCGTTGCGGGTCCCAAGTTAACCCAATTTTTATTCAGTCGCCTACTGCTTATTTAAAATTGAAATAATTTTTTTCATATTTCCACAAATTGAATCACAGAAAAAAGATGGTGGGCTTTCTGTAAGAATATAATCAAAATGATGGTAACGGCAGTGAATGTGGTCTTTATCAGGACGTACAAGACCGAGCTATCAAGGAACACTTGTTATAATTTGATATTATAACAAGTGTTCCTTGATAGCTTGAGTGCTTGATAACAATTTCATTCATTTTGATTAAGTTTAATTTTGATTCCTTTGCAGTAAAGTAAAGCAAAGCGGAGAGCACTGGTGGCCCAGTGGTAACGACCGCGTACGAAATGTAGGTCATAGGTTGGAACCCAGACAGGCACTTTACTTTGTGTAAACAATTTCATCACCACTGCTCTGAAAACGGTGAAGGAAAACATCGTGAAGAAGCCTGCATGTTCTAGAACCAAAACTTCGACGAAGACATGTGACATCTACCAACCCGCACTGGACCTGCGAGCTGGACTGCGTCCCATTCTCTCTCACCGAGAGGAGGCCTGTGACCCAGCAGTGGGAACATTTTAGGCCGATTCTGCTAAAACAAATCCTTATCATATTTCTACTCACCTCTTTTGTCAAGTTGATACCTATGAGATAAATGAGAATTATCAATCTCCATCTATATCCTATTATAAATTGAAGTCGCTTTTCGTGTCTGCTGACCGCGTTGTTCTGCTAAATTACGCAACGGATTTTGATGCGATTTTCAGCAATATTTAGTCAATGTATTCTGGAATGTTTATGTGCATACTACATTTATATTGAACTTGTATAAAATATAGAAATTTCGGTATTATTTCAAGTCATAAAAACCGTGCGAAGGGGCGGGTCGCTACATAAATTATATTTCCAAGATAGCTGAAGCTTAAAATTTCATGGAAAACATTTAATATTCTATGCCAAAATTGCCGAAATTTTGTCAGAAAATACAGTTAGACTTATAAATAGTTGTATTAATAACAAGTTTGTTTATTTACGAAACTAAGAAATATACCTTGGTAACCAGCTGTTTATTCAGCAAGCAAATTGTATTTGATGGGGTAAACAAATTAACTTCCAGCTCTTCGGAATGCGCCTCAGGAAATTATGTTAAAAGACTTTTACTAAATAACATTGGCAACCCATTTCCGTGACTTTTTCTCGGAAGAATGAGTTGTGGTTAACAGGACAGTAATTTTGACGTGAGCCGGGTAAAAGATTGGTCCTTGTTGGCGCGTAGTCAGTATGTCAAGTAGGAGTTTAAATAAGGGGAGCGAGGATTTTGAATGAGAAATTGTCGAGTCCCTAATGGAGTTAAGGAAGTGGCCTACATTAAAAATCTCCTGTCAACCTTCAGGTTTTTTAGACAAACACGATAAAAGAAGGAAAGTGCTGCCGATCTATTCTGTAAAAAAAATCACCGTGAAAACGTAGGTGAAGTGAACTTGAAGTGAGCTAGATCATTCCACCTTCTGCTACGGATTGACATTATTGACAGCTCACTCCAAGCTCACTTCACCTAAGTTTTCACAGTGAGATTTTTTACAGAATAGCACTACTGTTGTGTTAATGATAAATAATTTTACTTTGTAAGTAGGTTTTTAGAAACACTTTTACACGTCAATCATATTTTAAAACTAGATGAGGTCGGCGTTACCTATCTGACTAGTCTGAGAAGAAAGGCCGAAACAAACTCAGAGGTCACAGTCTCTTTTAAAGTCCAGACATAATCTTGGCCAGATCATGAAGACCATGTAGATCGAAGTCTGAGATGGTCTTTTGAGGTAAAAACCACACAGAATGAGAGGACCTGTCCAGTCAGAGCACGCATTTGTCAGAAATCGTGCAGCTCAACTCAAAACTTAAGGAGCTCAACGATTCGACGATCAATACCAAAGAAAGGACATTTGGGTAGGCCACATTAATTACAGTGGTCCTAGTCTGTAAGTTACAAATAGCTTCTGACCGCGTAAAATTTCTTGGTCCCCCGGCCCACCCCATCGCATCGCATCGCATCGCCCGGCCGTGTTTGCGTTCATTTTCGCTTAGAGTTCTTTCTGCCTCTTGCTCGGCTCCTTAGAATCCTTAGATGTTAAATAGCCTATACATTCCTCAAGAATCAAAAGGGCTTGCAAAAAGCTAACTTTTAAAAAGTTTTTGGTCTGTCTGTCTGTTTGTTCCAGCTAATCACCGAAACGACTGGACCGATTTTGACTGGACTTTCACTGGCAGATAGCTGAAGGCCAATCCTCGTAATTTAAAACGTTCAAAATCTAGTCGCAGTCTCATCTCGGCGACAAACAATTGTCAAAATTTAGGGAAATTAGACGTATTTTTGACAGATTGAGACTGAGATCAGACTGTGAACATTCTTAAAATTACGAGAATTGCCCCTCTGACGTTATAAGGAGTCAAAAAAGAAAAAATATGGAAAAAGCATACGGGTTCCGCGCTACAAAACCCATTATATTTAATTTATATACCTTTGTATGTTCCTTTTCACGTCTAAGCCACTGAACGGATTGTGATAAAATTTGGTAAGAAGATAGATGGGGAAGGACATGGCTACTATTTGTACTTGTCATCCCGGTTGCACTTTCCTGTATAATAATTTCCGACATTCACAAAGGCGAAGCTATTTATAATAAACTAGCTTCTGCCCGCGACTTTGCCCGCGTGAAATTTCAGCCCATCGCTTCCCATCCCATCGCTCGCCCATGCTACTACTTCGTTTTCGCTTAGTGTTGTTTCTGTTTTTAAATTTTTTATTTTGCGCGGCTCCTAAGGGTCGTAGCGTGATGTTAGATATATAGCCTTCCTAATGAATTGGGGTATCAAATGCAATAAGATTTTTTTAAATCTGAGTAGTAGTTCCGGAGATTACCCCCTACATACATACAAACAAATAAATTTTACCTTTTTATAATATTAGTATAAATAAAAAATTTCAACTAATATTTCAGTTAAATAGCTAAACATCCAAGAAATCTTTATCTCCTACATCAATTAAGGAGGTAAGTAAACAAATGAAATAGAGAAGTCTCTAGTCTCTTTGAATTTATTTATCTTTTACCGAATGAAAGATCGAGTGAAAGAGATATTAATCCTTGTAAGAATTCTTTAATGTCAAGAAATGTTTAGTATTTATCTTTTAGTTTGTTCATTAGCTTTACTAGGCAAGCAGTCTGTCATGAGAAATAAATACGAGTACGGCTTTTATTTATTACGAGAAAATGTGTTTGACCAAAAGGACCAGCACCCTAATTGCGTAACACACGGTCAATCGGAATCGGTTTCATTTTGACAGTTCAACAACATTCATTGCGTTATTTACGTTGTTGAGCAGACGCATGACACATTTTTTGAACATATGAAGCAATGGATTAGCAATATCCTTCAAAATGATTCAGATTGAAAAGTGAAAAGAATCAGCACCCTAATTGCGTAACAACGCAATTAGGGTGCTGATTCTTTTAGTTGACGATAGATTACTTAGGTAAATGACCAGACGACTGACAAAAAATAGCAACAAAATACCAATAGTGAAATTCTTAAAATATATTTTTTGAATTATTACCAAAAGCTCTATTATTTATTTAGACTACGATAGAAAGAAACATCACAGAATGTTATGTTGCTGTCGAAAATGCCTCTTTTAAATTAAACAGAATTTAAATTAAATAGAAGCGGTACCCTAATTGCGTAGCACACTATCAATCTCGATCTGAATTATTTTGAAGGATATTGCTAATCCATTGCCTCATATGTTCAAGTTTGTCTGCTCAACAACGTAAATAGCGCAATGAAGGTTGTTGAACTGTCAAAATGAAAGCCATTGCTACCGACAGTGTGTTACGCAATTACCCCGCAGGGGCGATTTACGTATTTTTTAAAACGACCGCATTCTAATCACAGTCTGAATCTATAAAAAATACATCTAAACTGTCAAAATCAAAGCCATTGCTACTGACAGTGTGCTACGCAATTACCCCGCAGGGGCGATTCTCGTATTTTTTAAAACGACCGCATTCTAATCACAGTCTGAATCTGTCAAAGTACATCTAAACTGTCACAATCAAAGCCATTGCTACTGACAGTGTGTTACGCAATTACCCCGCCGGGGCGATTCACGTATTTTTTAAAACGACCGCATTCTAATCACAGTCTGAATCTGTCAAAATACATCTAAACTGTCACAATCAAAGCCATTGCTACTGACAGTGTGTTACGCAATTACCCCGCCGGGGCGATTCACGTATTTTTTAAAACGACCGCATTCTAATTACAGTCTGAATCTGTCAAAATACATCTAAACTGTCACAATCAAAGCCATTGCTACTGACAGTGTGTTACGCAATTACCCCACGGATCTATTCAATCGGATTTAAGATTTAATACGTTACGTTCGTACGTAAAACTCGCTAAATTTCACTACTCAGATATTTTACCTTTAGTAACTATTTGCAAAATATCAGCATCACCATCTCTACTACGGAATGCAGCAGTAAGTACCGCATTAACAGCTTTTTTTATGTAAATGCAGAATCTTGCCAGCGTTATCGCTCAAATCTTGCTGAACTCTGGCTGAATGCCAGTTGGATTTTGAGTGGTTAAAAGATAAATTGAGCCCCGGAAAATTGAGGGAAGTAAAGATAATCGTCGACTGAGACGAGTCAGCTGAAAAGTGTTTTTTATGGAGACGGGATACTAACTTTGTTACAGTTCTTGATAGCACTTGTTTCTTTTGATCGTTATCGTAATAAACGGTTCATATTTTTGCAAGATTTGAAGATATTATGACGATACGGAGTAAGTAGCTCCATTTTGTTTTGTTACGAAGTTACTGGAACCATCGAAAAGGTCGGAGAGTGACGCTGGCTGGTGACAGTCTCTCCAGTAGAGCGTTGCATCGATGGTTGCGTAGTGGCAGGTCTTCTGATGACAGAGATGATACTAGGGGCACAGAGATATTTTATATACTGGTTCCCCAAACCAATAAGTACATAAAGAAAGAAAAAGTATTTATTGCGGCGCGTATAGGAAGATCACAAATCAAACAAAATACAGTCAATAATAAAAAAAAACAAATTATATTAAAAAATAGTAAAAAAAGAGAAATGAAACAGAAAGTCCTATACGAGGTCAAAAGGCTCCTATCTCAGCATGATGCTGCGACAAAATGTAATATAAAATATAGCCGCTGTCGTACCACGTTCAATACGAACCACTATATTCCGGCACCATCCTGATGACGTTAAAGCTGCTGAACCACTAATACGATGACCACTTCTAGTAAAAGCTATCCTGCACCGTTAGAGATATTTTACCTGTCGCTTCCCCAACCCCATTTATTCATGTCGCGGGCTATGTTCAATATTTACATAGGCATGTAAACATCCAGATTCTGAACAAATATCTATAGGTCATCCATTTAGGGGCTCAAAGGGTGTAAGGGGCATAAGCGTTACTTGTCCCTTAAGACCTTTGAGCTCAAACGTGGACGTGGCGGAAATTATATTTGCTATCACTGAGAACAAAAGCCAGACGGTTTTTTCCTGTGGTTTGAGTCTTTATTGTGTTAAGTATTTAGGTGAGCGCATTTATATTATTATTCTTTTAAGACTTTTAAGATTTTTATATAAATAAATAGCTCACTTTTATTTATATTAAATATAAAATTTTATTTATATTATTATATCTAATATATAAAATTCTCGTGTCACAGTTTTCGTTGCCATACTCCTCCGAAACGGCTTGACCGATTTTGATGAAATTTTTTGTGCTTATCCGGTATCTATGAGAATCGACCAACATCTATTTTTCATCCCCCTAAATGTTAGGGGTAGTCCACCCCTAAATTTTATTTTTTAAGACAAAATTTTTAATTTCTATTTTTTTATGATACAACATACAAAAATACATACAATCCTCAATTTTCACCCTTCTACGATCAACCCTTATTTTTTAATAGCCATTTTAGTAATTTAATCATTTTTCCTCTCCGGTCGAAAACTGATCAATCGTCATTTAATTAGTTATCCCCGCCAGATGTCTGCAGGTGTCACTTCTGACCCAGTAAACAGCACGGAGTAGGGATGAGAACGAAGCCGGTCTCCTTTCTGACAATATGCAGTAAGTCTGAGAATCGGCTACTATCTATTTTTTTTTTTTTCAAACCCTTAATTGATAAGGGGTGTCCACCCTAGGGTAGGAGTAGTGTAGGAGTAGGGTAGGAGTAGGGTAGGAGTAGTGTAGGAGTAGGGTAGGAGTAGGGTAGGAGTAGTGTAGGAGTAGGGTAGGAGTAGGGTAGGAGTAGGGTAGGAGTAGGGTAGGAGTAGTGTAGGAGTAGGGTAGGAGTAGGGTAGGGGGTAGGACACTCCGCGAACGAAGTAGCGCCGGGCAGCTAGAAATAATTTATATATGGCAAAACAACGTTTGCCGGGTCAGCTAGTTTATTTATATTTCTAGCTTTTGCTCGTGACTTCGTCCGCGTGAAATCATCCCCTGCCCACGCTAATACTTCGTTTTCGCTAAGCGTTCTCTCTGAGTTCTTTTTTCTTATTGCCCGGGTCCTAAGAGTTGTAGCGTGATGATAAATAGCCTATAACCTTCCCCAAGAATTGGACTAGCAAAAGAATTTTTCAAATCCGACTGGTACTTTCAGAGATTAGCGCGTTTAAACAAACAAACAAACTCTTCTACTTCTTCTTCTAATATATAAAATTCTCGTGTCGGAATGTTTGTTACCAAATTCCTCTAAAACGGCTGGACCGATTTGTATGAAATTTTGTGTGCATATCGGTTAAGTCTGAGAATCGGCTAACATCTATTTTTCATACAAAAAAAATATTTCCTAGAAATAATGTATATGGCAAAACATCGTTTGCCGGGTCAGCTAGTAGTATATATAGATGTAAATATCTTGTTTGAAATAAAGAATATATCTTTAAAGTTAAAAAAAAGCTAAATACATAAACTTGTTTGTACAGGGCCTTCAGGGCAAGGTATAGACAGACAGACATAACTTCCCCACTTATGTATCAGTTACAAACAATCCGGGTTGCTGCTAAGAAGTTCTGGACGGAAAACCCCACAAGACTGTTCCCAATCAGGGAATTGAACACTGGAAAGACCCCATTTACAACCACTAGACCAACAAACAAGACAGTCATAAAAACTTCACTTCTGAACCAAATAATTTTATTCGCTTAATCATTGAAAACTCGCTCAAGTGATGTCTTTTGTGACATTATTCCAATGACACTTTTGCCAACCCTTTCCGAGCCGTCACAGGAACGTTGGCAAATGACATTACGCCTGAGTGGAAGTATGAAAATAGAGGAAATGATGGCGGCTTTATCTGTTTATGTCTGTAAAAGATTTGAACAATGTAGGACGGATAACACGAACATAAATGCGTATTTTTGTATGATTTTTTGAAGCGAAAAGTTCTTTAGGCTCGTTGAGCGATTTTTGGTAGGGGAAAATCTTAATGGTTCGTGTCTCCGACGTGCTTATTTTAACAGTATATCTGTCCCTATGAGTATGACGTGTTGCGGCCAGCAGATAGTCTTAAGTTTTCACTTTTGATGACGTTAAAAGTGAAAACTTAAGACTATCACGTCAGCGCCGCCGGCTGTCGCTGAAAACCAGCGCTGGGGCTCTTTCTATATATGTAGTATAACTACAAAGAAACCAAACAATAACACGAAATATCTCCGGTGAGCTTTGATCCATCGAACCATATCAAGTACTATTTTGTTCTACTCTAGAAAACTCTTTCATCAGCTATTACAAGTAAATCTCAAAAGCAATACTTGACAAGACCCTTCACATCCTCATATAACTTTATGTTCCCGTATTACTACAACTTTGTAATTCTCATTCCACTCCAATACCCTGCAATATATTTATAATAACCCCTTCTGCTCACTATGTACTTATTATGTACAACACCTGTGTACCCATATAATTTTGTATTAAACTATAATCCCACCAATTTACAGTGTCAGATTAATGCTGAAGTTCAAACTTGATTTTGGAACCGTTCCAGCTTGGCAGCATATTTGGCAATTTGGATACCTCGCAGATCTCGACTTTTTTATCGAACATTAGTAACAGCTCTAATCTAACTTTGTTTATTAGGCTGCCAGCTACAGCTTAAAAATCTTTATGTAACACTTTTCGAAACCGGAATATGGAATATCGCGTGCATACGATATGCCGCCTTCGGGGACCTATACCAACTTAAATATTTGCCATAACGTACATTGCGAAACTCAAATAAGCTTAACTGGCAAGAATTCCACTTGGGAAATTTTCTGCAGCACTTACGGTGCTTTAACGAAATTGCTGATTTGATACAGTGAAGTAAATTATCAATTCGGAATGGCCCCTTATAAATATCACCTTTTGAAACGGCGAGCTACTCGAAAAACGGAATTCGCAATCACAAAATAGGCTGACGTTTTCATTGAATTGAAAATGAATAAACCCATCCGAATTATATCAAGTATGATCAGATAAGATTTTGTAGGTACAAATGACAATTCAAATAAGGGTCGTCCCTGGTTAGGCGGATTTCTAATCACGATTTCGTTGGTATTATTGCCATGTGGCTTTAGTTGGAATCCTTACAGATAATTTGGGCCAAATATGCTCCAGCTGTGGCGGGTTTTTCAACTGAAATAAATGAAAGGTCGAGGAAATACAGCCATTACTTTATCCCGCGGTCCAATTTCCTTACACCTGCAAATAGCGAGTTCGATTCAAAAGATATTTTTTAATATTTCCGTGTCGGCACTGCGAGATGTATGGGCCTTTCATACCTTTGAAAGCTTATTTATTTCGTGTTACCTCGTTGTAATATTCTGTGAAACTATCAAATGGGGACTGTATATTTTGGAAATCTATAAACAACTGTATTTTGCGGCAAATTGAAATTGTCATTGCGACATGTTGTGAATAAAATGTGGTATACTTCGTGTGTATAGCTTTCAGGTATATTTTTGTAAGTTAAATATTCCTTTTACGGCGGAAACGTGTGGTTATCATTTGTGTTTGTGTTCACTTTTTGTTACTTTTATGATTGTGATATGAAAAATGTGGTATTACGTGTAATGTTTTTTTTTGTGTTCGTACTTATTACTTTATGCTTTTACGTTCCATGGGGAATAGTATATATGGAAATGAAATAATGTTGTATACAGGCTGTATCAAGGATAACAGCAAATACAATAAGGTTTAATACACATTAGACTGTCGAAATTCATCATCATCATAATCATTTCAGCCGAAAAACGTCCAATGCTGGACATAGGCCTCCCCCAAGCACCGTCACTTCGACCGGTTCTGTGCTTTTTGCATCCAGAAAATTCCTGCAGCCTTCATTCACCAGGTTATCGATCCAGCTTGTGGGTGGCCTTCCAACGCTAGTACAACCTTCGAACATTTCAGCCCCATCGGCCATCTGTTCTGCGAGCTATGTACTCTGCTCACTGCCACTTAAGTTTGACAATTCTTCGGGCTATGTCGGTTACATTGATTCTCCTACGGATCTCTTTATTTCTGATTTGATCACGTAGGGCAACTCTCTTCTAATAAATAAATATGATAATTATGATATGACGAATATTCAGATTGTCGATATTATTAATAAGGAAATGTGAAGTTGGCTCAAATGAAAACAAATGGGTAGAAACAATTTATCGATATCGAAGCACTATCTTCACACATTTTAGTGCTCTGAAACGACTCTAAAACCGCAGAAGTTATTGCTGAAATGTTAAAGAACACACTTAACGATGTCATCAGAGAACTCATTTCGTTCACATTTATGTGTGGTGCAGCAAGATAAGTTTTAGTTTTAAAACTTGCTTTTATTTTACTTTTATGCCAGTGCTTTAAAGTTTTTGAAAGGTGCCATTAAAGTAGGAAATTATATTCCTAAAATTTTAAAGGAGCGTATGATACCTCCTTTATTTCTTTAACTGCTCAAAGTTGTTTGAAGATCGCTTTTAGCGATAAGACCGCCCATTGTGTCACCCCTTGTAAAATTTCTACACTCATATCTGTAATATTTATGCACCACGAAAATGATTAAACTTTACACTGTGTTTATTATTTGCACCACAGAAACGTCGTATTTTTTTAATTCTGCGAATATTTCAAAATTCAAAATAGTTGCAGCCCTGTGATAGACAGACGGCGCGGCGTAGGCTTAAATATATAGTCCCGTTTGGTCGCGTTAGTACCCTTTCGGTACAGAACTCGAAAAATAAATAAATTTTAACGCTTTTTTAATACCCTTTAGTCTGACGCACAATAATTGGAAGCGGCTGCTCCCTGCGCAAAAATTCTCTTACATCACTTTTGTACATTTTTATGAACCATTGCACACCAGAGGCGGGCTGCTCCACACTTATTTGTATTGTAATTCGATGCACTGGGAACCGATGTTGCTATAATGTGCACTTGCCTTTTTAATAGTCCTATAGCGGTCTGAGGAACAGGGTGTAGACCTCACTCGTCCTCCATAGAAAATGGGAGAATCCTCCGACCAGACGGGTGTTGTGTTTTGTGGGCTACTGACCGGCGTTTGACGTCGGGACGTTGTATATATGCTAGTTGTGCGGTAAACTCTGCTTGCGCGATGCAGAATTTTGCGTATCGTCAGTGTGATGCGTAGTTCAACTGTGGCGCCACAGTCTTCAAGACCGGAATTCGGCCTAGCCATCGACGCGGAAGTTATTACAGTGCACAAGTGTGTACGCAGACACAGGTGCACTCTCTTTTCCTTCACTCTTATAGTCTGATGGAACGGCAATCCGACATGACCAGACGTAGGACCAAACGCTTAACGTGCTTTCTGGGGCACGGGGGCCCCACACCACCAAATTCCAAACTCCGTGCTGAGAAATTCCTTTTTGAAACACCCAATAACATTGCAAGACCTGGGAATCGAACTCAGGACCCCACGCCCAGCAGTCTTGCTTGCGACGACGAGACCAAAGATGCAGTTAAAATGTTTAACGGGCCGTTATAGGATCGTTTATGAATAAGTGAATATAACTGTGCAATAGTGATGCTATTTGTCGCCTATCCAATCTTATTTCAGAGTTCACCTTCTATTTATATTGAACTAGTGACCCATTTAAAATTCAACTTTGATATTAAATACCTTAGCTACAGTCTAGAAACTATTGGCTGGTCATCAAAGGGTACAGATTTACCGCTATCCAGGAGCACGCAGGTCAGGACTTTGAGTTATAAGTGACCTAAGATAGTTTCTGAGGTGAAATGACCGTGCTATATCTGTCAGAGATCGTCTTTGTTCGAATGTCGAAGTATACAGGGTGGCAGGGACATCGACGCGCAAACTATAACCATGAATTAAGCATATGATTCTAGACCGTAGAAATTTTTGGTCGGTTATCAAAAAAAAAAAACAGCCGTTTTATAGAAAAGTGGTCAAAATGTATGGAAGAACAATTTTTTTTTTAATTACCGACGAAAAATTTCACCGCAAGGGCGTCCACTTTCATGCACCAGTACATGATTCTGGATCCATGGTAATTACAGGCTGCGCTTCGATGTCCCTGCCACCCTGTATTGTAGTGTATTGTATTGTGTGTGGTCTGGTCCTGCGCCTGATCTCTCTCAGGTCGGACTGTTTTGTAAAACGCCTAGCGGTTATGTAAAACAGCGGATTTGAAAATCCATCTGCGACATATCCATAAGGCAAAATACTTGTGTTGAGTACTTTTTGTATTAACTGGTAGTTTTCGTCGACACATCTACATAAACATATACATTTAAGACTGAAGCTTAGCCCTCATAAACTTGATTTAGGTAAATTAAAAGAGGAACTGGTACCTAGTAAAATTCTTAATTTTTTTTTTATTCGTACAAAGTACTAGCCTAAAGTACTATCTAGATTTTTTTCCTTAAGATAAGAACAGGTAGCAACCAGCTGACAAGATTCTCTTTTCCCCTGTTAGATAAAACCTACCTTCATCTGTCCAATGAATCAGTGGAATCCATCATCTCGGTCAGGATAAGAAGGCCAAGGTTGAGATGGAACGACGAAATTTTTGCAAACTTTCTCAAACTTTACGACTTTGTTTCAGAGTTTCAAAGCTAATAATTTTTTATCTTCCTGCTCGAGATAGGCTGTGGGACAAAGTCGCACTAAGCCGTGTTTATGTTGGTCGAGTTAGTAGGCTCGTACTGGTCGGAGAGTGGGCATTAAGGTTATAAATCAGCTTTAGTTACTTCATTGAAATCGTCTAGTCTTTGTTAGGTAGGTAAAGTATGTTACAGGCAATATGTAGGTTAGATGCTCGTCGACCTGAAATTGGTTATGAATATCCAAAAAACTGAAAACGAACTTTCTACAATATATTCAGGGTGGCAGGGACAACATATTCAGGGGGCGAAGCGCAAACTATTACCATGGATTCAGTACATGATTCTGAACTCTGAAATTTTTCGTCGGTTATTTACATTCTTCATGTTTCATACATTTTGACCGCGTAGGTATTGCACTTTGCTATGAAACAGCTAGAAGCGGGGGTCTAGAATCATGTGCTGAATTCAAGGTTACAGTTTGCACGTCGATGTCCCTGCCACTTTTGTATATGCAAATGCTAATGCGGCATGCATGGTTAATTCCAGGCTGCTGCTACTACTACTACTGCTACTGCTGCTATGCTACTAGTATCTACTGAACCGCACACTAGACCTTCTTACTCGACCAATGTAAACATAGCTTAAGACTGCCGAAGTTATTTTGCCGCCAGTTCCCAATGATAACGGTACGAGTAGCAGCCTGATTCCCAGTCTATTGGAAGAGGAATGAGCTACAAGTTTTAATTGAAAACAAATGCCTGACTTGATTAGAATAATGCGTGGGCTGCCTGGAATGTGAGCTAAAGTAATTGTAGTGAATGCTCCTGTTAATATAAATTCCTCAGAAAGCACGTTAAGCTGTTGTTCCCACCTGTCACTCTTAGATCTTCGACAGTTGTCACCGACTTTTACCAACCACGACCAATCTGAATAAGGGGTATCGTATTACCCAGTAACTGGGTTGTGGAGGTCAGATCGGCAGTCGCTCCATGTAAAATACTGGTATTCAGCTGCATCGGTTAGACTGTAAGCCGATCCCAACATAGTTTACAGAACGCTAGGCAAACTGATTTTGCTCCTGTTAATAAAAGTTGGTTGAAAAAATTGATTTAAATATTTGGGTTAATAAAAGCAGGTTTCGAAAATAATTATTAAGTAAGTAATTAAATATTGGGTGAAACTAACGAGCGGGTGGATGAGAGTATTGTTTTTCCGTCGAGTGGTTCCTTTAGGTACTTGTCCTTACTACAGTAAGACCGACGAGAGAGAGAGTTCTTGCCACGTGTTTAGCGAATTTGATCTTTATTAATTACTAGAATTGTTGAACTGACTGTCAGGAATGCCTTCTCTCGACAGGAATGTACACTAGGCACAACGACCACTAGACATTAAATGTCAACACTAGTAGGTGCGATGCCAAAAGACATCGAAAAACTGAAATCACATCAAAATCTACCAATCTCATGTTCAACTGAGTTTAAATGGCAAGGTTCTTAAATCGTAAGCAAATTGATTCTATAACAGATTGTTTTCCATTTCCTCACGAAATAGGAGTGAAAAGAGACAAGAGGAGGGGGAGAATTTATATTGTTTGAAAACTTTGCCTGCTGCTGTATCGGGACTATTTATAACAATTACATCTTGTCTTTTTGGGTAGGTGTGAGAATAGGTTACATTATAAGAAAATAAATCATTTCTATTTTAAAACATATTCAATTCAAAGACAAAGAGCAACCGCTTCGCCCCCAATCTTTAGTGACGAATCAAGAATTCCTTTTATACAGAACCTTCAGCTGATACCTACATTTGTGGAAGATATATTAAAGGAAAGGCGATGGCAAGGTTTGCGTCATTGCGCCTTGTGACTGTGTCCTTTTATAACCAGTTTATAATTTAAATAGGGAAATATTTAACAAAGGGTTGATTTTTCCAACGTCAGATAATTTTGTCCGATGAATCATTTTGAATTTTTGACAGTTCTGCCATACAAAATCTGACAGACGTCAATTTTATTCCACGAATAAAATTAGAACTGTCAAAAATTCAAAATTATTCCTCCGGTAAAATTGTCTGGCGATTGAGAAATCAGCCCTAATCGCTGATTTTTCCAACGCCAGATAACTTTACCGGAGGAATAATTTTGAATTTTTGACAGTTCTTCCACACAAAAACTGTCAGACGTCAATTTTATTCCACGAATAAAAATTATCGGTCGGTTGAAAAATCAGCCCTAATACTCTGAAAACTTTTAAACGTGAAGTCGTTGGTCCCGGCTGTCATTCGTGGATTTAATGGGCATTATTAGAAATTCGATTAAACACATGCCATTAAAATATAATTGTATGTGTTAAGGCATAGATTAAACAGTCTATGGCAATAGATGCGGTTATTAGATTAGTAATTTTCGCTCCATTTCACATGAAATCGTGGGATGGCATGTTTTGATAAGGCAAATCCTACTAATATTATAAACGCGAAAGTTTGTGAGGATGGATTGATGTTTGTTACTCTTTCACGCAAAAATCGCTGAACGGATTTGGATGAAATTTGGCACACAGATTTGTAACCAGATTACACTTTTTATCCCGATATTTCCACGGGATCGAAACTTATGCGGGTAAAACTGGGGGCGCAGTTAGTAAATAAATATGAAGAAACTGAGCAAAGGTAAATGAAACTCGATATTTGTGTACACTTGGCTACTTCTATTCATGACTAGGACCTTGTTGTAAGTGTTGTTATGCAGACCATTAGTCAAGGAAAATAATTAACTGTGACCAGTATCTCGTGTTGGCTTTTCGCTTCAAAGGCTAAACTACTCACAGTAATTATGAAAATATTTATACTTCCACTTGAATAGTCGTTCTCTAACTAGGAACGACGCGCACATCTACGACTTTCATTTCTAATTAGAATAGATGGCTTCTCGCAAAAAACTTAATATTTTCGTCTTCAATAAAAGTCCCAATGGGTTTTTCGACTGGACTCATTAAATGAAGCTCGAAATTTTTTTTGTTCGAGTTCCACGAGTATAATCTTCAGTCCCACTCGTTTTGATAACAAGTCGGGGTTTCTTTGTATAAACTCGCGGCGGGGAATAAATAATAGTACTTTGTGAATTTTAAGTACTTGTACAGTCAGCGCTAACAATCGATTAACATTGTTAATATTACATACCTACCTATCATCTGAATTGTTACAAAAATTTTTGATACATTGCTATTCAGCATTTCATGTAATAACTTCGTTAAGATTTTTATGAATAATTTGCGCAATGTAATCTATACATAGTATAAAATAAAGTCGATTTGGAGACATCAAAAGCGACTTTATTTTATACTGTCGGACCGTTTAGACCTTCTCAACTAAACAATGGACTTGCCATGCGGTTTTCACCATCACTTAGAGCATTTATTTTGAAAAGTTTATAATATATATAATACATTAATATCTATCTTAGATATCGCTCAGAAATCTTGTTGTTTCAACATAATAATATCATCATTGCACTGATGAAAAGCCGGGACGGGTCGCTAGTTAAGAATAAAAAAACTGAAGGGTCGACCAATCTTAGTTTCTGACCGTACCTACTGAAAGCGAAAATGTGGTCTGAGAAATCGGTGCTATTGTGTATTTTATGGATAATAACTGTGTCCAAACCCTACAATTAAATGAAATGTGCTTGTAATACTAGTTTACCACATTTATGCACAAGGGATTTATATTCACCACTCCAAGCGTCTAGACGTCGGAATGTATTTTATTCAGTTAAGTAAAAGCGACATTTGAAAACATTCCAAAATGTTTGACTTTAATATTTTAAGCTCTGATTTCTGAAAGCTAATTTAATTTGTTCTGTTGTCAAATGTCATGTCAATTTGTAAGAAATTATTTTAGTCCAATTATTAATTTATCCGAAGGGCAACGGCTATGCTTGGAGTTTCCATTCGTGATCGAATCAGAAATGGAGAGATCCACGGGAGAACCAAGGTTGCCGACATAGCCCGAAGAATTGACAAACTTAAGTGGGCAGGGCGCATTGCTCGCAGAACAGATGGGACAGAGAGAGGCCGAAAGGTTCTGGAGTGGCGGCCGCGTACCGGAAGACGTAGCGTTGGCCGCAGGAACCCGTGAGATGCAAGAAGCGCAGAACCAGTCGAAGTGGAGGTGCTTGTAGGAGGCCTCCTTTGTCCAGCAGAGGACGTCTTTCGGCTGAAATGGTGATGATGATTAATTTATTAGATATTATTTTAATCATAGACACACGTTTTGGGCACTGTTCCTGTTGACAGCGATGCGGACGATTTTTTTATTGCCCTATGATTCTTTTGCTTATTTTTTCATATACATGTACATATTATTATTTAAAACGTTAGCTTATATTATGTAAATATTATCTTAATTAAATAAATAAAGTACCACAGAAGGCTTACCCTCGTACATAAATATATGAATTGAGACCAAATGATAGTCACATTATTGATTTCAGTGTTTCCAGACATAGAACCTTGTTATTTTTAAAAAAACTTCCTTAGATTACTTACCACATAGATTTTACTCTTTAATACTTACAAAAACATAGTATTCTTCCACTGTCTTGAGCAGGTTCTGTATTATAGTGGAGCTAACTGGCCAGATTGCGCCGGGCGTGGGCCATCGACACTTTTTTTTTTTTTTTTAACTTTTCCCCACACTAGGAATTACTCCTGTATCGTGGGTGCGTTCACAAACATTTAAGCTCACACAAACAGCCGGAACAACTACCTGTAGGCAATACAAATATTTGTTCCGTGCGGGAATCTAACCCGCGACTCGCAGCGCAGCAGTTGATCGCTCAGCCACTGCGCCAACCGTGTCGTCAAAAACTTGTTAGGTAGAGGCTCTTGATCATGGGTATATTAGGCATAACTGCAACGCAATTCGATAATTTGTTATGTTAGCATATTTTAAATACTCTTCACCTTTTTATACTTTATTTTTCCATTTTTATTTCTATTTAAATTGCTTATGTCCTAATCAAAAGTAAGAGGGTAAAATTGCAATACTGTTTGTCTTGTTATTTTATTTTCCTTTTTGTATCTTAAATTTAAGAAGTATTTTGCAATAATTTCTAAATTCTAGAGCCTTTAGTTTTATTATTAAGTATTATGCATATTCATTTCTAATATTTCTGGTTACCAAGGCTATTGTTGCCAATGAGACTACATATACACAATGGCCAAACATACCTATATACATCGTACAGAGTTTTGGTGTTACAGTGAAGACAACTTGCACCTATGTCACGCCACGTCCTCAAACTTAAAATGAGTTCTGAAACCTACTTGTATGCAAAGCTCAAGTTTCACTGCGAGGACTATTGACGTGTCGACGACGTCTCTCCTCAGGAAAACTCAAATATATTGCCTTTGTAAATTACTTTGTAAACTACTAACATCATGTCTTTTTGGGAAACTATGAGTGTGTTCCATATCTTTATCAAAATACAGGGTTGCAGGGACATTGACGCGTAAACTGTAACCATGAATTCAGCACATGATTCTAGACGTAGCGTAAAAATTGTGCGTAGGTTATTAAAAAAAAAACTGCTGTTTCACATAAAAGTGCAACATCTACGCAGACAAAATATTGGTCGAGCATAACGACCGACGACGATATATTAATTCCACATCAAAGTTTTGTTAAGTTTTGTTCCACAGCAATTTTTTTTGGTTAATAGCCGATGAAAAATTTCAGTGATTCAAAATCATGTACACGGTAATCAGGTTGCACGTCGATGTCCCTATCACCCTGTATTATTAGGAATGTAACTCAAGAACTAAGCGAAATGCTACAAAACATAGGAAATTGTGAAATGATTTTTATTTCTTTCATCCTAGACGTTGTTACGACACCCGAGGCCGTGTCGCCATCATAGCCAACCTCATTTTTTTCCTTCTGTAGCTGCAAAATTAACTGTTATCGGAAATAGGGTGTTTATAAATAAAACTCGCACAGCACGGGTAGAAATATTTATTACAACAGAATGAAGACTATACACAACCTAATAATTACAATATACACGATATCTTTAACAGGAATACATTTTGTACAATTAATTTTATTAACGATGAAAATCTATGAATTTGATCTTAAACATTTTATGTTAACATTACAAATACAGGCCAATTTAAATGTTTAACTTGTAAGAACAATGCAATAAATTGTGATTTATGCTAACAGAGGTTTTAATGAATTAAGCTTATTTTATACGTAACAATTTTCAGAAAGTTCGATCTCTCTTGATAAATACGGGGTTATAATGTATTGTGCTCTGTTTATGAACATTGAGTTTCGATTTATTTGGTGATATCATTGACATGGCTAGGCGGATGATTGACATGACATGCGAGTGTACTATCGGCTTAAATTAAATTCGCTTGCGAAACTCCGCAGACGTGATGGGTATTAATATCTAACCATGATAAATAAAAAAATAACTTATACTTCAAGTAACAACACTACCAGCGGTCGTTGACCCCTAAAAAACAAATACCAAATCTTTTTTATTTCATTTTTAACGTGCTTAGATATCGTTAACCATCACGTCTGCGGAGTTTAGCTAGCTAATTTAATTTGACCCTATTTATAACATTGCCTAACCTTTCGGGGCATACAGGCATGATGTAATTTTCTTATTGACATGCATAGAAAGCTTGTTTTATTATATAGTCAAGGATGTGTAAAAGCATCTTAAAACAGTCTGATACAGCATGTAACGGTACAAGGACGCATTTCTATATGCAAGAAAACTCCAGCAAGAGACAAACAAACTGTCTTATAATAACTTGTCAGCATTAACTTGCTACGCAGTTTATGTACACTTAGGAACAACTATCGCTTTGGGACAGGTGTTCTCATATTTCTTGCAAAAACTGTGTCATCATCTGCCTAGCCTTTTCCCAACTATGTTGGGGTCGGCTTCCAGTCTAACCGGATGCAGCTGAATACCAGTATTTTACATGAAGCGACTGCCTATCTGACCTCCACAACCCAGTTACTGGGTAATACGATACCCCTTGGTAAGACTGGTTGTCAGATTTTCGGGCTACTGACGACCCGTAACGACTGTCAAAGATCCACGAATGACAGCCGGGACCAACGGCTTAACGTGCTTTCCGAGGCACGGAGGGGACTTGGTATATGAAAATGGTCACCCATCCACGGACCAACCGCGGCAAGCGTAGCTTAACCTGATCGATCGACCCGTGCGGCTGTTATTACTTAGCCACAAGCCCCTCGGTGTGAATATGTGTCCTAAAAACAGCTAAATATTTCTTAATTGGCGACCCACACTCATTATTCACTAAAATTAAAATATTATATCATTCTGTCCTGGCCTTCCTCCGCTGCGCATGTGAACTTTAAATGCACAGGCGTCACAGACAAAAACTCTCGGGGCACCCAGCCCACCAACCACCACCTCGGGGATCTTAAACAGATGCTCTTAACAGACCAGGAGATGTAATCAACTTCTGAAGGGAGGTGGGCTGGTTGTCGCCACGACCCACGCACAATGGTCCACCTGAAGGACTAAGACAAGTGCGGAAACCAAACCCTCTAACATAGAGCACCTAGACCCTCCATTTTATAAATAACACAGAAAGAGAAGCAGTATAGACAACAACAAATTGTGCCACTTAAGAATATATAAAAATAAAACAACAAACACTCGCAGTAGATTCTCCAAAAGGGTTAAAGTAGGTAAAGTTATAAAGCGACCTCAGCAATAGGAAAATAAAAATTCAGTTCACGGTACTCACAGGATATTTAATAAAATTTCGCGGCCATTTCGTCTGGCTCAGTTGCGTTAGACTCATGTATAATTAAAGGATAAAATGGGCTATAATCTTGATAAAGATGGTAGTATCGTTACGCGGGATCAAACTCAAATTAGTCTTGGAATGCTTTTGTACGAATCGTCTAATTATAATGTTGTTTTGTTTGTTCTTAGGGGGAAGGAATTTCTTAGTGTATTTTATATATATAGTCGTCCTTTCTGCAGCTAGCACGAACGCGCGGAGAAAACGTAACGTAAATATGAAAGTTTTAAATACATCATCATCATCATTTCAGCCGAAAGATGTCCACTGCTGGACCAAGGCCTTCCCCAAGCACCACCACTTCGACCGGTTCCGTGCTTCTAGCATACAGCGGATTCTGCGGTCTTCCGATGACCTGGTCATCGTTCCACCTTGAGGAAGGCGTTCCAACGCTACGAAAATATCTACTCGTTCTCACACAATATTTACTTAGTTTTAAGACTTTATTCATATCTACGGAAGGGAGGTTGGCTCTAAAATATCGCTTTTAGCGGTAAGACCGCCCATTGTGTCCACCCCTTGTAAAATTTCTATATTTATATCTGTAATATTTATGGTGTACATAATAAAGAGTTTTCTATTCTAATTTACAGGTGATACTTATTGTGCTTGCCGCACTTTAAACCAAAATGCTATGTGTTATGTAGTTGTATCTTCTATTAAAAAATCGTTGCAATTCATGTAACGTTTACGTCACGCGTTCGTGCTAGGGCCTCAGATAGTTCTTACCAATAGTTCTTACATATATGTACAATGTCTTCTTTTATTTTTGCCTCCGATAAGATACTGAACTCTCAAAAACACTTCCACGAAGTACAGACGCCAGCACATCAAGCTACTACAATCTGTCAAATTTCTTTAATAGATTTTCAACTTTATCGCTAAATAGAATTTGATAGTTTCGGGTAGCTTGACCTGCTGGCGTCTGTACCTAGGTGTGCGTTTGTTTCGTAATAAAATTAACGTCAACAGATATAATTATTTAATTATATCTGTTGACGTTAGTGGAGTTACGTGCTCGGGTTGATGCGAAATCGATATTAATTATTTGTTCATGTTACGTAGCAATTATTAAACGTGACACTTTTATTATTATACTTGCACTACTAATAGGCTTTTATGAACTATCAAAAGCACGACGGTTCCACAGCTATCGTAAATTTTTCTTAGTCGTTTTATACGGCAAACAAAATCTGTAGGGGTATTACGAGATACCGCATCCAACACTATCCGTTTTATTACAAAACCAGTTCTAACTATAGACCTAGCCTGAACCTTCGAGCCAGATACCGTATTTTGAACTTTATTTCGACAAACGTAACGGTCTTAATGCAAAATTGGCGTCTTAGATTCGGGTTTAACGTCAGTTTTTGTAATAAGGACTTTAACTTTGTCTGATTATAGTATGAAATTTAAAAATGGCTCGGTGGTTCGAACCTGCGTCTAAAGATAAACTGTGTTTTGTAATAAGGCCGTTTAAGTTGGGTATGAACGTCTTGATCTTGGTAAGAAACATACGGTGTGAATTTAACACTAAAACACTGTAGACATTTTAACACATTGTAAAAGTTCTAAAAATCAAAATGTTGGTACGCCTCATTTTGTACTCAAGTGAAGAAAGGAGGTCCACAAAAGCTCATACAACTGCCCAAACACCTCGAGGAACATGTGCACCAAATCGTAGAGAAAAAATAGAAGAACTCGAATATAATTGTATTTTTAATCATTTTAGACTTCTTAATAAATTATTTGGTTTTATTTTAATAACCTGTAACACAATTAAAACATCTGGCAACTTTGCATGTACAATTGCTTTACATTAGGTTGAGACTCGGGTTAACATTATTTCGTAAATGTCATTCACATGTCATTCCGTTTGTTTCTGTGTCAATTGTCAGCAGACAGCTGTCAACTTGACAGATTTTTTTTTGTAAGTAATGTAGTTGTGCTTAGGCCGATGATAGAGTGCCAAAATAGCGTGCTTTTTATTATGTTAAAAAATATTTTATTCTCGTCCCCGCGTAACCATTAGAAAAATATATAAATACTATATTATTCAGTGTAATGATCTTGTGTAATTTATGCCACTAAGTGTAACCTCGGTACTTCGTTTGGACAGATTTTGGTGACATCCTTTACACTTTGGACTTGTAACTAATTTCCGTAACTGTATTTTGCATAGCCAATTTATAACCCACTTTAAAAAAGGAGTTGGTTATCCTCACTGGCTATGCAGATAAGTGACGATATTAAATGGCTTCGAATGTGTATGAGTTGCAGCAGCTCGCAGCTTCATAGATTAATAGACCTGTGGTCAATGGGTAATCAACTAATCATGTCTGTGCATAGTTAACCGCCTTTTACTCATCGAGAGCCCGACCGACCGAGAGAGAAACGACGAGTGTTTGTTGAAAATGTTTTTGAACAAGATTCTACTTGATAACAATATCTAAAGGGGAGTGAAGATTTTTAGATAGAGCCTGGCATACATACTGTCGCACCATTTTGTTTTTTTTTCAAAATGGCGGCCACGCATGGTACCTATGTAAATAGCTGCCATCAATGCAAACAGAAAACATAATAACACCAAACCCTGTAAAATGTCATGTTTCCGATATATTATTTATTTATTTATTATTAATTTTTAATCACGTGACATCCATATTTTTTAATGTTGCTTATAGATTTCGGCGGGACCCATGGGAGAGGCCGCCATTTTGAAAAAAAAAAGATAAAATGGCGGGCAGGTAGGCATACCACGGACCTGCAAAGTCCTTTTAGAATGCCCAGTGTTTCATTATCAGTCAGTGTAGTATTTAAACTTGGAGCAAAAGAGGATAGGATCACTTTAGTGCTAAACGGACAGCGCTCAACATACGATAATTCTATGGCATATAGCGCCCCAACGCAGCGCTGATTTCTGCGAAACCCTGCATTGACATAAACCCCTTTATTCATAAACGTTGCTTAAAGTTAAGCAGTGATTAGCGACTGTTTAACCATACATTTTTGACGTTTAAACGTTACTTAACTTTAGTCATCGTTTATGAATAAACCCCATTGGGGTTTATTCATAAACGATGCCGTCAACCAGTACGGTATTGTTATTAGTACATTGCTTGACCCAAAATAGACTGTTAATTTGTGTTTGTTGCTTAAGCAAGTCATTTTGTACACGCACGCACTACCTTGTGAAAGCCCCTGGATGCGTGAAGCACAGGATCTGTAGATATGGCGACGCTTGAAGAGGCCTATGTCCAGCAGTAGGCGTCTTTCGGCTGAAATGATGATGATGATGATTGTAACACACTACAGGCAAGGACTTGCGTACTTAACCCCCTAAATGATGCATGCCCCAACAATGATAAAACAAATTAAAAGCGGAATATTATGTGACGTGTGCATTCTTCTCTATCGAACAACAATTTTTATATCCTAACCGATCGCCAGTAAAATTCAAATATTTTAAATTGTTAATCTAAAACAAAACAAAAATAATCCCAGCATTCCTGAACCCGATCAACAATAACAGGCTAACTATTTACATGAAATCCAGCTTAAATCGAGAGCGAATTCTCGTTTTTGCTACCTAATAGAGTAACCCTTGCTAAAATTCCCGAAAGCTAGATAATTTTAAGCGTCCCGGCTTACGAAGCTCGCATTTGGAATGTTTCCCGAATTGCACATCGGGTTAATCCCTTAGGGAGTTCCCTTTAACGAGATGGTTTTTTTCTGCCTGTACACTCTATGAAACGTGACACCCTTGACAAAAAAAAACATTGTATTTTTTTAATTGAAGCGTGTGGTGGAGGTCCTGAGTAATTACTGGCTGACAATTATTTTTATTATTATATATAATTATTGACACACATCGAGGTGTTGTAGGTAGGGTGTCGTACTTTATATACGAGTAATTAGTCACGCCCTTAGAAAACAAGTTGAATAATGTTTTGTAATATTGCTGGACATAAAATATCGGTACGTACAAAAATATTTATCATCAATAGGTATTTTCGATCGAACAAAACGCAAAAAGCTTTTAGATAAATAAAATACTCGAAGTTATTACAAAAGTCTCCAAATGTAACTTAGGTTCATAATTTTTTCATAAGTTTAGGTTTTTGTAAAGTAAAGCCATTTTACAAGCAAAACTAATAAGGTTAATGGAGCGAAAGTATTCACTTGTGCCATGTACACAAAAACACACGATACAAAAACCACCACAACTTTTCAATTACTGAATTAATTAAACCACATTACTTTACTTCGTCCAAGAATTGGGGCATCCACCGTACGCTTTAAAAATACAAAATGGCGACTACAACACCTACATCCAGAACAACAAATATAAATCTGTACACGAGAAATACACTAATTAACGTCTAATATCACAAATATCTTTGTCTCATACTTAAAATTAACACAACAGCATGAATAAAACTAAAATTAAGCAAGGAGAAATTTTCTCGACATTCGAGAAAGCCTTGAGTCTGATTTCATTTTGTACAGGGTGTCCGTATTCCTCAGTCTGCATCAGTTCTTTGGGGCACGGGAGAGTTTCTAAGGGAATGTCCGTCAGTTTGGTTGCCTTTTTCGTAAATTTTCTCTCAGCGTAGTCCTCGTTTTTATCGTAATAGTCATAAGTGTCGTCGGGTACGGCATTATCTTTGACGTTTTCGTTATCCTCCTGGTCGTTCAAGTGTCTGTCGGGGGTAAGTTCGGTGACACATGATACTTTCTCGAGGGCGTTCCTGAGCGTGTTGTCTCGTGTCTCGTTGCGTAACGCATAGATCCAGGAGAGCCGGCAATTACAGCTGAGTGGGTTACCTGTAAACAGAGAGCCTGTTAACGTGTTTGTTTTACGAACAGGTTTATTTTCTCATGCGATATTTACGGCAATTTGAATATAAAGGGCTCATTTGTCTTTAAATAGATTCGATTGTCGTGAGCTCGTTCTAAAAGGATCTGTTATCGTTAATCGGTAAACATACTTGAAGATTGCGAGTAGGTACACTTTTCGGGGATCGCCACAATGCATGGCATGTTGAAAGTACATTATAGCGTCACATAAACTTTTATAGATTTATTTAAAGACAGGGACTAATAATCGTTAAGTAATATTAGGTACCTATTGTGTACTAATGCATGACGTCGAAATTTCCCTTAGCTATAATTATTATGAAGAGCTATAGTAATTTATGAAGAGTATTAGGGACGTTACGCTGTTTATACCACTAGTTAGGAAACATATACATATATGCCACTGTTGTTTGACTATTATTAACTTTCAACTTTTGATTTGGTTAAATACACTCAGAATACCTCTTAAAACATCACCATGGTCCATCACCAAGGGCAATTTCCGTACTTTTTAAAATGTTTGCATTCTAATCGCTGTCTAAATCTGTCAAAAATACATCTAATTTACCTACATTTTTAACAATGATTGTTGCTGAGATGAGATTGCTATTAGATTTTGGACGTTTATACATACGGGAATAGGCGTTCAGATTTCAGGATAGTGCCCGAATGAAAAGCTGCCTGCCTAACTTTACCTTTGTCTTTCACCATACCATACGCTATGCTTATTTGTGTGTGTGTATGTCTGTTCATTAAAATAACTTTATTTCTAGCTTTAGCCGTGAAAGCGTATGAAAAACAGTCGTTTTTGCTTTCATAAGAATTTATACCGTATGGAACAAAATAGGAAAGGATCCCAATTTTATGACTCACATTATTTTAATTTCACAAAATGAAGGGTTTTTCTTATCATTTTAATTAATACGTTTTTCTAACAAAGGGCTTCCCAACTCTACTAATGATTTAAGACAAAACATTAAATCTTTGCAGAATTGACAAAAACCGTATATAAATTCAGTTTTCTATGTGTAAGGTTGGTAAAGGTCGTAGGTACGGAAGTTAACCACGTTGTGCGTAGAAAATGGAGGGACCCAGTTCCTTTCAGTAAAGGAAACCGAGGCAATAGGTCGAGAAAATGTTATGATGAAGTACACACCGTCAATGAGTTAGTACAGGTTGTAAAATGGAGTTCTGCAGTGCAAAGGCAAGTGGGATTTGGGATTTTGAGGATTGATTTGGTCATTTACCTAACTTTAAATTTATGTAATATCGGGACTAAAATCATTTTCATTATTAATATTAATTCATTCCATAATTAATAACTTTATTTCGTATATGTTAGTAAGTACCTACTTATGAACTAAGTTAGTAAATCACAAAAAGACAAAATAAACGAAATTAAATAGACAGGTGGACTGTCTATTTAATTTCGTTTATTTTGTCTTATATATATATATAATATATTATTAATTATGGAATGAATTAATATTAATAATGAAAATGATTTTGTGCAATCCATCTAAGACAAGGACCGTGTAAACGGTCAACTATTACTTTCAGAATGCTGTTGGAGCTTGCGCATTTTTAAAGATAACATGACAATTTACGGGTGATTTTAAAGCCGTGAAAGTTTAAAGCAGTATTTATTCACGTTACGTTTGGAAATCAAACAAGTGAGCATCGCAAGAGTAATCAAACTAACACAACAAATCATTTAAAAGTATCTTTAACACGAGAACAATGTTAACTAAGTGTTGTACACGAGTAGCGCGTGCCAACGGCAAAGTTAATTGCAGCCGTCGACACCCGTCGAAGCCCGCCGTCGTCAACGTGCCGATGGTGTATTTGACTACCGACGGTGCTCAAATGCACAAGCGGCACGTTGTCGACGGGTGCAGTTGCCTTCGAGGTTGACCGATCTTCGACTTAAAAAATCTTAAATTTATTCAGTCACTGACGGACATCGCACAACCTAAAGTTGGTATGGAAGATCGTAATGGGAAAATACAATCAGACACATAGCTTGTATTCTTAACACACATACACGTATGTCACAACATTTTATTTGGTTTTGCATGAGCTTTTCTATAATTTCGAACGTTTAATTAATTCTCTCAATTTATTATAACGGACACACACTTCCCTATGTGTTATTCCAGCGTATGGCACTCGTGGGTTGCAACTGAAAATCAGCGTCAGGTGGTACACTTGTGTTGTCATCTGACATTATGCTGAGCTGAGGCCCTTTTGGCATTATAATATTCGTTTTCTGTGGTGTATTTATTTTGCTGTAATGCCAGTAAACGCATTTTTCTTTTCTTTCTTATAAATGATATCGATGGTGACCTTAAGACACGCAACGTAAAACATATCAACAATTTTTATCAAAATGCCGTGGGCTAGCTTTATAAATCTCATTAGCCGACAGTACCTAAGTACCTCTATTGATAACAAAAGTTCATGTTACCTAACACGTTGCACTGTTCCACATAGGATGATACACGAGCTTGTAACAATCAAGTTAAGTTACGAGACAGAGCCGAGCCTCGGGCAAGCCGTTGCAAGTCACGACCGCAAGTGACTTTTAAGGCCGCTGACATAAGGTTTGAATTACAATGATTGAATTGCAACAGCTGGCAGGAAAATATTATGTGGCTACGTTGACGTTTGAAATTAGTATGTCAATGTACTTGTATCTTGTGTTGATGTCAATGAAATAGTGTATTGAGTTGGCTTTTAACCTTTTGGTTGCCAAGCCAAAAATATACCTACTATAGTGCCCGCCCAACGTTTATAGAATTAATTAGGTTCTACGGTTTCTCAGAGGTCTTTATAATATAAAATACAATTAATTACCTACTAATAAATTAGTATAATTACACACAAAAAATATCGTTGCTCGTTTTGTGTGACCTCTCATATTATTATTACCTACTTGGAAAGGTAATTTTTTTTTTTAGTAGCGGTTAAATTGTTTGTTCAAATCATTTATTTTCTATTGCTATCATAATTGGTAAAACTTTATCGTCAAGCACTGGCTTGAAGATAAAGTTTTACTAATCACGATAGATAGATAAATGGTTTAATTGAAATAAATGCTTTGAGTTTGAGTACTGTGACTCAAACTCAAAGCATTTATTTCAATTAGACCATTTACACGCACTTTTGAATTGTCAGAGGAGTCGGACACTCAGAAAGATGAAGCTAGTTGCCCATTCCAAAGCTTAGTAGGTTTCTTGTAAAAGACCGGGCAAGAAACTCCAAGGACGCCGTTTTAAATTATACAGTTCCAAAACATATGGTTTAAGACGTTTATTTCTCAAAAACAGAATAAAACTATTCCCTTTAGAATGAGAAACACTGGTTGCATACATATTATAAACGTTCCTCCGAACGAGTATCGGATATCGGAAAGGTATGTTGTTTGAAGCTAAAAGTAGGTACAAAAATAAAATTTTGCATAAAGTATTCGTCTTATTGTATTTGTTGTCATTGTATATAGTTTTTATTAGATTTAGAGGGGCCCGTGGCTAAATAATAACAGCCGCACAGGTAGATCGATCAGATTAAGCTACGCTTGCCGCGGTTGGTCTGTGGATGGGTGACCATCTTTACATACCGAGACCCGTCCGTGCCTCGGAAAGCACGTTAAGCGGTTGGTCCCGGCTGTTATCCGTAGATGTTTGACAGTCGTTACGAGTAATCAGAAGCCCGAAAGTCTGACATCCAGTCTTACCAAGGGGTATCGTATTACCCAGTAACTGGGTTGTGGAGGTCAGATAGGCAGTTACTCCATGTAAAATACTGGTATTCAGCTGCATCCGGTTAGACTGGAAGCTGACCCCAACATAGTTGGGAAAAGGCTAGGCAGATATTGTACAGTCACGAGCACCAATATGTCAACACTTTTCACAACTTTACACAACACTCGATCAATTGCGATTCTTTCGTGAAATAACGAACGCAACGTTGAAAAACGACACATTACATAAACCTATAGGTTCGAAAATTCTATGTTAGTAACAACATAAAATTTCATTAAAAAATAAAGGAGTAAATTGCTTTTCGAATAAAGCCGAGTGTATACATACTTTTGCTCGTGACTGTATATCTATAGTTTTTATTATTAGTTACATAATGAATGTTGAATTTATAATTATCTGTAAGAATGATGTAGAAAGACGTTTACGTGTATTTTATGTCTGTTGTTACGCCACTGAATAGCAGACCGGCCCCGGACACCGTGCTAGCCATTTAGCCACCCCTTTCACGCCTTGTGGAAACGCGGCTTAATTTCAAGGGCTGGGCTCTTAGCCACGTAAACCTTTACGACGCAGTTTTGTAGTGCTTAAATTTTATTTGAGTAATCTAGGGTAGTGTAGAAGGCGTTGTAGCCAATTTGTAACATAATATCTTGGATATAAGGCCATAGTAATATTAGATGAGCCTGTTTATTCGAAAGAATATTATTCTGATAGTAATTTTCAAGCGATTATGAAAACTGTTGAGGCATAATAAAAATTTTAATGTTAATTGCTTATGGTCTGAGCAGTGACGGTAGAGCCGCAGCAACTTACGAGTTGTAGGTTGTGGGTTCTAGCAGGCGCTTAACTTTGTATAAAATATTTTATCACCACTGCTCTCAAAACGGTAAAGGAAAACATCGTGAGGAAACCGGCATGTCCTAGTGCCAAAAATTCGAAGACTGGGTCCGCGTGGTGGTTCCCCCTCACCGAGAGGGGGCCTGTGTCCCAGCAGTGGGAACATAGGCCGATGATGCTGTTGCATTCAAAAGAATATTATTCCGAAACTCATTTTTAAGCGATTATGAAATGAAAACAGTTTGTTGAGCCATAACAACAATTTTAATGTTAATTGCTTATGGTTAAGTTCTTTAATTTACCTTTTGGCTCGGGAAGGCCGTTTTGTAATTGTTAATTTCGGCCGTGGTAACAGGGAAGGTAATTCAAATATTTGGCTCTGGATGTAGTTATAATTACGTGCTGTTTGTTCTAGCCAATGAATGGATTATTTCTCGAAAATTTATATAAAGCTTTATGTTTGTTGTGTTTTAATGGAAACTTATTATATTATGGTTATTGTGTTCACTGTTGTAATTGTTACAATCGTTACTTAATAAGGTACCTACAGCTTTTTTTAACAATGAACATAGGTAAGTACTTTATTTTATGATTCGTAATTTTATATTGTTTTATGCAAAACCAGGCCTCATGTGAGTATTAAATACGCAATGAATATGATTAATATGTGTAGTGTAATGATATGAAACACAGGTTTGAATAAACCTAGTTCGGGCGGGTCGCTTCCTAACACTCTAATTCTGAACTTGCATCTGTAATAAAAATACTTTCATTTTAGTTTTTTTTTGGGACTACGATTGTATGGAAAATTTACAATCTTGAACCTAATTCTTTAGCGATAAAGTTGATAATCTATTAAAGACAGATTGTAGTAGCTTGATGTGCTGGCATCTGTACACTTTTTTTAATATATAGGTACTCATTATACGTTATGGGCCAAATCTAGTCGTGTCCCAGAAAACGTCTGACGACATCGAACCAGACCCAGGACAAGATGGCGGGACGAGTTAACCGCCTAGAGACAGGATTGGTCCACACTAGCTCAATACAGAGAGGAGTTGAAAGGAGAAAGGGTGACCTTTGCCTTGCATTGGGATAGCAAAGGCTCAAAATAAAATTTAGCCTAGTACAATTTATTTTCACTACCATATCCTAATTTAGTGTTCCCAAAATAACGCACGCCACCTCAAACACACACCCCACTTCCACATACACATACCCACACTCTCACTCCCACATACAAATCATACACCCTACACTCTCATACATCCTTTGCATGTTTCCTACATAAAAAATATATAAAAATCTTAGTTGCATTATTTCTATGAATAAATTTAATAATTTTTAATAAATGTTTTATATTTTTATTGATTTATTAAATCAATAAAAAATATATCATTTACTGCGTTACTACGACTACTGCGAATTCAAACAAAACGTCTTCAGTACAAAACTTGAAATACCTATATGAATTATTAAGGTTAAGTACAAAATTATATCATAAGTAGACTACTGTAAGCTGTAATTTGTGGTAAGAAAAATAAAGTCTATTCTAATGCGGGTTTACGATAGGTACACTTCTGTCTAACACTTCAGGGATTACGGGCGTGATTTCATGTTATGTAATTTGCACCATTAACAGTTTTTGTAACTACTGAAGTGACCTACTCTTATCAGAAGACTGCTAAATTTATAAGTAGATAGGTACTGTGAAGTATGACTATTAACCCGTGGAATGTCGTAATTACAGACACAATTAAAAAGCCATTGTGTCTCGCGTGGATCTACGTTCCGACATATGAAGGGTTAAGGGCTGATTTTACCAAAGTCAGATATATTTATCCGTGGAATAAAATTGACGCCTGACAGTTCTAGTAAATACGGAAAATCTTTCAAAAATTCAAAATTTATTCTCAGTATCAGACTTGTTCTAGGTATAAAAGTTTGGCTATATTTGCCCTTAATGGTACAATGTCAAATTTATACCGTTTATTCCAAGGGAACGTGTTTTATATTAACCCTGAATGTGTTTTATTTGCGGATGAATGGAGTAAAATTATGCGTATATGTCTGGTGTTCTGTGAGAGAATGTATGCAAGGTAAGTCCACTAAATCAAATTTTATACAACGTAATTATTGTCAATGTAATATTAATAGTTTCTTTGTTAATTAATGTAATTGGTATTGTACTGTTTTAATTACCCATAAATAAATAATGTCTACGCGCCTATTATATATATTACTTGTTTTTTTCAAAACAAAAACCTAATAGGAAAATTCGAAAGCTAATTCTAAATTCGTTTGAATGTTCGAAAACAACCAGTTACTTTTCTGCCAGCCAGCACAACATAAGGTCGACTTTTGCAGAAAACCTTTACAGTACCTAATATATCTATAGCTGTAGGTTCACTGTACCTACGTACCAACGCGGTAAATAGCGTTAGGCACGCTCTATACCCAAATCGGATTTAAACCCGTATTTAGCAAACTGCGGAGACACGATAGGACACATACCGTTCCTATACCCTTGCTGAAATTAAGGCTACGACAGAAAGGGGGCTTCATAATAGCTCATTTCTAAAGGTGCTTAGGATGAAGGTAGGTACTTTACCCGTGGTATAACTAATTTCTTAGCCTCAATTTAGTCTGAGGATCTGAGTCCTTAGTACGTAACTAAATTAGTTTTGAATATAATGTGAAAAAAATCTGGTACAAAACTGCGAAAGACATCCACCTGCTGCATCATCCACACGGCATCCACTTGCTGCTGGCTGATATGCTGGAAAAATATCAGCCAGCAGCAAGTGGCTGGGATGAGGTGCAGAAATAAACCGTAGCTCAAAATAATTCCAAGAATTGGCACATGTTAAGAACTGTTAGATTTACAGCTAGCAATTTTTATGTTGGTTCAAAAGTAATAATAAATTATTCACATGGAAAAGTACACGAACCTACAGCAATATGAATATTTTATTCATCTAGAGTCTGAACAAGTTCCGAAAATTATATAAGTGCCGTTTATCGCTTTCAATATGTATATATTTTTTAACCGACGAAAAAAAACGGAGGAGCTTCTCACGTCGACGCGTATATTTTTTTTAATGTATGACCACGCATAACTTTTTACAGAATAGTCCAATTTTGATAATTCTTTTTTTTATTGGAAAGGGTACCCCATATAAATTTGACAAAAAAAATCCAACCCCAAGGGTGGGCATTTGATGATTTCCCACCCACAAAAAAAAAAAAAAAAAAAAAAAAAGGGTGGGAAAATAGGGGTGATTTATTGTTCACTCACAGATTTGAATGCTGAGTTGTGTATAATTACTCTACTCAGTGCCACATATGCCTGCCCTTTGGCAAACAATTAGTACCTAGATTATAGCCACAAAAAATTATAAAACAAAAAAAAATAACAAAAAAATTAAACCGCGGAAAAAACTGAAAAGCAATAAATAATAAAGTAATTTTGAGTCGGCGACTTTGTTTATTGATTGTTTGGCGCCGATTAAAAATTACTTAGGTATACTTACATTAGTTTAAGAACTTAGTTATTAAGGTTAAATAAAACTGGTTTATTATTTTTTGCTTTTCAGTTTTTCGGCGGTTTATTTTTTTTTTATACACACCACACCTACACCGCACCACCCACCGCCCACACTGTACCACTGCTGAGCACAGGCCTTCACAAATCCTTCCAAGCATTCTATTCCGGGGCTACCCCGACCTAACCCTTGCGGTACGCCTCTAGGTCGTCCCACCTCCTCATCCTGGGCCGACCTCGACAGCGTCATCTATCCTCAGGCCCACCGTTTGGAGACTGTTTCTTTGTTTTTCAATAATTTATTCAGAGCGTTGGACAACTGCTGAGTGCCTGACGCTAAATATATATATATATATATATAAATTTCAAAAGAGTCCTCCAAAACGCCCGCCCTTCACTACTTCCTAGTGTTTTCGCTGGGAAGAAGTGGCGCAACAAGCTTCCCAGCTACGTAAATGTAAATACGTATTAATTGTTGCTGTTACAATTTAATTATAACAATACTTGTTCGCGTAAAACAAAAAATCACACAACGGCAGCTGAAGCACATACAAATTAAATTTCCACCACACTGAATAAGAATATTGGTATCCAATTTAACAAAACCGACGATTCGCGGAAACAGTGTTGAGTAACGAGCAATTTAAAAACCGAACACTAATCGGAAAGCCACGCCACTGACAGTATTGAAAAAAAAAACTCGATGGTATATTCCATGGCAACACCGAAAAAAAAAATGCTGCCAGAAGTTTTTCATGCCGCATATGTTGTAAATGGAGTATTTTTTGTTGTGGATAGATTTAGTAGTGTCAAATTATAATGTTGTTGTTGGCATTTATGCGTATGCTATTATAATCTGAAAATGTAGAAAGAAAGAAAAAGTATTTATTGCGACTGACACAGGAAGATCATAAAACTAAATACAACAAAAATAAACAAAGTAACAAAACCTAATTATATATAAAAAAGTAACAAAAAGAAAAATGAAACAGAAAGTCCTGTTCGAAGCCAAAAGGCTCCTATCACAGCATGATGCTACGACACTTAAAAAATAAAGGTCGTAGCGCTGGTATTCTGATGTGCTGTGATATCACGGGCAATTACAGTAATAAATAAATAAATAATCTATTTTATAATTTAAATATATATAATTATGTAAAGTATTATCAAATACAATAAATAGTTCATTCTTAATCCGCGTGTACTATAAGTACCTACCTTAATATATTTTATTTTTCCATTCGGTTAGGCAATTTTGTTAAGCAGGTGTGTACATAATATACACAGAGTATATGTAAAGGTCAATTTATCAAAATTCAAAACCGTGCAATTAATTGCCTTTTCTTTACTGTCACAAACTAGACTGTATTTATATTTTCAATTTAGGTACTATTATATTTTCAGAACTTTTACCGTCTTATTACAAAACAAAATCTAACTTTAGTTCGAGCCTAAGCCTTTGGGCCAGTATTTGTATTTCGACCTTTATTTTGATTAAGGCAAAGTTCTTAATACTAAAATGACAACTTAGCACCCAACTAAGCTGTCATTTTTGTATAAAGAACTGCATTTCTATAACAGTTAGGTTCTTAATTCAATAACTGGCTCCTTGGTAAGCCTGATCTAAAGAAAAACCTCGTTTTGTAATAAGGGGGTTAGAGACCAAAATATTTCTCTATATAACGCAACAGTCCGTCCACAGTTATTTTACATCTGACAGCACAACCTAACAAAATCCTTATTGTGACGAGAGTAAAGATCTAAATGATTTTGACAGGCTTGTCAATGACTGCAACCCAACAGCAACCTTATAATAATAAGAATAAAGATCACTGTGATTTTGCCTGTGATGCAAAATCACAGGTAAAATAACTGTAAAAGGACGACGCGATATAGTATAATATACGTCACATGAAACCCACAGGGACAACGAACAAAGCCGAACAAAAAACGAAAAAGTTTCTAATTTATAATGTCCCCAGTAACTTCAAGCTCCATAATTTCCAATTAACACCTTTCCTGGACCCAGAATACAATGCATTCATAACATTTCATATCAGAATACATAAAAACTCACCGTGGGTACGGATAGAAGACAAACAAAAATAATTATGCGAACCTTTTATTCAGGAAAATAATTTTATTTGTGTCAGTGATCTATTTTATTTGCATTCCGTGGAGGATTTATCAGAGTAGCCGACGCAGCGCCCTGCCTCCGCCAGATAGCTAGCGGAAGAAAAATGGCGATCGGGATGGCACGCCCCGCTGGAAGGGTATTCGGGACAAATAGTCGCTAGCAAAGTCGATAGGTAAAGTAAGTGAACGAACTAGAGAAATATGTTGCCTATGCTGCAGGCACGAAAAATGGTTTTGAATGCTTAGAATATTAAAGGAAAACTTAGATAAGAAATTAAATTAGCATTTTTCGATGATCTGGCTTATTATATATTGGAGGCCATTTTTTCGTGGACGAAACTAAAGTGGAGTAGATACTTTTAGTTCTCGCTACTAGCTATTATTGAGAGTATCTACATAGCAAGTTGATGATCAACTTTGCTTCAACACTACGTGAATAAGAATTGTGACTATTGTGAAATTAGTAAATTGTTTCCTTGCAGGGTATCTATCCTTATCTATAGGTACATACATACAATATAAGTAAATAAAATTGAAGTGTCTGTTTGTTATGTCCAAATAACAGCATTTTACTTAATGGGTATAAAATGAAAAAAAAAATTGTCTGTCTGTCTGTTTGTTCCGGCTTATCTCCCAAACGGCTTGGACAATTTTAAAGAACGTTGGTATGGGGATACTTTGAACTCTAGAGAAGGACAAAGGCCACTTTTTATCGACAAACCAAGCGGGCAAAGCCGCGGATGGAAGTTCTTGTATAAAAAAAGTCAAATAGCATGTTACAAGGGGATCCTGCCGCTTTGTCGAAAAGATTTTGCCAAAATTTCACTACCCAAACTAATTTTAGCAACCTTTTTTATACCAATGCAATGTTTCGAATGATTTTAGTACGCACATTTTCATTTGGTCAAATTTGACTTGGCAAAATATTATCAAGGATAATGTCATTTAGGAATTTGGTCTTTAATCAAATGATTTATTACAGCAATCAATCTGTAGAAAAACGTTTATCAAATGATTTGCTATAGCAAAAAATATAAAGGCAAAAATAAGATTTTTTAGGAATGATACCTATAATTAAAAATGCAATTTTATTTTAATTATACTCATTTATTTAATACAAAATATTTGTAACTTGAAATTTAAAATTTCTTGCACTGGACATTAGCAATTTAATTTCGGAGAATTCAGACTTGTGTTGCAGAATTCGATTAATTCTGTCGCTTTTATCCATATATTTTTTGTGGCGGTTCACCTAACTAGTAGTAGTAGTAACCGAACTAGATAGACAAAGTTAATTAAAAAAAAAAATCTTAGGTTATGTTATGTTAAAACTGTGACCTCCTACGCACGAACCGAGCGAGCGAAGCGAGCGGTGCTGCGGCAGCGTCCGACGGGTGCCAGATTATATAGAAAAAAATAAATAAATAAAATAAATGACTAGATTATATAGAAAAAAAACAGGCTACCAGAAACTGAACTAGTTAGACGAGATTAGTTATTTTAAAAAAATGCTACACCTAAAAAAATATACTTGTTAGTATATTTTTTTTAATATTAATATTAACTATTGTGTTGAATAGTTAATATTAATATTAAAATAATAATGTAAATAATGGTACTATAGTGGTATGTGGTATGTGGTAATAATGTAAATCGAAAACTAACGATACTAAATATTTGGCAAATTTTATTTTGCGTAAAATGAGTTATTCTAACTGAAATATTTGACTACATAAAAATTGGTAAAAGTACCAGTTGGTAAACAAGTCATTGTTCAAACGTTCACTTGCCAAACATTAGGTTTGCGTTACGATTATTTGTGAAGAGATTTTTTGCTAAGTAATAATTTGGCAAATGAAATTATACGGAAAAATTTTTGGGAAGTGATAATTTGGCAATTTATTTTCGATGAAACAAGGGAGACTTTACGAGAAGCTAAGAGATACCGTACGACCCATTTATTACGATCTAAACATGTTCTTACGACTAAATAGCGTCTTAGCATTCGATATACAATGTGTTATCGCCTTAAGACGAACCCATTACATAAAGCCACGTGTACAATCAGCCGAAATTAGTTTATCAAAGTGACGTGCCTGTATCACCATCCGTATAGTTCCCGTCAAGCCGAGATGAATCTTAATGGGAGACTAGAAGCACCCAGAGTCGCACCCGTCCCCCATTTTCGGCTCCAACGTCACGATACCGGAATATTACATCCACTAATAATTACATAAGGGAAGTTTGTTTAGTGAAGGCTTATGTAGATTGGTTTACCTAAACCAAACATTTACTCTATGATAGGTTTAGTTGCAAATGTCAAAGGTTGGAAACATCGACGCGGGCGAAATGGAGTTATCAGTAAATAATGATTCAGGGTAAAATTGGAGTACTCGGAATGTACCCTACGAAAGCAGTACACTTTGTCCAGCAATAACAAAGAATGAACCAATCGTCTTATCAAGGACTTTACAAGAGCATAATCAGTCTATAAAGTTCCCACTGCTGGGACACAGGCCTTCTGTGAGAGGGAATGGGCCGTAATGCACCAAGCGGGCCCAATGCGGGTTGGTAGATGTCACATGTCTTCGAATTTTTGTCCTAGGACATGCCGGTTTCCTCACAATGTTTTCCGTCAACGTTTTTGAGAGCAATGGTGATGAAATACATTACATTATACACGTCTATTAAAGGACATTATTCCAATCCTAATTTATAACACAGATTATCTTTTATTTTCTCTTTATAAACGAACTTTGTTACACCCCAAACTTTGGAAACATCTTCGAACCTAAGTTAAAGTCTAGATCGATGAGCCTGAACAAATGCAGAAAGCTCAGATTACTTGAAACGAAAAACTGTTTCCGATATTATTCTTCGAACGTTCGCTTCCACAATCCTGCGGACAGCCGCTTAGCTTAACCGAGTGTCGGCCAACGGGTCAGCCCCTTATTCCACAGTTAGTTAAGAAATGCCCAAGTTCCGTTCATATAATTCCCAAAATTTAATTGAGAAAATGAAACTCGACGGAGAATCGTTCTCTCGGAAACGAATTTTGTAAAATTGTTAAGAGGTTGAGTTATTAGAATTAAGAGTTTCTTTGATGCACTTAATTTAATTAAATTAACTGTAAGGTCAACCATTAGAACCTTAATTAAATTAATAAAAATATTCGCCTAACAAAGCCTTCAGTGTTACACCCAAAATAAACAAACATCTTTTATATTTTATTTTTAGAAGACAATAAGTCATAAAAAAACAACTTTCGAGATTTCTAAATGTGTAATGTTTTGCGTTATATTGAAACCCTAAAAGTAAAATAAATTAAGAATTTTTGCATCGAATAAAACTCGTATTATTACAAAAGAAAGACAACATCCACGAAAACTTTCCCTCTTTACGACGGCGCAAGTCCCGAAAATTTTAATGTACCATTCGCAACTTATTATTCACAGTAAGAAGAATATAAAACTCGCTAGCGAAACGAGAAAAGTAATATAAAAAATAAACAAATAAGTCACAAAACCCACTCGTGAATAATAAAATAATCGACCTGTATCCGATACAACACACAAAACACGTAATAAACAAACGGGTTTGCGAATAAAAAGCTATTTCCTGATGGTGGGACGGGCCAAATTTATCGGGTCGCTCGGCGAAATATAGGTGCAATCCTGCCAACAGTGGAAAGGTGATTTACGTACGCGATGTCTATGAAACGCAAGAAATAAAAGGATTTGTGTATCTTTCGGAGCCGAAATTGTGTATCAAATGCGATTGAGATATAAGTGTCGTTTGCAAGTGTCACCCCCCGATATATTTGGCCCCGCTGACGCTTCGAGTGCTCTGCACACGTTGTTACCCTTATTGATACTCTTTGCGATGCTATTTCAGGACAATTCTATTATACTCAAAGTGGAGTATTTTGACCTGTAGCACTTTTTAGGTGCACTTAAAGAAATGTAGGTTCGTGGAATGTAATCTTTTTTCTGTTTCTGAAACTTAGAAAAAGGTCTTAACATCTTACGTGTAAATGTGTACTCTTACTTTACCGAGGCCTACAGGTACTTGGCGAGAACACGTACGACCTTAACACCTGTATTTTTGCTTACGACTACAATTTAGTTTTAGGTCCAATATGTCTGATGGAAACACCAAAAATAAATGTAGGCGATTTCTGCTAACGCTACCTATTTGGTTATTTAAATTTCATCCAACACCCGAAGGAGCCTTCTATTTATATTTCCTTTGGCGAAATCCCGCATTTAGCAATATAGAATCGAATCAATAATCGATTCAAATCGTTTGCGGGGCCGCCTTGGCCTCTAGAGCTCACACGTTTCCGATGACCACGCAGATCAGGCCGACCCTTACGAAATTGAATTGCTAGTTATAAGTTACCGCGGGAACACATACCTACACTATATAGATATAAAACATCGGTGAAGGAACAAAGGTATTGCTTCATTTTTGGAACTGGACGTCTTTATTGTTTCAACGGTCCCGATTGTTACGTCCATCATAATTATCGGACGGCAGAATAGAATTTCTCAATTCCACTAAAGTTTATTTCTGGTTCTGCATTGAAAATAAAAAGCTGAACGATTCTTGGGCTCAGGACGGTTTACATTTTATTGGTTTTATTTAAGAAATGTCACAGTTTGATAATCTAAAAGGAACTGGCCATGACAACTTTTGCTTTGAGCAAAAAATCTAGATCTACAACATTTTCTTTAGAAACATTCTTCTGTATCTTATATATTACAGCAAGCTTTTACAATTTTCACAAGAAACACTCACGTAAATGACTGAATATATATTTCAACGTCTTATTTTTGTACCTAAGTATGTTCTGTAGAATTCTGTCACAAAAAAGGACTTTTCTTTTACAAATAGTACGGTATTAAAGAATTAGGCACAAAATCAGAAACTAAAAGTTTATCTTAGCCTGATAAATGCAAACGACGTTAGCAATTAATCTAAATCAAAGAATAAAGGTCACAACGCTTGCTTGTATAATTACCTACATTTAAAAACGACGAAAACTATCTTCACACCCGTTAACAAGGAAAGTATTCGTATTGATTTTACTCCGTTTTGTAACAGTGAAATTTATAGGTACAATGATTCCCTATTTTCAACACCATTTATCCTTCAACATACGATACAAATTCATCTTGGATACACATTTATTTTTGAGTCAAAACCAAAGCTTTTTCTTTCTTTTCATATGGCTTTTTTATTTGTGCCTGTATTCATAGAATTCCTTGGATATGCCTACTTTAAATGAAGGTAAACAAACTACTAACATTAGAGGTATCAGTCGATCGACTAAAAAGCTTTCAATTTAGTATTATTTTTTAGTATTTGTTTGGCTTTAGTGTAGATAATGTGCTGAAATGGGCTCACGATTGTTATAATAATTGTTTTCGTGTTTCTCTTTTTTTTTGTTAAACGCACGATTGTTTCAACGACACTAAACAATGTTGTGACTAATGATCAAGTCTGTTATTTGTGTCAAATATTCCGCCAGTCAAAGTGGCGGTGCTTGGGGGAGGCCTGTGTCCAGCTGTGGACGTCTTTCGGTGGAAATGATGATGATGATTTATGGACAATATGTGATAGTGTCAATCGTGTGTGTTTCTACGTGTTATTAAAAATGTTGTGAACACGTTCAGAGTTCAGAATCTGTTCATAATATTATTTGATTACAACATAGAGACCACATCATAGATATAATATACAAAAACTACCTCTATATATTCTCATATACACAAGGATATTTGAATAAAAAACAAAGAGAAAGATACCTACTAAAGTAATTGGATTTTGCATTAGACTGTATTCAGAGAATAAAATATTCAAAACCCCATACGCACCGGGTGTTCACGGATGGAAAGTCATGGGACGTAACCGCTCGTATATTTGGTTTAATAGTCGGTATTAGAGCCATAAATAACAAAGTTCGAACTCACCTTCCAAATAAACCGCAGTTGAAGCAGATTTGTCATTTTCCACCACCGGTCGAACAGTTTCGTATGATATCACTTCCAGCATATTGTACCTCAGATCTAATACGACTAGGCTTCTTATATCCTCCAATATATCTTCGTAGAATGTTGTCAGCTTATTACCGGACAACGTCAATTTTCTCAGCTGCGTGAGGCCGCCGAACGCCCTTTCTGATATGTACTCTATAGCGTTGTTATCTAGCATCAGCTCCTTCAATCCCCACAGCTCACTAAAAGCCAGATTCCCAACCATAGTCAGTTTGTTATTTCTCAAATTTAAGCGAGAAAGATTTTCCAGTCCTTCCAACATTTCCCTAGTCACTACTGATATGTAATTATAGTCCAAATTGAGTTCTATTAAATTATTCAAGTGTTTAAAACAACCTTCGTGTATCAAACTTAGATTGTTATTCGATAAGTGTAAAACGTGAAGGTTTGGTAATCCAAAAAATACGTCTCTCTTTAGTTCTGATATTTGGTTTTCGTCCAAGCTTAAGTTCGATAGCATCATCATTTGTGAGAACGAGTGCTTCTCCAAAGTGCTGATCTTATTCGATTTCAAGACGATTTGTCTGACTGTTGAAGAATTCGTGAATGCGTACGGTGGGATTCTTTTGATAGTTCCAAATTGTATAGAGATATGTTTCAGTTTGTCCAGTCTTACTATAGCCTTCGCAGGAATGAATGTCAGCGCGTCATCTGATCTCACGTTAAACATTAGATGTTCTATTTCGGACTGCGATGAAAAGCTCGGCCAAATGAGGTCTTCTTCAGTTATACCTCCACTAAATACCCAACAGTCGGCTCTGGTCGCCATTTTTGGTTTGTTACTGTCACAATAACAGTGCACTTTAGAGCGCCGGTCAATGATGTCGCAAACGTTTATGAAAACAGGTGAATAATAAAGTCTTTCCATTTTTGGTTGTGTATCTTCATTGACACTTCCCGTTACTGTGAATTTGACTGTCATTAGTGATGCTATGATGATCAGGTATTTGGTGGTTTGCTCCATTCTTGTAGTAAAGATATCTGGAACAAAGAAAATAGTTTTTGAGAACACGTTTTATTTCATCACCATTTATCATCTAATTCACAACTTTCCACTTCGATTGCGATAAATGTTTTGCATAGAAAATTATTCAGACATTATTGGAACAGCCACTCTTTGTTATATATTACTGAGATAGGATAATGTGAAGGTAATAATAGTGTTCTAAAGGCTTTCTTAACTGCTTTAGTTTAATAGGTTGCGATAAGAAATGATAGTCTGTAACTAATTTGATAGTAGTTGAAGTAACTTCCATACTGTTAGAAAATGTTAGAAAAAAGGTGCTATCAGAAATCTTTTCACATAAATCTTGAAAGCTCGAGGAAATGGGCGAAAATTATAATAGAAGTCGACCAAGATTTACAGGCCTTTTATATTCTGCAGCTTGAAAAATTTAATTTAAGTACAAGTAAAACGAAAACGACACCAGTTTGCTGAGAATAAACCAGACAAAGGATAAAACACGTATCTAAAAAGACTAAGGTATTGAAAGATGTTAAGTATACTGAAAGACTGAAAGAAAACACACAATGAATCTAAATCGAGACAAACCACATTGTTTGTTCGTCACACGGAATAAAAACATGTGTCGAACAAATAAAATTGAAGGTAATAAACGCGACTCGTGTTAATATCGATTCGATACCAAAAGTGTCGTCCGGAGTCCCTAAATAGGATATAATGCGATACAGTGTAATTAACACGTACAGGAGCCGTGCCGGAGATAAACGCAAAATATTCTTTTTCATGTAACAATATATCCCACAAAAGGCCAGGTCACCCTTTGAAATATTGCCCTAATAAATAATCCTAAATATTCGGTTTTACACATTGCCAGGTCACGACATGGCGAAAAATGTCTTCCATTAACAATTTCAACCTAATTAAAAGCGAAGGCTAATAAATAAGCTATAAATAGTGTAAAACTAGGCCACTTTTCGTGTCTGTCTGTGTGACCGCTAAGTTCTTTTAAAGTAACCTACAGCAACAATAAAACATTTTTTAGTGTATTCTAAAATACACTATAACACAATGGCTTTTGATGCAGTTTTCACCACAATCTAGAGAGTTTATTCCGGAAGATACATGTGTATAAACATGAATAATATTAAATCATCATCATCATCATATTCCTGCCCTTGTCCTATGTTACTTGGGGTCGACGCAACACGTTTTCTCCTTCAATTCTCCCCTGTCCACCGTCACGCTGACATTCACTCCCCTCTCTTTCTTTCTTTAAGTATATTAAATGTTTTATCCAGTCGTAAAAACCGTGCGAAACAGGCCCGGGTGGGTAAGCTAGTGTTATATAATAATACACAGTATTCGATGTCTCTCCGAGTTTTGTCAGCCTTCGGCTTTTAGGATTTTAAAACTATAAAGTTGCTTTTGGTTAAAGTTTCGCAAGCGGATTAAAAGTAGTGCTCCCGGGGTTTAAAATGCATTTTTAACGGGGATGAAAGTTTTTATCAACTATTTTTGTGTTTCGTTAAAATCGGATTTGTGTGACCGGGATTTTAGATCCTACTAAGAATACTTTGAAAGTTGATTCCGAATGAAACACGCACTGAATGCTAACAAGGGAACTTGGATAATCGAAGGAGATGGGATGACATATTTTTGCACAACTTTGCACAAACTCTGCAAAAATATGTGATATCGCTTTGGAAATGTTAGATGGAATTTTGAGCGAAATTGCTAAAGTTGTGTATGATGTCGGATCCGCCATCTTGTATTGAGAATTAAATTTGTATTTATACCTTCTACGAGTTTGCTTTGCATTATGTCGTCGGACAAAATGTTTGGTTTAGTTTGGTGTACGAAAAGAATCAACCGGACCAACACCCTATGTTTATTGTTACCCTAATAATGGGCCTCGATTGTTTGTCTTCTTCTTTTTTCTATTCTGAGAACAAGTTTAATAAGAACCTAAGGATAATTCTTAATCTTTTCTTTCGTGTGTCCTTGCAAAAGGGCCAATGTCCTGATAAATACAGAACATCTGTAAGGAAACAGCGGTATTCACGTGTTTTCTATCATAAACATTAATATCATCCTATCACTAGTATGACAGTGATATTTAGCGCCATTTTCTTTGTTCTAGCATGTTTCTTATTCTCTGTGATTTATGTTGTTAGTATTTATTTCGTTTGGTTCGTGTAATTAATTTATAGGGACGCATGAATTTGCGGTACCTATAACTTTTCGTGGTGACAACCAAAAGCTGCTGTCGGGTTTTCATTGGTTTTTTCGTACTTGATGGAAACTTTTTTTGTGCTTTCGGTTCACAGAAAAGGTGAGTAGTATTTTCCTCATAGCTGCGTGGGTATCTTAACACTAAGGGATTATAACGAGTGTAAAATTACCATTAAAGAGGCCGAGAGCCACTTGTTCTTCCCATTATTATGTTTTTTATTATTTTTTGTACTAGACCATACCTACCTTCTGGTTACGAAGCTATTGAAGGCCAAAGTTCCAAGGATTTTTGAAGTTTCCGAAACCACCCCCACCCTAAACCCTGTATGTAGGCAGTAGCGTCTTGTTTGCTTATTTCATCACTGCGGTTACATTCACCCGCAATGCATGTGAATAACATATAGTATTCCCCCTTTGAGTGTTAATTGAAGACGTCTTCTACGGTTTGATAACATGAAGATTTAATTTCCGTGATTATCTGAATACGACAGACCTTATTGTAGTTACCCTATGAACTGGTCTGTAACTTCTGACTCCTAGTACAGCAGGGAGATATCCTTCACAAAAATGTTGCTGATAACTTTGAAATTTTTCACATTAAACTTGTTACTTGCCAATTGAAGTAGCAGTCTTTATCAATTGAAGACATGCCCTTTTTAACTATGCCATTTGTCCATACTTGTCTTATTATGTATAAATGCGCAATTAAATCTGTTTGTAGTATCTGTTTCCTGTGATCTTTTTCCGCCTAATCCACAGAACCGATCGTTATGAAAATTGAAGGAAAAAGGAAAAGAGGAAAGAAATTGAAGGAAAGAAAGGAAAGAAATTGAGGAAGGAAATTGTATTAAAAAAAACGGCGAATTAAAAAATACACGCAGACGAAGTCGCAGGCAACAGCTAGTCGTATACTTAATATGGCATAGGTCGAATAAGTATGTTTATATCTTTTCAAAGGCAGCCTGTAGGTACTATTTTTAAGTCGCCAGTCACTCTCCGCAAAATCGCCAGCGTTCACCATAATATCATGGATGAAAGGATTCTGTGCTTGTCAATAATCGCACGAGCAGTTCCTTTAGCGAATCTTGGCCCCCGGCCAAGAAACGTGAGGATGAAAAAAGATTGAAGTAGGATTAAGGAAAATTATTTGAGCACGGGTTTCACTCGCAGCGCTCCATGAACTTTATCGCCTTCGGGATTGATAGATGGAAAACTCTTTATTGAACATCAAATAAAGGAAAAACAAATGAATTCTGTGTAACAAATACTTTCTACGAGACTCAATGAATAGGTAAATAAAACATACCTATTACCATTTCAGAAAGCAAACAATGTTGTGCAAAATGTTACGGAAAGGTCATTTTTTAAAAGGAATCCTCATGTTTCTAAATAAAGAAAGAGACCGGACGGCATGTCTTTATTTCCATGGAAGGTGGGTAGGCCTTTAGTGTGGGATGCAACTTGTGTCGATACTCTTGCGCCATCCCATCTTCCAGGGTCAGCGTGCTGTGCTGGTGCTGCTGCTGCGGCTGCGGAAAACCTCAAGCGGCGTAAATATAATAACCTAATTAATAATTATATTTTCGAGCCGTTTGGGGTTGAAACCCTCGGGCCGTGGGGTCCGAGTGCGCATGGTCTTTTTAAGGAAAATTCGAAAAGACTGGTTGACACTTCCCATGACCCAAGGGCTGGCTTTTACCTTGGCCAGAGGCTAAGCATTGCCATACAACGTGGTAATGCCGCCAGTGTCTTGGGTACATTACCAGTCGACAGCGATGCGGATGAATTTTTCGACGCTATATTTTAGTATTTAAATAGTTTTAGTTAATTTAGGATATATTTTTGTTATTTTAGTGTTATCTTATAAATAAATACAAAGATAGTAAAAAAAAAAAATAAAGAATAATCAATTCAGTATGATGTATTTTTTACTCTTAAAACGGTGAAGGAAAACAACGTGAGGAAACCGGCATGTCGTAGAACCAAAAATTCTTGTGACATCCACTAACCCGCAGTGGGCCCACGTGGTGGACTATGGACCACTCCCTTTCACAGAGGGGAGGTCTGTGTCCCAGCAGGTACTACATATATAGCATTATGCTTATGCTATATATGTAGTACCTATTATGTAATCTAATGAGATTACATAATACTATACACACACACATCTATATGCACATATTTGTTTCAATTACAATTGTATTGAATATTGAACGGTTATAGAAGCTTTTCTTTTTAGTATTTTAAAGTAGATAAGTGTAATTTTAACCGTATAGTTCGGAAGCGCCCCCGAATGGACCCGAACACACGAACCTCCGCCGGCTCGGTACTGAGTCCCATTGGACCTTGGAATGACGTATGTCAACACCCTTAAAAGAGAAATATTTTTAAGCAAAAGTGTCAAAGCATTCTAAGACTGGAACATAAGCGGCAATACAGTTTTATTTAACGTAGACGGAACCATTTGAATCAACGCAAAACAGATTTTTCAGTTTCAATATTTTATATAGAATTCAAATAATATGTACGTAAATAACAAATAATAATAATAATAGTTTATTTAAAAAATGGGATTGCAAAGTTTACAAATGTTGCATAGGTATATATAATTTTTTTAGGTTCAACTATACAATAAAGACGGGTGAAGTACTGTTCTCCTAGATAGGCTAGAATTTAGCCTATGTTAAGGAGAGACAGTGCCGGACCCCTAATTGGCGGATTAAAATCTAAATCACAATCAAATACATAATCAATGTCAAAATTAAAAACAAAATCAAAATAGAATCAAAACCAAATTAAAATGAAACCGAAATTATAAACAATATGAAAATTAAAATCAAATTCAATATGAAATTCAAATTTAAATTATATTATATTTTATTATTATTTATACAAGACATATCTAGAGTGTTAATGTGTTAATTAATAAAAAATGACAAAATGATATCATATCTTAACTAAAACATACATTAAACTCAAGAAACCAATAAAACGTAATACCATCTCAGTAAGCAAACAACAACGGCTTAGAAAATTTTCCATTAAAAAAATTCCTCAATGGAAGAATTCTCAAGGAATCAGTATGTGTAATCTCATACCTCATTGTATTAACTATAAATAAGATTTGTTACAATAATATGTTTATATCATCTTTTTGTATTGTTTATTTCTTAGTTTGATTGTTGTTTTTTATTTATATATTATCGTATGCTGCACTGGTTGACGTCATCACGTCAACGCCGGCTGCCGCTGAAAACTAGCGCTGGGGCTCTGTCTCGTATAGGGTCTTAGCATTATGCTGAGCCATTGTCGTTTTGTGTGGATGCGAAGCATGTTTCCCCCAATATGTTATTTTTGTTTGTGTTTTTTTATGCGTCATGTTTGCCGCTAATAAACGTATTTTCTTTATTTCTTTCCAATAACAATTCTATTGTATATTAATATTAAACGATTATACAGGAAAAAAAATACCCGTGCGCAAACTGTAACCATGAAATTCAGCACATGATTCTGAAAATAAAAACTGCAATAGGTACCTACGCGGTCGAAATGCATGGCGGAGCTAATTTTTCAGGGGCTCAGTATCTGAATTCATGGTTTAAAAACTTTTTAACAAAAAAATTAAACCGCCGAAAAAACTGAAAAGCAAAAAATAATAAACCTTTTTTATTAATCAAGGTTTGTTTTTGGTTTATTGTTTGGCGCCGACTCAAAATTACTTAGGTATAAGTATACCTAATAAATTTTTACTCAAAATTACTCAAAATCTCTTTTTTACTCAAAATTACTTAGGTATAGGTTTATACCTAAGTAATTTTGCCAAACAATCAATAAACAAACATCACTAAATTGCCTTAAATTTAAACGGCGCTGACTCAAAATTATTAAGGTATACATTAGTTTAGGAACTTAGTTATTAAGGTTAAATAAAAAAGGTTTATTATTTTTTGCTTTTCAGTTTTTTCGGCGGATTAATTTTTTTGTTAAAAAGTTTTTATTTTATATTTTTTTGTGACTATAATCTACTAATTGTTTGCCAAAGGGCAGGCATATGTGGCACTGAGTAGACAATAAATCACCCCTATTTTCTCACCCTTAGGGTTGGATTTTTTTTTTCAAATTTATATGGAACCCACTTTGGGGTATTATACCTACCCTTTCCAATAAAAAAATAATTATCAAAATCGAACTACTCTGTAAAAAGTTATGCGTGGTCATACATGAAAAAAAAAAACTATAGGTACGCGTCGACTTCAGAACCTCCTCCGTGCTTTTTCGTCGGTTAAAAATGATATCCTAACTTAACTAAAACAATTCACAAACTTAAATATAGCGTCGAAAAATTCATCCGCATCGCTGTTGACTGGTAATGTACCCAAGAGACTGGCGGCATTGCCACGTTGTATGGCAATGCCGCCAGTCAAGTTCAAGTCTCTGGCCAAGGGAAACCCAGGCCTTGGGTCACGAGAAGTGTCCACCAGCCATTTTTCAGTAGATTTTTGTTAACTATGACTATGTGACTATTTGTTGCAAGTGTGTCCGCTATCATTGTTGTTAGAGAGTCTCTTAATAAAGCACTAACAAAAGTCTTGTCTCAGCGAGGGAATTGCGTAAAATACAATCTCACTGTCATTCATTTTGACAATTCAACAATATTCTTTACGCTATTGACGTTATCGAGTCGTCAAATTTTTCAAGCATATTAAGAAATGGATTATGAAATTCCTTAAAAATACTTCTGATTGTGATAAATATTGTGTTACGCAATTGGGGCGTGTCAGACTTTTAACTCTTGAGAAAATAACGTTTAGATTTCTAGAACATACTCGTAAAATCAGCTTTAGTAATTCATAAAGTTCGTTGGTCTAGTGGTCACAAGAGCTACTGCTGAACTTGAGGTACGATTCCTGGATTTCCCCAATTTTCCGAAGTATTAATGGATTTTGTAGTCTAGATGTATGCCCGGTTGATGACAATTGGCTCGCAACCAATTACATGGGACTAAAACATAACTGGCGAAATGTGGGTGTACAGGTGCACCTCTATGCACCCTTCGGGGGATACGAAAGTATAGTATGTTCATCATCATCTGCCTAGCCTTTTCCCAACTATGTTGGGGTTGGCTTCCAGTCTAACCGGATGCAGCAAAAGAAACAAAAGAACGAAAGCACCCTTCGGGGGATACGAAAGTATAGTATGTTATGTACATATTTTAATTCATAAAGTCAATGTATAACTTTATAGAACATGGAGCTAAGTTCGTAATATACGCTGGAAATGCCTTACTAAGAAGTAGTTAAGGATAGCAGGTGATGTTGCACAACTTGCACAAATTAATATCAACGGAAAGCGCACTCGAGCTCAGATTTTGTAATATTATTAGTATGTGATACTATGAAGTTGTATTAGTTTCAAATTGGAGCTGCTAATGAGCTCGGTCGTTATGCCTCGGAAATATGCCGCTCATGTGAAAGAGTTTGAATTAGTTGTTTTTTTGGTTGATTTTTCGTGGTAAGACCATTGTACAAGTACATGAAGATTTATCTCTACATCTTCATATAAAATAAATTTAAAAAACTTTTGAAAAAAAAATTGCTACGAACGAGTCTGATGCCGAAAATATAGTTCTTACAATTTTTGTTTGTGTGTCTGTTTGTCTGCATGTATATTTCGGTTGGGCGCAAAAACGGATTTAGATTAAAGGACAATGACCAAAAGTCGTACCAAAAAGTCTCATGCATCAAGATCAAAATATTATAGTAATTATTTTCATATTTTTTTACGCCATTACGCGTCGGGGATTTGATTTTTGAACAGGGAATTTAATTTAAAGTAAAAGAGTGTTGATATTGTTTTATTCCCTTTACATGACGTTCCGTTTCATATGATCTAATGATGACGTCTTTCAAAAAACATTAAAAAATATATAATTTGCTGATTCTACACTAATTAAAAATAATTAGAATACTCGTAAAATAGAATATAATTTTTATTTAAAAGATTATCATACATTACGGAATACATTCTGTTAATGACTTTGAAAACTGCATCAAAGCCCGTCGCGTAGTTTATGACGAACAACGCACACACAGACAAACACGAAAAGCGAGGCACAAGACGTTTAAGTATGAAAACTCATTAAACGTAATTTCGGCGCCTCACTTCTACCGATGGTAGGTAATTACATTGTGTTTCAAGGCGTATACTTCCATACATAGATAGTAAGAAAAAGTAGAGATAGAGAAAAGAACACTAAGCTAACTCACTGATTAATAAAATGAACAAGAATAAGGATGTGCCAGTCCTGCAGGAGTAAAGATTAAATTAAAATCCACAAAGTGATTAACTTAGTGGAAGCATCCCGCCAAGCCCTGTGAAAATAACAGCATCGAAGCACTAATATAATCTAGTTGACTTCCTCTGGTTATAAAAGCGGGCTGTAGGACTTTTTAAACTCGATAAGACATCACGCTGTCATTTGTGGATCTTTTGCAGTCGTTACGGATTGTCAGAAGCCTGAAAGTCTGACAACCAGTCTTATCGAGGGGTATCGTATTATATACCCAGTTACTGGGTTGTAGAGGTCAGATATATTCCACTTGGATGGTCCTAGTTTATCATTTGTGACGTCGAGTTACAGCTATGTGAACATAATCCAGCATTGCCTATGTAAGCTGCCACGCCCGGATATGCTTGGAGGCTTTTATTGAGGTATTAAGTTTCGTTTAGATTTTTAGTTTTTATTTTTATGCTTGAGTATAGTTTTCATTGTATTTGTTGGTATATTGGCGTGGCTAACTGACGTGGCAATTAATTTTATTTAATGTGTGTGTCTCGTAATGTTGATTACTTTGCATACCTACTATTGTAAAGAATCAAGTTTTTCTAACTGAACAGACAGATGTGCTGCTGGGGAGTTTGTTGTGACACTTTTTTTATAAAACTCTAGGAAGTGGTGAAGGGCGGGCGTTCTGGGGGACTGTCTTAAGTAATTTTAACGTTCAAAAAGTGCTGATTCTCAGCCTAATTTGAATAAATAACTTTTGATTTTGATAGACAGTCCCTTTATGTAAAATACTAGTATTCAGCTGCATCCGTTTAGAATGGAAGCTGATCCTAACATAGTTTGGACAAGGCTAGGCAGATGATGAAGACATCACACAATAGATAATCAAACTCTCTGAAAGCACATAACGTATGTGTTTTAGATTTCTAACGCATGAACGCCTGTTTTAATTAGCTCTCTCCATTTGGTATTTGTATGCTTAAAGGAAGCCCAATCAAAGCAGGCAGGAGGTACATTCCAATCATCGCTGTGCCTTTGTAAACCATCATTGGCTTAAGTTTAATTTCCCTAATAACCAACAGCAATGACACTCGGGAAGTCCTATGATAGAGAACTTTTTGTGGATGTGACGCATATTTTCCCCTAAGCTGTTATATTTTGTGTTTTGTTCTTTCTCTGCGTCATGTTTACCGCAAATAAACGCATATTCTTTCTTTTTCACAAAAAAAAACTTTTTACCAAAAAATCGATCAGCTACAAACAAAACAACTAAAGTTTAGTTAGGTTTTTAGTGGTGGTACGTAGGCACGACGACTATGTGGTATGAATATGGCAAATAATTTAATTTTATGTTCTATGTCTTGTAATGTTAATTACTTAACATAGGTACCTAGTATTGTATACAATTTTTTTTTTTTTTTGGATGGGAATTCATCAAATGACCCCTCCCGCTCTGCGTGGAGCGGAAGGGAGTGTCAGACTCTTACTGACTAAAACCCACCCGTGTTCCTTCCTTAGCCCTGTCTGTTCCAGGGCAGTGGTAACCCTTTCGGACGATCCCGCCGCCCTGGCAGGTATTGTATACAATCAAGTATTTTCTAACTGAACAGACAGCTGTGTTGCTGAGGGGTTTGTTGTGCCCCTTCTTCTTGCCAGACTTTTCTTGTAATAAAATGCTCAAGAGAGAGTCAGAGTGTCCCATGAGACAGCAGTACTTTTTTTTCTGGTCGGCATTTTATTTTTTGGGTATACGAATTACTTTTATGAATTTGTTTTATACATGTAGTTCTATCAATGTTAATATTAGGTAAAAGTGAAGGGACATTCAACAGCATGTCTATGGTAACAATTTAACAATAATAGCGCAGTAGTACGTTAAGTAACACTTTGGGTGATACATTCGTTGGGATGCGTCGTAATTTCTACGCAAAACAAACATAACGAAGAGAAGGTTGATTTTTTTTCTCTTTTTTTAAACGTTGACCCACACTAGGAATTACTCTTGTATCGTGGGTGCGTTTACAAACATTTAAAGTAACATACACAAACAGCCAGACCAGGTACAACTACCTGTAGGCAATACAAATATTTGTTCCGTGCGGGAACCGAACCTGCGACACGCAGCGATCGCTCAGTCTCTGCGACAACCGTGTCGTCGAATTATCGACCGATCGAATTTTACGCTAGGTCTTATTTTAACTCTTACTTCAAGACGCATAGCAATTTTTGGCAGGAGTAATTTAAAAAGTACTAAGTAGCAAGCGTAAGCATGCTGAATTTCCGCCACGTACTTTAAGGTACAAGACTTGTACAGACGCCAACAGGACAAGCTACCCGAAACTGTTAAATTTTCCCAATCAACCTTGAACCTTAATGCTTGAGCGATAAAGTTGAAAACAATTAAAGAAAATTGGCAGATTGTAGTAGCTTCATGTGCTGGCGTCTGTACAAGACCTTATTTCTATGAAATACCCTCCGTAGCTAGCGACAAATTGTCTGCCACGTATTTCATAGAAACACATAGAAACCAGTAGTGTTGCGGGAACATGTCGTCTGCCGCTCTCAGCTACGGGCTTGTACCTTTAGGCTGTCCTATCACTCTCGCTCCACTTATTCAGCCTATCGTAACACCGACTATATTAAACAATACATGTATTATATTCAGAGATATTGATGAAGTCCCTGCTCCAATTTCCCTTATAATTCTCGCCTTTCAGTTTTAGTTCGTTCACCTAGAAACTTGTGGTTGACAGCCTTTATTATACAAGATGTATTCGAAATTGTGGGACGAAATTGGAGCTGTTCTTATACCAGTCTACTTTGGATTGGTTAAAGACAAATCGAGTGACAGAAACCTATTGGGAACAGACTATTATTGAAACCTACGTTCATACAATATATCATAATAAATTTTCATTTTCCGAAAAAAACACATTTAAGGTTCACAGAACCATTCCAACTAAAAATGAGCATTACAGAAAAGAGTGTATCGTTGGTACCTGTACCAATGAATGAAAATCATTGTATATAGATCGCTAAATTGGTACATATCTACCTAACTAATGGTGGTCCAAAAAGTTATTCAGTTTGATAGTCTGCGACCACACTTTTCTGATACATGCTGTATATTGAAAATATGGAACTGTTAAATGATGAGACGGATAGGTTACAAAATGGCGGGACGAGCTGGATGGGTTCCGTCAAAATTGGAAGGAGGACGCGCGGGCTCGGCTAGGGTAGTAAAGAAAACAAAAATAAATTAAGAACCTCCTCCTCTTCTTGAAGTCGGTTAAAAATACAGAAGTCTGACCGTTGATAATGTACTTGAAAACACATAGCCCATTTATTAGCAGTTGGATAAACCAAGAACAATTTCGCATTGGTTTACCGTTCCCAAAACAATGCCAACGAAATGTTGACCCATTTCCTTGACTACGAATACTATAATCATATTCTAGTGAAATCATAGGGAATAGTATAGAGCTTCTACGTCGTTTATACATACGTCTGAACGTCAGAATTATAACGTAGTCCTTTGTTTCATATAGTACATCTTGTAGCCGGTTATTGTTTAGTTAGAAATGTTATACGATTCGATGATGTGGTCCTTTAATTTTGATTTCGAGTTCTGCTTTGATTTATTTGATTTGGTAGGTACAAAGGCGAATGTCAATAATGAAACTGATCACGATCGGCACCTTAATTGCGTAATCATCAAAATATCAATCTGAATTATTTTGAAAGATATTGCTAATCCATTGCTTCGTATGTTCGAAAACATTGTCCGCTGAACAACGTAAATAACGTAATGAATGTTGTTGAACTGTCAAAATGAAACTCATTGCTACTGATAGAGTACTACCCCGCAGCACATCTAATCCAATGACTATAATGACAGTTTGCTGGCGCTGTTATTATTGTTATGGAATATTGACACTGACAGCTCTTGAAGGGTTCAAATGTGCTAATCGCGTTCAGTAGTGCTATTCTGTAAAAATCTCACAGGGTTAACTCATTACACCTATAAGTGAGTTTGAAGTGAGGTATCCATCCTTAGATTCCCTAGCGTCAAGTAGGATGACAGTTCAATTCAGGTGAAGTGATCTCACTTTCCCTAAGTTATCAGGGTGAGATTTTTTCAGAATACTCCGGCTGTTTCATGTGTAAAATTGATCCTAGATATTGCACTGTTTTGAATTTGGTATTGTCTGTCCAAAAAGTTTGTGATTTTGAATTACACACAGAGTTTTTTTTTGTGGTTTGCAACCGCCCCAGTCAGCGGAAAATAGAGGTAGCGGAAGACCAACAAATTCGTTGTTTGAAAAAGTATCGCGTGATGGTTTGCAAACCGCAGAACGGATATTTATGTTTGGTGTGGGTTTTTTTATAGTATTGCTGTTACTAAGCAATGAAAGCAGTTATTTTAGCATTGTGTTTGATGGGCAGCAGTGTAGGAACAATTTTGAATATTTAAGGATAAAATGGCACACTAGCTGACCCGACAGACGTTGTCCTGTCCAAATTTAAATAGTTTATACAAAAAATACTATAAAAAAACTTACATACATTATGCTTACAAAAATAGATTGCTAAAATCCCTTCCTTTTGGCTTTTCCGTAGCCAAACCGGTCGCGGTCCAGCCTGCTATGCATTACTGTATAGCTCAATTAAATTTCATTAAATGAAATTACAAATATTTTATAATGAAGCCTTTTTATGCTACTTCCTTTGTTAGATTTGATTTATAAAAGCTATATTGCCAAAGTTTATGGATAACGTGAAGAACTCGGTCTTTAACTGCTTAATTTGGTCTAGAAAGAAAGAAGAAAGAAAGAAAGAAATGTCTATGTTGCCGCTTAGTGCAATTAAAATAATAAATCTATCAAATGCTTCGGATAAAAGATAAACAGGCATGCATATCGGGTGATTTACGTCAAGGTATTTAGTTTGCATGAAAATTAACAAAAAATAAAAAATAAGAATTAATTAATGTGTCCATAATGAAAAACGCTTATTTCCATGGTCTGAACTTCTTCCAGATGGTCGTAGTTTATGCGACGCGCTTACTAACAACGAACAGCAATATTTTTTATTATATGATGAAAATTATATGGAAGAATAGATTAACACTGTTTAAGGCTCTCAATGTTCAGAAACTTGGACGAATTCCTTTCTTTTAAGAACACTCTTTAATCTAAATCTAAATTGCTCGCCACAAAATCCGCGACACTTACTTCAAAGAATCCTCATTATTAAAACAGTGAATGTCTTGTCTTGCAACTGGTCCCTGTGAACTTCTAGAGAAATCTAAAACATTCCAATTCTCGTCGTCGGCAAACTTCAGCTAGAGGTTCCGATCCCAAAGGTCGAACGCTGATTGTGTGACGTTAACAGTACACCGAGTACAAGACCAAGTACGACGATAACATTCGATTCGAGTTTCCAATTTCTTAATGAAAACGCGCGGTGCCGTGTGAACGGTTCCATTAATGTGATCAAGCGTGTAACATAAAAAGGTAGGTACGATATTTTAACCTTTTGTAATAAGGTCACTTCAAATCAGTATAAAATCGGCACCTTTGACCTTATTTGTGGGTCATTTTATGGTTGGTCAGTGGCGTGGTGACCTTTTTCCGTTGAGACGACGACTGTAAGGATCTTTGTACACCGCACGGTTTATTTACAGTACGGCGTATAAACCGCGCCGTAAAAAAAACGTGTCAGTCAACAAGCTTCCATAGTGATCCATACAACACTTACGACCGTGCCCACACACGGTGAATAAACCGTAGTTTTTCACGGCAAGGAAAACGTGTGTACCTACAAAGGGCCTAAAGTAATTTTTGGATAAAGTTCACTGTATTCAGAAATCGGGACACAGACCAGCGCCCCAATAGGCTAGTTTCCTAAAAAATTCTAATCCGTCCGTCAGTTAGATTAACAAAAAATATTGAACCCGTATTTTTTCATTTGTCAATTATATAAAAAATGATGAAGATGTCGGCCGTTAAAGTTCCGCAAATTCCCAAAAATAGCTCCCAAATTTTGACGCGCTTTATCTTTGTAATTTTTTGTTTGATTGACAAAAGAAAAAACACGTGTACATTATTTTTCGATAATCTAACTGACGGACTAAATATAATTATTACTTTTTAACTCAGGAAACTACCCTATTGCGTAGCACACTTTCAATCACAATCTAAAGGATTTTTAAGAATCTTAATCCATTGCTTCATATGTTTGAAAAATTCGTCAGCCCAAAAACGTAAATAACGTAATGAATATTGTTACGCAATTACCCCGCTGGGCAGCGGGTTTTTCCGTGCCAGTTGTTTTTTACCAAAATGTGTCGGAAAAATAACAGTGAGGTCTTGAAAAGATAGGTAGGTACTGTATGTTTGATCCTAGCCTTATTTCTCTATGTAATTTGATTCGTTCCCAGCACAGCTCGTAGGTTCAGACTTGTAATACTGCCGAGTGAACGGAATGAGCACAGTATCTAATCAACACGTTCGCAAATTAGCAACTGTGCTACATGGGCTGCTCATTCTATGTTAATTTCTGAATGTGAGAGATAGGTTGCCGTTTGTCTGCTAGTGCTGTAGGGAAAGGGTTAAAGTGTGTTTTATTTCTGTTATGATAATATCGGAAAAATGACAGTGTGGGTCGTTCTAACGTCTCATATTTTTTATCTGTGGAATAAAATTGACATCTGACAGTTTTTAATGAACTGTCAATAAATAAAAAAAATCCTCGGTTATAGATGTCTTGACAGTTTAAGTTGATAGTCGATTCGTTTAACAATTTATTTCCCTGACTTTAGCGTGGGTCAGAATTTTTAATATATGAAAGAAAGAAAATATATTTATTAAGGCAATTCTCATAATTTTAAGAATGTTCAGAGATGTGAGGGGCAATTCTCGGAATTTTAAGAACGTTCACAGTCTGAAGGCCAATTCTCGTAATTTAAAACGGTTTTAATTAATTGCCCTTCAGATACATACAACAGATAAAAACAAACAAAAATCAAGTAAAAAGAGTAAAGTTCGAAAGAAATTAGCAGGAAAGTGTGCCTCACGGCTACGCCAAAAAGGCCCAGTGGATAAAATGATGAATTTTTGACTTGGCAAATTAATCCTTTTCAACAAAGTACATAGGTGTTAGCTAACAAGATTACCCTTTAATCTTAATAAGGTTGCGGGTATTATGTAACTCCAACACGTCACAGTTTGGCCGCGACTTTGCACACATACCTAATATTCATGAAATCCTTCCCTGATTAACACTATTAGTGGCGCGAGCTAACCTTTTCTCCGCGGTTTTAGTGGGATCTTCTCGTTTATCATTAACTCTATGAGAATAGCTTGTGTCGTGATTAAAATAATTAGCGAAGCAGCTAGGTGCAGGCAAGTTACTCCAAGGAAACTTATACGCGGGCTTTACCGGGCAAGGAGAGGTGCCCAGTAGAGCCCGGGGTGAATAATGTACCCAGGATTAGGTAATATCTTGATTTAAAAGAGTGTCCTTGGATTTACTTGCCCGTTCTTCTCCATAGAGCTTTTGGAATGGGCGCTTCAACTTTCTGACTAACTGACCGACTCTTTTACAGTTCAAAAGTGCCTGTAAATGGTTTAATTGAAATAAATGCTTTGAGTTTGAAGTGCGTATTATAAACGCATTTATCACACTTGTATAATATGTTATTTTAATGCATCCCACAGCCCTCGTATCCACCCACAGACGGTTTTTTTTTTCCAAATTGGATTTTCAACGCTAAGATACAAACAATGTATTTCTTGACCAACTGGGATGTACTCTGTTGGATTCTCAATGCTCGGTTCAACACCGAGAGTTGAAAATACAGTGCGCGTAAGAAAATCGTCACGTTAAAAAGTCGCCTATACGTACCTGCAGGTCTACTTTAAAGTCCGTCAAAGAAGATGTGAGCCCATCCAGAAGTAGTGATCTGTCAAAACTAGTGTCAAGTTCAATTTTTCGGACAGGGAAATACTCTTACGGCCGAACCCAATTACCTACCCATCACCAGTTTTGGCAAACTGGAGTAACAAAAACCTACCTACTCGTATTTCTGATTTTACGTCCCAATAATCTATATCAGTAGCAATCTGTATGATTATATTATACTGACAGTTATAATTTATACTGGTTACCAACAATAGTCAGTAGGTTATTGGGTTCAGCCGTAGTAGCGACAGCTGTTAAATCGTGTAGTCAGACAGTCTTAGTTCGGCCCCCGAACTAATCATATGTCCGAAAGAGATACTTAGTAGGAAATACCGCCAGTAACTTCAGCAGATAGATTTTGTGCTTAGGGAGTAGAAACCCCCTGGGCTTGAGCTGGTCGTGACAGTAAAAGTAGGTTTAAAAGGAAGTAGGTAACTCACAGTGACATTTATTGTTATCAGCGCCCCTACAGAAATTGCTTCCACGTGCACAAAAAACCATTTCTATCGATATCTCGGCCGGAGCACCTTACCCCAGACAATAACGGTAACAATTAAGCATAATTCCTGTCAAGTAATTATCGTTAATATTAATCCGGACAGCTCAAAAGGCTGATTCCCAAAAGATAAAGAATAAAGCGTTTATAAAATAAACGGTTATGTACGGAGACACGTAATCGCTCCCGAGTGGTTACCGAACGTGGAACGTCAAGCTGTCGCTTTGAGCAACCGCGCAACCCGAATCAACCTACCTTGTTTCACGTAAATAATATGACACCTTGATATAAAATAAGTGGAAAATGTCGTATAAAGATTATTTTCAAGAGTTACATGATATTTTCGTCCTTGGTTTTGTAGGAAACATTTTAGACAAAGGATTTTTGAACGACCAAAAAAGGGTTACCTGGAAACAGGGCGGGTACAACTATACGTTATCGATACTAAAATAGGTTGATTGATGGATTGGAGAGGAGGAAAGGTCAATTTAGAGTGGGGATTTAATTTTCTTATATTTTTGTCTCTTTTACCCTTTATAGAGCGTTTCAATCAATCTGACAAGCTTTTTCCCAACTACGTTGGGGTCGGAAAATAAAATATTCATATATTTTTTTTTAAGAAAAAAATTAAAGAAATACAGTAAGAAACAAAACACGTTTATGTGCGGTAAATATGACGCATAAAAAGAATACCAACACAAAAAAAAAACAAGTTGGTGGGAAAATATGCATCACATCGCAAAACGGCCATCGCTCAGCTAAATTATACTTTAAATACCGAAATAATACCAAAATACCCGATTTAACTCTTCAATTCCCAGTGTCACTTGTAGGTGACAGTAGTTTTATATTTTTTTTCTACCACATGACAATTTATTTTTGAATTCTACCATTATTGTAGCAAAGCTTATTAGTAAAACTATTCATAATTTTTTTCTGGCATCACTAACCATATGACATTTGTCAAATTTATTCAGTTGTTTCGCGCGTACTTGAAGTAGTCTGAGTTTGTGTGATTTCTTGGAATAAAAAGTGAAATAAATTTGTCCAGACCGTAAGTATTGTCTTTTTTTTTATTACATATAGTAAATGAATGTATTCGCTATAATACAAATGTATTTTATGATAAAAATAACTTATAGCATCTTCGCTACAGTGTTGAGAATATGCCGTGGCACCTGTAGGTGACACTGGGCATTATAATAGCTTTATTGCTCTGAATTCATTCTAATGGTTTACGTATTGCAGGTTGAAGTTAGACGAGATTGCCGAGGAGTTGCACGCTGGGGAAGACCCAGGCGATATTATTTTATTTCCTCCTGATGATGGTGTGGTGACTGACGAAGACAGTGGAGACGAAAATGACACAGTATGTTTCATCTTTCTAGTCACATACTTCGATCTCAAGTATAATGTCAAAATAAACCTTCCGTCTCTGGAGAAAATTGTGTACATGGCAAGGAAGAAGAAGAAATCGAAGTATCTGTACCGAAGAAAAAAAGAAAAAAGACCATACTATAAAAAATGGCAAAGCAATGTCAGCAATACTTCTTTTACTTGTGGTAAGGGAGACCGTGATGAGGATGTTTTTTACTAACTCACAGGAGGAAATGACTGCCGTCGAATGTTTTTTGCGTTTGGCATAGATGCAGCTTGCCAAAATGCATGGCTGATCAAAAGGCAGTCGGAAACCAACTGGACCTACTGCGATTTCCGGCGGAATGTGGTAACCACCTACCTCCGAAAATATGGTAAGCCTCCAATCCGCAATTCTGCCTGTGGAATTTCAGTTCAAATGAGAGTGCCTACGGAAGTAAGGAGTGCTGGAAGTGCGGACGACCACTCGGAAGTCGATTGCTCACAGCGTAGATGCGGATATTGTCACCAACGCACTAGAAAAATGTGCGCCAAGTGCAATATCGGTTTGCACCTAAAGTGTTGGTACATGTTCCACAATAAATAAGTTTTGTATTTTACTACTTTTTTACATAAATAAATATTATTATAAAAATCGACGTTTTATTTCTACCGACAAAATAAGAAAAATCGCGTTAGTCCTTCAGAGTCCTAACTTAACACAATGCCCAGTGTCACCTGTAGGTGACACCCTCATAAAAAAAAAATTAGGGGTAGTTTTTTTTTTAATCTATTTTTTTTTGTCTTCGTAAATGTATCTAAACTATTTTAGTAAAAGAGAAATGCAAAATCAATATTTACATAAACATGGGAATTGAAGAGTTAATACCAAAATTTAATTTATTATGAGCGCATGACCCGCGGTCTGGCCCGCCGCATTAGATGTATCACATTAATAAAAAGCAAGTGAAAAAAGGTTAAAAGTAAAAGCATTGTTTTCTGTTATTTATAGTTGTTGGTGTTGCTTATGGCTAAGTAATAAAAGTCGCGCAGGTCGATCGATCAGGTTAAGCTACGCTTGCTGCGTTTGATCCGTGGATCACACATATCAAGACCCCTCCGTGCCTCGGAAAGCACGTTAAGCCGTTGGTTCCGGCTGTCAATCATGGCAGTAGTTACGGGTCGTCAGAAGCCCGAAAGTCTGACAACCAGTCTTAACCAAGGGGTATCGTGTTACCGACTAACTGGGTTGTGGAGGTCAGATGACGATGATGATGATGGTTGGTGTTGGTGTTTTTTTGCTGTAATATCATTATAATCATTTTTTTTTCTAAGTGTTTAAAGAGAACATATTTTAACTGTTTTAAAAAGCCGTAGTTTTTTGGCACAAACCTCATCTCTGCTACCTACTATCAAAAATATCTACTTCTAATGCATCGAAAGTATCGGTACTTTAGTATTACCTCCTTTGAAAAAAAAATCTCGCAGTAAAAAGTTCCTAGGTTCGTATTTCACAAATTGCAGTCTAAAGCAAAACCCCATTAGAACCAAAGTGTTTTAACGTCAGACTTAATGTTCAAAATGTAGGTTTCAAGCCAATCTAGATTACAGCGGAAACGAGATATTCAGAGGAATGGACCAAAAGGATCTAGCATTACTTCAGTTACCACGCAAAACGCGAGGGTTTAATATATAATCTTATATTTATAATATGAGGCAACGTTATTTCTGCTCTTAGGCTAAGTAGAGCGACGGTCTCAGCAAGATAGCTGGTTATTTCTGACTGAATTCATGTCAGTTAATATAAACAAGGTTGTTTTAAATTAGTGAGCTAAACTTTGCAGATGCGATGGGTATTGATATCTAATCACGATATAATCTTCTATAATATAATAATGAATCGCTGAATGTGTTGCTAAGCGCAAATCTCCGCCGCACGACGACCCGCGTGACGACTCCCGGCCACCGTAGGCGCAGGCCTGCGGGCGGAGAGTAATGGGTAGCTCACCGTCCGAACAGGACCAGGCCCGTGCCAGACGGCGCGTATGTGTTCCACGCGCGGCTCAAAGAAAAGTCAGCAGTTGAAGGGGCCCGACAGGGCCGAAGCCTGCCAGGGTAGCGGGATCGTCCGAAAGGGACGTTGATGAAAAAAAACAAAAAATTATTTATATTTTTGGTTTTGTTATTGTTTAGATATACCCATCGCTTCTGCTGAGTTTAGCTAGCCAATTTAAAATAACCTACCTCCACTCTTTCCGTCTTTCGCGATGGAATTCCAAAGGATAATGACTGATAATTCAGTAAAGGAGTGTCCACAGAGTTCCTTGACCGTTACCATAGAGATCTGCGCTTAAAACGGGCAACTAGCTTCAAATTTCTGACTAATTAACAGGCTCCTTGACAACTCAAAAGTACCTATAAATGTTTTAATTGAAATAATTGCTTTGATTTGATTTTGGTACCTTGCAGAAATGAAAGATGTAGGTATCTACAATGAAAATACAGTAAAAAGTACTGCAGCATCAAACATTTCTATAAAAAAACTGTTCATTGTCAGTGCTCCTAATTTGCAATAAATTCTTATAATTATGATAATGTAAATTATTTTATTTCTGTAAGTACATAGGTTTGTACACACACCTTTACATGTCAATCATATTTAAAAAACTAGATGAGGTCGGCGTTTCCTATCTGACTACTCTGAGAAGGCCGAAACAAACTCAGAGGTCACAGTCTCTTTTAAAGTCCAAACATAATCTTGGGCAGGTCATGTGGAGACCATGTAGATTGGTGTTTGAAATGGTCTTTTGAGGAAAGAACCACACAGATTGTGTGGAATGTCCAGTTAGTCAGTAATCATGTAGCTCAACTCAGAACTTAAGGAGCTCAACGATTTGACGAACAATACCAAAGAAAGGACATTTGGGTAGACCGCGTAAATTACTCAAACTGCCACACCATGATTAAAACGGAAAAAAATACCCACATAGTCTTCACATTCACAAAAATTTAAATAATAACTCAGTCACATTAAAAGTCAGAACTAGGTGACCAGTTTACCACGGGAGGTATTTGATTTACCAAGTCACCTCCTGACTCAGCAAACTAAGTAATACAAGATGATACGGAACAAGCCACGTCCCATGAGAGATGAATGAGTTTCAAATAGACGATATGACCTTAATTTATTTAAGGCTTGCACGGCCATCGACCAGCTAAAGCTTATTAATAGTACCCCAACCCGTGTCGCTACGGAAAAACTTTTTAACTATCGCATCGCTAAGTTTCATTCTAAATGTAGCGTAGTACCCCAGATGAAACAAATCGATTGAAAAAAGGTTTTTTTCGTATGCTTCGTTGGTTCGAAAATAGATTTGTGTTTTAAAGACTACATTGTGGAATTGAATTGAATCTTTGGTAGATATTCTATCTTAGAATAAACGATTCATGTATCCTTGAGATGTAAGTTTAATTAAGTTACTTATCCTTATAATATATCTAGATTCGTTATTAATTAGGTATGTGAACCAAATATTTGAGGAGTCTTCCACTCCACAAATATTTGGTTTAGTACCAAAACATGGAGGCAATCTATGAGCACATAGGGTTTAACAGAGGATCCGTTGAGCAGCTGAGTTGTTTGATAAATTAATTAAAGCATAATTATACCGCGAGTTCTGGTTTGAGGTGGTGCGGGAAAAGAGTAGTAGGTACCTAAACTCTGATTTTTAATTTGCTAGACCAAAATGACAGCTTTGATCTACGATCGATTCTAGCTGTCGGTCTAGCAAATTAAAAATTAGAGTTTAGAAGGATGGGGGGAGACTTTTGCCGAGCAGTGTGAATTAACTGTGAGTCAAATCTACTTACCTAATAAAAATATTCAAATTCTGTGACAGACAATGTCTAAACTGCTGGATATATAAATATATTGTATAACATAACGAAGATGAACACTAAAAATTATTTATGAAAATTCAAACTCTCAAGGGTCGTCATTTTTACCGACGGAAAATCCATCGTGCACACGCCTTGTAAATAAATAAATTATTAAAAAGAAACCAACGGTTCATACATAACTGATACGCTTAAGTGAGGAGACAAAACAACAAAAACTTCGAATAATTAACAAAAACAATTTGATCACATTAGTTGTGGGGATCCAAGATGGCGGTTAATATAGGGAAAATTCTGCCATATTCACCACGCTTGACAGCCAGTGTGGTGACCGGGTATAATGTTATTAGTTAATAGCCGGATGCTGGCCGTCTCCCGGCGTAATCCCTTAGTCTCCCCGCCGAGCTCCGCCGAGCTCCGACGAAGCGACGAAGGGAACTTATGCATGCTACGGAATATACGCTACGCTGATATAAGGCAGCAGTTTTTGTTTATTAGGGTAGGTGTAGAATATTGCGACAGTGCGCGTTTTTGTCTTATGTTATACTTATTTGTTTTTGCTCTGTATTGTACAACCGTAACGGTTCTTACTCATGACTAGATCTGAGACAGGATGAAATGAGTTGATAAATGCATGAGTATCATTCTTGTTCTAGCTATAATATGAATCGTGTATCAGCATTGGCACCAATGATCAAATCAACAGTCAATGATGATTGTATGCGGATAGGTAGGTACTTATGATAACGCTACTGTCACCATGCAACCTTCATGAATAGTTTATTTATGTTGCTGGCATAATATGAGACAAAAACGAATTCGAATTTAGAATTAGATAAGAATAGAGGATCGGTAAGAGCTGACAGTATTGTAAAAAACAGAAAGCCGATTCTAAGAATAACTATTCTTAGAATCGGCTTTTCTTTTTAAATTCTTTAAACATTAAATAGTCTTTCATTCATTAACGACCACAAGTGGGACCACACCGGCTTATAATAATAATAAATAATAATATTTAGAGAAGACGGCCGGTAAGATTTATCGAACAATGACATAATTGAATGAGTGAGTCCCTATGGTCTTGTGGAAGCTTCTTCGCAATAGATTGTTTTTGTACAGAATTCTTTTGTACGGAATCTCCTCCGTAGGCTTAGACGTCACGTTTTCCCCGAGTAGACGTGTAGACGCTGAGCTAACGTCGCGTAACCGAAAATATGCTGCTTTGACACGCCATTAGCGTCTACGCTGCCTAAACGTTTGACACGAACGCCTACGCAAGATTCGAATTATAAAATAAAACTGAAACCGGTATTATAACGTGCTCTGTGACTGAGACTATGGACTAAATTTAGGCTTTCAGGGTGCCTGGGTGAACTACTGAAGAAAATCCAAGTAACAGGAAACACAACTTTATTCTTTTCCCGACCAACAGATTGAGTCAGAATGTTCAACCGACCTCTTAACGCCTCGCAGGTTTTTCATCAGTTGCGCAGTAAAATCGAATTCAGTGTGTGTTAGCCAATCAGAAGCATCCAACGACCAACGACAAACTAAAGTGTTGTCAGTACAAAAACATTCGAATCAAATAGGTACTGGCCTGGAAACTAGTATTTTTGCGTTTCAATTTAATTAGATAAAAATGTAAATTAGAGAACCCTACACCCACTACTGCACACTTTAAGGACCATCATCATCATCAGCCTATAGCAGTCCACTGCTGGACATAGGCCTCTCCTATTGCACGCCATTCAACTCGATTTTCGGCAACTCTCATCCAGTTGCTACCAGCCATCCTGTGAAGATCGTCGCTCCACCTAGCTTGAGAGCGTCCCACCTTACGTTTACCGACCAAAAAGAACCATAAAGTGATGCAAAAGGAATTAGTCATCATTCTGTTACCATTATCCCAATTTATTTGAAGTCAGAGCAACATGTTCTCTTCTTCCATACTTCTCTATTAGTCGTCATCTCGATAGCCAGTCCCCCTTTCTAGCCATATCATCTTTCACACAGTCCATCCATCGTTCTTTTGGTTTTCCCTTGCTGAATCCACATTCATACTCGTAACTTCCCTCAGGACATTTTCCTTTTTCATATGCATCATATATCCATACCGTGACAACCGGTTTCCCCACCGGTCACCATTGTCACCGGTGGAAGTCTGTTAGTAAAAATTAATGGTTCAAATAATATTTTTTTATCTAGCAAGTTTTAGGTACTTACTATAAACAATTGTTTCGTCACGTTGCGCGGAGATCATTTAATTTGGTATCGACGTTGCAAGTTTACAGTAATGTGAATATTCAGCAGCCAAGTTAGACTGGGAGCCGATCCAAACAGACATAACTTTATAAGTGAACTTACAGGCGCTAAGGTTCAATATACCCTAACATCATAAGTACAAGTCTATAAATTACTATATACATCCATCCATGTCCATATTTATAAGGCATCCAAAGGTTGGCACGGTTAAACTGCCGACAACCCCCTAAGTTGAACTGCGGGAGGCCTTTCATAAAACATATGTCCCCGCTAGTTTTTATGATGAAAATAGATAACATCATCATTCTCCAGCACTTATCCCCATTTATTTGGTGTTACCACAACATGTCTTTTTCTTCCAAAGTTCTTAAGTCGTCATCTCGGTAGTACCCCCTTTCTAAATATTATGTGTCTATTATAGGTATATGCAAGGCGCACACACTCCCGCGCGCCATCTATTGTACGACGAGTCCAACTCTCGAATTGACCAGTGCGTTGCTAGCCAGCGATCGTTTCACTTGTGTACACCCCTGCACCCGCGTTTAAGAGCGTTGACAACGTACGGCATTTCATACAAACTTTCAAGTCCTTGTTTTTCGAAATGCATGAACCGATTTTAATGAAACTTCCTACGCATAAGCAGGATATATAGATCTAAAAAGTTAATTGAGAACATTTTTGAAAAATAGTGTTACAGCTAAATTAGACCGATTTTAAATTTTCCATAGAAACAGAGTTTTCCAATTATCTTTTTTTAAATAAGACATTTCGAAAATGTTCTTAACTAACTTTTTAGACCTATGTATTCTGCTTATGCGTATGAAGTTTCATTAAAATCGGTTCATGCATTTCGAAAAACAAGGACTTGAAAGTTTGTATGAAATGCCGTACGTTGTAAACGCTCTTTGAATTATAATAGATATCATGATAAATAAACTACACGTTTGAGCAGCAGCGATTATGTGATTATGAACTTACAGATAATTCGTCTTATGGAAAAGAAATAGCTATTTAATGAGCTAAATACCTAAATAGTTTCAAAGCCACTTACAGACACCGCGAGGCATGCGCCGCGAATTGTTTGCGCCGTCAGAATATTTATACAATGTGGAGGCGACAATATGATAATAATTAAAAAGACTGGCAACACTAATGCTTAGGAGTGTTCTGGGACTATCAAATAAAAATACTAACAAGCAAGCCAAATAGTAGTGATGGGTTGACTACTAGTTTTACCAATCTTGGACCATCTATAGAGACTAAACTATTGGATATATCTGGTTGAATTTTCGTATGCACACTAGGATCGTCATTACGAATACGAAGTTTAATTTAGATATTGTCGCACCTTGTATAGTGTCACAATAATATATAATATCATCTTATGTGTCTGTGACCCGAAATAGCTAACTAATTCGGATTTGGTCTCATTCTGAAAGTACTGAGTCCTGAGTCGCGCCAAGCCTTTACCCAACTATGTTGGGGCCGGCTTCCAGTCTAACCGGATGGAGCTGAATACCAATATTTTACATGAAGCGACTACTATCTGACCTTCAAAACCAAGTTTTCACTGGGTAATACGATTCCTCTTGGTAAGACTGGTTGTCAGAATTTTTGGCTTCTGACGACCCGTAACAACTACCAATGATCCACGAATAATAGCCGCGACCAACGGCTTAACGTGTTTTCCGACGCAGCGCAGGGATGGGTCTTGAGTCCACTGTTCCATGTTAGTTTTATATTATATTATATATTATTGTCAACGTAATTATTGTCTCTATTTTATTTAATGTAATTGTTGTTGTACCGTTTTAATTAACTATAAATAAATAATAGGCAATAGAAGAGGTCGACTACACAAAATTCTTTGGGATAATTGTTGACAAAAAACTGCAACTGGAAAACTCATATTGATGAATTATGTACGAAGGTAGATAGGTTTGTATACGTTTTATACAGACTAACACGTCTGGTTAGTGTTAATGCCGCACTTTGTGCCTACCATGGCTATGTCGCATAAATTTTGCGCTATGGCATCAAAATTGCCCCTTAATATTATATTAAGGGGCAATTTTGTGGATCTTACTAGAGTATTTCGAGCTCAGAAGAAATGTGTTCGCTCAATATGTGGAGCCCACCCACTGGACAGTTGTATTCCACTATTTAAAAAACTTAAAATACTCCCACTTCCGGCTTTATACGAATATTAAACACATGTACCTAACAACTTTGTAACAATATTCTGACAAATAAATGCATTCTATTCTATTCTAATAAATAAATGTAAAGTTGGTCACCCATTCACGGACCAAACGCGGCAAGCGCAGCTTACCCTGATCGATCAACCCGCGCGGCTGTTATTAGCCACAAGCCCGTCTAAATTCATGAGTAATATCACCCCTAATATTTAACACATAACATGTTACATAAAATAGAAATTATTCACTAGTTTCCTTTCCCAAGCCCCACCTGTAGCTATTGAGTAACAATTTCCTCTATTATTAGCCGTTGTTATAGTATCGATTAGAATGTGTAATGTGGTGCTTTAATTGGTCTGCTCCTAATTGCTGTATATTTTAGTAGTTATACGACTGTAACAGCTTGTATACTTTATATAATTGTACATAATTATGTTTAGGGCAAAACATAAAGAAGAAAAAAGAACGAAAAATTGTTTATTCTAGACAAACAAAATATATATAAGTGTACGTGTATCGTTAACTTTATGCCCAGCATTTTTAAATAAAATGGAACTTTCGATTCTATCGATCGATTTTTAGATTTCTCTGAAAATGTGGGATCCATGCTTACTTCTGGGCGACATTTTTTTTTTATTTTTAGCCTATTTGGTTCCACATATCTCCTTTCCATTCCTCCCTGTCTTGAGCTAGTGTGAACCAATCCTGTCTGTACGTGTGAAACTCGTCCCGCCATCTCCGCTTAGGTGAAAAAAACGAGTTTTCTCTGTAACTTATCGCCGATTTCCATCTTATCATACATAATAGGTTTAGGTATAAACAAGAGGCTCGTTAAGTGATCCCAAGCTAGGTTCCCGTCCCTTATTTGTATATGAAAAGCAATATTTTCTCAATTTATCACTTCGGAGAATTTTTAAGGCGCTCGCTATAAATTCGCTTGCTCGATATCACAAACTTTCTTCATATATTGCATGTAGGTGAGTGCTGTGGGAACTTCGACAGAGGTCCCGCGTCGTATTTTTTGTTATTTATATTTTTTTGCCGAAACATTTAACAAGAATTTATCTCAAGCAACATATTCAATATCAAGGAGACTTACGCAGGGACAGAATAAATCAGAAAATAAATTCGTATTAGGTTTTATGTTATGTTTGTTGAATAAACATCGTTTTTATCAGCTATTTTCTTGTAAACATGTTAGCAAAAGTACATGATATTTTCAATTTGCAAAAGGCTTTCGTAATTTCTCTTTAGATTTAAAATGTTTTATTTTAAACTAGCTGCGCCCCGCGGTATTACCGAAGTTTCGATCCCATGGGAATATGCACGGGATAAAAAGTATCCTAAATTTAATCCTGGTTAGAATTAACCACCTGTGTGCCAAATTTCATCCAAATCCGTTCAGTAGTTTTTGCGTGAAAGAGTAACAAACATCCATCCATCCATACAAACTTTCAAATTTATAATATTATAGTAGGAAGTAGGATCTAAAAGCAGAAGTTTAGAAAGAATTTAATCAAAAGCTTTTTACTAAATCCTAAGATAATCTGCTAGCCCGTCTGAAAACTTATTTAAGATTAAGATTAAAAAATAATGAAGGCCAATTCGTAAGCAAAACCAAGTCAACCTAGTCAGAACATTAATTACAGATCCTCTAACCAACATAATTATCACTCGAATTTATTTATTCGATTTTCCATCCGATTAATCGAACTCGATTTATCGAAATCGTCTTAGAGGCTCAAAGTACTTAAAGCGTTTTCCAATTCTAAGCAAGCGATTATTTATCACAGCATTAGCATACTTCGTTGGAGTAAATCCATCTTGTAAAGGGGATAATGATCAATAGAGGATGCTGTACGAGCTAGAGATTGCCTCAACGCTTCATTACTCCTTGTCATGCATTAAAAGCTATTATATTGTGAACGTGACCGATTTGCCAATCTACTCGAAATTGTCTCCGATGTGCGGTGTAGAGTTGGGTTTATCGATGATGTAACTATCGATTGGCGGTTCAATATGTCGGGATTTTCGAACCGGTAACAAGCAAGCTTTTATTTCAAAGATGAAGTTACGTAGCTTCGCTCGAAGAATATTGTTTGGAACTTTAGAAGATTCATTGTTCAAAACACAATAAAAATTCTACGTATAAATTATTTATCAAAAACAAATTCTACGTATAAATCAATTGCTAACTCCCCAAATTTCGAAATCGATGCTTGTTATTGAGAGCAAGAAACTAATTTCAGCCGTTGCCGAATATTTACAAATTAATGCTAAGTACGCGAACCTGTTTCATCGATAATGTATCGATATTATGCCCGCTCACAGAGCGAGTTATCGATAACTTATTTCGCTAGGGGAGTGCCACGCTTGTCTTTGCTTTCAGACCAAACCTTGTTAGTTAAGACCATGTATTGTGAGGCTGTGACGTCATCCTCGAACTCTGTCCTCATTGGTTATTAAATTGTGTAGGAATAGGGAATGTTCGCAAAAATTGGAATGAAATTTCCTCTGAGGCCATTACTTGGTCCGAGGGTAACTATTTGAAGTTTGAGGCTACAAAGAGAACGATCCATCATCCCGTATTTTGAAGTAATGGATTGTTTTGCTTTTTATTTTTGTTATAAAGGAAAATAATATCAAATGTGAGCAGAGTTTTCTGTTTATGTAAGTCCTACGTCAATTTAGTGATTGAAATGTCGATTTTTTGTAGGATAATAAATTATACTTTTCAATACAATTGATTTTTATGTAAATATTTGAATGAGTTCTAGGCTTTTTAGACCCTGTCCATTAGGTAAACCGTTTTTTGACAGACGGAACTAGTTTATATATTTATTTTATTACGCATTTTAAAGTTAACTTTTAATCTGGAATATCGGTTTTATCGGTTAACCTAATGGACAGGGTATAGTATGACAAAAGGAGTAGAAGCTATGTCAAAAGTCAAATCATTGCATGTAGGCCATTAAAGAGCAATTTTGAACGTCAAAATTTATAAGAAAATACAACTGATTCTAGTCGCCCCTTCCAAAAGGTGGTTTCGTGTGGAGGAGAATAGGCAAGAAACTTCATAGTAGGTATTTATGTTCAAACACAATCAATTAAGTACGTGGAGTAGGGCCCATTAATCAGTTAACATCTTTAGTTTGCGGCCCGTATTCTATTAGGAATTGTTGTAGAATGTTTCACACAGACATAATGTACCTCTGCTGGAAGACAGACCGACAGTCTTTCTCATTTTATTAGCCTGTATTAGCGTCGAATGTCTTTTGTACTTTATTTTTCTTTCCGAGTTTTCTCCATTGTATGTTCAACATTAATCAGTTAACATCTTTATATTGTGGTCCGTTTTCTATTCTGTAGCCAGCAGAGGTGACCTGGCGGTAAAGGCAGTGACTTACGAGTTATAAGTCCTGGGTTAGAACCCAAGCAGACACTTTATTTTTAACCGACTTCTAAAAAAAGGAGGAGGTTCTCAATACGGATGTTTTTTTTTTTTTTTGTTTGTTCGCACATAACTCCGTCGCTTGCCAACCAATTTGAAAAAATATTTTTTTGTTGGAAAGAGTATACTTTCCAAATGGTCCCATAAATATTTTATCAAAATTGGACGAGCTGTTTTTGAAAAATCAAAATAATATCACAACAAAAAAGTGAAAAATAAAAACTTTTTTATGTTTGCGGATGTTTTTTTTTTTTGTAAAAAAGTTTTGTGTGAATTATGTCATCACCACTACTTTCAAAACGGTGAAGGAAAACATCGTGAGGAAACCGACATGTCTTGTCAAAAATTCGAAGATATGCGACATACGGTAACCGGCATTGGGACCAAGAGGTGATTTACGGCCCACTCCCTCTCACAGAGAGGTGGTCTGTGTCGCAACAGTTTTAACATTATAAACTGATTTTCCTATTGAACACGTTGAATTGTTATAAAATGTTTTACACAGACATAATGTAGGTACCTCTAGGAAGCCAGACAGATATTCTTTCGCATTTCATTAGCGTGTATTAGCGTTGAATGTCTCTTGTATTTCATGTTTCTTTCCGAATTTCCAGGGCAGTTCCCTTGTGGATTAAGCAGGGCTTTGTAATACATATAACCACTGTCTAGATATAGGTACCGTTGCTTGCTTGGATCCGTCCGTCCCGTTCCCTGAATCTGTCTACAGCAGTATTGTATTTCAATTAGGCTCAATTCACACCGGATTGCCGACGCGTTCTCGCTGTAGTGAAATACGGGCAGTAGGAATTAAACCTGTATGTTTATGATGTTTAAAAAAATAATTGAATGGTTTGAAGCTGAGTTGAATAAAGTTGAATAGCTTACCACGTGAACTATTTATTAAGATGTATTTAGTGCATTTTTAAATAAAATAATTAATTGTGTTCAAAAAAAGGTTTTGCTAGTAGGTACTCTACATAACATCACGCCTGTATTCTCCGAAGGGTTAGCCAGAGGTGCAGGTAGGAACACCCATATTTCGCTAGTTATGTTAGGTACTGTACAGACGCCAGCGCAGCAAGCTACTACAATCTGTCAAATTTCTTTAATAGATTTTAAACGTTATTGCTAAAGTGTTAAGGTTCAAGGTTGATTGGGAAAATTTGACAGTTTCGGGTAGCTTGACTTGCTGGCGTCTGTACATTTCATTTAAACGCCAGTCTAACGATAGACATTTTCAGAGTAATCGTCAAAAAAAAAACCAGCCAGGTGCGAGTCGGACTCGCGCACGAAGGGTTCCGTACCATTATATATAAAAATTACGTCTGTGGTATCGAATTTTTCACAAATTATGTATTTCTGTTGCCGCTATAACAACAAATACTAAAAACAAAATAAAATAAATATTTAAGGGGGGCTCCCTTAAATATTTATTTTAATTTAGTTTTATTATTTATTAATAAAGTAAAAATACAACTGAGTATTTTGTGAATATTTCAAGTGCCTGTTGCCATTATTGATATTAAGCAAAGAAGGGCAAAAAAATCGCGTTTGTTGAATGGAAGCCCCCCTTAAATATTTATTTTATTTTGTTTTTAGTATTTTTTGTTATAGCGGCAACAGAAATACATAATTTGTGAAAATTTCGACTGTCTAGCTATCGCGGTTCTTGAGATACAGCCTGGTGACAGACAGACGGACGGACAGACAGAGAAGTCTTAGTAATGGGGTCCCGTTTTTACCCTTTGGGTACGGAACCCTAAAAACTGTGTCACTACAGCCATGTCAAGACAGCAAATTCAAGCCATATTTTTTTAAAATCCCATTTCCTTTTGACTCTCAAAACTCACAATTTAACATACTGAAACTTACAGTCAAATAATTATGAAAACTTCTTTCTTTACTGAAGTCGGTTAAAAATACACTAAACAAACTATTCTCATTTGCATGCAGGAGCTGGTGTCACTTACTTCCGTAATATCTTGCCCAGCTGTGGCCATTTTTCTCAATGACATCTGACGTCAGGATGCAATAAGTTGGCACCGTGACACGGAACGTGCTTCCACTAAATGAATAGAAACTCAGAAGGTTGTTTGATTTTTGTTTTTTTACTTTATCTTGGCAAAGGACAAACAAAGCATGGTGTAACCACGGGGCAAAAAAAAATTGGTTTTGTCATCTTATTAATTGTCTACATACATAAACTAACGCCTTCTTCCCTTTGGGGGTACCTAGACCCCATTCCTGCACCTTGCATGACCTAAAGAATGCCACTGATGCTGCAATCAACATGGCCACTGGCTGGGCTCAGACAATGTAAAACATCGAAGAAGGGTACCATTACATTGCCACGAAAACAAGAAGAATAAGTAGTTTTCAGACAGCTTTTCATTTTACAATTGTGCCGCTGAATACCAACTGATACGTAGGTATCACCCTAATATTATAAAGCCGAAAGTTTGTGAGTGAGTGTGTGAGTGTGTTTGTATGTTTGTTACTTCTTAACGCTCAAACGGCTAGACCAATATTAATTGATTAACACATAAGATACTTTCTATCCCGATATTCCCACGGGATCGAAACTTACGCGGGTGAAACCGCGTGGCGCAGCTAGTAGTACTATAAATGTCTAGACCGATTGCTACAGACCTCCAAAACACAGCATTGGCTTAATTACGATTTCATTCGTATGAGAAACGCGACTGATTTTTTAATCTGTAAGTGGAGGCTTGTTATAAAAAAATATCTATATTTTTTTAATATTACATTCTTTATGTCATTGGTTTGTTAGTCTGTAAGCCTTTTTTAATATAAAATAAATAAGTTATAAATCTATGTGTACTAAGCCATAGGTTGACTCATTATTTTCGGCAACGGAAGGTTATGAACACAATGCTCGGAATACGTTCACAATTTTTTGTTGAACAAAAATAAATAGATTACCAGCACCAGCTGTCTTGATAAAGAGAATTACCCTTCTGCCTAACCTATTTAGCGGTGCCAGCCAAACGGTAGCGTCACAAACAAGTAACGCGTTAAACGGAACGTCAACGAAGTGAATAATGAATAAACGGCCCGCAGTGAAAACAGGCATGATGGACTGCGGCGCAAGTTGTGAACGTAGACGAGGGAGTTGGTCAAACGTCGGATCAATTAACCTTTCGACGACCACATACTGAGATGCGGTAGTCAAAGTTTGATTGGTTATTAAAAATTGGTAGACGTGGAGGTTGGTTCAAATGTTGAATCAATCAACTTAGTATGTGAGAGTAACAAGCATGTGCGGTTATTAAAAAGTTGGAGGTGGTCCTGCCTTGCTGAATGTAGCTACTGTTTGATTAACTCAGTACCAGCATTGGTACTTCTAACTCTATTTCCATAAAATTTCATAAAAACCTTGTGAGTCAGAAACAGTGTCTGACTGCAAAACGTTCCTATCGCAGTTTTTGCTACAGCACAGCAGTGCTGTCATTTATTTATTTATTAAGCAAGGCACACCAACGATATATTTACAAGGGTAGTAACAATAGGTAATCACGAGTCTTCAATTCTGTGTAAATACATCACTTATAGGCATGCACAACATTCACATTAAAAGGTTAACAATAATTCATTAAAATATTAAACTATTAGAATATTGTTCATCTACAAATGGGATGCAAAAAGACTACAATGGTATTTTCAATTTACATAGTATTTGCCTCTCTGTACCTACACGAAAAAATTACTACGAAAAACCAGAATCGTAGGTACGAGTATCTACCGAGTTTGGTGACTATGATAATGTTCCCATGACCGTCCACTTTACCCGTAGCTCATTTTCAGCACTAAGGCTGACATCACCGCAAATTGCTAAATGTGTACAACGCTAAACATAATTTAAAACTTCATCCCATCTCTGTCACTTTCAAACGGTTAACAGAAACAGAACGACGTTTTTAAATTCGTTTAGTGCTAACCGCATTTAGTGATTTGTGGTGCAAGCCGGCCCAAAACTATAAACCGTTCAAGTCACAATCCGCTCCCGACCACCCTCCATCCCCCAGGCAACATTTCTGCAACGTGTAGTCCGCCATTCGCCGAGTGCTATCCCCCGAGATAAAGGCTGATGACGTCACGGTGAGCCCTCTCGCCGACATTATTAGCACCTTATCCCCTATATAAGTTATCACGCTGTTTATTCACTAACTCTCAGGATTTCTGGGCTTATCTCAAGGATAACTAGGTTTAGACGGATAATCTTTGCCTTCAAGGGTCTTTTGCGAGATAAGTTTATTTTTTAGGATGAACATTTTGTCTGGAGGTGTTCTGTTTATTAAGATTTTCGTATCTACAAAAAGGATTTTTGAGGTCATACTTTGTAGGCTGTGGAGCAATATACGAGTATAAGTAGCATTTTCGAAATATGTAACACGTTACAGGCTCGCCCTCTATTACATGGGACTTAAACATACCTCATCTGCCTAGCCCTTTCCCAACTATTTTGAGGTCGGCTTCCAGTCAAACCGGATGCAGCTGAATACCAGTATTTTACATGGAGCGACTGCCTACCTGACCTCCACAACCCAGTTACTGGGTAATACCATACCCTTTGGTAAGACTAGTTGTCAGACTTTCGGGCTTCTGACTTCCCGTAACGACTGTCAAAGATCCACGAATGACAGCCGAGACCAACGGCTTAAAGTGCTTTCCGAGGCACGGATGGGTCTCGGTATGTAAAGATGGTCACCCATCCACAAACCAACCGCGGCAAGCGTAGCTTAACCTGATCGATCGACCTGTGCGGCTGTTATTATTTAGCCACGGGCCCTTCTACTTAAACCTAACTGGCTAAATGTGGGTTTACTATAGGCGCACTTCTGCCTAACCCCTCGGAGAATACAGGCTTGATGTTATGTTATGTTATAAACGTGTCGTAAAGTACCTGACCGAGTTCTTAAAAGCAGATAAAAATTCAAACATATACCGACACAATTTATTAAATGTACCAATGCGTTCTTGAGATATCTAGAGGGAAGCAAGGAATCAATTCCCTTCGTGGCCAGAATTTTGATTTAGGTTAGATCGATCTTGAAGCAATCATATCTAGTGCAATCTATTATTTATCCTTTCTGAAAAGATGTATCAGTTGGGACGGAAATGTTGCCAGAAGAGGCGTACGTCAAGTTACTCTTTTAATAAACTCGTCTCGTCAAAATTTTCGCGCGTTACAAAGAGGATTTTTTTTTCATTATTGCGACGAGCCCTTTCTTCTGATCTGCTTTTCCGATACGGGTGATCCGGGTTTTTGAAGCTGTTCAAAATAGTCGCGAACTTAGAGAAGGTACCTACCTTCTAGATACGTCGGAATAAGCCATTCGATATTGATTTTGCACTATCTTTGTTATCATCATCTGACTATGAAGGGGTTGGCTTCCAGTCTAACCGGATGAAGTTGAATACCAGCATTTTACATGGAGTGACTGCCTAGCTGACCTCCATAACCCAGTTACTGGGTATATGAATGTACCCCTTGGTAGGACTGGTTGTCAGACTTTCGGGCTTCTAACGACCCCCCCGTAGAACTGCCAAAGATCCACCAATGACAACCGGGACCAACGGTTTAACGTGCTTTCCGGGGCACGGAGGGATCTTGATATGTAAAAATGGTCACCTATCCACGTAGCAACCCCGGCAAGCGTAGCTTAACCTGATTGATCAACCCGTGCGGTTGTTATTACTTAGCCACAACTAGCACTGTCTGTGTAATGTATAAAAATGTAATGCTGTTCCTTGGTAAACGCATTATTTGAGAACACTTGCCCGTTTTGGCATTTTTTTAATGGTTGTAATAAATAGTCCGAATGAGGTTTTTATTAAAAAAATATTGCAAAAGTTTCCCGGAAAATATCATCAAATTCGGGAACTGAACGTCCTTTTTAATGGGATTTTTATATGAATTATTGTTCGGACCAGACAATGTCGGGTTAAGTAGTGTTTTTTATTTCCACACACCAGCACTCTAATTGCGTAATACACGATCGATCGGAATCGGTTTCATTTTGACAGTTCAACAACATTCATTGCGTTATTTACGTTGTTGAGCGGACACATGACACATTTTTTGAACATATGAAGCAATGAATTAGCAATACCTATCCTTCAAAATGATTCAGATTGAGATTGATTGTGTGTTACGCAATTAGGGTGCTGGGTCCGTATTCCAGTGATTTTAAACGTTTAAAATCTAGTCGCAGTCTCATCTCGGCGACAAACAAATGTCAAAAACTTGTCAAAATCTAGGGAAATTATACGTATTTTTGACAGATTGAGATTGAGATCAGACTGTGAAAGTTTTTAAAATTACGAGAATTACCCCTCAATTACAATAAAATCACACGAATCTTGGTTCCTGCTCAGGTTGACTCTGAAGTGCCGTGTTTGACCGACGCGGTGAACGCCTGGAAAGTGGCTTGCCCGGACACGGTTCAGCCCGAGAACCCGTCTTCCCAGAGACAGTGGGATGAGCCGCTCTGCAGGTTGGTACGGAATAAACTTATTAATACGTCCACCAATACTGCTGAGCGTGCCCGCTTGCTGGCTGTGGGTGAATGGGAGTCGGGCCTCTGGCTTCAGGCGCTACCGTCACCCAATATAGGCACTATGCTGGGTGACACCACATTCCGGCTCGCTACATGTTTGCGTCTGGGCGCTCCATGCGGAGCTCCACATCGCTGTCAATGCGGTGAAGCAGTCGACTGCCTCGGACACCATGGCCTATCCTGCAGCAAGAGCGCTGGACGGATGGCAAGGCATGCCAGCATTAACGAAATCATCCGTCGGGCTCTTGTCTCCGCCGGAGTGCCAGCTGTTTTAGAACCCAATGGCTTGGCACGCGACGATGGAAAGAGGCCCGATGGAATGACCATAATGCCTTGGAAGTTGGGTAGGCCTTTGGTGTGGGATGCAACCTGTGTCGACACCCTCGCGCCATCCCATCTTCCTAGCACGGTGGGCTGTGCTGGGGCGGCTGCTGCAGGAGCAGAAAACCTCAAACGGCGCAAATATAACAACCTTATTGGGAGCTATATGTTTGAGCCGTTTGGGGTTGAAACTCTAGGGCCTTGGGGTCCGAGTGCTCATCGAATTTTTCGGGACATCGCCAAGCGGTTGGTTGACTCTTCACGTGACCAGAAGGCTGGCCTATTTTTAGCCCGAAGAATCAGCATTGCCATCCAACGTGGTAATGCTGCCAGCCTTTTGGGCACCTATCCCATTGACAGTGATGCGGACGAATTTTTTGATGCCCAATGAGCTCCTGCCTTTTTCTATATCTTTTCGTATTATATACTTGTATATAATTGTATAAAGTATATATTAGTGTTAGTTCAATGAAATGTAAATAAACATATCTAAAGGAAAAAAAAAAAAAAAAAAATCATATATTCCGGTCTGTTTTCAGCCAATGCACATGTTGCCATTCGATTTTAAATAACGGATAGGTACTTTGTCGGGTGCCCAGCCTTTTGTTTATGTCCACTAAAATCTTTACCCTCTGCACCTTTGAGTCTTGAAGTATGTACTTGTACAATTAAATTCGGAACACTCCTTGTTTGTTCCATATCTAATTAGGGCCCGTATTTTAGAACGAATTGCAGAGTAATCTCGATTTAAGTAGAGATTAGTATGACATCTGTCAGCTGTCATAATTAAACCGAGATTCATGCTTGAACATTATTCTAAAATTCCACTGGGCCGAAGGAAACTCTTGAGAGAAACTTATCTTAATAATTATTTGTTTTTGCCCATGGTTTCGCCTGTGTGGGTGTCGGCCTACAGGAACGCACGACCGGGATTGAAAGTTTTATCCAAATCCGTTCAGCCCCTTTTACACCGATCCGGAACATAGACCCAGACAAACGAACCAAAATGCTATAACTATATTTTCGGTATCAGACTCATTCTAACACGTCGCAGCAAAAACTTTTTTCAAAAATATTCATTGTACAGTTTTGATTTACTTACTATTTTATTATAATATGTACAATATTAATAGATATAAATGAAATAAAAAGAAACCCGACTACTAAAGAAACGTGGTAAATTCTAAGAAAATACGTTTCGCAAGAGAATAATCCCAAAATCTGTGCCCGTTTATACGGACACACCGTCTTGTGTGTGTATTAGGAAGACGCATTTCACTGGAAGGAAAATTTGACATTAACAAGCCTTCATATATAGGGCTGCACGCTGAGATAATTGAATCAATATCTACCTAAATATTGGTACGGTATAGTACGGTAGTATAATGGGAATGGGTAAATAATAATAATATAACTCCCTGTAATTAACCCAGTTTAGCGAAAAGGAGTTATCTCATATTTCGTTTCGAGAAGAAACGAACATTGATCACCGCGATTGATCATTGTCTGTTGACATGTTTATATGTTATAAGATGGCAATCAAGCTAACGGTATCATATTTATAAGGTAGCAGGGGCACGCAAACTGAAACCATGGATTTAGTACATGATTCTGAACGCCACTGCGTGAAGATTTTTCAACAGTTATAAAAAAAAAAACAGATGTTTCATATAAAAGTGCAATGCCAACGAGGTCAAAAGGTATTGCGAAGCTATTTTTTTTTAGAATCATGTACTGGATCAATGGTAATATATAGGTTGCGCGTCGATGTCCCTGCCACTCTGTTTATTTTATGTGGTCACCGCCACCTTTAGAAAACCAGAGGTATCGTAGATCCATTGCTATCCCAGAGACAGCAGAAATATGTCATGTGCCTGTAATTACAGCGACATGGACACAGCAACGCTGCAATGCGCAATTTCAGCCTATAATATCTAGAATTATTCCCTTTATTTTCCTTTACCGTAAGTCAGAATAAATACGATAAGTAATAAATCGATTGAATTCATTTATTGTACAATAAGTGTTTGATTTGGTAAGCCAACAAGTAGTTGCCACCACAATTAATAACTTCGACTGGTTCATTGGTTTAATTTACTTTGTTAGTACAATTGATATAAATTGGCCACAATAGTTATCCAGACATTGATTTGGTTCATTTTGAAAATTATTATACTTCATCGAACCTCAAATAATTCCCATTTTACGTTCCTAAAAATATTATTAAACAATCTAATATAATGATTGCGCCTCTTTTTGTGAACATAATTCCTATATTGGGGTTCTAAAAAAACGAAATAGCGAAGTAAATGCGATCAACTTGGATGTAGCGCCGACCAATGCAGATATATGCCGTCAAAGTCAAATCATTTATTTCAAATAGGCACATAAAAGGCACTTTTGGACGTCAAAACTTACAAAAACACCAGACGTGGCACCAGAGGATCATAATATTTCCCTTTTGAAAATAATCTTTCACAATCACTTTACTGTTATGTAATTCACTATTTAGCTAAACAGACATGATGTTTTTTAAATACATATTCCTAAAACTTCTACGTTACAGCTTCTGTGTAATTAAAAACTTATTTACATTAAAGTTAATCTAAATAGTACTAAAAAGCTTTATATCAACCTCGCCCACTAGTTTCGTTTCAGTACTAATAAAAAGTAATCTCATTTATTTGTGTTTGGACGAGCCAGAATGAGTATAATATTAATTTCGTGCGAAATATTTACTCTGCGACTTTATATAGGCAAAAACATTAGGCGACCATCTCATCACAAAATATAAAGCTACAGAGGAAAGACGATTATTTTTTAGGGTTCCATAGTTCACGTCTCGGAACCCTTATAGCTTTGTTATGTCCGTCCGTCCGTCCTTGGCTTATCTTCCAAACGGTTAGTGCTAGAAAGATGAAACTTTGCGTGAATATGTGTATTTACTACGTCAACAAAGTGCTAAAATAAAATCGTGAAAAATATTTTATTTTGGGCTACCTCCCCTACACGTAAAGTGGGGATGTTTTTTTTCCCTCGCGTCTACCCCATTGTGTGGGATATCATTAAATAGGTCTTTTAAAAACATTGAGAGGTGGCTAAGACGATTCATATTATATATTAGATCGATTTAGGTATCCGTTTGCGAGATATTCAACTTCAAAGCGCATTTTTTTTTTGTTAAAATAGGGCTGGCTCGAAAAATCATGAAAAAATTCATGATGGTAGTCCATGTGGTGAGCTTTGAAGGAAAACTATAACGGTTTAGATAACTTTGTTAGTTCAGGAGTTTGAGAGGCCTAACTTGTAAAATGCGCTTACTTGGAAAATTTCGTACAAAAATAACGAAATAATAAGTAAACATGTACTTCTAAATCCACGTGCCATTATGGGTGACTACGGAACCCTATTTTTTGCGTGGCCTGACACGCACTTGGCTGGTTTTTATGAGTAACTTCGCAATAAAGGTTGATAAACCATACCGCCCTGTCTACCTAAACATTTATTTAGGCAGACAGTTTGATGAAAAAGGTTTTACGTGAAAAATCAGAATTCCTTCAACGTGCGCTTGCCGAAATTAAATGAAAATTCCGCTCAAGGGATCAAGGTAGTGTCGGCTCCTAAGATTCATAACCAACTACTCATATATTGTTCGTTAACTATACTTGTTTGTTTACGACTTTAATTATATTGCATTACTTGAGAACTTAATTAAAATAAGGGATGGCGACCCTTAGCCATACTCCGTTTATTATAAACTCTATTCTTGACAGCTGTTGACGATATTCTACGTGACTTTACACAGCCGGCTCGGGGCCGTGTTTTTTAGGTTAATTAAGTATGCGCCACGGATAAATAAATAATAAAGTTTTGGCAGGCCGCATAACCTTTTTTTCCAGCAAACACAACATTGTTTTAAGATTAAAGGACACGCGGTCACAGCCTGGTTATAAATTTTGCTGAAATATTAATATGTCCTACTTTAGGAATATTGATTAAAATTCTATTGTATTTTGGAATACGATCCATAATTTAATAATGTAACTGGCATCTGTGGCAAATGAAGGTAATTTTTTTTCTTTGTTTATTTTTCCCCAAGGGAAAACAAAGGTATTAAAACATACTGCCTAATCTGCGGTATATAAATTCTTGCCTTTTGAATTGTTGAAAAAGCAAATGCTGAGTTATTTTTTTTAAATGACGTAGCTTTTAGCTGAAATTAATGGCTGAAACAATTACTTAGTTTAATGTTTTAAAACGATTTGATGCGTAGATACTAAGAACCTTTGATGTTAAAGCCTGCGTGTTTTATTCCTACAAATTTACCTTTCTATCTTGATACGAGTACATTGAATAATTCAATATATCGGCTACTAATTGGATTTAAATTACTCGTCGAAAACGGTGTCGTACAAATATCTGTTATCAAATGATTTGATCGTAAACTAATAACAACGTAGGAAATACTAAAATATTAATTTATACATTTTATATTCCTTGCGTCCTATTCAACCTATAATTAAAGGTAATTGGCTATTGTCTATTTACAGTTTATATTTAAAGTTTTTATTTTTTTTTACATTTATTTATATTTTACGATACACTGTCAATATTATTCCAATTACAAAATTCAACAGATTATAAAATTGCATAAAGCGTTCCGTGGGATACAGGGCTCTGTGAGAGGGCCATTATCCACCATGCGGGTCCGGCTCAGTGCGGGTTGGTGGATGTAACATGCTTCGAATTTTTGCGTTTTCCTCACGCTATTTTCCTTCAGCGTTTTGATGGCAGCGGTGATGATATAAATTAGACACGGAGCCATTATCACTGGGCCAGCATTGCTCAATCACTCTCTGCTATAACTCGTAATAAATTAGCAATTCAATTATCCAGCTACTAATGGTCTAACACTCCTCAACGATCTCGTGGTCTTTATCTCCCCACTACTTCAACCCCTTTTTCAAGACACAGATCGCGATAACAACTCTTACTACACAAAGTAACTACATAGCCTTATGTTTTCAGCAAAAACTGCTCTAGCTAAGCTTATGTGGCGTGTGTAAATTCTTAAGACGTCCTCTCACACTGTATGTATGGTAAATATTTAATGTCCACTGTGGGTCTACTTTGCATATTACGTGGTGGTAGGTAAGGCCCTTCGGCACACGCTCCAGTTCGGGGATTGCTCAGCATTCTGATAGCTAATGTCCATAATTTAGCAAACTTGAGCGTCACTAATTATCTTTTGATGTTGATATATTGTTGGCCGCTTATTTGTCGATGTTTCGCTCGGAATTGTTTTAGTGAAATTTTGTTTGGGTTTATTATTTTCAACTACAAAATGTTTTGGTAGAGTATTTGACTACTTTTGGGAAATTATTTTGTATTATTGTTTAATAAATAACCATATTTATTTATAAGTATAAAAAGTATGTATTAGGTATTTTGAAACAGTGTGTATTGTGTGTGTATATAACAGGGTTTATTAGAAAATCAGCATTAGACAGCATACATCTGCAGTGCGATTCTGTAACCATCTCACCGTGAAAACTTAAGTGGAGTGAGCGTTGAGTGAGCTGTCATTCCAACTAATGCTAGGGATTGTTGGTTTTGTGTAGCTAGTCTGTGATTGGTGTTTTCCAAAATATGTAAGAGAGTTGAGCCAGCCACTAATTGCACATTGTCCCCTTTATTCATAAACGTTGCTTAAAGTTAAGCAGTGATTAGCGGCTGTTTAACCATACATTTTTGACGTTTAAACGTTACTTAACTTTAGTCATCGTTTATGAATAAACCCCTGTATTTTTAGTATATAAGTTGTTCATAAGAAAATAAATTATGGATTTATTACCATACCACCGAGTTTTATTTATACTTACTTACCTCACAATAACCACCAAAACACTATTAACAGCTCACTCTAAGCTCACTTCACCTAACTTTTCACGGTGAGATTTTTACAGAATCGATCGGCTGGTATTAATGCTGAAATGAACATTTTTGGCGCAGCCGTGAGGCACTATTGTTGTTTGAAACATTATATTTATTTTGTTAATTTTGTGTGTCACAAACTGTGTCCAAATAAATTATATTCTTTCTTTGTTTTTGTTTAATGTACATACATCTCATAAACGATTTCTGTCATTGCTATTTTGGTTAAACATCACCTTGTTTCTATTTGTTCACTAACATGTAACGTGAATTGGAAAACGCTTTGAGATTGGTCCCTTCCATTCCTTTCGTCTATTTGACCTACCAATCAAGTGAAGTTTAGTCCTTGTTCTGCATGCAATAATTAATTATATTTGCTCGCATTGTCAGGAGGTTCCTCTCTCTAGAGCCCTGAACCACCGGTAGCTTGGACTCTGTTCCCGATACCGGTGGGCTACTATTTTGTTTTCTTTTAATATTTTTAAATGTTTTTATACTTTTTATAGTACGTAATGACGGGAACCTCGTGCAAGCCGAGAAAGATAAACAAATCAAATATCTTGACTTGGCTCACGAGATTGTCGACATGCGGGATGTGGATTCAGCGATAATTGTGCTGATAGGCGTGACAGCCAATGGACACGGCTCGCATTGTTGTAAGCGGTTCCTCTCTCTGGTGCCCTGGCCGGTAGCTTGGACCCTGTTCCCGATACCGGTGGGCTACTATTTTTTATATATTTTAATGTAATTTAAAAGAGTAGAAATGACATAAAAGAATAGTAAGTAACGTTCAATTATGTGAATTGTTTTCTGAATAAATATTTGAAATGAAATAAACCGATGTCTAAATTTTGGGATACATGCAGACATATTTATATTCTTACTTTTAGTTATTTATGTTTTTTCGTATCTTAGTTTTTTTTCTTTATATACATTTGTTTTAAAATATAAAGTCCCTATACTCTTTTTTTTATCCATCTAAAAACAGCGAAAGTGTGTATTTTAATTACGGGAGGACACTGGCTCCTGCAACACAGTTTTAACTAGTGCAGGAGCCAGAGAATTCCATACTCTGGTGTACAAATTGTTTTATGTCAATAAATATATATATTTTTTTTATTTAATATTACAGAATCCTTCCTATCCTCATACTCCATAAAAACGTCCAAATGCAAGTGAATATGACACAAACGGCTCGTCTGCTATCTAACTACGAAAACTCAACTAGTACATACACCAAAAACCTGACAGGCTGCTGTCAGGGTGCTGTCTGCCCGTGACGACTGTCATACATATTCACATAACAGCGTACTGAATGTAGAATACAATACGTTATAAAATAAAATTCCTGGTTCCGGCCATTTGTATAACCAGACCTAAACAAAAGGTACCGATATCGGTATCTGCGGCTTTTTGTTATAATTAGAATGTTTTTCGTGTTTGATGTAGGTATCATTTTTATACGAGCGATTTGGTTGCTAGGCTATATTAGTCATTATTTTTTTCTGATGTTATTCTCATTCTTCATTTGGCCCACTGAGTTTTGTCCCACATAAAAAATCCTGGGTCGTAAACTGTAGTAATGATAAGATGATTATTATACAATTTCTGTGATTTTTATTGTGCTACTGGATAGTGAAGATGATTTATACCTAAATGTTTAGAATCGTTTTATTATTCAATTATTCTTTCAAAATATTCAAATAATTACATTATTTTTTTTGTTGACTGTACATTTAATGTTCTTGTAATTTGGGACGAAGCACAACTTCAATAGTGATATGGGACAAACTAACATTTTTTTTTAATGTGGGACAAAACTTCAGGACGAACGAAGAATAAATCGTTATTCTAGCCTGTGTGCTAGGTTTCTCTTGATGTAATTCTTTACTAGCAAAATATTTTGCTCATAACACACAGTTCATAAGAAGATATGTTTAGAAAAACTTAGTCATTCTAGGAAAACATAATATGTTTTCCTATAAACACTAAGTATATTATTATACATATATTAATAATAAAAAATTAATAAATAAAAAATAATAATAATTAATTATTATTGTTTATTTTTAATATGTTCAAATATGAGAACAAATACAAACACATGAATACACCTTTTAAAAACCGATGAAGACCGAACGATATTATTATGTACAGTACCGAGTGTAAATATACCTTACAGTTGTGCAATATTCAAAAGCGTTTTTCTCGTGAAAAATGATTGAAATAATACAGTATGATTTCGAGAAGACTATGTTCGTAAGAACATAAAATATATATTTTATTTATTTATTTAATCATGTATGTACACACATATAAACCGACAAGACAAACGAATAAAAATAGGTACACAGGTGATGCTTATTTATAAAGAAATCTATCTCTTCGAGCATACCTGCGATCGGAAAGTAGATAAAGAGATGCAAAACAGCGTGTGCAAGAGTAAAAGAGAAAATAAAATACATAAAATCAAAAACAATTCACTTAGGGCTGATTTTTCCATTGCCAGATAACTTTTATTATTTTAATAAAATTGACGATTGACAGTTTTTGTAACAAATAACTGTCAAAATTTAAAAATATTTCCTCGAATAAACTTCAATTCAATTCAATTCAATTCAATCTCTTTATTGTGGATCATAGGTAGGTACATAATACAGGTGGCAGGTACATAATAAATTGTGAACAGCTATGTCCCGCCCGTAAGGCAAACAATAGTCAGTACATATTATAATCATGGAAATTAAATTTACATTTTTTTTTTTACAAATTATACAAAATAGTTAATTAATTAAGGTACATGTCAATAAGTCGCAACTGAGTGGGATTACTCGTATATTGTAGCAGAGATTTATCTGATAAGAAGTCTTTTATAGAGTAGTAGCACTTGTGTACTAGCAGATCATGGAGAGTCTTTTTAAATTTTTCTAATTTTGCAATCATTCGGATGGGCCCCGGAATATTATTAAAAATACGAGAAGCTGTACAAAAGATGCTCTCATGCATTATATGAGTCTTGCTAGCTACTGTGCGTAATTTGTCCTTGCGTCGTTCACGGGTGTAATAATTGTACATGTCAATATTATTTTTGACAAACACTGCGACCTCAAATATATAGACACATGGCAAAGTTAAAACCTTCATCTTTGTAAAAAATGGCTTGCAGGAGTCTGTTCAGATGATTGAAAAACAGCCCTTAATAAAATAAAACAAAAAATATGAGAATATACTTGCATACATACAAATAAACATATATACATACTTCTAAAATAAATATCAAGAGAATGTTAATAATTATAACGTAATCAAAATAATAAATACATACACAACTATGATGAAGAGAAAAGATAGTGTTCTTTTACTCTTCTTTTGAAAACTGCAACTATTTGGCAGTAATATCTATCAATAGTTCAGGAGAAATATCAATTTCATAATAGTAATATTTCAAGAAGACTATATATGTATGTCCGTAACGCCATAAAATATTATCAATACTTAAGGAGAAAATAACTTTTAAATCTTGCGGAAGTGTGAGAAATTCATGCTCGTGATCGTAATTTGAAAGCACTAACACGCAAAGACTACAAAAGAAATAAAAAACAAAAGAAGGCCACTCATTACCAAAATTAATCTATGATTCCAACCCACCTTTTTTGTTTCTTCCTGATTTATGGATTGCTTGACCACACATCATAGCAGGCCCTAATTCACTGTGACCACTTAACGATTCCTTACTTTGAAACCACGTCCTAAGTTAATCACGATATCTGAGGGGCAATTCTCGTAATTTTCTGTCTTTCAGTCTGATCTCAGTCTCAATCTATCGAAAATACTTCTAATTTCCCTATATTTTTGACATAATTATGTTTATCGCCGAGATAAGATTGCGACTAGATTTTGAACGTTTTAAATTACGAGAATTGGCCTTCTGCTATTAACGTATCTCATTGGCGTGGTATGAACTTTCAAAGTACGGTTGACATTTCGATTCCTTGCGGTTAAGAAGACACCATATTGACGTGGTTTGCACGTGGTAAGATTTCGAAGGGAAAAATACAGAATTGGGGCCCAGGTGTCGGATTTGATAAAGCGCTGCAAGGTTATTTTGGCGCGTGGCCAAAATCGGAACTAACGCCACCATCTTGTTTTTTCAAACATTTCACAAATCAATTGCACTAATATTTACAAACAGCGCCCCCTGTCAACGTCATTCGGGTGCCAGAAGGTCCTTGTAGCAGTGTAATTAAATTATTCAAATCTACCAACTGAAACTGGCATATTGTTCCCAAGTAGCTCTAAGTAACCTGCCAAGGTAAACAGAACCCTACATACCTCTTCATTCCCATCAGCCGTAAGTAGAAACTACGCACTAAATTGTTTTGAAGGACATCATTAACAGTTAACGTGTCTCTTGGGTGTCCTGTCGGGCTTCCACTTTCATTTGGCTCATAAATCTTTTCAGTTAATCTTTTACTTGTCTGGGTGACCGAGTGATATGATAGAGCTTCTTGAGTGTGGAGTATACGCCCTAATGGTCGTATAAGTATGATTATTAGGTTTGTAAGCTGCTTACTATTGCTCATTTTCTGTAAGAAAGCCTTCGTCATCATCATCATTACTTTATTGTACTCGGGATTTTGTAATATCTTGGTTTAAAATTGTGTCTTTTTTAGTTTCTTGTCCATTCTTCTCCATATAGATGTACGTTTTGGAGGGGGCAACTACCTTCATGGTTTATTTGAATTAAATGCTTTCCCCCTTATTACAAAACAAGGTTTTTCTTTCGATCAGGTTTAAACCACTGACCCAGTTATTGAATAAAGAACCCAACTGATAGAGAAACGCAGTTCTTTATACAAAAATTACAGCTTAGTTCGGTGCCAAGTTATCATTTTAGTAAAAAGAACTTTGCCTAAATCGAAATAAAGTTCGAAATACAATACTGGCTCAGAAGTTGAGGCTGGAACTAAAGTTAGATATCGTTTTGTAATAAGAGGGTTAGTGTTTATTTCTCTAAACGTTCACTACTCATATTTTTGCCTTACAATGACCGCGAAAATTAATTGTCAGTGGGCATTTTTAGGATCATTTCGCATGATTTTGACTAAACGAATAAGTGTACGCAGTGCAGTACCAATGTTGAAAGGGATATATTATATGTCGGAGTCATTCGTTTATTCGGAACGCCAGCGCCATCTCGTGGCGCTAGACAGAGTCTAGCCTGAGTTTTTGGGGATGGACGGAGAGCTACAGTTACAAAAGCGGTGTGAGCAGAGCTCTCGGGATCATCTAAACATTGGACATCATACGAACAACATGTGCTCAGAAACTGTCAGTGTTCCGTATCGTTGAATGTGTGACTACGGTGTGTGATTCGCTAGTGTGATTAACTTGTTCGTAAATTATAATCTGATTTGAACTGCAAACCGTTTTTCTATTGTGCTATAACCAACACTACCCATAGTACGCCCACAGTAATTAAAATATGCCTGTTGTTAACGAGAGACACACATACCGTGTCCGATATAATATATATCTATCAATCTGTCTGCCTTTTCCCAACCATGTTGGGGTCGGCTTCCAGGCTGCACACTAGTTCTCAGACTTTCGGGGTTCTGACTACCCGTAACGACTGTCAAATATATTCGAATGCCAGCCAGGACCAAAGGCTTAACGTGCTCTCTGAGTCAAGAAGGGGTCTCGATATATAAAGGATAGTCACCCATCCACGATGCGACCGCGGCAAGTAATACTAAACATTGGATCCACCAGTGCGGCTGTTATTATTTAGCCATGGTAACGTAGGCCACTCTTCTGAAACGTTGGTTAATTACTAGGTCCATTTTATTCGTTCAAGTTCAATCGATAACCACCTTTCTCGTTAATTAAAAGCAGAATAATATTAAACACCACCACTAAGTGTGCAGACGGTCGAAGAGGTAGTTAAAACAATCCAATCTACTTACTAACTTGCTGTGCTACTACAATTACTTTATGAACTTCAATAAAAGGCCCTTGAAGTAACCTCAATGGGCTATTACTATTTTTATTGCTAGCTATACAGCGTGAGGTCAGGTTAGATTAGGTTGCGGTACCTCTACCTCGGTGACGTCACGAGCTTAGTAAGTGACAGGATAGAAAATGAATGTGTTGTATGCTCCTCTGGCTTTTATGCTGCCTTAGTACAGGATCAAGTTTTCATGTACACTGTTTGCTCTCCTTTGTAAAATTCTCATTGTTTGTCTTAAGTAATATCTGTATTTTGTTGTGTGCAGTGATGTGTGACCCAAAATAGGAGTTTGTTTGAAATTACTTTTTCAGATCCATACTTGTATCTTAACCAATATAATAAAGAGAAACGATTTTATTATTTTTATGTTTGTATACTATGTTTGTTTGTTCCGCTTTCACGCTAAAACGGATGAACGGATTTGGCACATGAGTAGACCATGATACTTTTTATCCCGATATTTCCACGGGATCGAGACTTACGCGGGGCGCAGCTAGTATTATATAATTTTGTTGGTAAGAAGAATGAATACGTTTGGGATTCGTTCTAATGTTTTGTTTTATTCAATTTCAGGCTAAAACAAAAAAAACTGAAACATAATATCCAGCTCCAAATATTTCAATACAATAGAATATATTTATTTGCTTTAAAACATGGTACATTAATGTCTTATAAATAGAATTATGATCTTACATGTTTCGCCAAGGACTGGCATACAAATATTTAAACACGTTACATGTAAAAAATTAAAAGGATACATTATTCCAACATGTATTAATATTTATCTATGACTTTCATTACAGGGTTCATTACCTAATGCGATAGTGTGGTCTCTTATAATTATAATGAAAACTAATTATAGTTCTAACCTATATGTACTAACTAAGAAGGTCCCTAGCGAATAATCCTAAACTGGAAAGCCTAAACTGGAAAAAGGAACTGACAGCCATAGAAAGTTCAATAAGTTCAGCTTGCTATGCCCTTCGAAGCCTTCGAGATGAGATTTCCAACAAACAATTAAAAATTGTATATTACTTGCTTGTTGAATGAAAACTTAGGTACAGTATCGCTCTATTGGGAGGTAGTTATACGTATAATGTGAGTACTGCTTTTATCATACAAAAAAGGGCCATAAGAACCATGGTGAGAATTCCCCAATGGGTATCGTGTAAGGAGTATTTTAAAGAACTACAGATACTAACAGTCCCTTGCTTGTATATATTAGTTCTACTCACAGACCTCATGAAAAAACTACAAAATTTTGAAACACTTGAGGAAAGAAATAAGCGGGAAGCTACAAAGCGCAAGGACCTACAATATACGATTCAACCGCATTTAAAAGTAGTTAGTCATGCTGCAAACTATCAGTCAATTAAATTATTTAATAAACTACCTTTACAATTAAAGTCCATTTATAATTTAAATCAGTTTGAGACCCAGCTAAAGTCCTTCCTGATAGAAAAATGCTATTATACACTTGACGAGTTTCTCAGTGATGTATGTATCACTAGACTGTTATAACTATTAACCTTTCTGACATAATATTTTTAATTTATTTTCTTATTTTCTCTCTTTGAGACATTTGTATGGGTATATTGAATTTTATTTTATTTTATTTTTATACAACTACTTATCAGTGGCTTATGGATTTTGAATTGTTTAACTACGAAGATTGTTTAAAAATTTGTCACTCATGTGTGTGTATTCATAATATGTATTTGTTATTTCTGATCTTTAAATTGTGTTTCCTGTCATTTTAAATTTAAATGTAATACATTTCGACACAATGTAAAAATTGTTAATGAAATAAATAAATAAAAAATAAAAAAATCGTTATAGATCGCAACTGGCGTGCGAATGACCAGAAGGCCAAGACATTACTTAATATAAGGAAATCAAATAGTATCTGTATTTTCAAGAAATACATGGTGGCAGGGACATCGATGCGCAGCCTATTACCATGGATTCAGTCGGGATTCTGGACGCCCTAGCGTTGAAATTTTTCGTCGGTAATTTAAAAAAAAATTGCTCTTCCATACATTTTGACCGCATAGGTATTGCACTTTTCTATAAAACGGCTGTTTTTTTTTGATAACCGACGAAAAAATCCAACTTTAGGGGGTCTAGAATCATGTGCTGAATTCATGGTCACAGTTTGCGCGTCGATGTCCCTGCCACCCTGTATTATAATATAACACTTTGAAGGTACCGTGTGAAGTCGGCAGCTGACACAATTGTTTTTCTAACTCTCCCTAATGATTTATTCATACGTTTTATTCAATTAAACGCCGCAGAAATTAGGCTGTATTGTTTGCGACCTTAGCCCCATTTTTATGATGGTTTGAAATATAATTCAAAAGAGAATATTTTACTAAAATGTTAGTTTTTTTAGTAGGTCGGTACTTATTACGAATAAATCAATGTGAGCTTTCATAATTTCTAAAGTGACTAAGTAAATATTATCGTGGACGTCCACGACCATAAAATGTATGGATTTACGTGCACGTTATAACGTGATCTTGAACGGACGATGCTTTTATCTTCATAATATACAACGTTGAGACGACAGTAAAACAATAAATTAAACATCAATATTATTCATCATCATTCATCATCATCATTTCAGCCGAAACACGTCCACTGCTGGACATAGGCCTACCCCAAGCACCTCCACTTCGACCTGATCTGTGCTTTCCGCATCCAGCGAAAAATAAAAAAAGACTGCGTATATCTAATGCCGTTCCCAGTCTGTATACGAAAATTAATTCAATAAAATATTTCCAATAGTTTAGTCACTTTATCTAGTCAAAGATTGGTAAAACCCCCGATATCTATGGTAAAACCCACGATATCTATGGTAATACCCACGATATCTATGGTAAAACCCACGATATCTATGGTAATGCCCACGATATCTATGGTAAAATCCACGATATCTATAGTAAAACCCATAGTCAGCCCATCACTACTATTTAGTTTGTATGAAAAAATCACTTTTTTAAATTTTTAGCTAGGATTTATTTCATAGTTCCAAAATACTCTTAGGCTAGTGGCTAAAAGTATTTTTCCAGTGTTTTAATTTACTGTCGTATTGTTGTCTCCACATTGCCCTTTTGCATTATAACCTCTCTATTTGTTTTCTGTTTTATAGTTTTAAGGTGTATTTATTTTGAAAAAATACGATATAAACGCATTTTTCTTTCTTTCTCGACGTAGACGTGGACGTCCACGATACTATTGTCTTGTTAGAAGTTATAAAAACGTACATTAAATAATATTTTTCTACATAAAGTTCTGAACCATTAAGCACCGGCGTGGTTTCAAGCACTCAAGCCCAATTAATTCCACACTTAACCGCCTAACATATTGTGAAACCAAGTAAATCGACTTCAAAATTATTTTTGCCCCTTGAAATAATATTAAGAAAATATAATGAAAGTTAAGCACTTTCAACGTACACAATCATATTTCCTCAAAAGATTTTAGTTAAATGATCCGCGCACTGAACGCCACCATTAGCCGTAGAATGGCGCCATTTTGAAAGAGTGATAGTTCATCTTAAGCTACATCAATACATTATCGTTAGTGCCTCTTACAAATATAACTGTATAAAACTAGGCACAATACTTGTGAAAAGCCAATTTTAAAACTAGACTTAGTAGCTCACAAAATTATTAATGACTAGCTGTGCCTCGCGTTTTCGCCCGCATAAGTCTCGATATAAAAGTATACTATGTCATAATCCAGCTCATGGTCTATCCTTGTGCCAAATTTCATCTACATCCGTCCAGTCGTTTTAGCGTGAAAGCGGAACAAACTAACATACAAACAATCTAATATTTTCTATTTATGGCAATCATTTACGCTGTTCATTGACAGTTATAAACTCAAAAAATTATTGATCCGGGCTTTGTGGCGTTGTTTCTTGGCCTATGTGCTCCGTGATCTTAATAAAAGTTTACAAATATAAATGAAGTTCACGTAAAAAATAAATTAAATAAACATTTACTACTGCACTATAAAATTCCAGTCCATCTTCCTAGTGCTCATACACACGAGCGACACGCATCAACAGCAGAGGCAACTGCAGCCACCGACAACATGCTGCTAGTGTATTCGAGAACCGTACTCAAATATATGGCCGCACGTTGTCGGCGGTAGGTGTGTATGCACAATAACATAAGAATCTAGAGTATTTTCAAAACACCCACGTTTTAAAACAGACTAGCTAATCTTGAGCAACAATACATATCGTTAGTGCCACTCACAATGTCTAATATAACTGTATAATATATAATATGCCACTAGCTAGGTATAATACTTGTGAAAAGGCCCATTAATTTTGTGCTATACATCACTATTATTTAAGGATTAGGACCCTTACGCACGATGCGTCATGTTTACGCCGAAAATATTATACAAAGCTTAAACAATTGTTTCGACAAATCCTTTTGTAGTCCGCCAGAGCGCGTAACTATTTGTGTACGTAATAGTGATGTAACTCATTCGAATTACTCGTCGAATGCAAATATGCCTAAGGGTATTTTTGGGAGGAGGCAATAGTGCGTGAATGAGCCGCTGGAATGACTATTTATGTTACCTGTTCATTTTATTTGGCGTATTTCGAATGAAGCTTTCAGGTGTGATTAAAGTTTAATTAATTAATTTCATTGTTGTTAGTGGCCTCGTTGAGTAATAAAGTAAGCTTATTACCGAGTTAATGCGACATAGAACAGGAGTATTTTTCCAGACCTAGATATACATTGTTTGGTACTACCTGCCTAAAAACTCAACAATATTAATTTGGCTGCAGTAAAAATGCAAAACTAAATCTAAGAGATTGTTATGGAAAAGGGACTATGTCTCAAAGCAGCGCAAAACAGATAGAATACTAGTATTTGACACCTGAATCTACACTAAGTACAGTATTTTTATCTCACGAAGCGACGCGCGCTTTACTCTGGTAACCATGTGTACAAACAGCTGTGAATGTTTGCGTGAAGGCGAGAAGCGTCAGCACATCACACACACTTCCGACTCCGCCATTGTCTCAGACGGTACCGAGAGTTCCTGCGCTTATACACACATTTAAAGCGTGTTTTTACACTTTGTAACCACAAGTAAAGCGCGCTTTACATTGTGACTACGAGTTGTGCCTGTGACTTAACCCGCGTAAAAATAGGAAAATAACAAATAACTTTGGAAGGTTATTTGTTGTTTGTCTATTTTTACGCGGGATGTAAGGAGGGCCTTACATCGACAATCACCTGTAATCAATCAATTATCAAGTTTTACTTATCAGGGTTCGGAAAGCAACATTATTTTGCATCAAGCAATCAATCATATCATGACCCCTACTTTTATAAGACCACATACAATAGGGACGTCCAACTTATATAAGATTCAAGTTATATTCAAGATTTTCTTGAGAAATCGGGAAAAAAATAACTACATTTTTTATACTCAGCCTAAGTAACTACTTATCTGCTTCTGATCAGAGCCACTTGCTGGAGTGTCCTATGTGTCCGTTCACCGTTCCCCATCTAAAGAATGCAACTGATGCCGTAATCAACGTCTGGCCACCTACTGAGCTCAAACAAAAAAAACACAACAACAACGAGGAAAGAGTACCATCACACGAAAAGAAGGAGAAGAAGCTACTTACCTACACAAAAGCATCAATGAAATCCTAAAAGCTATTAATCTGTTCAGTAATTTATATTATAAACTCTGAAATTGATTAATTCTTATTGTGTGGCGTCGCTCCCAGACCCCTGTGCTTTATCTCAGGAGTTGCTCATTCTACTCCATAGGAACTTACTACGCTTTGGAATGGACAACTACCCCCATCTTTCTGATTGACCACCAGGAAGATGGCGGTAGTTGACCCCTGTAAAATTCAAAAGTGCCTATAATTGGTTTATTTGAAATAGGTTTGAGTTTGATGTTATTTTAAGTTTGTACATAGAAATTAAGTTTAGATAGAGATTAAACAAAAATAGTTATCAACTTACCGTAAAATTCCACCTAACTTCAAACCTAATAATAGCCATTTTTCAGAATACCCCCGTACAAAAACAGACTAGCTAATTACCGAGAACAGCACACAAACACTTATTCATGAACACGAATTACACGAAAATCTAAATATAAACCAGTGTTCATGAAATGACGAAACCGAAAACGAAGGCTGTTCAAACACCAGTCGTACTTACTTACTTAGTTGATTTATTACATTAACGGAAGCTCCAGGAATTAGACACAATTGCGTAGAAGATTAATGACTAAGGATACAGCAAATTTTATGCTTAGTATACTCCAGATTTACGTCCAGCTAAGTTGCAAGGGTTATGCTCTTAGGAGTACTACGTACATACGTTAGTGCGTATTATTGGTTTGGATGCGCGTTCTTGGGTTTGTCCATTGGGACTTTCTAAGGAACAGCCCGGAATTCGGAAGTTGGCGGTGTGATACCCCTGTGGCTCGGAAAGCACGTTAAGCTGTTGGTCCTGCACCTGAGGGGCAATTTTTGGAATTTTAAGAACGTTGACAGTCTGACCTCAGTCTCAATCTGTCAAAAATACCTCTAATTTTTTTCATTTTTGACAAGTTTTTGACATTGATTGTCGCTGAGATGAGATTGCGAATAGATTTTGAACGTTTTTAATTATGGGAATTGGCCTTTTGATCTCTCTCCGGTCTTGTCGGATTGCCGACCCATCTGAAAATGAGAGTGAGAGAAGAGAGACTGCACCTGTGTCTACGCACATACCTGTGCACTATAATATCTCCCGCCCCGATGGCTAGTCTCCACTGAGATTCGCCATGACCGATATTCGGTCTCGAGGGCTTTATTTGTTTAGTTTAGATATTGTTGGTTAAAGTTAGAGAAGTACCTCTATGACAAACAAAGGGGTTTCCTGTTAAGTAAAGTATGACGTCACATTAACCACTTGTTTGCTTTAAGGAACTTCATACGGAAACACTGAGGAAATTCTTAGTGTAAACAAGTAACTTATCCTTAGATTTATTTATTATTTAGTAAGTAATCCAACAGTAAGAACCTTCTTAGCATAAGCATTAGCATAATTTGCCTATAATGTTCCCACTGCTGGGACACAGGCCTCCTCTATGTGAGAGGGAAGTGGGCTGTAATCCACCACGCGAGCCCAGTGCGGGTTGGTGAATGTCACGTGACATTTGTTAGATTCATTTGTTTCTTCACGATGTTTTCCTTCACAGTTTTGAGTGCAGCGGTGATGAAATAATTAACACCAAGTAAAACACGTCTTATAACAGTTAATAATAGGTTCTTCGCGACTTACGAAATATTAATTACTTACAGACGACATATTACTTACTTACGCCACGTCGCCATGGCACCATAAGACATGTTTCATTATTCATCTATCGCCTCCCAACATATTGAATATAACAGCCATTCCGTACCTAGTTTGAGAGTCAAAGGTTTCAACTACATCTAATAGCAGACAGCAGTCATGTACACAAACCATTTACTATTATATAATGTTTTTATTAACTCATTGTGGCCCTGTTAAGAAACCGAATATAAGGTGATTCTTTTTATTTTTCTTGTGAACTAGACGTTTTGGGAGTTGCCGTTTTGAGAAGAAGGTCTATTTGGGAAATGGTCGTTTTGGGAAAGTGGACGAAGTGGGAAATAGACATTTAGGGAATTATCATTTTGGGAAGTGGACGTTTTGGGAGAGTGAACGATTTGGGAAGTGTACGTTTAGGACCTAAAGGATAGTGTGTAAAGTGTAAGGTTCTTTTTATTCTGTTCCTACCTACGTCGTGGATTAAGGTTTTGCTTCGCATACAAATATAATCTGTGTAAGTTTAATTATAAAAGAGATCATAGCTCAATAACCTAAACCTTTCTGTAGTCGTAGAGTAATCGTTCTCTAAAATAAGAAGTAATATGGAAATTTTGTTTTTATTCCTTACGTTGTGTGTTATATTTCTCTTATGTAGTTGTACGTTTGATTGAACACCTGTGGTGATGGTTTTTTTCTAATAAGGACGCAAGTGTAGTATTTGTAAAGATGAGTTATATTGAGTAGTTTGGTTTTTTATATAGTATTCTTGTCGGAGTTAAATAATTATAGTGAAATAATGTTTTTATGATTTTGTTTTGTGTTCTTTGTGGTGGGTCTAGGTACCTTTTCGCGGCTGACCCCCATAGCTCAATTAAATATTCAAGATGAGATTTAACCAGCGAGTTACATATTATTTTACGTACTTTTCTTGGAATACTAATATGGTTGATGTGCAGTTTCCAAGTTAGTTGGTCGTCTACATGTAATCCCAGATATTTTTCATAACTTGATCGCTTGAGAACTTCTTTATCTATCGTGAGAGGTGTGAACTCCGGCAATGGTTTGTTTTTGGCGCAAAAAATCATGAAAGATGATTTTGTGGCGTTAACAGTAAGTAAATTACATTTTATATTTAACATACATACATAAAATCACGCCTTGAAGAAGGCTCATGAGGCAGAAACTACAGAACGTTACCTACTACGATCCACATACTCATTTTGCCTCGTTTACGTTCATACATCTGAGGGGCAATTCTCGTAATTTTAAGAACGTTCACAGTCTGATCTCAGTCTCAATCTGTCAAAAAATACTTCTAATTTCCCTACACTTCGACAAGTTTTTGACATTTGTTTGTCGCTGAGATGAGACTACGACTAAATTTTGAACGTTTTAAATTACGAGAATCGGCCTTCTGGTCACACACGCAGGCCGGTTGCGAATACTACACACCTGTCCAGAAGATCACCAATAAGGTCACTATATTATTATGTCCTTCTTGGGCAACCCTTCCTGGCATTTTCTAAATTAACTTCATGCAAAATAAATAAAATAATCCTAACTTATAATACAAATCCGAAAGTAAGTTCGTTTGTTTGTTACCTTTTCATGCCAAATCCACTGAACCGATCATCATGAAATTTTGCATAATATACGTTGTCAGAGGTATAGAAAAGGACATGGGATACCTTTCATCCAGATAAAAAATACTGTTCCCGAGGAAAAGAACAATAACTTTCATAAATAATTCGTATTATGCTTTTAATAGGATTTGGATGAAATTTGGCCCACAGATAGCTTATGGATGTACCTGGATTAACACATACGATACTTTTTATCCCGGTAATACGTTTCCGTGGGATAATTTCCGACCTCAACTCGGGTGAAGCCGGAGGAAAAAGCTAGTAAACAAATAAACCCTAGTTTATTCAATTTCTGTGGCATCAATAAATTTTAAGCAGCATTCAAACTTACTCGCCCTTAATGGCTGCAGCGTTTTGCAAAACTCTTGTACAACCAAAGACTTTAATGAATAACATGGAATATTCAAATCAGTGGTTCTGAATGCGTCTTTAAGATTCGAGACCCTTACAGTTAATGACTTGTACTGAGGGTCGGTTGTGAGGCAAATTGTACAGAATTATTTATATGAACCCACTGACTTAGGTCTGCGGTTCTCGCAAAAATATAAATATATAATAAATATTTCAAATTAGGCTGAGAATCAGCACTTTTCGAGCGTCAAAAATTACAAAAGACAGCCCCAAAAAACGCTCGCCCTTCACTACTTCCTAGTGCTATCGCTGGGAAGAAGAAGTGGTTCAACAAACTCCCCAGCAGGCTTGTCTCTCTCTTTGTTGGGGTATTGAAAGAGATGACTATAGAGGTTCAAACTACAAGTAATATTTTATTTCAGTACTGCAGAGAATATACACTATTTGGTGCTTAAATGCTACCTTTATGAATACAATGAAAAGTAGATAGCAGAAATACGAGATAAACATTGATTTATAAAAATAATAGAAAAAAATTCAAAGAAAAAATAAACTTTTTAAAAACAAGCTTTTATTACTTGTTAATAAAAATAACTAAAAAATTGGCGAATTAAATAAACTGACGACTGAGGGAAACTTACCAGTGTTACTCGGATTCGTAGCATTAAATCAGGAGACTCGTATGTGTCAATTTTAGTTCCTGAGACACTCGAGCGATTCAAAGCGCCCCCGCTTTAAATCGGCACAAAAAAACAACTCTCATTTCATATATTATATTTCAGCTGGTCAGTGGGTTGACTACACCTAACTTCACAATATAGGACGTAACTAGTTACTAGGGATAAACTATGACCATTTTATATAAACAAAAAAAACAAAAGCCACAAGACAACAAAAGTATCAAAATACAAAAAAAAATATTTACACGTTAAAATAAATAATAACGTGGTTCGGAAACTATATTTCACAAACTAGCAAACGATCGAGTAACAATTTTTAGTATCGAATAGTTTTAGTTTTGGTTTTGTTGCTATAAAATAATTAAATTACTGTATGGTAGACCACGAAGAACGCAGTGAAGTATATAGTTTAATTTAATCAACAAAATTGTATCTTGCCCCAGGCTGTTTACCAGTTCGTTGAAAGATAACCACTCTTCGCCAAAATTGATTGAAACTCCTAGAGATATTTGACCAAATTATTTATCAATTCGAAAGCATTCCATTGGTTGTGTCAATCAATCTACCAAGCCTTCACCCAACTCTGTTGGGGTTGGCTTCCAGTCTGACCAAATGCAGCTGAATATCTGTTTTTTTGTTTGACATGTAGCGTCTGCCTATCTGACTTCCACGTTTCTAGGTAACACGATACCCCTTGGTAAGACTGGTTATCTAACTACGCGTTACAACTGACAAAGGTCTACGAATATTAGCCGGGACCAAGGGCTTAACGTGCTTTCCGAGGCACAGAGAAGTCTTGATATGTAATGAATGGTCACCCATCCACGAACTGACTGCGGTAAGAGTAGCTTAACCTTTGATCGACCCGTGCGACGGTTATTATTATTTAGCTACGAGCGACTGCTATAATTTTTACCAAGAGATATTTGACAAAATGATTTATGTATTCGATGAAAGGTTTTCAATGGTTGAGTACTGAGTATATTATAAATATATCTATATATGTTAGTCTCCATAAAGGAAATTAAATTTCCGGGCTGTGGGTGTTACCCCTGATGTCGTCTGAATTAAAATTCTGAATGGCTATACCTACGAGGACATTGTGTAATAAACAAAGTATTTTGACAGATTTATTTAGTCCAAAATGTATTCGACGCGTGACTATTATTTCCTTTCATATTATATTTTATTTTTTAACACTAGCGGTACTTACGGCTTTGCTTGCTGGCACAAAATATTTTGAAATTAGAAAGAAAAGCCAATAGATATTCCACATCAAAAACAATAACAACTCAAAAACAACAGCTTGACTACCACTCGTACAGTGTTCATATTTCACGAAGCTACACGCGCTTTACTTGTGGTAACTTAGTTTACAAACACGCTGTGAATGTGTGCGTGAAGACGAGTAGCGTCAGCACATAACACACAAACGTACAACCACACACACATCCAGCTTTGCCATTGTCTCGAACGGTACCGAGAGCTACGGCGCTCACACATACATTTAGCGTGTTTGTACACTTGGTAAACACAAGTAACGCGCGCGTCGCTTCGTGAGACAAGAATACTATAAAAGCTATTTAAATATTTACCATATAAAAAAAACTAAATATTCAGACTGGTCATCAGTGTACCTAAAGCCTTAGAAAGGACGAAAACGTATTAGTGTGTACGAGCCTACAATGCCTTTGATATTTTAGAGCCCGTTCATTATGAAGAAGGAATAAGAGTATATTTTATGAATAGGTTTTACACAAAAGCGATCGCCGTTGTCCACTGATGGATTGGTAACAAATTTTAATGGAACTTTTATGTACCTACGCGATAATTTTAATATTTTTACATAGAAAAATAAAGTGACAAATCAATCTACCGTTTTTAGTCCATACATTTTTAATAATAGTTTGGTACGGAGTACTTACTCGCAACTGGTGTGCGTGTATAAATAACCAGATTTATGAACGTAAATGAAGCGAAAGGAGTATGTTTGGATCGCAGCAGGTGGCATTCTGTAGTTTCTGCCTGCCTCCATGGGGCGAAGCTGAAGGCAGATGAGACAAACATAAAGTCACGTGACTTTATGTTTGTCCTCATCTGCCAACAACGCTACGTTGGAGTCGGTTTCCTGTCTAATCGGATGTACCTTAATACCAGTATTTTATATAGAGCGACTGCCTATTTGACTTCCACAACCCAGTTACTGGGTAATATACTCGTACAAAGAAAAAAAAGAAAAGAAAGAAAATACATTTATTTGCGGCAAACATGACGCATACAAAAGAACAAACACACAAAAAAAATAACAAGTTGGGAGTAAACATGCGTCACATTCACGCAAAATGGCCATCGCTCAGCATAATGCTAAGACCCTATACGAGACAGAGCCCTGCCCTGCCCTTGACTTATCAAGGGCAGGGCAGGGCTCTGTCTCGTATCAAAAATCGTAAAATCAATCGTAAAATCTGACGACCAGTCTTAACTGGTCGTCAGATTTTCGGCCTTCTGACCACCCGTAACGACTGTCAAAGATCCACGAATGACAATGACCAACAGCTTAACGTGCTTTCGGAGCCAGCGAGAGGTCTCGGTATGTAAAAATGGTCACCCATCCACGGATTAACCGGGGCAAGGGTAGCTTATCCTGATTGATCGACCCGTGCGGCTATTATTAATAAGCCACTAGCCCTTCTGTGATTTTATGTATGTATGTATTTTATTAATACTTGAAAATTCTAAATTGTTGAAGATTTTCTCAGATTTGACGCTTGATTTTAATTGACAGATAACAAGCATTGGACCAGTTGGACTAATCTCTAATTATGAGAGGCGAAAACATTTGACAGTTTCATTAACTTGATAAACAACTTCAGTGGAGTTTCTTGCCGGCTCTTCTCCATAGAAAACGAAACGACCAATTGGAACCGTGCACCTAACTTCTGACGTTTCATAAGTGCCCATGTAGGTTTATGTGAAACAAAATATTTTTATTTTGAGTGTCAACATGAATTAGTTTTGGCTATTTAACAAAGGGGAACGTGCATTTTTGTGTGAATTCTGAACCAATTTCTATATTAGGTAATACTTTTATTAAATTTTATGGTTCATTCTCATGTAGTTTCATTAACTTATTTAGAGTGAAACATATTTGAATACAATATACAAGCGAATACTAAAATATATATTGTGACGGCACAGTTGGCGCAGTGGTTAAGCGATTGACTGCTGCGCTGCGTGTCGCGGGTTCGATTCCCGCACGGAACAAATATTTGTATGACCTACATGTATTTGTTCCGAGTCTGGGTGTTTTTCTATCTATAATATGTATGTATTTACAAAAAAAAAATGTATATAAGTAGTTTATCAGCCATCTTGTTACCATAACACAAGCATTAGGTTGCTTAGCTTGGGACAAATGGTGCTGTGTGAAATGTCCAGGGATTTATTTATTTATTTATATATTATACAGTGTGGCCTTTGAGAGAATGCGTTCCTGACACTCGTTAGGGTGACAATTTTAGTAGCTAATGAAGATCAAATTCGCAAAACATGTATTCGTTTGTATGAAACTGAAAGGTTTCAAGAGCGCATTCTCTCGACGACCGTACTGTAATACTATTTACAAGTAAGCTATTTAAAAAAAGGGATGATCTCATTGTTCTTGTAAATTTATTTATTTTTAATTTTATTGGTGAATCTGTAAACGTAAGGTAGGACGCCCTCAGGCTCAGGTGGAGCGACAGTCTTCGAAGGAAGGCTGGTAGCAACTGGATGAGAGTTGCCGAATCGGATAGAATGGCGTGCAATAGGAGAGGCTTTTGTCCAGTAGTGGACTGCTATAGCTGATGATGAAGGGTGAACTAGACCAAACTTTAAATCTAGTAGGTCGAATCCTGCTAATACATTTTTAATCTTTGATGGTTTTTCCGTACAGTAACAGTCAGACGTAAATTTTATTCCACGGGTAAAATACTTTGAAAAGATCAGACCCTGAGTCGAAACTTATTTAACACCCGCTTGCATAACACACTATTAATTTCAATCTGAATCATTTTGAAGGACATTGCTAATTCATTATTTTATATGTTCCAAAAATTGGTCTGCTCAGCAACATAAATAACGAATGCATGTTGTTGAACTGTCAAAAAGGACGTCATTGCCACTGTTAGTGTTTTACGTAATAAATCTGGTTATGTTATACCTTAAAATATTTTTATAAACACCAAATATTAACTGACTGATCGGGCTTATGCTACAGGCGATGTAAGGAACGCTTGCCAAAATTCAGTGTCAAAGGAAAACGAATATATGAATGCAATAATTAAAAATCTTTTGCATTAAATGCAACCAAACCAAAGGTAACGATTCTCGTTTCGATTTAAATAGTCTCGAAGGTTAGCCAGGTTAGAATGCCTTTAAAAAACTGGACTCAACACCGACCATGATATTCAAAATCCAAAGTCTATTATTCAAATTAATATTATTGTCGACGAAATATTCCTTCATAGTTCGAAATAGTTGAAGTCTACTTCATAGCCTTACAAACAGACGCCTGTTACATCACCTGCCAGGATGAATACAAATAGCCTAGTACATTAATCACCTAAAATCAAACTAAGCAACTATCTTGACAATCCCTTGAACTTAATAACATTTGATAACACTAAGAATTCTCTGTAGTATTTTGGAAAGTTATGAGGTTGTGCTCTAAATATGACACCTGGGTCTGATACCAGGGTTATTCCTTATTACCTTAGTACCTTTTAGTCCAGGGATGGTTAACAGCTGTGGTGAATGGCGCGTGGCGCGTGTGCATTCTATATAGATAATATACTTTCAATCACAATCCTAATGATTTTGAATGAAATTGCTAATCTACACATATAATAAATCTGTAGTCTGCCTCATAGGATGTTAAAAAAATATGTAATCCGCCATTTTGTGGCGGCGGCCATCTTGGACCGATTTTCATCAAACATAGCTAAGAACACTCCCGAAAAATTCACATTTCAAACAAAAAAAAAACAAAATCAAAATCAGTTCATCCGTTCGGGAGCTTCGATGCCACAGACAGACATATACACACACACACACAGACACGTAAAACTTATAAAACACCGTCGTTTTTGCGTCGGGGCTTAAAAAAAATCTACTCAACAACGTAAATACCGCAATGAATGTTGTTGAACTGTCAAAATGAAACCCATTCCAACTATTAGTTTGTTACGTAACTACCCCGCTGGTCCAGTCCATCTTCATTAAGTTAGGGTCAAGATAGCACTCGGATTCAGTCAAGTGAACGAATGAAGGTCCTACGAGGTGTATACGATACTCTTTGGTCCTTTTTATGAAGTACACGAGTAAATGGTGTCCTTTGGAGTTAATCGTCGTATGATTGCGAGTGTATTGGGTGGTTGTGATATCAGGAAAAGCTTTTTAAATAATAAAACTGGCAAACACGTTCATGGCGGGTAAATTGGCTGTCTCCAGACGAAAAAAGGTTTTTGATATAAGTCTGTAGTGTAAACTCACAACTTTTTTCTTATTTTATTATTGGCATTTGTTCTGATTGGTATGTAGAGATTAAGATCTGTATTCAAACTTTTTAATAATTATAACCTGTCTATTAGGTTAACCGTTTTTGACCGCTGTCTTAGAACGTACATATTCCCGATTACGTAAAAGTTAACTTTAAAATGCGTAATAAAATAAATATATAAACTGCCTTATCTTATTGAGTTATCTTATTTATGGCTTCTTACAGACATTATAATACCATACGTGTATCAATCAATGTATTGTGTGTTGCTGCAATCACTAGTTCCATCTGTCAAAAAACGGTTTAGCTAATGGACAGGGTATAATGGCATACCATTATAAGATAAACGCCAATACTAATTGAGAATAGAAGGAGGTAGGCGTCAGATTTGGCTGACAAACCAAAGGACGAAGATTTAAAAAATATTATTAATTTAAAGACCATAATAATTACACTTTATAAAAGTAAATAGTCTTTTATTCATTAATCCTGGTACCCACAATTAGCAACCGAAGCTACAGTACTATCAAATAACTTAATTTAGACCACAAAAAAAAACCTTGTAATTATTTTAATAATAATTAAATATAATTGCTAGCGATAATCACACAGTTTAATCCTTCACTAGTTTCTAGAGCTCTGAGAAAGGCTTCGTCGAGTCTTCCTCTTCTTCTCTCTCTCTCTCGGTATAGTTACGAAATAAAGAAAGAAAAGGAAGATATTTTTTTATATGGACACAAAAAAAAATACAAAAAGTAAAAGTGTAGCATTTAAAACTAACAAAGTTATATTAAAAACAACCAGAAAAAAAAGCCTCTGCGAGGCCAAAAAGGCTCCTATATCAGCATTATGCTGCGATATTTAAAAAATAAATACCTACCGCAGCGCTGGTATTCTGATAGGTCCCGTAACTGCCTAATATAAACTGATGAAAAACCATATAAGACCCCAATTTACACGTAATATATTATTACTTCTGTGTAAATATAATAAGGGAAATACTAATGTCAGCTACATTTGTACTGATTACAAATCTCATAGATTGTCCTAATTAAACGTTTATACGCACAAAAAATTACCTACAAATGCCGAAATGTTGCGAGCTTTCGCAAATCATCGATTATGCGCCTATTAATTCGCGTTTATCCAGCATATTTGCCTCGCTACATACTTACCGTTTAGCAACGTTTAAATAGCAATAATGATTGCATGCATAACATATGAAGTCCTAGTAGCTTAGTCATGTTTTGGATGCTAACACGCAAGCATCTTGAGATTTACGTCAGATGTAGGTCGTTCAAATATTTGTTTTGATACAGTTTCCTTCCATACTGTGAGCACAGAAGATAGAGCTTTCCTTTTCATTTTAGGTCGTAATATCGTTTTCAATAACGCATCTATACATAGGCTTAGCATCCTCTGGTTGGTAGAAATCTTATGGTGCTATGTTGTCCTGGTAGAAACAGATTTGAACATTGGATTTGAATCTAAATTAATGCCTGAAACGCTATTGGATTTGCTCCACCCAGAGCGGGAGATGTTATTTGATGAATTCCCTCCCACCAAAAAAAAGGCCCTTCCTTTGTATATAATTATATACATGTTTTTCTTGCCGTGAAAAACTACGGTTTATTCGCCGTGTGGCACGGTTCGTCAGTGTTGTATGGATCACTATTGCAGCTTGTTGACACACGTTTTTTCTTCGGCGCGGTTTACTCGCTGTACCGTAAAGAAACCGTGCCGTATAAAAAGGGCCTTCTCAGTGTAAAAAAAATAATTTATTCTGTTTAATAAAATGGTCAAAATCAATAACACTATTTGAATATTATGTTAACTCTAATAAATAACGTTGCTTGGACTTTGACCTCGATGACGTATCTTCAATAATGTCACCTCATCTTGATTATGACATAAATGTAGGAGGTGATAGAACTAAAACAAATTGATAAACTACTTCCGTTGCCCACACTTCATGACTACGGATAGTTGAAGCAAATGTAATATTTCGTCATTCGCAATACTTTAAGTAAGTATTATTTAATATTTTAGTTTCACAAAATCAAATTCTTCTCTTCTTGTTCTCACACACTATTGTCTACATTTCTGTTTTACTTCGCCTTTCGCAGGTCTGCTGGAAGAAATTTCTTAAGAAATAAGCAGTACCTTTGTACTCAATACTGATATGTCGTATATTTTATTTATTTATTTTAGGATCTGTAATACTAATATGTCGTATCTGTATCCATTTTACTGTGTGTATATAAATAATAAAATAAATAAATGAATAAATATACTCTGCTTCCGTTTACTTTACGTTTTTGCAACTCACTTTCTGATTCTTTATTCCCTGAATATTAATACGAGTAATCACTCCGATTTGTTCTCTTTCCACTTAGAGGTTTCCCTAGACATACTTTATTTATTTATTTACACTTTACCTGCTTTACTTTCATGCTTTGCACTCAAAGAAAGTCAGACCGTAATGTATTATACCATGAAAACAGATCACTATAATCTTTTTCTCATGTCAACGCGAGCTAGCCGACAAAAGCCTTTATCATGTAAGTCAGTAAGGTTAGCACCGGAACTGGAACTGCCTAGAGAAGGTACCCTGGAGACAAATGCCTCCTAAGTTGTAAATAAAGGCGAGATTTAGCAGTTCTTGGCTAAACTGTATAAGAAGAAGAAATATATAGCGATAGAAGAATATATAGTGCGGCTATGGGTATATTTCGGCCATAAGATACCTGGTAGTCCCGCAATATGTCTGTCGTCCAAACCTTGTGGTTTTTGTCAACATCGATCTAAGTTAAATAAACAAACTGGCTAATGAGGTCACGCCAAAAAGGTGACTGTCTATACAGTTCGGCCACTGTTAAGTTCTGGACACAGTGACTGGTCTCTCTCTCTCCATTGAGCGATCGAATATACCAGTACAAAACTAGTCTCATAACGCATTGGCATTGGGTTACAACCAAGGAACAGCATCCTACTGATGCTGTTACTTGGTTGTTGGTGGCTTATAGCGACAAGACCGCCCATTGTGCCACCCTTCCAAAATTTTTACATTCACACATATGTAGTTTTTATGTTTTACATAATAAATAGTATTATATCTTTCTATCTAGGATGGTAATGCACCGAAAAATCTAACAAGAACCTATGTTTCGCAGCGTTGTTATCCATGAAAAACGGCTAGTCGAAACGAAATACCGCTTTTTTGGGAATACTCCAGCAGCTCACACTTGAACTTTGGATTATTTTCATGGCACAGACTACAAACTTATACAGCTTTTATCTTAATTGATTTGCACTGCATATCTTGTTCAGCCATTCATCTCTATTAGCTATCAACTCAAACTCAATGCATTTATTTCAAATAAACCAATTACAGGCACTTTTTAATTGTCAAGGCGTCGGTCAGTCAGAAAGATGAAGCTAGTAGCCCATTCCAAAGCGTAGTACGTACCGTAGAAGAAGAACGATCAAGAAACTCTCAGTGTCCACTTTGTTCTAAGAATGGAATACTGTTTATTGAGTACACCATATAAATTACAAACATTTAGAAAGGGTGACACAATGGGCGGCAAGCCATATCATCTTTCACACAATCCATATTTTCTTCCGGTGTGCCTCTAACAATCTATCTATCAATATTAATACTTATTTCTTATCATGTGTTCGTACATCTAATACAATCATCATCTTCCTGCTCATGTCCGTTGTTCCTTGGGGTCGGTGCAATACGTTGTATTCTTTCATTGTCCCCTGTCAACCGTCACGCTATCATTCACTCTCTATTCTTTCATATAATTCCTTACACAACCATCTATTTTTAAATGCAAATACAATTTTAAAAAAAAACACTCAATCTGCCTAGCATTTCTCCAACGGTGTTGGGGTCGGGTTCCAAACTAACCGGATGCAGCCGAATACCATTGTTTTACAGCGACTGCCTAGCTAACTTCCAAAACCTAGTTACTGGGTAACAGAATAACACTTAGTAAGACTGGTTGTCAGACTTCTGCCTACCTGCTTCTGACTACCCGTAACGACTGTCAAAGATCTACAAATGAAAGCCGGAACCAACTACTTAACGTGTTCTCTGAGACACGAAGGGGTTTCGATGTCTAATGGAGGGTCACCCACACCCGAACCGATCGCGTCAAGCGTAGCCTAATCTTCGATCAACAGTCATTTAACCACGAGCTTCATACAGCTAATACTATCATAGTACGTAATTATAATATCACCTTACTCAATAGGTGTGTAGAATACCGAGGGAATTTCGCTCCCCGTTTACTCCATCTAAGCTAAGATCAAGCGACGGTCAAAACGACCTCGTGGAATTACTTATATAATAAATCTAGGGCTCTTAATGTGTCCCGGGGCTTAAGCTACGGATTACGGGTTCCGTTTTCAGGTTGAATCGAGTGTTTAAGCGTTTTAGGTTTAATTTCTCATGGTTTGTTGGGAAATTTATTTTATTTTTATTTATAGGAGATATTTGTTCTGCTTTCAATGTTAAAAGTAAAGACAGCGTTTTTTTAGGGAGGCCTAAATAACTTTAAAATTAATGTTTCCACGAAATGTGTTACGTAATGAATTCATTTTTATAAATGTACACGTAAAATAAGCACGTGATATACAAGGTTTTTTTTATCACAATCAACATCATAATTATAATCTATTTAAACAAAAAATCGCTTCACATAAACATCGTAATCCAAACTTTACTTTACAATTGCAGATAAATTCTATTTAAAAATAAAACGGCCATAAAAAAACGACTCACCTCCCAAACAACCCAGAAACATTCGTCCATAAACAAAACTGCCACTTAAAAAACAAAAGCGTTCGATTTTCAAATTTCGTAACACCGATAGGCGAAGGAAACTTCACATGAAGCCGAATCGAGGCGCGTAGCGTCCGCACGACGGCACAAACTACACTGAATTTGACGCTCTCGGGAAAATTATCTGTTGCACTATGTTCTATACATGCGCAAAGCTCACTTGTTCAGACCGCGTTACTTGTTAAACATTGCCGCGCGCCTAGGAACTCCAACTTCGTGAACACGAACAAACAATGCGATGTATAAAACTAAAGCGATACACGCGCAAAGATTTGGAAAAATAATTTCTCGCTTTGTTTAGCAATATTCGACGTGAATTTTGAGTCAAAAGATTTTCTTTGTCGGCGTCCGTTTATTATTGGGGGAAATATTCTTTTATATTTCTTACTTTAAGAGGTACAAAATATTGTCTTCACACAAGAACAAAAGACAATGTACTTGCTCCGAAAATGTTGTGATCGTTTTAATAAGTTTCAAACAAACTTCCATGACCCATATTGTTATTGCTTAGAAATTGGCTTTTTTAATTAAACTTTGGAAATTTTCAAGTATCTAAAAAGGGGTTACGATGCTTCGGTGCCCCATTAGGGGTTTGGAGGGCCGTAATGGGTAATTCCTGGCCGCGTTTGTTTACTTATATACTTAAAAAAAAGAATAGAACATAAATAACCTCCACAGAGGCACAAGCAGCTTATCTTTGGCACTCTCAAAGACAAACTGCAAACGGGGACCTACCCTTGTCATATTTTGTAACAGAAAAAAAACCTCATTTTAGGCTTGATTTAGTAACACGATGTCACAAAACAGATTTTGACCCTTTCAAAGCATACGAGGAACTCCAACCAAGAATTAATTCTATGCTAATGAAATAATTAGTAAAATTACTCATGGCATACGAAAAGCACAATATACTTTTTAGGCCCAAAATCCTGTATTATTAACATTGGGGTGGAATTTAATCCCCTAAATACGGTAATTTTGAAAGTCGAAGCGAATGGGGCCAACTGTTTAATTTTGTTTATTCTAATTTAATTTCCGACACTCTGTACACAGGGAATTAGTTGTGGACCATGGTGTGTGGGAGCTGGATATGGCCTGACACATGAGGTGAGTCTTACATTAATTCCTGCTCCTTATAGATTAACGGAAAAGCGAATCAAAGACATTGTAACTCCTAACTTGGTAATCTATATCTTTATCGAAAACTAACATTATTTCAGTTTTTATCGAATTAAACATTTAATCTAATATTGTAAAGAGACATATTTGATTATTTGTATGTTTGTTTGTAATGGATAAACTCAAAATAACTTAACAGGTTTAAAAAAAATACAAATAAAATACACTTTAGCATGTGCTGTATTTTTTTGTATATCGTGCAGAAGCTAGTGTAATATAATTGACAAAAAATGTGCCACTATTTCTCATACTCGTGAGTTTTGAGCGTCGTTACTAAACTGTCACCTTTATTAAAATGTCTGCCTATAGCTTTACGAAGAGATGAGGTTGATCCAAGCTGCATTGTACGAAGCTCCTTTAAGCACCGCCTGTGGGTTAATGTTTACCGTACTCAAGTGAAAGCAGATTACAGGGCACAAACATTGAACTCCATTAACTATGCTAAGTAGGTATCTTAGTACTTGTAGGTGCCCTCTATAGTCGAGCGTTGCTGCTTAAAGTTGATTAACCCCCTTGATTTGATAATATTTTTGACAACTCGTCTTGGCTTATTGGAGCTAAATATTTTTTGTATGCCCCCATCTTGATATTTTTTTTACAACTTAGCTTTTTAATGATACATGATTTTATTTCTGTAAATTGATTTTTACACGTCAGTTTACACGTCAATTATATTTAAAAAAAAACTAGATGAGGTCCGAGTTTCCTATCTGACTACTCTGAGATAAAAGGCCGAAACAAACTCAGAGGTCAGTCTCTTTTAAAGTCAATATATATACGAGTATATGTCTTGGTCAGTTCATGTGAAGACCGATGTCACCAATGTCGGTGACCGAAGATTGATGTCTGACATGATCTTTTGTAGGCTCGCACCCAGACAGGTGCTTTACTTTGTGTAATTTATTTCATCACCGTTGCACTCAAAAACGGTGAAGGAAAACATCGTGAGGAAAGCGGCATGTCCTAGGACCAAAAATTCGAAGACATGATTGTGACATCTACCAACCCGCACTGGGTCCGCGTGGTGGATTACGGCTCACTCCCTCTCACAGAGGAGGCCTGTATTCCAGCAGAGGGAACATTATAAGCTGATTATGCTATGATCTTTTGAGGAAAGAAGCACACCTATTGAGTGGACCTTCCAGTCAGTGCACGCTTAGTGGAGATCAATACTTGTTTTTATTGTTTTGCGTTCGAGCTTTGCCTAGCTCTGTATAACCCTTGACTTGATGCAATTTTTGAAAACTCATCTTAGCTTGTTGGAGCTAAATATGGTTTTGTATGCCTGTATTTTATCTCTTTCGAATTAAATGACAATAAATGGTGATTTGGTTGGCGAAAGGCCGCACGGGTCGATCGAGGAATACACTTTCAACAGTCGCTTTGTGGATTTACTACATATTGATATCCCTCCGTGCCTTGGAAAGCGCGTTAATGGTCCCGGCTGTCATTTGTAGATCTTGATGATTGATCTGAGTTGACAGTCGTTACGGGTAGTCAAAATCCCAACAGTCTGACAGCCAGTCTAACTTTTGTCAGATGAGACGAGATGAGATGAAGTTGCAGTCACTCCATGTAAAACACTAGTACCTATTCAGCTGCATCCTGCTCGACTAGAAGTTGACTAGCCCAATATAGTTGTTTTCCCAACTATGTTGGGTAGACAGATTGATTAAGTTGGTTGACGATAGTGCAAGCTTGCCTAGAAATTACGGAAAACCGTACAACCGATTTTGTCAAAGGTGACTTTAAAAAGTCCGTTTCTTTGGTTTGAGATAAATAAAAATAAAAAAACAATTGAAACCCCCTGTCACTTCCGGCGTCCAACTTACATCCGTGTCCAATGTTAAGGGTGCACAGCACGGTCAAAAAAATTAAAACACTTTCACAAAAAAAAAAAATTCGCTGGCATGCCGTAATATGAAGGTAAGTTTATTTTAATTTAGCAGATGTAGTCTTGCGAAGTAAAAAATAATTATGTGAGAAAATGTTGAGTGGAGGAAGCGTTTTGTGCGCGCCTGTATCAACGTTTAAAAGTACACTCGGTGCTAGCGTGCTTTTCCTTTTTATGCTATGAAAATAAGAGGGCTATTTTAAATTAAATTTTTGCCGTGTATTCGTTATTGAAGAAGGAAGTATTGTTATTTTATTATTTACTCAAGAGATTTCTAATATCATAGTATTTTTCGCAATCTTTTAAAATCAAAGATTAAGTATATATATTTTTTATATCCTTGAATTTCTCACCAGATAGAGATGAAAATATATGATGATATGTGGTAAACTACCCATACGCTTTTCACCATATATCATCTGCCTATACTTTTCCCAACTATGTTGGGGTCGGCTTCCAGTCTAACCGGATGCAGCTGAATACCAATATTTTACATGAAGCGACTGCCTATCTGACCTTCACAACCCAGTTACGATATAATACGATACCCCTTGGTAAGACTGGTTGTCAGACTTTCAGGCTACTGACGACCGATAACGACTGTCAAAGATCCACGAATGACAGCCGGGACCAACGGCTTAACGTGCTTTCCGAGGCATGGAGGGGTCTTGGTATGTGAAAATGGTCACCCACCCACGGACCTATGACATATGCTTTTCATCATAGTAGTTAGTAAAATATATCAAGCCTAAAAATACAAAATTGCGTTCCCTGCAGGTATTCTATTGTTTACAAGGATTATTTGGAGACTCATCAATCAATTATCACTCTCCCGTCCTTATCACAATTTATTTGGAGTCGTCGCAACATGTTTGATTCATCCATACTGCTCTATTAGTCGTCATCTCGATGGTCACCCCCTTTCCAGCCATATTATCTTTCACACAGTCCATCCATCGTTTTTTTTTTGGCCTTCCCCTGCTCTTATAGACATCCACATTCATACTTGCAACATTCATCACGACATTTTCTTCATACCTCCGCATCACATGTCCATACCATGACAACCCATTTCTACACAAATTTTTCAGTCACCGGTGAAAGAAAATAATTTTTTTTTTTTTTTTAACAATTATCACTATAACTGTCGACCAATTATCAATTATTACTATAACTATAACGATCTGATAATCAAAAATTTATTTTTGATTATCAGATCAAAAATAAATAAATCTGATAATCAAAAATAAATTTTTGATTATCAGATTGTTGGAAGGGTTAACTTAACCTTTAATACAATAAAATTGAATACACTGAATAGTGCAGTTTTATTACCAATGAAAATAGACAGGTTCTAAATGCAGAACTCTAATTATGTCTAAACCTGATTCCACTAATGCTAAAACCTTGTACATACCACGAAATCATTTCCTAATGTGGTTTCATTTCAAATAATATATTAGGTACCTAATGCAGTTTCACGATCACAATCATGATTTGGTAGACTGGATATACAATGTGGAGACGACAATACGATGGTAAATCAAAACACTGAAATTACTGATGCTGATGAGTATGTTGGAGCTATTAAATCTATGCATTTTGTTCGTAAATAATATTTTGAATGTAACCGTTGTGTAAAGTAATATGTCTTATCTAAGAGAGCCAGGTGATCTGTAAACCAGGACCGTCCTATCTTAGAAAGTGGATTGAATTTTTGTATGTAGGTAGTTTTATATGGAAACGTCATGAGCAGTTTAATTAATTTATTTTTATGCAATATTATCCTAATTATGATCTACGAATAAAATTACAAACCTAGACTCCTCAATATAAATATCCTTTCTTCTTGTGGCAGTACACTGCTGAATATAGGCATCATCCTTATACGGTAACAGCAACATTTCGGCGCCTTTCGCATAGCTCAATGGTCGTATCCTTATCTTATTGCTAATGTGACGTCATCGAAACAAATTGTTCTGATAAGCCTAATACGTACCGTATTCCACAATACGCGAACCACGTCTGACGTCAGAGCAATGTTCACTTCGTCGTTAGGAGTTTTTATCTGTTGTAGGAGCAATTCCCGAATTTCAAAAACGTTCGCTTACTAATTTGCGCTTTTATAATTTCTAACGTGACAATATTATCGTGGAGGTCGTCCATAAAATGTATGGAAAAACGTGCACGTAATAACGTTATCTTGGACGGAAAAGCGTCTTCATAAATTTCCATAAATTTTACTTCCCTATGTTATCATGATGCCGTGACATGGACGTGGACGTCCACGATAATATCGCTACATTCTCAGTCTCAATTTGTCAAAAATACGTCTGATTTTCCGGCATTATTGTAATTTTTTGCCTTCTGAGGGGTAATTGCCTTATTTAAATTTAATTTAGAATGTTTTTAATTAAGTTAAGTACGGAAATTGGCCTTAAAAATAACTCCTATAGGTTTTCAGAAGCGGGAGCAATTTGTTTTACAGCTTATTTCAGAGGCTCAAGAGCAAAATGGCGTCAATTTCACATTTAATAAAACAAATCAATTATTTTTTTTTATTGAAGAAAAGAACTTTATAATTATGTTGTTCCGTGGTAATTAAAAACAAATATGTAAAGAAAAAACAAAAAGAAATGTTTCTAAAACCTTGACCCTCTTTGTTTTTGCTGTAAAAGTATAATTATTTTTATTTTGATTGACTATATTATGTTGCAATTAGCATAGTATAAATAAATAAAAATAATACTATGAATACATGGTCATAATTACACTACTGCGGCGGAGCCCAGAAGTTGAGTTATGTTTTTTTTTAATTTGATGTTGATATTGTATACATAACAGTAAACACATAGGAGTAAAGATATTATACGTAGGGCGAATTTCATCAAACTTTTATACCTAGAATAAGTCTTATCCTGAGAATACATTTTGATTTTTTGACAGTTTTTCCAAACTACAACTGTCAGAAGTCAATTTTATTCAATGTATAGGTATATATGTATGTAGCTGTGTTTTTTTTAGTAAATACATGACATATTACTTTTCGAATAAATTCGTTTTAAAAATAAATTAAACTGAAGCCTTACCTGCTTCGCAGGAGTACAATAGTTTCACCATTGCATTTTCAAAGTATAGAGATTTCCATGCTTATATCTAAATTAATTATAGAAAGAAAATACAGGAAATACAATAAAAAACAACCAGAAGGAAAAAAAGAAACAAAAAAAGGCCTGTGCTATCCCAGCATAATGCCACGATATTTAGAAAATAAACACCGCAGTGCTGGTATTCTGCTAGGGCCCGGAAATAGGAACAAGGAACAAATGCTCTACGTGATGGTGAAAACCGTATCAAAATACACTGTGTAGTACAGATGATCTAAGCGGCCACACAGACAGAAACCAAAAGTGAATAATCAGCCTATAATCTTTCCACTGCTGGGACACTGCAGGCCTCCTCTTTGTGAGATGGAGCGAGCTGTAATCCACCACGCGGGACCAGTGTGGGTTGGTAGATGTCACATGTTTTCGAATTTGTTGGTTCTAGGACATGCCAGTTATCTTGTGATGTTTTCCTTTATCGTTTTGAGAGCAGTGGTGATCAAATAATTTACACAAAGTAAAACGCCTGTCAGGGTTCGAACCTACGACCTACAACTCGTAAATCACGGTCATTACCTACCACTGGGCTACCACTGCTCTTCGTAAACGAAAAGTGACTCTGTTATAAACTATGTAAAGATTCGGCTAAACACAACAGACTCCCAACTTAACTCAAAATCCACATTTTCAAACATTTCAAAACAAAAGAGAAAAACAAATAAAAGCGCAAAACGTACGTCGCCTTAACGCAATTACCGGAGTAGAGTCATCTGTCTGTTTGTATATCGCGATGCATTAGCATAGAAATGTCGCACAGAGGTTCGCCTTTAACAATTAGTTAATCAGTACAGAGGTGCTAATTCGAAAGAACATCACGAATATACACTGTATTAGTGTAGTTGTTGCTAAAAATACTCGGGTGACTAAAAGAGTGATGAATATAAATGGCATATAATATGCTCACTAATCACCACATATGACAAATAGGGCGACGATCACAATCTGACAAAAATAAGGTTGATGTTGTAACAATCACCATGAAACGCATGATATTGCAAATTGTGTTTATCACCACACTTATGCCACCACACGCCAAGTGGGAGTCGGACTCGCGCACGGAGGGTTCCGTACAATTTAATGATGCCGAAAAAGTGGTAAAATAACATTTTGAAAAAACAATTATTTAGGGTACCTCCCCTACATGTAAAGTGGGGACGATAATTTTTTTTTCGTCCTTCCCATAGTGTGGGATATCGTTGGATAGGTCTTCCAATATTCCAATATAGGTCTTCCAAATATTAAGGGTTTGGGAAAACCGTTTTTTAATTAAGTAAACCATTCGTGACTTATCAAGCTTTAAAGTACCAATTTTCGTTAGAGTCAAGTGTGTCCCCCCGCTCCTCTACCAACTAAACGGTTGTAGTTAGAAATTCAAATGTCACGGCAGTAGTACCTATATATAACGAAGTTTAAAGAAAAACTATCACACTTAAGTGGGCTTTACAAATTACGAGTAATAGTCGACCAATTGTATTTGACTCGAAAATTTCGAACAACTCGATAGAAATGTCGATAGATGGCGCTAACCGTCAGTTGTATCGTAGTCGACTATTAGTTATTAGTAGTTTGTGTCGTCGTCGTTGTGTTGTAGTTAGAGCATGGTACGAAACTATCAGTCAGCGAATACGACCCGCACTTGGCTGTTATAAAAACTACGGAACCCTACGCTGCGCGTGGCCCGACACGCACTTGACCGGTTTTTTTCTTTTGAGGTACGGAACCCTAAAAATGAATCATTGTTAATCACCACCCTTGGGAAATGAACGTAAGAACGTCGTAGAACACGATTGTTGGTGGAACGAAGTTTATACAATGCGCAGAGCAAAGTATTGAACATGGGAAGTCAGGTAAGAAGGCGAATTAAGTTAATCGAGTATAGAAAACAACACAGACCCTCAACTCGTTGTGCTGACGAATGTGTAGCCATTTTAAAAGCAACCGGTACGCGGTTTTTTGATCGTACTTACGAAGATTAATGATCACAGTATTTATTTTTTTGATTAGCGACTCAAGAGCTACCTGCATAACATAAAATAAATTATCTTAAAAATTGTGGTGAGGAGTTTTATTAATCTGAATCGAAATAAATAACCATCTGACTTACAAGAAAACTGTCGGTCAAACCATTTTAAAAACCGCAGAAATGAAAGTCCAGACGTTTAACAAACTTTACTGAGCAGAGCCGTTCAAATATTTGTCTTATTCGGATATCGAACTCACGACCTTCGTAATCGACTCGCACAATATACAGGGTGGCAGGGACATCGACGCGCAAACTGTAACCAAGAATTCAGCACACGATTCTAGACCCGTTGAAATTTCTCGTCGGTTATCAAAAAAAACAGCCATTTTATAGAAAAGTGCAATACCTACGCGGTCAAAATGTATGGGAGAGCAGGTTTTTTTTTTTAATTTCCGAAGGAAAATTTCAACGGAAGGGCGTCCAGAATCATGAACTGAATCAATGGTAACAGGCTGCGCGTCGATGTCCCTGCCACCCTGTATTACTTACTAGCTTTGCGCGCGACTTCGTTCCCGACAATGTTTTTTTTTTACTTTTTGCGGGCTCGTAATGGGATGAATGAATCATCATCATCTGCATAGCCTTATCCCGACTATGATGGGGTCTGTTCCACCGATCCAGTCTAACCGGGTGAAGCTGAATACAGTATTTAACAAGGAACGGCTGCCTGTCTGTCCTCCACAACCCAGCTACTGTGTCATGCGATATCTCTTGGTTGCCTGGTTGTCAGACTTTCGAGCTTCTGGCGACCCATAACGACTGTCATAAGTCCACGAATGACAGCTGGGACCACGGGCTAAACGTGCTTTCCGAGGAGGAAAGAAAGAAAGAAAGAAAAAGTATTTATTGCGACTCGTACAGGATCATAAACTAAACTAAACAAATTAAAAATAAAAATAAAACAAATTATATAAAAAGTAACAAAAGGAAAAATGAAACAGGAAGTCCTGTACGAGGCCAAAAGGCTCCTATCTCAGCATGATGCTTCGACATTTAAAAAAATAAATGTCGCAGCGCTGGTATTCTGATAGGGCACGGGCAATTACAGTAATAAATAAATACGTAAATAGATATAATTAGGAGGGAAGGGAGGGGGGAGAGGGGGTAATTGGGAGGGGTTCCGGGATGTAAAGATGGTCACTCATCTACGGACCGACCGCGGCAAGTATAGCTTAACTTGACTGAACGACCCTTGTGGCTGTTAATAATAAGCGACGAGCATGGCATAACAACCAAAAAACATTTGTTTATATAGATTTATAATTCTGATCACTAAATCCGAAATATTTTGAACATGGACGAAAATTTTCAATTAAGAACAGACAATGGACCGGTGTTTCCATTTGATTGAATAACGAGGTTTGAGGGTAGAATTAAAGAATGTTCGCGCAATGTCTGCGGGGCATGTCAGCGATACACAAAAGCGATCTTGTGTGGTTGTTTTAAAGAGACACTGCTTCCTGTCTGGTGGGGAGCGAGAGCGGTGCAGTGTATAAGAGGAGGCGATTTTTGAAGTGAAAACTTCTTTAGCGGCGTTGCGCACTTTTGTTGTAATGGGTAAAAAATGTTAAACTCGCGTCAGGGCACGTGACCTGATAGAAAATTTGTAAGGCGGAGCTCGCGTCAGGACACGTGACCTGATCGAAAATTCGTAAGACGGAGGGAGAGTAGACCGGCATTCCAAAATATCAAAAATGCACAACGTTAATATTCAAGTTTTCACTTCTGCCGGCACTCCCGGAGTGCAACCCGTTTTTTTTTGACACATATTTATGTGAACAAAGCTCTTTGGTTATCTGCTACGAAAGCGAAGCCACGTTAATAATAATAATAATAACTAATGACTCAGACTGAACTCGACGCCCTTGATAGAAGGGTCCGTACACTGCTGACCGCAAACCGGATGCATCACCCACGATCATCGGTGATGAGACTGTATATCCCGCGGAAATGTGGGGGTCGAGGCTTTTTAAATGCGAAGACCCTCCACAACCGCGAGGTGTGCAGTCTCAGGGAATATTTTCTAAAAGCCGAAGTGGGTATGCACCGTGATGTGGTCGCAGTGGACAAGGGGCTCACCCCGCTCTCCATGGCGAAAGAGAACTGGCGCAAACCTGTAGTACTTACTACCGATGACCGCAAGAAGGTATGGCAAAGCAAGGAGCTTCACGGGCGCTTCTATCGGGCTCTTCATGAGCCCGCTGTAGATTTTTTAGCGTCCGTATCCTGGCTACGTTTTGGTGACCTCTTCGGGGAAACTGAAGGTTTTGTCTGTGCAATTATGGACGAAGTTATCTTGACGAATAACTACCGGAGATATATTATGAAGGACGGGACGGTTGACGTGTGTCGGGCATGCCACCGTCCGGGTGAGTCCATCAGACATATTATCTCTGGTTGTTCTCGTCTGGCTAACAGCGAGTACTTGCACAGGCATAACCAAGTCGCCAGGATTATTCACCAGCAACTTGCTTTGAAATATAAACTTGTCGACTCTGAGGTACCATATTACAAGTATGTGCCCGACCCAGTTCTCGAAAATGACCATGTCACGTTGTACTGGGATCGATCTATCATTACTGACAGGACTGTTGTCGCCAACAAACCTGATATAGTGGTGATAGATCGATTAGTGCGCCGCGCAATGATTGTCGATGTTACCATTCCACATGACGGGAACCTCGTGAAAGCTGAGAAAGATAAACAAATCAAATATCTTGACTTAGCACACGAGGTTGTTGACATGTGGAATGTGAGCTCGACTATCATTGTGCCGATTGTCGTATCGGCCAATGGCCTGATGACCGAAAGCCTCGATCAACATCTATCGAGGCTCTCGTTAGGCGGTTGGATCAAGGGCCTGATTCAGAAGGCAGTACTCCTCGATACGGCTCGCATTGTGAGGAGGTTTCTGTCTCTGGAGCCCTAACCACCGGTAGCTTGGACCCTGCTCCCGACACCGGTGGATCACTATTTTTTTATATTTTTAAATGTTATTTTTTTTTTATACTAATATTTAAAAATGTAATAAAATAAGACCTTTTTTTTTTTTTTTTTTTTGTGGATGGGAAATCATCAAATGACCCCTCCCGCTCTGGGTGGAGCGGAAGGGAGTGTCAGACTTTTACTGACTAAAACCCACCCGTGTTCCGTCCTTAGCCCTTTCTGTTCCAGGGCAGCGGTTAACCTTTCGGAAAATCCCGCCGCCCCGGCAGGCTTCGGCCCTGTGGGGCCCCGTCCTCTGCTGACATCTCTTTGAGGCGCGCGTGGAACACAACGCGCCGTCCGGCACGGGCCTGGTCCTGATCGGACGGTGAGCTACCCATTACTCACCGCCCGCAGGCCCGCGCCTACGGTGGCCGGGAGTCATCACGCGGCTAAAATAAGACCTTTAAATAAATAAACGAAATAATAATAATAATATCCTAGCTAAGCAACCTAATGCTTGTGTTATGGTAACAAGATGGCTGATAAACTACTTATATACAATTTTTTTTTTTTTAAATACATATTATAGATAGAAAAACACCCAGACTCGGAACAAATACATGTAGGTCATACAAATATACGTTGCCACTAGCAACAATTATTTCATTCATTAATGAACGCAAAAGAAAAAGTGGCTTTTGTTAATCAGCCTGCAGTGGACCAATACAGACTTCTTCTGCTTTTCGTAACGACGGTACAACTATATTAATTACTGTTTGGACACAATAGGCTAAAGTAAATCAGTAACACGTGACAAGCATTATTTTTTATGAACTGGCCCATTCCAACGCATTAGAAGCGCGATAGCATATTTTCTATCAGGACCAAAAAAGGAACGTAATCATTACGCAATAAAGTATTTTTTTGTATTAATAATAAACTATGTATTATTACGTTATCAAAAAAAAAATCTGTTAAACAATATAAAATTAATACAACTTTAAAACGAACTTTGAATCGTGATAGCAAAGTTAATCTATGTGAGCATAAATTTTAATATCATTATTTGGACCATCCAAACAGTACCCGCCTGGCCAATACTGTCACACGTACCCCATTATCCCCATATCATTACAAAATAAATCCACCAAACACGCCACTCAACCCTCTCACCGCTTGTAACGTACACCACATACAAAAGAAACATCACTGGCAGGGTCATAGAACAAAGGGCGGTCTCGAAACTGGAGGGTCCACCACTCCACTTGCTTTGTCCCCTGTGTCACATTGTTTAACTTTCAGACACACCTACGTTCACACATCACATAGATCGTGTTTGATATTATATACTATGTGGTGCTATTAGGGCAATGCGTTATATCAATTAAGTCAACGGTCATTATGAATGAAATGTTTACGTGGTGCTACGCCGTAGCTAACCTCTACGCTGCTACGCGGCTACGCTTTCGTAGCAAAATTGATAGAGATATATTTATTTGTAAACATGAGTAACATTATACATGCAAGTGAAAATCAGTGAGTATGGTGCAGGTCAATGCTGCATACGGTACAACGGAGCTTCAACATGTTTTGCCACCATTGGCGTACAAAATAATTTATAGCCACTGGAATATAACACAATTAAGAAAGAAAAAAAGCATAACAAAATCAAAATATAACACAAATAGATTAGAAACTATCATTTAAAAAATCTTTAACATAATAGTTACATTTTTCAGTAAGTAACTTCTTAAGTTCTCTTTTGAATAAGTTTGGCTGGTTTATATTTTTAATAACTTCTGGAAATTTATTATATATTAATGGTGCCATACAAAACACGCTGTTATAAAGGAGTACTGTTTTTGCAGAGTGAGGCTGTAAGAAATTCTTATATTTAGCACGTCTATTTCTAGTGATATTGTCTGACAAAACAGGAAACCAGTGAGGACTGTTTCTAACAAATAAAGCTATTTCCAAGATGTATAAGTGACGAGTGAGTGTGTGAGTGTATGTGTAAGTGACGTAAGTGTCAGTGTATGGTATTTTATAAACTGTGGTTGACAGTTGTTGGTATTTTTGATCTTAAAAATAGCCCGAATACAACGCTTTTGCATTTTAAATACCATGACGGTATTGAATGAACCAATAATAATAGGGCCTTTCAACAAGGACGGGTCGATGTTGAAATTAAATAAAACAAGCTGTATATGAGATATTAAAGAAATTATTTTTTTATTTGAAAGGGCCATTTATGCCATTATTTATGAAATATGACATCGTTTAAATGTCCACCGCGGCTTCAACAGTGGCACGGATCCGAGAGGTCCAATTTTCAATTACTCTACTGTATAGATCCGGCTGAATCTGAGCGATGGCCTGCGTCACGTTGACTTTCAGAGCATCGGTTGATTGCGGGTTATTGGCATAGACCTGCGACATGAGAAAACCCCACAAGAAAAAGTCTAGCGGGGTCAAATTGCAAGATCTTGGTGGCCAATTCACGTTACCTCTGCGAGAGATAACCCTACCCTCGAACCGTTCATGCAGAATGTCCATTGTGTCGCTCGCTGTGTGGCACGTAGTGCCGTCTTGTTGGAACCACATGTTGTCCACGTCCATATCGTTTAATTCAGGCCAAAATAAATTGTTAATCATTGATCTGTAGCGCTCGCCGTTGACAGTAATGGCCTCGCCATCATCGTTTTCGAAGAAGTACGGACAAATGACGCCGCCGGACCAAAATCCGCACCAAACAGTAATTTTTTGTGGATGCGTTACCACCTGTGGGTTGTGGTCGTCCCATAAATGGCAATTTTGCTTATTAACAAAACCATTCATCTAAAAATACGCCTCATCGCTAAAGATAATTTTTCGGCCAAAATCGGGGTCATCTTCCAAACGTTCTGTAGCCCAGTCAGCAAACAAACGGCGTTGCCTATGGTCATTCACTTTGAGCTCCTGGGTCAGTTGGATCTTGTACGGGTGTAGGCCCAAGTCTCGACGCAAAATTCGCCAAGTTGATGTCTGAGAAAGGCCGAGTTCTCGTGCACGGCGAGAAATCGACTGACTCGGAGTCTCCCTGCACACTCTCACGGACAGCACCGATGTTCTCGGTCGATCTGGCGTTCCTTTGACGTGAGGGTGTTGGTTGATGGTTTACCGAACCAGTCGTCTCGAATTTGGTCACCAAACGTTGGAGAGTCGACTTTGAAGGGCCACCGCGTCTGCCGTAAAATGGACGTAATGCGCGCAACGTTTGCACTAACGAACACTCATTTTGAAAATATTTTTTTATCATTTGGACGTGCTGCTCAATCGTGTAACTTGCCATGATGATTTGTCATCACTAACTGAAGAAATAACAACGCATTTGACAGATGCCGCCAAAACAACATGGCCGCCACAAACTGTCAACATCGACCCGCCCTATTTGAAAGACCCTTTATTATTGTGCCAACTTTTGTTATATTAATTTGGCACTATAAACAATTACAATGGAAAGTTTAATAATGAATATGAACAAAGAATATTGTATATTTAAGGTAATAAAATACATACATAATGTAACATCACGCTTGTATCCCCCGAAGGGTTAGGCAGAAGTGTATAGTGTAATTGGGGGCGAGCCTATTCGTATCAACCAGGCACAAAACCAGACTCAAGGCTGACCAAGAAAGTCCCGATGGGAAACCCTGTAACGCTTTGCCCGAGCCAGGAATCGGTAAAAAAACCGGCCAAGTGAGGGTCGGTCTCGCGCACCGAGGGTTCCGTACAATTTAAAATTATTAAAAATATTTTTATTATATTATGATGTAACTAAAAATTTACAAGTTTCGCAATTTTTCCTTTATCTGTGCTATAAGACGTTGCTTTCTACCAAATTTCAAGATTCTGAGTTCACGGGAAGTACTCTGTAGGTTTTGATTCCTTTGCGAGTGTCGAAAATTTGCGGTATAAACGGCTGTATCTTTTGATTGCGTTGGCTTAGAAGTTTGGTTTTTTCACAGCTCTAAGGCTCAGTAGACTTAAATATTTGATATAAATTCCAGCCTGATATCTTTACGCGTTCCTGAGAAAAAAGGTCTTAACAGACAGACGGACGGACAACAAAGTGATCCTATAGTGGTTCCGTTTTTTTCTTTTCGAGGTACGAAACCCTAAAAATAAGAAGATATTATTATAATAAAATAACTAAGGGCTGATTATTCAATCGACAGATATTTTTTATTATATTCGGAATAAGATTGACGTCTGACAGTTTCTGTAAGAATTGTAAAAATTCAAAATTATTTCTTGAATAAAATTATCTGGTGGTAAAATCAGCCCTCAGTAGTATTGTTATTGAGTTCATAAAAAATAAACCAGAGAATTTACACAAGTTAACATTGTCAATCTCGTTTCGGGTTCGTAAAAAATTCATGAAATCTATTATATTTGTCTTAAAGGTAATTCTTGGATGTTTGACTTATGATGCCGTTTCTTGCAATTGGATACTCAGAATTACTAGAAATCATAAAGGTTAAGATGTTCACAAGGTCAAAAGGTCATTAGGGCAGAAGAGTGTGAGTGAGAGGGATTCATGAAAGTGTTGTTATTTTTTATTTTTTTATGTCTTAACCTGCGGTTATAAATTGTATATATCTTCTTTTTATGGTTCCGTACAAAAAGGGAGCGAACGGAACCCTATTACCCTAAGCCTCAGCTGTCTGTTCGTCCGTCAGTCGGTCACAGGATTGTGTATTTTAAACCGTAATAAGTGAAGTAGCAGTAAGAAAATTTCAATTGTCTATCACACTTGAAATTTTCACAGAGTGTGTACTGCTATGACTAATATAACTACAAATAATAATAAAGACACAAGAAACGCATTTTAATAAAAAATGTATATTGTACGGTGGTACCCTTCGCGTGCGATTCCGATTCACACTTGGCCGGCTTAATATGTGCATGTACTTATACTGTCTTTAAATAATGTAATTGGTTTTTAACCGTGTTCATTAAAGTTAAAGAATAAAATAAAGAAAGACGTGACGTGAAGTTTTCTTGAACATTTGAATTGACTGACCTTGACATTTCATCTCCTACCTAGCCTTTTCCCAACTATCTTGGGGTCGGCTTCCAGTCTAACCGGATGCAGCTAAATACCAGTATTTTACATGGAACGATTGCCTATCTGACCTCCACAACCCAGTTACTGGGTAACCCCTTGGTAAGACTGGTTGTCAGACTTTCGGGCGTCTGATGACCCTTAACGACTGTCAAAGACCTTGCCATTTATCAAGTTTATTATTCATATTCTTAGAGATAGTGGTTGTTACTTTAAAGTAAAATTACCTTATAAAACCTTAAGCCAGCCACGTATTAAATTCAAACTATAAAAGAAATCCAACCTGGCCAATTTCGAATCGCTGGTCAATGCGCCAATTATCAGCGAAATCTGTGAATTTTCTAGCTGAAATCCCAATAATATAAAAAGCAAAACACCACCATAAAATGAATCCTAATTGGAGCACTCTTCGAGTCGTTAAAGAGCGAAGCGTGGCCGATACAAACACGAAATCATAACCGAAACCGAACCGAACCGCAGTAGTTTATACCAAATAGCTCACTATTATAGATATTCGGTTTTTATGTATCATAAAAAGTTATCGTAAAAACATTCGCACCATGTTTTATTATAATAAACTACTCTGTTGCCTCAGGAATCGAATTCAAGACTCCTCAATTCACATTTCCACACTCATAAAACACATAAATAAATTGGATATTTGAGGAAAAAGTGATCCGCCAGAGATTTTTATTGTTTTTCCAAGTGTTGGTCGTAACCATGCAATTGTAATAGATGGGTTAAAGGAAAATGATCTTTGAGTGGTTCGTTATAAAGGTTAATTCGTATGTAAGAGAGGGTTTTGTAGCTCGAGTGGGATGCCTGTGACATCCTTTTGTGGGTAGCTGCCGTGTTTTGTTTAATAGCACCTTTGTTCGTGTGTTTGTGAACAACGTTGGAGCTCTTATTAACTTGATGACATACAAGTTGGTTATAATTAAAAAGAAAATGATTTTTGCATTTTTCAACGAGGATCGTTCTGTGTTTGACGCGTGTGTTGAGGTTTTAATCAGGACCCTTTTCGAGAAATAAGTGTCTAGCGAAACGTGGGGTTTGGATTTAAAAATGTCTTTGGTTCGTTTTTTGGTTCATTGAAATAAATGATTTGAGTTTGAGTTTGCCTCGTGACTTCTAAGGTTAGTAGTTTTTTCTCTTTTTTTTTTTAATAACCCATTAGTTGCTGTTGCTGTTGGTCCCGGCCGTCATTCGTTGATCTTTGACTTCTTGAGTCTTTAAGGGTCTTCAGAAAGCTGAAAGTCTGACAACCAGGCTCACCAAGAAGTATAATTGTATGTTACCCTGTAACTGGGTTGTGAAGGTCAGATAGGCAGTCACTCCACGTAAAATACTGGTATTCAGCTGTATCCGGTTAGACTGGAAGCCGACCCTAAAAATAGTTGGGAAAATAATGGTTTTTACATTTCACGCTTCGTTTTTTTCATTAAATAAATTGACTAGGTATTGATAAATAAAATAAATAGTTTTAAAATTATATTTTTAAATTGCAACACATACCTACGTTTAATTAAATAGAAACACAAAATTATATCAAAGTTTCCATTACTAAATATAGCGAATGGCTGTAACCATTCATGCGTGCATAACATAAGACTGGCTGTAGATTTAATCGCTTATTACTACCACTTCACAATTCGAGTGTACCTTGCACATTTAAATATCGAATCCATTGACAGCCATGTATGAATTACAACTGTGAACCGTAGTGTTAAACTGGCAATGGAATGTAAGCAGTGAGTTACACTCTGTGGATACCAAATAGGTGGTTTATTCAGTACGAGGGTACGGTGTTTCGGAATAACGGGCATATTAACTGGAATTCCTTTCAGATTGGCTCCGGGCTCGACCCTCATCAGATTGGACACTGTCATTACACATTAGATAATTTTGGATAGTCTCATGCTGTGTACAGACGAGGTAAAGTGTATATTGCAATTATATTAAAATGGAAACAATTTTAATTTAGCTTGAAAATGTTTTTTTTTTTTTTTCATGAAAGGGCAAACATGTTGATAGAACTTTTTAAATGAAACCTTTTAGATTGGTCAATTTCAGTTTTCATGAGAAACGGTTTATTTGATAGAAGACATTATTAAAGTGATTATTCCAGAAACTTTTAGAAGTCCTTCAATTTTGAACTATGACGATTTTATATAAGTACTAGCTGTGCCCCCGACTTCACGCGTCGGAAAACAAATGGGATTTCATGGTTTTTTTTTGCACTAAACCCTAATACTTTTTTTACAATAAAAAAAGCCTACGCCTTATAACATCAGCCATCTGCCAGTGACAGTTCCGTAAAAACGGTCCACCCATTTTGGAGATTAGCCGGAACACACAGACAGACAAAAATAAAATTTGTTTTGTTGTTATAAATACCATAATTATATTATACTGTCATAATACATTAAGTAAAAAGCTGTTATTTTGACATTAAAAACAGACACTTCAATTTTATTTATTTGTATAGATAGATTTTCACTCATAAATTGTCCTATCTGCGGTAAGTATTTATAACTTTCTAACTAACCTCTCCTAGTATTTCGAAGAATTTTTTATAAGGATAGGCTTAAAAAGCTGCCCGAAATTCTGCACGGTTGCTCCAATTAGTATGCTAAAAGCATTCATTTCAAGACTTAGGTAACTAACTTGGAATGTTAAGTGGATTGATTACTGAATTTTGAATAATATCTCGTACACTGTCGTTTCGTTTACATACATAGTAACTGAAGCTATAAAAGACCACTAGTAAATTCTCGTCACCTCTTCACTCATTCATGGCTCTTCAGCAAGTCCCAACAGAATTCTTGCAACAACATTACAAGGATTCTGGGCTCGTCTGTACATACCAACTTAAATTGCGCTGTTACGTGAAACACCGCTGTAATACCTAACAATGGATCGCATTAGGCGGTGCCCAATGAACCGGGGTGGCCGCAGCTTGGATCACTTGATTTCCCCGAAGGCTCCTGAGATCTGTCCAAATCTTACCCTTCTCTTGTAATATACGATTTGGATAACAAATTGCTTTTGAAATTACGATTAAGTTGTAGCCAATAATTTATTCGGTGAGTCATTATTGTAACGTCCTGTGATGGTTTCGAACCCTTCAATCAAAATGTAATAGTTTTGGAGAACGGTTTTCGAATGATAGTCAAGTATAGGGCTGTTAAACTAGTTTCATCAGTTATTGGATCGACCCAGTTTGAACAAAATGTATTTGAAGCGAAGAAAAGTAGCCAATAAACGACACAGCTTGTTTGCATAATTTGCCTTTAGTTATTGTAATGAGGTTTCAGCTTTGTCTCGTCTCGAACTGATTGAAGTAGCTTTAGATCTAATGTTTATAGAAGCCAGTATTCTTTCGAAGTTTTTATGAAAAAGATTTTATTATCCACGATGAATAAAGACCCAATTAGTATGTCTAGAAACTGAGGTTATTGGAAATGGAGTTAAAAACATTATCTGAATTATCTACTTGCGTATTATTTAGACATAGAAATCATCATCATCTTTATTTTAGTCAATGTTTTACGTAATTTAATGATTTTTTTTCTTATAAGTACCAGTCAATTTACATCAGCCGCAAGCACGATGACCGCTGGGCAAAAGTCTCCTCATAATGGGTGCCTGAAGATGGACGGCGATGCCGAGGTCGGCGTAGAAAGAGGTGGCGAGATGACATGGACCAGTACCGCGAGGGCTGGTTCGAGGTGGCGCGAGAAACGAGTTCCTTTAAGGATTTAAGGGAGGCCTTCGCCTAGCAGTTGCACAGTATAAGGTAACAAAAAAGAAAATAAAAATACAAAGTCTAAATAAAATGTTACGCAACAAAGTGACCGTAATCTTTTACCTTACGCTTAAAAATATCTTCAAAACGCGTCCTTTCTTTTATGTGTTAGAAATTTGGGCATCTTTTCAAAGTTTATCGTCTGTAAAACCGTTTTGTACTTACAATGCAATGTAGACGAGGGGGAGGGACTGTGTTTTTACCCTGGGTACCCTCGAAAATGTTGCATTTAATTTTGAAACATTTTAAGTTTCAACAGTCAGAAGTTTGAATGATATTCCTTTTGCATTTTTGAATAAAATTAACTAGTCTTTATAAGTACTTTTTAAATATCTATGAAAAATTTGGTACTTTGTAAGATAAGTTAACTTTAATTTTTTTCATTTTCATAATATTTTTAATATAACTTTTAGCCTGCAGCAATATTTGCAGATTAAGTCGAAAGTAAAAAAATATATTTTATTGGAATAATTTTTGAAAGTTACGGATTAAATATTTACCTACCTTTTGTTTACTAAAGTTCCTAAGATAGGTAATTGATTTTATAATCGCTACCACGAGCAAGTTAAAAACTTGAATGTATAATGTATAATCTGCCTATATTGTTCCCACTGCTGGGACAAAGGCCTCCTCTCTTCGAGAGGGGGTGGGCTGTAATCTACCACTGCGGGTTGCTAGATGTCAAAAATGTCTTCGAATTTTTGGTTCTAGGACATGCCAGTTTCCTCACGATGCTTTCCTTCACCGTTTTGAGAGCAGTGGTAATGAAATGATTTACACAAAGTAAAGCGCCTGCCTGGGTTCGAACCCGCGACCTAGAACTTATAAAACGGGGCCGTTATTACTTGGCGACCATTGCTCTTAAAATTGGATCACCACGGATAAATATTCCACAACAAATAGGTAGATACTTAGTACATATGAAACTCTACCACCAACTAAAATATCAGGTTATTCACAACATAACCCGACAACACCCGTCGTCGCCTCAAACAGGGCTTCCACGCAGAACATGTATAAACACAAAATTCCTAACTTCAAAAATACATGCTCGTATACGAAAAAAATTATGAAATCATTTAGACACAGGGTTTCTGTGATATTCCTATGTTAGTGTCGGGGATAATTGGTACAGTCTGGGGTCTAAAGGACAGTGTGGCAATTATCCCGGCACCATTTCTATGCTCCGTTGACCACTGCCCTATGCTGGGGTACAAAAAACCCCGGGCCTCGGCTGAGACTTTTTTTTTTGGCGCGTTGTTTTGTTTTGTTCGCTGTGTTGGCAAGCTATTGTGATGTTCGGGTGTTTTTTTCAGAAATAATTGGTGTTGGTTATGTCAAAGCGGGGCTTTTTTTAAGTAAATCGTATACATTTTAGAATCGTTCTGTTTATACTTACTTACATACTTTACTTTTTTTTCTGTACCTACATATAAGAAAAAAAAGTATGTTTAAAACTACGCTTTATGCTACGTTTTTCGTAAAACTACGTTCTTCCAATGTAATGAAAACGATTCATTCCTAAATCTGCATGTCTTTTTTAGTAAATGATGAAGACTGAATTTTAAAATAATAATTAAAATCCAGTATGTTTTTATCATATTTTTCTGCCACATCATCATTTCATTTTCTCTACACATTTCCAAATCTTTATCAATAAAAAACCATAAGAACTTTTTACATCCAAACCACTAACATTTTTATTATAAAATCATCCGCGTTACCAATTCTTTCTAAGCTTTAATAATATGTCATAACTCAACTCCAGCGGGGTCAGGGCTAACCCACAAATGAGAACATAATGCGAACTGACCGGCCGTTATTGTTTTTATTATAATCAATTCATGGCCGTACCTAAGTATAACTTAAAAGAAGGTACACGTGTATAATAATTCGTTTTTTCCCCTCGTGAGATGTGTTTTGTGATTTTAGTAGCTGTTTCACTTTTTTTTCCATTTCAAATGATGAAATATATATCTTTTTTTCAAAGTCAAAGTCAAGTCATTTATTTCAAATAGGGCACATAAAAGGCACTTTTGATCGTCAAAAATTAAATTAAAATAAAATTGATTCTAGTCGCCCCTTCCAAAAGGTAGTTTTCGTATGGAGAAGAATGGGCAAGAAACTCCATCGTTACTCTTTTAAAATATTTTGCATACATTAATTATATACCACAATAGTTAAAAGAATTAAAATGGATTAATGAAACCATGACATACAAATTAACTATGTGATAGATACATACTGTATACTACTAATAAATTGTTTTCGTCTTTAAAATTGTGTAATATAATAATGTAAGTACAGTCAACAGCAAAAGTAGACACAGTAGCACGACACGGTTGGCGCAGTGGCTGAGCGATCAACTGCTGCGCTGCGTGTCGCGGGTGCGATTCCCGCACGGAACAAATATTTGTATTGCCTACAAGTAGTTGTTCCGGGTCTGGCTGTTTGTGTATATGAGTTTAAATGTTTGTGAACGCACCCACGATACAGGAGTAATTCATAGTGTGGGGCCTCTATTCATATGTAAAATCAAGGAATTACTACTGACATAAAGTGTCCGTATATTCAAATCGTATCTGTCATTCTTTGACATTAAAGATTTGACAGTTGTATGAAAGGAAAAAATAATGTAGTGTGTCAATTTGATAAACAATAAATTAATGTCCCTGATTGTATTTCTACACTCTATACTTACGCTTTTCACGCAAACAAAGCAATCACGCAATCACCTAGAGGTATATGTGAAGAAATGCGTAATTCGGTGAAAGACAAAGATTATAGCTGTTTAAAACTTAAATAAAACTGTAATTGTTATTCCGAAACTAGAATTGTTCTTCGAAAGTTCAGGTGCGTTGTAGTGGCAACCGGCGTGCGTGTATGACCAGGGGGCCATTCTCGTAATTTTAAGAACGTTCACAGTCTGACCTCAGTCTCAATCTGTCAAAAATACCTCTAATTTCCCTACATTTTGACAAGTTTTTGACATTTGTTTGTCGCCGAGATGACACTGCGGCTAGATTTTGAACGTTTTAAATTACGAGAATTGGCCTTCTGATGTATGAACATAAACGAGGCAAAAAAGGAGTATGTAAGGATCCTAGCAGGTGGCGTTCTGTTGTTTCTGCCTACCCCCATGGGAACAGCTGTGACTTTATGTATGTATGTAAAACTATAATTGTAAAACGTTATAAAAATACAATAGGTACATAAGAACAATTCGAATACCAAAACGTATAATTATTCTTCTGCCCAAAATATATAAGTAATTCAATTTCGGAGTTAACCTTTCAATTGATACACCTACTTCCGACTTTTATTCCATTCCCGTTCCTTAAAAAAGTTAATTTTCTTTTTCCTTAACTTTCCTTGGCATTCGTGCGCGCCTTTAGGGGAAAACCATGTAGGTCGTAGATACGAATATGAAAGTCTTGTCCGTATTTTTTGTATTTACATAACATGAACTTGGCTATAATATTTTTCTAATAAAAGAAAAGAACACAATGCCGTATCTAAAATAATCATAAGGCAGAATCACCTTTTATAAACCCTAATAACTGTAAAGAAGGTAACGCAATTTCACGTGGCACAGCCTGCTCTAATACTCCATAATGTCAAATCCTTGTAGAAAATCAGCGAGAGAGAAAAGGGGAAAAAAAACAATAAGTCTTTGCCGATTTCAAAAGAGGTCAAAGGGAAAGTAATTAAGATAAAAGATGTCATTACATTGTGATATTTATAAATTGTCCACGGCGTGCCGTGTAAAATGTTTTATTGTTTTTATTTTGCGTCTTAATTTTTTTTCCCGAAGTGTTGTAATTGGGTTCCAGAGCCGAGGGCTGAAATAAAGTTAATTGGGTACAATTAAAAATGCTGCGGGCTCTAAAAATATTACACGTTATTTATCATGACTGGACGTGGCATTAAACGATGAGTGAGTCATTTGAAACAATCTCAGATACGATCTCATTTAAGTATGTTCAGATGAATACTTGAAATCACTAGTGAAAGGCTTTTACTTTTCTTGAGAGGAAATTGTGTGGAGAAAAAACCTAGTGGATTTTTTCTGCAGGTAGCATTTGCAGCATTATGTTATAATAAGTGTTCTCAAACGAGTATATGTGTATACATACATATATAATGAAAATAAACTTTGTCTGGAAAAATAACGATAGGTAGAGGAGAAAACGAACGGTGAGCCACAAGCATTAACTTTTTTATGCGGCAGTGCGCCGTTCATGTCGTCTAAATAACATTATATACCTATATGTACGGTTGCTGTTAATATGGCTGGTTTTCGCGACTCCTCGTCAAAGCGCGTATTATACGTAAGGGTGGGAAAAGTGAATATTCGATCTACCCCAGCTCCTAAAGGAAGGCCAGCAACGCCTTGGTGTTACTGACAATCTCATGGAGGGTACCTGGGTGCCCTGTACGTGGCAACCACCGGGCAATATGGAAGCACATGAGCTGCTGTCTCGTCATCAATCATTGCTTCCTCCACCTGCCTGTACTCACCCGATTTGAAGAATATCAGTAAAAGAAAATCAAAGGAAAAAAGAGGTTATAAAGCATAATCAGACTACAACGTTCCCACTTCTGGGACACAGGCCTGCTCTCGGTGTCAGGGAGTGGTCTACGCGGGCCCAGTGCGGGTTTGTAGATGTCAAATGTCTTCGAATTTTTGGTTCTAGGATATGCTGGTTTCCTCACGATGTTTTTCTTCACCGTTTTGAGAGCAGTTGTAATCATTTACAAAAAGTAACCTATTAGGGTTCGAACTCACAACCAACAACAACGAAAGAGATTAATTGGACCAAAATAAATTTACATTAATTTACTTTTAATTGAGAGGTACCTCAATTAAAAGTATATAAATGTAAATTTATTTTACTCATTAGTTGATGCCACTTCCAGTCGCAACTCTTTGCACACGATACAGATTTACCAAGTTTATAGAACGCCAGTTCTCAAGCTTTCCAATTTAGCGTTCAGCTACCAAAACCAACTCCCACATAAACTATACCAGCTAATTAGCCAGCCCAACCCTTAAACAAAAACCTTTAATATTAATATTTCATTCCGAAATTAGTATTTAGGTAAACTTTATTAGTGAAACATCGACAAAGGGTTTTATTCATCCAATGTTCAAAGCTGGAGCGGTCGGCAATTTCCTTTGTTTAAGGAAACAATAATGTAGTGGGTCCTTTTCGGAATATGCAGGACGGATTGCCAAAACATCATTATCTTAGTGGTTTCCTCATTATCAAAGTTAATAAGGAGAATTCATTTGATTTGTGCCGGGAATGTTGTGCTTAAGACGTCGTCATCTGGAGGCATTTATTTTTTTACTTGTAAGTAATTATTTATTTTACAAAAAGACTTAACTTATGTACAGTGGTCGTCATGTGAACGCTGAGCGACAGATGAGAGGGTGTGTCTGCGCACGGGTACAGTCGTGTCCTAAACTACTCTCTCTATTAAAAAACGTTGCCCCACACTAGGAATTTCTCCTGTATCGTGGGTGCATTTACAAACATTTATACTCACATACACAAACAGCCAGACCCGGAACAACTACTTGTAGGTCATACAAATATTTGCCGTGCAGGAATCGAACCCGCGACACGCAGCGCAGCAGTCAATCCCTTAACTACTACGCCAACCGTGCCGTCATTGACACGTTTTTACAAAATATTCATGGTTGCGTAATAATTCTGATACTTGTAAAGCTTTTGTTACGAAATGTACTAAAAGGAAAGACGCCTTTTGACTTTCTTTGTCACATTGCTTTAGTCGACTCAAAATCCAGATTGATTTTGAGTCGACTAGCATTTTCTCAACTATATTGCGGTCAGCTTCCAGCCTAAACAGATGCAGCTAAATACTAGTACTTTGCATGGAGCGACTGCCTATCTGCGCTTAGTACTTAGTAAGTTAGCTAATTTTCCGAATTTATTGTTTTGTGCATGGTGTTTACCTATAAGTAATTGTTGCGCTGTAATTTAATTTTAAGAATGAATCATGTTGCTGTACCCAGTGTGAACAATTGTTGGTAGCCCTAATAAAATAAATTAAAAATTGAAATCTGACCTCTCAACCCAATTACTGGGTAACATGATACTTTGGTAAGACTGGTTGTCAGACTTTAGGGCTTCTAACTATCCGTAACGACTGTCAAAGGCAGGCCTCAGCCAGGACCAACGGTTCTGGATGGACCCATCCACGGACCTACCGCGGCAAGCACAGCCTTAACTTTCGGTCGAACCGTTATTATCTTTAGCCGCGAGCTCCTTTTTTTTTTTAATTCATTATTATTTATTAATCACAATTTTTATAAGAATAGAATAGACGGTGACCCCGAACTAGGCATTTGCCTGAATCTTGGTAGTCAGGTACTGTACAATTAATTTAGAATCCGATTACACCGATAATCGACATTCTTTAAACCATAACACAACATTTTCATTAACTAAAGACGAAAACACTAATTGACAAATTTGCTACTTCATAAAATGTGACCGCGTTTTACTCAAGAAATTTCAAAAGCGTCCAAACAAAATACATCCTTTAGCTTCGCAGTAATATTACGGAGCGAGCTATACGCTGTACCAAGTTGTCAGCCACTAACACACTTCTAAATAAGGTTGGCAGTTATTCATATACAGTAAAAGGAGAATATGCGGACGGTAAAAATACCGCACGCTTTGAATGAAGTATAAAATTTCGCGTCGTCAACACAAAGGACTCGGGTGCCACCACAAAAGTTTGAAATGAAAGCCTTTTCCTTCAGTGTAAGGTTGACAGCCCTGGCAGCGCCTGCAGCGAACAATGTAATTTTTGCTTTTTTAATAGAAACCGCAACTTGACAAGCGAAACGTGGATACACAGACAGTTGCGGGCACAACTTTAAATAAGGCAACGGTTATAGCCAGCCCTAATTTGTTACGGAAAAGCTTAGCCTTATATTTATGCAGATTGTAAAATTTAAAGTGTGTTTTTGTGTTTAGAAAAAGTTTTTATTCAAGGCTTGGGATGGACTTTGTTCTATTTGTGTTTGTACAATTTCGTTACTTTTACAAATAAATGAATGATTACTGTAGCACACAGTTAGTGACTAGTTTTACTATAACTTCCGAAACTATTTTAGTCTGCAAGCAAATTCCCGTATTTATAAACGTTCGAATCTATTTGCAATCTCGTCTCATCGAAAATCAATGATATTTTTGACAGGTTGCGGCTGAGTTTAGAATCCGAACGTAGGTACTTGAAAATACGGGAAACGCCCCTCGGTTTGCAAATATCATGAAATCTCATTTGATTGGCTATTGATTTTCGTCAACCAATCGCAGCATGATATTTTCTGTTCAATAAACTTTACAGGAACCAACTTAACTTTATGATCGAACCTAGGACCTCACGTTCAGCAGTAGCACTTATGAAACTACACCAACTACAGCACGTATGCATATTTTATCACTCTCCTGCCCTTATCCCAATTAATTTGGGGACGGCGCAACATGTCTTTTTCTCCATACTTCTCTATTAGGTAGTCAGCATTTCCGTAGTCCCCCCTATGCATATGTATGATGCTTTAATGTAGTTATACCTACTTATAACACTGACTACGCACAACTGCTCATCAGCTTATTAAGTTACCCGCCATTTACAAACCTTAACGCATGGTTGCGAATCAGCCAAATATTCGTACCAATAATGTGATTGCTGTCAACAGTAGCACCTTTGTCGTAATTTTAAACACGGCTCATACAATATCACGTCTGTATTTGCTGAAGCGGTAGGCAGAGTTTTACACCTACATTTCTCGAGCTATTTTTAAGTTCCATGTCAGCATAACACGCACGGGCGCGTTTTCCCCGCGGCGATTTTTTTCGCGCAATGGATTTTCAATGCACTGCTTAGCGCCGAGCGTTGAAAATCCAACAGTGTGTTTTTTGACGAGGTGGGATACGCTCTGTTTTACTCTCAAAGCTCGGATCAACACCGAGCGTTGAAAATCCAACATTGTGTTTTTTTGACGCGCTAGGATACGCTCTGTTGGACTCTCGAAGCTCAGATCAACACCGAGAGTTGAAAATCGCGCAATAAAATTCCGCCGCGATATTTTTATGACCGTGCAAACTTGGGCTCATACGGTGTGAGCTTTTTCCTACGCCTGCACAAATACAGGCTTCTATAGGTACTGACAAACCCTATGGGAAAAACCACGTAATACTGCCCGATCTGGAAGTCTAACCCCACGCTGAGCAGTCACCCGAGACCAAGGAGGCACTTCTGCTTCATAAATGTTCTGTAACTATATATAACTGCAGGGCAAAACCTCTTCTCATACAAAGAAGTTGCAAAGGGCGTTGCGGGTTGGCGATTACAGTAACAAACTCAAACTCAAAGCATTTATTTCAATTAAACCAATTACAGGCACTTTTGAAGTGTTAAGAAGTCGGTCAGTCAGTAGATGAAGTTTGTTGCCTATTCCAAGGCGTAGTAGGTTACTAGACGAACAATTGGTATTTTGTTTAATAAGCTAAGCTAAACTAGCTAAGCTTGTTGCTTTTGCCCGAGGCTTCGTCCTCGTGGTTGTCGGAAATTATCCATTACGGGGCAGTAGTCCAACTGCTCTGTACGACTAGCTGGACCATGGGTCTTTACTAGGGGCAGTTGTCCAACTTTAAAAATATTTGGACCACAGCATCTTTTGAGAGTTCCGTGGTCCAATTCATTTAAAAAATAACTTGCCGACTCTAAAAACCCCAACAGCATCTTTATGTGTGTATGCCAGAGGCATAGGAATAATAACAGACAGAGCAGTTGGACCACTGCCACGGACTGAAATTATCCCACGGGTGCTGCCGGAATAAAAGTATTCTATGTCCTTACCTAGGTCATGGTCTCGCGTCCTAAATTTCATCCAAATCCCATCACCTGTTAAGGAGTCTGCCCACTACACCGTATCACCATGACAGTGCAAGGAACGAGTCTGCAAAAAAATAATTGTATTGAGAAGTATAAAACTAAGACCACCCCACTAGACCTTTCCGTCATCGACCAGCACAGTCGCGTGCCAAGCACGGAGCGTCAACAAATATCTGTGCTGACACGCTCCGTGCATGAAACGTAAAGTTGCCAAACCGGTGCGCGCAGGCGGCAAAACGGTGATGAGCATGCATGATGACCGTTCTTAACCCGTTTTACACGAAAAAACTTTCTAATAGCTATCGTGTAGGTTTAGAAACGACGAAAAATTTCAAAGCAGGGGTGTTCAGAATCATGAACTGAATCCATGTTACAGTTACAGTTTGCGCACTGGTTAGAAATGTATCCTGTATACTTTGAATTTAAAGCTCAAGTCATGGTTGTACATCCAATCAGCGAAATAATTGCCTTTATTTTTAGAGTCATTCTCTTTCATGTTGAAAAGTTTTAATTGAACGTGACAGTGGCATTTACGCTCGAAATTCTATTGAAAGTATCGATAAGTTAAATTGATTTGAATATCCATTGAAATCATGTTGCGTAATGATTCGACGTTTCTTTGGAATATGATGCCTTGGTACTTCCCGAGGGTGATGTAAGAGGTTTTTGTCGAAAATGATAAATGATTTTATTTTGTAAGTAGGTTTGTGCAAACACTTTTACACGTCAATCATATTTTAAAAATTAGATGAGGTCGGCGTTTTCTATCTGACTAGTCTGAGATGAAAGGCCGAAACAAACTCAGAGGTCACAGTCTCTTTTAAAGTCCAGACATAATCTTGGTCAGATCATATGTATACCTACATATAAAAAACTTTACAAAGTAAGCAAATGTCATTTTATATATAAAATTCATTAATGTTATTAGGTATGTAGGTATAATATGTCGTCGCAAGGCTAGCTTAAACTTTAAATATTAACTTTAAGTTCAAACTTAACAGTTAAATATGACTGGATAGGTTTAAATGAGTTTAGATTTGATTTTTGTATTGAGTTTGCTACTTTTCAATGTAAAAAGCCATGTTATGATTTCCGATTACTATAATAGCAAATCATAACTGATGGTTTATTCAAACTTAGGTTTAAAAACAAGTTGTCTATTGCTAAATTTATTTCCTCATTAATAAGCGATATGCGTTAGTTTAATAATGGTTCTTGGTTAATTTTTGTTTAATGGAAATAGTTGGTTGAACTACTATTGGTCAAGCGGAAAAACATGGCGCGTGTTTAAAAAGATGTTTAAATGTTTTAAGCAATAAATAATTAATTCAATGTTAAACTCGAGTGCTAAAAATAGTAAAACGAATTAGCAAATTATATTTTGTTACTCTGATTAATGTTACCTGCAATTTGTAAATAAATAAGTGTAATGACTTCGCAACGACAACGCCATGGTGGTTATTAATAATGGGAAGCCGCTGTGAGGTCATATTTGCAAGGAGAATTTTGTGAAAACATGGTTTTTCATTAGAATATCTTGGGAGTACGATTTCCATGATTAATTTGGGTTTTAAGGATTTCTTTATTGTGTTTGACTAGTGATAAGAATAAAAGTGAGTAGATAAATAGGGTGTATTCATTTTTACAATGAGTGAGCCTAGCGGCGGAGATGGTGACGTCAACTCCGTTGATGCCACGATTTCTAAAAATCCGAATGGTCCCGGTTCTCCGTTATATGTATATGTATAAAAAAAAACAAGAAAAGAAAACTCAACCTATAAAAATTAGAAGCTACTTACTTACTAAAACTAAAGAGCCACCATGTATATCATTTATTCTGCTGAACGAACTACCAACCTGGTGATTATTAAAATTGAACAAGAACTGGTGACTTTTCAGCCAATGTTCTGTTATACAAAGAATATCAATACTATTAAAATTCATAAATAATTCTACTTCTAAATCTTTGGTCATAAATCCTTGAATATTTTGATGCACCAGGTTGATACTATTTACTGATTTTCAGCTTTTTATTGAGTTCAATTCTGTGGATTATAGCTAGAGGTTGCCTCTATTGTCTTAATTTCTAATTTAAATTATTAGCAATGTCATTAATTCTGACCAAAGGTGTCCATAATGTACCATTTACGGTATATGTTATATCATGATATCATCATAATATCGCGCCTTGTTTCCCCGAAGGGTTGGGCAGAGGTGTACGTATTGTACACCCACATTTTGCCAATTATGTTTAAGTCCCATTTAGAGTCCGGGCTGTTACTGAGAAATTCCAGACAGAAAACCCAATGACACTCGCTCGACCTGGGAATCGAACCCAGGACCTCATGCTCAGCAGTAGCGCTTGCGACCACTAGGCCAACGAGGCATTTTACAGAATGATAATGATATACATACCACACAAATATGATAATAGGAGTAGAGTTTATATTCCTACTAATATTATACAGTGAGAACGTGAGGGTCTATACACACAGCGTTTTTAGGCGCGCGTTCCAAGTGACGCGCGTCGTATGTTTTCTAACTTAAAAAGCAGCGATTCGGCGGCGAAAAAAACGCCCCGGGGCCTAAACACGGGGCGTTTTTTTCGCCTAGTATTTTCCAAATTAACAGAAATGGAAAAAAAGAGCATAGCATAAAAGCATAATCAGCCTATAAGGTTCCTACTGCTGGGACACAGGCCTCCTCTATGCGAGAGGTCGGTTGTAATCCACCACGCGGGCCCTATGAGGGTTGGTAGTTGTCTAATGTCATCAAAATTTTTTGTTCTAGGACATGCCGGTGTCCTCACGAAGTTTGCCTTCACCGTTTTAAGAGCAGTGTTAATTAAATTATTTACACAAAGGAAAGCGCCTGTCTGGGTTCAAACCCATGAACTACTCGTAATTCAGCGCCATTACCATTAGGCCACCATTGCTCCAAGGATCTCTTGTTTTTCTTGTTTTTGTTTTTCTTTGGAGCAATGGGGCCACCATTGCTCCAAAGAAAAACAAGAGATCCTAATGGTAATAAATCGGGAACCAGCTTGCTGATTGGATCTAGAAAGTATAATATAAGTTTGATCTAGGTAAAAGAAACTAAACAGCCGTCTTATCACAATCTGTTGGACGTGATTCAAAATAAAGATATGGTAACCACTACTCTCTAAGCATGAAATCCTTGGTTCCGGCCGAAGTTACGAGCGTTTCCTAGTCCGTATCACCTTCGGACATAAGATAAGTTCGGGGCCCGAAGAATGAATGACATCACGATTGCACAGTTGTCCTTACTCACTATGTGTTTTTGCCCGTCCGCCAAAGTTAATTAATCGGGAGTAGGGTTGATTCCAAAGTGTCGAGCTACTTTCGGACGAGCCTATATCAAGGGTTTCTTTTCTACCCTCTAAATACATCAACTAAAAAATGGACCCGTCCGAATGTAGTTGTAGTAGTGTTATATTGGGTAATTATACAGGGTTATATTAAATTAACTTTTACGCGCGACTTTCCGCGTGAATTTCGGTCCCTGACCTATCGCATCGCCTCCCATCGCTTCCCCATGCTACTAATTAGTTTTCGCTTAGTGTTATTTCTGGCTTTTTTCATTTTGCTCGGTTTAGTACCTATAATATAGGTTATAGGTTTTTGTAGCCTATAACCTTCCTCAAGAATCAGGCTATCAATTGCAATAAGATTTTTTTAAATCTAACTGTTAGTTCCGGAGAATACCCCCTACATACATACAAACAAACAAACAAATTTTACCTCTTTATAATATTAGTATAGTCTTGATTAGCTAGCGAAACTCCGCAGACGTGATGGGTATCGATGTCTAAACACGATACAACAAAAAAATAATTAATTTGACGATGTTTTTTTTGTGGGGTCTGCTACGAAAATGTAGTCTTTTTTTAATAAATGTACGTATAAATCACAAATTTTTATGAATAACTAGTATAAATACCTATTTTTTGTATTATGCATTCGAGTTTTTTTTTAAATACCTACATTAATTAAAGGCATACATTTTACATAAAGAAAAAATAATACATAACACCACCACAGGCAAAGATACGAGTTAAACTAAGTAGGTGAGAATAATGTAATATTAAAAGCGTCTTTACGTAGTCCAGGTGTTGCCAACGTAAATAATTAGCTAGAGGGAAGATGGCTGCAAGACATTATGTGTCAGCTTGTGTGCTGTTTACAGTACTTAAGTCATCTTCGTTCTGGTTTTTAACAGACTCCAGGTAAATTGAAGGATGCTTTTTTTTAGTCTGATAGTTTATTTTAAAATATAATTATATAGGTATATATATTTTAAATTGGCACCTCGTCATATTCGAATAAAAAAGATATATGTTTGCGTTTACTCTACAATGAAGTTAAAATATGTTGGCAAGGGTAGCATGCATATATCGTAACAAATAAACGTTTATATAATTAAATTATTTTTTAATTTGTAGTGTGTGATAAAAGCGTGTCCTTTTAGTTTTTTTTTTCATTATAATATTTATATATAATCATCATTGTGAAACTAAATGAAGTTGATTAAGTAAAACTGGTCTTAAATTACGTGGAACTAATGGCAAAGGTTGAAATAGTACAATATGGAACTCAACTATAATCACATGAAACTAAATAGTTGCAGCAGTTCCATATGAAAGAAATTTCGGGCTATAAACTAGTTTAAAATTACAGAAGTTCCATGTGGAACTAGCTACATGGAACTACTGGGAATAAAGGAAATTTTTCAGACTGTATTTTAGTTATAGTAAATTAGAGTCCAAAATAATAAAAATATATATTAGTTAGTTTAAATAACCAACAAAGAAAAAAGGAAAGCTGTAGCTTTTTGTCAGATGTCACTGTACATCCTCATCTACCTAGCAACAACAACAACTACAACAACACACCACTACAACTGCAACTATGTTGGGTCAGCATTCAGTCTACCTGAATGCCGCTGAATTCTAATATTTTATAAGGAGCGACTGCCTGTTTTACCTCCACAACCCAGTACCTGGATAATACGATGCAAGTCTGGTCGTCAGATTTTCGGGCTTCTGACTACCCGTAACGACTGTCAAAGATATACAAATGACAGTCGGGATTAACGTCTTAACGTGCTTTTCGACGAACGGAGAGGTCGAGGACGAGACGACGAGGAGGAGATATGTAATGGATGGTCCCAACCATTAAAAAAAAATAAAAAATAGTTTATTTGATAACCTTAAACGTACAACAAATTTGTGATTGGAGCGTCCTTTTAAGCAAAAGATGCCTGTATTAGGAGACTCCTCTCTTTCAAAAACTAGAAGTGTAAACTATACAACACGAGTACATAATCAAAAACAAGGTGATTTGAGTGAATGAGGGTGGGTGTGTGTAAGTGAGGGGGTGTGTGTTTGTGTGGAGTATAGTGTTAGTGTATCTGTTGTAGAAGTGATTCAGTCTCACACCATGGAGCAGACCTTACCCTTCGACTGAACCGTGTGGCTGGTTTTATTAAGCCACGAGCCCCATTGTCACACGAACCACACTCAGTTGTCGACGTCTATTCCGCACCCTAATTGCGTAACACACGATTAATCGGAATCGGTTTCATTTTGACAGTTCAACAACATTCATTGCATATTTACGTGTTGAGCAGACAAATTTTTCGAACTTATGAAGCAATGGATTAGCAAATTGCTTCAAAATGATTCAGATTCCGAAAGATTGTGTGTTACGCAATTGGGGTGCTGGTTAATTGGTGACGAAAGTCGTGTTATCATCATCGTTTTCATTATTCAGATCGTCATTGAAATACATATTTTAAATGTAGATAATATAAAATTACTGCTGTTTGATTGTTGCACGGGCAATGAGCATAAACCAATTGCCAAATAAATGGCATAATTTAAAATCACTCATTCGTTATGTAAACGAATGCTAATAAGTTCACAATTCGACATATTTCAATTACGAACAGTACCAAAACAATAATGTAGCCAACAAATTTTTGCATCAGTTCAAATGCCCGACGAATATTAATAATTTATGGCCCAACTTCGAGCGTTCGTGTTGCTTACTTTTCTCATTATCATATTTAACGTTGTCATGTAGCTTTCCACAGGCCTCCAAAGACTTTATTATTTCAGCATTTTGTGGCTATGTAGGGAGGTACAGAAGTTCAATTAACTGCTCGGATAACTCGGAGTAATATTTTTTTTTTCTAAACTGGTCGTAGAAAACAAGCTGTTACAAGGATGGTACAGTCGTCAACACGGTTGCTTTTACATAACATCAAAATTCTTCTTAGCGTATCAATGGGAAAAATTCCAATCATATGATTTGGCCTAAAATTCAGCTGCGCGAACTCCGATCACTGAGGCAGTCATACGATCATCAAGTGCACAAGTGACAGGGCGCGGCGATGATGCGGCGCAGGATGGAAGATATTTACTGTGTGATACAAAATCGAATGATACGAAATGATCCGATACATTGCTTCTCAGCATTTCATGTAGATAATAGCTAAGAATTTAGTAATAGGTAGGTTCTCTCTAATGATTATTTATTAAGATTTAAGAAACTGAATAGTGTCAATCGCCGTTTGCTGCTGATCGGACCTATTAAAAACAAATACTTTAGTTCGACAACAAGAGGAATCATAATGTTTCATATATACGGAGGTTGTCCAATGGCACGGTTGGTGCACTAGCTAAGCGATTTACTGCTGCACTCCGCGTCCCGGTTTCGCTTTGAACATTTGTCTTCATCTTCACCATCATCTCCCTGCCCTTCTTCATGGATTTTACTTGGGGTCGACGCAACACGTTTTTCCTTCCATTCTCCCCTTTAAACCTTCACTCTATCGTTCACTCCTTTCTTTTCAAATCAACCCTTACACAATTCATCCATCTTCAAACTTTTATGTCAAACTCAAAGCATTTGTTATGTTGAGTCGGTCAGTCAGAAAGATGAATAGTCGCCTATACCAAAGTGTAGTAGGTTTCTACGGGGAGGAACGGACAAGAAACACCTCCACGTGATCTGCTAATTGTTGTTGCGGATCTGACTGTGGGATTTGTCTTTCTCGCATTTATGAAACAGGAAAATTCGCAAGGGCGGGTCGAAATTAAAAAACAAAACTGCCGTCTGTAGGCGGTTACAGGGTTATATCTGCACGAGGTGGCTCGGCGCGTGTAGCGGCCATATTGCACTTCTTTATTATTTTTACTCTACAGACAAATAACATAACATCGCGCCTGCAATCCCCGAAAGGTCACGTAGAGGTATCCCATGTAATAGTGGGCGAGCCTTACCACCAACTGAGTAGAAATCAAGACTCCGGGTTGTCACTGAGTTTGTTTTTTAATTTTTATTCCCTTTGTAATTATTATGCAAATCGCATGTGCGGAAAAATTTCATGCAAGCTACAAATTCGCCGAAGTGGATTTTCTGTAACAAAATAAATTGGTGTACTGTATATTTTTCAGTTTATGCTGTGTTTTTTTTATACTTCGATGTCAAAGACGTCACAATAAATCTTTGGGTTTTATGGTTGACGAGTCTCTCGGTATTATCTGAGATTAAAAATGCGGGGAACGCGTGCAAATGGCTTTTGCGAATGTTTGATTCCTGTAGGGATGTCGATTTGGTCGAATTATGTAGGTTGTCAGTTGTCGTTGTTGGTTGAAAAGCGTAGGTATGCTTAGGTTTGGTCATGTTGAGAGGACGACTCAAAAAAGGTACAAGGCAGATGTCAGTGGAAACGCCGGAAGGAGGCCCTAGGAGGACATACAGTGACCTTCTTGGTGCTGTTCTTTAGAAAGGTCAGATACGTAGTACTCGCAACCGGCGTGCGTGTATGACCAGCACCGTAACACACGATCAGCAGCAGCGTAACACACGATCAATCGGAATCGGTTTCGGAACAGTTCAACAACATTCATTGCGTTATTTACGTTGTTGAGCAGACACATGACACATTTTTTGAACATTTTGAAGCAATGGATTAGCAATATCCTTCAAAATGATTCAGATTGAGATTGATTGTGTGTTACGCAATTAGGGTGCAGATTTATGAACGTAAGCAAAAGGAGTGTGTTAGGATTGCAGCAGTTGGCGTTCTGTAGTTTCTGCTTACCCCATGTAAAGAAGGCGAGTTTATGTATGTATGTAGATTGTAGGTGTCAGGTTCCAAAGGTGATGTGGAAAGTAAATGGATTAAATTGTGTGTTTGCCATACATGATAATATAATTCATACCTACATAATTCGCAGAAATATACATGAAAAGAAATGTTCAACCCACATGTTTGCCTTTGCAAGGTAGTAGCTTAAAAAGCGGCCAAGTGCGAGTCAGACTCGCACATGAAGGGTTCCGTACCACCATACAATATTTAACACTACTCTTTTTATAAAAGCCTCGTAACAAATGGCTAAATAATAACAGCGACACAGGTCGATCAGTCAGGTTATGCTTCGCTTCCCGCGATTGGTCTGTGGATGAGGGACCATCTTAACTTACCGAGACCCCTCCGTGCCTCGAATATCACGTTTAGCCCTTGGTCCCGGCTGTCATTCGTGGATCTTTGACAGTCGTTACGCGTAGTCACAAGCCCGAAAGTCTAACAACCATCAGTCTTACCGAGGGGTATCGTATTACACAGTAACTGGATTGTGGAGGTCAGATAGGCAGTCGCTCCATGTAAAATACAGCTGTACATTCAGCTGTATCCGGTTAGACTGGAAGCCGACCCCAACATAGCTGGGAAAAGGCTAGGCAGGTGATGATGACAACTTTTTTTTTTCATAATTTAGTAAAAAAAAAACAAGTTTCTTCTAAAAGCAAGTTTCTTGTATAGCCCTATTGGATAAAGACACTAAATTATGCAGACACTGAGGAACTATTGCAACACAAAATGATACTCACATGCACACACCCTGACCCACGCACGCGCAAACACACCCCCATACACACCCTCACACGCACACACGGTGAGTGTGTGCGTGTGAGGGTGTGTGGGGGGGTGTCTCATACTGTTTATATCTAAGGATCAAAAAAAAATTGTATACTGCTGTGAAGAAGAAGTCTTCTAACACAGGCATTACTTGCTTAACAGGAGGCTCCAATCACCAACTAATGTAAAACTTTTTGGTTCAGAAATAAATTTGATTTGATTTGATTTGAGCCTTGTTATTAGTTGTTATAGCGGCCATAATTTTCACACACTCTGTGATAGACGGACGGATAGCGGAGTCTTAGTAATAAGATCCCGTTGGCACCATAATACCCTCGCTAAGGTAACAATCTTCCAAATAGGTAAAAGCAACACAATAATTCTTTTCTAATACGGTATTTGTATACTTTGTATGGGTGACTTTGTATGTATTAATGTTTCTCCCACGCTGCCTTTACATAATCTTTAGGCTCCTAACAACATGTTTCTATTGATAAACAGTTGACAAAAGGTACAATAGCTAATAATCCGTCTTCAGCCTTGGGTCTTCCCATGGTTGTGCGCAGTTTATACATGTATGTATTACGGAAAACGTTATTGATGATATCACCCAGGTGATATTTTTGGAAGTAAGCGAAAATGAATTCATAGTCAAAACAAAAAATCCTACTTAGAGCAGATTTTTCAATGTACAGATAATTTTTATTCGTGGAATAAAATTACAGTTAGACTGTTTTTGTATGTACATACCTAAGAACTGTCAAAAATTATTTTTCGGTTAAAATTTGCTGGCGTTCGAAAGATCCGCCCTAAATATTATAAACGCGAAAATTTGTGAGGATGGATGGATGGATGTTTGTTACTCTTTCACGCAAAAACTACTGAACGAATTTTGATGAAACTTTACTGTAATATAGCTTGTACATAAGGATAACACAAAGGTTGCTTATATCCCAATATTTTCACGGGATCGACACTTATGCGGGTGAAACCGCGGGGTGCCGCTAGTATTATCATAATATTTAAAGAAAAGACGGCCTTTGGCCTGCAGTGGGACTAGCAAGGCAGTTTTTTTTAATAACATTACGTAAGTAGATGTCAAATAAATAAAAATCTGTTCTATTCAAACTACAAAACCATTTTAAATAGTGAAAAGGTCGTCGGAATTTTTGCATGATAGCCTTATTTTCGTAGGCGACATTTGAAGCCGACTGGTATTATTTCGGTCTGTGCGGAGACCCTGAATCCTGAGATGACCTTTGGGACACTTTTAAAGTTTCAATAAAAAACTGTAGGTACCTTAAAGTTCAAGCGATACTTTGTATCATTATTGAATTCATTAAAGTATGATAAAACTAGGTTGGTAAGGGTCAAGTTTCAACTTCTTAAAAGGTTTGGAGGTACTATCTATTTTTGGAATTTTTTGAAAAAAAATGTGTGATGAATACAATAGGTATATGTACATTATACAGGGTGGCATCCTGATATCGATGGGCAACCTGTTACCATGGGTTCATTGCATGATTCCGAACTCCACTGCGTTGAAATTTGAGCTGTTCCATATATTTGACCACGTAGGATTTGCACTTTTCTATGAAAGAGCTGAGTTTTACTTGGATAACAGATGAAAATTTCTACGCTTGGGGGTCTTAAGTCATGGGCTGAATGTTTAGCATTACAATAGAATAGAAAACTTTTATTCCAGACAGGAGTCCATAGGGTTAGTAACAGTTTTACTTAACTTGTAGTGTCAGTAGGTTACAGACACAGATGTGAGTACATAACATTAAAACTCAGCGTGGAGCTGCATCCCACCTCCGCAACATCGGGGAATCCCGCCGATCTGCGAACACAGTGAGAATACTGTTGGTGCCGTCGCGAACACGCGTCAATTGGGATACGCATCGACTCCTAATAATGGCGGCAAAACCAATCCACAAACATTCCTGACGCACTACAACGCCATGGCAGCGCAACAGTACTTTCAGTGCATTATTATATTGAACGCGTAGGTCGCTGTATGCCCGCTGAGCGAAGTTGACCCACAGGCTGACGTGTAGAAGGACTGACAGTAAGCTTTGAATAGCGTAACTTTAACTGGTTTCGTACATCGCGCAAATCTGCGGGTCAGCATGTTCCAACGGACAGCCAGCGACCTACGTTCCCTTTCAATGTCACAATTGTCTTTCAGATCTTCAATGACCCAGTGGCCCAGATACTTAAATTTATCCACCCTTCGCAGGGGTTCTCCACACAGTGCGACATGAGGAATACAGGAATATGTCACACTGCCTGCTTTGAAAACCATTAGTTCGCTCAATATACTTAGCTAGATGAACATGATAATTGTGGCGAAGCCAAAATTTACCAGCAGCATAATCTCTCTCTGTATGTACAGTCGGCAAATGAGATAAGTAACCAGGGCATCGGATATAGTTGAAGTTTAGTAAGAAACCATTGGATATTTATGAATGAAATTTAATTTGATAAATAAACTGTTTGTTTTCTATTAATGAAATTAAATTTTATTCGAAAACATCCATCGGTTTCTTGCCAACCTTCAACTATATCCGACGGCCCTGGTTACTTATCTCCTTTGGTGACCGTACATAGAACGACTGCCTATTGGATCTCCACTGCATAGTTAGGTACCTACTGGATAACACAATATCCTTCATAGTGTACTAATACCCGTCAACATGTTTTTTTTCCTCCTTTACACGTTTACTCATATCACATCTGATTTTGGCTTTGTCGACGTCACGCCATTGCCATAAAAGACAGGTTAACGGACTTTTGAGCATCTGACTACCCGTAACGACTAATAAAGATTTACTAATGACAGCCGGGACCAGAGCACGGAGGGATCTCGGTATGTAATGGGTGGTCACCCATCCATGGACCGACCTCAGCAAATGTTGCTTAACCTTGAATATCGACCCATGTGGCTGTCATTATTATTATTTTTTTAAAACGTTGCCCCACACTAGGAATTTCTCCTGTATCGTGGGTGCGTTCACAAACATTTAAACTCACATACACAAACAGCCAGACCCGGAACAACTACTTGTAGGTCATACAAATATTTGTTCCGTGCGGGAATCGAACCGGCGACACGCAGCACAGCAGTCAATCGCTTAACCACTGCGCCAACCGTGCCGTCTAAAATTCTATCTAGAATTTATTCACGAGCTATTTAATGTGGCAAGGACTCTTATTATCGACGAATTATTATTTTTGGTTGCTCTTTTGAATTTTAAATGCCAGCAAACGGTTGACCTATAAGTTTACACACCGATACCCTTCCGTGCCTCAGAGAGCACGTTAAACCTTCACGTCCCGGTTGTCATGCGAACACATAGACAATCGTCATGCATAGTTGGATTCGCGAAAAATGTCCACTACTGTTTGTATTTTGAAATAACAATTTTACCAGGTGGATTGGAACACTTTCATCTAAACAGCATAATCATCCTGTAGTGTTCCCACTGCTGGAGCACATGCCTTCTTTCTATGAGAGGGAGTGGGCCGCCACCACGCAGGCCCAGTGTGGGTTGGTAGATGTCACATGTCTTCGAATTCTCGGTTCAAGGACATGCCAGTTTCCTCACCAAGTTTCCTTCACCGTTTTGAGAGCAGTGGTGATGAACGAATTTACACAAAACAAAGTGCCGGTCTGGGTTCAAACCTGCGACCTACAACACGTAAGTCGCAGCCGTTTCCACTGGGCCAACCCTGCTCTCTCTTCATCATCTCTCTCTTTCATCTAAACATCATCTTCTTAGAATCTTATAAGACTTCTGCCCAGTTTGGTTCTGACAAATAGGTCTTATGCATGAAAATAGCTCAAGCCGTGTTCAAAAATTACCTGCCTAGGATGAGCAGGACGCACATTTAAATATCATCATTTGTAAAGGCTATTTTAGTGATCCCTAAAAAGGCCATTGATATTTGGCTTCAGATATCTCAAACTTCGTTCCTCGTTCGTGTAGCGGTCGCAAGCTCTGCCGAACTATGAGGCCCTGGGTTCAATTCCTGGGTCAGGCAAAGTGATACTAGATTTACCCATTTGGAATTTATCAGTAGAACCCCGGAATCTGGTTTTGTGACCGCTTGATAACAACAGGCCCTATTACTGGAAACAAAATGTGGGCGTACTATAGCTACACCTCTGCCTAACCTTTTGGGAAATAAAGGCGTGATTTTATGTTATAACTCAAACTTAAGTCCTTACACGAGGGTATAAGAAAGGCTGACCTTTCTGGTCTAGACTGAGACCTTTAAAGGTTACCATATTGCTTGGCCAATGAGCGTATGTGAGGTCTTTCACCCCCCCATATATTTTACACTGTATGTCATGCAGAACAGCTCCAAGATCCAAGAACAGTTGACCTACACGCTTATAAACGTAGGCTGTATACCTGTCCTCTGTTTATTTACGGAGACTTAACCTCAGCATCTTATTCATAAAGTGTAGCCGGGGGCTACAGATGTTGGCATTAAGAACGCTATAAAGAAAATATTTATTCAGGGTTCTGTACATTTTTAGACTTAATATCTTTAGCTATTAATTTTATAATCGCTGTACGTTTTTTTTACCACAGAAGAGAACCAAGAAAGATTCGAAGAAATGGTTGAATGAAAGTGGCTGAGGATCAAGCTTTGTTTTTGTGTCATTATAGAGGGATGTATCTATCTATAGACTGCTATACATACATACTTAATCAGCCTATAACGTTCCCACTGCTGGGACACAGGTCTCCTCTCAGTGAGAGGGAGAGGGCCCAGTGCGGGTTGGTAGATGTCACTTCGATTTTTTCGTTCTAAGACATGCCGGTTTCCTCACGATGTTTTTCTTCATCGTTTTGAGAGCAGTAGTGTTGAAATTATATACACAAAGTAAAGTTCCTGCTTGGGTTCGAACTCACGACCTAGATATAACTCGTACGAGTAGGTCGGGTCCGATACCACTGGGCCACCTCTGCTCTACTACATACAAGCTGTAGACTGCTATAAGCTAATGATAATGAACTGCTACTCATGACTTTGAGATAACTTCTTTCTTCCTTGTTACAACATCTAAGTACATTAATAAGAGACTAACCGATCCTTTATGGGAAACTACAAAGCCAAATTACTTTTTTATATAAATTGTTTTATTTATATTTTTAATTGTCTTTAGTTTAGTTTATGATCCTGTACGAGTCGCAATAAATACTTTTTCTTTCTTTCAAATCAGAGCTTGTCTAGGTTTCTAGTGTATGCGGATCTGGCCAAGTACCGACCGATCTATTTTGTATAAATCTCACCGTGAAAACTTAGGTTAAATGAGCTTGCTGTCAACACCGTCAACCCCTAGCATCAGTCGATCGATTCTGTAAAAATCTCACCGTGAAAAGTTAGGTGAAGTGAGCTTAGAGTGAGCTGTCAATAGTGTCAATCCCTAGCATTAATTGGGAATGAAAGCTCACTCCACGCTCACTTCACCTAAGTTTTCACGGTGAGATGGTTACAGAATTGCATATCAGGTGGTGTGACAGCTCACTTCACCCAAGTTTTTACGGTGAGATGGAAGAGTAGAGTAGAGTAGACCGGCTGTTAAAGGAAGACTCAACTTCGGACATTTTCGGAGGCAACAATCTGTCTGCATTTAAGAATGTGCCCAAAAATCTCCCAACGTAAAACATAACACAAACAAACGGGCCCACATTTTTTATCACCGCGAAACTCATTTACTTCATTAAGCTGCCAGTTATTTATAATTTGCAGTTAAGCGTAGCCTTGTTTTGGACAGATAAACAATTAAATGACAAAAGGTCTCTAATTGTCCAATTTAGATACGGAACCACGACTGGCTTTTGTACTCGCCTTCAAAAGGGTGATTGTTGTGGCTTTAGAATTTGCGATACATTTTAAAGCTTTGGTCGCTCTTCAAAATGGTGGAGATGCCTTTTGTAATTCAAGCACTAAGTACTTCATCGTCTTAATTTTGTCAACCTACATCTTTTGTAGAGTGTCTTTGTTTATTATCAGCACGTGTAAATACACAGGATGTGTTTTTTGAAGTGAAAACTTCGTTAGCGGCGTTGTGCACTTTTGTTGTGATGGGTAAAAAATGTTAACCTCGCGTTAGGACACGTGACCTGATCGAAAATTCGTAAGACGGAGCTCGCGTCAGGACACGTGACCTGATCGAAAATTCGTAAGACGGAGCTCGCGTCAGGACACGTTACCTGATCGAAAATTCATAAGACGGAGGGAGAGTAGACCGCATTCCAAATATTAAAAATGCACAACGTTAATATTCAAGTTTTCACTTCTGTCGGCACTCCCGGAGTGCAACCCGTTGATTTTTTTTTACTGCCTTAATTTCAGTTGTCGCAAGCGCTACTGCTGAGCATGAGGGAGTTGGGTTCGATTCCCAAGTCGGGCAAAGTGTTATTAGGCTTTTCCAACTGGTTTTTTCAGTAGCAGCCCATAGTAGTGCCCGGTAGATGGCAATAGGCTCGCCCTCTAACTGGAGAAATATGTAAGAAATATAATAGACAACCACACCATCACTTTGATTCTGATGTTTAGTGGTGTGATGACGAGAAAAGTTTCGGAGTTGTGGTAAGGTGCAGTTAGATAAGCAGGGAAGCCAACATTCGGAAAGTACGGCTATATCAGACTCAAAAGAGAGACGGGTGAGCAGGGTTTCAAAACTAAGGAAGTTGCGATTAATAGATCTTATGTTTTGCGATAAGATTTTGAGGTAAGGAGAAGGATTTTTAATAATTGGTAGACATTCTTCAGGGGTGCATGGGTAAATGTTAGATACAGAAAAATTATGCAAATTTTCATTTAAGGAGTCCGTGTTATCGAATTTTATTATTTAAGAGTAACTTATTAGGTGGTATGACAGAGTCCGAGGTCGAATCGAGGTCCAACAAAAAAGCGATATTAGTAGGATAAGGACACCTTCGGAGAATAATAATAATATCCCTGGACATTTCACACAGCACCATTTGTCCCAAGCTAAGCAACCTAATGCGTGTGTTATGGTAACAAGATGGCTGATAAACTACTTATATATATTTTTTTTTTTTGCATATTATAGATAGAAAAACACCCAGACTCGGAACAAATACATGTAGGTCATACAAATATTTGTTCCGTGCGGGAATCGAACCCGCGACACGCAGCGCAGCAGTCAATCGCTTAACCACTGCGCCAACCGTGCCGTCAAAAAATGCCAATGCCAATAAACAAGCGTGATTGTATGTTATGTTGGTTTCTCCTATTCTAGCGCAAAAGCTACGCTGGTTGTGTATTTTTTCTTTACTAAAAGTAAGTGAATATAAAGTCTGAACGTAAAAGCAATAGGTACCATAATCTACAGACCACTCAGTGTCCTTAATATTAAGGAAGTGGATTTGGCTATTGGGTATACTGAAACAGACTATGGAATTAAATGTATCCAAACTGAAACTCGAAACATTTATTTCAATTAAACTATTTGCAAGCACTTTTGAATAGTCAAGGAGTCTGTCAGTCTGATATGTGAAGCTTCTTACTATGCTTTGTCATGGGTAACTTACGAGAAAGCGTAGTAGGAATCTGTTGAGAAGAACGGGCAAGAAACTCCATAGACACTCTTTTAAATCAAAATATTATTACAAAATATTGGTTACCTAAATCATTTATGTTGAAATTATTGATGTGAGAACGGTCTAGAAAGACGTGCACGTAAAAAGCGATGACTAGTACCTACCTTCTGACGGCGCCCAAAATATTGGTTACATCATCCATATTGAAATTATAGCTACTTATTGTGAGAACGATGTAGAAAGACGTGCACGTTAAAAGCTTAGGACTAGCACGTAAGGTACTTTTAAATCCCATAAGCTTTCTCGCGAGCCATTATCACATCAAGCACAATACACCTAATAAGGCAGTAAAAAAACACTCACATGCCCAATTACCACTTAACCTATCACAGGGTATTTTGAGCCCCCTAACCACGTTTGAACATTCAGCCCCTCGGAAATAGAAACTACTTCGAAGATGCACGTAAGTACGAAACCTTTGTTAGGTACTAGCAACTGAAACCGTCCGGTTAGTTTCATACGACGGCGCAAATATCCATTTATTTCAATAGGGTTAAGGCGAATATGTAATCCTTTCCGCTGGGTCGAATGAATACGGGAAGCGTTGGGTCCGCTATAACGTGCCCCTTCATATTTTGTGCCTTCGCAATTCATGCCTTAGGCCCCTCGCCCACGGCGACTTTTTGTAGCGATACTGTCGCGCGTTCGCATCGATATAGTCGCGATGCGGTTGCTAGCTGTTTACCCTCGCCCACACCACGATTCTCAGTCATAATGCAAACGCGATACTGTCGCGATGCGAGTTGCCCTGACGCTCGGTTCTCCACTCACGCGCCACCCTCCCTCCGTTCTCTCCCCGATGTCATCCGACACGGTCGCGCGTTTGCATCGATACACTCGCGATGCTGTATCGCATTGGCATCGCTTCTGTAGCGCGTTGCAAATGCGACTAACGCGCGTTAGTAGCGATTCGGTCGCGCGTTTACGAAACGCGCGACAGCATCGGTACAAAAAGTCGCCGTGGGCAAGGGGCCTTAGACAGGGATTGCATGATTATCCAGGTTTGTTTGTTACTTCATTCTGTTGAGAAGGTATAGTTTTCTTTTATACTTTACTCAAACTCAAACTCAAAGTATTTATTTCAATTAAACCAATTACAGGTACTTTTGAATTGTCAAGGGGTCGGTCGGTCAGAAAAATGAAGCTAGTTACTAGCTTCTCGCCGCGACTTTGTTCGCGTGGAAGTCGTAAGACACCGCAATAAACTAATTAACAGCCACGCCTGCGCTATTACTTCGTTTTCGCTTACCTCTCTTTCAGACCTTCTCTCGGCTCTTAAGCTGAGGCTACATTAGGCCGCGACGCGACCTGCGATACATGAGCGATTAAAACAAATAAATGAATGCTCACGTATATGGCTACACCGTACATCAAATATGACTAGCGATCTTTGATTTCTTTCTGCGATAAGAACAACATTACTGCAATCACGGCATCGCATGGGCTACATCAACGTATCAGCGAAATTGAAGCGAATTTATTAGATCATTTCTCACTTGCACGACTAGTTCAATAGTGCTATTAAATATGCGTGTGGCTACATTATGCGTGTAGGATGATATTTTGATCGTATTGTACTGTAGCCACGTCATCGTCGAGTATACGCCGGATTTTCGCTTATAATGTAGCCATACCATGTTTATCTCCTTTCGCTCTTCCAGTCGCATCGCAAATCACTGCCTACTGTAGCCTCAGCGTAGCGTGTTATAGCATGTTAAGTAACCAGCTTTCCTCAAGAAGTGGGCTATCAAATCCAAACAGAGTTTTTCAAATCCGACCGGTAGTTCCGTAAGTAGATTAGCACAAACAAGCAAAAAAACAAATAAACTTTTCAGCTTTATTATTAGTATAGATTTCAGACGGGTCCCATCTATATACGATCAATAATTCTTGGTCCCATAATAACCCATTTTATACTTATATTTTTAGACGCTGTATAACTTGTTTCTTAAAAACCAGGTCTCACTAAATAGGCCTGGGAAAGATGAAAATGAACAGCCCGATGCTGTTGAGTTCCGCTTTTCACAACGAAGTGACCCGTCACAAACATGTGGAACTTTGTAACAGGAAGCAGTTTTTACGCCTTTAAGCGAACTTTTACTGCACTGTGCAATTTTCATTGTTGGTGGTTGTTTTGTGAACCTTAGAATGGAAACTAAACAGACTGGACATTGAAATGGACGTAAATAATTAGACTGAATGGTGTGCCTCGATGTAATTTGTAGATTTGACAGTCGTTACGTTAGGGTTAGTTAAGCCGCCACCATCCATACTATGTTGAATACACCGGTTCTCGTCCGATCACCGAAGTTAAGCCACATCGGGCCTGGTCAGTAATTGGGTGGATGACCACCTGGGAACACCACGTGACGTTGGCTTCCTGCCAGGGTCGTGGGTTGTTCGAAAGAGATACCGTGGCCCCTGGCACAGGCAACCGTAGGAACACGGGTGGGTTTTAGTCAGTAAAAGTCTGCCACACCTTCCCACTCCGTTCGAAGCGGGAGGAGTAATATGATGATTTCCCACCCAAAAAAAAGGCTTAGTTTAGCCCGAAAGTCTGACTTTGGTAGTCAGGTTTTCGGAGTTTCCAGGGAGTACCGTATTACCTGATTACTGGGTTGTAGAGGTCAGATAGGCAGTCGCTCTATTTAAAATACCTACAGGTATCTATTCAGCCGCATCTGGTTAGCTGGAAGATGATTTCAACATAGTACGTAATAGGCAGGTGACGATACCATAACCATACCATAATCAGCCTATAATGTTCCTGTTTGTTTTTTATTGTTATTGTTTGTTTGTAGCAAAACCCACTCGTTTTTATCGTTGAACCCTGGTCGAAACTCATCAAATAAACCATTCTCATTTAGCTTGGACATAAAACAACAAACAACACTGACAAAGACTATGTCTAGGTTTTTATTTATTCAAAAAAGTCTTTCATGTTTAGGCAATCTATTAAACCTTTTTACTTGGTTTTACAATATCGACAGTTTTCATCATTTTATACAAAAAAAATGTGTTTAATTTTATATTTTGTAGTAGTTTTCTGAAAGCTTTTAGTAATAATCAAACAGTGCTTTAATATTTATTACTCACGGTCTCTCAAAGAATACACGGTGGTAACAGTTTGACCTTGAGCTGGGCTAGTACAGAGATAGAATAAGCGGCCATAACTACGTGGTATAATTGCGTAACACACTAGATTCTTTACCGAGTGCATGTAATTAAAAGAAAGCTTCCTCACTGAGTAGTGTACAGGGGGTCTACTCCGAAGTGCAAAGTGCGAATGTCCGGATCGGACCGACACATGGCCAAACCGAATATTATTGAAAAATTTTAAAAAAGTTTGGATCGGCTCAGTTGGGTCGGGACCATAGTCAATATTCGAAAGAGTGTAGGAGTGTAGGATCGGGACTGACCGAACCAAATAGTAACTTCGTAGCAGGAAACGGCCGAACATTCGGCCGATACTACTTCGGAGTAGACCCCCTGATTCCTTACCGAGCGACTACACACGTCTCTGGACCGAGTACTACCCAACCATTCGACTCGCCCATACCGTCACTCCCGCCCCACCCCGCAGATCATCTTCTGAAGACGACATGACGACATGACGGCACTATAACAAATGACAAAAACCGTAGCAAACCGAGTCAGCCAAGAAGTGGTTCTCGGTAAAGAATCTGTACAGATTCAGTACAGAAACGAAAACGGACAATTAAAGTTGATAGTCTATTTAAGGCTGGTTTTTCCATAGCCAGATAACTATTATTCGAGGAATATTCATTTAATTATTTAATCTTTTCGCACACAAAAAAGGTACAAAGGCTATAATTGACGTTTGACAGTTTTTGTATAACTGCCAACATTTCAAAATTATTCCTCGAATAAAGTTATCAGATGATTGAAAATTCAGTCCTTAGTTAACAATTAATTTTCCTGACTTTACAATCAGGTATTTTATAGACCTTTGAGTCAAGTAACTGTAAATAGTTCCCCCCCACAAATATGAGTAAATATTTGCACCCCCTTCACTAACCCAGCGAAATCGTGTCTTAACTCTCTCAAAACATTCCATCTCTGCGTTAAACAAATATTCAGCGTAACAAACGTCCCCACAACGTTCAGGTTAGGAGTCAGTACTTTACTTATGATTTAAAGCGATGTTAATATTTCGTATTGCCGTTAAGAACAGTCCGAAATGTACTTTAGAGCGAACACTGAGTGATGGCTTGACATTTATTTCCTAAATACATCACTCCACCATTGTTGGCTTCCTTTATGAAGAAAGATAAAATATTTCCTCAAACGGGGAGGGCATTGTCGGGGAAATGTCGTGGGGGGGAGGCAGGAAGTTCGGCATACTTGGTGGGGTAAGGGATGAGCGGAAGCTATTAGCGGGATTAGCAATCCGCTGTCCTGGTGACGTGGCTTAGAGTTAGCAGTCTTTTCTTTGCATAGCTTTTCGTTTCAGTCAGTTTTTATTCATGTTACTTTAAAGACCGCCTTGTTCAATTGTGGGGCAAACTATCGCCGTCACCGGGACGTCACGTTCGGTACGAATAATCTCGTTTCTTGGCGACGTCCCTTTGACGGCTGCGGTGGACAAACGCCCTAAGTATTACTAAAAATAAAACACATTATTTCTAAGAGAATCGGACATAAATACCTACTTATTGACTAAAACGTCAAAAATTGTAACAACAAATTAGGACAGGCATGTTAGGCACCTTTCCGAAATAGCTAATGAAAGACTGATGGACTGATGAAGTAGGCAAGGCCCTTACTCCATCGCTTATACCATAAGCATAATCAGTCTATAATATTCCTACTCCTGGGACACTGGCCTTCTTTTTGTGAAGAGAGTGGGCCATAATCTACCACGCGGGCCCAGTGCAGATAGGTAAATGCCACAAGTCTTCGAATTTTTGTTTTTAGGACACGCTGGTTTCCTCACGATATTATTCTTCACCGTTTTGAAATCGGTGGTGATGAAATAATGAGGCAAATGGCTGTTTTGGTTCGAACCCACGACCTTCAATTTTATTCGTAAGTCGTGGCCGTTAGTCACTGGGCCATCACCTCCATTGCTCGCTTATAACTTGTACGGAATCAAAGTTCCTACTGTAAACCTCCAACAAAGGCAGACGCCAACGTCAGTGAATTGACGAATATTTATGTTGTAAATTTTACTATATTCGTATACAGGGTGTATCGACAGGCGTTACACATCGTGGCGTCTTTTCACGAGCACCGCTAATGTTACCTTTTGTTATATTGTTGTTACGGGGGATATAAATACGCTGCGTTTTTGTTTGTTTATTATAGGGTTAATAGATTTATTTTTACACCAGTGACCTGGTTAGTGGTGAAAGGGTTTTTGTTGATAGGGGGAGTTTCAGACTTTTTGTAGCGTTCTTTGTTTCTTAAGTGTTTTTTTTTTTCTTTTTGTACTTAATGGCTGTTCCAGCTAAACTTGCTAGAACATGGTGTAGCTTTATCCAATACCTTTGCCTAATAATAATTATAGTCTCCCGAACGGTTTCGGTCACGGTGGTCAGGTTCGCAGGAGATAATTATAGTGTACAAGTGGGGCGTAAATACAAGTGAACTGTCTGTTCCTTTACTCTCATAGTTCAATGGGATGGCAATCCGACACGACCGGGGAGAGATCAGACGAGGACCAACGGCTTTAAATGCTTTCCGAGCCACGGGGTATTAAACCGCCAACTTCCAAACATTGGACTGTTACTAAGAAATTCCTAATGGAAAAGCTAATAACACTTTATCCAACCCGGGAACCGAACCCAGGACACTTAGCAGTCGCTCTTGCAACCACGAGACCAACGGGGAAGCTAAATGTCAAGTATGCCCAATGTTATAGGACAGTGGCGACTAGTGAGATGCAAAACCAGGGCATAGAAAAAAGAAACAACATTTAAAAAAGAAAAAACATTAAAAAAAAAAACGGCACATCAGCAGTTACATAATAATGATTAAGTACTAACATTTTTATTTATTTTGTCAAATCTTAAGTATATAATTCTAATCTAATATAATGGCCTACTGCAGGGCAAATACTTTCCTCCCTCCCTCCTTTTCCACACAATTCTGTCTTATTTTAGGGTTCCGTACCTCGAAAGGAAAAAACGGAACCCTTAAAGGATCACTTTGTTGTCCGTCCGTCTGTCTGTCAAGACCCTTTTTCTCAGGAACGCGTGGAGGTATCAAGTTTTTGGTTTGAAATTTATATCAAATACTCAGGTCTACTGACCCTTTTTTTTTTTTTGAAGATCGGAAATCATCAAATGACCCCTCCCGCTCTGGGTGGAGCGGAAGGGAGTGTCAGACTCTTACTGACTAAAACCCACCCATGTTCCTTCCTTAGCTTCCTCGGACGATCCCGCTACCCTGGGTCTACTGACCCTTGGAGCTGTGAAAAAATCAAACTTCTAAGCCAACGCAATCAAAAGATACAGCCGTTTATGCCGCAAATTTCCGCAAATTTTCGACCCTCGCAAGGGAATCAAAACCTACAGGGTACTTTCCGTGAACTCAGAATCTTGAAATTTGGTAAGAAGCAACGTCTTATAGCACAGATAAAGGAAACATTGCGAAAACCATAAATTTTTAGTTACATCATATACCTAATAAAAATATTTTTAATCATTTTAAATTGTACGGAACCCTCGGTGCGCGAGTCCGACTCGCACTTGGCCGGTTTTTTCTATATCATTATGCACAAGTAAATATAAAAAAACCGGTCAAGTGCGTGTCCGGCCACGCGCAGAGTAGGGTTCCGTAGTTTTTATAACAGCCAAGTGCGGGTCGTATTCGCTGACTGATAGTTTCGTACCATGCTTTAACTACAACACAACGACGACGACACAACTACTCGACTAATAGTAACTACTAATAACTAATAGTCGACAACGATACAACTGATGCTTAGCGCCATCTATCGACATTTCTATGGAGTTGTTCGAAATATTCGAGTCAAATACAATTGGTCGACTATTACTCGTAAACTTGTAAAGCCCACTTAAGTGTGATAGTTTTCCTTTAAACTTCGTTATATACAGGTACTACTGCCGTGACATTTGAATTTCTAACTACAACCGTTTAGTTGGTAGAGGGGGGGACACTTGACTCTAACGAAAATTGGTACTTTAAAGCTTGATAAGTCACGAACGGTTTACTTAATCAAAAAACGGTATTCCCAAACCCTTAATATTTTGGAAGACCTATCCAACGATATCCCACACTATGGGCAGGACGAAAAAAAATTATCATCCCTACTTTACATGTAGGGGAGGTACCCTAAATAATTGTTTTATTCAAAATTTTATTTTACCACTTTTTTGGCGTCATTAACGTGTATACTCATGCCAAATTACAACATTGTAGTACCAATAGTTTTTGAGCTAAAAGTCGGACAGACAGACAGGCAGACGGACATGGCGAAACTATAAGGGTTCCGTGTTGACTACGAACCCTAAAAACCTCATTGGGCATAAAACAATTCGTCCGCATCACTGTCAATAAGAAAAGTGCTCAAAAGGGTGGCAGCATTGCCACGTTGGATATCTTACCACATGTGAAAGGGTATTTAAGGAAAACCTGAGACTAGAGATGCATTCCACCATGTTGTCGTAGTCGGTAAGGCGTGCTCAATATTTATCCACTTTTAAAATTATGGTAAAAAAGCACTTCCTCTCTTCTTAAACATCATTATTATATTTTCTATGTTCCTGTTCATTATTATATGTATTTATTTATTTAGATTAGTTTAATATACTTTATGTTTGTATTTATTGTATGTTTGTCTCTCCTTCCCCTTGTTAATCCATCCAAAGGCTGTCTTTAAAAGATCGCTTTTATCGATAAGACCGCTCATTGTGTCACCCTTTGTAAAATGCCTATTTTATTTGTCTGTGATTTACATAGTGTAGGTACCTACATAGTAAAAAGTATTCTATTCAATCCTGATTATCAATTCCAAATTTTTGAGGATACCTTCTTGCTTTATCAAGCCTTAAGTATACTTAGATAAAGTAAGTAGATAAAAGAAAATCTGATTACAAAACAAAAAAAAAAAATCCTCAAAGGCAAAGTTACTACATAAGTTTTCAAATTAAATAAGATTTCATTGAAGTCAAAAGAGATTACTTTTTCATCCATAAACGCACAAAGCCCCGAAGGTTTCTCGATCAGGCCTGAATGCCTAAGATCTAAAGCAAAGACAGGCCTTTTGAACTAACCTATTTAACAGTCTTTTTGTAAAATTATTGTGCCGACTCACAATGGACGACTTGAGAAAGAACTTTTATTTTCCGCGAACTGACATTAAAGGAAAGACGGACGACAGTATTTTGTGAAGACTATCGGTTCGATGATTATTTTGATGTTTTGGCGAAGTTTTCTTTACAATATTGTAGGTATTATGCTTTTTAGCCTTGAGTCTTTGACCGCTCTATAAAGGGGAAATTGCTATAACCACGCCTAGCAGACGGCTGCCAGCTTGACAATTATTTATACACAATCATTTTGTGTATGCTTTGTACGCCTGTTTGAAAGTATATATCCTACTATAACTGTATGTGAGTAATTCAGATGAGCAGTGTGTGACTGATGGTAACTTTTGTGGAGTGAGTGCAGCGAGAGTTACTATAAAATTATAATTAGGATTTCGGGTTTGTCACTACTAATTTGCGTAAAAGCACCTTTGAAGATACTGATTTAAATACATACATAATCAGCTTATAATCTTCCCACTGCTGGGACACAGGCCTCCTCACGGTGAGAGGGAGTTCGTAAATGTCACATGTCTTCGAATTTTTTGGTTCCTGGACATGCCGGTTTCCTCGCGATGTTTTCCTCCACCGTTTTGAGAACAGTGGTGATGAAATAATTTAAACAAAGTACTGGTTCCTTAAAGAACATATGAAAGGTAATCTTCCTATAACACTTAAAAGGAAACTCATCGACATGTGCATTCTGCCCGTCCTAACCTACGGTGCACAAAGTTGGTCACTTACTGAACAACAGAAGTCCAAACTCAATATTTTTCAACGGGCAATGGAACGCAGCATAATAGTTGGCACGCGCACAGATCGAGTCAGAAACACCACGCTGCGCTCCATAACTCAAGTAGCGGATGTTGGAGAAAAAATAGCCAGGCTGAAGTGGGACTGGACCGGACATGTCGTGCGCATGCACCCCGAGAGATGGGCAAAGATCGTCACTCACTGGACGCCTGAAGGTGGACATCGCCGTTGAGGTAGACCACGGCGAAGGTGGTGTGACGATCTAGCGAGGTTTGCAGGGCCAACATGGCCAGAGATCGCCCAAGATAGGGAGGTTTAGTCTGTGTTAAGAAATTGGATACAGACCAGTTTAAGAAAACATTAAAAAAAATACTGACAGAAAAAGCCTATTAAAATGTTAATGAATTTTTTAATGATAAATCGCTCTGAAGATACTGACTGAATCTATTCTATTTATTTTGAATCGCAGGACTGTGGACTTATTTTTTTTTTAATTAATATTTAAGGCTGTAATTGTTGATTTGTTTATGTTATTATTATTTGTATTTTTATTTTGAAATTTTATTGTCTTTCGACCTAATTTGTACACCAGCCATGGTCAAACATGTTGAACCAAAAAACACCTTGTAACACCTATAATAAGCATCATACCATGTATAATATCTACACATGTTGTTGAAAAAAAAAAAGCGCCTGTCTTGGTTCGAACCTACGACCTACAAGTCATAAGTCGCAGCCGTTACCACTGTGCCATCACTGCTCCCTGACTTAAATAGTAATAATAATAATAATAATTCGATACGGCTCGCATTGTGAGGAGGTTTCTGTCTCTGGAGCCCTAACCAACGGTAGCTTGGACCCTGCTCCCGACACCGCTGCACCGGTGGATCACTATTTTTTTATATTTTTAATTCTTTTTTTAATACAAATTTAAAAAAATGTATAGTAAGAAAAGTAAATAAATAAACGACATAATAATTCAAGTTATCAACGACATACCTTTGAAATTAAAAATTACGTGTCCGCCTGAACAATACCACTCATAAGTCGATAAGTACCAAGATAATAAATAAGGGACCCACAATCGTGCAAGGGGGAAATAAGCTAAATATTCCCAAAAGAAATTCACGAAACACTTCGAAAAAACAAATAAAAGTTTAAAAATAATAAAGAACAATATCGTGTCGGTCGGCAAAGCATCGTCGAACTCTCGATCAACTTCGAGCCGCTTGAAATTTTGACAAAACTTTGCGATTAGATAAGAAACGGAGTTAAATCCGATTGAAAAGTTTTCATTCGACACTCCTGAGAAAAGATTAGAGCACCATGTAGGGTCCGCAGGTGGGAATTTTTTTTTAGGATTATTATTTTTAATAATAATATTATTGGATTAGAAAATACTACTACTATTTCTTATCACCATCAGCTTATAGCAGTCTACTTCTGGACACATGCCTCTCCAATTACCCGCCATTCAGCTCGATTCTCGGCAACTCTCATCTAGCTGCAGTATCCACGCACGAACACGTCTACCTCAAAGGTCATCGGCTAATATGGCCGGCCCATTCCCACGTCTTTATTATGTACACCATAAAAATTACAAGGGCCTTTTTAATCGTGGAAAAATGCTCATGCATTCTGCACTACCACGGGGAGATCAGCAGATCAGCCGCGGAGGATAGGTAGAGCGGCCAACGTCATACCAACACTACTCCGGCCTGCGGCCCCACCGCGTCCGCCATCAGACGGTGAATTACAGGGGGCCTTATTGCTAAAAGCGATCTTTTAAATGTCTTTAATGACTCACGATGCCCCTAGATCGAATAAGAGAGAAGGAGAGACAATTATGCAGGTAGGTAGGAGATAGAAAAAAAAAATCTTACATTCCCAATTCACGCAATGCTCTTTGATTTAATTGTTCCATTGGATAACTAAAGAATGCCTGCAGCGCTGACGTCATATTATAAATACGGGGTCAGTGAGTAATTTCCCAATAGGTACCAACGTTTTGTGTATTACTGTAATTTGAAACGGTTTATTTTCACAAATAAATAAAATAAAACATTCGATAAATAAAAACTGTGTAACTCAGTTTGGCTTGTCATAAACTTCTGCAAGGATTACCTGAAATAAACGTTTTTCAACTTTGGATACCGCACTACCTACCTAAAATTAAAGTCACATTTTTTTTTGCGAATATCCAATAATGTCGCTGAATAATAATAATAAGTAAAATAAGTAAAAATGTTCCTTATTCTTGAAAGAACTTCTTCGAAACGACAATCTATTTCCGAAGGTGACATTAAATGGGAACTGTATTTAGCTGGAAATATCTGGTAGTGGTCTGGCTGTGGGTGGCGCGGGTAACCCGTGACCACTACACAGGAGCAACCACTTTTAGGGACTACGGGATACTGTATTTTGTTAATGAGTAAGCACTTGTAGCGACGTTGAAACATTAATGATAACAAAACCGAAACTGAAATTAAAACCGAAATTCTTTTCAACCTCTAGTCCACACGTCATTGATAAAGAATTTCACTTACACACAGAGAAAAACATACTTATTTATCAAGAAAAACCTACTTCAATAAATCCCTAATAATTCGGTAACATTGTCACTCCAGCGCGTTTGTACGATCCTTAGGAGTTTTTAAGTGAGTGTCGAGGACCGGAGGAAGCTAGGGCACAAAATAAATTGATACAGAAGGTCAGCTTCATACAACGAGCGGAAACGCACGCACACACGCTTTACGCACAGCGAGCGCAAGCGACAACTGTCATTTGTTTAACATAGTTTTGAAACTACCCGTACGTACACATCTATTTTTTTTTTTATATTCCTTTAATGGACCACCAACTATTGTTTACACCGTTGCAATTTTAAAATAATATTTTACTTCAATCTAAAGTTAGTGTAACATTTTTTTATAGGTAGCACTGCTTGCCCTATAATCGTAATATTGTGGCACAAGCACCATACTACAAAATTAATAACGAATTAGGGACAACAAAAGAAACAAGTTTAAAGTAACGTGAGACAAGAAGAGTTTCCGACAATGTCTATAAACATATGGAAGGTGTGAATTTAAAACAAGTAAACATCAAAGTTGATGATAAGAGTTTAAAAATAACATGAAAACCGGCCAAGTGCGAGTCAGACTCGCGCACAGAGGGTTCCGTACAATTTAAAATTATTAAAAATATTTTTATTATATTATGTAACAAAAAATTTACGGTTTTCGCAATTTTTTCTTTATCTGTGCTTTAAGACGTTGCTTCGTACCAAATTTCAAGATTCTGAGTTCACAGGAAGCACCCTGTAGGTTTTGATTCCCTTGCGAGTGTCGAAAATTTGCGGAAATATACGGTATAAACGGCTGTATCTTTTGATTGCGTTGGCTTAGTAGTTAGATTTTTTTCACAGCTCCAAGGGTCAGTAGACCTGAGTATTTGATATAAATTCCAGCTTGATACCTTCACGCGTTCCTAAGAAAAAGGGTCTTGACAGACAGACAGACGGACGGACGGACGGACGGACAACAAAGTGATCCTATAAGGTGTCCGTTTTTTCCTTTCGAGGTACGGAACCCTAAAAATCAAATAAAATAAAATTGACCTCAAACATAAAACATAGAGACACCGATAAATTATCTTACTATTTCCTACTAATATTATAAACGCGAAAGTTGGTATGGATGGATGGATAGATGAATGGATGGATGGATGTTTGTTACTCTTTCACACAAAAATTACTGAACGGATTTGGATGAAATTTAGAATACAGATAGTTTATAACCAGGATTAATACAAAGGATACTTTTTATCCCAATATTCTCACGGGATCAAGACTTATGCGGGTGAGTATTAAAAATAAACACAATAAAAAGAAAATAAAATGTAGACATTGTTAACAGCTATCTGTGGAACTCGCCAAATGAGTAAGAGTGCACGTCAACAAGCGATCTTGAAGCTGTTTAACAGTTTACAGAGCCGAGAGACAATAGAGCTTGCGCCGAGTACTGAAGGCCAATTCTCGTAACTTAAAACGTTCAAAATCTAGTCGCAGTCTCATCTCGGCGACAAACAAATGTCAAAAACTTGTCAAAATGTAGGGAAATTAGAGGTATTTTTGACAGATTGACACTGAGATCAGACTGTGAACGTTCCTAAAATTACGAGAATTGCCCCTTTGTTGTACGGAGTGGGGGTTGCAAGGGATTAAAAGGAGCACGAGGGAGTATAGCAATGGCCCTACACTGAACTGGTTTAGTAATTGGGGACAATCAATTTCGCCCCGGAGTGTATCTGTGTGCCTATGATGTTTCATGGAGCCGATCTTCTGTACCTACCTATTCTGTGACGAAGATAAGCAGATACGAAGTTAGTATGAGACCAACTTATTACAGGTGTTAGGTAACTTTACTTTGTAATACTTTGTGTGTAGCTCAAATGTCTCGGTAATCTCACAGAGCTTGTAGAACACGAAACAGATCTCATTAAGATGTGCTGAGTTACAACGTATGTTTTACAAATGTAGACAGAAATAAGAGCTTCATTACATCAGTGTTAACAAAGTATTTGATCTTGAAATAGCTGCTATACGGTGCTCGTATTTTATGGAGATTTTTGGGTTGTTTTACGGATAGGCACTATTTACCAGATTAGAAAGTTTTACAAAACTATTGAAATAATAATAATAATGTATTTTAATAATAATAATAATGAATTTATTTATCCCACAAGGTACAATTACAGTAGAATAGAGGTGTTACAAAAATATTGTAGGTACTAGGACTTGTGGGAGTCAGGAATCAAAACTAGGATACCCTGTGCTATGGACTCCTGGCCCCCCTCGCCGAGACTGGAATTTTCACAAATAATTGCACGTAAGACATGTGACAAAAAAAGAAAACAATAACAAATCAAAAGGAAAAAAATAAATAAAAATGCGTGTGTGTGTTTGTTAGCGTGCGAAGTGTGAGTGTGAAGTGGAAAATGTCGTGTGTGTGGTGTGCTGTTGTGTGTGTGTGTGAGAGAGTAAGATGGTGTAGTTGTGTGTGCGTATAAATACGTATGAAATACGTTACCTGATACATAATTATTCGGAGGTGGTGAAAAAGAGGAGCAGTGGTGGCCCAGTGGTAACGGCCGTGACTTATGAGCTGTAAGTCGTAGGTTCGAACCCAGACAGGCGCTGTACTTTGTGTTAATTATTTTTTCACCACTGCTCTCAAGACGATGAAAGAAAATATCATAAAGAAACTAGAAGAATGCCCTACAAGCAAAAATTTGGAGTCATGTGACATCTATCAACCCGCACTGCACCCACCCCATCTCACAGAGAGGTCTGTGTTCCAGCAGTGGTAATATTATAGGCTGACTATGTAAAAAGGACCAGGTGAAAGTGAAGACGAAGAAAACAGAAGAAGCCAGATGAAGTAGTTCTCTGACTTAAGAACTATACAATCCAAAAGTGTTCAAAGCAATATTATAGTTGTTTGTTTTACTCACTTTTATCTAGAATACACGACCACAGAATTGTGACAGTCCATTCAGTTCCGCACTGCATTGCATACCGTTGCCCATGCGACGACATGTCAGCAGTCGGCAATATTCGAGCATCTCCGTCAATCTTCGTACCGAGTAAACCGAAAGAATCCTTACCGGTCGTTTACTTGTCCCTTCACATGCAAAACAGTCTCCAAGTTTGAAAGGACCAGCTTTTCCTTCGGATTGTCCAACCATTGTCTCCTGAAATCAGGATAATTAATTGATTCATTCAAATTTATTGATTCGTACATTTTCTTGCTGTCCGCTCCAGGACGGTCGTTTGCGGCGACAACAGTAGGGGGACTTATGTCCAGCTGTGGACACCTTTCAGCAGAGATATTGATGTTGATGTTATTATGAATCTATACTATAGTACAGCTGAACAGTTTGTTTGTTTGGACGCGGTAATCCTTGGAACTACGAGTATCAGTTGGATTTGAAAAATTGTTTTTGTTGATTTGATAGCCCAATTCTTGAGGAAGGCTAGGCTATTTAACATCACGCTGTGACCCTGCGCCAAGGAAAAAAAGGTGGAGAGACATTTCTAAAGAAAGATATGGACCCTTATGGATGCGAAAGGCGCGGGAAAGGTTTAGGAGAGGCTTACGCCGCTGAGGCGACTGTTACCAATAAAAGTTAACTTCATCTATACGTATAAGTAACTAGAAGTCCCTATTAGATTATAAACCTGATTAATTTAATGTTAAACTCGAATAGTAGGAAGAAATAAAAGCTATTTTTATTTTATTTATTTTTATTTATGATCCTGAGTCTAGCAAAAAGAAAAAAGACAGAAAAAACGCTAAGCGAAAACTAAATAATAGCGTGGGCAGGTGATGCGATGCGACGCGCAACGGTGGGTCGGGGAACAAGAAATTTCACGCGGACAAAGTCGCGGACAAAAGTTAGTATACACAACATACATTATTCATATTATAATTAATCGTCATAAAGACAATTTTACTGCCACATCACGGACGTACTAATTCTAACTAATCGCCTGCTATCATAATTTATTATAATGCCTGGATAATTCCGCTTAATTACATTGACAGTGTTAATTCGGAGTAGTTCTGTGAAATGAATTAATTATATTTGATTAATACCTACTTACATATAGTTATTGATCATCTCATCAGTTTTTGCGCTTTTCTCAAAATTGTGAAGGCTTCCCCTGCGTCCTAACCAAAAGCGACCGTCGCGCGAATACGCGAACGTCGCGTTTCTATGTCATTATTTCTTCGGTGCTGGAACGCGTGGCGACAGATGGCGCCTTCCAGTTTTCCCATCAAAAAGATGTTCGCGCGACGGTCACAACATCACTACTCTCAAAAGCGGTGAAGGAAAACATTTTGAAGAAACCGGAATCTTCTAGAACCACAAAATTCGAAGTCATGTGACATCTACCAATGCGACGCGCAGGGTTGGTAGATGTCACATGACTTCGAATTAGAGGATTCCGGTCCCGCGTTGTGGATTCCGGTCCACTCCTTCTTATAGAGAGGAGGCCTGTGTCCCAGCAGTGGGAACATTATAGGTTGATTAATGCTGACTTACACTTTTGGGACGGGAAGAATGTTCCTCCAAACAGAAATATTACCCATACTCCAGGCAGACGTTTTGAATTCACACAATAAAAGCAACCTGGTTTATTTTAATATAAACCAGTCACATTCAAGTGCCAGATAAAAGCACATTTTATATTAATTTTGCATTTCAATTTGGCGTGACCACTACAGAGCTACACTTAACTACCAACAAAATATTTTATGCAAGTACAAATTAATATCACATATTTTACAATAATTCTTCTCAGTTGAAGAGCTCTCATTAAAAACCAATAAAATTAAAGGTACAATATAGCTAATTGTTCGCAAAATTATTATGATCCTAAATAAATGCCTCGTTAACAAATGTTGAGGTTACTTAGAATGGCAGCGGTGAGTGCCATCGCATGCAATGTTTAATTTTTAAACGGCTGTCACACATTTGATTTGAATCTGTGGTCGAGATAAAATGGCGCCCCCCACAATGATATTTTTAGTCTATTAAATGTTTTGGATTCATTTGAAAAAGTGCAGTTTTTATTTGAACCTAATTGGAATTTCGTGAGTTTATTTTTTTTAAAGTTAGGTAATAAAAGAACAAAAATTATTAGCTTAGATAATATACAACGCTACAAGAGTTTTTGGCGCGTTGCCAAAATCGGATCTAACGCCGCCATCTTGTTTTGTCAATACAATTTCTGTGACAATTTCAAAAATGTTTACCAACAACGCAAAAGAATGTCATTTAGGCGCCTTATTTGAATAACTATTTGTGGTATTATTCGAGATTTAAAGTTCAAGACTAATATTCAATAAGGAACAGAGCAATGGTAGCCCAATGGTAAGAGCCCTCACTTACAAGTTGTAGGTCGTGGGTTCAAACCCACGCAGGCGCTTTACTCTGTGTAATTTATTTCATCACCACTGCTCTAAAGCCGGTGAAGGAAAACATCGTGAGGAAACTGGTATGTCCAAGTACCAATTACACAGACAGTAGGTATTGTAAATTGAACACAGTAAATAAATTACAGGTAAATAACGCAAATTTACCATTACCAATATAATTACTTCGTTTTCGCACAGCAATAAACGCACGAAATGAGTTTTGTGGCTTGCAGATAATCTGGTTTTTGGTCATCTAGGTTTTTAATTAAAATATTTGCAGGACAGTGCGTAACAGTGTAGGTAACTATTCCAGTGGTCCAATGGTTTTGACATTGACAGTTGCAGCACAGGCGCCATTACTATAATGTTTTGAAAAAAGAACAATACCAATCGTCATAAAGACAAAACTGCTCATTACGAGCGTGATGTTATATTATTAAAACACAAAGTTATACACTCATGAACAAGTAGAGGAACACAAAAAAAAGGTTTAATTTTTCCTGTTGTAATTATCGTGAGTACTGGCCACAAACAGTAAACGTTATTAAAAAAAAAAAAATTGGGATATAATTTTTTCGAATTTCCTTTGTTTTTATGTAATTATTGCGTAATATTGCGTTCTTCAAACGATTCCATTTTGTCATTTCATCAGATGAAAAATATCTGGCTCAAATACGCTTTTTTCACTAAATAGCTTGAAGAAAAAAGTACTCACATGACTACTTACGTGCTTAAGACAGCTACGTGCTTAAACCAGCTTTCAAAACTATACCATCCACTACTATCAGGCCTCTCTGCTAAATGCTACAATTCTGAAACTTCTCAATTGATGCCCCACTTCGAAGAATCGTGGATTCCGAACTTTTACCGAGTTTAGGCTGTATTTTAGAATGTACGAGTAACTACGCTTTTTCGTGAAGTTTGAAGTTTATTTTGAATTTCGTTGTCTGTTTTCAGTTGGAGATTGATGTTGTCTGTTACCGTTGTCTGGTACTGATTTTGGGGAGAGAGATTCGATTCACTATCTAATCTATATATATAAAAATCAATGCCACTTTTCGTTGTAATTTTATAACTCAAGAACGGCTGGGCCGATTTAGCTGATTTTGGTTTTGAAATGTTTGTCGTAATCCAGGGAAGGTTTAAACGGTCCAGACAAAATCCAAAAAGGAAGGGGGTAGGAATAGGGTAGGAGTAGGGTAGGAGTAGTGTGGGAGTAGGGTAGGAGTAGGGTAGGAGTAGGATAGGAGTAGGATAGGAGTAGGGTAGGAGTAGGGTAGGGGGTAGGACACCACGCGAACGAAGTAGCGCCGGGCAGCTAGAAATAATTTAAATGGCAAAACAACGTTTGCCGGGTCAGTTAAATGTCTAAAAAGTTCTCGTGTCGCAATGTTTGTTACCAAACTTCTCCGAAACGGTTGGACCGATTTGTATGAAATTTTGTGTGCATATCGGGTAGCTCTGAGAATCGGCCAACATCTATTTTTCATACAAAAAATATTTATATATTTTTCCTAGAAATAATGTATATGGCAAAACAACGTTTGCCGGGTCAGCTAGTAATCTATAAATCTTCTTATGGAATACAAATAAATAAAAATTGAAATGTGTTTGTAATGTCAAAATAACGTATATACGGTATTTATAACTTTTTGTTTTACTTTTTTGTCTCTGTCTGTCGGTTTGTTCCAGCTAATCTCCGAAATGAGCCGACTGTTTTTGATGAAATTCGGTATGGGGATACTTTGAACCCTGGAGAAGGACATAGACTATACTTTTTCTTGACATACCACGCGGGAGAAGCCGCGGGTGGAAGCTAGTATTATTAACTAACTAATATAAATCTACTCTCACATAGATAAGTCTTGTTACAGAAATCTGAAGCTTGGGTTTTCTAGTAAGCGGTGCCACCAAATAATAGCTAGAATTCTGCGAGGACGGAAAAGGCACCCTTTAGATACGAAATCCTAAAAAGCACCACTTTTATAATAATCATTATTTGAAATCACTACAAAATCAAAACATTGACATTGGCGTTGCGTGTATATAAATAGCAAAAGCAAACATTTTGTATGAGTAAACAAAAATTGTTTTCATTACAAATGTTTACAATAACCGCGACAAAACTAATTATTATTTACTTTCGTCATTTTATCAGTGCTTACCTACCAATTGGACATATGTATCACATGTTTTTGACGACTCGGTTGGCGCAGTGGCTGAGCGATCGACTGCTGCGCTGCGTGTCGCGGGTTCGATTCCCGCACGGAACAAATATTTGTATTGCCTACAGGTAGTTGTTCCGGGTCTGGCTGTTTGTGTATGTGAGTTTAAATGTTTGTAAACGCTCCCACGATACAGGATAAATTCCTAGTGTGGGGCAACGTTTTTTAAAAAAGATGTTCGCGCTGGAGGGGCGGCCTTCGCTACTGGCTGGTCGGGACCCCTGCTGCGGCGAAAGAGCTTATCGCTTCGAGACCTCACACCTTCTTTCCATCAATCAATCAACTCAGCCTATCGCAGTCCACAGCTGGACATAGGTCCCAGGCTGCGCCACAACACCCTGTCCTCCGCCTTCCGCATCCAGTCCGTCCCAGCCACCTTCTTTAAGTCGTCCGTCTATCTGGCTGGGGGGCTTCTTTCCATAGTGAAAGTAAATGAGTGTTCGTGGAGTTTCTTGCCCGTTCTTCTCCATAGGTACCTACCACGCTTCGGAATGGGCAACTAGCTTCATCTTTCTGGCTGACCGACCCTTTGACAATTCCAGTGCCTGTACTTAATTGGTTTATTTGAAACTAGCTTCTGCCCGCGACTTCGTACGCGGATCCAGTCCCTTTCTCGTTCCGATAGGAATTTCGGCAAGAGTTTGAACTGTGCGTCGATATGTCAGACAATAAATCAATCAAAACCGATGAAGGATTTCGATTAAGTTTGGTATAACTTAGATTGAGTGTTGTAGACTGGGTAGGTTATAACTTCATTAAAATACAAAGGTAGAATTATTTTCATTCCGAAATTATGAAGCGAAATTAATATCAATTAGTTAACATTACTATTCTAAAAAAAATCTTTATAAACTATACTTTTGGTTTTTCCGTCGGGTGCCAGAATATAAATCCCGGAAGCGTTGCTAACCCTTGAGAAAGCAACATAAAGTTGGCCATCAGAAAAACAGCCGGTTCTCAAATCAGCCCCAGCAGCTTTCAGTTTCTGTCCCTGTGACTTGTTTATTGTCATGGCAAAGCATGTAGTCACAGGAAACTGTGTGCGTTTAAATTGAAAGGGGAAATTCTTGGCGATGAGTGGTATGCGTGGTAAGAACACAGTCTCACCGGCACCACTCCCAGTGAGGATTACAGCTACAATAATATTGCGTTGTAAAACCTCAACTATAAGTCGGGTTCCATTACACAGTTTCGGCGGTGTCAAATTTCGCATCAGCATTATCGGAACACCAACTTTGAGTCTTATTTTATGAGCAGGGAGACCACTCGCTGTGAGTGAATTGAGGAACTCAACTGGATAATTGGTGGCGTCGTCCTGATTGACTACGTTATCAAAAGAAGTGTAAACGACTTCATCTCCAATAATTTCCCCCAATTTTTTTTCATTTATTGATGCAGCTTGTTCGTTTTTTGGGGTCGATATAACGCGTTCACATAACCACGAATTTTCATGGTTTCTTATGCTCTGAATCTCCCCAAATACTGATTGTATAAATTCCTCTTCGGAGGCAACAACTTTTCCAAGTATATCAGGAACAGTCACCAGACCTGAGCAGGAAGGAGACCTTCTCCAACTTTTAATAATATTTCTAAAAACTCTTGGGCATGTGAATTACCACCAAGCTGGGCTTATTCTCATTTTTATTGTTAATCTTAGCTTTTGTATGTGAGGCCATAGATACGAATGTTATAATGAGGCGTTAATCTCATCTGTAAAAAGTGATTTTCACATCATGTTCCTGATCCTTGATTTTTATTATCTCGGCGGAAAATACTCATCAGACCAAACAAATTTTGTTAAAATGTCATGTTTGTATATGCCATAGTTTAGCTGTGCTCTCCAAGTTCCACATCAGATGTTCCAATCTTCGAGATTTATTCTCCCAGCAGAAAATGCTCATCAGACTGAATAACTTTTGCTAAGATGTCAAACCTATATATATTATAGTTTAGCTGTGCTCTAAGAGTTCCACATCAGGTGTTCCGGATCTTCAATGTTATTCTTGCAGCAGAAAATGCTCATCAGACGCAAAAATTTTTTTAAGGCGCCATTTTTGTAACTCTTATAGTTTAGCTGGTCTGTTGCGGTTCTGCATCAGGTGTTCCAGTTTCCAAAATCAATTATAGCCTATATGTTGCCCAGGTTTAGTAGCTAGATAACAAAAAAAGTTTCATTCAAATCCGTCCAGTAGTTCTGGAGATTAGCGTGTATAAACAGACAAACAGACAAACAGATAAACAGACAAACAGACAAACAGACAAACAGACAGACTTTTTTTATTAGATTCGTGTTCTATTACTGTTTCTTAACCCCCCTCAATTATTCTTTTTTAAATATATTCAATGTACAGACACAACTTTTTTACATTCTTATTATAAGTATATAGATATAGATAGATAGAAGATAAATGGTTTGAGTTTGATAGGGGTAGAAACTACGGAAAGTCACCTGCTACGATCCTGTACTCCTTTGGAGGTATGAGGAACAGGGTGTAAAGTTCACTAATCCTCCATAGAAAAGGGAGGATCCTCCTACCAGACGATTGTTGTGTCTGGCGGGCAATAGCACAAAGACTAAAAAAAATAAAAAATCTAAACTATTTATTTCATGAAATTTTCATATTTTTAAACATACAAAATAGCGCTCAACCTAAGTAAATAAGATTATGTGCGCTATAAGCCACACCGCCGCCGCCGCCGCTGCTGTGTGCGACTGATGTCGGGAGTTTGTATATTTGCCAATTGCGCAGTAAATTCTGCTTGCGAGATGCAGGATTTGCGTGATGTCCTCTTCCGACTGATTCTGTCTTTCCAGTGGATTCCTGCGGCCATCACCAGATAATCAGTCCACCTTGTAGGAGGCCTTCCAACACTACGTCTTCCGGGACGCGGTCGCCTCCACAGAATCTTTGGCCCCATCGGCCATTTGTTCTGCGAGCAATGTGTCCGTACTAAAAGTCTCATACTAACTTAAAAACAGTTTTCTCTCTAGATCTTTTTGTGGTACGTAGGCAAGCATATAAAAAAGGTTTTCATGAAAAAAATATTTAACATTTAAAAATATTCTTAACGAAAGCTCTCAAGCCCAACAGGGTGCAGGCGTGCCCATGAATAATTATTTGACCCTCTCCAATTAAAAAGTGCCGAGTGGGTACAGGTATTTAGCACTTCACAAACGTTGTTATTTGTGAGTCATTTAGCAAAAATACGTGAAAAAAGGGCTAAGGTTTTGCTGTATATGTATGTGTCCCAGACCCAGACGACAGTTTGAATATATAATAAGTTTTTAATATATTATTATGATGAGAAAAAATGTCTGCTGATGGTCGTTTAAGTAATAAACAAGTATTTTATAATATCCACGACCGTACAGTAAAATAATAATTAAATACACGTTAACGTTAAAAGCAAGGGCAGGAAATCACTTATTTTGTACGTTCTACGGCACTTGATACGCTTTCGTAGCTGTTTGTAGCTACGGCGTAGCAAGTGCTACGAAATACGAGAAGAGGGGCAATTCTCGTAATTTTAATAATGTTCACAGTCTGGGCCCGTATTCCCGTAATATGAAAAAAAATCTAGTCGCAGTCTCATCTCGGCGACAAACAAATGTCAAAAACTTGTCAAAATGTAGGGAAATTAGACGTATTTTTGACAGATTGAGACTGAGATCAGACTGTGAACGTTCTTAAAATTACGAGAATTACCCCTCAGATCTCAGTCTCAATCGGTCAAAAATATCTATCCCTAAATTTTGACAAGTTTTGACATTTGTTTATTGCCGAGATGAGACTGCGACTATATTTTGAACGTTTTAAATTACGAGAATTGGCCTTCAGCTCGCCATGTTTGTCACCAAGCTGATATGTTTTGATGGCTTCATAAAATAGGCATTAATAATGTTATTTAGATGATTGAAAATAATTAGATGATTACATAATTTAATATCTAGGAACAATACGAAAGTAAACGCGCGGTTGCGCGCTACAGCAGCCTCCATCAATTTTGATTTCAAATCAAGAACTGTTGTTGGTAGTAACTTCACGATATGAGTGTACAAAAAACTTTCATATTTTGAATGCCTACGGAACACAAAATAACACGATAGAATTTTTTAAAAGAATATTGTTGGCTCTAGATAGATCTATGATACAGTATTTTTATCTCGAGAAACAACGCGCGCATCACTTACAATCAAAGCTCCTGCGCTTACACACACGTTCACATCATGTTTATACACTTGGTAACCACAAGTAAAGCTTGCGTCGGTTCGTGAGATGACCATACTATGTTTTGATATACCATGGTCGTTAACGTATTTGCAACATTTCAATATTTTTGAAGCAATTTCATTCAAATAATTTCATTGAACACTCTAACACGTTAAATAAAACGGGTTCCCTGACCCATGAAGCTAAATACCTAAATATTTTTGACAAAAAGTAAAAACATTCAAAACATTTGAAAGACCAAAGTCTTTGAATTGAAATCTGAAAACGTAATCCTAAACAAACGTTTGAAGTTTGCTCAAAAAAAACAAGACGTCAAACCAAGTTCCTTTCCTGATGAAAATAAAGATAAAACACGAGCTATTTATAAATAAATTGAATTTTCTATGAAAAGTTAATAATTCGAAGACTAAATCGAACCGTCTATTTTGATATTGCTTTGTGTGTGCATATCTGACGAGCCATCTCTTTCCGTGATATATAAAGGGTAGTCAAATGGCTGACGCATTCTCGAAACAAGAATTCATTGAATTCGAACGTTTATTAAAATATTCCACAACTCAGCAGCGATACAATTGTATAATGACGACACGGTTGGTGCAGTGACTGAGCGATCGACTGCTGCGCTGCGTGTCGCGGGTTGGATTCCCGCACGGAACTAATATTTGTATTGCCTCCAGATAGTTGTTCCGGGTATGTGTATGTGAGTTTATATGTCTGTAAACGCACCCACGACACAGGAGAAATTCCTAGTGTGGGGCAACGTTTTTTTTTAAAAAAAAAACAGACTTTTGGCTGCCACTGTGAAATTCGACATCAAAAAACCCAATAACTTAGCCAGTAATCGACCCAGGAGCAATTTGAATAATAATAATAAGTACGCAACGACAGTGGCAGCAGGTAGAGAACTTTGCTAGCAGAACAGATGGCCAATGGGGCCGAAAGGTTCTGGTTTGGCCACCGCGTACCGGAAGGCGTTGGAAGGCCTCCTACAAGGTGGACCGATGACCTTGGAAGGCCGCAGGAATCCACTAGATACGAGAAGCACAGAACTGGTCGAAGTGTCGTTGCTTGGAAGACGCATATGTCTAGCATTGGACGTCTTTAAGCTGAAAAGATGATTATGTTGATGAAATACAATACTTGCAGATTTTGGCGATGCGATTTTACGTTTTTCATTTTCAGGATCATTCGCTCCTAATAACAATTCACGCACAGTCGTAAACACTACTTCAAGATAAAAAGAATATATCCACCAAAAACGATTGGACTCACTACTCTTGAACCAACGAATATCCACTATCCATTTTATAGTCCTCTCTATATAAATAACCCAAGAAGCAACATAAAGTTTATACCCAGTAAACGCTAGACTATCGTTATTTCGTCGCTTCGGTTTTATTGCAATTTATAGATAAATAAATGTAGATATACATATATTTTTTTGCAATAAAATACGGTAGCATAGACGATGCTGATGGTATTGAATTAAATGAATATTGATATAATTCAATATCGTGTGTATTAAATAAAATAGAGATAGAAATAATTCTTCATTTTTGTGGAGTCTGTTATGGAAACCCACCTTTTGGGATACTAAAACTAAATGCATCTTCTTTATTTTTTTTTCCAAAATGAAAATAAGAAAAAATATGACCGGGCTATGGCAAACCATAGACCCATAATAAAAAATAACCGTAATAAAAAATATAATATTTTAGTTGTAGTTTACTTTTAGGCACTATAATTGTATGGGAAATTTGCCACTCTTGGCTAATTGTACATCTTTTGTAAACGTTTTTATTAAATACATTATTATTATTATTATTTTATTATTATTATAGAATAACACACACACACACGATGTTTGATGTACACATACATCTATTTGAATTCCGAGATGAAGACATGCTTTCAACACCTCCGCGACCTTTTGCTGAATAGCTTCCCTATCATCATCATTTCAGCCAAAAGACGTCTACTGTCTAAAGGCCTTGCCCAAGCGTCGCCAGTGACGCTCACATCCAGCGTATTATCAAGGTCTTCGCGCCTTCTTGTCGGAGGCCTTCAAACGCTACGCCTTCCGGTACGCATTCGCCACTCTAGAACCTTTCTGCTCCATTGAGCGTGAGCGTGAGGCACGCTTTTCTGCTAATTTCTTACATCGGAATTCACATTTTTTTATTTTTTTTTTTTTAATTTATTGTTTGTTTTATCTGATGTATGTATCCAACATAGTTGGGAAAAGGCTAGGCAGATGATGATGATCTAATGTATGTTGGTGTATTGTGTGTCTTTTAGTTTGTGCCAAATAAATCTATTTTCTTTCTTCCTTCTTTCTCATTGGCCATCTGTTCTGCGAGCAATATGTGCGACAAATCTATACCTACCTATTATAAATGAAAATCGCTTTTCGTGCCTGCTTGTATGGCCACGTTGTTCTTCTAAACTACGCAACGGATTTTGATGCGATTTTAACCATCTTTTAAATAATTAATTCCGGAAGGTTTATGTGCCTAACATATTCATATTAAACTTACATATGTATAATAAAGAAATCTCGATGTTTTGTTAAGAGGGCGCACAAAGGTCCAATAGCGCCACTTTTAAAAAAAAAATATCTCATGACTGAGATGGAATTATGAAAATCTGCTCAATCAGCGACCTCGGTAAGTGTGTCTAGAATTTTCTAATACCTTTTATTAAGTTTCATATTGAGACACGAAGCAACAAAATTCGATCTAAAGAAAAGCGGCCACATTCCTATATGTCGTATTTAGTTGCTTCGTGTCTCAATATGAAACTTAATAAAAGGTATTAGAAAATTCTAGACACACTTACCGAGGTCGCTGATTGAGCAGATTTTCATAATTCCATCTCAGTCATGAGATATTTTTTTTTAAAGTAGTGGCTCTAGTGGGCCTGTGTGCGCCCTCTTAAGTCGTAAAAACTCTGCGAAACAGGGGCGGGTATTATATAAATTATATGTCATATTTTTAGTCACACCAGTCTCGAATTATGTCAGTCATTCAAATCTGAGATTTAAAAGTTTTAAATGCTACTTGGCTTTAACTGTGTTCGCAATGCGACGGTCTGCGCAATGAAACTGGATGACACCTAGGAAAATAGATCCATATTTTAACATAAGCTAGTAACTGATCTTTTCAAGAGATGTGTTCCGAATCTAGCTTCAAACAAAATTATAAGTACTATTTTATAGGCATATATAATTATAGACAATTTTGTACTTTGGGATCACCCACCGCTCCAATTCACCCACTGCTGGACATAGGTATCTCTTTTCTTGTGCTAATCCCCACGGTCCTGGTTAAGCCTCATCCAGGTTTTGCCCACGATGGCAACAATGTCGTCTGCTCATCTCGCCGCCAAACGACCAACATCTCGACTTCCAGTCCTTGTGGTCCATAGAACAGACAATTTTCTAATAATGTACTTATGCCCGCCTTCGGTCACTAGTCGACTTAATTTTAATGCCAACTAATTATTGCACCACGTTTGATTTTCAACCCTCGGTGCTAAGCCAAGCGTTGAAAATCAAAAAGTGCGCTTTTGTGTAGGCATTACATGTAGCTTAGTATTAGAGGAAACATAAATTAATTATTATTTTCTGTTTAACTTAAAACATACCAAAAACACAAGAAGTATCAAGGGAAGCTAAATTACATCAGCTACAATAAAACTGCTCAGAACATTCCAGAACAAAACGGAGGCATTTCCCCGTTTCTATCTTTAGCCTGCAGTAATGTTATCTATACCCGGAGTTAATTACTCCTCTGGGACTAAGACAGATATCTAGACACAGACACAGGCAAGGATAGGAATATAAAAGCCTGCAGAATGCGTATAGACTCGCGTAAAATGCCGCAGTCTAGTTATGCCCTTGTCATCTTTATGATCTCAGCCGAAAGATGGCCACTGTTGGACTAAAACCTCCCCGCAGTATCATAACAAAGTCCTGCTTTTTTTTTGTGGATGGGAAATCATCAAATGACCCCTCCCGCTCTGGGTGGAGCGGAAGGGAGTGTCAGACTCTTACTGACTAAAACCCACCCGTGTTCCTTCCTTAGCCCTTTCTGTTCCAGGGCAGCGGTAACCCTTTCGGATGATCCCGCCGCCCTGGCAGGCTTCGGCCCTGTCGGGCCCCGTCCTCTGCTGACATCTCTTTGAGGCGCGCGTGGAACACAACGCGCCGTCCGGCACGGGAACAAAGTCCTGCTTAAAGTTATTTTGCAGTGTTCCATATTTACCCGACTGTGGGACGCAAAGGATGATCATGTTATCAGCCTGTATGTATATGTACAGTGGTCTCCAAAAGTTAGTTGACATTTTTCCACTTCAGATTTGACACACCACATTATGACTTAAAATTCTAGTGTTTTAACTGCTATAACTTTTTTAGTGAATAATTCAACTACTTTTGACTTATCATAAAAAAATGATCACCATCATCCATCATATTCTGAGGAGTACCTTATTATTTTTTATTTTAAATCTTAATGTGGCTTCACAGCTGAAAGAAAAACTAACTTGTGGAGGTCACTGTATGTATTCTGTATGGGTTCTTTTGTGGCGGTCTAGAGACCAAACGCGTGTGCCGATCTTGATGATTCTTACGTCAATCGATTTGTCTTAATATCGTGAGTGTCACTAATTTATGTTACTCACACAAATGCTAGAGGCTCATCTGGAAGTAAGTGGTCACCGTCGCTTATGAATATCTGCGAAACCAGACGTATCGAAATATGCCCTGTCCATCCTGCAGACAAAATAAATTTTTGAATGTCTTATGTTTCAACAAAACGGTTTTTAGGGCGTTTATGTTCCGTTTATGCCGCCTAATATATCTTGACACTCAAAAGGGAATCAAAACCTATAGGGTACTTCCCGTTGACCTATAATCATGAAATTTGGCAAGAAGCGTAGCACAAGTAAAGGAAAAAAACCATAAATTTGTTGATAATAATAAAGTTACATACCTACAAATTTGTACGGACCCTCGGTGCGCGAGTCCGACTCGCACTTGACCGGTTTCTAAAGAAAGGGTTGAAAATCGAATCGATGTTATTTAGAATAGAATGCTTATTGCTTAAGAGCGCTTTAAAACAGAGATAAATCTAATTCGGTATTTAAACCAACCAGTAAAGGTTCATTGCTATTGGCCGAACGCTTGGGCACAGCCATAAACCAACTCCTTAATACCAGGAAGCAAATCGAACTGGCAACTCAGACTTCAAGAAAGTCGTAACATTTGAATTGTAGCCGAACATAAATAAGAATTCTACTACGATTTGAATTTTTATTTTTCGAACTTCGATGGAACGCTATGTTGGCAGTTTGAAAAATCGTCTGTCTGATAAATCTGGTTTAACACCTTCCAATCTATTGTTATGGGCGTCTTTAGTTGTTATACATTTTGTTATATCATTCATTAGATTCAGTTAATATCAATCAATCAATAGCCCTTTTACCCTGAACTCCTTTCTTGTGCTATATAGTTTAATTGCTGTCTTTACTGAGTTATAATACATCTCGGAATTCAGTGTGCCTCTTGACAGAAGCCTCCATTAAAGATTTCCATTGCTTTCTGTTCTTACATTTATTTATTTAATAATAATTTAATATTTAATCATTTATTTATTTTTCACATCAAGACACAAACATCAGTGTAGCCCTGGCTCTTGTACTAGGAGTTCCTGTATCACAAGTGCCAGACCTCTCAATTTACAGAGAATATGATAAAGAAGCGCGATAGAGAAAAATGAGATACATTATAGTTATGACATGCATTAATGGTAAGTTTACCTACAGGTTACTTTGAGGGTAACTAGATAATAATCTTTTGCACGCACACCCTACGTAGAATTAAAGCAGTCACTATCTAGCATGATCGTGTTTCACTTCATGGTGACAGTGAAAAATACGAATTACGCTTTCGGAGGTAATAATTAGACGAATACAAAGTGGTGTTAAGCCCTTTGTACACACCCATTTTTCTTGCCGTGAAACACTACGGATTATTCATCGCATGTAGGCACGGTCGTGTGTTGTATTGATCACTTGAAGCTGAATAGCTTGAAGCTTGTTGACGAACACGTTTTTCTACGGCGCGGTTTATACGCGTGTGTAGTTACGGTCCTCAGTGTTTTATGGATCACTAAAGAAGCTTGTTGACACACACGTATTTTCTACGGCGCGCGGCGCTAACAAAGGGCTTTAGTGTGTTTTGGTGTTAGACAGTACGTGTTATAAGATATGGAACACGCAAGACCTCCGACTGAATTCGTTTTAGAAGGTGGCCCGACAAGCCGAGCAGATGCATGACGAACGTGGCTCAAGCAATTTTAGGGTTTTCGTAAGGCTTCTGGAGCATATAAAGAAGACAAGGATGTACAAGCCAGTTTGCTTATTAACTTAATAGGCTTATAAAATAAAAATGAGGGACACGACATTTTGTTTTTTCAAAATGAGCCCTCTTTCGGTGGATGTCAAAATATTGCAGCGGCATTTCATCGCACACTGGATTTTCAACTCTCGGCGCAGTGGCGAAAAAAACTGAAAAAAAATAACTTTCATAAATCTATTTGATCTTCCACTCCATTACTCCGAAATAAATCCGTAAATAAATAAAACATTAACGAATTAAAACTAAGAATCTTCACAGCACCTATAACAAACGCGCGTAAAAATATTAAAACCTCTTTTACCCGTAAAAGGTTGCGTAAATTTTACTATCGGCCCATACTTGACGTGTTTCGGCTTAAACCAAATTATCCAGCGTTCGGGATAAGAGTCGATTTACATCGGTCCGGGGAGACCAATTTATTTTATTTATTTGTAACGTCAAACAATTAACAAGATCACTTTGATAAAAGGGCACAGAAAATTAATTTTGATATTGTTAACCTAAATCAAACACGGATTTATTTGAATCTTGATTTCTGGATGAGCGTGAGTTTATGTATGTTCATTATTTTTAATCCTTTCTAAAGCTCGCTTGCACCACAAATAAATGAACACGTTTACCGCTAAACGTATTAGTGACGTCGACGCGTCGGTGTCTGCCGTCGTTCCGACGTGCCGCTCTTGCATTTAAGGACCATACTCAAATAAATAAAACACGTAGTCGACGACAGACACCGACGCGTCGATGGCCGCAGTTGCCTCACCCGTTGACTCGTGCTGCTTGTGTATAGGAGCACTTAGTATAGTAACGGTAGACACATCATTCTGTGTCCGCCAACTTCAAACGATTGACAGAAAGAGAACACTTCAACATTAATTTAGTGCTAAATGTATCTATCGAGGTAAAGGGGAAAAGACAATATTGTTTAAATAAATTGTGCTTTATCAAAATCTTCATAGCACAATTGATTTAAAAAGATAGACTTTCTTGGAATGTCTCATGTTATTTTGTCCGTAATATGTGGACAAAATGAATTTCCTTAGAGGCTGTGATTAATTTAAATAATATTCTTATAAGTTTCCTATTCAACTACAAGTTTACGTAGGTTAAAACTAATGAACTAATGATGATTATTAAAACTTAAGACCGATTGCAACTATGATAATTAAAAATATGTGATAAGAAACAAAACCGTATGTCATTTTGGACATACTTCCCCTACCTTTTATTGTAAAATTACTTCATTATTGTCATCATTTACACTTTGAGATTATCTAAGTAATTTAAAACTATTTTTTTCCATTTCTATATGCATGCGGAGTTTGCCTGTAACTGATTGTTGCATACACACTCTTACATAGCATAGCATAGCATAGCTTTTAGCATAGAACCTGTGTAAGTAATCGATGTTGAACCAATAACATAAATAAATCAGTCGTTCAGTTTTTAGGCCTAAGGGGCTTGTGGATCGCCCGGAGGACACGGTGGAGGTCTGCCCAGCTTGGACGGAGCACCGCCGCGTCCTCGTGGCGGCGATCGGCGGCGGCGATGTCTCGCGTCCGGCCCTGGTCCAGGCCATGGTACGGAGCGAGAGTGCAAGTGCGAAGCCGTCACCTCCTTCTGCGAAGCAGTAATGCTCGTGAAGGAGAAGGGAACGAAAGAGATACCGTGGTCCCTGCACAGTCAACTGAAGAAACACGGGTGGGTTTTAGTCATTAAAAGTCTGACTGCCCTCCCGCTCCGCCCAGAGCGGGAGAAGTCATCTGATGATTTCCAACCCAAAAAAAAAAAATATATATTCTAGGGCCGGTCTATTTCGAGGGCCGGTTCGAGGTGGCTCGGGAAATGAGTTCCTGGAAGTACTTTGCCCAGGAGTGGGACAGTATAGGCTTAACAAAAAATCCGGTCAAGTGCGAGTCGGACTCGCGCACCGAGGGTTCCGTACAATTTAAAATTATTAAAAATATTTTATTATTTGATGTAACTAAAAATTTACAGTTTTCGCGTTTCTGAGTTCACGGGAAGTACCCTGTAGATTTTGATTCCCATGCGAGTGTCGAAAATTTGCTGAAATTTGCGGCATAAACGGCTGTATCTTTTGATTTCGTTGGCTTAGATGTTTAATTTTTTCACAGCTCCAAGGGTCAGTAGACCTGAGTATTTCGTATAAATTCCAGCTTGATACCTCCACGCGTTCCTGAGAAAAAGGGTCTTGACAGAAAGACGGACGGACGGACAACAAAGTGATCCTATAAGGGTTCCGTTTTTCCTATCGAGGTACGGAACCCTAAAAAGGGGCTATTCAAAATTCGAGCATATCTACTTTAGCCAAAAGTACAGTCTATCCCCATACTTACACGACGGCGACCTCGTATTTACTTTACCACTGACGACGACAGAGGAAACTGATTCTGATTCTGACTGAGGCACGCGTATTTGAGCATCGTACTCAAATACACTAGTGACACATTGTTGACAGATACAGCTGCCTCCGTCGTCGACACGTGTCACTCGTGTGTTATATGCACACGTACCGGTGTCATTGAACTGTACGATGGTAAAGCAATTACGAGGTCGACTATACCTACCCAAAATACAAAACTGTGCGCTCATATTATCCTTGTCTGCATGACCGCCTTTAGTAGTATTTTACGCAGTCCATATAAACGTATGGCACACTCATTTACTCACACTCTACACAATACCTTCATTTCCAAGCATTCCAGGAAAACAACATGAAGTTTAAAGCTCATCGAGTTAATTAAGAATGGTTTAAAATCTTTTACGACAGCATCTGTACGTGATGCTACAATACGAAATTGTGTTGAAAATCTGGCAGTTGGAACAGTAATAATATCTGTAGCCGAATTTATTTACAAAACGAAATAAATACAGATTTAAAAAAATATTTACACCAATAATTCCTACGTTTCCATATATGAATTTCATATCTGCAGATAGAATTCAATATTTACTTATAAAATATTTATTATGAAATTCTGGCCTCAAACAAGAATGCGTGATGTGTGAATCGACCTTATTCCCGTCGTTGGTACGCGTTAAGGCGAAGTTACACACTTTACGACGCATATTTTTATAAACACACCTGACTTATTTTATTGGCAAAGTTGAAAAGCTTATAAAACGTTCGAGGTATTAATACTGTACTGATACTTTACTGTAGGTACATAAGTTTATTTTTTATTACGATACTCGAGTTCGCGCTGTATAATTTCGTATAGCGCCATCTGTAGATGAATAAAAGACTGTAATCGGGTTAACTTATTTTCTTTCACATTTTCTTCTCAAGGGGTGTAAAAATGATAGCTGAGATTGCTTATTATATAAGATATTTTTGCATTGTTACACTAGACAGCATATGCTTGCTTGGAACTTTGACTGGCTATAATGACGATAAAGAGTATTATATTGTTGAAATATAAATAGCCGAATTCCTTAAGAATTGGGATATCAAATGCACAAATATTTTTTCAAATCCGACTGGTAGTTTCAGAGAGTAGCGCGTTAAAACAAATAAATAAACACTTCAGCTTTATAATTAGTATAGATAATTATTCTATTACAAATACCTTAAAAAATCCACACCATAAATCTAACACAAAAACAAATACAATAAATCATTAGGAAAAACAACTTATTCAATTGAACCTTCTATATTCGGTACTAACTGTCCAATGTTTTGTTTCGTAGATTCCCCCTGGGTAAGCGCGGTGGGAAGTTAGTGAATTGAATTTTACGATATTGTACCCAAACTCCCTTTCGTCCTCGTGTGGAATCATTTAAAATTAGTCCCTATAGCAACGGGTTGGTTTTCAAAACAAAAGTTCTTTGGTCCGTACGGATATATTTCTCGCCCTATTTGTTTGGAACTTTGTCTTTGTTAAAGTTTTGTGGTTGGAAACTTAAATACTGAAAGCAATGGCGAAATTGGACGAGATTAAAAAAAAATGCAAATTATATTATGTAGGTAGATAGTGAAGAACATCGCAAGAATTATATTTAATGATAAGTAGAGAACATGGGCGAGACCGTTGCCCAGAAGGGGGATAAAATAGGTTGAGAAAAAACAACGAGAGAACTCCGCTATGAAGAAACCAACTAAATAATAATTAGGAAGAAAGGATAAAGCGAATAAAAAAAATCGCGGTTTAACCAGGATGCGCCATAATGATAAAATAAAGTAAAGCTACGTCCAGTTCGGAATACTGAATTATGAATGGAATTAATCAGTTAGTGAGTCGAGCACAGCCGCTGGGAGATCCAGCGATCAACTCATTAATAATAGCCGAAAATAACTTGGCTCTTAAGTACACGAAAGTATTTCGAGTATTTATACTGATCGCCTCGTGAATATAAAGATGCATAGCTTACAGAATACAGATATTGATGTTTCTGATGGTACGTTAGGATTTGGCTCTTGGGGTCTTGCAAGAGGCTAAGAATAATAACTATAAGAATTACAAGAATTGAGCCGCACACAATCGTCTGATTTACAAACTAGTACACATGAAGTGAAGAGATAAAGTGAGGAAGGAATCAGAACAACCTCCTTCCAATACCCAAGCTGTTACTGATTAACGTGAAGACAGAGTATAGTCTGACAAAGTGGCACATCTAGCACGAGCTGGTTTATCATTCTTTAATTTTTCATATATATCACATGTTTTAGGCATCCCTTCGAAAGACAACTTGTTTGACTGGCCTTCGGCCAGTATCCCATAGGGTAATGATGAAATATATCAGATTCAGCAAGTTCCTTTATGCCTGGAAGCTTTTATTTAGGTGGGTATTAAGTTATTTTAACATTTTTAATTTCCATTTTTCTGCTTGACTATAGTTTTCATTGTATGTGTTGATATATTAGCGTGGCTAGCTGACATAATAACGCAAATAACATAATTTAATGTTCTGTGTCTCGTAAACTCGTACTTTACTCGTACTTTGCATACCTACTATTGTACACAATTATTTTTTTCTAACTGAACAGACAACTGTGCTGCTGGGGAGTTTGTTGCGCCACTTCTTCTTCCCAGCGATAGCACTAGGAAGTGGTGAAGGGCGGGCGTTTTGGGGCTGTCTTATTTAATGTTGACATTTGACAAGTGCTCAGTTTCAGTCTAATTTAAATACTTTTGATTTTGTCATCCACGAATTTACCATTCTGCCCATTCAAAAGCTTGATCAACTTCTATCAAACATTTATTACCTAACTAAATTATTAATTTAGTTAGTAAATGTTTAGTCATGAACTAAACTACTACAAAGATCTTTTGGCGCCTGAATGACGTTGACAGGGAGGCGTTGTTGGTAACCATTTCGTGAAATTGTCACAGAAACTGCATTGAAAAAACAAGAAGGCGGCAATAGTTCCGATTTGGGCCACGCGTCTAAAGGTCTTTGGGGCCTACTCTCTAAGTCCGTCAACGAAGGTGCGGGCCCGTCCAAAAGTAGGTTTTTGCTGCGAATGAACCCTAATCGTACTTTTTCGAATGGGAAAATACACACCGCGACTAAAAACAACTGTAAAAATGTGTTAACATTCATTCTTAGTTCGGGAACCGAACTAATCTTTTGCCAGAATGTGACACGGAGTTATACCCGTAGGTATAGTCGGCCGAAATTACGGATACCTTTCTAATAGATTAGACCCCCTGTACCGTGGTAACAATTTTACTACTTACGTGACAAGGAGCTCCTGCCCTTAACAGTATGAAATATACTGCCGCATGACACTGCCGGTCTTTATGAAGTGCCAACGGTTTATTGTGCCAGTCTTAAAAGTTTTACGGATATTGAATTGCTTTTAAAACGTATAAAAATATTTTTGAGTTCTGCAGGACGATGGTATTTTAAGAATGTTTTAATATTTTTGATTTTTTGCTTTATTGTATCGGGTATAATCCAAATAGTCTTTTGTGCTATTTGAGGTTGCTTTATAATTTTTACAGCACACATACAAACGAGTTATCATCTGCCTAGCCTTTTCCCAACTATGTTGGGGTCGGCTTCTAGTCTAATCAGATGCACCTGAATACTAGTATTTTACATGGAGCGACTGCCTATCTGACCTCCACAACCCAGTTACTTAGTAAGACTGGTTGTCAGACTTTCGGGCTTCTGACTACCCGTAACGACTGTTAAAGATCCACAAATGACAGCCGGGACCAACGGCTTAACGTGCTTTCGGAAGCACGTTGGGGTCTCGGTATGTAAAGATGGTCACCCATCCACAGACCAACCGCAACAAGCGTAGCTTAACCTAATCGATCGACCTGTGCGGCTGTTATTATTTAGCCACAGACCCGACTTACAAACGAGTATACCATTCGAATTTGAAAATTGTCGTCTGCCTCGATTCTGTTACTCCAATAGGAGTAGCAGCCTTTTTTTTTTTTTGAGGATGGGAAATCATCAAATGGCCCCTCCCGCTCTGGGTGGAGCGGAAGGGAGTGTCAGACTCTTACTGACTAAAACCCACCCGTGTTCCTTCCTTAGCCCTTTCTGTTCCAGGGCAGCGGTAACCGTTTCGGAAGATCCCGCCGCCCTGGCAAAGGAGTAGCAGCCTGGAGTCTGGATTTGTGATTGTTTGACGGCGATATGCTAGCGCTCCTGTTACGTGGGAATTCAGTCACCGTTGCAAGAGATACCATTTTCTGCCACTGGATCGTAGGTGACTCGTTAATGTGTGTTTTTTGATTAACATAGCGAATGGCTCGATCGACTGCCCTGAACTATTTGCAAAGTTAGCATTACGCACTATCACTATAAGACTACGTGAAAGTTAGCATTACGCACTAAAACTATTAGACTACGTGAAAGTTAGCATTACGCACTAACACTATTAGACTACGTGAACGTTAGCATTACGCACTAACACTATTAGACTACGTGAAAGGTCGCTTCTAGATGTGCCTTCTGCCACTACTAATTATAGGCGTAATGCTTTTCTTAAAAGAAGCGCTCGAAGCTTCAATGATGTATCTTCTGAACATGATGTTGACTTATTTTGCACTAAACCAACCACAGCAAGGACGCTCTTAGCCAAATCATTTTTTGTGAATGATGCGCCGGCTAGTAGTTCTTAAACTCATATGTAGCAACATAAATACTTATACAAATAAAACTAACCTAACCTACTTACTTACGTACACAATTTACTTTAATTGTTCGGCTTTAAGTAATCGATATGTTATATAACTGTGGAGGCTTGTTAATAGCAACTTAATAATGCGTTGTTGTTACCTAGTCTTTGTAATTAGTCTGTAAGCCTTCTTAAAAGTAATAAATAAGTTTTACGTAATTGCGAAAAGTTTAATGATGTAATGTTACGTTAAGTTATTACTCACTAAAACTTAAAGCATTTATTTCAATCCAACCATGTACAGGCACTTTTGAATTGTAAAGGAGTCAGGCAGTCAGAAACATGAAGCTACATATTTTCTCATTCCAAAGCGTGGTAGTTTGGAATTTAGGTTTGGAAGGTAGGTTCGTCCATACGAAGCTGCTACGCTTTGGAAGGGGCAAGATTGCCAAAAAGAGTGTCAAATGGAATTTGAATTGGAACTTTGGACCAATCAGAAGGCATTGATTGGATGATTAAGTAATTTTGTATTGATTTAAAAGTGTCCATAGACTTTTTCGCCCGTTGTTCTATGGAGAAGAACGGGCGAAAAACTCCATGGACACTCTTAAATACTCGTATAATACTACTTACAAAATATTTGTTACATCATCCAATCAAGGCCTGCTCATTGGTCCAAAGCTCCAATTTAAATTTAATTATCAAAACAATCTTTTTAAAACAGCGCGCCTTTTTTCCCTACCTCGATTGACTCCAGCGAAAAAGGTAGAATTATAAAGTTAGTAAACCAGGTGCCCTAGTGCCGGAGATATCACAGTCCGACGTGGTCTGAATTAATTAGTTACATTGACGCCGACCCATGATTTATGTACCGGATACCAACTGATTATTAAATAGGGCAGCGAGTGATGTATGGCCTCTACTGCATTATCATACGTAAGGTAGAAATATATGAGAAACTCCCAAGTTGTGGGTAAAAGTTTCTGGTTACCATAACTTGAGTTAGATTCGAAAGAAAATGTATGTTAGATTTACATTATTTACTTTCGTACCTAAAGCTTTTTTTATCAATTCACAATGTTGTAACTTTTTTTATCAAATAAAAATATTGTAGCTTTTTTATCAAATCAAAAATCAAAATATTGTACTGCACATAAACCTGCATGGGCACTTATGAAACGTCAGAAGCAAGTTGCATGGTTCCAATTGGTCGTTTACACGGAGAAGAGCCGGCAAGAAAGTCCACGGTCAACTACTCTTTAAAGTGGATTTTACAATGTTTTTAAGTTACAGTGTTAATATGTATGAGAGTGTACTTGTTGATAGACCATCAACAAGTACCAGGTTCTTAATAACATAGAAAATGATCTATAAATCTAGTCTACAAACCCTATAACGTTCTCACAATTACAAAATATAAAACAATCTATCTAAAAGATAAATGAAATCAAATAACATGATTGCCATTACAATCACTAATAAAGAGTTGAAATTAAAATGATAGGCTTTTACAAAATGGGCACAGATTTCCATTATAATCACTCACGTCATCGGTTCATTCGTTCGTCATGGTCATTTCCAAACAAGATGGAAATGGCAGATTAGTCATTTTTGCGGTCTTTTTGAAGCCCATTATATGTTCTCCATAACGGGTCCCTAAGAAATCAACAGATACACTGAAAAATGCAGACCAAAGCTATAGAACAAGCTATCGACATAGGTATTCATTCTTCATGACAAAAATTAAACATAGAGATACCCAATAAACAAGTAAAAAGTTAATTAAACCAATCAGGTTTTATCATTATATTTGTGTCGAGTATTTTCTGGAATACGAGCCTTACTGTAATTACATCTCATTCCAAATTAACATAAACAAACATTATCTTTTCCCTAAAAAGCTCCTAAACATTAAAAACCACACACGACCTCTTGTCCCAAGGCGCCTAAAGAGTTTTAAGTCAGTGTAAGGGACTGATCAGATACCGGCGGCTCAGGACCCTTGGTGTACGTGACCTGTCACTCCGAGGGTTGCCGGAGGGCAGAGGAACCCACAGGAATAGGATATGATCTGAGAAGGAAGGTGTTGTTGGAGTATTAATAAGAACACCTTTTGGTTAAACAAAAGAAAAGCAAAAATAGTTTATTTTAAAGGAAAGCTCGTGAGCGCTCGATTAAAGAGTGGGAACTGTTTTATCATACGTTTACATTTCGCAAATCGATTCCGAGTCGTACTGTACGTCTATGAGGCCTACCGATCTATTCTGTAAAAAAATTACCGTGTAAACTTAGGTGAAGTGGGCTTTTTTTTGGTTGCGAAAATCATCACGTAACTTCTCCCGCTCTGGGTGGAGCGGGATGGCATGCCAGACATTTACTGACTAAAACCCACCCGTGTTCCTTCATTTGCCTGTGCCAGGGGCCACGGTAACTCTTTCGAACAACCCGCGACTTTAGCCCGCGCCCTTAAAGTGAGCTGTCATTCCACCTGATGTTAGCGATTGACACTATTGACAGCTCAAGCCACCTAAGTTTTCACGGTGAGATTTTTACAGAATAGCGCCGCTGAACTCCACCGAAGCGGAGATAAGCGGAGATCAATGAAGTGGAGAGGAGAAGAGATGCTTAACATCTATGGTGTATTTGTCGCAGCCAACTGGTTTAATTAGCCGTTTAGTCAACCGCCTAGCCTTTTAACTAAACAGCGGCCGTTCAACTAACGGCCTGAATGATATTCAATAAATTATAGTTTAGGTTGGAACTGTAACCAATAGCGTGGGAGCCGAGTTGGTCGCAGTAACTAAGTCAGGGCACCCCGACCAAATGAGTTAGGTGAGAACAGTGATCAACCGCTTGCGAGCCGCGAGAGCGAAGCGAGGTGAGCACTACTTCCAAAGGCCAGGCGGTTGACTAAACGGCTAATTTAACCAGTGGGCTGCGACATATCCACTGAAGTTGTGCGGAGATGCGTACTGGCTAGACCGGAGCAGATATAGTCTAGAGCGGGTGGGCGGGTTGTACAGGGCGGGGGAACTAGCAGTGCAACTCGTGCGCTTACGAGGCACAATTCGCATCTCTGTTTTATTCGCGCTGGAAAAATATCTCAGGTGTAAACATTGGTGGCATTGCCTAAAAAATAGAAAAAAATACTATTAGGAAACGCGAGCGTTGCTGATCTAAGGAAAAAAAAAAAAGTATTTATTTGACACTGGTTAAGGCACACAAAAAAAAGCAGAAAACTCAAAACACTAGGAGTAGCGCAAGCTAAGTCTGCGCGCGTGTTTGAACTTCAAGACTATATCCCTGTCAGCACTTGTAATCACAGTCGGCATAATGATGGCGAATATTTACTTTGGAAAACACGGAACAGCACACTCTCTTGACACTTGATATAAACGTCAAGATGGCGGCAAACGATTATTTCCGATTTTGACAGCGCGCAGACTTTGTTTGCGCGGAGTCTAGAAGTTGATCTTATTCATACTCAGACATAACAAGGACACACGACTGGATGGTTCCACTCCTGTTTTATTTAGATGACACCTCGTTTCATTTAGATTCTGATCCGGTGAGTAAGAGCGTCTCGTTTTACATAAGCCTTAAGTTATTACATCATTGCTATCCGTGATTTTGGCATAATTTACCTACCTACGAGTATGTGGAATTAGGGAATTTCATTGTTAAGCAAATTGACTACTAATTTAAATTATCCGTATAATCAAATGACATCTATTATTACTAAGGGGATGCGTTAAGGTAGGTCGCGATATTCAAATTTTCATACGTTTTTTGCCGTTTGCAGGTCAGTGTCGGGTTGTGTGTAGGTCATAATATAATTCGCGACCGTAACAAGTATGTATTTACAGAATTATCATTATTAAAATCATCAATACAACCCACCCTATTGAGTGACATTTCATGAATAGTCATTCAATAGGGTAACGTCAGAAAGTTGGAATATCGCGGGCTACCAAGGTGTTACCCCTTAACAATAACAGGTGTGATTTGAATATACGTATAATTTTGATTTGTAGTCAACTTGCTTAAAAAATATTTTCTCCGATTCTATATAGGTATATTATACCAAAAAGCATATACTTATGTCGTATCGAAACAGCTGTAACACGTTGAAGTAGGGTGTTAAGTTGCTTAACAATTAATTTCTCTTTCTACCGAGCTGGCGAAGTCAGCATGACGAATGAAAATAAAGTACTAGAAGAGGAATTTAAATAATAAATAGCATAATCATCTGCTTCGCCTTTTCCCAGCTATGTTGGGGTACGCTTCCAGTCTAACCGGATGCAGCTGAATACCAGTATTTTACATGGAGCGACTGCCTATCTGACCTACACAACCCAGTTACTGCTTAAGTATTACGATACCCCTTGGTAAGACTGGTATTCAGATTTTAGGGATTCTGACGACCCGTAACGACTGACAAAGATAATATAGCGTAATATAAACGCATATAATGAATGCTCCATCGACTAATGATTGAGTCTTCATTCTCATAATGCTCAGTATTGTTACGTATCTGATTCATTAACTTCGTTCGCAAGAAATAATTGGCTTCGGGTCAGTTATTTTATCCCAATAAGAAAGGTGAAACAACACAATGCTATCTATACATCGTTATGTACATTTTCCGCTCATTATTCAACAGACCTGAAGGCCAATTTCCGTAGTTTAAAACGTAAAAAATCAATCTTAAGAAAGAAATAAAAAGTGTTTATTGCGACTCGTACAAGAAGATCACAAACGAAACTATAAAACACTAACACACGCACCCTAACTAAAATCTGAGGGGCAATTCTCGTAATTTTAAGAACGTTCACAGTCTGATCTCAGTCTCAATCTGTCAAAAATTCCTCTAATTTCCCTACATTTTGACAATTTTATGACATTTGTTTGTCGCCGAGATGAGACTGCGACTAGATTTTGAATGTTTTTATTTACGAGAATTGGCCTTCTGTACGTATTCATACATAGAGGTAGATTGAGACTGAGATCAGACTGTGAACGTTCGATTCAGACACGAACGAAAAATTACGAGAATTGCCCCTCAGGTGTCAAGAATGCATTCTCCCGTCAGCCGCACTGAAGAACGACCATTCGTAAAAATATGGCATTTACTCCTTAGAGACAACAGCTGTATTCCTACTCAGCGAACCTTGACCTTTACCTTCACGCTTGTTTCGTGTCCCAATAGACCCTTTTTGGGACACGAAGCAAGCGTTAAGGTACAGGCGTACAGCAAACGATAATAAGAGCCGATGAATTTAAAATTCAGGCACCTTATGGATAATTTTGAATTCGTAAATAATATTCTAACAAGCTCTAGGGACAGTTATGGGACAAGCCGAGCTTTTAGACGAATCAACTAATGAAGTGATTCTTGGAAATTTGAATCAGGAAACCTCCCTGTCTTTGAGGGGTTGTGATTTGTTTACGTTGCCAAAAAGGTTTACGAAAATAAATATTTTTAACGACGGATAATCTGGTCTAAGAGCAATGATGGCCCAGTGGAAACGGCCGCGGCTTATGAGTTGTAGGTCGTAGGGTTTAAGGGGCTTTAATAAAAAAAATAAAAAGCCTTTTATTTCTCGCATAATTAAAGTTATTTACGATTTACATTAAATAATAGTAATAGATAGTAATGAGAATAAATAATGTAGTAATGGGTATAATATTAATTGAATTAATAAACTATATACCTAATACAAGACTTAAAAAAGGGTTCCAATAATTTATCATGCAGACATTTAAGAACCCCTCTTATGTGAGGGTGGAGGCCTCCTCCAGACTTATCCATATTTTTTTTGTTTTAAAACGTCTCCCAAAACTAGGAATTTCTCCTGTATCGTGGGTGCGTTTACAAACATTTAAACTCACATACACCAACAGCCAGACCCGGAACAACTGCTTGCAGGTCATACAAATATTTGTTCCGTGCGGGAATCGAACCCGCGACACGCAGTGCAGCAGTCAATCGCTTAACCACTGTGCCAACCGTGCCGTCATATTATGTCTCTATCTTTGGCAATTGTCTTCCAGTGTTTACCACCTATTTTTATTATATCGTTATCCCAACGAGTTACCGGTCTTCCTCTCTTTCTAGTACTGGCAGGGCTCCGCCATCACGTCAGTCTAGAAGTCCATCGGTCATCGCTCATCCTGGCTACATGGTCTACCCAGCGCCACTTTAACTTTTGTGAGAAATTAAGTCAAAATTCAAAAAATATTTATTTCTCCAACTAGTCTAAACAGATTAGTGATTCCCTTTAAGCAAGTAATGCCTGTATTGGTAACAAAAAATTAAGAAATAATATATTTGTTTTTACAAAATACACTAATTGTGTGAGTGTGACGAGTATGTGTGTGAGTGAGTTGGTATATGTGTGAATATGTGGGAGTGTGAGTATATGTGCGAGAGTGTGAGTGCAAGTTTGTGTGTGAGTATAATATGAGTAATACATGAGATGCGAGGTGTGGACGTGCCACCACACTTCTACTATCCCCACATCACCTAAACTATTACACTCAGTTGCATGCAACAGTTCATCTGTAACTTTAGTCTTTTCCCGAAGGCGCTTTACTTTGTGTGAATTATTTCATTACTACTGCTCTGAAAATGGTGAAGGAACGATCGTGAGGAAATCTGCATGTCCTAGAACCAAAAAATATCGAAAACATGTGACACCAACCAACCCGCACTAGGCCCGCGTGATGCATTACGGCCCTCTTCCTCTCAACGAGAAGTGGCATGTGTCCCAGCAGTGGGAACATTACAGGCTGATTATGCTAATCTGGGGGTCTACTCCGAAGTGCAAAAAGCGGAGGCTCGGATCGGACCGACACATGGCCGAACCGAATATTATTGAAAATGCGAAAAAACGTTCGGATCGGCTCAGTTGGGTCGGCACCATAGTCAATATTCCAAAAGAGTGTAGGAGTGTAGGATCGGGACCGACCGTACCAAATAGTAACTTCGTAGCAGGAAAGGGCCGAAAATTCGGCCGATACTACTTCGGAGTAGACCCCCAGCACCCTAATTGCGTAACACACGATCAATCGGAATCGGTTTCCTTTTGACAGTTCAACAACATTCATTGCGTTATTTACGTTGTTGAGCAGACACATGACACATCTTTTGAACATATGAAGCAATGGATTAGCAATATCCTTCAAAATGATTCAGATTGAGATTGATTGTGTGTTACGCAATTAGGGTGCTGATCTGATATACTGTTTTAGCCTTAATTTAAGCTGTAAAGGTACAGACGCCAGCATATCAAGCTACTACAATTGCCAAATTTCTCTAATAAAATTTCAACTTTATCGCTAAAGCATTAGGTTCAAGGTTGATTGGGAAAATTTGACAGTTTCGGGTAGCTTGACGTGCTGGTGTCTGTAGATCAATCCAACCACCCCCACTTTTACTTGGGATGTTTTCGCAAACACAAAATATATTGCCATCTTAAAAAGCAGCCCAGAAATCTTCGAACCAGCCGAGCGATACAATTAATTGTTAAAAAGCAATCGAGAAGCACTCGCTACAAGCACTAACCACCACTACGGAAGAAAAAGGCTAAATAAATTGCCTCCATATATCGTTGGCTCAATCTATTAAAACCCGTTAAACGGGTTAGAAACTCGAAAAGTAGTAGTTAGTGTCCATGAGGCTCATTCAATAGATTCGAATAAGTGGTCCGTTACTCGTCCAGTAATATCCGGTCTGAAGCGGAAAAAACTCGATTAAAAAAGGTTAGGTTAATGGCCGGAGCAGTGAAAAGTGATGCAATTACGTTAAATTGATCCTACCCTTTGTTCTTTCACTCTTGAGGCATTGATTGGTAATGGATCTACTGCTTTTTAGGGTTTCGTACCACAAGGGTGCTCTATTACTAAGGCTGCGCTGTCAGTCCGTCTGTCTGTCACAGGGCTGTATGTTTTGAACCGTATTAAGTAGACACTTGATCACAGAGGATGTACTACTATGATGATAACAACGAATACAACAACTGACAATACACACAAATACAATTTTTATACAAGAAACGAGTTTAAAAAAAATATGTTGTGTTAAATATTGTTCGGTGGTACGGAACCCTTCGTGTGCGAGTCTGACTCGCACTTGGCCGGTTTTAATTTTGTCTGTGTAGATATACAAATTGGGTTTTCTTTTTTTGCTTTTAAGTTTAAACCCCTGAATACCGATGTCAAAGATCATCGTGCGGAAATCTGACGTCTGACTAACACGCTTTGAGTTAGCCTGGCTTGTGCTTGGCAGCGGTGCTGCTGGGGAGTTTGTTGCGCCACTTCTTCCCAGCGATAGCACTAGGCGGGCGGGCGTTTTTGGGGACTGTCTTTTGTAATTTTGACGTTCTACAAATGCTGATTCTCAGCCTAATATTTGAATGGATGACTTTTGATTTTGTCCAAAAAAGCCACTGAATGGACCAAAATATCGTGTTTTTATCATATTTTATTTTCCTATTCCCACTTTTCATTTTTTCCTCTAATCGGATTGAACATAGACTTCCTGTAAAAGATACTTAAAACATAAAACAAACGCCCACGGCGCTTCATAAACCATGAAACAGCGAAGACAGTTTGTCCATTTACAAAAATAACAGAGGATTTCGCTTATTGAAAATCAATGGTTAGCTTAAGAGGTAAGGAGTACTGGCTTTATCTCCTTAATTTTAAAGTCAAATTCTTAATCCGCAAAGTATTCGGGGCACGTCTGGCCGCCGTGGCTACTTTGCGTTGCAAATACTACGGGGTTCTGCAGGGTTAAGGTCCGTACTAAGGAAAGTGTTTATATAATTTTGGGAGCTATATAATCACACTATATATCTGTAGCTGTTGTTTTGTATTCGTTGGAGAATATGTTAAGTCGAAATCATAGTTGATTTCGTGATCCCATTTTTTTGAGTTCTTGTTTATTATGTAGGCAGTATTAGGTACCTAACCACGGAGTAAAGCTATAATCTGTGTACCTAACCGATAATATATTATATTATCATAATGAGCTTCTCCCTTTTTATTTTATTTAATAAACAGGGTGGCAGGGACATCGACGCGCAAACTATAACCATGGATTCAGCACATAAGTTTAGACCCCAGAGCGACGAAATTTTTTGTCGGTTATTAAAAAAAATATTGCTGTTCCAAACATTTTGACCGCGTAGGCATTGCACTTTTCTATGAAAAAGAAGATTTATTTTTTTTATAACAGACGAATTTCTACGCTATGGGGTCTAAACTCATGTGCTGAATTCATGGTTACAGTTTGCTCGTCGATGTCCCTGCCACCCTGTATAAAAGAAACTGAAAATTGATCAAATTTGATCAATTTTTAGTTTATCTAATGATATAATATCATTGCTAATGGTCAAATAATTAAAAAAAAAACTATTATTAATAAAAATAACCATTGTATAAACAAAAATTGATCAAAAAACACATTTTGCAAAAATTTAACCACTAGTTACTATATTTAACAATTGGTTGAGTTTAACTATGGATCATAAAACCGGCCCTAAGTTCTTCAAGTTTCTTTAGCTAATCATCTCAGAAGTAGCATTCGAAGATTAAAGCGACAGGCTTCAGAATTAGATTAATACTAAGTTAGGTAAGTTTCAAATTATATTAAGTTTAAGTTCAAAGATAGTTACTGGTCTACCAGATCCGATAATTGAGTGAAATTAAAAACGTCTGAGGATTCGGTCGAAAAAAATATTTTGAACAAATTAAAATGTCTTTTGGGTTATACAAAATGGGATATGTAGTGAGTAAAGTAAGAAATATAATTATCTTCAAGACTAGAGGAACATTTAAACCGGTCCGGCAGAGGTCACAGAAAAGTAAATCGCTTGTGATGAGGAGATATGAAACGCATGTAAATAAGATGATGATACATATCAATGTCGATGGATGGGACAGAGGATGACCAATTAAAAGAAGAACGGAGTGTGATAGGTATGATATGAATGGCAAGGGAATAAATGATAACGTTACGGCTGAAATTGAAGAATAAAAGAGAATAACATTTTGCACCGACCCCTATTTTAATAAAGGCAGGGCAGGTAGAAGCAGAATTTGGCAAAACTGATAAGAGAGTTGGCCATCAAAAAAATACAGTAATCCTTTTTACTTAAAGAAGAAAAAAATACGTTTATTTAAACATGACGCAGAGATAGTACACATACACAAAAAAGAACATGTTGGGGGAAAATATGGATCACATCCACGCAACACGGCCATCGCTCAGCATATGCTACGACGTTATGCGATACAGAGTCCCAGCGTTGGTTTTATGTGTTAAAAACTTCTTTCCCCACTGAAGTCAGTAAGTACATCGTTACCTACTTGTTAACGTTATCTAGGCGGTGGCGATAGGGTGTGATTGTGGAGCTATATCGCAAACCACGCTCCACCCCCTATCCTGCCCTCTGTGTCCCAAAACATGCAGTCAAAGTGACCTCTGCGCTTCCACTGACGAGCCGTGAAAGTGGCAAAGTTTTGGACAGCAAGATATAAAATTCAGTCGTGCCAGCGAAGCGAAGAAGACGTTATCTAAATTTTACAAAACGTTAACTTGTTTTCTAGTCTAATAAGATGCTGCATATCGTATACAGGAACGACCAAAACAAATAGACTGTTAGCAACCACTCGGGTAAACAACGAACAGAACTGCTCTTGATAAGCGGTTGCATCGTATTTTAAAGTCAAATCGCCAATCGCAAAATATTCAAAGCTACCCACTGTTCCGACTTGCAAATTGTATAGCTGTGTTGTTGTTGACTGTACTTGGTATAGAAGTATTACATGTTTGTTGTCTAAAGCTTTTCTGTTCTTAGTTGTACATGATGACGATTTTACTTTATGATTGTTTAACAAATGTGTGGTCTTAACTAAGTAATTCGGACGAGTACTTCGACACCTTTTTATTCTTTTCTTTTTTTTTTTTTGCATTTAATATTTATTACCATCGGACTTTGAGACTGAAGAAAGAGGAGTGCACCTGTGTCTGCGCACTCACTCGTGCACTATAATATCTCCCACGCCGAAGGCTAGTCTCCGTTGAGATTGGCCGCCGTGGTCGAAATACGGTCTGGAGGACTTCATTTATCCTCATTTATCTATCATCATTTATTTATCATTTTTTTTATATCTTCATTTATCGTACCTAGCGTAAATAGTTAGTTGGTTTATACAGAGTGGCGATTAGGTTATCACATTAAATAGTACAGCGGTCATTACAAGTTGTTAAAAGTCTGTTAAAATAATAAAATTTAAGTTTTACGATTTTTTTTTTTTTTTTTTTTTTATTGACAATGGGCTCACTCTTGACCTCAATCCAGCCCAGAGGCAGGGATGAGATCTACGGTGGAACGAGCTTGCCCAGAAGAAGCCTATTCACTCTCGCCCTGAAGAGATTAGGGCTGTATGAACTCGGGAATGCAGACGCAGGCAGACAATTCCACTCCTTTGCTGTGCGCATCAGAAAAGATGATGAGAAGCGCTTAGTGCGTATATAGGGTATATTAACCAAATAGGGGTGGTATCCCGGAGTGCGTCTGGACTCTCGATGGTAAAAAGGTGAAGGCGGGATGAGCTCATGTAGCTCTTGAGCACACTCCCCGAGGTACAGTCTGTAGAAGACGGACAGACAGGCAAGACTTCGCCGGTGAGCCAAACTGTGAAGTTTTGCCTCCACCAGCTTTTTATCGCCAATGAGTCTCTTAGCTCTGCGCTCGACTGAGTCTAAAGTGGCAAGTTGGTATTTAGCTGACCCATCCCACAGGTGACTGAAGTACTCCATACACGATCGGACTTGTGCTTTGTAAAGGGTTAAAAGCTGACCCGGTGTGAAGTACCGCTTAACCTTGTTCAGGATGCCCAGCTTTTTGGCCGCCGTTTGTGCTTTAGACTCAATGTTTTCGCCGAAATTGAGATTTGCTGTCAATTTCATGCCTAGAAGCTCGAGGCTGTCCGTCACAGGTACAGCTGCACCCCGGAAAGTAGGAGCCAGATCAAAAGGGCTCCTTTTCGCGCTAAACAACAAACAACAACTAAAAATAGAAAAGAAAATAATAATATACGTAAAAATTGTCATGAAATAAACCATCCTTGATAATAAGTCACTAGACACGCGTGAGGTAATGGTATCAAGAATTCAACATAAACCTTATGTTATTGTTACTAAGTAAACACAAATTAAGTTTAATGTTTTTAGGTAAATACTGAAACGAAAAAAAGGTCCCACGACTAAAATGTTAATTGTTATTAATTATTTTAATTGTGTAGGTTTAATATACATACGTTATGTAGAATACGTGGTTTCAATTCATGTGATAACCTAATCACCACACATGTATATTAATATATTGTATACAAGCATTTTAAATATTTTGTGTGCTATAACTGAATTAAATAAAGGAGTCATATGCGATTCATTATTTTTATAAAAAAATCATCTTAACAATAAAAAAATTGTTTTTCTTTTCTTATTTTTCTTCATAACAATGTATACGAAACTTGCTTGAATAACCATTTTTGAATATTCAAACTGTAAAATAAATTTATTTAACTTCGTGTCTTAAAATATTCGGATATCACGTCATCTAAATTCACTATTTAAACTAAGCTAATAATATTTTAAGAGATGCCGAAATGAGAATGGTAAGACCCAAATAAAAATATATATCTATAACCAAGGAAAATATGTAAATGGTAAGTAGCAATAACGCGAACCTTTTGTGTTGTACCTTTTTGAATACATAACGACTGTCTAGTACATACTTCGTAACATAGAAGCTAGGTACATACCTATAATATCACAACATACAGGTCCCTAATTTGTGAGACTAATCATCAGCCCCTCTTTCTTTCGCCAATCAATCTCCTGGTTGACTTCCAGCCTAAGCGGATGCAGCTGAATATCAGTATTTTACATGGAGCGACTGCCTATCTGACCTCCACAATCCAGTTACTGAGTAACACGATAGCCCTTGATAAGACTGTTTATCAGACTTTCGAGCTTCTGACTATCAGTAACGACTGTCAAAGATCTAAAACTGAGAGAACAAGACTTTTGAGAGGACCAATGACTTAACGTACTTTTCGAGGCACGGATGGTCATCTAAACGACTGTCTGGTTGACCATATCTCATTACATAGGTATCCATTCCCAGACCGATCTTGGCAAGCGTAGCGTAACCTTCGATCAACTCTTCTTTTGCTCAACCACCACCTGTAAAAAAATCCTAACTACAGCTCTTTTAAAATTATCATACGACGCCACCGAGGCTTTCCTATAGCACCTACACAGCACACACATACACACACACATACAAACACACCCTCACCCTGACAAATACACACACACCATAGTACAAGCCTTAGGATAAACCAATATTATTTTATTTTGCGATCAGAATCGCACGAATGTGTTTTTTTTATTTTAACACTTTTTTGTAACTACGATTAACTAACATCCTCAAACTATAATGTAATCTTTAATATTGTAAAATTGCACTCCAGAGCCACAAGATACAAGCAATGCTTAGTTTGTGGCTCACCGAATCCGTCACATTGTATTTTAATACTTTTTTGAAGAATAAACTTTATTACTTTATTACTCGTGTGGCAGTTAATATTTAGCCTCAAGCCCCTCTGTGCAAACACAATAGAAAAAAAATATTCACTGTTAAGATGATTTTATTAAAATATTTCTTATGGTTCGTGCATTAAACATCACTAGAGACCGTAAAACGTTTTTTAAGTAAGCGACAAAGTTAATAACGTCATAAAAGCAATTTATTTTTCTACTTTTTCATACGGAAAGCTAAACATTCTCATGCATACGTTCTAAGTGCGGCTGTCCCTTTTTTAAAACGTTCATAATGACTCGTGAAAAATTACTTCAGCAGGGTTGGTAAATCTGTATTTTACTCCTGATACCTCAAACTCCTGACTTTTTTATCCTTCTGAATCGACTGGCAATATAGTAAGTAAGCAATAGGTAGGTGGAAGACGCTTACAGTTAACAACCTTTATTTATAAACGATGATTAAAGTAAAGTGACGTTTAAACGTCTAAAATGTATGGTTAAACAGTCGCTAATAATGTTTATGAAAATAAAGGGTTTAATCTAGCTGATCATCGTGTGTCAATGTGCTAAACAATAGGTACATTTATCTGATTGTTTAGTCAGGGAAACTCATTGACAAGCAAATATCCTACCAAACTTAATCGTCAGTATATTCAAATGACAAGTGTCATTTTTTGACATTTTATTGTATGAAATGGGTAAGTATAACACGGCAAATTGGCTTATTAGTCTATTTGCACGAATTTACTCGGCCGTCGGCGAGTCGTCTCTTTATAAAAACATTTTTTTTTACTATAGGCGACTCGCACGAAGTTAATTTATTTTTGGGCGAGTAGAGAACTCCAGAAATAAATGTATGAGGCAATTGGCACATTTTGAATTTTATGCAATAAACACTATAGAAAAAAGGACTCTAGTGCACAGAAGTGATAAGAATTAAATATTATAAAACGTGTACTTTTTTCCTTAACTTCAGCCGGAAAAGCCACAAAATTGACGGAGGGTGCTAATTTAAAATATAGATATCGAAGTAATCTGGGTCGAAGTGGTCCTGGATCTGTTTAATGAATATTTCAGATTTAGATTTTATCATGACTATCTTTGTCCCGTTTAGGCTGAGTGCTGCGACGATCTTCGCAGAGTAACGTGAAACTGTCGAATGAGAGAGGCCTATTTTAAGCATTGAACTAATATAATATTAAATACATTCTTTATCCAACCTGCCATTATCCAACGATCTTACAATGCCAAGCATTAAGGGCAGGATGTCTGCTGTCTGACAGTTGATAAGTACTTATCTACATAATAACAGTACACACAATAGCAAATTGTGACCAAAAAACAAAGATTCTATTATGTGCAGACCTTTTGACATCGAATTATAAATTAAATTGATAACCATTGGACATAAGGCTGGAATTACATTTGGCTGCCCAGCCCAGCGGGTTAACCGCTCGGCTATGGGCTTGTACAAAACTATTCGAACGAATTATCTACCAGTTGCGACGCTGCCGCTTAGTGCATTGCCGCATAATATGTATTTGTATTGAACAACCGATTATGTATCCTGTTAAAATCTTACCGTTGAAAACTTTTATGAAGTAAGCTTGACTGTCATTCTGCTAGATGCTAGGGAAGTGAAGTGATAATAAGGTGAGCTGTCAACAGACAGCTCACCTTAAGATCACTTCAGCTACGTTTTCACGGTGAGATTTTAATAGAATAGGGAAACAGATTTCGCGGCGAGCGGTGAGTAGCCAGTCGCGCGGCCCAGCCGCGCATTACAATTAGAGCCTAAACACTTTTTTTTTGAGGATAATTTATATATAAATTGTTGGTTAATCGTGCTCTTTTAGTTCTTTGTACCATCTTCTACAATGAAGAATATTATTATTTTCGCCATATTTTTACTAGGTGAGTAAAATAACCTACATTCTCCTTGGTTATTGAATTCTATTTTTGTTGAAAACAGGGCTAAAATTACCATAGATATCTTATCGGTTAAAAAAAAAAAGATTTATTTGTATGATTTTTCAATTGAATAAGTGCTCCGCTCCGTTTTGTAAGTGTATTCCATGTAATTTTGCCTTTGCAGGTATATTTCTGCCGCCAATATCTTCTCACCGAGTGCCGTTCTATAGAACTGACTATACGTACTTTGAGGAATTCGACGCCTTTTATAAAGTTCACTGGGACGGGAGTGGAGCATGTTGGGGATCCGCTTTTAATGCTTGTGCTGATGAAGGAGCTACCCTGTTCTATCCAAAAGCACAGGGAGAGTGGACTTTAGTGAAGAACTTGACAGATGCAGTGACCGAAGCTTCAAATGTGGCAGACATCTTTGTTGGATTCACCGACAAATATGAGATAGGAGAGTTTATTACAACTGATGGTAAGCATTTCAAATTGGACACTACTACAACCCTACATATGTTTTGGTCCATTAACGATTTTGATATCCCCCTTCTTTTAAATTCAACCTTTCTCCGGTTTTCAGAACACTCATTGCCTGATCCACTGGCTACTGACAGCAAACTACGGCCCGGTCCACTGGATTTTTTTGTTAATGATTGCATAACTATGAACATAGAGAGTGGAGTGCTCCAAGTTGTCAGTTGTTTCAGTACACCCTACAGGGCGTTTGTGTGCAAAAAAGTTGAAGATGAGTCATGTCCGACTGTTGACCACGGTAAGGAGAGCTTTTCCTTAAACGCGCACCACAGTACGCAAAGTTGCTTCGACAAAGTACTGGTCGGAAACTTAAGTCCGAAATACGTGTTTACACTCATGCTAAGAATTACAGGACGCTTCGAGTCCTTTGACTCGGGCGCAAAAACCGACAACGATCGGAAGTCGGCCGAGGCGAGCCGAGGTTGCACGACGCGAACCGAAATGCCCTTCTACATTCTCTGATCAACTTCTCGAGTAGTGAACTCATTCTACAATTGATTGGTCCAGGACAATAGCAAGGTTGTCTCTAGATTGTCAGTACAAAATTCATAATAGCCATTGTAAAAATGTAAATGAACCAATAATACCACCTACATGTATTGTGTGTGTTTATGACCTACATGTATTTGTTCCGAGTCTGGGTGCTTTTCTATCTATAATATGCATGTATTTACAAAAAAAAATAATTTTATATAAGTAGTTTATCAGCCATCTTGTTACCATAACACAAACATTAGGTTGCTTAGCTTGGGACAAATGGTGCTGTGTGAAATGTCCAGGGATATTATTATTATTATACCAATCGCAATCGGTCATTGGACGTATGCCACAAATAATGACAATATTGGAGACTTCACAACTAAGTTGTATAGTTGAAAATGAATGCGCACCGAATTATAATTTCCAAGTGCAGTAGTCGCCCAGTGGTGACGGCCGCGACCTACGAGTTGAAGGTCGTAGGTTCGAACTTTACTTGGTGTAAATTATTTCGTCACAACTGCTTACGAAACGATGAAGAAAGTCATCGTAAGGTAGTTGAGATACCCTAGAACCAAAAATTCGAAGACATGTGACATATACCCACCCGCATTGGGTAGGCGTGGTGGATTACGGCCCACTTCCTCTCACAGAGAGGAGGTCTGTGCAGTAGTGGGAACATTACAGGCTGATTATGAATTATAATTTCAGATTACAAATACATGAAGAAATCAAGAAAATGTTACAAAATAAATAAAAAGCTGCGGCTGTGGCAAGAAGCTAGGATGACTTGCTTAATTGAGGGAGGCATACTGGCAGTTATAGAAAACCAGACACAGGCAGAAGAAGTTAAAGATATGGTAGAGCCAGGAATATCATATTTTGTAGGCGTGAGGAAGCTCTACAGTCGCGATGTTTATTATACAGTAAATGGTAAAATATTATAATATTTATTTTCTTTCTTAAAAGAGTATTTTAAAGTCTTTTTTTTATTAAAAATCTTTTGGTTAAAATAACATTACTTACGTCTGTATTTTCCGAAGGGTAAAGACGAGATATACCTGCACACACACATTTTTACCAGTTATGTTTAAGTTACATTTACTAAAGGGCAAGAATCTTTAGCACTATAGAAAGCAAATGCTTCCGTCGCTTGCCATATAGTCACCAAAATTTTCAAAAGCGTGTAGCTATTCCGTTCCTTAACGCACATGCATTGAATTGTGTTTGTGGTGTACTACTCACTATAATTAATGTTTTATTCTTATCTTCTAAAAAACTATTCAAATAATACTAAAAAATAACAATATAATATTCCTACCTAACAAAAACTGGTATCAAACTAAAATCTGGCGGCGAAAAATTTCTCCGCACCGCTGTTGACTGATAATCTTCTACTTACTAAACAACATTTTTTTTTCTTTTAGGTAAAAAATTCAGTGATATGTATCAAAACCAAGGCCAGTTGTTGTTTGGCTCAAATTGGAGATATGGGACTGTTTGTAATCGTGATAACAATTTAGTCACTGAGACAGCACCAAGTGACTACAGGCTACCGTTCATTTGTGAAATGGAAGTTGCTGAGTAAACAGAAGTGACAGGGTGTAAGAATGTAGCTTAGAGTAGGCCCGTTGAACACGGCACGGTTTCTTTACGGCACGACGCTAGCCCCACCGAACAATAATCGTGTGACCTTGTATATGACAGGGTTCTAAGGTATACGGCGACGGTGCCGTGCCTGTCGTCAACAAACTTCCATAGTAATCCATACAACACTGACAACCGCCCTACGGCGAATACGCGTTGATGCTTATAACGCTCACTTTATGGAGCTTGACATGTTTGCTCTTTCCAAACATTGTTTCAAGGCGAGAGCAATAGAGTTACTAATTTCCTAAGTGTAATCTTCCTATTTTTTATTTCTCTTCTTAACAGTATTTTATGATGCATACTGTGTGTCTGTTTTCTTTTAACTTCTTTTTTGTGAATTCGTGGACAAAGGTGTGGGTTACATGTGTAGTAACACAAATGTAGAATAGATTATGTAACTGTATTCCTAGTACTGTGCTAATTTAAGAATTTTTAGTTAAGCCTGGCATGTAACTGTTTGTTGTCCCTAACAAATAAAATTAAAATAAAATACCTAAACCGTAGTTTTTTAAGGCAAGAAAAACGTGTGTGTACAAAAGGCCCAGAGGTTATCGACGTTATTGTAATTTTAGATTTTTTAAATTATTAATTTTTTTTTGCGAAAATCGCTCTTTTCCATCCCACGGACGTGTACACGAAGATATAGCAAGGCGTGAAGTCTGTGACTATCTGCGTTTCTGCTTTGGTACCTGTTTATATTCAATTTTGTTATTATTTTAGATTTAAAGGATATACCTTCAAACATATATTTTTTTAAATAAATCAATTAGAAATACTATTACTAGTGGTTTTACTCCCTTTTTCAATGTCTAGGTACTGTAGTTACTATTGTAAAGGTTAGAATAATGACTGTTGTTGATCTATGCTGCAGCAGAAGTCAGGATATGACTGCCGGAATTTCGAAAAATTCACCATTTTTAAGCATACTAGCAACAAGCCGCTCTCCTGCTTTGTTCTGTTGGAAGGAACTGCGATGCTGCCACACGGCACTTGGGCCGATATTAGATGCTTCACTCGAGTGAAGGTTCATTTTTGCTACATTCCGCTTTCACACGCCACCAACAAAATTATATAGGAATTAACGTTCATCTGCTTGTTTCATTTTATTTTTCGATCATTCGGTAGGCGAGTAGCGAGAAAGATGCCGAAACACAACCTCATTGGATCGGTTCACTAATGAATCACTTTTCATTTTTGATTCATTTTGTGCAAGCTAACAGACTTAAAATAATATTAATAATATGTATCTATATGACGGCACGGTTGGCGCAGTTGTTAAGCGATTGACTGCTGCTCTGCGTGTCGCGGGTTCGATTCCCGCACCGAACAAATATTTGTATGACCTACAATTAGTTGTTCCGGGTCTGGCTGTTTGTGTATGTGAGTTTGTATGTCTGTAAACGCACCCACGACACAGGAGAAATTCCTAGTGTGGGGCAACGTTTTAAAAAAAAAAATCTATATAAAAATAATGAAAAGAATCATAGGGCATCAAATTTATTTGTATTCACTCGTTTCACTTCAAGTAAAGCGTCTTATATTAGCGGTAGGAGCAAATGACTTGTGAGAATGACCAGTGCGCTCAGTCGGGCGGTCCGGGGCGGACCAAACTCGCAGTATAATTCAAGCTTTAACTAGAAACAACACTAAGCGTTAATATAAATAATATTCACTGACCAAGTTGCTTTTATACAGTGTGATATCTTAAACCACGATGAAGGACATCCCTCTCGCTATACTTTTATTAGGTAAGTACTCTTTTTAATTAAATTCAAATTTAAGTATAACAAGAGCTGTAAGGCCGTAATCACTTTATTACTTACTATTTTGTTTAAAATTGAGTGTTGCATATTTTAATGCCACCCAAAATTATATAAAAAGAAATGACAGATCAACGTCTCCTTTTATGATTCTTCCGTCTTAGTAATTTTACCTTTGCAGGTATACTTCTATCTTCAACAGTCCCTCGACGAGTACAGTTCTACAGAAAAGACTACACGTACATTGAGGAGTTTGACGCCTTATAGAAAGTTCACTGGGATATGAGTGGATCAGCTTGGAGTATCGCTGTTTTTACTTGTGATGACGAAGGCGCTAATTAGGAAAAACTGTTGACGGTAAGAATTCACGATTATATAATTTGCATTATGCCGCTTGGGAGGAGCCGCGCCGTACCCTCATCTCAGGAGTAGGCAGTGACCAGGTGCGACGGACTCCGGGACGTCCGTCGCCCCCCACGCATCAGGACCCGAGGTGGCGATGGCGGTCCAAAGTATTAAGTTGTAAGTGTTGGTCTGTTCTAAGGAGGCCCGCAGTTTCAGTCGGGGGTTGCGGAAGGATCGTACTTTCCCGCGACCCCCGGCGTAGGTGTTGGATGGAACACCGGGGTGGTTTTTAGTCAGTCTTAAGCTATGCTTTCCGCGGTTGGTTCCTAGATAGGTGACCGTCTATTATATCGAGATCCCTCCGCGCCTTGGCAGCAGATCTTTGACAGTCGTTACGGATAGTTACCCAGTAACTGGGTTGTGGAGGTCAGATAGGCAGCTGCTCCATGTAAAACACTGATATCCCGCTGCGATCGGTTAGACTGGAAGCCGACCCCAACATAGTTGGGAAAAGGCAGTTTGATTGATTTGAGGTTAGCAAACATCCTTATCACGGCCATTTACCAGCAGCACAAAGGGGATTGTCGATGGGAGCATCGACAATCCACAATATTAACATTTAAATAAAATGCCGAAATGTTAATTGTCGTAGTTACTTCAAGCAGCAGTGTACACACGCACTAAGCGTAGCTGAACTTGGTGGTCGAATTGTCGCATACATGCTAAAGTAGTGTTAAAGGGAGGGTATGAGTGACTTCTTGTGTCTCTTAGCCGTTCTTTTGCTCTCAGTATCGATCATAGACGCCAGCCATTTTATTTCGTAATCATGAAAACAATTGCGACCATTCTATAATATTATATTCAACGTCCTTTCCTTTCCTTTTGCATTCGTTGGAAAGGTCTCGGGCTCTGTGAGGTTTATAGCAAAGAAAATTCAGGAAAAATAGGAGTAGGGTAGGAGTAGGGTAGGAGTAGGGTAGGAGTAGGGTAGGAGTAGGGTAGGAGTAGGGTAGGAGTAGGGTAGGAGTAGGGTAGGAGTAGGGTAGGAGTAGGGTAGGAGTAGGGTAGGAGTATGGTAGGAGTAGGGTAGGAGTAGGGTAGAAGTAGGGTAGGAGTAGTGTAGGAGTAGGGTAGAAGTAGGGTAGAAGTAAGGTAGGAGTAGTGTAGGAGTAGGGTAGGGGGTAGCACACCACGCGAACGAAGTAGCGCCGGGCAGCTAGAAATAATTTATATGGCAAAACAACGTTTGCCGGGTCAGCTAGTTCCTCTATAAACTTTCTCTGGTTTTCAGAACACTCAACGTCAAATTCTGTGGCTTCCGACAGCAACCTAGAGCAACAGCCAAATCATGCAAATTACATGACTATGAACATATATACCGGATCGTTCAAAGTCAGCAGTTGCTTGAGAACACCTGACACGGCGTTACCGTTTGTCTGCAAGAAAGTTGACGATGAGTCGTGTCCGACAATTGACCGTGGTAAGTATTTGTCATGGGTTTTCTTTGACGTCTTTCTTATAAGGTTAACCTGCTACGATTTATTGGTTAAGCACCTTGTAGCAACCTTGTGACTGTATGCCGACGTTTTCATTGCTTACACATTCATGATCCTAGCGGGTGAAGGGGAACGCAGTTGAAAACAAATGACGCGCACCCGACTGCACAAGATATTCCGCTGTCAAAGAAGAGTCTCCAGATTTCCCTATAAAATATCTCGTGATTTACTTCCGCTAAACGAAAATTCAAGTAAATAAACAATTTTAAATACGAGTTTGTAGTTTTCCCTTATGGCTACTCTAAGACCATCGGTCCTCAAAGGTAACTATATATAAATAAGTAGGTGTCGTGAATAAAATTAGTTAAAACTATACGCTATAATTTTCTGATTTCAATAGCTTCTTTCCGTTACAAATTACACATAGGACTGGCCCAATTGCCAAGGGAAACCAAGGCAAGGGCCTGGCCGAGTCATGGAGAATAATTAGTGAGGGTCAATGTTCGAGACTTTAATTATGTAACTAATATTAGGTACGTAAAAAATCAGGGAACGACAAATAAATTGGCATCCTATTATTATTTCAGGTTAGAATTACGCGAATCATCGAAAAAATGTTACAAAGTGAATGAGAAGCCACTAATATGGCAGGAAGCTATGAAGACGTGCTTCTTGGAGGGAGGGATACTGGCAGTCATAGAAGATGGTGCACAGGCACAAGACATTAGACGGATGTTGAGCTCAGCAAGGACATTGTACTACATAGTAGAGTTAGACAGCTCAACTCTCGCGATGATTTTTATACAGTAAAAGGTAACAATATAATTATTTCCTAAATGTAAGTTATTGCATCGTAACTGACAGTGTATTCCTAAACAAAAATACAAAAAAAAATCATGCTAAAGAGTTTGAGTTGCCACTATCCATCTCCTGGCTCCATCACCAGACCCTCGTTCCGAAGCCTAATCTTTTGGACTCGTCAAAACAAACCATATGAGCACCAACTCGAGAGGTTTCCTAGTAGCCACTGAAGAGTTTCACTATCCGCCTCCTTATTCCATTATCAGATCAGCTCCAAGATATACTATACTCTGCTCTGCACATAGCTACACCACTCGCGCATCGATAGCTCCCATCCATAGCACGCATCCTTCCATATAAAAAAAACATAGCTTAGTTGAACCCGTTTCCACCAGTGCTATGCTATGTGGACCAATGAATATGATTGGTGGATATCAAACGCATCCATAGCAACGCAGCATACACATCTTTGGTGGAAAAGCAGGCTAATCCGCCTTTAACTTTCCTATTGCTGTGACACAGGCCTCCTCTCTGTGAGAGAGAGTAGGCTGTCATCTAATTACGCGGGCCAAGTGCGGGTTGATAGATGTCACATGTCATCGAATTTCACGAATTGCACCTACTTATGACTATTAGTTTACTGGTGTAATGCTTGATTGATCTACTTTGGTTTATAACAATCTACCTATTTTTAAATTACTACATAAGACTGAAGCTGTGCGAAACAGTGCATCCTTACCCAAACCATTCGTTCCACCCGCTGAAGACCTGGAAGTCTTTAAACAGACTCCGGACCCAGGTTGGCCGAAGCAAGGAAAACACCTGTTCAGGTGGAAATTCATAGACGACTCCGCCTGGGAGTGCAAATGTGGTGCTGTTCCACAAATGATAGGACACATAATATCGTGCCCTGCGTGTCCGGTCAGCTGCACGTTACAGGAACTGATGGACGCTGGTGATGGCGCCAAACAAGTAGCCGAATTCTGGGCAGAGTCCATTTAGATTGCTATCGGTATCGGTATAAGTATTACTACATAATTACTATGAGTACCGGATATGCCAAATTAAAGGTTCAATATGGAATTATTAAAACTTTATTTACGTACCTACACTTGACAAAATTCATTCCCAAATTTGGACAACTTCCTCTTACTCTCTTCAAGTTTAACGTTCAAATGCCCTTTCCAATTCGATGCCAATATGTATGTAAATAGGTACATTATGTGTTACAGATGAGCAACTGATGCTATACCCAGGATTGTCTCCATGCGATAATACTGACAGATGAACGCCCAGAACTGTTTCTTAGACACGGAGTAAAGTTATACCAAACTTAAGCTGGACGTTAATACTGGTGTTTACTTTTACTCCGCGTTTATACACCGTTAAATTTTGATTGTTTTAATCCTTAAAAGGGGTCATTGTACTCATCATTATGAACAACTTTTACTACGGAACCATGTACTCCGTGTACGGGACCAACCCTGAAATCGTGAAAAAAAAAACAGTTGATCCATACATTATGTCGAGTTATGCGAGCATAAATCTATGGATTAACTGATTTTTTTTCACGATTTCAGGATTTCCGTAGTAAAAGTGGTTTATAATGATGAGTAGAACAGAATAGAATCGAACACTCTTTATTGTACACCATGCAAATGAAAGAAACATAAATATATAAAATTTTACAAAGGGTGACACAATGGGCGGTCTTATTGCTAAGAGCGATCTTTTAAAGACAACCTAAAGGTTGTCTCGATCTGGATTAAAACGATCAAAATTTACCGGTGTATAAAAAGTCTCGACACCATATTTACTTTATTGGTTGTGTGTAACATGGCGACGCATGTGTTATTCAAAATAATTATGCCTATTGTACCTCATCATCAGCCTATAGCAGTCCACTGCTGGACATAGGCCTCTCCTATTGCATTCAACTCGATTTTCGGCAACTCTCATCCAGCTGCTACCAGCCATCCTGCGAAGATCGTCGCTCCACCTAGCCTGAGGGTGTCCCATCTTACATTTACCGATTCGCGGTCTCCACTCAAGAACACGTCTACCCCAACGGTCATCGGTTCTACGGCTAATATGACCGGCCCACTGCCACTGGTACAAAGTTACAAGGACCTATTATGCTTTCAGTTGAGAATACAAGCTTGTTGGTATGGCGCACAAGTGAGAAAATTCTCTCAATACATAATATAAGACTTAATTGGTTACCCACTGCGATGATTCCAATTTCCCCTGGGGCCAGTAGAGCATGTTTTGCTCGTACCAATATTTATTAGACGACGATACTATATTATTATAGTGGGTATCACGCGAGCCTACATCACAGGCGGGAAATTGAAAACCATCGAATCATATTAGGGATTTGAGTGAATATCGTAAAAATATAAGCAAACGGTCTTTTGGAATAGTCCCAAAGAATAAAATATTCTCGTTTGGTTGGAATTGGATTTATTTTATTAATATTGCCAGTTTTGTCTGCGTCAATGTTGGGTGTCATTTTAGGCACTGGAAATAAAACAATCTATAACATAAATAAAATTACAGTATCTGTTTGTAATGTCGAAATAACAGCTTTCTACTAAAGTTTTTTTTTTTCTCTGTCTGTCGGTTTGTTTGTTCCGACTAATCTCCGAAACGGCTGGACCAATTTTGACGGGATTTTCACTGGTAGATAGCTGATGTTATGAGTAACTAAGACTTAAGCTCGAGTACTTTTAATTTAGTAAAATGCCACAAACATAGTCGTAGGCAGCAGCTAGTATGTATATTAGAAAATAAAAATCATAATTGTGACAACAATGGAAAAGTCATGGTGATTTTTAGAAATTTTGACGGTAGTTTATGTTACAAAGATCACCATCATCTGCCTAGCCTTTTATCTACTATGTGGGTTCGGTTTCCAGTCTAACCGGATGCAGCTAAATACCAGTATTTTACATGGAGCGACTGCCTATCTGACCTCCACAACACAGTTACTGCGGCTAATACGATACCCCTTGGTAAGACTGGTTGTCGGACTTTCGGGCTACTGACGACCCATCTTTAACAGTCGTTACGACTGTTAAAGATCCACGAATGACAGCCGGGACCAACGGCTTAAGAATTATTCACGCTACACCGTGTTGCGATGAAGTGATTCATGCCCAGACCGTGGCTCGGCCGTGTCTCGGCTGTGCGCCGCCGGGACTCGGCCCGGGCACGACGCGGCGTTGAAATGTCGGTGGGTATTGTTTCTCGGCTCCGGCACGGCCCGGCCCCGACACGTTATAGCATGAACATATGCGCCCGGGCGCCCGCAGAGTAGTCAACGTCAAATCTTAGTGAGGTGAGCAGCTCCACAGCAAAATCGACGACGAAAAATTATTAGAATATGTCGTGCTAAGTATCCTGTGATTTACGACATGAGCCATCCTAAGTATTTAGATAACAAATACAAAAATATTATTTGGAAAACCATTTGCAATTGCAATAGCTGCCAATTCAAATTGTGAAAATTGCATATTTACTTAAGGGTCTAGTCTATCGATATATGAAATCACTAGCTGACAAAAACCACATAACACAGATATAGTCGTGCAAATAATACACCCAAACAGCCCGGTGTAACATGAATGACTGGCCCGGCCCGGTCGCCACACGGTGTAGCGTGAATCATAACGTGCTTTCCGAGACACGTATGCTACAAAGATCAACTGGAATACTAACTACTGGGTATCAGCAGCTTATAGCAGTCCACTGCTGGACATAGCTATTGCACGCCATTCAACTCGATTTTCGGCAACTCTCATCCAGCTGCTTTCAGCCATCCTGCGAAGATCATCGCTCCACCTAGCCTGAGCATCGGTTCTACGGCTAACTACTGGGTATATTGAAAACAAAGATTAAATAAATAAAAAAGTGATATACATAAAATTGCTTTATTAAAAAAATACAACTAAATAATTATCAAAGCCTATATTGAAAGATCATGACAAACAAAGGCAAAGAAAGAGTAACAATTTAAAAAATGGGCGTGTGCCTAAGACCACATGATAGAAGTGAAAACGACTTGAGCAGAGTATACGCGATTCAGCGTCACCGACCGACTGGAGACGAGCTGTACCTACAGAAAGAGCGAAAAGTGCACCTTAAGAAGTTTTCACTTCAAAAACAGACAAAATTAATTTAAGTATATCAAAGTTCATTACTTTAACTGTTTACTGAACTATGTAAGCGTAGGGCAGAGGAGCTCGAAAGTATGGCAGCGGTACACTTGGGTTTGATTCTAGCATATTTGCCGGGACAATGGCATGCAGTCTCTAATGGTGCGACTGAATTTCCATGAATGAAAATTTGGTGCACTAACCGCTCTGCTGTCACACGAATCTCACGTCGCCTTTGTATGATCTGTCGTCTCAGGCAACAACAGTGTACCCTATCGTTCAAAAAAAGTTGCTGGCTGTTTTGTAAAACAACACAGCCTGTGAGGCCTCCCGAACCCCGAACGTGTCGTGATTAGAATGCGATTGTCCCGTTCACTTGTCACTCATTTGTTCGGAAGAGCTGAACACGCCCTCTACCAACGCGACGATGCATTCAGGTTCACCGCGTATTTGCGCGACGATTGCTTATATTAGGAGTTAGGACACAGGGTAAAGGCTGAAACACACATTTGTAAGCTACCACAACAGTATTATATTATTGATTTTGATTGTTGGTATGTTGCAACAATAACAGATAATATACGGACGAAAACGATTAAAACATGATTTGGGCAAAACTATGAACTATACTAAAATATCAATACCGCTACTGGCTACCTTCCTTCTTTGTTTACAGTGTCATATTTCTTTTCTTCTGTTTAACACTAACTTCCATTTCACAAATGAAGGGTACTTTTTCAACACAATCTTTTGTTCCAGTGTAAATAGTCTCCTGATTCCAAACGGTCCCACAGTCATAATTTTCGCTATTATACGGGTTTTGATACATATCACTAAATTTTTGACCTGTAAAAGAAATAAAGTGAATTATTAAAATGTTCATTTAAATGTGTGAGTAGTCGATGAAGAATCAATAATTATTTTAGCAGCGCAATAAACATCTGAATAAAAATATTGAAAAAAGATCACGAGCACAAATATATTACTATGGAAGGCTCGGCAATAGTATCTGATTTCATGATTCATCTACAGGGTGGCAGGGACATCGACGCGCAAACTGTAACCATGAATTCAGCACATGAGTTTAGACCCCATAGCGTAGAAATTTTTCGTCGGTTATCAAAAAAAAAATCTTCTATTCCACAGAAAAGTGCAATACCTACGCGGTCATAATGTATGGAACAGAAGATTTTTTTTTGATAACCGACGAAAAATTTCTACGCTATGGGGTCTAAACTCATGTGCTGAATTCATGGTTACAGTTTGCGCGTCGATGTCCCTGCCACCCTGTATATCTATACTTATAAAAAAGCTGAAGAGGTTGTTTGTTTATTGAACGCACTAATCTCTGAAACTACCAGTCGGATTTAAAAAAATATTTTTGCATTTTACAGCCCTTACTAATGAAGGCTATTTAAGATCACGAAAAAAGCCAGAAAAGCGAAAACAAAGTAAGTACTAGCATGGGCAAGCGTTGCAATGCGACGGGGTGGAACATATGTGATCATTTGTGGAAGGCATAATATGCAAGAGAGAGCAGTGGTGGCCCAGTGGTCTCGGCCCGGAATTACGAGTTGTAAGCCGCGAGTTCGAACCCTGGCAAGCACTTTATTTTATGTAATAAATTTCATCACCACTGCTCTCAAAACGGTGAAGGAAAACATCGCGAGGAAACCGGCATGTCGTAGAACCAGAAATTCGACATCCGCCAACCCGCACTGAGCCCGAGTGGTGGATTATGGCCCACTCCCCTCTTGCAGTGCGAACGTTATAGCTGAGTATAAACAATTGGCAGCACAAATATGTGATGCGAAGTACAGACAAGAACACCAAAAATATCTGTCGAGACAAGTGACGCTAAAATATAGGATGCAGCATGGGCTTAAAAAATGTGTCAATTAAATATTGACCGACATACCTATTAATCATAAATCCTACTTGGTTAAATTCAGAAGAATATTTATGCTCGTGACTGTACGTGCAGCTTTGTTACTAAAAATATTGTTGAACATACTACGTCAATAACCCCAAATATTTAACGATTCCTCGAAATTGTTCACGAAAAAACATTTACTTTTATAGAAAATTAAAAAAGATTGTTACCTTTTACTGTGTAATATTCAGCACTTGAGAAGAGCCTTCTCACTCCTACGAAATATTGTTGTCCATTTTCCGCCAGGTCTCTAATTTCTTGTGCCTGTGCCTTGTTTTCAAAAACTGCCAGTATTCCTCCCTCCATGAAGCAAGTCTTCATAGCTTCCTGCCACGTCTGTGGCTTTTTATTTACTTTGTAACATTTTCTTGATGTCTTAACGTATTTGTAACCTGAAATTATAATTCAATGCCTATCAAACATTGACTATGCTAGCTACGTATAGTCTTATAGAGGTATGAGGAACAGAGTATAAAGTTCACTCATCCTCTATAGAAGGGGAGGATCCTCCTCCCAGACGTGTTGTGTCTGGTGGGCAACTGCCCGACGATTGATATCGGGACGCTAGTAGCGCGGTAAACTTGCGCGATGCAGGATTTTGAGTGACATCAGTGTGATGCGTATTTCGCATGTGTCGATGTAGATGCCACCACAGTCTTGAACACAGAGCTTCAAACCTGTCTCCAAATCCGCGGCCAAAAAGTCTCCCAGCTGTCGCGTCGCTAGTCGCTACATGCGCGCACTTTCATAAAACCCGTAGCCTTGACGTAAGCGACAAATTAGTTGTGGAGACAAAAGTTACTTGTGGGCGCCCTCCCTAAAGCTTAGAACATGTTTCTCTCAAAGAAAGAACAGTCACATGACGTCGCAGAAAAAGCAGGAAATATACCACTTACCACTATCAACAGTCGGACACGACGCATCTTCAACTTTCTTGCACACAAACGGTAACGCCGTGTCAGGTGTTCTTAAGCAACTGCCCACATTAAACAATCCACTGTCTATGTTCATGGTTATGCAATTACTGTGATGTGGCAGTAGACTACCCTCGGCTGGCAGTGGATATGGCGTTGAGTGTCCTGAGAAATGGAAGAAGTTTTTATTCAAATGTCGTGCAGTGCTATTATCGTAAGCTTAAACAATGTTGACCACGCCTTGAAGTTGTTTTACTAACTACAGACTAACACATAACTGGCTTCCAGCTTCTGTGATCAGCTGGGCAAAACATCGTAGAAGTCCTCATACAGATAGTGGTTTGTATATGAAAATGCGAGCACCGATTCTAGGCTCAGTTAATGTAAAACTATGCCAATATGTAGATTAAATAAACAGTGCAGCAATATTATACAAAATTTTATATTTCAACTATACCGTGAGTATTTATATATATATATATATATTTATGTTTATATATTTTGGTATTATGTATTTATTTAAGTGTACTTTTATATATATAATTTGTTTTTGCATTATATGTGTAGGTATATTTAATATTTTAGTTTTAGACTTCACACATTCATATTTTTTCTCTTCTTGTTCTCACACACTATTGTCTACATTTCTTTTTTACTTCTCCTTTCGCAGGTCTGCTGGAAGAAATTTCTTAAGAAATAAGCACCTTTGTACTCACATTATATCTATGTCATATCAATATGTATTTTACTGTGTGTACATAAATAATAAAATAAATAAATAAACTATGGAATACAGGTACTTTGTTGGCAATGCATCAACAATACCCATTGTGTTGCAGCAGTCTAAAACACGATAACCACTTCCCATATTTGAAACCTAATACATGGAAAATTAAACAAAAAGTGTGTACTTTGTTATAGTATCAAATTATAAATACTCACCGTCAACAGTCATAAACTCTCCTAAATCAAATTCGTCGTGCAATCCAACGAAGATTTCCGTCACATTAGGAACTTCATTCATTCTTTTTGTCAAATTCTTCACTAACGTCCACTCTCCCAGGGCTTTCGGGTAGAACAGAGTAGCTCCTTCGTCATCACAAGTAAAAAAAGCGGAACTCCAAGCTGATCCACTCACATCCCAGTGAACTTTATAAAAGGCGTCGAACTCCTCAACGTACGTATAGTCTTTTCTATAGAACTGTACATGGCGAGAGTATGTCGAGGGCAGACATACACCTGTAAAAGTGAAATTGCAATGAATATCGACAAACTGACGTAAGGAAATGGAATGCTATCAGTGTAAGAAAGATCTACGTTTTGGAATGGGCAACTTTCTGACTAACTGACCGACTCTTTGACAGTTAAACACTGCCTGTAAATGGATAAATTGCAATAAATGCTTTGAGTTTGAGTGTGTAACTGCAAAAAAAAACTTTGCAGTCGACGCAGTAGCAGACGCGCAGACGTGGTTCTATTGTAAAATGATTACCTTGCTGTACCATCCAAATTAGGAACATTATAGTGCACTCGCACCGACTGTCAATGTCATCTTTAAATTATTTGATCGACGGAAATAGAACGATGTTTTGATTACAATCGTGAAATGAATTTAAATGATCGGGCCTAACTAGTGGAGATCTATTAGGTATTATATTCTACTGAACAAGAGGCTCCCGAGGACAGAAAACGGTGAATTTAAAACTGTCTGCATCTCAGATAACATCAAACCACATTTCATTAAAGATTATGGACTTTTCAATCAATTATTATTAGGTACTAAGGGCCGGTTTTTTGATAGTAGTAGTTAAACTCTAGCAATTGTTAAAAATAGTAACTAATCGTTAAATTTTTGCAAAATGTGTTTTTAGATAAATTTTTAGTTTATATAATGGTTATTTTAGCTAATAGTTAATTATTTGACCATTAGCAATGATATTATATCATTAAATAAACTAAAAATGATTACGGAGTTATTACGTTTACAAAGGTATAAAGAAAAGTACTCACCTAGTAAAACTGCGGAGAAAATTATGCACTTCATTGTTGTATAAGATGCCACACTGTACTAAATGAGTTTAGGTAGCACACATAACCTTTATACACTCGTATTTTCTTGTTTATGGTCGGGTAAAAACCTCGCATAAAGCGTACATAGACACTTTTGTTATACAGGCTGATCTAATGTAAAATTGCATGCTTGCTTTAAAATATTAAACACACTTAATCAAACTCACTCAATGCATTTATTTAAATTAAAACAATTATAGCGACTTACAGGCACTTTTGAACTATAAAGGAGTCGCCCATTCAGCAAGAGAAGCTAGCCATTATATGTGTTTTCATTTATTTGCGTAGCAACTGTATCTATATAAATTAATAATACCTAGTTTTAATATCAGTCCATCGTGGCCATCCAAACTCATGGACCAATAATTATTTTTGTTTCCATATTACACCATTTGGGGGTTGATCTTGGGTGCACAGTGCGTACAGGGATAATCGTCTGTTGGTGCTTCATTTCCTTAACATAGCTAGCGAGTCAAACGGTCCCCCTGCGAGTTGACTTAAAAGTCTCGTATAACCAAAGGAGGTTATGGTCCTGAAATATGCAGAAATACTTAGGTTTATACCATAATTCAAGTGTAATGAAATTATTTATTTATTTATGTAAGACCATATTTAAAGGGACTTCACAAGTCAGTGTTTGTATTGGGTTCTTCTTACCTGGATGGCGTTCTTCATGAAATTAACAGGGTAATGTAAAATCTTCTTCTAAGCGTGTTGATAGGAATCGGACCAAGATCGTGGCTAGGATTTTAGCGCCATCAGTAGCGTCCATCAGTTCCTGTAACGTACAGACGACAGGACACGCTGGACACGATAGTAAGTGTCCCATCGATTGTGGATGAGCACCACATTTACATTCCAGGGCAGAGTCATCTATGCATCGATGTAAAATAATAATAACATTGGCGTATGGAGCACCATGCGTACGCTAGTCAACATCACCTTGCTGATTGGTAATTTTTACCACAGCATAACCTTTTTTTTGACTATATCGTGGAAATACGAGACGCAAGAAAGGAGGTGAGTATACACACTAGGAATTTCTCCTGTATCGTGGGTGCGTTTACATACATTTAAACTCACATACACAAACAGCCATAAATATGTAAGAACATATGCTGCAGCGTCTCCAAAATTAATTGGGATAAGGCCTAGAGGATGATGATAATCGTGAGTACATTTCACAAACGCGAAAAAATCTCACTTGTTTTAATACCTAGAACATCATCATCTGCCTAGCTTTTTCCCAACTATGTTGGGGTTGATTTCCAGTATAACCGGATGCAGCTGAGTACCAGTATTTTACATGGAGCGACTGCCTATCTGACCTCCACAACCCAGTTACTGGGTAACACGATACTCCTTGGTAAGACTGGTTGTCAGACTTTCGGGCTTCTGACGACCAGTAAGGACAGTGAAAGATCTACGAGTGACAGCTAGGACGCGCTATTCGAGGCACGGAGGGGTCTTGGTATGTAGAGATGGTCTCCCATCCACGGACCAACCGCCGTCAGCGTAGCTTAACCTGGTCGATCGACGCGTGCAGCTGTTATTACTTAGCCACAAGCCCTTAATACCTTAAAGACCTCAAACAAAAATCAAACATGCTGTATGTGATATACTTTTTTTTATCGCTGGAAGTCAAAGGTTGGTTTATAACTATCCTTGCACATACAGCAAAGTATATTATGTATAGCATAATTATTATGTAGGTCGTTAATGCATATCGACTATCAAAGTATGCAAACATCTCACTTTTTTAGGGTTCCGTACCCAAAGGCCCTTATTGCTAAGGCTCCGCTGTACCTACGTCTGTCACAAGACTGTATCTTTTGCACCGTAATAGGTAGACACTTGAAATGTTCACAGAGTGTGTAATTCTATGGCTGCTATCTATACTAATCTTATTCTTATAATAAAGCTGAAGAGTTTGTTTGTTTGGAACGCGTTAATCTCTGGAACTGCTAGTCTGATTTTAAAAAATATTTTTGCATTTGGTAGCTTAATTCTTGAGGAAGGCTAGGAAACACAAAAAAAGGCCAAAAAGAACGCTAAGCGAAAACGAATTAATAGCACGGGCAGGTGATGTGAGGCTACGGGATGGGTCGGGGGAAGAAAGTTCACGCGGGTGAAGTCGCAGGCAGAAACTAGTAAATAATAAAATAGTCCATTACGATACGTGCTACTTAAGTACGGGTTTAGGTCACGACGTTTATTCTTAGCAGTCTGCTATACAAAAAAAAAATGCTAAAAATATTTTAATTAAGAATATATATGTATAATTATTATATATACATGTATATAAAATATAGTTAAAAATGAAAAGGGAACCCATTCAAGAATTAACGTTTTTTTTCAGATTTTTTTGTGGTACGGAACCCTACCTTTATGAGTCCGACGCGCACTTGGCTGTTTTTTACTGTTTCGGAGAAGCATAGTATCTCGCTCTCTTATTACATGGGATTAAAACTTAACTGACTAAATGTGGGTGTACTATCATATGTATAGGTACAGTCACGACGAGCATCAGTATGTAGGTATACACTCGGCTTTATTCAAAAGCGGTTTAGTCCTTTATTTTTGAATGCAATTTTATTTTGCTAAGAACATAGTATTTTCAAACCCATAGGTTTTTGCAATGTGTCGTATTTCATTGTTGTTTTCGTTATTTTACGCAAAAATCGCTATTGAAAGTTTCCAAGTGTTGACATATTAGTGCTGGTGACTGTACACCTCTGCTCAAACCCTTCGGAGAAAACAAGCGTGATGTTATGTTATCGGCCGACGGGCACTGTCAACTCTAGTAAACCCTTGGTAAACCAATACGACGAAGAATTAGAAGAATATTACCGCCGTATTTCTACGTTGATGTCGTGGTGGGGCTTGCGCGGTGAAACAGGTGAGGAGCCAGACCATGAGATACAAAAACCCACAGGGCGGTATATGGCGAGCTGTTGAGCAGTAGCGACGCTACGAACTCCCGGGAGAAGATTTCTTCCTCACCGTTTTGGAGGTGTTTTCGTGTTTTCTAAGACGATTGATGATATTTATTTTTTTCATTCTTTTTTTGGCGAGTTAAAATAATTAAAAAATGATATTGAAATGAACACTTTACAATTTTTGGTCAATATTTTGAACTTGCCAGGTTCTAACTTGAAAACAATAAACTCAAGCTGATATTTGATTTTATCGCCGGCATGCCCTCTGTATCATTTCATCATACCTACTATTAGCAACGCTCTTTATGAAGTTCAACTAAGCGCCATCTTTTAACAGAATCAGAAATTAAATGAGAAGCTGTGATATTGCCAACATACGCTGTGGCGTGTGCGATGCGGTTTCGTATTGGTAGTACTTCAATGTCACAACAGATGGCAGTATACACCTACAGTGGAGGAACTAATCAAACCCGTTGGTTTGGTATATTTATTTATTTATCCATTTATTTCAGGCATCAAGGCCCATATAAAACACATACAATACAATATTAATATAACTTAAAAATACTATAAATACATACAACATTATAATTACACTAAAAACTAACTAAGTCACACGAAGTGTCTGCGTCATATATGTCCTCCATTAATTTCTACATTTTTATAACTGTTATATCCATGGGTACACCATGGATATAACAGTAATATCTATACAACTCCATTGGGCCCGTGTAGACACAGACCGAAACGAGACAGAGAGGAGACCTGCAGTGCGATTCTGTAACCATCTCACCGTGAAAACTTAGGTGAAGTGAGCTGTCATTCCAACTAATGCTAGGGATTGACACTATTGACAGCTATCTCTAAGCTCACTTCACCTAACTTTTCACGGAGAGATTTTTACAGAATCGATCGGCTGTGTACCAGCAGTGGTAACATTATAGGCTGATAGACTAAGGTTTAATATGCAATTTGCCAAGTATTGGCAGAATTTTATTTCAGGTACCTATGCAATAGGGGGAAGTCAGGCATCGTTTAAAACAGGTGTTTCTTGAGTCGTTTCGAAGAATTTATTTTTTCACATACTAGCTGCACCCCGCGGTTTCAGCCGCATAGGTTTCGTTCCCGTGGGAATATCGGGATAAAAAGTATTCTATATGTTAATCCTGGTTATAAACCAACTGTGTGCCAAATTTCATCCAAATCCTTTCAGTAGTATTTGCGTGAAAGAGTAACAAACATCCATCCATCCATACAAACTTTCACGTTTTTAATATTAGTAGGATAGTAGGATTAACGAAGGTCTATCATGCGGCCGTCTCATTATATTTATTTGTCAGTAGGTACCTATTTTTTTGGTTTATTTTTGCAATAATAATCAACTCTCACTATTTATGTACAGTCGCCAGCAGATTAAGCTACCCGAAACTGTCAAATCCCAATCAACCTTGAACCTTAAGCGCTCCTGCACACGATGCCGCCACCGCGCCGTCGCCGCGCCGACGCCGCACCACTACACTGTACATACGAGTCGCGCGAAGACCGCCACCGCGCCGCCGCCGCGCCGCCACCGCGCGCGGTCCTCGTCTCGCCATCGCGCATCTATTTGATTCATTCCATTGCCGGCCGCGATTCATGCGCGGCCGGCAATGGAATGAATCAGGATAATGAAATAACTGGGAACGCGCGCGGTGGCGGCGCGGCGGCGGCGCGGTGGCGGTCTTCGCGCGACTCGTATGTACAGTGTAGTTGTGCGGCGTCGGCGCGGCGACGGCGCGGTGGCGGCATCGTGTGCAGGAGCGCTAATGTTGAAAATCTATTAAATAAAGACAGAATGTTGTGGCTTGATGTGCTGGCGTCTGTACATATTCGTTACTATTTTTTATCTGACACATATTTATTTTATTTAAGTATGTATACACACGTCACGTTGCAGTGTAAAACTGATTTACATCCGTCACCTCACTCATCAGTTTCAAACCAGTGTCGAGCACTAGTTGTCTGGCATTTTTGCTGAACTGGGCCTTTTTGGTGCAGCCGTGAGGCACACTTTCCTGCTATTTTCTTACATCGGACTCACTTTCTATTTGATTTTTATTTGTTGCTATCTGATTTAAGCATCTGCTGTATCTTTTAGTCTGTGCTAAATAAATGTATTTTCTTTCTTTCTTCTTCTTTCTAAATGAGCTCCGGGACTGACTAAGATAACAGAAATATATGTATAATGTTAAAAATTATACTGTGGTTATCAATACTTAACAAGCATGTTGATGATGATCACCTCAGTGATTATATTAAGTAAGTTGCCAGGTTTTGAAAGGGGCTTGTAGCTAAGTCATAAAAGCCGCACGGGTCGATCGGTCAGGTTAAGACACGCTTGCCGCGGTTAGTACGTGGATGAGTGACCATCTTTACATACCAAGACCCCTCCGTGCCTCGAAAAGCAAGTTAAGCCGTTGGTCCCGGCTGTCATTCGTGGATCTTTGACAGTCGTTACAGGTCGTCATTAGACCGAGTCTGACAACCAGTCTTACCAAGAGGTATCGTATTAACCTGTCACTGGGTTGTGGAGGTCAGATAGGCAGTCGCTCCATATAAAATACTGGTATTCAGCTGCATCCGGTTAGACTGGACGCCGACCCTAACATAGTTGGGAAAAGGCTAGGCAGAGGATGAAATTGTCAGGTTTTCTCGAACTTCGCTTCTACAGCCATCTATCGTCGATTTCAGTAAACTGCGTGTTATACAGCTTTAGGACTGTCCAAACTTATATTATATCATGGTAAGTCTGTGCTATGTATCTGTCGCAGAAAGATGGTTTAAGCCGTGATATAGTTATTTCCCTAGTGATATAGCCATATCCCGTAATTTAGTCAAATAAAAGCTGTTCATACTTACTAGGAATTATTCGGTCTTACTAGGAATATAATTATGAAACGAGCACGATCTAGTAATATAACTATCGTACTAGACTAATCTCAATTGTTGTAAAAGCGGGGTGCAGTGTGCGGGACGCTCCCCGCGGGATTATATTTTTGGATTTCAAGGTAGGTACGAGTATGTCACATTATACTTTGAAATCTAAAATATGTTTTTGATATATTTGGTTGATTCTATGCCTAAATGTAAATCAGATTGTTTTTTATTAATGTGAATTTTTTGAATTACTACTTTTTACATTGTTTGTTTTGGTTGTGACGATTGAGTACCTAATCAATAAAAGCGTTTGGATTGGACAGTTGTGCAAATCAAAGAAAATTATATCCTTAGACTTTCACAAGATTAGTCTAGTAAGATAGTTGTCTTTTGTAGATCTTTGACAGTAGTTACGGGTCTTCAGAAACCTGAAAGTCTGACAACCAGTCTTACCAAGGGGTACCGTATTGCCCAGTAACTGGGTTGTGGAGGTCAGATAGACAGTCGCTCCATGTAAAATACTGGTATTCAGCTGAATCCGGTTGGACTGGAAGCTGACCCTAACATAGTTCGGAAAAGGCTAGGCAGATGATGAGTCTAGTATACTATAGTAGTGCTCGTATCATATTTATATTCCTAATGAACCACTTTCATTTATCTATATCACGGCTTCAACCATCTTACTGCGACATACCTATCTATCAATTCACGACCACGGTGAATCCACCACTCACTAGGTAAATTAGTAATAAAACACTTTTTAACTTAAATTATTTATTTTAATGACTGTGAGAGAGTGTTTAACATTAAGAACTAAATATCTAATAATATATTAGTGATTTAATAAAAATACAGTCTAAAGAATAATATCAGAGGTACTAAAGCCACACTGTTCACGTTACTATATGCGCTATTGTGATTCATCGTAGGAGTAGTTTTTGATTCATCATGAATGCTCCTGTGTGAATGTTCCTTAATTTTCTCAGGTCTTGCCTCGTCGGACGCCATATTATCGTGGTCATAATTATGTTCAATCGGTTTAGCAGAAACAGTAGCCAGACGGACAGTTGTAAATGTTTCATTATCCTTATTAGATTTTACAGTTATATTTTCTTTGGGTTTCGTAACATCGTTTATAAGAACGTTGGGTGTTGCTTGAGTTGACCGCAGCATATGATACTCTGTGGTATGTCTTGTAGACTTCGATGTAGTTGCTGGACTAGTAGTTACTTTGGTAGTTGTTTCTACCTTTGTGTTTACGTGTACGTTCGTGTGTGTTTTATTTCCAACATTTACTGTAGTTTTTACACGGTCGCTACTTTTAGTACAGTTTGCCAAATCTCTAATGTCTATGTAAAAGAGTTTTCCATTGAGTTGTGATTCATCGTAGTATTCGTAGTCATTGTTTTGAACTTGAGACTCCTCTTCCACGAACACTTGAGGCACATTCTTCTCGGTATCTTCGGTTTTCGCCCACAGTTCCCTCAGGTTGGTGTCAGGATAGCATTTCAAGTTTTCTGTAGCGCGCTTAAAATAGTCGTTTTGTGTCTTGTTCATCAGTGACATGAACCAGTCCAGGCGGCAGTCGCAGGGGAAGTTGTTATCTGGAAATTGAAAGTGAAAATTGAATATCATTATGCAACTTTGTAAATGTAATATTAAAGTATATTGCTATCTTACTCAATTTTAAACCCCTCACCGTTGTTACAATAATATATCAATATATGTATTATCAGTATTAGTGATCATCAATATAAAATAAATATCCAGATCGGAAACTTTAATGAACAGTCATGTTTTCATAATGTCTACACTTGGCAAACGGGTTGGTGATCGTCCCATATGTCAATACCCTCTACACAATATCGGTTTCGATGGTAGGAGTTTGTCTAAGTCACACAAAAGTCAAAAAGTAAAATGTCTTGGACGAATGGAACCATCCGTTCCATCACTAAGATAACTGATGTCACTTGGAAGGCTGCCACGTTAAAATGGAACTGGGCTGGACACATCTGCCGCATGTCAGACGATCAACGGGCCAAACTTACGACCCAATGGGTCCCTCTTAATGGCAAACGACATCGCGGCAGGCCCAAACGGAGATGGTGGGATGAGCTGGACTCCTTCAACAAGAGCTGGTCCTTGGCAGCTTTGAACAAAGAGAAGTGGAAAGAGAGTAGGGAGGCCTTTGCCCTGCAGTGGGACATCGCAGGCTGATAATAATAATGAAATATGATTTAAAAAAAATATCTCACCTTCCACATCTAAGTTGCTAGTGTTGCCGTAGAAATTCTTCAATATAGGTGACATGACTTGCGGCTTCAGTTCAATAAGCTGGTTGCTCTTGAAACTCAACATAGTTAGAGATTCCAGTCCTTCAAATGTCCTTACATTTTCGATATTCACCAGCTTGTTGTGTGCCAAATTCAAGGCATTCAATTGTCCTAATCCGTTGAACGCTTTCTCGTCCAGCATTTGAATTTGATTCTCTTCTAAATTCAAAGTTTTTAAATTGATTAGTGGCAAAAACGTATTGTCGCCGATCACTTCAAGGCTATTAGTACTAAGGTCTAGTTTTTGCAAATTTTTCAGCCCCGAGAAGGTCTCACTGTTCAAACTAAACAGACCATTTCTATCCATTTCTAGTTCTCTTAAATTTATTAAATGCACGAATGCTCTGTCATGTATGGTTGTTATTTTATTGTTTGTCAAAAACAGTCTCTCTAAAGATGGCAGTTCAACGAATACGTCCCTGTTGATCTCAACTATGTGGTTGGAGTCTAAGCCGATGATTGATAAGTCTCTATGATGGGCAAAGGCATGCTTTCCTAACACGTTGATCTGATTATCGCTAAGCGTTATTTCTTCGATAACGCTCAAATTAGCAAAGGCGAAAGCGTCAATTTTATCAATATTGCCGTACTTGATGTCGACTTTCAATAATTTTTCCATGAATTTAATGGCATTTGTGGGGATGTATGGAATGGCGATGCCTCTGGTGTTAGAGATGGTGAGTTTGTTGATGTCTTTTAACAATTCAAAACTATTCCATATTTTGTCATCTCGGTGGAGGTCTTTCTTTACCAGGTGACAACTAGCGGTTCTCTCCTTATCCATGGATTGGCTCTGAACACAGTAACACTGTACAGGGTTGGTATTGTTGTATACGGGGTCGCATACGTTTTTCGTTGTTTCACGTTTTTGATAGTGGTACAATTTTGCTTCAGCGAAGATAGATGCGGCGAACGCCAGCGTTATAATTCTCCAGAACGCCATGTTTATTCTTTGATATTCCGCACCTGAAAATGAAAAAGTTGTAATTGAGTTATGTATTTTGGCATGTATGTTGCTTAGGAAAGAGTTTTACAAAAAAAAGGGGGGAAAATTGTGTTAAGAAGATATACAGCACCATCTTCCGGTTTGCTAATCACGGCGAACTATTATAAGAAATTATAATGGAAAAATCAGATTACACTGCACAACACGGGAATCGAACCCAAAAACTCCAGCTCAGCAGTCGCTTGCCAACACTAAACCAACGACAATTATTTTCCTTTTAACTGTTCTTTGTTGCTATGGTCAAATAGTCGGAGTAATTGCGTACCACACTAACAAATGCAATCATTATGACGATTCCACAACTTTCATTGCGTTATCGTGGTCGAGCAGACGAAGTTTTCAAACATATGTACACAGCAATGGATTAGGAATTTATTTCAAAATCCTTGGGATTTTGCGTGACGCAATAGTGGTACAGGTTTTCAACTGCATTTACTGGAGGACTGATATAACACGTCAGTTGGTTCGGTACATTAATCCCGAAAAGTAATGAGCCAATTACAATGAGATTTCCATCATTCGAATATTTATGATTCGAGGCGGTTCCCGTTGTAAATATTAACTTTATGTTTCCGGGGTATTGGAGCAGATAACGTTAAAATGATGTCGCATTGCTGTCATACATTAAATGTTGCTGTATTAAATCAAAAGAAGAACCACTGCTACAAGAATATTTTGGCACTCAAATTACGTTGATAGGGGGGCGATGTTGCTAAACATTTTGTGCAATTCTTGAAATGGCACTTTAAATGAGTTCAAAGAGAAAATTGGCGGCTATAGTAAAAACACACATCTCAACACCTCTCTCCTTGAATTTGTATAATAAACATTTCCGGTATAGTACCATACAATTGCTGAAAGACTGTAAAGTTATGACTGTTAGACAGCTCTTTGTTCTCAATACCATCTTGCGCAGGCAGGTTTCTATGAAATGCAGTTGAGATCAAAATATGTCTGTGCTATAGAACGTTACAAAACTAAATTGGCTGAAAGACACTTTCGAGTATTAGGTAGTCGAATTTATAATACAGCTAACAAACAATGCAACATTGATGGCTTAAATAAATTCGAATGTAAAAAGAAAGTGAGTCAATGGCTCACCACTCTTACCTACGAGGAGACCGTTACTTTAGAAAAGTTACTTGCAAAGCTTTTCTAAAAAGTTTCTGCTTTTTCAAACAACTCTAACATACTACAAACGCATACATCACACACACACGACACATATACATAAAACATACACACGACACATACACATGACACTTACAGTCATACACTTACACTTTACACCACAAACCTCACCTAATTCACACTAGAGAGAAGCTATACATTTTTATTTATCTTTTATATAAGTAAATTTTTTCTATCGTTTGTTTCTTTGTTTTATAACTTTGTTTTCTATTAATGATTAGTTTTATAACTTTGTTTTCTTTTTGTACTCAATCGATAGCTACTTACCCAATGAAACTCCGTACCAGTTTTTTGTATAAATTGAGAAATGTATTAACAGAGAGAGTCCTGGCACCCATAACACAAGTTTAATCTTAGCTGGAGTCTGGGTGTTTTTCTATCTATAATATGTATGTATTTACAAAAAAAAAAAATTGTATATAAGTAGTTTATCAGCCATCTTGTTACCATAACACAAGCATTGTTGCTTAGCTTGGGACTAATGGTGCTGTGTGAAATGTCCAGGGATATTATTATTATTATAATAGCTTGGGTGCCAGTGGAGTAATCAGTGATTTATGCAAGTTTAATGCATAGAATTGACTTATTGCCGCAAATTGTGAAATTGGAAATAAAGTTATTATTATTATTAAGGTAAATAGTAGATTTGTATGTGTATATATCCTATTTATGTATAATAGATTTTTTTATCATTGTTCCTGTCAACTTTGGTTGAGAGGAACAGGTGCTTTGGCGTCTGTCACCTAATCTCTTCACCACCCTTGGTTGACTGGTAGAGAATGCCTAAGGCATTAAAAGTCTATCTTTGTACCTTTTTGTGCGAAAACTTTAAATAAATAATATAATAAATAAATAGTTTAGTTTTTGGCCACGCGCGAAAATAACCTTGTAGCGCTATAGTATTCATTCTTATCTTGAATAAAGACGATTAGGTACTTAAAATAATAAGAACGCGATAATTCGTTCATTTACAAAGGCCCGCTTGCACAACATACCTATCACTTAACATTTAGCGCTAAACGAATTCAAGAACATCGTTCTAGGCTGTTTTTGTCAATCGTTTGAAAATGAACACACACATGATCGTTTGAGACAGAATGACGTCGTTTCAAACATGTTTTGCGCTATACGCATTTAGTGATTAATGGTGTAAGCGGGCTAAGTGTGGTGATTAGGTACGACGATTTTTTCACAAACTCAAACTCAAAGCATTTATTTCAAACTAGCTGCGCCCCGCGGTTTTACCCGCATAAGTTTCAATCCTGTGAGAATATCGGGATTAAAAGTATCCTATATGTTAATCCTGCTTATAAACCATCTGTGTGCCAAATTTCATCCAAATCCGTTCAGTAGTCTTTGCGTGAAAGAGTAACAAACATCCATCCATCCATCCATACGAACTTTCACGTTTTTAATATTAGTAGGATAGGATAAACCAATTACAGGCACGTTTGAATTGTCAAGGGTCGGTCAGTCAGAAAGATGAAGCTAGTTGCCCATTTCAAAGCGTAGTAGATACCTATGGAGAAGAACGGGCAAGAAACTTCACGGACACTCTTTTAAATTATAAAATTGTTACAAAATACATCATTCACAACCACCATTCAGTATAATTCTAATAAAAGAAAAATTCTAAAATCATAGATATGGAAGCTTAAAACACGCTTCTTATCACCTTTCCTTACCAAAAGTTAAAAGTTAAAATCTCCCTCTTCACCACAGAAGAGCAAAAAAAACAAAATATTAATACGGACCACCCTGAAGCTCGAGATAAAATGTAAAACATTTATCCAAGTGATTTAGAAAAAGCGTTATTGGCAGTGGGTTTAAGTAAAGCCCCCGACACTCCGGCAAAGATCGACGGCCATTTTTCAAATGGGATTTAGTTAACTTCGTAACTCCGTACCAGGTGGCAGCCAAGGAAAACGTCTATATTACTTGTTATTTCATACAAATTGCTTGTTTCTTCTTGCTTATTTTCTTGGAGAAGGAAAAGAGTTTTGGACTTGCTAAGAATATTTGGATCGGTGGTGGCCCAGTAGTAACGGCCCCGACTTACGACTTGTAGGTCGTGGGTTCGAACCCAGGCAGGCGCTTTACTTTGTGTAAATTATCACCACTGCTCTCAAAACGGTGAAGGAAAACATCGTGAGGAAACCAGCACGGCCTAGAAACAAAAATTCGACGAAGACATGTGACATCTACCAACCCGCACCAGGCCCGCGTGGTGGATTACGGCCCACTCCCTCTCAAAAAGAGAGGGAGTGTGTCTTGGCTGATTATGCTTTTAAGATTTGCTATGGCGTACCGCAAGGTAGTGTATTAGGACCACCGCTATTTACTCTTTATATCAACGATTTTCCTAAATGCATAAAACACAGTATGACACTTTTTGTAAATGACAGCACGATAACCATGCCTTGTGATAATAAGCATGTGTATGAAACGGATACAAAGAATACACTAAACAAAGCGATTCTATGGTTAGAAAATAATAACCTCAATATCAACTTACTAAAACAGTAATACTTCCAATTTAAAAAACCGAGCAACCACGAAACAGACGATCAAGAATGCCCCGCAAAGAAAATTGCTGAGACAAGATACATCAATTCTATAGATCATAATGACGTCGCGTAAGACAGCCAATGTTTATCTATAACCCTTTTTTACTTTATGTTATGTAATTATTCTTATTTTGTCTTTTACTAGATATAATCCGTAAAATTAAGTTTTTTACAATTTACTCGTATATTATAAGTAAACATGCAAACGTAACATTTTGTTGACACGGCAATTTTTTCTGTATGACAAAGTAAACGCGACCTTATTAAAAATGTAACATTGCAAAAATCATAATAGAATGTGTTTGCAAAAATGTCTTACGATGATGCAAAAAAACGTAGTATACTAGTTTGCTCAATTTTAATATAACCATAATTAACGTAGATAAATAATTTATTATTTGTAGGAATTTTAGATAATACATATGTATAAGCACTTGAGTGAGATACCTGAGATACAGGAATCCAATTATTTCTTACCTACCTCTAGCTTAAGGCCCTAGTTTGTAAATATTTATGTAAATCAATTATTTCAATAATTCATTTTGTTTTGAGTTCTTTTGTATTAATATTTGCACACCATGATAATATAGTAAACATAGCACAACTATGTAGGTACTTTTAACACCCTGCATGCATTATTATATGTACACACATGTTTGAGCAAATAAAGTATCTGAATCTGAAGAATATTCGGCGATGTGTCTTTTTACTATCAGCCTGTTTTTAGCCATCGGTGGCTTTACTGATTCATATGTGTATTAGCATGGAGTAGTTAACAGAGAGTACTCAATTCTACGTGGAAGAGGCGACTGGTTTATTTGGTGTTTTTCAATACATTGTATTGTTTTATGTGGCGAGATCAAAATAAATTATTAGCCACATTGTTGGTATACCTGACTGGAATTCAATATTTTTCAAGAAACGGGTTTGGTTTAAAATTAAGAAATTATTAACTAGAGTTCCCTTTTTTGTCTTACTGAAATTGACTCTCTATCCTTATTCCAATGGTGTGTGGGCTAACCTCCACACGTTATAAAATTCTAGTAGGTCTAGGTACCCATATAAATCCTAAGAACTTTCTATGAATAACATACGAATAACAATACAAAAGGCACCGCCTACTGACAGTTACCTGCACATGCTCCACACTCATGAATACCTAGTACTTTGTCAGGTGCGACTAGTAATACCTCATTACGAATAATAAGTATTCCTGTCGAGTTCTATGAGTTATTACTATGGGTATCCATACCTGGATTATGAAGAATACCTGTCAAAATAATGTAGGTAGTATTTTGTATATATTATACCACACAAGTTGAGGCTGCGTTTGAATTTTGACGGTGTGTGATGTGTCGTAAGAGACAAGCCGCGCGCCCGATGAGATTTCCATTCGGCCAAAATGACGAACCTACATACAAACTTTTATCCTCTACAAGCTGACCCGGCAAAATTCACACCGCCTCAGAATCAATAATTAAACAAAATGTATGAGACAATGAATTATTTTCATTAATAAATTTTTTTCGTGAATTTTTCCCATGTTTTAATAGTTCTATTCGGGGCGGAGGACCAACAAATCAAAGATCATAAAAATGGGGCCAGCCGTACTCAAGTTTTAGATGGTGTAACTAACCCGACTTTGTTTTATTTATATAGAAGAAGACAGATTTAACCAGTCTTACCAAGGGGTATCGTATTACCCAGTAGGGTTGTGGAGGTCAGATAGGCAGTCACTCCATGTAAAATACCTACTTGTATTCAGCTGCATCCGGTTAGACTAGACTTAGAAGCTGACCTCAACATAGTTGGGAAAAGGCTAGGCAGATGATGATGAGATAGATTTAACCCCTTTAGGGGATGATATTTTAAACATGACTCCTTCTTAAGACTGCTCACCTGATGCACAAGAGTTTCTTATATTACGAATAATATAAGAGACTCTTGTGAGTTGTCTTGAGAGTTTCTTATATGACGAATAATATAAGAGACTCTTGTGCGTCATGTTTCTAAACCAAGCGTTTTAGGCCGTGCGTTGTCTGTCAGTAAATTAATTAACTTATGATTTTTATTAATGTATTTTTGGTGCCCACATAAATTTCATTTTCATGCTAATTTTGGTCGCCATGGGAACAAATTGCCTCAGTGATATGGTAATATGCTATTCAATGTACCTATAACCCTCGAGCTGGCATATTGTGTAAAAATATTTTCTTTCTTATTTTTCATAAAGCGTTTTCAATATTCTCTTTGGTATAACGTAAGTAGCAAGTACAAAGGAAGTAAAAATAAAAACACGAAAAAATCAAGTAGCTACGCTCCTACAGGCTAGGCGCCAGGGACATCCGGGACATCGATCAGTACATGATTCTGGACCCCCCTGAGTTGAAAAATTTCGTCGATAATTTAAAAAAAAAATTGACCATATATGGGACAAGCATTTTTTTTATTGCCGAAGAAAAATTTCCACGACCAGAATCATGTACTGAATCCATGGTAACAGATTTTGCGTCGATGTCCCTGCCACCCTGAAAAGACGTTTAACCCTAAAAACACTGTTTTGTACAAACAAAACAGTCCAACGACATCTGTTACCCCAGAACTAGGGTAATAATATTTTTGAGATTAACACAAAATTAGCTCGTAAAAGCCACCTGTGCCTGTGACTAACGCCGACTAAAACTGCCGTGAGGGTAATTACATTATATTTACCCTTCGTATGACATTGTTTTATGCTTTGAAAAGTTTTTTTTCGTAACCATTTCTTTTTTTTATGGCAGGTCGGTTTACTGATAGCCGAAATTATCTTTATAAGATAAGTAGGTAGTCCTAGGCACTCACAATTACATAATTATTTAACTTATATTAGTCAATTTTCTAATTGCTTGCTAGTTCGAAAATGTAAAAAAGATTAACAAACCAAGCTTTAAATTTGTTCGATATTAAAAAAAGGCACACCGAATTAACTCCTACATCTCTAAAACTAGACTATTTACCAATATCAACAGCAAAGCATTGCATCCATAACGAATTACAAACAGTATTTCACGCTGAATCATCAATTAAACAACACTTTAGAAAAAGTAAAATAAGGTTGTTCAAACACTATCTACCGCTACTTTGACGGCAGTTAGCAGCAGTGAAACGGAGCAGTGATTGATGGTAAGAATTTAATACAACGGTGTGTGCTTACATTATGATAACAAATGGAACTGACACGTCTGGAGGGTTACCTAAATAGGCTAGGACAGAAACATACAGGCCAATAGAGTCAGAAAAACATCTGTCGGTCTATTCTGTGAAAACGTTACTGTGATAACTTGGGTGAAGTCAGATGTCATTTCAACTAATGCTAGGGATTGACAGCCCAAAGTGGGTTGTCACAATATCTGCTGTTACTTTGACGGAACAACTAGCAGCAGTAAAACGGAACGGTGATTGATAGTGAGAATTTAATAGACCAGGCTTACATTATGATAATAAATGGAACAGAAGTGAGCTGTCATTCCACCTAATGCAGGCTAGGGAATGACAGCTCACTTCACCAAAGTTTTCTAGCCGGTATATTCTGTAAAAAAATCTCTCCGCAAAAGCTTAGAAGTGAGCTTGAAGTGAGACGCATGAAAACTCTGTAGCTGTCATTCCACCAGATTCTAGGGATTGACGCTATTGACAGCCCACTTCACCTACGTTTTCACGGTGTGATTTATACAGCGTCGGTTGTGTTTTGTTCAATTGAGTGGAGTGACACATCAGCCGAATTTACGCCACGGATATTCTGCGTGTTTACTTTGTGTAAGCCAATTTCAGCCTGCTTATGTCATGGATAATTTAATTAGCATGACACGTGAAAGCAGGTCGAACTTTCTGACAGGTATTTTCCGTATTGTGTCATTTTTTGATTCATTACATTTATTATTATTGGACACAAAGACATTTCTCATATTTTGATCAGCTTTATTTGTAAATACCTCTAACAACAATAAACAATATTCTCTTATTTTCTAATTTAATTCGTTTTGACAGATTTATATATTATTGTGGTTGTTTTTTGTGTAGTGCAAAAAGAAGCACTACTAATGTTAATGTCTTAACAATGGGTTATACCGTCAAGCTTTACCTGTCAAAGGAGACTTCAAAGATTAGCCGTGACTAACGAAATAATGAAGTATAGGAACGGTAAACAGCGTATTGACAACCCAAACTAATAATGTCAAATGGCAAGCTAGCTCTCGAGCCACGTGCGAATCAAGTATCGCCTCAAATAACAAAAAGGCAACTATCTCTGCTACGCAAGTTTCTAGATATTTGACACCCACACTGACTTACCTAGTAACATTTAGACTAGTTTGGTGTAGTTACGTATCAATTTCCTTATCTAAATTAGACACAAATGTGTTTATTCTGTTTCATACCAGCTACTAACTTTTACCCGGTGGTTTGTTTGCATACGAAGTTGAATATTCCTAAGGTATGCGCTGTTCGGTTTTGAAAAATCTTTTCATAAGACATGCTCGAGAAAATATTTAAACTTTCATATTATGATCTTCAATGATCATTTTTTGCCCGTGCCTGTCGTATTAAAATCAAAATCAAAAATCATTTGTTCAAATTTGGCTGAGAATCAGCTCTCTTTGAACGTCAAAATTACATAAGACAGTCCCTCAACGCCCACCCTTCACCACTTCCTAGTGTTTTAGCTGAGAAGAAGAAGTGGGGCAACAGATTTCCCAGCAGCAGAGCTAGCTGTTAAGTTAGATACTTCATGAACTTGATTCTAAACAATAGTATGTTATATGGTCTAGATAAAGTAGAAGACGACAAGTTAAAAAATAGTCATACTCCAAGTTCGAAAAACGCGCGTGTCCGCACGCCTTATTGTTCTACGTATGTTTTGAACTTAACTAGGTAACTGCGATCTGCACATTGGATCATAAACTTTAGACAGGGTAAGTAAAGGGTTGACGTTAATATACAGGCTTACTTAATTACAGTTAAAGCTCTGGATTTATTAACTTAATAGAAAAGAAATATAGCGCCATTTATATTTTGTAAAATGTAGTTTATTTAGTACCTAACCCCGGTTTCTCAGGTTTCTTAACAGAGGGGTTATATATTCAACTAGATTTTTCCTGCGGCTTTGCCCGCGTGGATGTCTGACATCATCCCACGGGAACGTTCTATACTTTAACAAGTATATTGTATTATTTTAATTATTGTGAATGTTAGGACTATGTGGGTTATTCCTTTTTTTCTGTTTCTTATTTTTCTTATTAGTTAGTTTTAATCATGTTCTGGCAGTTTGAGTAATTTATGCGGCCTACCCAAATGTCCTTTCTTTGTTATTGTTCTTCGATTCGTTGAGCTCCTTAAGTTCTGAGTTGAGCGGCACGATTACTGACAAATGCGTGCACTGACTGGACAGGTCCACTCAATCTGTGTGGTTCTTTCCTGAAAAGACCATTTTAGACACCTATCTACATTGCCTTCACATGTTCTGACCAAGATTTTGTCTGGGCTTTAAAAGAGACTGTGTCCTCTGAGTTTGTTTCGGCCTTTCTTCTCAGAGTAGTCAGATAGCCAACGCCGGCCTCATCTAGTTTTAAAAATATGATTGACGTGTAAAAGTATTTTTACAGACCTACTTTCAGACATTATATCATTTATCATTTACTTACCAGGATAAAAGTATTCCATGTCCTAACCCAGGGTATGGTCTATCTGTATGCCCAATTTCATCGAAATTCGTTCAGCCGTTAAGCTGTGAAAAGGTCAGGGAGAGACAGACAGACAGAGTTACTTTCGAATTTATAATATTAAAGAATGGATACTGTTCGGTTTCAGAATAAATTTTGCTTACATTGATAACTTTGTTGAATGGAAAAAAACTATTGAGAATGTATCAAGGTACTCAGAAACCAGGCATTAGTCGAGGGAAATCCGCCCTGAGAGCGCGGAGCGGTCGCTCTCGGATTTCCACACAAGAAACGGGTTTACTTGTGTAGAAATCCACCTTGTGTAGAAATTCCGAGATAAACTCGGGATATAGGGAGTCTCAGGAATATTCTAATCTGTAGGAAGCACTAATATAACCTACACCGTCGCCGTAAGAAACTAATTTATGCATGACGTAGTATGTTTAAAAAAACGTTCTAGGTAAGGTAGGTACTGACTTGTGAATTGAATACAGGGCACAAGAAGACAAGACCCATCACCTGCAAAAATGCTCTAAGCATTATGTACAGACGCCAGCATATCAAGCTACTAGAACCTGTCAAATTTCTTTAATAGATTTTCAACTTTATCCCTAAAGTATTAAGGTTCAACGTTGATTGGGAAAATTTGACAGTTTAGGGTAGCTTGACCTGCTGGCGTCTGTACATTAAACTATGAGTAACATTCAGTAAAAATTATTGCTGGAAAATGACACACGCAAAACATTATGCTTTTGGGTGCATGTATCGGTACAGGAGTTGTTGGGGTTAACTAGTTTTCGTGTAAAAAAGAAATTTAGACCTTCAATATATCCGTAACCAGAAGGTTTCCTGACGCGGTTCTGTACAATAAAAAGGATCACAATGACGGGGAGTTCAAGTGACTCTCAACTTCGTTAAGAGTCTTTTTATACCCGTTATAGAAATAACGTGGTGTATAGTAGAATATGCATCCGCAGTTCATCATCCTCTATTTTTTTTTTGAATCGATGAACGACATGTCAGAAATATCGATTAAAGTAAACAGTGTTTTATAGATCCGCTAACAGTAACATTTTCGTCGATATGCGTGGGCGCTCATATTACTGTATACGTAAAATAATTTATGATACAGCCCATTTAGGATTTGTGAGACAATAAAACAACTAATTTAGACATTCAGATCATAATAAATAAAAGCGGCTTTAGCTACCAGAGGTCATGAGTTTGAATTCCAGTCGTTGAATCTGGCGAAATGTGGGTGCATCTTACAACTCTGACTATCTCTTTTGATGATACAGGCGTTATTCTATATCTCTCTTCTTGAAATTAACTCATATAATTATAATATTAAGTTCCCAGAAGGGCTAATATCGTGTATTGTAGGTACACCCTTAGTAATGAGGTACAAAAATTAGTCTACCGCGAACACTGCCCCCTGCCTGCCTGCACCTTCTTTTTCGAGTAGATGGCAAATGCAAAATTATTACATTATGTTAAATGAGTTGTAACCAGTAGGTGGCTACGCTAGTCACGGAGTATATCATCAGTGGAGTTGTTTAGGTCCTCAGAAGTGCAGGTATGTGGACTCCTTGGACAGTCCAATATATGGGACATGGTTTGGTCAGGAGCACCGCATTAGCACTGGGTGTCGGTACACCGTCATTACTGCATTCACAATAGCTTCAACTGACGACGATCGAAGCGATATGACAGCATAAAAAATGTGATTGTTTACAAACAATACCTACACTATAATAGAGCGCAGGGCTAAAGATATACCGCGGATAAATCACAGTGGAAAACTATCGATATATCGAATATAAGATAAGTATATAGAGGTATGAGGAACAGGGTGTAAAGTTCACTCATCCTCCATAGAAAAGGGAGGATCCTCCGTGCGTCTGCTCGGAGGATCCTCCCTTTTCTATGGCCACCAGACACTACTCCCGTCTGGGTGTAGTGTCGGGTGGGCAACTGCCCAACGATTGATGTCGGGACGTTGAATACAATGCTTGGGCGGTAAACTCTGCTTGTGCGATGCAGGATTGTGCGTGACGCCAGTATGATGCAATTCACAAGCTGTGTTGCAAATTATACTGCGCCTACTTTCCTGCCCTCTGTATCCCAACAAATGCTGCCAAAGTGACCTGAGCTGCCACCGTCGACGCTGTAAAAGTGCTGAAGTTTTGGGACAAATAAAAATAAACTGTCATGCCATCGACATGAAGAAGGAAAGCAAGGTCTTTTATACCGTGGAAAGCAATATTCAGTAGTGTTAACAACACGAACTTTTTACATTAAAAATGAATATGCAGATACAACTTGGCAACGTTGTCGAAAATGGCAAAATTAAATTCCGCCTCACGAAGTTTGTTACTTTTACTTCAAATAGTTCTAAAATACCCAAGTCGACATCCTTATGATGTTATAATAAAAGCAGCATCACACTTCTACATGGTTCCTCCATTTTCCTGTACACTTACGTGCACGTTTAAGTATACATCTCCGTTATAACAACGTCTGTTATGTCCTTAATTAGATTTGCTTGTCAATTTCGTGTAGCCTGACAGACAATCGAATCACGTCAATCCAATTCGAGTACATATTAAATCATGATGTGTAGTTGAGTGTGCTCGCAAGGGCACTGTATTTGTAATTAATTAATATCCGATTCCGTGGGAAATTGTTGTTACGTTTTGATCACAAGTTCAATATTAATTACATTACGAAATAATTACGCTATTTAGCTCGACTTTAGTGCTTACATATTTTTCAAAAATTCTCTGCTCTGAACATATTCAAAATAGTTCCCCAAAATTTACTTACATTGGTGTAAAGTTCAACTAAATAGCAATTTCCCCATTAGTCTGCAGCTAAGTGGTAGCGGCCCCGACTCACGAGTTCAGGTCGTGATTTTTAACCCAGGCAGGCACGTATTTAATTTATTTTCATCACCACTGATCTCAAAACGGTGAAGGAAAACCTCGTGAGGAAATGGGCATGTCTTAAAAACAAAAATTCGAAGACATGTGACATCCACCAACCCGCACTGGGCTCGCGTGGTGGATTATGCCCCACTCCCTCTCACAGAGAAGAGGCCTGTGTCCCAGTAGTGGAAACATTATAGGCTGATTATGCTCATGCTGCAGCTAAGATAGTCGAGACTGTAAAATCGTGTGACATCATTCATTATGAATGAATGAATGAATCAACTTACTAATACTACAAATGATTCATTAAATCGCTCCGTAGAATGCACACATGAGCTTGGCAAGCAATACACGTATTAAACCGAAAATACTTACAGCATTGCAAATAAATTCTTACTGAAAGTATGCAAATTGTAGCAAGTAATTTCTTTGAACATTCCTCTCATGTATGAACGTGAACGAAGTAAAAGGGGTATGTAGATTTATATCGTAGCAGGTGGCGTTCTGTATTTTCTACTTACCCCTAATAGGAATAAGGGGTAAGTTTGTGTATATATGTCTCCTAGTTTGATCATACGTATCGTATACGATGAAGGCGAGCAAAGATTAGAATTTCATTGGATGCATACAATTTGCAATATCGATCAGAATTGCTTATGGGCATGCTTGAATAATGAATCTATTTGAATACATTTGGAAGGATAGATCGTCGATCAGGGTTCGTTATGTTTGACAGCTCTGCCCTAGTTTATCATCTGTGTCGTCCCTTTTTTTTTATTTGAATTTATTGCTATCAGTAGCAATGTAAAAGTTTCATTTTGACAGTTCATAGAAAGTAAAGAAAGAAAATACATTTATTTAGCACAGACTAAAAGACACACCATACACCAGATACATGCATCAGATAGCAACCATTAAAAATCAAATGGAAAGTGTAAACTCCGATGTAAGAAAATAGCAGGAAAGTGTGCCTCACGGCTGCAACAAAAGGCCCAGTTCAGCAAAAATGCCAGACAACTAGTGCCTGACGCTGGTTTACAACTGAACCTGATCATCACCATTCATTGCGTTATTGAGCTGACACATTTTTCGAACGTAGGTATATGAAGCAATGGATTAGCAATATCCTTCAAAATGATTCAAATTGATATTGATAGTGTGTTACGAAAAAGGGGTGTTGGTTTAATTTCTTATTTGAATTTAGGATTCGTTCCCGGCTTAATATTATATACGAACTAGCTTTTGCGTGCGACTTCGTTCGCGTGGAAGTCATATGACACCACAATGTACTAAAATAATAGCCACAAATCTATAAAACATTCCTTTAAACTACGTTTGTAGTTTTGGTCTATTTATATGCGACTGTATAGTAGGTACTCCGTGCTTCAGTTGAAACTAATGCTGTTGATAGATACAATCAGAGATATTCTTTTCCAGGGCCAATTATATCTGTTACTAGCAGAACGGCAGTGCTTTGCAACTGATTAGGCTGGAGATGTCAGTATTTTGTAATAAAGTTTTTCTTGAAGTGAAAACTTCTTTAGCGGCCTTGTGCACCTTTGTTGTGATGGGTAAAAAATGTTAAACTCGTGTCAGGACAAGTGACCTGATCGAAAATTCGTAAGACGGAGCTCGCGTCAGGACACGTGACCTGATCGAAAATTCGTAAGACGAAGTGGGAGTAGACCGCATTCCAAAATATCAAAAATGTATGGTAGTTATTATTTCCCGCGAAATCTTACCACGTGCAAACCACGTACGGTTATCAAGCGCAGTATTATGAGTTATGACAGTTCAAGCCACGCCAACTTCGCGTTCATTTCACGCGGTTTTGTTCATTGTGTCAAAGAGAATACCTACGTTATTAGCAGATGTCGTGATGAAGCTAAGGAATTGACATGGTCTCGAAGTACGGAATATTTTTTTTTTTTTTGTTTTGCTAAATGGGCTTGCTCTTGACTTCGATCACTAAGTTGTCATAGAACAAAAGGGCCCTGGGCAAAGGCCTCCCTCCACTTCTTCCGTCTTTTGCGAGCCCGTGCGTCGATGTCAGTATTTTATAACAAACGTTAATGTTTTTTTTTTAAATTCTACATTTCGATTGAAATAATAATAATAAAGAGCTTGGAATAATAATTAAGACAACGTAACGCACATTTTATTAGTCTCTGTACCTACTATATTTCCACAAGAAAACGCTTTATATTTCTATTTATCACACTCCTTACCTTTAAACTTCTTAAAAACACAAAAAAATAACTGCTATTATCTACACACTTTTCACGTACAGTTCAGGCCACAAAAAGAAGGCAAGAATAACATTGGAAAAAAATAAAAACAAAAATCACAGTTTCTTGCATTATCAGATAAACACGTGTTTATCGCACACCAGTCGACTTGGAACTAACCCCACCATGTGTACATATGAAACAAAATGTTCTAATTGAGAGCACAATAGATGTTGACTTATTTGTTTAAATATTATGGCTGATATAGAACGTCAACTGACAATGTCATTACAACAATCGATTGATAAGTCCAATGTTAGGGGGTACTAAATAATAATAAACATTGTAAGCTATTTAATTGTGATGAATGCCGTGTGATTATACATACCCAACTATTGTTTTATTTTGATTCGAATCATTTATTATTTGACAGCACAGATTGACCTCTGCACTTCCTTGTGCTGCTGCATTGACCAAAATATTATTTGTATTATATTTAGTTCCGTGTGGGTGTTTGGGTATGTAAGATTTGTGCTACCAAGTGTAACTGTAATGTTGTTTAAAGAAGAAGAGAAGATCACATCTTCCTTTTCTTTCCTGTTTTCCTTCTCGGTACTTTAGTCTTCTTCCCCTGCCCTTTTCTCAATTTATCTGGGGTCAGCCCTCCTTAAGCATGTTCGCCAAGAACGTCCCGGGATGTCTTAGGTGATAAGTTTTTAGATTTTAGTTACGTGAGCCATAATCAGCCTTTAATGTTCCCACTGCTGGGACACAGGCCTCCTCTCTTCGAGAAGGAGTGGGCCGTAATCCACCACGCGGGCCCAGTGCGGGTTGGTAGAGGTCAGATGTCTTCGAATTTTTGGTTCTAGGACATGCCGGTTTAATCACGAGGTTTTCCTTCACCGTTTTGAGAGCAGTGGTGATGAAGTAATTTACACAAAGTAAAGCGCCTGCCTGGGTACGTACCCACGACCTACAACTCGTAGGTCGCGGTCGTTACCACTGCGGGCCACCACTGCTCTCTCAGTTATGTTAGTAATTATTATAAATGTAAGAAACGCTAAAAAGGATAAAAATGGATTATGTCATATATGTATATATGATGTTTGTCAAAACATTCTTCTCTTTTATTACAGTGTCAAATTTCCCCTTTTAAAATACAGTTAAGAAATTAAATTCCCTCAGAATACAGTAACCGGATTTGTCGGTAAAATACATGGCAAAACGTGAAATTACATAGAAATTCTGAAACCCAGTTTAGTACCAGGTGGTTTCCTTGACTTAAGCCTTTTTGAAATGATTTAGGTCAAAGTAAGCTTTGTGTGAGAACTGGACTCTAATACTCATGAATTATATTGTGGTGAGATGGGCTCAAGTAATCTATTACGTTTGTAATCCTCGAAAGGGACAGCATGCAATCTTTCTGTGATATCAAAATCAATGATGTATTTTGAAGTCTTATATTTAGCATGCATTAAGTGCAGAAAAAAACTAATAAACTACTAGTGTAAAAAAAACTATTTTTTTAAGTTAAGGTAAAAAATTGGTTTTTTTTTTGTCCTACTGGTGAGCCAAAGGGTGGTGCAGGCTGGTGTTCCTAAATCCTTCAGGCATCCTTTTCTAGAGCTACCTCGATCTAACCCATGCGGTAAGCGTCTAGGTCGTCTCACAAAAATTTGTTAGATATTAAAAATCACCATTTTATATTTTGGCAAAGTTTGAGACGTTCTAGTAAATTCATTTTGAGGGTTGTCTCGTGCAACCTAGAAAGCCAAAATATGGGTGAACTGCAGCGCGATTCTGTAACCATATCACCGTGAAAACTTAGGTGAAGTGAGCGTGGAGTGAGCTGTAATTCCAACTAATGCTAGGGATTGACACTATTAGCTCATCTCTAAGCTCACTTCACCTAACTTTTCACGGTGAGATTTTTACAGAATCGATCGGCTGGAGTTCTGTTCAGCTAAGCGAGAACAAAAAATAACAACAGACTTTATTATATGTATGTTTTTTCAGAAGACTATGGGTATTATACATACCTCCATGTTTTATTTCTTAATGTTTTTAGTATTTATTCTATACCTGTATTTTGCCCGCACCAGTTATTTATTTTAGTTTGAAATATTATTAAAATAAGTGCAGTTTTTCTTACCAATCTGTTTTTTAAACTTGGTACATGAACCAATCACTTAGCCCAATGCTTTTCCTAGTGCGCCATCGTAAAACGAAACAGCATGGAAAACTATCAAGTGCTTTCAATTACCAGAGAGGGTAGACAGCGCACTCGGTGTTAAAGTTATGTAGTGGACGTAATTGCATGCAAGTGAAAGTGCACTTAGAGATTTCACGAGAGACATATTTCAGTCATAAGTACAAGATGGTTCAGAACTGTATAATGGCTTCCAAATCACCGGTCGTAGATTAAAAACCCCCCCCTCCTCCTCACTTCCCCCTCTCACCAAGAGGAGGCTTGTGTCCCAGCCAACAACAATACACAATTATAGGTTTATTATGTGTGTGTGTGTAACAAAAATTTAACTTATTATATTTTATCACTTTCTCACAAAAATCATACATAGGTAAATAGGTATTGCGAAAATGATCAACATAATCTTCCCCAGGAGTCCCATTTTCAACATTTCTTTAAAATACTCTTTGAATTTCGTACTAGCATTTGAGTCTTATTAATAGTATTTACTTCTAGGTACGTTCACAGAAACAATTTTAGCAATAAAATTCTACTGCTCCGTAATATTACAATTTCAATTTTCCATTAGTACACAATGCTTTATATTTACCGTACCTCAAGCGAACGTTTTTTTTTTTACCGGCGCCGGCGTGCCGATAGACCTCGTAAAATTCCCGAGAATTCATATTCTTGGGCTCGCCTGCTCGAGTGATCGATGAAGGCAATTCAGCTGTTAGTGTTAGCATCAAGTTATGAAGCGAACAAAATTGAGTGCTCGACAGAACTTATTTCCTTTTTAACGAAACGTAAAATATTAAAAGGTACTAAAAAAGCTCCGTTTATAAAATTTATACCCAAGATGCTTTTAAGTAATGAGATTTTGTGTGCTTTTATTGTGGTAAGCACTTAATAGTTTTTCGTGTTTTGTAAATATGAAATAGCCAATGTATGTAAGTGAACTATAAATTTATTGCCTATTTATGTACTTGTGTACCTATTTTATATATGATTAATTATGTTATCTTAATTATTTTTTTTAATATACCTAGCTGCACCCCGCGTTTTCATCCATATAAGTTTCGATCCCGTCGGAATTTCGGGATAAAAAGTATCCTATGTGTTAATCCTGGTTATAAACCAACTGTGTGCCAAATTTTATCCAAATCCGTTCTGTAGTTTTTGCGTGAAAAAGTAACAAACATATATCCATCCTTCCATCCATCCATACAAACTTTCACGTTTATAATATTAGTAGGATTTCTATTGAAATAAGAGCTGGGAATAATAAGTAAGACATCGTAACGCACATTATAGCCATCCATTCACACAAACTTGCGCGCTTTTTTTTAATAATATTAGTAGGAAGAAGGATTAACTCCTGTTAAACCGAGCACCTGCTATCTTATACATCTACACCAACATTGGTTGACTGGTAGAGAATGCCGTCTTTGTATCTTATAGTGTGCGAGAAGTTTAAAATAAATAAAATAACCAATCAAGGTGTAAAAACATAATACCTACTTAAATAGTTCAGTGTTTCACATGATCCTGCTATAAAATTTTCAGCACATGATCTAGTAATTTAAACTGTTCTATTTAACTTATTTAAGCCATATTTGACACATTTTTAATCAGGTTGATGAACGTTTTGTATCGTATAAATTGACCATCGGCCGTTCAGTAGTGGCTGACGGGGGTTATAGTACAAGTAATCACTAATACAGGTTTTAATTTACACTTATTATATCAATTTGTAGATATATATAGATAAAAATTATGTAGGTATTTATCTATTAAATACCTACATAATTTTTTATTATAGATAAAATAAAAATATGGAGCTGATAAAATAGTACCTACTTCACTAGCTTGTTTTGCACTGTTCAGTCAGAGGGGCAATTCTCGTAATTTTAAGAACGTTCACAGCCTGATCTTAGTCTCAATCTTTCAAAAATACGTCTAATTTCTCTACATTTTGACAAGTTTTTGACATTTGTTTGTCGCCGAGATGAGACTGTGACTAGATTTTGAACATTAAAAATTACGAGAATTGGCCTTCTGTTCTGTTCCGCGGTCGAGTACCAACTTGACCGCGGAAGCGACGGAACACCACGTCCTGCGGCCAGAGACAAACTTCTTCTTCAAACAATCTTACAAACATGATGACGGGCAGATAACAATTCGAATAATCCTTCTTCTTTTTCTCTTGGCATTTAATAAAACAGTGGTGGCCCAGTGATACCGGCCGTAGCTTACAGGTTGTAAAGGACTTTTATGGGAACTGCTATCGGTCTGTTTATATTTTTAGATTAAAACAGAAAGGAATAAAAAAAAAAAAATGAGGAACGTGAAAGGGATAGTTGGTCTAATATTAGAATAGAAAAGTAACTAGATAAAAGCAGTTAAACACATTTTTATGTTTGGGTTGCAAGGAAATTACTATGTCAGGAAACCGGCATGTCCTGGAACCAAAAATTCGAAGACAGGTGTCACCTACCAACCCGCACTGGGTGGTGGATTATGACCTACTCCCGCTCACTGAGAGGAAGCCTGTGTTCCAGCAGTGGGAACATTATATAGGTACTGATTATGCTATTTAGTATTTATAATAGACGCCGTATGTATGCCGTGGTAAAAAATAGGACCTGGAATGGGGGCGTAGTAAAAAAATAGGAGATGGATTGTATCGTGGCTTTGAAGTACCTTCTCCTAAAATGCATAAAAACACACTACAACATATAATTTAACAAGTAACTCCACTCTATGTTTTTATATATCTTTCTACCAACGAATTGCAGACTCAAAGAATATCCAGTTACAGTTGTAGCTATTCAATAACGTACAAACATAAAATTTCTTAAAATCGAACGGCACTATCGACCGCCTACACCTCATCCTATATCAGACAAGTCCGCCTATCCAAAACTAGTCGGGTTATAATTAGAAGCAATTATTACGCAAGCAATGTCAACCTCGCCCTGTCAGTGACCGGCAAGGATTAAGTACCTTCCAACTTGTCAACCTTTCGGCTGCGGACAGATGGGCTGTTACGCTAAGGGCTACAAGAAGACTTCAGTCCGTTATTATTATAATTTTAGTTTCTACATTTGTTTTCCTCGACGAAGCTGAGTAGAAACTACTAAGGACGAGCCTATTAAATGCTGCTTGGTTTTCCACAGTAGACTATAATTGACTGTGACAGTGACTGACAGTGTCTCTAGACGAAAGTATTTATTCAGTGCGTGTTGCCAGTGATGACCTATGGCACTGAAACATGGTCGCTCACAATGGAACTCTTTACAAGGCTGAAAGTCTTGGATAAGAGCTCCGCATATTACGGATTTGGGTTCACACAATATGAACTGAAGGTCTGTCTTATTGCCTTCACGATATGGGACCAAGAAAAGTTTCCCTTCAGTTTTAAATCCATTTTCTGTCTGACTACGGGCTGGTTTGACTTAGGGCCTGTACATATTCAAGCCGGAATCATTCATCGGTAAGAATTGTCTTTAGATTTTAGAGTGTGTCCTAAAATTAATGACCTAGTAAATTTCAAAACTACAATAAAACGAAATTTTAATAAAAAAAACGTAACATTGCACCTGTTTGAAGGGTAAGGTAGAGATGTAGGTATATAGATTTACACGTTAATTTTGGGCATGCAATTGGGAATTGAAAATCTTGCTTACTGCATAACAGTATCTTATATTCTTTAGAGTATTCAAGTAACAAAAGAAGATCATATCGTTGCATTACTTGGACGTGTGCCAAATCATGGTAGAGTGTAACTAATGAAAATTGGGACACGCCGTTTTTTGGCATAATAACTGCTAGAGGTTGACAATTCGCTGTTTACAGTATTTCTTCCCTATACATAACCCTAACAGCACGCCTGTTTTCCCAGAAGGGTTCGGCAAAGGTACACTCACATTTCGCTAGTTATGTTTACGACCAATGTAAGGGGGGGGGGGGTATATTGCCATTAACCGAGCACAAATCCAGACTCCAGCCTACTAGTGACAAATTCCAGATTGAAAAACCCAATAACACTGCCCGACCCGGGAATCAAACCAGCAAGTAGCGCTTGTGAACGATAGACCAACGAGCAGTCAAGGTTAAAAAAAAAACTAATTTTTTTTTGCCAATATTCACAAAGAAAGCTCAACAAAAGCCACGGCGTAATCGATTCTAATTTCAATAGTTTACTTACTTCAAAGAGAAAACCAAATAAACATATTTCTATAGCCAAAAGTATTTGAACAAGGAACAATAAAGCAGAAATAACGGAAAACATCTGTTTTCAATGTGCAGAACCTCTGGAGGATTATGATTTATCTCGGCACTCCGACTGTTGCGAAGACGAAACATTTCGACCGAGACTGTGTTGAAAACTGGATTACATATTCCTGGTCTGGTGTAGCATTAATTGTGAATAGATCTAGTAAAAGTAGCCTTGTATTCCCCTGTCACCAGGAAAAACTATTAATATCTAAACGTTTAATAATTAGATATAATCTGCAGTAGGTATACAAAGAAAAGAAAGAAAGAAAATTTCTTTATTTGCGGCAAACATGACGCAGAGAATGAACACAGACACAAAAAAAATAACAAGTTGGGGGAAAATATGCATCAATCACATCCACACAAAACGGCCTTCGCTAAGCATAATGCTACGATCCTATGCGAGACAGAGCCCCTGGTTTTCAGCGGCAGTCAGCCAGAGTGACAGCAGTGTGATGTACTGTATCAGCTACTAATTTCTAAGCAGTTTCTTCTATTATTAAGACTGTCTTGTTGGTCTATAGTCTTGCAACCGCAAGTGCTACTGAAGGTCCTGCTTTCGATGCCCAGGTCTGGCAAAGTGTTTTGTGCTCGGTGAATGGAAATAGACCCCCCTTACATTGGTCTTAAACATAACTAGCGAAATGTGAGTGTACAACTTTGCCGAACCCTTCTGGGAAAACAGGCGTGATGTTAGGGTTATGTATAGGGAAGAAATACTGTAAACAGCGAATTGTCAACCTCTAGCAGATATTATGCCAAAAAACGGCGTGTCCCAATTTTCATTAGTTACACTCTATCATGATTTGGCACACGTCTGGGCCAGTTATCCAAGTACAGCAACGATATAATCTTCTTTTGTTACGAGTACTTTTATTCTCTACAGAATATAAAAGACTGTTATAAAGTATGCAATATTTTCAATTCCCAATTGCGTGCCCAAAATTAACGTGTAAAAGTTTTAAGTAGCTACAAAAATTAACCAGGGACCCCATTATTATTATTTGGATGGAAAAAGTTTTGATATAAAAATTAAAGTCGAGACAATATTTGCGTTCAGGCACCTTTAACTCCAGAAGTATGTGAGCACTGATATTAGAAAACAGCACAGGATTGCAACCAGAAAAGAATTTGCTAAGTGGTTTTTTTGACAAGCTCACATACAGATCTCCCAGCAAAAGTGTGCGCTTCGGCAATCTTCGGAAACGCGATGATATATAACTGTTACAACCATGGAAATAATTAGCCATTTTATATTACCGTGGTTACCAAATGTCAAATTACAACTATATGCAATTCCAACACAACGTTTTAAAAAGTGTAGCCAGAGTGGTCACCTAACACAGAGTCTCAAAGAGAAAGCTTCAGCTTCACAAATAATAGGTGCATTACGTCAAAGTGCGTCAGTTTAAACTTAGGAGTTTGGCCTATGTGGGGGGTGCCTCTAAAATGGAAAAACGAAGATTACCGAAGCGCATAACTTTACTAGTTTACCTACATAGTCGTTTCTTGTCAATACTAAATAACATTTGCCCTCCGCTTCCAAAATTGGAGCCAGTGTTGGCTCCAATGCTACATTGGTTTTGCCTACCAATATTCAATTTTATTGGAACACCACTAACAGTAACTCAACAGGTAATCAATTTCCTAGCCTTTTACCGACATGTTGCGGTCGGTTTCCAGTTTGCGGCCAAATCAATATTTTACATGAAACGACTGTAATATCCAGAACTGCACGATACCAATATTTTAGGGTTTCACCAACCACTAGACGTGAATGTATATATCCATAGAGATGTACGTACTTCTAGATGGGTCATAAATGTTCTGGATGTGCCAAAAAATACTAGAACCATCCAGAAATGGATTTAAGTTTCATAATGAGATACTCAATAATTATATATGCTGACATACATTTGAGTACTTTACATTAATACTAATCTTTTGAATTAAATTGACTGACATGAAATATAATTAACTGTGAAATTGTAATAAAAAAATTACATGCATTCGTTAATACTAATAGGTAGGTACTCAAATACGTATAATTATATTGTAATTATATTAGTGAAATTCAATAGTATTAATTTGTTAAAATATAGCTCACTACCGTATTGTTAAGATCTTTGTAATGTTATCCATATTTTACAAATAAATTATCCTTATTCTTGTTAGTCTTATGTAGAGACCAATCGATCGAAGTCAAAAGAGAGACTTGAGTAGAGAGAGAGAGAGGGGAGAAAATAGAACTTGTATCCTCGTGGATAACAATCATCATTTATTTTTTCATTTTTGAGGCTTATGTCCATAGGACGTCTTTTGGCTGAAATGATAATGATGATGACAGTTTTCATTCCAACCACAGTAAACTTACTAATGTACCAGATTTCAACTTTAAGCAAAACTATTGAGCCCCCGAGACCTGAAATGAGGAACAAAGTAAAATAATATTTCCGTGTATATCCCGGGAGATATTCCTATCTATTTGCGTAAAAAGTAGATAGCCTCTGAGGTTTTTGTTAAGAAACTTCCTTAGAAGTTCTTTTCATAATAGGTACTGTGGGGTAATTGCGTAAAACACCAACAGTAGCAATAGCTTTCATTCTGTCAGCTCAACACCATTCATTGCGTTATTTATGTTGCTGAGCAGATATTTTTTTCGAACATAATTATGAAGTAATGGATTAACAAAATCTATGAAAAGGATTCAGATTGTAATTGAAAGTGTGTTACGCAATTAGAGTTGCTGAAAATAAATATGAATAATAGAATTTCGGCTGAATATGTTTATAAACACAGTGTCATTCGAATTTCTGTTTAAAAATCTCGAGCTAGCAGTATTATTGAAAATACTAAATATTATTTATACACTTTTAATAATATTAAAATGTTTACGTAATTAAATCTAAAACATACGACACATTTAATAGACTTTAGTAGTGTTATTCAACATACAAGATTAACAAATGGAAACTTGTGATGCTAATTTAGAAACTATACTCTGTGACTCGCAATATTTTTTTTTTCAAATCATAGATTTTATGTGTCACCTACCTACGTGATCTCTCTCCAGTCGTGTCGGATTACCATCCCATTGGACTATGAGAGTGAGGGAAGAGAGAGTGCACCTGAGTCTGCGTACACCCTCTCTATTGAGGTTGGCCGCCATGGCCGAAAAACGATCTGGAGGATTATAGTATATTTGTAATTTAATTTCATCTAGATGACACTTATTAATGGGATTTTTCAACAGAAGTTAGGTACTAATCTTTTAACTCTCTTATGGTCCATTGTTACTATCATCATTCATCTCCCAAGTCAGTTATACCTGTATTGTAACGTTACATACTTTCAAGAATACCTAAAAGTAAAGTAAAAGAGACCCACGGGAAATCATAGAATGGTTTTTGGAATAGAAACAAGATGACAAATGAAACCTTCATCGATTCGAAATAAAACAAAAGACAGGCAATACTTTCTTTAGGACACTGATAAAGCTGAGACAGTTCTTCTAAGGGTAAATATGTACAGTTCATTCACAGTTAATTTATCCCTGATATTGCATAACTGTTAAAATCACAGTGATCCTTATAACTGTTATAATAAGGTTGTTGTTAGATTGCCGCTACTGACAAGTCTGTTAAAATCACAGTGATCTTTATTATCGTTACAATAAGGTTGCTATTGGGTTGCTGCGCTGTTAGAGGCAAAATAACTGTGAAGGGAATGTAGTCACCGCCACCTATGGATAATTATAATTATATAGATAGCGCAGGAGTGTGGCCAACACTTTTCATAAAAGACTTTCTTCAATTTTTTTCAACTGTCGTTGTTTTTTTTCCATCGATAGACCTCAGAGGGGCTATTCTCGTAATTTTAAGAACGTTCACGGTCTGAAGGCCAATTTCCGTAATTAAAAACGTTCAAAATATAGTCGCAGTCTCATCTCAGCGACAACTAAATGTCAAAACCTTGTCAAAAATGTAGGGAAATTAGAAGTATTTTCGGCAAGTTTTTGACACTGATTGTCGCTGAGATGAGTCGGAGAATTGGGCTTCAGGAGGACGACGCACAAAACTGTCTCCAAAAAAAAAACCAGACATGCTTTCATACTAGTTACATCCGTTTCAGTGTAAACAAAAAAGGTGCTTTTATTTAAAATAATCGCGGCTACTACAAGACTCTAACAACATGCTAACCCCATTAGTGGATACGAGTATTAATTAAGAATGCATGATGTTACGCGAAATGAGGCGAAAATGTTGAGGTTTTGTGCCCTCCATGCGTAGTTTCATTTGTTGGAGCTTTTAGCAAAATTGTTGCAGCTCTTGTGCCGTGCACAAAAAAAGTAACTAAATGATGATTGTATGTACAAACTTGCAACGTGTTTTACAAATTACAATGTATATTTTATTCAAAATTCTGAGTACAACATTCTTTCAGCACTAGTTAAATGTGTTTAGCTCCTGTCGTATTCATTAATTTTAATATTCCTACAATATTATAATGTGAATCTTATTGTTCCTAAGGTCCTGAAAAGTGGAACATGGCATGAGTTTACGTATCTATGTACTTCAAAGTGAGAATAAATTGTAGGTAACTATACATAATTTTTAATACTTTAATAATGAAATACGGTACTTATCTAATAAAAAATAAAAAAGTAATTACAAATAATTTATGAACAGCCCATTATAAAATAATCAATTACTTACTCAAAACATTTATCCAACAATTAATATGAACTTCAATTATTATTTTAACTACCGAGATAACCGAACAATAAAGCGTTATTAAGAGTTTTAAGAACTACCTTATCATAATAATAGTAGCTTATTATGAGACCGTTGACCCATATAGAGATAATAATAGACATAATAGTCAATAGAAACATTCAACTCCCTGTTTATCTCTAAAACCGTTATGGGGACTGGTATCGGACTGCGTATATTTTTAGATTAAAACAGAAGGGAATAAAAAATTATAGAATGAGGAATGTGAAAGGGATCGTTTGTCTTTAATAAGAATAAAAAAGTTACTAGTTATTTGACTGTGTTTATTTAAAGCAGCTTAACATTTTATTTTTTTTTTATATTAGAGAAGATGGAATGGATGGAATGAATGGATTTATGGTCCGATGGTATCGGCTCCGACTTACAACTTGTAGGTAGTAGGTTCGAACCCAGACAGGCGCTTTACTTTGTGTAAATTCTTTCATCACCACTGCTCTCAAAATGGCCAAGGAAAACATCGTGAGGAAACTGGCATGTCCTAGAACCAAAACTTCGGAGACTTGTGACATCTACCCACCCACACTGGGCCCGTGAATTCATGGTTCCAGTTTGCGCGTCGATGCCTGCCACCCTGTATAGGAATTCGTTTCAAAGTAAGTAGTGAAGAAGTGCTTTAAATTATATAATATTACTAGCCTCCTGCCTGAGACTTCGTCCGCGTGAAATGTCTTGTACCCCCAACCCATCCCGTCGCATCGCATCGTCTGCCCGCGCTTTTACTTTTTCAAATCCGATCGGTAGTTCCGGAGATTATCGCGTTCAAACAAACAAACAAAAAACAAACAAACTCTTCAGCTTTATTATTAGTACAGATATAGATAGATAGATAGTGTGAAGAGCATGCCTCAAACCTAGTACAAATTTACCCATTCTAAAAATAGATAATTATGTACCTAGTTAATACGTATATAAAACTATTATTACCGATGAGTGTCAATGCATCATCTGTAACTATTTAGCCAATACTGAAACCGTTGCCAAACTAAATATTCGAGTTAAAGATGGATAATATAGAAACTTGCCAATAATTTATAATGGTCAGCAAATCGAGGGAGCTAAAATGTTTTTTCATTTCCTATCCAATACCGACATTTATGTATAAGAAAAAGGAAATAGAAAAACCCACACACATTTAAAATAAATCACGCCCTCTCTTAACTTAAGGTGTCACAGACTAAAAATACAGCCTTTAACAGAAAAAGAAATCTGCCCGTAAGAGATATTTATTCTGCGAGTGTTCCGTGGCGTATGTTATGCTGTGTCATAAACCGTCGGAATAACGTCGTGTTCGTGACAATATGGGGCAGTAGCTCACGACCGAATCCGAACTGCTTCTAATTTTGAGAACCATGACATCATATTCCGATGCATTCGATCATTGAGTCACTTTGTTGTACATTGCTTATTTATGTTTTTTTTTTTCATATTTCCTGGGCTAAGCATGGCTTAGAATAATTTTGTTAGCTTGAAATGGCTGCAATGCATGTGATTAGTTTTTAAATGAAGCTAAAATGGCGACCATAGTTCTTAGACCATAAGATCAAAACCAAAAATGTTTTACTTCACATAAACCTACATGGGCACTTATGAAACGTCAGAAGCTAGGTGCATGGTTCCAATTGGTCGTTTCCTGTGGAGAAGAGCCAGCAAGAAACTCCACGGTTACTGTTTTAAAAATAATTGGGTTTTACAATGTTTTCAAATTACAGTAGGTATGGGAGGACAGCGTAGGCCTGTCAACATGTACCAGGTACTTAATAGAATAAAAAATGGTGTACAGATCTAAAGTCTACAAGGCCTACAACAAGGGGTCGAGGGGCCGAGAGTGGACTAAACGACATTTAAAAGACGCTTGAGCATTTAAAAAGATGACTAATAAGTGGCAATGTTGCGAGGGAGGTTTAACACTCAGAGGCCGATTTATTTTGATGGACGATGTCATTTGTAATAGAGTTATAAATGCATGATGCCAAGAAAGTCTTTTCATGGGAAATAAAAGCGTCCAAGACGAACAGCATCAATTTTACGATTGCTAGATTTTTTTTTTGTTGTTTTTCGTGCGTGGCGTCGCGACTAGATGAATTTCTTGTCTCACAGTGGTTTAGGCTGTTTAATAAAAATCATCTCCTGACAATTACGAACACAACAAAAAAACAGCCCAATCGGTCGAGACGTTCTCAAGTGATGATGGTTCATACATGAGAGTAGGTACTCGCCCGAATGATACGTATCTAGATTGACTTATTGATAAATTATTTCCCGCTTTTCTTAGTCACCCACTGTTTACTCTATTCTCCCTATTTTTAGACTATTAATCACACATCTACTATATTCTCACGAACACTTTCAAACGGTCGGTTTGTTTAACAATTGTGGTCGAGCGTAAAGTCAATGGATTCATCAAGAGAACAGCTGATATCTAAATCTGTCGTGAGCATGAGATCATTCGAAATTCGAATAGTGTGCTATAAACTATGTTTTAATGGTACGGCTGCTTCAGAATTTTACACCTATCGAGATCCAGCCAGTAGGTATTTTCTTTCAGTATTTTCAGTAGTTGCTGCTTTACAAAATGTTCTGTTACAGTGTCTTTTTTTTTTAAGTAAAAACAAAACGTTGCCCCATACTAGGAATTTCTCCTGTATCGTGGGTGCGTTTACAAACATTTAAACTCACATACACAAACATAACATTTCCAATGGACAAGAAACATAGTTACGTTGAAAGTTTTTCATACATTTGTTTCTTCACATAATTCTGTGCTGGCTGGCTCTGTGCAGGCTGTTTGTGTATATGAGTTTAAATGTTTACGAACGCACCCACGATACAGGAGAAATTCCTAGTTAGCTAGCAACGTTTTTTACAAAAAAAAAAGCCTATAGAAAGGTAGCAAAAGAAATATTGCCAACAGTGACCTTCGACAGTCAACGTTTCGTATTTAATAGCTAACAAATAACGCAGTAGTACGTTTTATCTGGCACTTACGACTTTCTCCATAAACTCGGCATCTGAACAATTCTCCCGTTTCGTTTCTTAGGGTTCTGTTCCCAATTTGAGTTCCTAATGTAATTGGGTCTCTCTGGCGTACTCTTATTAGAAGTTTCGGAATCACATTGAGCTGCGTCAATACATTGTACGAGTAACTAGAAACTGCTAAGGATCTGTGAAGCTAATGGGTGTTGCGAAATTGTCCTATAATTTCGGCCGACCCTAAATATGGTTCATCGAACTTTTGAAAGTAACTGTCACATATTTGACGACACGGTTGGCGCAGTGGTTAAGCGATTGACTGCTGCGCTGCGTGTCGCGGGTTCGATTCCCGCACGGAACAAATATTTGTATGACCTACATGTATTTGTTCCGAGTCTGGGTGTTTTCTATCTATAATATGTATGTATTTACAAAAAAAAAAAATTGTATATAAGTAGTTTATCAGCCATCTTGTTACCATAACACAAGCATTAGGTTGCTTAGCTTGGGACAAATGGTGCTGTGTGAAATGTCCAGGGATATTATTATTATTATTATTATATTACAGGTCAGAATCGATTACATGCCATGTCTCTATTTCTAATGGGTCAAGCTAAATTGGTCACTTGAGCTCCAGCCACGCTGCTGGATTAAATAATATGCGGGATTGCATAACCAGCCTATACTGTTCCCACTCCTGGGACACACTCTGTGAGAGGGAGTGGGCTTAATCCACCACGCGGGCCCAATGCTTGTTGGTGGATGTCACATGTCTTCGAATTTTTGGTTCTAGGATATGCCGGTTTCCTCACGATGCAGGATTACCAGCGACAAAACATTTGGCACCTGACAGTTGGGTGCTCCCACAAGGTGGACCGACGACCTAGTGAAGGTCGCAGGAACCCGTTGGATGCAAGAAGCACAGAACCGGTCGAAGTGGAGGGTCTTGGGGGAGGCCTATGTCCAGCAGTTGACGTCTTTCGGCTGAAATGATGATGATGAGGTTGGGTGAACAGAGATTCTTTATTCCGATTGTTCTTACTATGCTGATATTTATGCAGCAAAGCTGACAAAAGTTTTTTACTAGCCTTTCGCTATTCCTACCTATAAAGAGAGACTTTGACGTCTATTTGTTACTGTAATTTCATTACAGAACTTGAACCAGGACGGCCAAAGTCGCATTATATTGAAATTCTTGCCCCGTACATCGTAGAGCTTAGTCTGAACTGAACGTGATTGCTCCCGTTGATTGATCTATGTTTACTGAAGCGCGCAAATAGATAGAAAATAGTACAACGTTGAAATAGTATATAGTATATATATATAGTAGTGAAATAGTATTTATAGTCCAAACAATTATATGGGATGAGAAGTAGAAGTTCTAATTTTAAATGAAGTTGATTGGCTCGAAGATATGAGCTTCTTTTTATGGCTTATATTTTGTGTACTCACTACTCTTGAACACACTTTAATCCAGCTTGCTCTTAACAATTACATATTTGTTTGGACAAATACACTTTTCAGGTCCTTTTCGGGTAAATGATAAATGATTTTATTTTGTAAGTAGGTTTGTACAAACACTTTTACACGTCAATCATATTTTAATATAGATGAGGTTTCCTACCTGACTAGTCTGAGAAGAAAGGCTGAAACAAACTCAGAGGTCACAGTCCCTTTTAAAGTCCAGACATAATCTTGGTCAGTAATAGGTATCCACTGAAACTCAGCGCTGTGCTGTCCCCTATAGCACAGCATCATGCTGAGTGGAAGCCTTGTTGTCACAGTCATGACGTGGAGCCGTCGACTATTTCTGCTTTGTGCTCGTGATTATAGATATAGGTATTTTGTTTTTATGTCTCCTTATTATTAGAATGAATTACTTATTTGTATGCACGTGTTTCTCTGACAAATAAACCTGTTTTCTTTTCACCTGTAGATAAATATGAAAAACGTGTCCTGTATGTAGCTATCACGCACTTTGTTATTCCGTAGTATTGGATTATTTCACCCGAAGGAAACTTCTCGTTTATCGCTATCTTGTCGACTCCGTCTTTGTAATTAAAGATAATACAATTTTTCCTTATTAGTTTATCAGTGAGAAGACGTCCCGTCGTGTTTCTGTTTATATATAGTCGTGTAGCAAACTTTCCGGATGTCTGGCTAAATAAACTAGAATAGAGGCTATTTTGCGGGCTGACAAACATTTCGGTCGCTCGGAGAAATGCTAGCTGAATGTTGAGAAGAAAAACATTAGGACCAAATGAGAGGAAATTGGAGGAGCCCGTACCTACTGGATGACGACAGTGAAATAAAATATTGTAAGGGACACTGTAGACGCGACGGATTAACTTTGTGTACTCAGACGCACATTTGTTTTAGGGGGAAGGGACAACCAGACAGATAGGCAGTAATTTAGTGCATTGCCTACAAGTTGTCAGGTGTCACTCGATTGTGAAATAAATATTGAACAGTAGAGGACTGAAATAAAGATTCATGGCTGTCCTGAAGGAGATGCCCATCATTTCAAGGCTCGAATATATTCGTGCGAGATCTCACGGGCTACATAAGATTTAAAAAAAGACACAGAACTGTACGATGGTGATGTTTTTCCGCCTTTTACTATGCGCAGACACTCAATGACATCACTACCCTACATTGGACTTGACCAAAATGGTTAACAATTGGACAATGGCTATAGCTTTCGGATAGGTAGAAGCCATTCGTTTGAACGTTTAGACATACTAATAATAGATGTGATTTTTTTGTATTGTTTTGATTCCTTATATGCCTCATTGTGAAAGTAGGTTTCGGAAATACAATATTGTTTACTTTATCACTTTCTTTTCTTCCATATTGGTTTTCAATCTGTCAGTGTTGTTTCAAGAAGTGAATCATCACGCTAGAATACTGGTCTTAATTTTTTTTTATATAATTGGCATCTTGCAGGTCTACCTAGAAGGTGGTCAGCTGCTTAATAGGGCTTGTGTGTGGGTCATCATTCTCTTGCCTTTATCTCAATTTATTTGCGGTCGGCGCATCATGTCTTTTTCTTCCATACTTCTCTATTAACCACCATCTCGATACTCACCCCCTTTCTAACCATAATTATCATCATTCACACAGTCTACACATCGTTTTTTTGGTCTTCCCCTACTCTTATAGCCATCGACATTCATACTCAAAACATTCCTCATTCGTCCGCAACACATGCCCATACCATGACAACCGATTTCCACACAACTTTTCAGTTACCGATGCTACTTTCAGGCTTCCTCTTATATACTCATTTCTTATTCTATCCATTCGTGTAACACCACACATCCCTCTATGCATTCTCATCTCAGCTGCATGCAATTGCCTTTCATTCATCCCTTTTGTGGCCCTACATTCTGATCCATACAAGACAGCAGGTCTAACCAGTAACCATGGTTTTGTATAATATCTCCCCCTTAAGTTTAAGGAGAATGCGGGAGTCGCAGATTGTTCCCGTGACCTGCCGCCATTTCATTCATCCAGTGTTAATTCTGTGCTTATCCGTCCGATCTACCTCGACAACGCTTTGCATGAGTGACCCGAGATATCGAAAGTCGGAGCAGACAGGGAGAAGCGCGCCATTCAAGCGCTATGGCTCTAGAACTGGAGACCGCCAAACGCTTGCCTGTTGGTACCTCAGTAAATTAAGGTCTCCAGCCTGGGTTTTAAAAACTTAAAAACTAAGCGACTACACGCTAAGGGCGTGTAGTCGCTTAGTTTTTAAGTTCACCTGTGGAGTACAGACCTCGGCTTAAGACGTCGCTGAGGGAGGGCAGAGTAGTAAAAATACTGGATTTTATTCACCTCTACTATAACTTTTGCTACGGGAAACAAGTTTTCATGGCATTGTAACGGAGACTTTATGTCACACGCCGAGAAATAGATATGTCAAGTTTAGTACTTCATTGTTTTATGTACTATCAGTATCCCTTTTATTATGCCTTTTATTATCTTACAAGCATATCCGTTTATCGTAAAGAAAGTATTATTTTATTGCTCTTCCGGCTTTCGACACCAGAACTTAAAAGGAATCTACATTGCTTTTGATCACTCACAAGTTATTACTGTTAGCTTACAGTGACGTCATCATAAATATTTCCACGCATGTACACTTGCGCGTTTTATAGAAGCGCCTACGATTGTTTGGTTTACGCCTTACAAGTTTCGTCATCGTTTACTTTGCATTCAATTTAAGAGTGACCGTGGCCATATTGTGACGTTAGCTGTCAAATCTGCTTCAAGATTGATAAATTCTGCTTCTAAAGTTGCTTACCATTTATGTATCTACACATTAACATTGATGTTTTTTTATAAGCCGTTTGTTTTCCACTATATGGGAAAGACTATCCCCTCCTACTATTAAAAATGACATGAATATTTACTTTATAAAGTATCTATAAGTACTTTCATTATTGTGATTGTGAGGACTATGTGAGTAATTTTTTCTCAGTTAGTTATAATGATAGTCTGGAAGTTTGAGTATTTTATGCGCATTTTTTTTTACCCAAATATCTTTTCTAAGGTACTGTTTCTAAGTTGATCTACACGATTACTGACAAATTCCTGCACTGGATTTTTATTTTATTTTCACGTGTTAATGTGATTCCGATACTTATTCTATAAAAAGCATAAACAATCATTTCATTTCATTTCAGTGGGTCTATTATGAATACATAGCTTGACAAACCTACGATATTCTTAGATGTTACAAGATCATCATTACGATAACACTATTCAATTTGCGATGACAGATGTTGGGATTAGAGACGAGATTTCGACATAATAGAGAGTTAAGTTATTCATGAGATCTCTCCAACTCTTCAAATACTCTCTGGTAAAGAAGTTATTTACATTATATTTGTAAAATTTGATTTTTCTAATGCTTACAAACTTTTCACGTCAATCTCTTCACATAAAATAATAACGTCATCGAGTGTCGAGAAGCAACTGCGAAGGGAAATGACATCGAGTGCCGAAAATGGTACAATATATCAAAATTGTGCGGCCGATCCTCAATGTTACCATCAATCAATCTAAAGCCAGCTCATATCAAAAATCCAATTGCACTTGCAATTTCCCACAGAAAATTGGTTTAGAACCTCATACCAATGTACTGATTGAGACCGACAGAAACTCGGATTTGATGGACTTTTCAAATCAAGTTGCTATTTGAATGAGTTTAACCGAAATAAAGTAAAACCGCTACGTTTCTTCTTTACGTTAGTCTTTATCTGATCCCCGGCTCCTATATTGAAATACGAATAGTTCTAACGACCGAACCTATTTGGTAATTTCAAACTCTTTGTAAAGCTAATGACCGTAGTATTAACAGAATGCAAACAGTACTTAACGGCTTTGTATGTCTCTATTTATCAGTATTTTGTGGAATACATGTCCATTGATGTGGTCGTATAGGTATATTAACCTGGATTTCTAAGCATTTGTTATACATGACTGAAAATTCTATTGAAACCCATTGTATTCGAGCTGTTTGAAGTACTGTGTACCCCAAGAGGGATGAAAGGGCGAACTGATGATACACATACAAATGTAAGGGAACGTTTGAGACTAGTCAAAGTGAAATTCCTTAAACTTTGAATTTAGCAGTAAAACACACCAATGAAATCGCTTTCAATTACGATAGAATTTTAGATCGGAAAGATTTCAAGGTATAAGCCATCCCAAGACACGGTATTGATGTTTACAAAAGCATCTGTCTTGGGACTCTCTTAGCACAAGAAATTGAAACTGTCGCAACAGAATGCGAAGATATGGATGGATTTGTAAAGAGTCTACACAAAAAAAAATACTTTACTGTCCCGTGAGAATGAAACTGGATGCTGAATTAATAAAAGAAAATATGATCCAGACAATTACTTATATTCGGGGAAACTGGACATTTTAATCAACAAGACAGACGCAGAGATTGTTCAGTTTAATAAGGAATCATCAAAGGAAGAAATCGACAGGAATGTTTTAAGTATAAATGTACGCAATACGAGTTGGGGAAGACCAAAGAAACGATGGACGGATTGTGTTAAAGATGATATGGCTTGAAACGGAGTAACTACCGACATTAAGACTAATTAATATAATAAAATAAATAATGTATATCAGTCATCATCTTAGTCGTACTCCTTCCTACCTCCTTCCTAGGGTTTGGGACTGGCCAAACCCTAACCTCTTTTACACATTTTATCTATTGTAGTGTTACTCTTTCACTATATGCATCAATATCTGTATTTTAAACTTTTCTCGCAACTCTCATTCTCCGTATATGAGAATACGTTAATGCAATAGCACACATTTTTTAAAATACGATTAAAATATCTCAGTTTCACACATTATTTATTGTTCATATATGAGTTTATCCCTTCTGACCTGTATAGGTATGTAAATAGGATTAGTGTAAACAAAACTTTATGGACACGTGTGACTAGATGGTATGTGTATATATTTATACCTACTATACTACCAAATGTAACGCCTCACTTATGTTGTTTGTAGAACACCTAAGGGTTATGTGTATTTTTTTTTGAATTTGCTCCAATAATCTCACCTACATATTTTAGAAGGATGTCGTCATCACTACCTAAGCCGTTCGTTGGCCTCTACATTTTTGTGCCATCGGACAGATGGACAGGAATCCGAGTCTCATTCAACCTTTACCCAGGATCCTGTGTAGATCATCCTATTAAGGTTTAAATTCAGATAACAATTATAGCTTGGTTGGTCAAACATCAGTTTCTAAAGCTTTATCAATCATTCTATTACATTTTAACGCTATTTTAGTGATAATTGATAATCTAAAAAGTCGTTATGGTTAACCTTATTGCCATTTTATTATCTGATAAGAACAGCGCAGCTTGTGGTAAAACAACTTTATCACCCGGGGGCCCTAATCGACTAATGTAACATTTATTGGGTCAAAGAATTATTTCTCATCCGTCTCCTAAACATAAATCCGTTTCAAGGCTGATGTCGTTTCATCTTTCACCAAAATTAATCTTTAATTTCAAAGAGCTTTGAAAACAAAATTGAAGCACCTTCAATTTAATCTCAAGTAGTTGAATAAAGCTAGGAGTATACAAACCACTTATATAATTTTTATATAAAAGGCTTGAGTACTTCTCAAGAAGCACAGATTTTTATAACCTGGATACTCATAAAGTACTTTTACAGTACCAAAGCTAATCTTATCTTACTTCCTTCCTATCCTGTGCTTGAGTGATCTTTGAAACAATATTAGAATATGAAAAGGCGGGGTTATTAAATCTGATTGATGATAAAACCTGAGTCAGACAGATATATTTTTCTTTTGTTTTGTATTTTATGGCTTTTTATGTCATCACTTTATGTATTCACTTTATGTTATGACTCCGACTTGATTTATTGTTTAACTTTATTGCTTCTTATTTACGTCACAACGTTTCAAAATTGTGATAAAACTAAACTAATATATGTCTCTAACAAATATTATCTCTAACATAATCAGTCTATAATGTTCCCACTGCTGGGACACCGGCCTCCTCTCTGTGAGAGGGAGTGGGCCGTAATCACGACGCGGGCCCAGTGCGGGTTGGTAGATGTCACATATCTTCGAATTTTTTGGTTCTAGGACATGCCGGTTTCCTTACAATGTTTTCCTTCACCGTTTTGAAAGTAGTGGTGATGGAATAAATTATTTACATAAAGTAAAGCACCTGTCTGGGTTCGAACCTACGACCTACAACTCGTAAGTCGCGGCCGTTACCACGTTGGGCCACCACTGCTCAATTATCTCTAAATTAAAGCAAAAATAATGAAAATTGGATCAGTGGTTCTGGAGTTATAGGACGAGTATATTTATAACAGACAGACAGAAAGAACTTGCGTCCTATACGAGTGTGTATAGATAAACCCACTTAGCGTCGTCGTGGCAACGGGCATAAGGTAATTCCATTTTTAGCAGAGAAGCTAAGAACTGTAGTAACCTAAAAAAGTAGTAAAAATCGCACCGTCAAAACTCTGCGGTGAAGTGAACTTGAACAGCCGATCGATTCTGTAAAAATCTCACCGTGAAAAGTTATGTGAGGTGAGCTTAGAGAGAGCTGTCAATAGTGTCAATCCCTAGCATTAGTTGGAATGACAGCTCACTCCACGCTCACTTCACCTAAGTTTTCACGGTGAGATGGTTACAGAATAGTATGGAGCATCTTAATTTGACAGAACTAAACTACTATTTATCTTCTGTCCTTTTCTTAATGAAATAGAAAGAAAAAGATGCACTGAACTTAAATTTAGTATGTGAACAAAGGAATCGGCGCCAATGTCTTTTCAGGTTTTCATTTATTTAAATTAGAGCTTCTAAACAAGCAACGTTAACAGAAATGATTCATGCTGAGCATTATACAAGATACTTAGGCAGATAATAAATAATATCAACAAAGTCCTCCTCACCGTGTCCTCGAATAGATTTTGGAACAATATTATCATATCAATGGCCGTTCGCTTATTTATCCCGATTGATGACGCCAAAACCCGTGTGCTGCATAGAAAGTGGGTTCGGTGCCAAAATGTAGATGCATTTGGTATGCATCACCATTAATGTTAAACTAACAGTGTAAGGTTGGGAGCAGACAGGAGGTGCTTTAAAATGTTTCGTTTCAATGTATTTTGTAGTAGATTTTTCGAAGGCAAAGTTGTTTTGTTTTATACGTTAGTATCTAGATAGTTAAGGTTGTTGATCTGGTTTGTGGAGGTCTGATAGGCAGTCGCTCCATGTAAAATAGTGGTATTTAGCTGGAAGCCAACCCAAACATTGTTGTGAACAGGTTAGGCATATGATGAGAATGATCAAGTCATAAGAAGCTGCACCCTAATTGCGTAGCACACTATCAATCACAACCTGCATCATTTTGAAGCTAATCTATTGATTTATATGTTCGAAAAATTAGCCTTCTCATCTACGTCAATAACGCTATGAATGTTGTTGAACTATAAAATTAATGCGATTCCTACTGTTAGTGTGTTACTCAACCCCGCTGGTCTTTTGGAGCAAATCTGTCAATACGCTCTTTCAAAATAATAGATTCTAATATCAATAACTCCTTTTAGGGTCAGTTAGACAATTGAAGTTAAAGGTAGAAGAGGTAAAAATAATATTGTTGACATCATCATTAATTAAACATCTAGTTTAAAAGCTCTATACATTCAAGGCTGACTACATCCATATAAATAGTTCAGTAAGAACAATCCTTCGTAATTACAGTACCTACCAAATTAGTCATTACATAAATATACAGTAACCACATGTTTTTTTCTGCGCCTCATAAGTAAACAGATAACCCTATGCTCTCGCTATGTCTAGCTTTAATCGAAATGAGTCACTCAATGACATAATGCACCACCGTTATGAGTACAATTAATATTTAATTCGATATGCAATGAGTGACTGACTCACTGACGGGATAGCGTCAAACCGCTCGTTCGCAAACAACCCATTAATTTATCTTTTATGCGAAAACAACGCTAAATAATGTACAGAAATTCCACTTGTATAGACGCTAGCATTAAAGCTAGTACAATCTGTCAAATTTCTTTAATATATTTTCAACTTTATCGCTAAGGTATTAGGTTCAAGGTTGATTGGGAACATTTGACAGTTTCGGGTAGCTTGATATGCTGGCGTCTGTACCTATATCATAATTATCGTTTATAGCACTGTGTGACCCGCACTCAAGTCTACTTTTTGTGACTTAAGTACTCCATTTTTACACAGAAAACCGTGACTTAAGTGCGTGTTTAGGTCACACGAGCTATAAAATAGTGTGACTTAAGTAGTCTACCTATTATTGCACGGCTAATTTCACGCCGAATATCAATTAATATTTCACGCACACAATCATATACTAAGTCCATGCTAACAGGATACGTGTTGATGTTCTTTTCCACCTTGTATTATGTGGGAAACGACTATTTAAAACTTTAAAATCGTTCGAATTTACTTTACGTTTAATCCGGGCGTTTGTGCTAGATCCACAAGCCTATGATCAGTTACGTAGCTGTCAAATATGCCTTAGTTTCGGTGATTAGTCTAGCAAAACTATAACCAAATATGAAATAACATTACTATCATAAATTACACTGTAAGCAGAATTGAGATTTGACTACAATTCTTTAGCTGTGTTGCGATTCTAGCACAGAACTACCTTCTTATTTGTATTGCAATTTTTACGGTCGGAGTGCTTATAAGATTAACGTTTCTAAACAAACCAATACCACAGGAAATGCCTTAATGTCATTACACCATAACCCGTGTCAAAATATGAAGGAAAATGACACTTTCCTTTAGTATTTTCGACAATAATTCCTGCCTAACCAGGAGCGGTCATCCTTTCCCAATTTCACACGGGACGGCTGACATCTGACCTGTAGAACCCAATTAGTAGGAAATGCGATATCCAATACATCCACTACTTTGATCTACTCGCATCCCAAAGTCTAGCTACCCATTCTAAATATAGGCTAACCTAACCTTTGCCTAAGCCACTTTGCTTACTAATCTCATCCACGTGTATCCTAAGCATTTTCTGATGCTAAACAGGCTAAAAGGAACTTTACGCAGGAAACCATTAAAGTGGTGAATTAAATAGGATAAATTAAAAAAAAATGCAGTAGATTTAGAGTGTCAAAACATTTTTGTTTGAAAACACGATCTAAGCAACCGAACCTTTGATATATTGGTCCTTAAGAGCGGTATTTGCGCTGTAAAAGACTTGATACATATGATACATTTACATAGGGGTAGGCAGAAACTGCAGAACGCCATACGATCCTTACATTACTCATTTTGTCTCATTTACGTTGTCTCACATAACACAGTAACACAGTTGATGATACATATATGACGCGGATATACAATGTTTTGATTTTGTGTTGTGGTGATGAATGATGTTTGTGGTTGTGATATTTGTGCATCATTGTCGTTCTGCAGGAATTTCCGAACAATTCTGCAAGTATTTCCCGCTCTGGGTGGAGCGGAAGGGAGTGTCAGACTCTTACTGACTAGAACCCACCCGTGTTCCTTCCTTAGCCCTTTCTGTTCCAGGGCAGCGGTAACCCTTTCGGACGATCCCGCTACCCATAAATCTATACTTAATTTGTATTCGATAACCCAATTCTTGAGGAAGGTTATAGACTATGTTTGTTAGCAAGAACGCTAAGCGAAAACGAAGTAATTTACTCATCACGTGTGGCCTATTTTTAGGCCAATCAGCATTGCCATACAACGTGGCAATGCTGCCAGCCTTTTGAGCATGTTTCCTATTGACAGCGATGCGGACGACATTTTTTGATGACCTTTGATTATTTCCCTTCCTTTTTATATACTTGTACATATTATTATTTTAAGACTGTGATATCCTAGCAATTTATAAATAATTCGATTTGTTTTAAATAAAACGGCGGGTGAAACAGCAGAGCACAGCTAGTCTTAAACATAAAGTTTGAGTTCTTACGAGTCTATTATATCAGACACACACAAGACATAAGCTAGCGTGGGCGTTTTGTATAGCAGAATGGCTTATTTAGTAATTTGTTCATAACAAACAAGTTTCCGTGTTTGGACCTTCTGTTGTCTATCTCTATTGAGCCATTAATTTATATTTATGCGAACGTTTAATGCTAGTGCGGCACTGCTATCATTAAAGCTATGGCTGAAAGACCACTCACAACTTTTAATAGCTTTTGTATTGATGTGCAACAATGATTACTGAATAATTTATTATGACATTAGAATAAAATAAAAACAAATGCAACGGTAATTACCTACTACAAATCATTCGAATAGAGCTTTGCAACAATTACTATATTGCCAATATCGATTATGACAATATCAGGGTATGAATGTAATTATAGTTGTCATAGGTTGGTCTATGTTTAGCGATGGTCACGATACGCTTTTTTTTTTTTTTTTTTTTGTGGATGGGAAATCATCAAATGACCCCTGCCGCTCTGGGTGGAGCGGAAGGGAGTGTCAGACTTTTACTGACTAAAACCCACCCGTGTTCCGTCCTTAGCCCTTTCTGTTCCAGGGCAGCGGTTAACCTTTCGGAAAATCCCGCCGCCCCGGCAGGCTTCGGCCCTGTGGGGCCCCGTCCTCTGCTGACATCTCTTTGAGGCGCGCGTGGAACACAACGCGCCGTCCGGCACGGGCCTGGTCCTGATCGGACGGTGAGCTACCCATTACTCACCGCCCGCAGGCCCGCGCCTACGGTGGCCGGGAGTCGTCACGCGGCTCCCGACGCCCGGAGCGTCTCCCGCGGCGGCTGAGGCGTGAGGTTCTCTCCCTCAGCCTCCCCGCCACCTCCTTCGCTAGCATGACTGCTTCGCAGAAGGAGGTGACTGCCTCCCACTCCCTCTCGCCCCGGACCATGGCTTGAACCAGGGCCGGACGCGAGAGGTCGCCGCCGTTGCCGATCGCCTCTACGAGGACACGGCGGGCCAAGCAGGGCAGACCTCCACCGTATGCTCCACCGTGTCCTCTGGGCGATCCTGGCAGTGGTGACACCCGGGCGTCTCCTCCCGCCTGATGATGTGCAGGAACCTCCCGAAACATCCGTGTCCGGAGAGGACCTGCGTCAGGCGGTACGTGAGAACGCCGTGACGCCTCTCTAGCCACTCCTCAAAGAGGGGTCTTATCGCCACTATCGTGGCGTGCCCTGTCACGATACGCTCATGTCTCATACATGTAATAACAGAATGTCAGGAAGCAGTTGTAGTCTGAATTTGTGTCCGGTTGATGGCTCGTTCAATATTACATGGCACTTAAACATAACTGCCGCCAGTCTATTCTGTAAAAATCTCACCGTGAAAACTTCCGTGAAGTGAGCTTAGAGTGAGCTGTCAATAGCGTCAATCCCACGCATTAGTTGGAATGACAGCTCACTCCACGCTCACTTCACTTAACTTTCACGGTGAGATTTTTACAGAATCAATCGGCTGATCTATTCTGAAAAAACTCACCGTGAAAACGTAGTGAAGTGAGCTTCAAATGAAAACGAAGCTAACCAAACCTAACCCCTAGCGATCCCTAGCACCACGTGGAATGACAGAATACTTCACCTAAGTTTTCACGGTGAGATTTTTACAGAATAGATCGGCCAGCGTTGGGTGAACTAAATAGCTAAATCTCTACCTATCCCTTCGGCAAATACAGGCTAGATGTGCTGGAAAATATCTTTGCAATAAGACTATCGTAAATTGCGAAGAAATCACGGTTGTTGTAGTAGGTACGTAGGCCGTTTCTGTCTCATAGTATTAATCGTTTTCTATTTAAAATAAAATAAATCGATCACCACACAAGGAGATCAGATAATAAATGCGTCACTAAACGTAACCATAACAGTTAAAAAGACAATGGTTCTACGTCACACCCCCGCATCCAATATCTTCTATAATAAATTAGTTTTTGTATTATCTTTCATTGATATAGCCTTGACCAATAGAATTATAGACAAAAAAACTAAGTAGGTACTTAGAGTGGTTTTCTTTACGAATTGGAAAGAAAAGAAAAGCATTTATATGGTGCTAACTTAATACTATGTGGATTGCGAAATTTATCACAGGATGTACCTACATACAAACCACTTTTTTGGCAATTCTGGAACACGGTAATAATCATTCTCCGTGCTAATTGCGTAACACTTTCCATACATACGTACGTATGTTCGAAAAATTTGTCGTACGAAAAACGTAAATAACGCAATGAATGTTATTGAACTGTCAAAATTAAACCCACTGTTACTGTTAGCGTGTCACGCCATTTTTTTTTTTTTTGATGGGAAATCATCAAAATATGACCCCTCCCGCTCTGGGTGGAGCGTCAGAACAGAACAGAAGGGAGTGTCAGACTCTTACTGACTAAAACCCATCCGTGTTCCTTCCTTAGCCCTTTCTGTTCCAGGGCAGCGGTAACCCTTTCCGACGATCCCGCCACGTGTTACGCAATTGCCCCGTTGATTTGGCTTGCTAAGACTTCAATGAATGTGGGGAAACAAAAAATACTTAGAGACGTTATAACTTTATTTTCAATGCCATCTAGTTCAGCAAATATCATAACCGCCTTTGTCAATTTATCACGACTCACAAGATAGCAATCTAAGAAAATCGTGGGTATTACTTAGATTGCTTTTCATTAACACCTAAATTGTGTGGGAGAAATCTGATATACTCAACATGAACAATACGCTAAAACTACACAAACCTTGACCAATATTTATTTAGACTCTCGTTAGTTGTATAGGTTTCTAGGCAATAACGCCTCATGCCCATTAGACTACTAGAGAAACACACGGTACGATTTTACGCCCGCGCCCGTTTATTTATTCGCCTTTGAAACCTCGATGCACAAAGCTGTAGTAAATCATCATGCTATAAAAATCTTATTCGTAATCTCTAAGATTTATACAATTCAAATTGCAGCAGCCTTGATGGATGTGGTCTATGTTTTCATATGTTGGTTTTTAAAATGAGGTCAGCTATAAAAATGCAAATCTGTAATTCAAAAAGCAATACCAATCTGATTTATAAATAAAAAAAACACACACAACATAACATGACTCCAAAATTCCAAAAGAAAAACATAAGCAAGAAAGAGACACAATAAATTCAGTAGCATAATATGTAAATGATAATCCACTTTAAATCTGTCACCTGTAATACAGGATACATGACACATAATACATATTTTATTATCTTCATGCATCATTCATGTCAAATCCCGACAACCCGAATGCAAAGTTCTATAGCCTTACATCAAAGCTGAATAAAAATGAATGAGTAATGAACGACACCGTTAATGCAGCCGCAGCCAGCTTTGGTGATCGGTGCCATATAGTCTAGCAGTCTAGCTATTCAATACCGCGACGCGCCCGCGCCAAACGCTACCAAGAATATATTTACAAATATTAAACGTTGAGATCATCTGCTAAGAAGTTCGCCGACGTATTCTGAGAATGGCTGCATATAAAATTTAATACAACAGCACATTTGTGATAAAATTGAGGACTACTGAGGAACTTTAATTGATATTGCTGTTAACATATTACATGGCAAATGGCACGTTGCAAGTTTTAAGTCAATTTCATAGTTCCTGTTTAAGAGTGTTTCCAAGTAAACGAAAGATAATGATAGACTAAATATGTTACGTCTCTAATATTAGGACCTCTATGATCCTTAATTTGATATTCAACAATCGTTTATCATGCCTACCTAACAGAGTTTATCTGGAACATCTGTGGATGACGTTATCCATTCAGATTCCAGATATCACCCACTTTGCAGTATACTGTTATTGAAACTGATAGAGAAATTCTGTTGAACCAGTATCAAACAGAACTTCTCTCTGTGTGTACACACGGCTACACATGAAGCTATGAATTTCCAGTTTTAGCTGACCTCTCATTGTATAGGTTTTTCGTACAATCAGAGGTCAGTTTATACTGGTTATGTATAGCTTGATGTGTAGCCGTGCGTACATACTTGTACGCCGGGGTAATTGCGTAACACACTAACAGTTGCGATCACTTTCATTTTGACAGTTCAACCACATACATTGCGTTATTTACGTTGTTGAGCAGACGATTTTTTCGAACCTATAAAGCAATAGATTAGCAATATCCATCAACATGATTCAGATTGTGATTGATAGTGTGTTCGCAAATAGGGTGCAGATCGGCATGATCGGTACAGCTGGGTGGTAAAATATATATTCAATTTTGCCGCCCGGCTGTGCCGAGTCATGCCAACCCGAGCAAGACTTGTGTAGCACCCATAGAAATTATTTCTTATTTCTTTGGTAGCACCAAAACATACATTCACAAAGGTACACTTGCCGTCATTTCAAATAACTTCACCATCATTATTATTACTACTTACTTATAATCTGTGGAAACGTTGTGGATGGGCAGCGGGATCGTCCGAAAGGGTTACCGCTGCCCTGGAACAGAAAGGGCTAAGGAAGGAACACGGGTGGGTTTTAGTCAGTAAGAGTCTGACACTCCCTTCCGCTCCACCCAGAGCGGGAGGGGTCATTTGATGATTTCCCATCATCAAAAAAAAAAAAAAAACGTTGTGGATTGTACATTTACCCACTTCCAATGTAATCTTATATGTAATATATAATGTACAATTGTTAATAAATAAATAAATATTATAAAGGTGAAAGTTTGTATGGATGAATGGATGAATGTTTGTTAGTGTTTCACGCAAAAACTACTGAAAGGATTTAGATGAAATTTGGCACACAGGTTTATAATCAGGATTTAGGTATATAAGGATACTTTTTATCTCGATATTCCCACGCGATCAAAATGTATGCGGGTGAAACCGCGGGGCGCAGCTAGTGCAAAATAAATGCACACCAACTCAAAATCGTAATCTTTATGTACAAAAAACAATGCCGGAAAACTGCGTCTGCGACGCGTTTTGTTTTCAAATCTTGCGAATACGGCTCTTTACAAGTTCATACAGGTTTGCCTACACAAATGACTTAATTCTCAAATAAGTAGTATGTGTGTCCATGTCCTCGATGACTCACTAGTCATGACAATGCTCTTATTTCTGCCATGTTTATTGTTCCGAGTTCCGTCGGAATATATCAATACTCCCATTTTTAGAAACTATTATGCCATGTAGCTATTTATTTTCTTAGTATTTGTAAATGATATGGTGGAGTGACATCATTCGCGGTGTGTGGTTTGGTTTAAGTATGAATTTATGTAGAAAAATACTGTTTATGTCTTTATTTAAATAGGTATCATGAATGTTTTCATGTCCATAAACTTATATAGCTTCATATTCATAAATGTTCTAACTTTATGAAGCATAAGTATAGCATAATCGTCTATAATGTTCCCACTGCTGGGACACAGGCCTCCTCTCTGTGAGAGGGAGTTGGTCGTAATCTACCACGCGGGCCCAGTGCCGGTTGGTAGATGACACATATCTTCGAATTTTTGGTTCTAGAACATGTCGGTTTCCTCACGATGTTTTCCTACACCCCTTTGAGAGCGGTGGTGGTAAAATTATTTACACAAAGTAAAGCGACGTCCGTGCCACCACTACTCCGTTCAATTTTATGAAAATTACATTAAATGATTAAATTAATCTATTTACTTTCGGTTTTCCTGATTTGCGAATTATGTAGGGGGATAAAATAATTGCTATTATTAGTAACGTGTTAATATTATTATTCAAACAATTAGCATGGTAGATACCAGAGGGGCAATTCTCGTAATTTAAGAACGTTCACAGTCTGAGGGGCAATTCTCGTAATTTTAAGAACGTTCACAGTCTGATCTCGGTCTCAATCTGTCAAAAAATACTTCTAATTTCCCTACATTTTGACAAGTTTTTGACATAAATGTTTGTCGCCGAGATGAAACTGCGACTAGATTTTGAACATTTTAAATTACGAGAATTGGCCTTCTGGTATACGGGAAGAAAGAAATCCAAATAATAATGAAATCATTTCTGATAATAGAAATAATCTACCTGTTAACAGGTATCTGCGTGTGTATGTAGTACTAGCCTGTTAACAGACTACTTACTACCCACCTAAACACGCAGATTTATTTTACACACGCATAAACTGAAATTTTCCCTTCAAATTGGTTGTTAATTTAATTACCTAGCCTCCTAGCAGCCTCCAGAAATTTGGCGAATCAGCAATTAATACATCACTGGCGAAGTGTGGGTCCAAAATTCTGCTGTGTCATGTTTATGTTGCGGACGAAAAACGAAAAAGAGAAATGTTTCACGACTCGGATATCTATGTTCACGACCTACTTCGTGTTTCTGACTCAATCCAATTGCTAAAAACGTTAAAAAGTATAAAAGAAATGACTGATGTACCGCACACTAGCTCGCTAATCGGAAATCCATCAAGTTCCGTATAAAAATTTTATGACGCCAGCAACCGCTGACATGTGAGTTTTAGATATTGAAGACACATAAATTGATGTGCACTATTTTTGAAATCATTTTTGGGATCAACTCGTAAGTTTATTTTAGTCTCATAGATATTGTTACCAATTTATTTGGTTCGTATATTTAAATCACAACTGTCATTCTTTGACGGCTGAATGAAATAGCTATAACATGGTAAGGACTTTACCATGACATGAACTTTACCCAACTTTTTTCCACTACAAGAACGCATACTCAAGATTGGTCACAAAAACAGCAATAGAGCTGCCCAATCAATATTTCTGCTCTCTTCTAGCCATCCGAAAGCTGGGGATTTTGAATAGTTTTACGATACGATCTTCTTATTTACACTTGGCTACTGATGGCCACCTTAACATTGACAGCATCAGTGAGGGCCATTAGACACTCAGAAGGGCAGGTGTATGGACTCTTTGGACACTCCCATCTTTTGAGCACGGGCACCGCACTCGCATTTGTTGTCGGACTGAACTATAGATTAAGCTGGGCACATAATTATCCTCGTAGGTATCTCGTATATATCGACACAAGATACACACATAAATTCGAAGTCCTTTTCGGGATTTAGTTGTAAAACGAAAGGGCAGGTCAGGTTCCCTGATCTATGTAGACCTTATATACCTGACTTCCAGGAAAGAGTGAAATGAAGAAACTTTATAACCGGACGTCGGACCCGCCACAATTTGGGAGAATTCTCGGAACGTTCGAAGTATAGTTTTGTTTCATGTTGCATAAAATTCACAAACATAAAATGATATAAATAATATTTTTGTTTTATACGTGAGGAATTTGATGAAGTAATCTATAACTAGACTTCAAAGCTTAGTGATGGAGTTCGATCTTAATTTCTACGTCATATTGATTATTATAGAGAAAAAAAAAAACAGACGTCAGCACATCAAGCTACCCGAGACTGTAAAATGTTCCCAATCAACCTTGAACCTAATACTTTTGCGATAAAGTTGAAAATCTATTATAGACATTTGTAAGATTGTAGTAGCTTGCTGGCGTCTGTACCTTGTACGGGTATAATATTTTCAGACTCAATCAAAACGGAAGTGAAACAAAAGAGAGCCGATTTTATCCAGCACTCGAAAAACTGCAACAAATAGTGGTTACCGCTCATAAGAATGCTATGAGGTACGGGTCAAAGAAGGTCCTTATTACCTACATTGTCTCCTTATCGTGTCGATGGCAATCGGCCCATAATTTGGCTACGAGCTTGGCAACGTCTGTAGCGTCCAACAGTTCCTGGGAGTCTTCTCTCTAAGTCCGTTAACAAAAATACGGGCCCGTCCGAAAGTAGTTGTTGCGTCAAAACAAGTGAAAAATTACATTTTTCGAACTGGCAATAAAAGCATATCGCGGGTAGGGATCTGTCAATCGTGTTGTCATTCATTCTTAGTTCGAGCTCCGACTTAATCTAATATCCGCAGTTGATACGGAGTAAGAGAAGCCCGTAACTACGGATTTAGTGCTTAGGGACTAGACCTTCTCTACCATGCAAACAATAGGACACGCTGGACACTATATTACCCACACTGTTGGCCCCAATTAATTAATTGTTCTAAGGTATTTTAATACAAGAGTACCCAATTAACTCACGGCACATGGAACTTTATTGTACAGAAATTTGACAAATACGTTCAACTTTAAACGACCTACAAAGAGTGAAGGGTTGTTCTATTTGTCTCCAAACAAAGCGTAGGTACATACCAATTACAAAGTGTAAATAAAAAACCCACACGTTCAAGTTTGAGATCCCTTTTTGAAGAGATTTATTCAAATCCGGTGGGCCAACTTTTTTGGAGTTTGTGTATGGACCCTATTTCAAGTTTTCCTATCCTTTATAAGGGTTTTAGGTATCTGGTGAAATATATTTGTTTAACTTTTTGGATCGGCAAGTACAAAACACTATTCTTGCTGAGTTATTTTATAAGTGTGATGTTAGTTAAGGTTGTGTGTTATCTAAGTAGGTAAGTACTGTTTTTCGGTTCTTTGCTACATAATTATGTAAAAACAATGAATCAGTAGTTAGTTGATAGTATTTTTCAAACTACAGGGTGGGTAGTGTTTTAAATTTGAAGTAACGATTACTTTGACTTTGAAAGGTAGAATGACAATCATTTATGACAGGAAGTTAGTTTTATGTTTGACATTTGCAAAATGGGACGCTATACGCTCGAACAAAATTGGGAAATATTAAAAACTTACTTCCAATAGTAGTGAGTCTTTAACGCAAACTGTAAGAAAACGTGGAAAATTTTCGAGAAATGATTTGCCTTCAGTTCAGTTTGTGCGTCAATTTGTGAAGCGAGTTCGTGAAAATGGATCGTTATTGGACAAAGCAACCCGTGTACGTTCTCGTCCAGTGCGTTCAACCGAAAACATTGCTGCTGTGGCTCAGAATGTGCAAGAACATCCATCAACATCAACTCGTCATCGTTCTCAGGAACTGAATATTTCTCGCTCTTCTCTGAGAAGAATTTTGCTTATAGACCTCTGTATGAAGGCTTACAAAGTTCAATTGGTCCAAAAACTGAAGACTCATAACCATCCGATGCGTTTTCGCTTCGCCCAATGGGATGAAGATTGTTTGGCAGGAGATGAAGAATTTTACCGAAAAATCGTGTTTTCATGATGACATGAACGACATTTGGTTTCAACAAGACGGGCCACATGTCACACAGCCAACGTAACCATCGATCTTTTGCGCACTGTTTTTGAAAATCGAATAATCAGCCGAAATGCTGATGTCAATTGGCCGCCTCGGAGCTGTGATTTGGCCCTTTGGATTATTTTCTGTGGGGAACCATTAAGGATAAATGTTACGCAAACCATCCAGAGACAATAATTGAAGTGTTGAAACATGAAATCGAAGTTGCCATTGAAGAGATTCAAGTCGAAACGATCGAAAATGTACTGAAAAATTGGGTTGATCGGATGGGGCACTGCCGTGCCCGTCGTAGTAGTCATATGAATGATATTGTGTTCCATTCCTACTTATATGTCAATAGTTCAACCTTTCCAATAAAAACAGGAATTTGAAAAAATAATCAGTATTTTTTTATAGCCGTCAAATTTTAAATGGCCCACCCGTTACTTATTTATTATTTTTACAATTGGTACTACTGACTTAGGACTGCGGATATCTCAACGGGGATTAGACCGGGAGGCTGTCGTGACCGAAATGCGGTCGGGAGGATATATTATTATTTTTACAAAAATTTGCATACCTAAATATAGATTTTTTTTTTTTGGAATAAATCGTCAGCGATATCTTAATATTCATATTCATCGTCATTTTAATATTTCTACTGGGACTCTAGGGGCAACAATAATTTGGCGTACAATTGTACCTTAGGAAAAAAATCTGGAAAGGAGAAGTTGGTCCCCTTTAAAAAAAAAAAACATAACATGACATAATCAGCCTATAACATTCCCACTGCTGGGACACAGGCCTCCTTTCTGTGAGAGGGAGTGGGCCATAATCCACCACGCGGCCCAGTGCGGGTTGGCGAATGTCACATGACTTCGAATACATACACAAAAAGACACCGGGTAATTATATTGGATAACGAATTATACGATACTTTTTTACACTTCCGTCGTCCATGTCGTCCTTACTATAATCATGAGATTCATGGGAAATAATCTCACAAAAATTACTTTTTTTATATTGAATGTCTGTCTATCTTTCTTTAACGAAGCAGAGAGCTAAAACGTACCTACCTACTCATATGCAAATTGTGAACGAAACCATAGCGCGCTTTTTAATCAATCATTCCCATCTATCGAACTTAGATATAGCTAAACTTTTGATTGAAATAGAACGAGCGCTTTTTTCTTTTACCAAGTGCTGATTTTTCAATAGACTAATAACTTTTTTCTGACGAATAAATACATAGGCGGTTTGACAGTTTTTGTATAGAAAATATGTCTGAAAACTGTCATAATTATTCTTGAGACTAAAGTTATGTCTATGGTAAAATCAGCCCTAAGTGTAAGACAGTAATGTTAATACTTCGTCAATAAAAAGATGTTTATTTTCTTAGACGTTTTAAAGTGGTTAAGTAAAACGCTATTTCAATTCTGTGTAAACAACTTTAGTACCATAATTAGCACCGTACCTTTAGTACCATAATAACATATTATTATTCTTTGTTTTAGCCATTAGGTTACTTTAAAAGAAAAAGTTTTATCCGTAGTCGGCCTAATTCATCTGAGCATCAATAAAATGTATGTAGGTACAATATTTAGGTATACCTAAATAGTCAAATGAGATGAGTGATGGCGGGATGAGCTGGACTCATTTCATAAAGATTGATCCTGGGCAGCTCTGGAAAGAGCTTTGTCCATAAAAAAAATGACAAATGATTTTTCCAAAAACCTGCATTAGGATTTATGTGGCTTGATCGCTAAAAATAATATCATTTTTTCTAATAGTCCGGACTATTAGAAATAATGATATTATTTTTAGCGTCAAAAATAGAATAACTCCTTAGAAGGTACGTAGATATGAATAATCTCAAACATAACCCGAAAAGCTGGCTCAGACGAGAAGCTTTGTTCTTTTGATTCTGCAATGAATATAAATAAATCAAGAGTCCTCTACGTTTGTCTTTGTCCCCAGAGACTTAAAAAATTGAATATCTGAATAAATAATCTGCTGCTTGCTCCTGAATTTGCTGAAAAAGGCGTTTTTGGTCCATTGTGGCCTAAACAAGGCCAAGACAAACTCTTTCATATTTTGTAAGTTATGCAAAATAAGTTGACCCAAAAAACTATGAAGACTGATGAAATGTCCTTTTTTTTTCTTAACACAACCTTGGCTGAATGGCTGTTGTATTCGGTTTTCAGTCTATTATTGTGGAAAGTAGGTAAGCTTTTCTAAGATAAGCTTTAAATGCTAACGATTTAAGTGCTACTTTATTATTCAAATAACATTTAAATTTTCTCTTTTGCTCCTCAAGCTCGTTTTATGTTCCTGTTCTTATCAAAATTCTCCTTTTAGATAGGTACCTTTTCATCTGTTTATTTTGTGTTTGCAAATGTTAGAAAAACGTGCAAATCCTTTACTTTACAACAAAAAGTTTCCTCAACGTTTCCGACTGAATAAAAATGATATTTTCCTACCTTTGAAACTGTGGCAACACTGGCAACTCCGTTGACACCGCCGGTGGCTTTTCAATACAAGAAGCTGGCTCTGCGTTCCCCCGAGAGCATGACAACGAATTTAATTTAAAACTTTCGTATTTTTATACAACTCCAAGGTATATTGGATAACTTGTTGAAGAATGGCTAGACCGACCTTTTTCTGTGTCTAGTCTCAGCAAAAATATGAGGCACAAACACAAGATTTATTAAAACTTATAGTGCTGAAGAAAATGTTACAAAACAAATCTTGCAACAAAATTACGTTGTTATTGTGACTTCGTGCTTGAAAAAAACTGAAATGGCGACGACGTCCCTATTTACTTCCATATTTTACAAGGATTCTTGACACCGACAACAAATATAAAAACCGGTCAAGTGCGACTGGGTCTCGCTAGGTGAGGGTTCCGCTAACAATAGCATACCTACTTTCAGGTCTAAATCAGAACCGCACTGTGATATTCTTTCGCGATTGGGCAGCGAACAACTTGGTAAAATTTTTATCTTGAGGATTTTAAATTGCATCTTTAATGCCGTAAGTTCCATTGCTGTGTTCTTGAAACCAAAATATCAGAAGGTCAATTCCCGTAATTAAAAACTTTTAAAATCTCGTTGCAATCTCATCTCAGCCACAATCAATGTCAAAAACCTGTCAAAAATGTAATTAGAGGTATTTTTGACAGATTGAGATCAGATTGTGAACGTTCTCAAAATTACGAGAATTGCACCTCAGATTTGCTTAGGGTATGTTAAAAGAGTACCCAAAAGTGTTTATTGCCCGTTCTTTTCCTTGGAAACCAACTACACTTTGGAATTAGCAACTAGCTTCATCTTTCTGAATGACTGACTCCTATGACAATTCAAAAATGCCTATAATAGAATAATAGAATACTCTTTATTATGTACATCATAAATATTACAGATGTATAGAAAACATTATAAAGGGTGACACAATGGGCGGTCTTATCGCTATAATAGATGTTTTGAGTCGAGTTGTATAGCAAATCTTACTACTTATTTTATTCCAGTGCTTATGCGTAACCCTAAAAACGTACTAGTTGGGCAGCCATCTTGTTGACACCTTGGCTACACAAAGTGAGTACCTTCCTATCAAATGTTTATATTTCCAGTTACCCTACAAACATTTTATTGAACCGATTGCTGTTACGAGTTTGTTTGGTGATGTAAAAATATTGGAGGCATTAAAACAAATTGGGATGTTCAATAAACTTTTCTCGGGCTTGAATAAAATAACAATATGTAATGTTTTATTGCGGACGCAATAATTCAGAGGAAAAATTGTTTATTACGTACTTTCGTAACATCTGTTCCAGTCTAGATTGTATATTTTTTTTCTGAATTTTCTTTTAAAGGTAAGTTGTTTATCGGCATTGATAGGAAATAGGCAAGTTATTATGAACCTAATTTGTTACCTACAAGATTGTTTTTCACTCATTTCGAGGAAAAACCAATTTCATTATAGATTTAAATTTAAATTTTGTTTTTTGTATAGATAGGCACCTCAATTTATTTTGTAAATATGAGACGTGGAATACAAGCTGAAATCATGAATTTTAGTAGGTATAGCACTTCTAATGTTGAGTAGAGTGAATATTCCCGTTCTATAAATGTAATCGGACATATAAAAAATCCCATTTTGCGCTCCTAAAAATATTATTCAACACTAATATAATGATTGCGTTTTTTTTTTTGAACCTCAAATAATTCCTATTTCGGGGTCCTGAGAATCACAAGGAGCGCAATTAGTTTTTATGTGTGTGTTATGTGTACTAATGTTTGTGATTATTTATTGATTTTATTTTGGAATTATGTATTAATTTTAATTTTTGAGTATTTATGGATTTTATTTTGTGATTATTTATTAATTAATTCTTATTTCTACATTATTTTTTTTTGTTTTGATTATTTATTTTAATTTGATTTCATTTAAGTAATTCGATTTATTCTGTTTCCGTTTAATTTGATTTGTAATGATTTTATTTATTTTAATTTTATCTGATTTTATTTGATTTGAGTTTATACGTGTACTATGAATATGTGTTATTTACCTGAAATAAATAAATTTATTTATATATTTTTTATTTAGAGAACCGGTTAAATATTTTCCAGTTATTCTTTTTAAATATTAAATTATACTCGACAATACATCCAACTGAACTAATTTCAATAACAAATAAAAATTATTTACAGATCCGTACAAGATCACATCTAAGATAAATAGCAGTACGTAGGTATCTATATCAGGAACCATTAGTCGTCTCAAGAAGGCAACTGGACCTCCTATGATTTATTATACATCACAGGAGATTAACTACGGAATAGGATATGATCAATATTTATTGCGAAGCACATCCTTGATATTCTAGACGTGTGTTGTTAGGGCTTTGACAGTTAGGTATAAATAATAAGGTACGGTCAAGGAGTAAACCCTATAAAGTTCAAAGAATTGTGGCCGTGGGCAGGGCACATTGCTCGCAGAACAGATGGCCGTTAGGGCCGAAAGGTTCTGGAGTGGCGACCGCATACCGGACAGCGTAGCGTTGGAAAACCATGGTGGACCGATTACGTAGGTACCTTGTAAATGAAATGAAATTGTTTATTCTGTAAATAGAATAGGCTTCTTCTGGGCAAGCTCATTCTACGTAGACCTCATCCCTGCCTCTGGGCTGGATTGAGGTCAAGAGTGAGCCCATTGTCAAAAAAAAAATTGAATATCGGAACCACTTTTACACGTCATATTAAAAAAAAAAGAATTAAAAAAAATAAACTAGACGGGTTCGGCGTTTCCTACGAGTATCTTACTACTCTGAGAAGAAAGGCCGAAACAAACTCAGAGGTCTCAAGTCCAGACATAATCTTGGTCAGATCATATGAAGACCATGTAGATTAATGTCTGAAATGGTCTTTTAAAGAAAGTACCATACAGTTTTGAGTGGACCAGTCCAGTCAGTGCAGGCATTTGTCAGTAACCGTAGCTCAACTCAAAACTCGGCTAACAAAGGCCACAGAAATACAGTCACAGTCGAAGTAGCGGTGCTTGGAGGAGGCGTATGTCCAACAGTGGACGACTGTCGGCTGAAATGATGATTAAGGAGTGAAAATATTTAAGCCTTGATTTTTAAGATGGCGGTGAACGGTCACATAATAGCTGCTGTCCAAATACTAAGCATTTTAACACCTTAATTTCAAATACTGGTGAAAAATCCAGATTTTCAGGACAGCCGTTACAATGTGATGGAACCGCTTTCCTAAGAACACCAAAGCTGCAAACACATTCCTTTCCCCCATAGCAGGTGCATGCTACCTTTTCGAGCTAGTCGGTAGTTATCATTCAAAATGATGGCAATACGTAGACTCGGCAGACCCCGTAGAAGATGGCGGGACGAGCTAGAGAAAACAAACGACCAGTGGTCTACTTTAGCCCTGGATTGAAAGAGCTGGAAGTCATGGGGCCTTTGCCCAGCAATGGGATGATGGGTAAAAATTACCCTAAAAGTGCACAACATTCTAATGTCCTGACTGTAGATGTAGACATTGTTATCCGTCTTGTGAGCTTTTGGTGCCAATATTTGAAGACGAAGTTTTCAAAACAATAAAAAATATAAATGACCGGATTCACATAACTTTAAAATTCTTTTTATCGAACTATGGTTGATTTCTATCCGTCTAACATTAGTATTTTTGTATTAGTACTTTTATTTATACCAAGTACCGAATCAAATACCTACTCGTTCCTATATTCCTCGGACTTGGACGAGATTCCTACTTTATATTCTACGTCAGAGCTGAAGAGGATCTTACGTGCCATAACTGTCCAGCACAGTTATTGAAATAAAGCATTTAAAGTACTGCCTCTCGGCAGTACTTTAAATGACACATTTGTTACATTGCCTTTATTACAATGGAAAGTTTCTCACAAAAAATGTGGTTTTAGCAACTTTAGCTCTAGTATTTTAGCTCTTATTACACTCAAGGGCTCATAAACACAATTAAACCTTATTTTTCCATTTCAAAAACAAAAACGAAACGCGTTTTAATTTGTCTCGCGAGGTTTACATATTTGCTTAATTAAGTTTCAGTCCTCACTGAATGCTTGTCTCTTCACTTTTCACACACGTGCCGCATGTGGAACATGGAACAAATAACTCAATTTTGAAGAAGTTGTACATAATGAAATGAAATGGAAATGTTCCAGTTTTCAGACACAATGATATTAGAAACAAAGGTCAGTAACTCGGAGAGTGTGTCATAGAAAATATGGTTCAATGATTTTATCAAAGATTTAAAACTATTCTAATATTATAAACTCGAAAATAACTCTGTCTGTATGTTACCTTTTCACGCCTAACCAACTGGACGGATTTCGATAAAATTTGGCAAGGAGATAGATGCAAACCTGGGGAAGGACATAAGCTACTTTTTGTCGCCACGCCACGCCGTTATCCACAGATGACCATATAAAAAATACTTGTGGTAGGTATATGTACCATATTAGGTACATACAAGTATCACTCCACCCTTTCGAGAAATTATAGTCTTGAAAACCCACACACCATAACATGTTTTATCAACTGTTGATTTTCAGCTACTAGCTACAAAATGTAGTACATTATTTCCTCGTCCCTCCCATCAAGTACATGAAACTAGGTTCAGTAGTTCCAGAATTATAACTTTTAGTAGTATTGTTTGTGAAAACGACGGCCTTAGTACCGCATGTTCGAAATAGAAGCACATAACGTATTTACGTCATTTTGAAACATAGCTTTAGCCTCTCCCATATCTTGAAACAATATATTTTCTTGCTTGGGGGGAAGGTAAATATTTCTCGAGGGGATTTTTAGAGGGTAGTCTGATGTTCCTACCTACCCACTTCTAGTAAACTTGAGTAATCATGGCTAGTAGGTGTTGGCGCTTAATATCTTAAGTTTAAGATGAACATTCGTAGGCCAACGTCAAATAAAGTACACTAGGGAAATTTTGACTCGGCAAATTCTTCACAACAGCATAGTAATAGTGAATTTAAGACCATCTTGTATATCATTTAGCCCCTATTCCCAAAAGGAGGTTTGCTTACATTTTGTTTACTACTCAAATTCAAGTATTTATAGAAAGACTTTATAGAAAGCCTATTTGGAATTTATGAGAAGATAGTGGGGTTTAGTCATAAACAATGACTAAAGTTAAGTAACGTTTAACACACTCCCTTCCGCTCCACCCAGAGCGGGAGGGGTCATTTGATGATTTCCCATCCACATAAAAAAAAAGTTGTCATCTATTTAGGTTTTTGATATTCCGAGCTGACTAACAATTGACAAAAGTTGTGTTAGTAACAAAGGTTCTCCTTGAAAAGCTCTTTCTATTGGTATATATGTCGCAGTAAGATAGATAAAGCCGTAATATAGTTATATCCCTAGGGATATAATTATATACCGTAACATAGTTATACGAAAGCGATTCTTTACTATCTCACTAGGAATATAGTTATAAAACCGTCGAAGTTTAGTGATATACTTATATTACTAGATTAAGTTCAGTGTTATAAATATATTAGGGTTTGTCTCAAAAAAGTCATATTGTATCATATTGTCATCATATTGTAGTATATTAAAGCTTATTTATTTTTTTAAGTTTTCGGCAGCTTTGTCTCTTTGGTCTTGAATGTTTTTTTCGCTGTTGCATAAAAAGCATAATAGCTGCGATCCGTACGTAACCTTCATCAAATGACGTTATTCCACAAATTACGTGAACATTTCGTGCACACGAGTAGCATGAATATGCTCCTGTACCTACATTCTTTGCCGCAAACTACACATAAAAGTAAAATTTGTTCTGCTGGCACTTCCGATGCCGATTGTTGCAAGTTAACAGACGCGACAGACAAGTCACGGTCGCAGGTTTCAAAAGGCGCTGGCGGCTGCGCCGCACACTCCGAAAGCTATTTCACTAAACTTAATCTAGTAATATAAGTATATCACTAAACTTGGACCGTTTTATAACTATATTCCTAGTGAGATAGTAAAGAATCGCTTTCGTATAACTATGTTACGGTATATAATTATATCCCTAGGGATATAACTATATTACGGCTTCATCTATCTTACTGCGACATATATAATATCTCGTTGTAATATCTCGTTTCCGACGCACGCGAACAAAGTCGCGAGCACAGCTAGTCATAGATAAATCGAATGAGTATATGTACTTAATAGGTAAGTAGAGGTGCCTAAGTACCTACTGTCTTACTGCAAGCCCAACTTAGGTCTGCTCTTTTAGGTCAACTCACATTCAATAGAATTAGGCCCATCCTCCACGATGCTACTCAAAAGTCATCATCATCCCAATTTATTTGGGGTCGACACAACATGTCTTTTTCTTCCATACATCTCTACCTATAAGACGTCAACTCAACGCTACTCAAAATCCGCTATTCAAAATAGAGTAGCATCATGGACTTACTTTTAGTTTATAAGGTAAAATTGGTTACAAATCAAGCTTTCGGCTTTTAGTTTCTCTCTCCAACTTTAAAGTCATTCAATATTCCATCTTCGTCTCGCATTTCCGTATCTCACCGAATGATTTTAATTAAAATCGCGGCGTTGGTTTCGGTGCGTCAGTGAAACGCCAAAAATGAACGTAGGGAGAATTTTTAATTATATTAGGGTTTTCTTTAGACTTTCTGAATAAATGCTTGTGGTATTTATAAACTGCTTTTAACGTATTTGATGTGAAAGTGAGTCCTTGTAAGTATATAGGTGTGTTTGATGCGTTTTCATAGCTATCTATACAGACTGTCAAACTTTTTGATACAATTAGGTAAAGTGGTGATTGATAAAAGTGCATTCCATGCAGGGAAATTAAAACTTTTAAGGTAATACTTGTAAGGAAGAATCGAGTTACATATGACAAAAAAAACTTTTATGGACAATTTAACAATTTTAAAATTAAAGTTCTCAAAATATTTTACTAAAATCACATAACAGAATTCTAAGAAAACAACGAATGAATTAATGAATAAAGTCAGAATCTACCGTTTGTAAAATTAAAGTCCGTTCCTTTATAGCACTAGTTTTCCAGCAAATTCCGGGAAATGTCTAGTTGTTATTGAAAGTTATCGTTGTCAGATGTTTCGTATACATTTAGCGCAAGTGTTTGTGTTACAAAGACACGAAGCGCTTCAAGCACACTAAAGCGAAGAAATCGATTTGGGAGCAATTTGGCGCGAACGTCGCTTTTAGCTGACGTAGTACATCTGGCTGGACATTTATGCTGGAAACGTACTGTGAAAATGGATGCCGAAAAAAATTTGAAAAAAAAATGTCTAGGCATATTGCTTTGGTAGGTGGGTGGAAAAGTATTGCTCAGGTTAGACTTGGACATTTTCTTTGTTTCGAAATAGGTACTTCACCTATTTCGAAATAAAGAAAATTTCCAACATGTTGCTTACAAAAAAAAAGCATTCAGCACTTTTTATATGGGTAGCTACTTAGCTAGAGGTGAGGTCAGCTATCTACATTATTATCAAGTGAAACGACTTTTGTTGGAACTCTGAAAACGGCCTCGTTGATATTACGAAACTGTCAAACAGAGTGCTAAAAGATTTCATTGTGAAACAATGGCTACCTTTATAAGGCTCAGTATTACGTAATGAATCATCGAAACAATATAATACGGTGACAAGTTTCCTTAGCAAAAGACTTGGCCGTATTAAAATTTGACGGATCGTATTAATATTTATACCGTCTTTTTTACAGGTAATGTTTTAATATCCAGATAAATTGGTTAAGGCTTGAATTTACGTAGATGGTGCCACGACACAGATTACTAAATAGTTACCTACGGTGCTTATGGAACGCGTGGGTAAAAAAAAATTGATAATCAATCGCACACATAAACAACTGACCACATAGATCAACCTAGATGAAAATTCGTAACTTTAATTAATTTTGATCTGCATTTAACAGAAATATTTGAGCACAAAAAAATCCTCGGTGCTTCTTCAGCACCCCATTTTGAAGGATATTGCTAATCCAATTGCTTCATACCCTCGAAAAATTTGTCTGCTCAACAACGTAAATCGTATAAGTAACGTTGTTGAACTGTCAAAATACAAGCCATTCTTACTGATAGTGTGTTCCGTAATTTCCCTGCTGTTTTTATTAGTCATCGAAGCAATCCTACTAATATTATAAATGCGAAAGTTTGTATGTATGGATGTATGGATGTTTGTTACTCTTTCACGCAAAAACTACTGAACAGATTTTGACGAAATTTAGCACACAGATAGTTTATAACCAGGATTAACATATAGGATACTTTTTATCCCGACATTCCCACGGGATCGAAACTTATGCGGGTGAAACCGCGGGGCGCAGCTAGTAAAATATAAAACACAATAAAATTAATGCTCCTTCACACAATTTCAAAACAAGTAACATCATCAATCGTCCAACCAAACGTTTCTGCATCTATTGTTTTAACTGCTGCATTACTCACTGAGACGAATCTATCGGATATTCAATGTTCGTTTAACTATAAATTAAGACTAACGTATTCGCTACCAATTGAACTACATATTGGTCAGTAAATTCGAAAGCTGAGGTCATGAACGGTCCCGAAATCGTGCAAAAGGAGTTACTTTGTTAGGAATTGCCAGCGGCAGAATCGAAGTTTCTGAATGTTCTTTTCTCGTGTACGTGTGATGCTGTAGGTAGTGAAGAGAATAAGCAAGTTAGCAAGGTTGTTGGCAAGGTTTTAATCTGCCTAGTTTACGCAGGACGTAGGCCGTTAAATATTACAATAGGCTATTCCAATCCACAAGGAGTAACTAAAAATCGTAATGGACAAGGTCATTTTTCTCATCATTTTGAACAATGAGACAATTCCAGAAACCGCGAAAGAAAATTAGGTGCTCCATTAATTTTATGTTCGCATAACTCGACAAAATGTACCAGGAGGAACAGCTGGGGGTCTACTCCGAAGTTGTATCGGCCGAGTGTTCGGCCGTTTGCTGCTACGAAGTTACTATTTGGTTCGGTCGGTCCCGATCCTACACCTACACTCTTTCGAACATTGACTATGGTCCCGACCCAACTGAGCCGATCCGAACTTTTTTCGCATTTTTCAATAATATTCGGTCCGATCCGAACATTCGCACTTTGCACTTCAGAGTAGACCCCCTGTTTTTTTTCGGTATTTTAGCGTTGAACCCGTTGTAAAACTTGTTCATGATGGTGAATATAATGACCCATTTTCAGGTCCAAAACCATTTGAATTACATAGTACCTACAGTATGAAGCCTACTACAAAAAAAAAATCGTCGAAACGTTAACGAACATAAAAATAAAAAAGTTCCACACCATAATTACGATTTTAATATAAAGCATTTCTGATGCATTTTTAACGATACACTATTGCAGACAGGGGGGATCGTTCATCATAACTGAATAGCCGTGCACCCATTAAACCGTTTTCACGGGTCGTTAACCTCACAAAATATTTTTGCAGGAAATTTAAGACTGAAAATGCGCTTTATGGAGTGCAGAAAGAAAATGGACGGTCGAGCAGGTCAAAAGGGAGGGAAACGGAAGTTTCACATCCGTCCCAAGGATTTGTTCAACGTTTTAGCAAGATTTTTTTTAATTTTTTATCTTGGGGCGTCTTGTAAGTAATAGGATAATCCATGTCTGTGGGTATCGTGAAAGTTGACGAGCGAGGTCAAGATAAATCTGAGGTTTGATAATTAATAGGTCAAGAGTATAGGCAGAAGGGATAATTACAAAATCCGAGATAAAACGATTTACACAATTCGTCTATGTAGGTACTTACTATAATACTTACTATATAAGCCTATTATTGTCCCACTGCAGGCGAAAGGCCTCTTCTCATGCAGAGAAGGTGATGCAAGGAGATGCAATGCTCATGAGAATTAATCACCACGCTTTCTCATGACGGGTTTGCGTTTTACTCACTTATGTACTTATTGCATGATAACTTATTTATTTTAGCTATCTTAAATCTAACATTACCCTACATGTTCATATTTCCACCAATCCGTCATATTCAAAAATAGTTCAACCAAACTTCAGTGAAATTCGTTTACAAAAACAATCTGTCCTCCAATCCGATTGATGGTGCAGAGTTTAATGCAAAAGTCATTGGAAAGGAAATAACGCCGAATCAATTTGGGATGGAAAGTGAAAAATAAATCACAGGTACAGCAGGCTGCCCCACATTGCCGTAACTCGATATCGGCGTGCCCCGAGCGACGCTCTGACCGAAATGTTCACATTATCGGGAATATACGTAGCTGAACGGTGCAGGGGATATATGTATCTGTTGGACTTAGATATTTTATTCGTCATACTGTTGATGATGACAGTAACAACTAAACTACTACTATAAGTATCTTTTGACGCGTGGTAAAAATCAGAACTAACGTCCCCATTTGGTTATTTCAATATAGTACATGCTAATTCCATGCAATTTCACAAAAGTTTAATACATCGCCCCCTGTCAATGTAATTTAAGCGCCAAAAGATGTTTGTAGCACAAACATCTTTTGGCGCTCAATAAAATAAGTACAAAACAACAACTACCACAAAGTACAATGTTCGACGGCTCATCTTGCTGTGCTGCTGTCACTACATGACACAAGCAGTAGTCGACATCGGCTCAGTTGCCAAAACGGAAAATAAAAGTACAAACATCAACAAGAAAAGCTTCAACAAATCTTGGTTACAATATAGTTAATATAGTTACTGCTATTATCGCATATAGCCACTGCTAGATATTTGTGTCTTGACAATTTGATTTAATAAACATTTGTGAAATCTCCGTGGCTAGGTACATTACCGCAGTGCATTATCTAATGCTACTACGAACAAGTAGGTATTACATGTTTGTATGAATATGGTAGCGCTGAGATTATCACATAAGAGGAAGCTGATATCAAATCTTAAACCCAAAAAAAACTCGCCTTTTACGACACCCGTGGGAAGATGTCTTCTAAGCCGCGCTACTGGGCTAACAAATCCTACAATTTTTTACAACATAAACAATAAAAAACTATTTTGATGGCAACTCTCAACAATAAATTCATTAAACGCGTTTACGATGTTTTTTTTACGTTTATTCAACTATAAATAAACTGGGTCAACTCTTATTCTTAGTTTTTAGCAGAAAACAATTCGAAGCGAACAAATATAAATTCAGGGCAGATCGAGTGATTCATCAAACGTGTAATAAATGCTTGCACCTACGCTAGAAGTACGGTAAACAAGACATTTCAACTACAAAACCCTCGTTACAGTTACATAAAAGAGCTATTCCGTTATATTACAAAAGCCGTCATGAAAATCTGTCATTTTCACCAGTTTGACATTAAGGCGTCAAAACACTCTGTATTTGGAAAGCCATTACTGTCTGACCGTTCACCGCTTTCTTAGGAAATTAAAGCTTTACAGCTAGCTATTGGCGCTTGAATAACATTGACAAGGGGGCGTTGTTGGTAAAAAATTCTGAAATTGTCACAGAAATTGTATTGACAAATCAATATGGCGGCGTTAGTTCCAATTTTGGCCACGCGCCAAAATACCCTTGTAGCGTTGTACGAAATAAAGTCACTGTCGGTACAAAAACTGACGAATTCACACGTTTTTCTCATAGCGTTGAACTCCATGGAGGTTAAACAAACATTTTTTGAAGATACAATGACTCATATAACTGCATATGATGATAAATAGCCCCACATTTTGTCGGACAATGATCTGAAGCCCAGTAACATTCCGGGAACAAGTTCTTTCAAATAGATAGGGTTACATTTTACGGTAGATACGATAGAACGTTTGAAGATTATTGGATTTGTCTTACAGACGTTCATGTCTGAACTAAACCGGGTAGGTAATACTAACATTTATTTCCAAAGATTTGTAACTAGGGCAAAATTTGTTGAAAAAATCAGATTTATGCGATCTGTTTTTGACAAAGTAGGCAACTTCTGCAGCTCTATTTTTAGTTTCGCAACGCAAAAACCCTTAATAACTCAGTACATAGCTCCATATCTTCAAGAAACCATAAAACAAACAAGGGTTATTAAACTCACGCACGAAATAACACTCAGGGGTTGCAAAGTTAGGTGTGCCGGGACATATATGGCTGATCCGTTGTGGCTCCCATGGGTGCAGTACGGGAATCCAAACCCTAAGAGAGCTGTAACCGAACTGACCCTAAAACGATTTGTGTAAATTAGACAAACACAAAACAATCAGTTTACCGGACACTGATTAATAGATATTTTACTTGTGGATTTCAAAAACGTGTGCGAGTGTATACTGAGTTTGAGTCCATAAGGTTTGTTCTTGTTTACAGGCTAACAAATATTATCGTCCTAGCGAAGCCCTCGGATATTCTCTCTCACATAACCATGTCACAAAGGGCTATTAAGTCCTGTTAGGCATCATCATTAATGTGTAAGTAAAGATGCTGACATGCCGATAAGATAATGTAGGATGACTTTATATTCTGTTTGGTCCCTGAATATATTTAGGTCACGCAAGTCTTTGTGCAAGTGTGGTAAGACGCTATTAAAGGTACCTTTAAATTATATCCGAAATCTTATTAGTCGTTACCAAGGAGTATACTATTACCCAGTGATTGGGTTGTGAGCTCCATGTAGAATACTGGTACTCAGTTGCATCTGGTTATACTGGAAGCTGAGCCCAACATAGCTGGGACAAGGCTAGGCGGATTTTGATCTTATTAGTCCAGGTTATCTACGAGCGTTGCATCAACATTTTGGCAACTCAATTGCCTTGGCATTTCCAGTTGATAGTCCACAAACATATAAACACAGAGGAGTACTGGCAATTAATATTTAGTCCAAGAAATACTATAATTGAATCTCTTTCGTTCCCACACTAGTTTTTAGAGTCAATGGAGGTCAATAGTTAACAGGGTGCTGATTTAATCACTATGAGACACAACTATTTATAGTGTTTCTATGCAGGAATTACTTTATCGAACGATACAGCCTAGAGTCTCGACAGTCGACTTAACTAAGCTCCTTTTCCGCCTACGTAAGCCGAAATCCTCGCTACTAATTAGGAAAAATAGTAAATTCTAAAGGAAATAAAACCGTAAGCGGAAAAACTAGGAACTATTTAATGAGAATTTTTGCTCCCATGTTCTTGTTCTACTTATTAGCAAAGGCACAGGCATAATCTTGGGAAGTGCTGAAATGTCACGTATGCAAGAGAGTTCAGAGCTCTCTTTATCTCAAAGATACATACAAATAACGGCTAATTAGGAGCTCGTTTGATGCCATAAGGAAGATATGGATGTACGGATTCGATAAGCATAAGAACAGGAAAATGAGGAGGAGGAGGAAGACAAAAATAAAGGTTACGATAACATTTTAGAAAACGATATGGATATTGTATTTTTATGTTATTATTATAGAAAATGTTTTTATTTATCGAACTAACACTAATATATACTATATACAAGTATATAATACGAAAAAATATAGAAAAAGGCAGGAGCTTATTGGGCGGTATCAAAAAATTCGTCCGCATCACTGTCAATGGGATAAGTGCCTAAAAGGCTCGCAGCATTACCACGTTGGATGGCAATGCTGATCCTTTGGGCTAAAAATAGGCCAGCCTTCTGGTCACGTGAAGAGTCAACCAACGCTATAGTATTGTATTTTTAGTTCAAATACCTATAAACGTTTTGAGTTAGGACGTTTTTCCAATGAACAAACAACTGATTTAACAGTCGTCAGATGCAGAATTTTATTGTGGTATTGGATAATCATCATCATCATCCTCCCCTTTCTTCTGCCATAGTTTCCGGTACTGTGCGTTATTTCGTCAACCCAACTTGCTTTTGGCAGTCCCTGGTTTCTTTGGACGGCTTTACTCCATCAGCCACCTACTCGTCTAACTAGATGTGCTGCCTAGTCGTACTTGAGGCGTATCGCCCCGTCCCCAACATTTATTTGATAAAGTCAACCTCAATCGTAAACATTATGTGGTAACACCCTAAAGTAAAGAACTTTATGTAGGTAATAGGTTTTGATATTCTATTAATCTTTTTAATACATTCTTTTACATTTTGTGAATGTAAGATAGTTGTAGGCCTTGTAGACTGTAGGTTTGTAGACCTTTTTTTTATTTGATTAAGTACCTGGTACTTGTTGACAGGCCTACGCTGTCCTGCCATACCTATTAATTCTGCAATTTGAAAGCATTGTATAAGCCAACTATTTTAAAAGAGTAACCGTGGAGTTTCTTGCCTGATCTTCTCCATAGGAAACAATCAATTGGAACCGTGCACAGCTTCTGACGTTTCATAAGTGCCCATATAGGTTTTTAGATGAAATAAAATATTTTGATGTTGATTTTGATTTTGAAAGTATAAATAACTGTAATACTAAACTTGTTACTCCATATCTCGCACAAAATATCTCAAACAGTGAAACTATGTGTCATATCGTGCCAGAACCCAATATAAATAGCTAGGCAACATTGTACATACTCCAACCACATTTCGATGTCATCTTCAATAGTTAAGTATGAGAGTGTCACTCTTCGTAATAACAACATCGTTGCGCTACGACTAATCTTCGCGCGAAGAAATATTTGCTGTGTCAACAACATATAAATTGTTGTTGGCAGTCGGTATAGAAAAGATGAACATAGAAGATCCGCTAAAACTTAGACAAGTTGGAGTTTTCTGAACAAAAAAAATGGAAGTTTAATCCAAGCCGTCGGGTCAAGTACTCGCGCAACTTTGACGGACTACCCAATCGATAAAGTTTTATCCTCACCACTTAATTTATACTGTAATGCTTTCCTTCTACCGCCAGAACAAACACACATTAAATTTTTATTTAATTTATGGATAGGAATACTGAATTAATATTTCAGTAAAATGCCCTGAAAATAATGGATTTTAAAACCGCGCATAGTGACAAAACCTTGGTACAAATACTATGACCCTCTCTATCATGGTTACAAAAATCGTAAGGAAATCGGCATGTGCTAGAACCAAATATTCGAAGACATGTGACATCCAAACCCTCACTGTACGTGGTGAGAGGATGCCTGTGTCCCAGCAGTGGGAACGTTATAGGCTGATTATATTAGTGAACTTCTTGGGAAATAAAATCAGAACGATAATAAATTATTGTTGTTTCCTTCTGAATGTGTGTGTGTGTTTAGCGTGGTCTTACTCACCATCTACCTAACCTTTTCAAATCTATGTACATAAATTATGTCAGGCTCGGCTTCCAGTCTAACCGGATGCAGCTGAGTACCATTATTTTACATGGAGCGACTGCCTATCTGACCTCCACAACCCAGGTACTGGGTAATACGAAACCCCTTGGTAAGACTGGTAATTCGACTGTCGGGGTTCAGACGACCCGTAACGACTGTCAAAGATCCACGAATGACTGAGCGTGGTCTTTCTGCCTCCATTTTTATTGTAACGCGTGTGAACGTTTAAATTATTTACCAAACATTTATATTAACGCATTACGTAGTAAGTAAATTAACAGTGTATATTGTAACTAGGTAGAACAATATTTGAGTTGACTATTTGATTTAAGACTCCTTGTCCTAATTAAGATTACATAGTTATTGTAGTTGTTGTGTTAGGAGGGGCTTGTGGCTAAGTAATAACAGCCGCACGGGTCGATCGATCAGGTTAAGCTACGATAGCCGCGGTTCGTCTTTGGATGGGTGACCATCTTTACATAACAAGGCCTCGAAAAGCACGTTAAGCCTATGGTCCCGGCTGTCATTCGTGGATCTCTGACAGTCGTTACGGGTCGTCAGAAGCCCGAAAGTCTGACAACCAGTCTTACCAAGGGGTTTCGTATTACCCAGTACCTGGGTTGTGGAGGTCAGATAGGCAGTCGCTCCGTGTAAAATACTGGTACTCAGCTGCATCCGGTTAGACTGGAAGCTGACCCCAACATAGTTGGGAAAAGGCTAGGCAGATGATGGTAATGATGAGTTATTGTAGTCTAAGGATTTTTTGATTTGGAAAATACAGTTTGAAAACAAGTAGTGAAACTGTGGACATCGTTATACAATTATAGTTTATCGGGCACATTTCCAAGACCATAAAATATTTGAAATTCCACTCAAAGGCAGCTTTAAAGTTCCAGCATTAATCCAGCAGAGATATATACATTAAAACTTCGTGCTCAGACTTAAGTAACACCTGTGCAGGTCAAGCTATCATTCCATCAGGGTAGCTCTATACTCTCGCAACTTATAGCGAACTACTCTATTAAAAGTAGCCATAAAACTTTATGCCAAGTTCTTACGTCAGCTAAGTGCAGAGAAACAGCAAAATGAACGAAATGAAGGGAGTCTTTAAGAGCTGTGACGTCATACTTTGTGGTGGTAATTAAAATCTTCTGTGGGACTAATCAGTGATTCTGAGTAAGAAAGCTTTGAGGTGCTTTTTGTTGCAGTGTTTTTAGTTTATTTTATTTTTCATAAAATAATATCACGCCTCTATTCGCCGAAGGGTAAGGCAGAGGGGAACCATAGTGCATCTTGATTAAAAATTTTATTTATATTTCAAATTGACGTTATTTCAAGTTAAACAAATTTCAACTTTATTTTAGTCCTAATTAAGTTGACTTCAGAGTGACTGACACAATTGCAAACGTTATAAAAATGTTTGAAGTTGTAGCGTAAACTGAACTCCATTGTGTAGGAATTAAAGTTATTTTTCCATAAATAAGCTGATGAGTGGATGGCCATCAGCATCGTTCTATCTACTTACAATTGCTATCCACACACGTGATGTGGTGATCACATAAATTTTGGCATACTGTGTACCACGCCCGGTGACTATCAGGAACGTTCACTCGGAGGCTCAAATTTCTTAATTGGGTTACATAAGCTGACGAAAACAAACCGTCTCAGATATTAAACAATGCATCTTCTGATAACAAACGCCCTTATTAACATCAAACTATCAGTTCATTGATCCCAAAACATCTCACCTAATTCCCACCGACGGTAACAACGTCCTATGTGTACTAAAGTATCATGATACCCTCTGAACCGAGAGATTTCGTCTGTCGACCCATTTATCGTGTTAAATGGTGTAACAGCGCACAGACTGTTTAATTGTCCAAATTGATATCACAACGCATTGTACGCTTTTCATTAGGATTAAATTGGGAGAATATATTTGCATGGTCAGTTTGCCTTGTGATTGAGGGTAAACGTGTAAGTACTGTGGATTAATTTTAATTCGGAGGTAATTAATAGCATAATCGGCCTATAATGTTCCCACTGAGGGGACACACGCCTCCTCTCTGTGAGAGGGCATTCCCTCTACGCGGTCCTGGCTGGCTGGCTAATCCACCACACGCCACGGCCCAAGGTTGATCTTTAATTTAGGGATAGCTGCTGGGACCACAATATAACATAACATCACGTCTACATTTCCCGAGTGGTTAGACAGAGGTGTACAGTTACGAGCACCAATATGTCAACACTTGCCAACTTTCAATTGCGTTTTTTTTGCTAAAATAACGAATGCAACGTTGTAATACGACACATTACATAAACCCATGGGTTCGAAAATGCTATGTCCGTAAAAATATAAAATTTCATTCAAAAATAAAGGAGTAAATCGCTTTTGAATAAAGTCGTGTATAGGTACATACTTTTGCTCGTGAGTGTACCTAGAGTACACCCACGTTTCGACTGTTATGTTTCACTCCCTTAGATAATAGAGGGCGAGCCTTTAGCCATCAACCAAACACAAATTCAGACTCCTAGTTGCTGTTACTGAGAAATTTCAGATAGATAAACCCAATAACGCCCGACTCGGGATTCGAACCAAGGACCTCATGTTCAGCAGTAGGGCTTGCGACCACTAGACCAATGAGGCAGTGAAGCTACTTGTACCGATAAAGAGAAATAGCAATATTTAAATAAAATTGAACAAATACAGTGTAATCAAACGGGAGTAATGCTCTAAAAAGTACTATATGAAACAAAACCGGTTATGTTAAAGACTCAATAGGACACTACAGCATACTTTCAATATCTGATTCTGTTTAATGTTGAAATGAAATGATTTTTTTTTTATTCTGTACATAGGATATTGAAATCACTTCTACAAGTCATATTATAAATAAGCTAGATGATGGAGTCGACATATCTTATCTGACTAAAAGTCTGACACGCCCTTCCGCTCAGCCCAGAGCGAGAGAGGTCATTTGATGATGTCCAATCCAAAAAAAAAAAAAAGGCTTTACAGAATTTTTCATTTTTAAGAAAGCCTTGCGAAAATATTCCGATATCTTTTTTTAGACTAAAATGTTAGCAAATCCAAAAGATATTTGGAAAATAATATTTTTACGCTCTCATAACAATGAACATTAAGAAATAATGCTCTTTGTCCATTAGTCGTAATTAGATTCTGGCGTATAGTATCAAATTACTTCGTCACTGTTTCGCTCTGTATTCTAGGTGAGACTTCTACAGCTTCAGCAACTTTAAGCAAGTTTTCTTGCACAGAGAGTAATAATGCTAATTAGTTGTCGAACAAGAAATTCGTATCTTCATTCAGCTTTCACGTTTACGACACAATTTCTCGTTTGATGAACACTGCGAATTGTAAGCACCTTGTATTCGAACTTTTTGAGCTGTGATATGGCAGTCAACTGACACTTTTTCGCCGGAAAGATGACGTCAGTTCGTAGACGTTATAGTACTGTCCCATGTCACTTACATAAACCTGAAATTGACAGCTCTTCAAACTTTTCTTGAAGAGAGAGTAATTGTAACAGCCAGCCAGTTGACACTTGGATGATGAGTTTGCAGTGAAACAAAAAATCGGATTCTATTCGTTGTTGTATCCCACTTGTATTAAAAAAATGTTGAAGTTTCTATGTTTGGGTGTTTGTAACTCAATCACGCAAAAACGGCTGAACGGATTTCGATTACATTTGGCGCACAAATAGTTTATAACCTGGATTAATACATAAGATACTTTTTATCATGCATCCGAAGCCGCGAGCAAAAGCTGGTTGCACATATCTCTACTAGCAGTGACCTTAATGTTCATGTACCAAGGAGAATGTTAATCGCCTGCATGGAACATAATAGATATAGCCTTTAATTTAACTATTAATTAAACCGACATATACAATAACTATAGCACATTCATAGTAATAATGTCACGCGTCAATTAAACACATTAGTACAATTAGTTTAGGAGACATGAAGGGACGGTTGTGAAGGGCTGCGGTAAATAGTCTTTGGAGGAAGATGAGGGCGTTAATTAGGTGTATGAAGGGAAATCTCGTACTTACTGGCGTATATGCCCCGGCTATGGCCTAAAGGTCCTTAACTTAATGTGGGTAGTTCGTTGTCTGTAACTTGTGTGAGTATTATGTGTTTGGGAAAAGAATACTGTCTTTTAGTTACAACGAGGTGATATTTATTTTTGTTTTTGTCGTGATTATTTTTGGTTGTTTTAAGGATCCGCCTACTTTTCTCTTTGTCTCCTATTTTCCTCTGCTATTATTTGTATCCGTATTTATATTGCGCAATATGATTGAATCAGCCATCGCACTCAAGCGATCCATTATTTTCACGCAATAACATTGACAGCCCATAAGCTTCAATGTCTTTACTTGAGCAAGGCCTGCGTAATACTTACCCTATACGGAGCAAGTAAGATTTGGTGCAATAAAAATTAAACTTCTACAAATCGTGATATTGTGCTAGGTAGGTATATGATTGATCGCTTAGGGCCCGCCATAAACTGATTTCTACGAGATTCATTCAAAAATAATCTAATCCACAATATAGCATTTGCCCATTTTTTTTGCTCCAGTATCGACATCTACTTCCCTAAGCAATATATATCTCAATCAAAAATATCTAAGCTCCAATATTTTTTCATTCTACTAATTGTATCACAATTGATTACCATATTACAGGCCGTACCTTTACCATTTCCTTACAAGATCGTTTTATCTGCTAACCATTTTTCATCGGCCCACCTGAACATTAATCAATCTATTCTTATAATAGCCAAATGTAAACAGGCCCCACCCTTTTAGCAGGTATTTATTAGGAGTTATTTGCTAACAGGCTTCGTTCCCACGCTGACTAACGGTCTTAGCAGATGATGGACTAAAATCTTCTGTCTGTGTAATTAACGCAAATGACACAATCTTGTCGGTGACGTTAGAGTTTTTGTCAAGATGACAGGGCAAGGGTAAGTAAAGAGAATAACGATTGATTAGAAGAAGTACGAGAAGTAAGGTCGTTTGCGCAGTAAAGCTAATATTATGGTGGTATTTAACAAGCATATATATGGGCATAGAATTACCTTATGGTGGTAATAAGGCCAAATTTATTGACTCAGTGTGAGTTAGTGAATCATCTCCATCTACTAACAGTTTTGAGATTAGGTGAAGGTACTTTATGCATAACACATAAATTAGTGCTTTTACAGCAGCCGTAAATCGGACCGACAATACTCAAAGTGATGTAACGCTAATGCGCAATCGTAAAAATATATCACAATAAGTCATAAGTGTCTCTCTGTCAGTAAGCGGTGACAAGACCATGAAATATAAAATCTGTGAGTGTTTTGCTTACAGCACTAACACCTACATAACATATTTTTTGTATTATGGACCGTTCCGCAGTAAAATCGTTCATTATAATTTTATGGGCCTAAACATTTTTATGTCTTCAGCATAAAACAACAGCGTAATCTGACGATATGCAAAAAAGTATATATAAACTGTAATGTAGGTACGCCACATGGCCATTAACTAAAAATTAATGAAGACATATTAATGAAAAGCTCGCTGTGACAATGTTTAATGATGCTAAGCAAATAGGGTCACGTCAAGCCAAACGCTTGAACGAGCAATATGTATGTCAAGCAACAGATTTGAATGACAGTATTCCCCGATGCATTACTTAAAGCGAAATACAAAAGCGCTATTCCCCGAACAAGTAATTCCATTGTGCGTGTAGAAAGGATGGCTTCAACTACTAAAATTATTTCAGTGTCTCATAAAGTCTTTCGCAGAATTAGGTAGCTTATATTCCCTCAAAATATTCTCACTTTTACGTCCCAAAATTTTAGCATACGCTAACTGAAGTGCAGACGACGCGAGATAGACTCTTTATGGTACCCGTTAAATAGAGCTTTACGAGAATTGTTTGGGATAAAAACTGTTTGTTTCTGTGACGAATAACTGGATGTGATATTTTTTAGTTGTCGCTATAACAATGTTATCACTATGTTGGCATTAACAAATTAACAACATTAACAGTATCATTATGAGGACTTGAACTGAGAGCTGTCACAGGAACACCGAACACAACCGAGTTGCGTCCGGTTTCACTACCGATTGTGTAGAGGTGTAGACGTATTACGAGTACAAACGCCCTTGTCATTTAAGAACATTTTATGACAGTAAGTTTATTTTGTACTAGTTTCTGCCAGCGACTTCGAGTGCGTGAAATTTCGGCCTCTGGATCACCGCATCGCATCTCATCGCCCACCCACAATATGACTTCGTTTTCGCGTTCTCTCTGACTATTTTTATTTATACTCGGCTCCTAAGGTTCGTAGCGTGATATTAAATATATAATAGCCTATAACTTTCCTCGAGAATTAGGTTATCAAAAGGCAAAAATATAATATTAAACAAATAAACTCTTCAGCTTGATTATAAGTATAGATATAGTATTACCTATAATACCAATCAGTCAGTGCTATAGGAAGACACTTGTAATTTATCGGTGCTACAAAATAGAGGTTTAGGATTAAGTTCTATGCAAGTTACAGCCCCTGACTATGAAAAGACCAAACACTCAGAAAATCATCAAGGTAAAAATACAAAGTTAATTGCCTGATCCAAGTACTTAAAGTTAACAGTTTGATGAACCAACTGTCGATTTTACGATGGATGCCGAACTAAATCCGCTGAGTGATTATGTCCGCAAAGTGGCCAAAAAAGCCGAATGCTATAAATCAAACAAAACAGTCGTAAAACGACAATGACGTAATCCAGGCCAGTATACCCTGCAGGGCTTTATGGGTGTTTAGTAAAACAGGTCACCGGGATGGAGGTCGTAAAGAGAAGTTTCCTAGATTGGTACAAGTTGGGAGATTTTGCGGCCACAGGATTAGGGAGCGTAAAAGAAAACTGTGTTAATAAGGTCTTAGAAGTCTTTAGAGATCTTCTTAATAAGATAACACTGATGGAAAATCATGTTATTTCACGTATTCATATTTTTTTTGCAGGAATGACCTGATCAGTTTTTCTAAAAGCTTCTACTCCGTCTATTCTAGTGTATTCCAGCTGAATTGGTTCGGCAGTTAAGCTGGCAAAACAAACTGAACAGACTAATTGGCACACATTTGTATTTAGCATAGATAAAGCAAGACTGCACAACTACGAATGCATACTGTAACAATTACTGGAAAAGCAGGTAACCATTCTAAAATGCATGAGAATAGATTGAGAAGGAGGCGAGTATAAATAAACAGACAGCTCGATCCAATAAACTTGTGGATGAAGGGCAAATAACTGAAGCAGTTTAGTTTTTATACATGATGATATTCTTTACACTTTGATCCACATCAACGATCAAGCCTGAAGTAAAAAGAGTTTCATAAACACGAGAATCGCAAAACAGAGACTTTTTAAACTTTTGCACTTCTTTGCACCAAGCGTGAATTTGGACGGTAGACTTTTTTCGTTAGTTTTTAAAAACTCTTTTTTTATTTTGTACTTTCGCCTCCATAAACTTCCGGCCGGTGCTATTAATTTTGCATGTCTCAGAATTGTGTTTAAGCCTTGTGATCAAGCGTTTATTACCACGATGATACTTAAAATTGTTATTAATGAAGGAGCTAGAAATTTATGAAGGAATCGTTTACTAGATGTAAGGGCTACTTTGGTTTACCAAAGCAGGTCACATTCTTGTATATCATTAATAATAATATACCCTAACAGTCTCTTTTAGCAGAACTCACCATCATCCTTCTGCTTATTTCAATTTACTTTGGGTCGCCGCAGTACATCTCTTTGTTAGTTGAACTCAAAATGTAAAAGTGACAAAACATATATTATTCTTATGGCAAAGTAGGATTTTGAATATTATTCATAGCTGAAAAGAAAGTCTCACGTAGTAGTTTTATGACTTCAATCGCATTATTTCTCAATTTGAGCAAATATTTCTAGCAAGTGTGTGCAAATTGTCAAGTATCGTCTTACTTTCGTTATTCACGTGAATTTTCCCTTTGCTCAGCTTTGCGAACCTTTGTTTCAATATGAGCTTAACCCGAATCTCTACTACTGAGCTCCTTCACTTTGACTATTCCTCCAGGACAACTAGATCAAATATTCCGGGAACAATCTGGTGAAAGGCTCTCTGTAAGGTAACTTTTCGCTTCACTTCAGTAGCAATTGTAGGTACTCTGCCAGTTACAATCCGAGCATCGTTGACCCATGTTACTGCTTGACCTACTCCCTTTTTGTTTTCAGTCCACAACTTTTCTCTGCGGCCATAATTAGCTTCGGTTAGCATCGTTAAGTAGTCGCTTATTAATTAATGGTAATAATGACGTGATGATTTGAGGATGGTTGTGTTAATTAGGTGAAATATGCTAGCTAATTGTTCAGACACTTTTTGGAATTTTCTGTTTTATTTAATAGTAGCTTGCTAATTTTGCCAAGTTTGATACGACTTTTACGAGCCTGCTGCTGCCTGCTGCTTTGTTTGATTAATTATTTATTTTGTTAGTGTAACTTCGGGGTATTTGCGTATCACATTAACAGTAGCAATGGCTTTCATTTTGACAGTTCAACAACATTTATTGCGTTATTTACGTTGTTGAGCAGACAAATTTTTCAAACATATGAAGCAATGGATTAGCAATATTCCTCAAAATGATCCAGATTGAGACTGATAGTGTGTTACGCAATTAGGGTGCTGGTCTTCTCTTTACATTTCAAGTCTTATATATATTCTTAGGTAGGAATATGAATATGATTAGGAATTTAAAGAGTATCTACCTCGGTAACTACTTTTCATAAAGCTCTCTCTCTCTTTTCACTACTTGTTTAAAACCAAACACCCTTGAATAGAAACATTGTTTACTACTTCACAAGTTCCTTTCTGCTTGTAACAGACCCCGTTGTGTAACGTTTAATTTTAACCAGATTATGTTCACAGATTCTCGGTAACTGCACGTTACGGATATTTATTAACTGATAGTTAACCCGTTGTACCGTTTCCACGTGTTGTCTAACCATTGCGTTAGTGTTTATTTATATTTTGCGTATTTTGTTTACAGTATGGTTGGGGGAAGAAGGCGGAGAGCTGGTGTTTCGTGTGTAATATGGCCTACAATATAGGGCGCATGCTATTGTCGTATTTTCAACGGATATTGTTTGTGTTATATTTTTATGGGCTGGATGGCAGTTGGTTGCATTATGTTCAATACTTTTTATCTTCGTCTTTAAATTGTTCGAGCTCGATGGGTACCAGCGTTATGGTGTATCACACATACCAACATAACGCACACCGGGTGCAACAACGTCATAAGTAACAAATGACGTTTTTTCAGGCGATAGATTTAAAAGTTGTTGATTTGATAAAGTGAAATGTATTTACAATACTATTATTATATCGATAACCAAAATATTGTTTATACTCCATATTTTAAAATTAAGGTTGTTTTAGAAATAAAAATGTTATGTGGTACATCTTTAATGTTTTTAAAAACGATACCTACATCTATGACGTTAATGTGCAGAAAGTTAAATTGAAAGTAGAACTTTTCTGTGCAATAACGTCATAAAGGCCAAACTAAACAAAAAATCAAAACTCTAAATGTCTTAAATAGCACTTACAATTAATTTTTTCAGTGGTTAAAAATAATCAACATTATTACTGAAATAAATGGCAATACAAAATCTAAAAAAAATATGAATAATTTCTTACATTTATGTACCTACCCATTTTAGGAGTTTTAAAATATGATTAGAATTATTGGTCAAACTTAATTTTTTATTTTTTTATTCACGTATGTTCCTGCCCTTGACGTCGATCACGCCTGATGGAAAGCGATGGATGAGGTAGGTATACGATGAAACGAGCGTCAATACTTTCATCGCATAACAAATTAAAAGTTTCTTGCTAGGAATTTAATCACAGAAGGACCAAAACTTGTACACTATTCATAAACATCTATAAAGCTACTATACACCGTTCGTCTTTTGTTCTCCAACAATGTAAACAAAATTCTAAGTACAAAATAAATTAGTAATTAATCTTATCTGCCAGTTGCCAGAACTTGATTCCGTTATCTGAATACAAAAGAGACTTTGTTGGTGGCTACTGTAAAAGGTCATATCGCTTCACAAGCCTGTTATCATGAACAGACTTTTTTCTCTATTAAAACAAATAAGCGGTATGCACTGAAATGAGTCATAGAGTAAAGTTTTATGTGGAGCACGATGCGTTAGAATAATCATCATTACATATTCTTGTACACGGAACAGCTTTGTACAGACAACGCTTAGGCTTTAAGTGACAATTCAAATTTATTTGTATTTAGAAGTTGTCTCTGGAATTTTTGTTCCAAGTGGTTGCTGGCAAAGAATACGCAACACACGTACCATGGTCATGGGCCTTAGCAATGGCAAGTAATTTAGAAATAACGCCTGCACATATAGGTTGTACTGTGACTTACAGTCATGATAATAAGAGACTTGAATCACCCATCCGGCAAGCGTGGTGAGACTATGGCACTATGGCACTATGGCACTCCTAGTTTTGACCTTCATTGTATTTATTTTATTTATTTTACCATTTATGTACACAAATATAAATAGACAATGAAAAACAGAACAGAAAAAATAGGTACAGAGGTGATGCTTATTTCATGAAAAATCTCTTCCAGCATACCTTAGATAGGACAATAGATACAGAGATGTAGACAGCGTGTGATAGAGCAAAGGTTGTTGTAAGGGAATTCCAAAGTACATCAACGAAAGCAAACGGGCTGATAATATATAAAACTATGTGTATGATCCCTTGCTAGACCATACATTACTTTTAGATGAGAGATGAATGGAATAAAAGAAGGTAATTGTATTTAAACACTACTGTATTGTTCCAAAGGTAGGTACTTAAAGGTAAAATGAGCTAAATTGACTGATGGTGTGGAAATGAAGTGAGTGACGCGGCCCTTGTTGGCTGTAACGAGAACGCCTGGCTGACTTGATAGCCCAACGCGAACTGCTATGAGTTGAATGTGTGGCGTGAATTGCTGAATTGCAGAATGTGCGGTTGCACCGTACACTTTTTACAGATTTATAAATTATGCCTCACAATATGAAATTATACTATCCTACTAATATTATAAACGTGAAAGTTTGTGAGGATGAATGGATGTTTGTTACTTTTTCACGCCAAAACTACTGAACGGATTTGGGTGAAATTTGGCACACAGATAGTTTATAACCAGGATTAACACATAGGATGATTTTCATCCCGATATTCTCATCGAAAGTTATGCGGGTGAAACCGCGAGGCGTAGCTAGTGTATTATAAACGCGAAAGTTTGTGAAGATGGGTGGATGGATGTTTGTTACTCAATCACGCAAAAAAGGCTAAACTGATTTGGATGAAATTTGAAACACACATAGTTTATAACCTGGATTGAGACATAGGATACTTTGTATCTCGGTAGTTCATTCCCGTGGGATTATTTCTGACCTCCACGTTGGGGAAGCTGCGGGTAAAAGGTAGAAAGTTTATATAGGTATAAGGTCATGGCTAAAACAGTCGACGAACTGTTACCAATAATTCACTTTGAAAATTATCATAATGCTCGAAAAGTCAGTTCACAGCCCACTTTTCTTATCATTAGGTACCCATTCTTGCTAACCTAGCACTTTAGGACCGGATCGCCAATAAAGAATAATGGAGAATAATGGTGTGTAGCGGCTTTCGGCTTTGAATATTTGGAACCAAATAAATAGGTCTCTTTTTTCGAATAAAATAAAACCTTTTTTTTTAAGTGAAAACTTCTTTAGCAGCGTTGTGCACTTTTGTTGTGATGGGTAAAATGTTAAACTCGCGTCAGGACACGTGACCTGATCGAAAATTCGTAAGACGGAGGGAGAGTAGACCGCATTCCAAAATATCAAAAATGCACAACGTGAATATTCAAGTTTTCACTTCTGCCGGCATTCCCGGAGTGCAACCCGTTTTATTTTTCTAAAGGAGTGTTTGCAAGTGCGTCGTCGGGGACATGCCTTCTTGCGAGGACTTTAGGCATCCACTTACATAAATGATGATGATGACCTATCAAAATCTAACGCAGTTACCTACATATTATCCTTCACAAGCATCCAACACACAGCGGGTAACATGCAACTTATGTGCTGAACAGAATCAGAACAAGCAAATCAATTGTTGCAATCAGCGGCATGCGAAAGAAGAGATTGTGCCAGATGCGCTTGGGCACGCGATGTCAAGCTTCATTACATCCTTGATAACGAAGCCTAATTAACTAAGGGCGGGTTATGTCACCATACACATACGAGTGCACGAAGCTTCAATGTGTAGACGTTCTTGTGCCAAAAAGTGTCCAATACTACCGAATGTTATTTTTAGTCCTTTTCTTACCGAAAAACAAATCAAATCAAATCTCTTTATTGCATTTATGTGTACATTTCGTTGTTACAATATAAGTAAATTCCAACATTAAACCCGGTTCGGTTAGGTCAATACAAATGATAAAGAAAAGCTAAAAAAAGTGTCCACTACTACCTAATATTATTGTTGGTAAAATTTTGCTTACCGAAAGACCATAAAAATGATGGAAAAAGGCTATAAACACGGCGGTCAGTACTAATATCAATAAGTAGGTACGTAACTCGGAGAAGTAGAACACTATTCTTATGGAAATGTTAAAAAATAAAAGTACATTTGTTAGTAAAAAAGTATAATACTTTCACAGTGAGGAAAAGCAATGAAACCAGTTACAAAGTTTGTTCAAAACTTTCAAAATCAATTGCTTGAGTAAAACCAATATGCTTCGACTTCACATTTTTAAAAGCTACGAGTATTTACTTGAAGCTACGAAAAATGATAACTTTGTATTGAATAAAAGTCAGACCACAAATAAACGAACTGATAAACCGATGACTTCGGTGTCTGCGCTAAATAGCGTCCTAAATGCAACCCGTAAGATTCTTTGAAATGCAGGCAAGCGCGAAAAAAATGTTGCTGTGCAAGTCTTTCATTTAAAATATACTTAAGCGCCGCTCAGTGAAAGCACTTCCTGTATTTACTCAAGCGTTTACTTTCAGTAAAAATATACTGACGAAAGGAAGGGTCGGAACTCGGAGTTGTGAGACAAACTGGGGCGATGCATGTAGGTCAGTCCATGTGGTCGCAGGTTAAATTATGCATATAACTGCAGCGGCTGTCGATAACTCGGTACTGGCCGGGATAAATTGAATGAATCCCGTCTTTCGAGCAAAAAGAGCGATTTATATCAGGGAGCAAGCTGCTAGTAAAATCAAAAAGACTGTTTTGAAAATGTATTTTCGGCCAGTATTATCATACAAAGTTTCGTAGCAAAACCTTCTTTTGTCATAAAGTCGTTGAAAAAAGTTTTACTTACTTAATTAGTTACTGGTAAAGCACAACTTAAGGCTCCATTCACCATAATTATGGCAATTCAAAAGTTGATAAAGCGCACTACACAAAGCACTTTTCTCCGATCTGGTTTCATGACTTGCTTGAAATTAAAAGGAGCTAAGGACGTGCCTCTATTGTTCAATAAGAATCGCTAGCTAAATCTTTTATGTATTTGGATGAGAATTCATGAGGTGAATCTCAAAATACTCCATTATCCCCAATTTGGGAGTGGCCTCCATCCGCCGCAGACTGTTATTGGTTAAGATGACGATGATATCTTACTAGACTATAAACTAGAACCACATTTACCGTTAAACTTGGCAATTGATGGTCTTGCAATTAATTCAAAGTCTTTAGCTAACCATCCGTCTATGCCCAAACTCAGCACAATCAAAAAGATATATAGTCCTAGTTTGCAGAATTCCTTCCCAGGCGTAATTTACGAGCTATCGGGATTCTAGAACTATTCGACAAGCGGAATTTTAAACAGGAATAACTAAGGTAATAAAATTGTAGCGTTCCTACATTTATATATCTAACGCTATCGTAATTGTAACAGAACGGGTCTCTTTGTGAGATGTTTTGCAGTGTCGTGGTTTCAGTTTACGGAACTCCACACTTTCAAGAGTTCCGTAGCTTTGTAGGTACGGTTATTTGAATGAAATAAATGTTTGTCAAAACTTAGGTAATGAGCAGGTACTGTTATTATGTGCGACATTTTCTGCTTTGACAAAAGTTTTCATGATATTAATTAACATAATATAGTATTACGACTCTTCAAATAAATGACATTGAATAGGTAATTACAATTTTCCGTAAGATAAAGGTAAGAACAGCGGTCCTATTCTGTCAAAATCTCACTGTGAAAACTCAGGTGAAGTGAGCTTGAAGTGAGTGGTCATTCCACCCAGTGTGATTGTGTAACCATCTCACCGTGAAAACTTAGGTGAAGTGAGCGTAGAGTGAGCTGTCATTCCAAATTATGCTAAGGGATTGACACTATTGACAGCTCACTTCACCTAACTTTTCACGGTGAGATTTTTACAGAATCGATCGGCTGATGCTACGGATTGACACTAATAATAGCTCCATTCACCCAAGTTTTCACGGTGAGATTTTAACAGAATAGCGCCGCTGGATATTATAAAATAACTTCACTAACGAGGGTTATGAACGGGCTTTATTAAATAACTCTGTTATGAGGTATGATACTCATTTCATATATACTTAAGTAACATTATAATATGTTCCTGTCTCATATGATACAGTTAAAGCTCGCTAGATTACCACAATAAATGTGATCTACGCTAGAAAATAAGATAGTGCAGTCGCCGAGCTAAAACACACGACGGAAATTAAAGTTTACAGAACATTTTGCTCATAATATCAACACATATAGCATCACGACTGTATTCCGCGAAGGGTTTGGCAGAGATGCACGTATGTTTAAGTCCCATGGGGTAGGGGGAGAGCATATCGCTATCAACCGGGCACTGATCCAGACTCCGAGATGCAACTGAGAAATTCGTGATGAAAAAACCCAATCACACTTTACCCGACCCGGGAATACGAGTAGAATCCTGGACCTTATGCTCAGCAAATAGCGCTTGCAACCACTACACCAACGAGTTAGCCATAATATCGTCTTAGTTTATTCCACCCGCTCTTAAAAACAGCCTCACTCATGAAAACTTTCAATTTGAGGAAAAATTCACCACTTATTTTTATGCGAAACTAGCGTTGGTATAACTATTCTGGTGCATTTTCGGGCTCCTATTACGGTACGAAAAATATTTCCTTGGGTGTCGTAAAAGGCGACTGAAATTTTTAGCTAGAGAATCGGCAGTAGTTTCCTAACATGTGCTTATATTATTCTTAGTGTTTCGATGGCAGTCTAGATAGAACAGCCTAGAACTTGGCTACAAGTTTGACAGCTTCTGTAGCGTCCATAATTTACTGTAACATGCAGACAGCAGGATATACTGGGCACTATATTAAATGCCCCATTGCTTGTGGAACAGCACCACATTAACACTCCATTGCGGAGTCTGTGAACCTGAGTAGGTTTCCTTAAAAACCACCAAACTCTTTACCTTTGCCTATAGCGTTTATTTTTCTGGTTGATTGTTCAACACACGTTCAAAGTTTATTCATTTTTGTCTGATATAACGCCGTGTACAAAAATGTGACTAATACCTATGTTATAAAGCTGTTCAATAACATCGGGCATATGATTTTCTTCTAGGGGCCCGTGGCTAAATAATAACAGCCGCACAGGTCGATCGGGTTAAGCTACGCTTGCGCGGTTGGTTTGTGGATGGGTGACCATCTTTACATACCGAGACCCCTCCGTGTTTCAGAAAGCACGCTAAACCGTTCTCAGAAGCCCGAAAGTCTGACAACCAGTCTTACCATGGGACATCGTAGGTACCTATTATCCAGTAACTGGGTTGTGGAGGTCAGATAGGCAGTCTCCCCGTATACAACACTAGTATTCAGCTGCATCCAGTTAGACTGGAATGTGACCCCAATATAGTTGGGAAAAGGTTAGGCAGATAATGACATGATTTTCTTCAACCTCATATTTGTAATACAATTAATAGAACCTTAGAACAACATTGCAATCTTTTAATGACGCCATAATCCCAAACGCCTGGACCGTAGTGCACCATTGTTTGTTACAAATGCAACCCAAAATAACCATACACAACATATAGTTCATTAAAATTAAATGGATTGTAGGCAAGGTGCCCGAACAATCACTTGAAACACTTGAACCGTCTAGGTGGAGTGCCGCGTGGGATACGAGCTATTCGACACATAAGTAGTTCAAGTATTCACTATTACTACAAATAGACAGGTTCAGAAGAACCGTAGTTTAAATTGACAGGTTGTGAGAGTGAGATCCAACTATGCATAATCAACCTATAATGTTCCCACTGCTGGTACACAGGCCTCCTCTCTTCGAGTGGGAGTGGGCTGTAAACTACCATGCGGGCCCAGTGCGGGTGTGCAGATGTTCCATGTCTTCGAATTTATCTAGGACAAGACGGTTTCGTCACGATGTTTTCTTTCATCGCTTTGAGAGCAGTGGTGATGAAATTATTTACACAAAGTAAACTGCTTGCCTGGGTTTGAACCTGGGATGTACTTATAAGTTGGGGTGGTTACCACTGGGTCACCACAGACTGACACACAACTAAACATGCCTGTTATGAGTGACCGAGTTTAGAAAAATCCTACTTCAAATGCGACAATATTCAGCGTAAATAACTGTCTACAAAGACACCAAATTCAAACCATCGCTGTGATTCATATAGATATCTATGTATATGTATACAGGGTGTTAAAGAATAGCGTGCCATAGCTTAGGGGTAGGTTCAGTATCGATAAAGGAACCCAGAAAAAAAAAATTGCAAGATCAACCTAATTTAGTACATACTAACTTAAAATAGCAATCGTTTAGAATTAAAATTATTTTATTTGTTTAAATGCTTTAATTACTTACCTACAATCGAACGCGTTGTCATTTTGTCCTTCACATCTCGCGTCCGAATACTAAGGGCTATTATTATTTGCTGCTGAAAACGGCACGGAACAAATAGCGCAAGATTTGCGCCCCTAACGCTACGACGGTATGTAAATTACAATTCCAATTTTCCCTTCGTACTTTAACGGGCTTAGGACCATCAAAATACAAAACCTACAAAAAAGATTTCGTTTAACTAAGTAGTATTCAACAGAAATACGAGTAGATATTGTATTAAGGAAGAAGAAATAACTACTTGGAATTGTAGTTTACGTATGTACCTAGTTAACTATCCTTCACCCGGAGTTCTCGAACTGTTCGGGCGTAGGAACTCTAGAAAATTATTAATTAGCATTTAAACAAATTAAATAAAAAAATATTTTAATCAATTTTTTAATTAATTCTAAACAATTGCTATTTAATTAGTAGGTACTACATTAGGTTCATTTTATAAGGCGAATAAGCAATTTTAATCTAACGTATTTTTTTAAGGTGATAATTATTTTAAAACTTAGAACTTACTTACTTAGTGTTGATTTTACTTTGCACAAGTCAGTTCCGCATTCTTAGAGATTTATAATTAGTTCAACCAACAGAAGAAACTCGTTAATAAGGCTTGCTGACTTACAGCAATGAGTAATTTCTAGAAAATTCTCATGCGGGTTGTTATGAAAAGCTCAAATAAAACAAATGACAGCCAAGCTTACATACGTCTAGTGCTCGGCTCATATAAACAAAAAGGAGTCGGTATACTTACCAATGGTAGCATTTTTTATTGCCAAACTGAGGGACAATTCTCGTAATTTTAAGAACGTTCACAGTCTGATCTGTCTCAATCTGTCAAAAATATTAAAATACCTCTAATTTCCCTACATTTTGACAAGTTGTTGACATTTGTTTGTCGCCGAGATGACACTGCGACTAGATTTTGAACGTTTTAAATTACGAGAATTGGCCTTCTGGGCATATACATAGATTCGGAAGCTAATTTGACCGGTGATAGATACTTCCATATGGGAGGGGCTACTATGCAAAGCCATGAGGTCTTTGCTTAGTCATTGGTAAAGATACAAGAGTCTTAAATTTTACCAATAACGGTCCGTAAATTATAGGAATCTGCCATAAGTACAGCCAGAGTCTGTCAGAGTTACAGACTAATCCTTCTGAGGCTCCTCATTTTACCTTTTACCAACCTCGACGAACAAGAAATACGAGTACTCCTAAAGATGCATTACGTGTGTGATAGAAAGGAACGTTTACATTAGCCTGCCTTCTGCATTTTTACTGTACTGTTACTGTTACTTTTGACATCTTATTTCCTAGTTCTTTTCTTTGAAGACGCAGGAAAATAAAAGTTAGACCAGAAGGAAATGTGACGGAAATCGCGTTCTAGAACCTATACTACTATTAGGTATGTGAAAGATATGACCGTCTTTGTTTGACGATGTTTATGGAGTGTGGTGTTTTGTGGAAGAAAGTTTAGAGTTTTTAGAACCAAAGGACCAGTAAATAAGTACAAACTGAAAGCCAATTCCCGTAACTAAAAACGTTCAAAATCTAGTGGCAATCTCATCTCAGCGACAATCAATGACAAAAATCTATGGAAACTAGAGGTATTTTTGACTGATTGAGACTGAGATCAGACTGTGAACGTTCTTAAAATTTCGAGAATTGCCCCTCTGACTGTGAACGTTCTTAAAATTACGAGAATTGCCCCCTGTTATGAAGGCTATGGCAAAATATACATTGAACCTTTTTCGTGCGATTCACTACAGGAAGTTTTCACAAATTGCTGCAATTGGTGTTTATACTAGTCACGCGGGCTCTGTGGTTGGTAGATGTCACATGGCTTGAATTTTTGGTTCTAGGTCATGCCGGCATCCTCACGATGTTTTCTTTCACCGTTTTGCGAGCCAGTGGTGATGAAATTATTTACACAAAGTAAAGCGCGCAGGGTCCTGGTGCGCAGGGTGTGGGGTGGCTCCAACAGTGTCTTAAGCATGATTGCGAGTCGCCTAGACTGTGTGTACGTGGGTCACTGTTGTGCCGTCTCTCATGGGATGTCGCAACCGTGACCGACCGTTTTTTTTTTTGTATTGTGTTCCTTGTTTTTGTTTAGTGTCTATGCTTACTAACATAGTCGTAAGTTTAACTAACAATCTTGTTGAGTCTCTGTTAAAGAAAAGAAAGAAAGAAAGAAAAACGTTTATTTGGACACAGTTCGTGAAACACAAAATACAAAATTAATAAAATAACAAAAAATGTTTCAGACAACAATAGTGTGTGCCTCACGGCTGCGCCAAAAAGGTTCATTCAAGGTTCTGTTACTTGAATAAAGAAAATTCTATTCTATTCTAAAGCACCTGTCTGGGTTCGAACCCACGACCGAGAACTCGTAAGTCGAGGCCTTTACCACTGGGTCACCACTGCTCTTTTGACCCGTTATTCTATTGAAACTCCGAACTACACTAGGTCAGCTCCAGTTCCAAGTGTTACTACAAACGAGCGGGAATTCTTTTAGAAGAATGTTAATGGAAAGGACGGCTTCTACATAACATTATCATTGTTTCTTGTCTTTAAAGTAACTATGAGCGAGAGTTATTTGGCTTGGATGCCACTACGCCGCATAATTTGTTGACCTATCTAATCTCTATATATCTCGTATACACCAAACATTATGAAATATATACATATAATATAATAAGAAATCTAGAAAATCTAATATAGATATGAAAATATGAATAGGTACATAATAAATTTAATAATAATGAAAACACTTTTAAGAATTACGTAATAATTACCGCATATTCTTACGCAATACATAAAATAGCTAATATACTATACCTATATGCACAAAAGTAAATATATTTATATATATATATAATTATATACCCAAATAAGCACATCTAATAATATTTAATTGTTTGAATTGCCACTTAGCTCTCTTCCTCTCTCTTAAATTTTGCTGTACCCGACAGGGTCCATATTGATCTTTTACCTTGTATATACCATCTATGTAACACATATGGAATGCAATAAAGATTTGAGCATTGAGTATCTAACTTGAGAAGTTAAACTGCACTCTATATTTCTCAAGACCGAGTAGTATCAGCGATATCTCCACTAATGGTGTAACTCAGATAATTTTGACAGAAATTGTGTGTCTACCCACCAACTTATATGGTACAATAATCGAGTGTAGGTATCCTACTAATATTAAAAATGCGAAAGCTTGTGAGGATGCATGGATGTTACTCTTTCACTAAAAACTACAGAACGGATTTTGATGAAACTTTACAGCAGTTCGATTCTGTAAAAATCTCACCGTGAAAAGTTAGGTGAAGTGAGCTTAGAGTGAGCTGTCAATAGTCTCAATCCCTAGCATTAGTTGAAATGACAGCTCACTTTACCTAAGTTTTCACGGTGAGATGGTTACAGAATCGCACTGCAGTAATATAGCGTATACATCAGAATAGCACATAGTTTTTATCCCGGTATCCCCATGGGATCGACACTTATGCGGGTGAAACCGCGGAGCGCTGCTAGTAATACATATTGCTCTTTGCATTGCATTTTCTGGAACTGTTCTTTCGGAAACAATTGGCTAATATAATTAAGAAAGATAAAGGTATTTCGATCAATAAACTGTTAGTATTCTTGCTTTGGGCTTACAAATACAAGTAGTACTGTGAAGCTCTCTACGAACTTCACGGTACCGGGTGGAATAAATTAAACTACAGCTTATCACGAATTGTTCAATAATTATTGCTATAAAATATACTACGTATTTTACATCTTAATTGTTTAGATTGTCAGCAAACTCTGACGCCTAATCTCTTCTAATTTTAAATTATAATAGTGTTTGTCTCGTATTTCCTGCCAATAACTTTTAACTGACTCGCGGAGGTTGTATGTAAGAACCAAATAAGCTGTGTACACAGGGGTCGTAATTATGTAAAAGGTGCAGAAGCTAAAATCTGTCAAAAATGTCTAGGCGCACGAGTTATGACTGCGTAGGTACTCGTATCACCATAACAATATTATCATTGAAATAGAAGCACCAAGCATTGCTGATATAATTTTATCCTATCCGCAAAGCTATTTTAATCACATTTTCCTGTAATATATTACGCTATTAATAACAGTTGTCAGACAAACTGGAAGCTAGCTGTAGGTGGATAGGTAGCACGAAGGTCAAAGGATATCCGTTCAAAAGTTGTGTTTGAATCACCTGCTTATAAAACCTGCTTATTTATAGACATTTATTATATAGGTATTACTAACTTCTGTCTTCGACTTCGTCCGCTTCAAACGCCCCCGAGTCATCACATCGCATCCTATCGCTACTTCGGTTTCGCTTTGCGTTGTTTCTGACCTTTTATCCCTTTGCTCGGCTCCTAAGAGTCGTAGCGTTATATTAAATAGCCTATAGTCTTTCTCAAGAATTAGGCTATCAAATGCAAAAAGAATTTTTCAAATCCGTCTGGTAGTTCCGGAGATTACCCCCTACATACAAACAATCAAATTTTACCTCTTTATAATATTAGTATATATAGTGTATAGATGTAAAACAAACGTCCTTGCATACAATACAGTAGTTTAATACTACTGGCTCGCAAAACAATCGTTTTAAAGTTTTATTTTTGTAAAGCTGATTGCACAGTAGCGTTTGAAAACGCCTTCTTTGTTTGAACAAAAGGTATGTTTTGATTCCTGCACTGCACGTTTCCCGATAGTACACAATTCACAACATTGTAGAATTTATTAACTACTAGCTATGCCCGCGACTTCGTTCGCGTGCTTATTAGATTTCATGGGTTTATTTTTTTGGGTTTTATGTTTTATTTTTTGCGCGGAACCTTAATAATTTTTTAACCGAATTCAAAAAAGGAGGAGTTTCTCAATTTGACGGTTTTTTTTGTTTGTTACCTCAGAACTCCGTTATTTATAAGCCGATTTGCAAAATTTCATCAAAAACGGTTCAGTAGTTTGGTTACTGGTGAAAAAAAAGTGAAAAATAAAAACTTTTTTGCAAAAAAAATAACAACCGACTTCCAAAAAAGACAATACAAAGTGAAAAATAACTTTGATCTCGGAATTCGGTTGTTATTTTTTTTTGCAAAAAAGTTTTTCTAAAATAAAAACCTAAAAACGGACCCTTTAACAATATTTATTTGTATGTATTTACGGATCAGAGTGTGACGTCCACTATTTATATTCAACACTGGTCTTGTAGGCGAATTAGCTCAAACTAATATAGCTAGTGGTCCTAAGAGATGGGTGAGATAATATCAACATGGGCAGCGGCATCTGCCTCAGTACTAATAACATTATGCTGCGGTCAACAATCCAATCAACCGGGAGGATTATGCCAATGTCTCTCCAGGATCGTTTGCTGTAGTGGTCTGCTCGGGGCTTTAGTACAAAGTAATCTATATTGCGATGATATGAACGCTGGTAATCATAAACTTGATGTAGCTCAAAAACTTTGATTGCTTTTATTTTGTTGTTCATAAAAATAAAATAATCTGTCAACTAAAGAAGATTTCAGAAAGAGAGAGAAATCATCTCAGAAAATATTTTTAATAATACCAACAAATAATATAGCAAGAGCAGAGAGTAGTGGTGTGGTGAGTCGTGGGTTCGAACCCAGGCAAGCGCTTTAAAATACTTTGTGTAAATAATTTCATCACCACTGCTCTCAAACCGGACCAAAAACAATAGAAGACATGTGACATCTACCAACCCGCACTGGGCCCGCGTGGTAGATTACACACCACTCCCTCCCGAGGAGAGAAGGCCTGTGTACCAGCAGCGGGAACATTATAGACATGATTATGATTATACTAATATAAGCAATTAATAACACCCCCTAGCTAGATAGACGGACGACCTAAAGGTGGTTGGGATGGACTGAATGCGGAAGGCGGAGGACAGGGTGTTGTGGCGCAGCCTGGGAGAGGCCTATGTCCAGCAGTCGACTGCAGTAGGCCGATGTGATTGAAGCAATTAATTTAACAAGCGTGGTGATCAATGCTTATGCCTTTTCTGTATGACAAGAGGCCTTTGCCCTGAAGTAGCACAATTATAGGCTGGTATTACCAATTAATGGAAACGGTTCCTCAAAATTTGACCTGCCTAATAAAGATAAAGATTCAGATCCAAATAAAAATGGACATTTGTTTGAGGTAATTACTTGTCTATCAGTGGCTATCAAGGAAGACAGTGAGAGCTTAACCTAATTACTTCTTTGCCTGACAACCGGCCATTGATGTTGAATAGTAGGTAATAAACCTATTTCGGTTATACCATCTTCCAATCCATTAAGGGAAATGAGCATATGAATGGAGCATTCATTTGCGAAATAACTTACACCAATTAGTTTATTGTAGTATATTATTTCGTTTCCTGTCAGATTTTTTATGGGAGTTTCGTATCCTTAACTAGGACATGACAACAATTTTTCGCTGTAACAACATTCCGAATTTCGAACTTGCTACGGAAACATTTTCAAAAAAGTACGTCCCTATACTTTTCCAAGCTTTCATAGCTGTCCAGAATAACGACAAAACCTGATGATTTTTATTCATGTTCGTGAGGAATCTGTCTGTTGCAATCAAATTCTGAATCTATTCCAGATTTTCCGGCACCCTAATTGCGTAACATACAATCTGTCTCAATCTGAATCGTTTTGAGGGATATTGCTAATTCATTGCTTCATATATTAGAAAAAATTGTCTACTCAACAACGCAAATAACGCAATGAATGTTGAAGAACTGTCAAAATGAAAACCATTGCTATACTGATAGTGTTACGAAATTACGCCGAATGCAGTGTTGCATATAGGTACATGTTTGCTAATGCTATGAATATACCGCATTAACATGCAAATTCACGTAGCAACAATTTCTGCTTCATTTCAAATAAATTCTGGAGTTTTAATAGCACGGACATACGACGTATATTCCACATGGTCATGGCCAATTACAATAGATAGCTTTGCAGTTACACTGTGCTGTGTCAGCTAGACCGATAGTTTTACCGTCCAAGACTTTTATGCCTCACTTTTATGATCCGTTACATAGATATAGACCATATGTTCTCAACGTGGGTGATAACCCCTCGTGCGGGTAGTAGAATACTCAGAGAAAATTATATAATATACTATCTTACGACTTTATAATATTAAATGTTTAAATATAATCGTGGCAATAGCTCCTTCAGATTTACGACAGATGGTAAGTAAACAAAATGGGTGGCTTTAGAAAAAAATATTCTCATAGTGGGGTGGACATAATAAGATTGAGAACGAATGATATAGACACTGTCATGTACTATTACATGACTGTTAAATAGTATAGGGATAACCGTATAGCTAGATCCATTTGAAGGTTATGCGTGAAAAAGGTTTTTACCCCTCGTAACTCTATTAGGCGGTGATGGCATTTGAGATATTAACAAAAGATAACAAAAAGTACGATGTTGGGATACATCTACTCTGTGTTGTCATCACCATCTCGATGTGTTTACATTGAATGAAATAAAGAGATTGTGTCGCTTATTACTTACTATAGAAAATAATCAAAACAATAAAACAAAAGAAACCCCTATTAAAAGTTTTATTGTACCAGTATTATTTGTGTCAACAATCATTAGACATACCTACGTCACCCAAAATAAAACAAAATAGAGAAATAAAATCCCGAACTACTACAAATAAATTCAACTGTAAATTAGAATAAGTGTGGCGGGAAAAATTGTTAAAATAAATCTCCTTTCGCATCGTGGCGGACATTTTTTAATTAAAATTCTGCTCTCGCGATGCACTGAATGGCTCCATTTTAAAAATTAATTTCTTTCACCATCTTATCGCTGGCCTGACACCCGCTCACCCACTCTTTGCATTAGTTAAATGAATGAACGAACTGTTTACTTGTACTTTACGTAATCAAGAGATCTCTTTGATCACATAAGTGTCTCGTAAACTGCTTGAATGAGTACTTAGAGGCGCAAAATCTAGTTGAATAAACGTGAATATTACGCGTTATTTTTTCATTTCTCTCTTTTCACGCTAACCATTCATTTAAAACCTGAAACCAGGTAGAGTGCAGGTAAAAATGAGACCGCGATGTAGAAAATTCTTGGGCTATTTTATCAAGTTGGACCACAAATTCTTTTCATGTTCCCTAGGCATTAATAAAAAGAATAATGACATAAACTTAATCTTTCCAACTTAATAAATTATTCAAAGTACCTAGCAAGTTCTAGAGACTCCTGAATTTGGTATTTTCTTCGATGAACGATTAATTTTTTTTTTTTTCATTTTAATTTCGCACACATACATAAACGCCTTCCATGGGGGTCCATGGGGAAGGCAGAATTTAATGATTTATTCATCAACAAATTTACATTTGTGTCGAACAGTGGTTTTAACAATAATAATAAATTTAACACAAAATTAAGTAATCATCGTAAAGCCAGAAAAGAGAGAAAAAAAAGAACACATTCCGCATTGGTCAAAACATAAATAATAAAAATAATAAAAAACAAAAATCTCTCTCTTATTATAAATTAACTAAAACTATTTACCTACAAACTAAAATATAGCGTCGAAAAATTCATTCGTATCGCTGTCGACTGGTAATGTACCCAAGACACGGGCGTCATTGCCACGTTGTATGGCAATGCCGCCAGTGTCTTAATATTAATTATAATAATAATAATATCCCTGGACATTTCACACAGCACCATTTGTCCCAAGCTAAGCAACCTAATGCTTGTGTTATGGTAACAAGATAATAATTTAATAATTTAACTTAATATTAGTTCAAAATATAATATAAATTTAATTCAAAGAAATGTATGTCAATAAAATTCATTAAGATGCAATGTCATGATGATAGAATGTTACAGAAACTACAGACCGCCACGCGCCACCTGCTACGATCCTAACACACTCCTTTTGCTTCGTCTACGTTCATACACGCACGCCGGTTGCGAGTACTACAAACTTGACCTTTCTGAAGAACATCACAACTAAAGATTGTTTGCTGTAATAAATCATTTGATTAAATACCAAATGCCTTAATGACATTATCCTTGGTAATATTCTGCCGGGTAAAATTTTGACCAAATAAAAATGAGCGTACTAAAATCATTGCAAATATTGCATTCGTATAAAAAAAGTTGCTAAAATTTGTTTGGATAGTGAAATTTTGTCAAAATAATTTTGGCAAAACGGCAGGCTGGCATCTTTACAAATCAAGGGTCTTGTTTTGTAAAGATGGGGAGCCTGCCTGAAAAAAAAAATGTTAAATCATCATCAGGCGGCTTAGACCCCTTCCTTCCTTCCTTTATTTATCGACTTAACAGAATTGTGTATCTGTAGACCTTCAGATCAACTCCAAATTCAGGCAGTACGCAAGTGCATTACCTAGAGACGGGATGGGGTAACCTAGACACATTTACATTTTAATTCAACAATCCTATTACTTTCCTACTTCCAACTAATGTTATAAGCGCGAAAGTTTGTGTGGATGAATGGATGTTTGTTACTCTTTCACGCAAAAACTACTGAACGGATTTGGGTGAAATTTTGCACACAGATAGTTTATAACCAGGATTAACACATAGAATACTTTTTATCCCGATATTCCTACGGGATCGAAACTTATGCGGGTGAAACCGCGGGGCGCAGCTATTAATATTATAAACGTGAAAGTTTTTATGGATGGATGGATGGATGTTTCTTACTCTTTCACGCAAAAACTACTGAATGGATTTGGATGAAATTTGGCACACAGATGGTTTATAACCAGGATTAACATATAAAATACTTTTTATCCCGATATTCCCACGGGATCGGAACTTATGTGGGTGAAACCGCAGGCCGCAGCTAATAATACTATATTCCAAGGCTATTTAAATTAGCGTCACAGTTGGAAACACTAGGAAGTTCAGAAATGTAAATTGGATACCTGTGAAGCTTTTGAATGTAAAAAGTTAAGCCCCAACGGTGTGCTTGGAGCTGTAGTTCCATATACTTACCTTATTCATCTTCAGCCTAGCGTTAATATTTAAGATTTATATTATAGCGGAGTCTTAAGTTACAGCCATGTGAGCTGAGGCTGAAATGTTTGTACTAGCCTGCAGCAGTCTTAAAAATATCATCTATACTGTAACTCGGTCTGTCTCTCAGTTGCCTTTTCACGCCTATACCACTGAACTGATCATTATAAAAATTTACAGATAGCTAAACCTAACCGGTACGAGAAGGACATAGGTTACTTTTCATCCAGGATGTGAAGAGCCTCAAAACATAACAAAATATCTATTTTGTTATGTTTTGAGGGTCTTCACGTTTCAGGAGGTGGACGGTGGAAGTGTGGATAACAATATTTAAAAATAAAACCGGTCCAGTGTGAGTCGGACTCGCGCACGGAGGGCTTCGTATATACCTATGTAAAAAGTTTTAATTTTTTTTTTGTAATGTAACTACTATTCATATATTTATGGTTTTCGGATTTTTCCTCTACTTGTGCTACAGGACATTGCTTCTTGCCAAATTACATGATTCTAGGTCAACGGAAAGTACCCTAACCCCCTTATTATTACAAAACAAGGCTTTTCTTTCGATCAGGCTTAAACCACTGACCCAGTTATTGAATTAAGAACCCAACTGATAGAGAAATGCAGTTCTTTATACAAAAATGACAGCTTAGTTCGGTGCTAAGATGTCATTTTAGTATTAAGAACTTTGCCTAAATCGAAATAAAGTTCGAAATACAAGTACTGGGTCAATAGTTTAGGCTAGAACTAAAGTTAGGTTTCGTTTTGTAATAAGACGGTATAGGTTTTGATTTCAGAACATATACGGCCGTATCTTTTGGTTGTGTTGACTTAGGACTGCTTCAAGGGATTGCCGCCTTGAATATTTAATATTAATTTCAACTTGATAACTCCACGCGTTCCTGAGAAAAAGGGTCTTGACTGACGGACAACAAAGTGTTCTTATAAAGAAGAAAGAAAAGAAGTTCGCGAAGTTATATAATCTCTACTACTTAAATAAGTTTACAAAGTAGATAATTATTTGTAACTTCACTGAGGGCTATTTTACTTCAGTAATCAGGGTTCCGTTTTTCCTTTTGAGGTACGGAACCCTAAAAATGTAAGTAGGTACCTACTATCTGTACCTAAATTATGGTAAGTGAATACTTTATACAGTCGTGTCTTTTTGAACCTATCTTTTTACTTAAGTAGGTAATAATATTTTAGAAAGCCCTTAGGACCTTTGACTCTCTGATACTTAGGTACTTTTAATGGCTTTTCAACGAACTTTCAAGCTTTGCATGCCTCTAGATGAAAAGGGAACCATTTGCGTTCCTATTTGTTTCGGTAAGTAATCATAAGGCCTGTGCCATGGCCTCCGCATAAGCTCCGGTTAACTTATCTGGGAGATATTATAATTTCACATATTCTCTTCTGTTTGTTAATTATGATACTAAGGGCTGATTTTTCAATCATCTGATAACTTTATTCGAGGAATAATTTTGAAAGGACAATGACCAAAAGTCGTACCAAAATGTCTCATGCATCTGATATCAAAATATTATACCTAGTAATGATTTTCATAATTTTTTACGACATTACGCGTCGGGGATTTGATTTTGGAACAGGGAATTTAATTTAAAGTAAAAAAGTGTTGATATTGTTTTATTCCCTTTACATGACGTTCCGTTTCAAATTATATGATTATTACCTTTAATTTTGAAAGTGTCATGATCACGTCTTTCAAAATACATGTAAAATTATACTTTGCCGATTCTACATTAATTAAAAATAACTATAAAATCATTTCATTTAAACGATTATCATTTGTTTAGACCAAAATTGGCCGTTTGTGTAAGAAATGTCAAACAAAATAAAGTACCTAGTAGGTACCTTTTTGAAAATCTCCAAAACCCGGGTTTTTCAAGAACTTTAGGAGTGAATATGTTAAGGGTAGTCTATAAAAAACAAAGTTTGACTTTGATGCAGCATGGTACGGGATTCCATACATTCATGAGCATTGTCCTTTGAAAGTTATTTCATACAAAAACACTGTTAAACGTCAATTTTATTCCTCGAATAAAAGTTATCTGGCGAAGGAAAAATCACCCCTTAAATGAAAAAGTAAATCACCCACGATAGTGCTTAATCCTGACACTGTCACTAAACTATACCATCGAATAATTCTCGAAATTAAAAGATTTACGTTAGTAAATAACCTACCTACTCCTGAAAAGACTTACAAAATGTGTTAGGTAGGTACAAATGTTCAGCAAACTGCTTAGTGAGTGCCGAAACAACTATTATTTGGCTACGTAGTTTTCTTAATTTTCCAATGGAACTCGCCACTCTAACGGCAACAACAAAGGCTTGCTCAATGCAGAAATTACAAGCACTTGAAAGATTTTGTAGCGTTATACCTAGGTAGGAAACTATACTTTACAATTTTATTTCAAACCAGCGGCGACCCGCGGTTTTACTCACATAAATCTCGATTTCGTGGCAATATGAAAAGTATCTTAAGTCTTAATCCGGGTCGTGTTCTACTCATGTGCAAAATTTCATCCAAATCCGTTCAGCCGTTTTAGCGTGAAAGCGTAACAAACAAACATACACATTGTCAAATATTTTCTCTTTATACCTAATATTAGTTAAGATGAGCTTCTGCCCGCGACTTCATCCGCGTGAAATTTCTGGTTTTAACATAAAATATCATATGAAAGTCTGTCGACTGTTGCATTCCATTAGTAAAAAAAATTTTCGGAGATAATAAATAAAGAGGTAAAATGTAGAGTTTTTATGCAGGGGAAAGAATTTTAATTTTAGGGCGAAAATTCTTTCCCCTACATAAAAACTCTACATTTTACCTCTTTATACATAATATAAGGTGCTTTATACATACATTTAGGTAGGAAGGTAACTAGTACCTCCCTATAGAGATTTTGGGTGTAAGAATTAAGATAGAGGTGTGAAATCATATTGTTTTATCGATGTCAAGTACACATTGTGTAACGAAATTTTCTGTTTATTAACAAGCCCTTAATAGGAAGCGCAAACATTTTTTTAAAAGCTATTAAATAGGTTTTGTGCAATATTGCAAGACTCAAGTGACACTTCTGTTGATATCATTAAAAACATGACTTAAATTAGTTTATTTTGTATAAGATCATTGTGTGTTGACCACACTTTTATACCTAGATGTCATATCCTGAGAATAAAATTTGAATTTTTGACAGTTCTTCCATACTAGCACTGTCAGACGTCAATTTTATTCCACGGATAAAAGTTAACTGACGTTGGTAAAATCAGCCATATGTAATATAATATTTAAGTTTGAATTTTAATGGACCATCGGCGTAGGTAGAGATTAGTTCGTAAAAGGAAAGATTAAATCTTTCCAAAGAAAAAAGTTCACATAATTATATAATCTCTACTAAATAATTTTATACTAATAATATTTTAACCTAATTATTTATAACTTCAATGAATATTTCGATTCAGTAGGTAACTATTATGGGAAATTACGATTACGTATAGGTATAAATAAGTAAGTATGTTGGTTAATATTAGCTTTTTGTCTTGGGTAGAATTACCATTTTTAAAAAGATTAAGAACGGAAATAAAAATCGAATTGTAGAAATGCACAGTCGTTCCTAAAAATACAGGAACGCAATATTTTAGTTCATATAGAATGATACTAATAAAAAAATACTTTCCTATTCAAATAAAAATATGGATTTTCTCAAGATATCTCGATGCAATAAATTAACATCAATGTTTATCACAAAAACATCTGAAATTGGTCAGGTTCACTTATTTCACGAAAACTTTATTTTTTATTTTTCCGGAACCTGTCCTAGAAAATTGGACTAGGTCGATATCTATCTACATCAATATTTTCTTCTTTCCATTATGTAGGTAAGTCCTGTAAACTAGTAGAATAAAAATAGAATATGAATGAATGGGAAAAGATACTTACAATATCAAAGTTAAATCCTTCGGACTTCTTTCGCACTTCTTTATTTTTCACATCAATCCACTTTCCAGATAATTTAGAGTCATTTCTTAAAAAAATAAATTAATGGCACATAAATGTATTTATGTTTTTTTTTTCTAGCACCCTATAGTCCAGACCACCTGTTCAACAATTGAACTTTCGATCTTGCAAGAGGAGACACGACGACACACAAGCAGCGTCTAGCCGGCGTTTTTCAAATGCCGCTACAAACATTCCCGCGATATCCATTTTCCCGCCAAATTAATGGTTCTTATACCTCCGAATTCAGAAGGCATACTTGGCAGCATAAATTAATAGTTCAAATTAGCTTTTTTATTTATCCGCATTATAACAGTTTCATTCATGATTCAGTATAACCCAGTTAAAATCAGGAGAAAGATCCGTTCTAGGGTAATACTGCAAGGAAGTTATAATTTTCATTTTTGTCACATAATATAGCGGTTTCAGCGACATCTAGTGAAGTAGTAACATAATTATTTTGTGGCACCGAACATAGCGACATCTATGAATAGGTAAGCATGTTGATGTTTTTTAAAGCATTTCAATGATATCTAATGAAAAATAGATTGAACGAAAGTTCCATGTATATGAATAACATTCATATCGTGAGATTAAAAAAATAATATTTTATGTTGATTGTATCAATGTGTTTTTATTTGATTATTGTCTAGAGGCAACATTCACCATTCTAATTTCAAATAGCGATTTGTCATTGGTCAAATGGTGACTATTGCGCTGTCATTTTGACGGATACAGAATTTGACAAAATAGTTTTTTTTAATTTCAGGGATTCTCCATTCTTCTTTTTCGTCAAATTGGGAATTCAGGACGTAATATTTGAGCAGTAAAAAAATTAAAGGCACACTACACAATTATTAGTTTAGCACAAGTGTTCTAAACTCTCACGATGTTTCGACCTGTTTGCACAATCGGCCAAAGGATTTCATTCGAGAGGAAAACTAAAGAATTTATTAGGAACAAAGTGGTTCGACCCGCTTCTATCTTGAACCCGGCAGAAAAAATTAAACTTTACAACAAGGAGAATAAGGAACTTTTCGGACCATTGCTTGAGACGAATAAACAGAAGAAACAGCGTGCACAGAAGGCGGGTGAGTGGTGATTTGTTTGTAAGGTTTCAGCAACCTTGCTACTGAGCGGATTTACTACTTTCTAAATGGCAGGCAGCTGGTTGAGGAAGCCTCTAATGCCTCACTAGTGCACAATCTGATCCCATTGTGTCGGTTATAACTGTCGTGTTTACACTCTCGTGTTGACTTTCGATCTCTATTTGTGCGTAAGTACTTCGTAATCTTCGTATCATAATAACGTCCGCGTAGCATACTTTGCCAATTAACATCATATGACATTTCAGTTTTTGCGCCGCGAGATACACACGCGCACGCATAACGCCGCTTTTATCTGTGTGTTACAGCTAAAAATAGACCTTCACATCAAAACAACAGCGCAACTGCTTCAAACGAAAATACATTGAAGTTCTTAGAAAGTACAGAGAGAAATGGTAGTAGACAGAGTCAGACGTTGACTGGCTATGTGAAGTATAACCCTGTGCTAGCTGTGAATGTGTTAAAAAACAAAATGTGGCAGAATACGAGGCATTGTGTGAATTTCGTTGGTGTTGTATTGAATAATACGGTGAGAGGTGTAGCTACATCTGCATCATGTAATGCAGCCCGTAGCTCTCCCGCACAGCCGGGGTATGCCAGTGAAGACAAAATCCTTCAAATAAGGCAGCATAAGAATGACTTTGCACAGCAGTATCCTTCTGTGACCCTGATCTTGAACAAAACTATGACTGATGAGTCTAAAGCTGCGTTAGAGAAATGGAAACAAGAGAGGATCGCCGAAATGGGAGAAGAAGAGTTCAATAAATTCTATGCAGGTATGTGTGACCCCATTTTCTTACATGTAGTAGTTTAGTTCTATCTATTATCTAGTATGTTTAGCGCTAAGTACAAAGGCTAAGCACAGAACCGGTTGAAGTGGCAGTCCTTGGGGGCCTATGTCCAGCAGTGGACATCTTTAGTTATGTTATTTAGGTATGTTTAGATCACTAGTATCTATTTAAATTTTAAGCTGGCTCTACGCAGGATACCTTATAAATAATTTCATAACAGGTAATAAAACTATTCATGACTAGTTCTCAAAGAAGAATTATTCATCAACACAGGCCTGAAACATAAAGCATGAATAAATGTGCCCATTTCAAGAATTCGTAGAAATGTTCCATCATACCCCTTATCTGTCACTTTCCATCAAGCGTGATTGAGGTCAAGAGGAATAAAATAAAAATAAAAAATTCAGCAATAAAAAAAATATTTTGATTATTTATTAAAGTGGGGTTAAAATGTATCCCACAATTGAACTTTAAACTGTTTTATCTCTTACTTGAGTACTTTGGTGCTCGTAGGTGTGGAAAGTAAAGCCAACAGTCTTTGAGGAGAGCCAGCAACTTGATCTCTTCATGACTTTTTTTATAGGTTGCTAAACTAATAATAAAGCTGAAGAGTTTGTTTGAACACACCAATCTCTGGAATTACCAGTTCTTAGCAATGGATAGCCCAATTCCTGAGGAAGGCTACAGGCCATATTTTAACATCAAGTTAGGTCCCTTATGAGACAAAAAATAGACCAAATAGAAAAAAAAAGCCAGAAAGAATGTTGCAGGCGGTACAATGTGACGAGGTGGGTCAGGGAACAATCTGTTACCTGTGTTTGAGACAAAAGGTATAAAAGACGGGGGGCCGGGCGGTTGAGTTCACTGATCATTCGACACTCATCACTCACTCGCCACTCGTGAATCTCAACCACCTGCAGCAAGCCGCCCTGAAAATAAAAGAAGTCAGAAAATTCAAGTCCAAAGTTTTCATCAACAGTCAACTCAGAATGTGAATGAAGTCGCGGGCAGAAACTCGTAATTGATAAAAGTAACCTTTATCAAAGTAATAAAATCTGTTACTAAAAGACAATGCTACATTGACAAAAAACAAGTTCAAGGCTATCTCATAACAACAACATACTTGTTTAAATATAGACTGTACAGTTGTTGTATTTGGCACAAAACAAACAATTTTTAAGCATGTTTTGCATTGTATTGACATTTTTTTCTTCATTTGTCACATAACGTCTCACTTTTAGCCTTTATTAAAACCGCATCCAGAATAAAATACCTATTTAGTAGTGGTGGCTTTAAATGCAGTGTACCTGGAAACACCTATCCCAGAATGTGTATTTGATGAAACTGTTCAGTTATCCCACAGGGATTTTCAATGTATTTGTTCAGAATACATTCTATTCCTGAACAGATACATTGAAAATCCCTGTTTATTATTCACAATAAATACTTTTTATTTCTTTCTTTCTATTACGTATACCATACAAATTACAGATATAAATGTAGAAATTTTACATAGGGTAACATAATGGGGTCTTATCCGTAAAAGCGATTTTTTTAAAGACAACCTATGGATGGATTAAAAGAGATTATGAGACAAAACTGTAGGTAGTCTGGTGCAGGTAACTGTGTTGTGTAACTTGTGTAGTGTTTTTGGGTTTTCAGTTGGGAAAGGTCTCAATAACAGCCTGGTCTAGTCTAGGCTTGTTTCTACAATTCTGAATAAGATTATGCATGAGAGATAAAACTGTTAAAGTAAATATTCATTTAGAATAAGCACACCAATAGCATTGTCACCTACAAGTCAAATTAAATAACATCTAAAATTGGCGTTTCAGTAACCATGCAAATTACAGGTATGCATGACATGGACATATGAATATTAGAGACAAAGGAGAAAAATTAGGGTGTGTCTAGAAGACCTACTACATTCTAGAAGACTACAAAACAAACGAATATGAGCTACATAGACATGCACTGTTTGCATAATGTGTGTTATGCAATGAACAATGATAAAGACACATATTATTATTACCTACTATTCTCTCTGATCGTTTTGAAGGCTATTTTTTTACATTAAATTACTAACAATCTTGTGTTGAGTATAGTGAAGGTAACTGCTTTGCTTAATTTCAAAATCATCATTAAGAAATATATACTTTATCATGCCAAACTTTTATATTAGGTTTTTTTCATAAGTACAGGAAAAAAAATACTGATGCAAGAAATGCATAATGTATCATCTGCTAAGGCATTGACTGCCACCGCGGTCACCGGTGTCTGTTATCTGGCGGTCAACATGTTAATCAAAAATGTTTTATTTTTGCTTGCTACTTTTGTATTAAGCAAAGGTTGAGTAGTTTTTAAACAATGAATTACTTCATATCAAAATATGTTTTTATTGGTATGAAATCAGTCTTACCAAGGGGTTTCGTATTACCCAGTTACTGAGTTGTGGAGGTCAGAAAGGCAATCACTCCATGTAAAATACTGGTACTCAGCTGCATCCAGTTAGACTGGAAGCCAACTGGAAAAGGCTATGCAGATGATAATTGGTATGAAATCAGATGAATTGGTCTTTCTGAAGCTGAGTTTATGTACGTAAAATCAATGAAAATATCTTCTGTCAAATTTTTGTTTAGCTTTTATGATTTGTTGACCGCAATATCACCAATTAAATTATGTAAGTTGGTATAAGATTGACATCAGATTTGATTAGGCTCAGTAGTAGAAATCCAGCATAGGGCTGCTTCACCACCAGAGATGTGCTATGCAGCTATGCTGCGAGGATGTGAAAGCTAAGCTACGAAACTGTGTGACCGTTTCCACTAATACTAAGCTGTGTAGCGGAACGAGTAAGATGTGCTATGAAGATGCGCCGCCGCGATGTAGCTGTGCGAGGAAGATGCGCAGCTCGAGCTATGCGATGCATCGACAGCACGGGGAGCATGTCTACTTTCGGTGACAAACGCGCGCCTACTGTAGGTACTCTGCTCTGCACATAGCTACACCACTCGCGCATCCATAGCTCGCAACCATAGCACGCATCCTTCCATATAAACAACATAGCTTAGTTGAACCCATTTCCACTGGTATATGGACCAATTAATATGATTGTTGGATATCAAATCAGATCAGCATCCATAGCAGCGTAGCATAGCACATCTCTGTTGGAAAAGCAGTATAAACCTGATTTGAATAACAATCTTCGACAGTGAATTTAGCAGGCATGAAATAACTGCACACATGCACCCTATTTGTTATAAATATCTCAAATATAAATAAGTAGGAGCCGTTGGTCTGAACTGCCCTTAATTCCTGCCAAGAGAGGACATGTGATGAATAAAAATTATCTAACTAAAGCGTTATGAGTACTTTTTGGCGGTCGTCACTGGCGCCATGAAGTTTCGTCACATGATTTTGTATTTTATTTTTAGTTCCTGAAATGACCATTTTATTTTCGCTTTTATTATTTCTAACGTGACGATATTACTGTGGACGTCCACGGCATCACGATAACACAGGGAATTGGAATATGGAAGACGCTTTTAAAATTTCTGTGTACGATAACGTTATAACGTGCACGTATTCCCATACATTATATGGACGTGGACGTCCACGATAATATCGACACGCTAGAAATTATTTAAGCCCACATTGTTTAAACATTTTAAATTAATATGTCTTCTCCTAAAGAAAGTTGTTTCGCATAGCGGAGTTCTCCGATAGTAGTAGACTATGAAATCCATATAGATATGACATCATACATAATTCGCATTACTAGCTCAATTTAAGCACATCTTTGCATCCAACAAACTAGTATCAAGGTCTCGCTAGCGATTGAACTTAAAACAATGAAACATTGACTAACATACATTCAATTTCTATATCAAACCCAATAAGAAGCAGCAAGTTGTCATGTGTCATAGAATTCATAGAAACCCCGAAACGAAAACTAGGGGGAAGAGCAGAAAGAAAGAAAGAATGAAAGAAAATACATTTATTAGCAGCGATCTTCGCGGGGTGGCTGTTAGCAGCTGGAAACGAATAGCAGAATCAATGAAGAGGGACGCGTATATCTCTGTTTTCTCCCTGGTACATCATTGTTCTCCTGCCCTTATCCCGATTTATTTGGGCTACATTAAATTAAGAGGAAACACGGCCTCATGGTTGTTGACGTTCATTCCATACCACTGTATTCCTCTGTTTAATAATAATTTCGCCAAAAAACAGCAGTGGCAGTGGTAGATAGATATAAATTATATCGTAAAAAGTATTTGAACCAGTATTATTAACCAGGAATAAAACTGAGGAATACTTTAGTATGGAATGAACGTCAACAATCACGTGACCGCATTTCCTCTTAATTTACCGGTGTGCAATTCAAGACACCTTTTACCTAATGATGATGAAGTAGCAACATCATAATAAAAAAATATTTCTTTTATCATCCACAGCTCAAATGGCAGTCGGCACCAAATTCCACAGCACGCTAAAGAACTACTTTACCCAACCACTGACGCAGCTTCGTATAGAAAAGGAAGTCGAAGGAGTTTGGGTATCAGTAGCAGATGTCTTGAAGAGGATATCAACACCGAAAGCGATAGAATCGAATGTTATACACCCTGTGTTGAAGTACAGGGGGATATTTGATGCGATTGCTGAATACGAGTGAGTAGAGAATTATGTGACTTATTCCTTTAACCTCAGGCCTTAATTTGTGTTGGAGACCATAACCGTCCTGCTTCTTCTTCTTATCGGGTCGATGGCAATCTAAATTCAGGTCGGCCTAGCTTTGGGGTTCTCTCAAGACAAATTAGAAATTCCTTCCGATGTCTACCGCAAAACTCACTACGACATTCATTGGGTCCAGGGTACTTATCGCGATGAAACCCAAAGCTGGCCACACAGGCCTGGACTTACACTGATCACCGAGATCTGCCATACTGCTAAATGATTGTTCTTAGATATTTAAGCTGTTATCAATATAGATGGATGGATTGTGTGAGGAATGATATGAAAGAGAAGCGAGTGAATGATAGCGTGGCAGTTGACAGGGGAGAATGGAAGAAGAAAACGTGTTGCGCCGACCCCAAGTAACATGGGACAAGAGCAGGAAGACGACGATGGTTAATAAAGACGTGCTTAATTTATACCATCAGGTATTACATGCTATTTTGCCTCGTATTTAGAAGCAAAAAAGTGAATTCGTAAGCATTGAGGAAAATTGAACCTAACAGACATAGCTCAGATAGGTAGCGAAAGTTAAGTCACGAGCAAAAGTATGTATACACTCGGCTTTATTCAGAAGCGATTTACTCCTTTATTTTTTAATTACATTTTATGTTGTTACGAACATAGCATTTTCGAACCCAGCAGGTTTATGTAATGTGTGGTTTTTGAACTTTGCATTCGTTATTTCACGAAAAAATCCCAGCTGAAAGTTGTTGACATATTGATGTTCGTGACTGAACATCTTGGTATATGTTAGTAAATAAATATTCGATGCAGTCATTGTATGTACAGTTTGTTTTAGAAGCGAAATAATAATAAATATTGTTTTATATTTATAAACATTTTTGTTTTAAGAGACAGGCAGTCTTCATCATAGCAAATCCGAAAAATTGTTGAAGAACTGCACAGGGCATTGTTTCTACTGCCATGATAATGTTGCATGTTTTTAATAACGGCCTGCTCTTGCTTCGATAAGTGTAATGGCGACATGTCAAAACATCGAGATTTATGTGCTACATTTAAGTTAGGTAAATATTAATGTAGCCCGAAGTTAAATAGTAAAGGGTAATGCGCGCGTAATTAATATCAGCCGCACAGGTCTATCGATCAGGTTAAGCAACGCTTGCCGCGGTTGGTCCGTGGATGGGTGACCACCTTTACATACCAAGACCCCTCCGTGCCTCGGAAAACACGTTAAGCCGTTGGTCCCGGCTGTCATTCGTGGATCTTTGACAGTCGTTACGGGTACTCAGAAGCCCGAAAGTCTGACAACCAGTCTTATCATATTGCACATTAGCTGGGGTATGGCGGTCAGATAGGCAATCGCTCAGCAGTCGGTTAGATTAGAAGCTGACCACAACATAGTTGGGAAAAGGCTAGGCAGATGATGATTAATATCTTATGCACGAAATAAATGCTCTATTTAAATGATGGTGAAAACCGCAACAAAACGTAGTGTGTAGTTTGGAAGATCTAAGCGCCAACAGACACGCCAAAAGCGCCCTTGTTTTACACTAGGTATGTATAGATTCGATATGCATGACTGCAAGTAGTCGATTAGTCAATAGCGCAATGATCTACTTCAGTTCATTTACATACACTTATCTCAGGCCCCAGACATATTGCGCAAAGTCGTGAAGGTGTGTTGGTTTGCGACCGGCTGTGGTCAACGGAGCATGAAACAATCTCGTTTGACGAAGCCCTCGGGCTAGGTCACGCTCAAGGTTGATAAACTACGTCACTTATTAACAGGGAAAGTGGAAATAGTCTCGTAGAGCTTTTTATTTAGGGTATCGTGGCCTTATGATTGTCGCCGATCGATCCGAATAGGTTAATTAGGGTGACCGTCCTTGTAGTAAAAGTATTTGGATGTGGTGTACCCTGGAGAGTATTTTCAAGCCGTAGCAGAGGCAGTAAGAAGTCCTGCCTTGTGTTATTTAGATAATGGTCTTATCTTAGAAAGGATCACCCAGTAATCATCTGGGCTAAGTTAAATTGAAGGCAAATCCCAAAAGCCTCGTATTTATTTGCCTGTCTCTCAATTTGGAGTTCCTCTAATGTTATTTCATCCCATAATAAGTTTTTGTCATGTTTAGACCGGAATTTCATACATTTAAAATAAGGAAATTCAGATTCTACACTATGACCACTCTGCCATGACTTCGCACTAAAATGAGACTGGTTTTTACGAATTTAAAATAGATTAACGGTAAAAGAAATCTCATACAACGTCATTACGTATTGTCATAGTTTATCAGTATCGCCCACAAAATGCCTTAGATAAAGAAGTCACTGACTTCACGATTCGGAATAACAGATTGCTAATGTCAAGGGAAAACTCAAGGTTATCTCGCTTTATAATAATCTTTAGACACTCGTGCCAAAACTCTTCGGATACCAATGCAGTGAAGTGATAAAAAGATATTTCATGTTATATTAAGTACAGACGCCAGATCGCCGATTTTCTACTTTATCGCTAAAGCATTAAGGTTCAAGGTTAATTGGGAAAATTTTACAGTTTTGGGTAGCTTGACCTGCTGGCGCCTGTATCTATTTCAGAATAGCTTGATGATAGACGAATAGCTCTATACATTGTTTTCTGAATCGCTTTATTGATTTGAAAGATGAGCAGTAACCTCTTGTATCGGCACGATCTATAGTTTGTATGAGAAAAGCTTTAGCCATGATAAAAATATTAGCCAGTCGGCAAGGTCAGCGAGGCTGACTGCGTGGGGTACCTCAGACGTATACAAAGTCAAATTTAATTATTTAGCGAAACTCCGCAAGCGTGATGGGTTCGGTTCGGGTCGATATCTAAACAACACAACCTACGGTCGTTACCCAAAAAAAAAAATCAACAGGTATTTTTTTTTAATTATGTTCTAAAGGCAAATTCTCGTAATTTAAAACCTTCAAAATCTAGTCGCAGTCTCATCTCGGCGACAAACAAATGCCAAAAAATTATCAAAAATGTAGGGAAATTAGTGTTATTTTTGACAGATTGAGACTGAGACCAGACTGTCAACGTTCTTAAAATTACGAGAATTGCCCCTCAGATATCGCTATCCATAACGTCTGTGGAGTTACAGATGATATGGCTAGAAAGGGTGTAACTATTGAGATGCCTAATAGCCGACCCCAAATAAATCTACGGCTGCGGAGTTTCGCTAAACAATTAAAGACCCTGTATTTCAATATCGCCACTGGCTTGGTATTGCGTTGTAAGTAGCTATTATAAATCGATACAGATAAAAGACATTCGCACTAGTGGCTGTTATTTACAGTCTATCAAATTAATCAAGCTATCCTGAATAGGCTAGATGCTTAAAAAAATCTAATTAGTCCGTCAGTTAGATTATCAAAAAATATTGGACCCGTATTTTTTCTTTTGTCAATTATATAAGAATTGATGAAGATATCGCCCGTTAAAGTTCCGCGTGACGTCACGCCTTGCTACACTTCTTAGCATGGCGTGACGTCACGACCCCCCACTCCCAAATTTTGACGCGCTTTATCTTTGTCATTTTTTGTTTGATTGACAAAAGAAAAAATACGTGTCCATTATTTTTCGATAATCTAACTGACGGACCAAATATAATAATTATTTTTTTACCCAGGCATCTACCCTATTATGTACAGCCGTATAGCTGATAAAAGTTCTAACAAATACAGATCACTTCACGTCACTTTAAATCGTAGATAAGTATGAGAAACGTAGTGTTCTAACAAAGAGACGTCTAAAGACCACGTTCTATAGAGCTACGACGCAATAAGTACGCTTGTTTTGTTTGTTTCGTGTGTGTTCAGAAATTGCAAACTGATACCTGAGTGAGTGGGTTGGGCACAAAAATACAGTTGTTGCACAAGAATAAAACGATGGCTATAAGAGCTCATTTAGTTTTGCTTTTTTTGAAATAAATGTAATGATGTAACTCATCGTGACTGTCAAAAATGGTTTAATGTTTTACAACCACCAGTTACTTCTCAAAACATTTACATGATAATAAAACCAAATGTGTTTTAAAATACTGATTCGAAAATGAATACCTTCCTTTTGTACTTGATTGGATATGGATTGTGCCAACAATGCACACATCTTGTTAGCAAGATTTTGTGCATTGTTGAAAAATCTATTTAGTACCTAGAATGTTCTAGGTAATAGATTTTTGATAGCAGTCATTAGAAATATTGCACAAAACGTTCTTAATTACGGGAATTGGCCTTCAGATAACGTTGCAGGACCAACATGGCCTTAGATCGCACATGACAGGGAGGTTTGGAAGGAAAATGGATAGGCCTTTGCCCAGCTGAGGGTCACAATATAGGCTAACAAAACGAAAAAACGTCATTTAATTATCACAATATTTAACATACAAACTTGTTTTTTCCAGAGACAAACCGACACTAATCGAATGGAAGAAATCGGACAAACCTCGCAAGTCTATAGCGAACACTTACGACAACCCCGTCCAACTGGCCGCGTACTTCGGCGCGGTGTGCCACGACCTTAACTACAAGCATTTCAACGTTAAAGACGCCTTGCTTGTCATAGCCTACACCGACGGATCAAAAGCCGATTCCTTCCACCTCCCCCCTGACAAACTAAGGGAACATTGGGCCCAGTGGCTTAGTAGGTTAGAAGAGTTCACGAAGAAGTTCGGAAATAATGAGGAAAAGAATTTGAAAGGCGGGAAAAGATTGTTTGAAGAAGACATCGGGAATCTCCAGTAAGTTACGGTATGTATTTAACTTTCTGATATTTTTTTTACCATGCTTGGCCTTGCTTAAGCATCATCATGGCCCCGCCTCGGTCGAGCGTTTGTTAAAAAACCGTTCATCATTCAATATCGTCGGCAATAATCAGATAGAACGTCTACTAAATCTCATGAAAAAATCATTTTCAAGGGGCACCGTGACCATGGAAACTACTTATTAATCACACGGCGCGGCGATTCATAAATTCCGAACGAAGTCTCGAGATAATTCGTAGACTTGACTCGAATCTCGCCTTCAGATTAAACGTAGGTACCCTACGTTCGTACGGACGCTACGTTTGCTTTTAGCGATACGACCGCCCATTGTGTCACCATATGTAAAATTTCTACTTGCAAGTATATCTAATTCATAATTGTGTACACTATAATCTGTCTTTACCGTGGGTCGTATTATGAAATTCATTCATAGTATTTCAGACGCCCTAACAGGTTTCGGCGCGGCAAACGAGGCACAATAAAAAAAATATTATTATGGCTAATAAAATTACAAATTAAAATTTGTGACCTCTTACAACAAGCTAACATAAGCTTGTGGTTTGGTATCAGTATAAAAGGAAACAACAAACCACCTCAAACACCGTATATTTATAAATTAAAATTCAAAGGCAATAAAAGGAGAACCTTAAAAAATAAGTAATTTACCTTATCATTAACAAAATTAGTTAGGTGTCTATAGCTCTATATATGTCTTAATAATTGCCAGCCAGTTAAAATTTCAGTAGAAAGAGCTAATGTTTGTACCAGTTGTTAAATAATTAACATTGACTTATTTTAATTTTTTTGTCTTTTCCAGTGGAGCCGGATAAGAAACCGAAGATGGATATAATTTACCTAAGAATGACAAATTTGGTCATTATTACTACGCCCGCCTTTTCACATGTTATTATTAAATACACATTATTATAAAGGCATTATGTTAAGAAACTGTCACCCAAGTGCAAGTGGCTTACAACTTTTCAAATTGTTCCTATTTTAAAAGTTACACGAAACTTGGAAGTACCTATGTTAAACGAATCATCCTGTAGATCTAGAATATTCCTAATGGAAAATGATTGAATGTAAAATTCTGATTTCAAACTTTGATTTATAAGCTTCTAGCTGTTCGTGACGGCGTCGCCCGGGTGAATTTCATGTCTCTATCTTCTCATGCAAATTTACGACTTTTCCGGTGAATTTTCCAAAAAAAATCTTGTTACAATTCATACAATCCTTGTCCGGACAATTACGAACACAGCAAAACAAATTTGATCGATCAAAGCAGTCGCAGCCTCGCAACCATTGTCAAGTGATAATCTTTCACGCATGCGGCAATTAGTTTTTATTTATATAAGGGCTGATTTTTCCAATGCCCGATAACTTTAACAGAGGATGAATTTTTGACAGTTCTTCCATACAAAAACTGTCGGACGTCAATTTTATTCCACGAATAAAAATTATCGGTTGATTGAAAAATCAGCCCTTAGTAGATTAAACATCTCAATCATGACTATTACTTTACTTCAACGGTGACAATACTGCGCATATACACAATCTACACTTAAGTGCAGTATTATATAGGTCTTCTCCTGTACTTAAATCAGCTCCGACACAGCTTAAACAAATGCGCTATACAACAAATCATCGCATCACACAACAATAATCCGATTTGCTGCATTCAATATCGATTCTTCATTACTTTTAGACATCGACCAACCTACAAAAGATCGTATACCATTTTCGTATAGAATTTCATACATCCGAAACTATTTTATTCGGAACTAAAAGGTAACGAACTTAAAATAGAGCAATGTACGGGACATTTCTTAATATATTCTGGCTCGTTTAGATTTGGACATGTGATATAGTTGGCGAAATGCCTATTTCCATCTGAACTCTCTGACTTTGTCAAGGATGTATGACACTTTAAGATAGTTTTCTTTTCTTGTACAGACGCCAGCACATCAAGCTACTACAATCTGTCAAATTTCTTTAATAGATGTTCAACTTTATCGCTTAAAGCATTAGGCTCAAAGTTGATTGGGAACATTTGTCAGTTTTGGGTAGGTCGATGTGCTGGCGTCTGTACTAGACGTGGCGACAATATGAATGAATGACGAAATGCTTTCTGGATTTGCATAAGTTTCGTCTGATGACATTTTAATAGTAGTCTTACAAGAACGTGATAGAACAAAAGTAACATCAATAGTTTGAAATCAGTAAGTTGTTAAGTAATTCGGCTAGAAATGTTTTGAATGTATTTATAACAGACTGGGTAAGTGTCGAATGATTGTATTGTCACCTTCGTACAAATTTCTGTAGATATGCCATTTTGGTTAGACTTCGATCAGCGAAGTAACGCATATTATATATCGCTTAAAGTGCATACCACATAAAATACAACTCACAAACACATGCAAAACGTCTTTCAAGCGCTGCAAGCCGAATATAGACCAAATAATGTAGAATTAATTGTAAGCATCATATATGCCTTGTATAAAATGTCTGACTTCACAATGGTTTATCTACAGTTATATACATTTTCTCATTATTATATCCCACATCTACTTAGTTTAACTAGAAAAACTTCACAGACGTGATTGGATCGATACCCCCTGTGAGGTTTCGCTGGCTAATTTAATTTGACTTATAATTATGGCTCGAGTTGTCACACGGTTATAATATCTGTAGTTCCTTCTAGCATTTTGTAAAGAATGCTTGCTGGCTTTAAATAATCACAATACTATGTTATTATAAATGTGGACTACGTCTATATTTACTCGTTAACTCCACAAACATGTTATTCTAATCGATTTTTGCCATACTGTGTATTGTCATATAACCATTGTTTTTTTTTCTGTTTAAATGTTATAGCCCCTGATTCAAACGGTCAACAGTGACTTATTTTCATGTTGAATAGATAGAAACGACAATCACCTAATTGTCAAGTTCAGAATCAGGAGACTGCAAGTTGAAAGTACCTATAAGGTTTAATTAGCAAATGTATTCGGCTTTGCCTATTTAATTGTACTGCAGAACTGAAATACGGTTGTATGTTATGATGGGTCCTTCGAAATGTTATCACAAAACTTCTCGATAAATAATGTTCGAACGAAGCTTATGGTTTTTTGTTCAATTTCTACTGAATCTGAAACAGCGAGGTAATTGCGTAACACACTATGAGTAGCAATGGTTTTCATTTTGACAGGTCAACAACATTCAACGCGTTATTTAAAGTGCGTTTCACGAAAGAATTCCCTTCGCCGCGCCGCGCCGTAATGTTGGCACCATTGCTTTTCATTGAAGAATTGCTTGCAAAAACCACTTCTTCAGTGAAGAAAAGAAAAGTAATGGTGCCAACATTACGGCGAAGGGAATTCTTTCGTGAAACGCACTTTACGTTGTTGAGCAGATTGAGATTGATAGTGTGTTAGGGCCGGCGCCCACTGGCGGCACGGAACGGCAAGGGATTTTTATGCGACGAATAGAAATATAACTTATATGTATAATAAAATTGATATTCCTATGATGATGTCTAAGGACGTCGCGGCATGCCTAAGGATACCGCGACATAGTTACCGATGGAATTTCAATTTTATAGTCATACTTTTAAGTTATATTTTCTATTCGTCGTATAAAAATACCTTGGCGTGCCGTGCCGCCAGTGGGCGCCGGCCCTTAGGCAACTAGGGTGCTAGTTCTCATAAGTAGATTTATCTTTAATTGCCAAAAAATGAGTTAGTACTAGTCCATTATTGGTACGAATTGTGTTCAATTTACTAAGGATTTCAATTTCTGACTTATGTAGTATGTATTCTTAGTCTCGGCTTTTCTTCTTTGGCCTCAGGTATCTTTGTTATTTGATTATTTTCTAAGAACTTATTATCACTCTAATGCTGTAACAGAGAATTGCTTCCTAAAAAGTTTCGAAATGTTTTACAGGCGTTTTTTTAAATGATTTATTTTGTTCGTGTAATGGTTAGTTTCCATGTTACCTACATGGACTACTAGATAGCATAAAACTTTGAGGGACATTAAAGGCCCATAGGCGTAATAATAAAACTTCTATTGTGTCTTGTTCAGTGTCCTTCAACCATTTAGAAACGTTGCTCGTGGACGCCCTCCACGAGCAACTTTTCTCTCGGCAACTAATTTATCCCTCACATCAAGTCTACGGGTTTGTATGAAAGTGCGCGCATGTAGCGACGCGACGCAACTGTCACCCGTCTATTGGTTGCTATGCAAGTGCGCACACGGCGACAAAAAGTTGCCGGCTAGCCAGTTTACGCTCAACCGAAAATTTAACAAAGAAAGTATCGTTGATGTCAGTCCCGTGTGCGCATCGTTCAAATCTCGGTGAGGAGACGGAGACTAAAAAGTTTCTGGGCAACTAAGTTGCTCCTGGGCGCCCCTTAAGCTAGTTCTTAATTAGTTTGTACGTGGAGACTAACCCTTAGCGGGGCTAAAGTATGAATCGCGATCCCAGAATAATATGTTCAAGACGAAGCTTTCTTAACATAAGTTTTAAATTGCATTTATTACTTTTATGCCCAGAGAATGTTTTAAGTTTGTATTATGTTTACTGAATTGCCTCGATTTCTCTTGTCAAACGAATTTGTATCACCACGTTATAAGTACTTTAGTATGTATTTTGTTTAAATAATTGAACAAATGGCTGTTAGATTATTTTAAGACATGATTTGCTTTTTAAAATATATCCTAAACCAAGTTATTTCAACTCTATATCTTCAGAACTATTTAAAGGATTTATGTGTATTGTACTTTTCTTAGGTAGGTATATTTTGTATAATTTTATGCGTTCTTTATTATTTGACTGCTGATACTCCTTAGCCGTCTAAAGTAAGGTCTGAATTAAGTTTATAACACTGTAATTCTCTGATATTAAATAATCTAGAATATGTTTATTTATTTATTTTTTACACCCTGTATTTATTCCTAACACGATGTCACACACATACAAAACGTAGTAAGAGATTTGTTTTACCATCAACAATTTTTGGTAGAGATCCGAGGAGCAATTCTCGTAATTTTGAGAACGTTCGCAGTCTGATTTGTCTCGATCTGTCAAAAATACCTCTAATCTATATTATATTGTAGTCTGTGCCTCTAATTTCCCTACCCGTTTAGTAAAAGTACTCTGTGTGCCCTACATTTTTGACAAGTTTTTGACATTGTCGCCGAGATGAAATTGTGACTAGATTTTCAACGTTTTTAATTACGGGAATTGGCCTTCAGACTGCACCTCTGACCTGAGTAGTATTAAATTACGTTGCGACTGGGTCATGTACACAATAACGTAAGTAGGCATTTAAGACCAGTATGTAACATCTACATGTCGTGTTTCTTTCTTGTTTTCTGAGAACGGAAGTGTACAGTTAAATATTCCCATAAATAACTTCACCCACGCTCTGCCCGCCCTCGTTCCACAATTGTCTGATGCTTGTAAGTGCGACAGTGAATAATTTACACGCACAATAAACACATAAATGAAATACATAGTACAGTTTAAAACTAATACCATTATCTTTAGTTGTATAAGTAACTAATTATTCATGCATATTTTAATTTATAATAATCAAAACTAAAGAATCATGCGTAGAATGAAACGTCAACCAGCTGTTATCGCATTCCATTGCAAATTTAAGAAAGTCAGCAGAAAAAGTATATACTAATACGACCTCTCTTTCCCACTCGCACGATACACATACGCACTAGCGCTCAATTTTTTTAATGTTTACCTACTTCGTATATAGTCGGATTATTCCTATACGAAAACAAAGTGAAAGCCCGGTTGGTTGGTCTCTAGCAGTTCCTTGCGCGTTGTTTCAAAGTCCAAGGGCACAAAGATTTAGAAGTAAACTAAGTTTCCTATTATCAGTGCTATTATCGAATTAAACAATAGAACGACGGATGTGTTGTGTGTGAATATTATTATTAGTTATCGGTGATTCAGTGCAGTTTACTTCAGTTCAGTTGCCTGCTGCGGCTCAAAAGTAATAGTTGTGTCGAACGGTAATGTGTCAAAACTAGTAAATATTTTTAATGCTTCTTACACAATCTCTTAGTTATTTTACTGAAAACGTTGATGAAATTTGATAATATGTCTTTCTACTGCTTGGTTTTATTTAATATATTTTTATTTTTACGACAAATTCGATTTTTAAGTTAAAAAATTATTGCAAAATTTTCTAACAAACCTTGTTTAAAAACTTTGCAACAACAAGGTTTATTTTCAAGAACAGGTTCTAAAATAAATATTGCGTTGTTTTGAATAAATTAAAAGCTGTTATTCCTTATACAGGATGTTTTTATGTGAAATGTTGTCATCTGTACAAAAACAAAAATTTATAGCAAGTATGTAAATTGTTTTTAATGATTTTAAAATACCGTAGTTACCTACTACTTAGGTACAGTCAGTTGTATATAATTCATTGCTTTGTGAGGATTTAAGTTTATTTTTTCATGCTAATAAAAAGTAAGTACCTACTCTACTTCTTATTTTTCAGTCTCTTCCAAGTCCAAAGATGGCAGGTACAGTGAGAAGCAAAGTGTTAAAAGTTTTAAATAAACAGAAGAATGGATTTATATCTACAGTGGTCAGACATAAGAGTTCCAATGCTCCAGAAAAAAATATTCTGACATCTGTGTTTAAAGATATTCCCGTTACTGGTTACACAGCAAATGACTTTGTATGGCAGAACTTGGACCGGTGGCCTGATAAAACTGCAACGGTGAGTTAAAACTGCTTTCAAATTCGAAACTCTTAATCAGTCAATCAACTCAGCCTATCGCAGTCCACTACTGGACATAGGCCTTTCCCAGGCTGCGCCACAACACCCTGCCTTCCGCATCCAGTCTGTCCCAGCCACCGATGATGGATGGACGACCTAAAGCAACTCTTAATACAAAGCATTTATTTTAATTAAACCAATTACTGGCACTTTGGAATTGTCAAGGGGTCATTATTTACATAGAAGCATGCATTTCAAAGCATTGGCATTTTGCATTGGCATTGGCTGTAAGATCAGCTTATATATTTAAGGCAAAATTTTAGAGAGCTGTGGATTTTGTAATAAATAAATAAATAGTAGGTACCTATGAGCAAAACACTCCTTTATGAACTTACCATTGTGAAAAGTCACATGAAACCTCATTTTTTTGCTACACAAACCACTTCAACAAGATACTAATTTTCATGAAAAAATATTAAATAGACCAGACACCTTTAATGTTTTTTTCATCTTAGCTTTTTGTTCCACAGCTTGAAATACAGGTCATCAATGATTGGACATGAAAATCAAACAGTTAACTAACTATAAAATAGGTTAGGGAATGATCTATGCCTAACCATGTTCTATACCTACTTAATGCCTCAAGGAAAATTAATCCAATTTTTTTTTATACAAATTTATTTACTTATAGAAAATTGGATTGTCTAAATTAAATTAGCCATCTTTATGAAGGTACAATAATAATATTATAAAGAGGTAAAATTCGTCGAGTTTGTATGTAGGGGGTAGGTAATCTTCGAAACTACTGATCTGATTCCGAAAATTCTTTCACTAATGTGAAGCTACAGTAGGTACCTATTGCCGAGTGTCATAGGATACCTATATTGTATGTAAAAACAAGAAATTTCACGCGGAAAAAGTCGCAGGCAGAAGCTTGTGAAAAATAAACTGTTGAATACTTAATCAATTTATCTCTCAACTTTGTCCGCGTAGTTTGTAGTGTAGGTACCTACAGGTAGATAGATATTACTTCATTTGATTCTAATCTCACGAAAACAATTGGCTATTGTTACATTCTAATAATTTCTATCGCCACTATGTGTGCAACAATCACATTTTGCTCTATTGTCACTACGTACATTATTAGTAATCTAACGTACTTCTAACTTAACAGACAGCTGTGCAGCTGGCGAGTTTGTTGCGTCACTTCTTCTTCACAGCACTAGGAATTGATGAAAGGCGGATGAGAAATGCGTGCACTGACTGGGCAGGCCCTCTCAATCTGTGTGGTTCTTTCCTCAAAAGACCATCTCAGACATCGATCTACATGGTCGTCATATGATCTGACCAAGATTATGTCTGGACTATAAGAGACTGTGACCTCTGAGTTTGTTTCGGCCTTTCTTCTCAGACTAGTCCGATAGGAAACGCCGACCTCATCTAGTTTTAAAATATGATTGACGTGTACCTAATAGTGTTTGTGCAAACCTACTTACAAAATAAAATCATATAGGTACTTAAATGTTTTGGGGGACGGTCCTATGTAGGTAACTTTGACGTATAAAAGTGCTAATTCTCAGCCTAATTTGAATAAATGACTTCTGTTTTTTTTTATTATCTTTGCCTCATTGAATTTTAATTAGGTCATATCTATACTATACTGAGCGATTCCAACCAATTAAAATGAAATTAACAAATTTCATTCAATGCAGTTGTCGCGAGGAGATCGAAAAACATCAAACCAAAGATGCAGTTTGTAAAATAAAATCTACCTAAAAATAAGTTGAAGCGACTTATTTTTAGGTAGATTTTATTTTACAAACTGCATCTTTGTAAAATACTGTTATGCTACATCCGGTTCGACTGGACACCGACCCTAACATAGCTAGTTGGTAGAAGGCTAGGCAAATGATGAGCTAAAATAATTATCTGACCATGTGACAGTTTCAGAACATTGAAAAAGGAACTTTATATCCTCTAGTTAGAGTGCAGTCTTGACTCCTTGGGCCCGAGACCCTGTACCTGTACCCTTCAGACCTTGTGAGTTGAGGTGTTTCAATGTCCTAGAAATAAGCAGTTTTCGATTTAGATGATAAGTAGATACTGTACGGTTTTAACGGCTGATAAGTAGATATTTATAAAGCTATCGCACATAAATTGTCTGATTATTTTAGTGCCCTGTCATGTAATAAGTAACTGTAAGTAGATTAGAATAAAAAATACTTACCTAATATCGATGAATTGATACCAACTTTATGATAAGATGATACCTACCTATCTGAAATCTGACAGAAATATCCTAGTATGTCAAACAGTTTAATGTAGGTATTTATTTTGCACTTAGGTGTTGATAAAACTGGATAAACAATTCGTCACCTTGGCTAATCACTAATATTAGGTAAGTACACCTACATTTAGCGCTAGCCTACAAAATCACTGCTTAACATGAATTCCTCACATCATCACTAGAGTTTTAGAGGCAGGTAGGTACTAAAGAGAGATAGACAGTCTTTTGTTTTTCGGGAACCGTACCTACCTACAGCCAGGATTAGCACATTTATAAATACATTCCTACAAATAAATAAATTGAAGTGTCTGTTTGTAATGTCAAAATAACAGCCTTTTACTAAATGCAAATGAAGTAGATACAGGCACCAGCAGGTCAAGCTACCCGAAACTGTCAAAATTTCCCATCAACCTTGAACCTTAATGCTTTAGTGATAAAGTTGAAAATATATTTAAAAAAATTGACAGATTGTAGCAGCTTGATGTACCTACTGGCGTCTGTACCTACGGAATACCAAAAAAACAATTTTTAAAATGTTGGTCTGTCTGTCCATCCCTGCTACGGCTTACGGCTGCAACTTACTTTTATTTTAGAAAAGAATAGGGTTCCACGCAAAAAATTTTCACGCCTAATCCACTGAACAGCACCCTAATTGCGTAACACACAATCAATCTCAATCTGAATAATTTTGAAGGATATTGCTAATCCATTGCTTCATACATATGTTATAAAAATGGGTCATGTGTCTGCTCAACAACGTAAATAACGCAATGAATGTTGTTGAACTGTCAAAATGAAACCGATTCCGATTGATCGTCTGTTACGCAATTAGGGTGACTTCGATAAAATTTGGCAAGGAGTTGATGCCATATGATAATTTCCGTGGGCAGAACCTAGTCATCTCTATAAAAAAAAAAACTGTTTATGTACAACATTGCAAGTGGTGACGTCTAACGACCGTCTACAAAGTAATTAACAGGTTTCTCAACTCGTTCGTATCCTGTTTAGTTTTAAATAACTATCATCATTTACATAATATTTTAAGTAGGTACCTACCTACTAATTTTAAGTAAGTACTTACATATTTGTCTACAAGCTTCGCAATGCCTTCTGAATATAACTTTCACGGATGTTGATTTAAATTTAATATCTAGTAGGTAAAAACATTTTTGAACGAATTTTTTAACTAGCAGCATTTCAGTTTATAATATCAACAATTCAGTGTTTATTATAGTGCTGTAGTAATGTCCTCTGGATTTGTACGAACCTCACCCCGTTTAGGTCCTGTGTATTAGTACACTGGATACTAATCAATCAATCAACTACGCCTATCGCAGTCCACTGTTGGGCATAGGCCTCTCCCATTTAAACTGTTCCAGCCACCTTTTTGAGGTCGCTGGTCCATCTAGCTGGGGGGCTTCCCACTCTACGCTTGCCGATACGCGGTCTCCACACCACGGTTAGTGACTGGTGAAATGTGGGCGTACTTTAGGTACACTTCTGCTAACCCTTCTCTGAAAACAGTTGTGATGTATATCAAACTACTTTTGCTATGTCTAAGGCTCAACTTAAAGCAAACCCTAAAAATGCCATTGTTTACCCCTACAAAATTAATCTTCCTAGCCATTGCCAACGTTATTGGGGTCGACCTACAGTCTAAACAGATGCAGCTGAATACCAGTATTTTACACGTAGCGACTGCCATCTGGCCACAACCCAGTTACTGGGTAACATGATAAAATATGTGCGTGCAGGGTCATCGACCTGCAAAGGGAAACCATGAATTCAGCACATGATTCTAGACTCGCGCAGAAATGACTGGACGGTTATCAACAAAAAAAAAAATCTGCTGTTTCATTTCAAAAGTGCAATGCCTACGCGGTCAAAATGTATGGAAGAGCAAATGTTTTTTAAAATTTTCTTCGAACAATTTCAACGCATGGGGGTTCAGAATCATGAACTGAATCATGGTAACAGGTTGCGCGTCGATTTTTCCTACCACGCTGTATAACACTTATTATTATGCCCTCCAATCTAATCAGTGACTTCTTTTGTTTCATAGGTATGTGCAGTAACAGGCCACGGGTACACTTACGCGCAAACGCATAAGATGTCCATAGCATTCGCCGCCTCTTTGAGGTCTAAGCTCAAGTTGCAGAACGACGACAAAGTTGCCATTATCCTGCCGAATCTACCAGAATATCCTGTCACGATTCTGGGGATACTACAGGCTGGCTGCATCGCTAGTATGATGAATCCTGTTTATACTGCAGGTAAGGTAACCTGTTTTTCTAGGATAGCTACGGACCTGCAATGCCTATGGTTCTGCAGATGTTCGTAGGTTATGTGACCACTCGAATCAGAAGGCATCTCTATCTAATATCATACTATAATCGAACTATAATGTTCCCACTGCTGGGATAGCAAGTTGGCCATAGCAAGTTGGCCTCATCCCTGTGAGAGCAAGTTGGCCATAATCCACCACGCGGGCCCAGTGCGTGTGCGGGTTGATGAATGTCACATGTCTTCGAATTCTTGGTTCTAGGACATGCCGTTGCATGTATTCCTTCACCGTTTTGAGAGCAGTGGTGATAAAATAAATAACACAAAGTACTTAGTGCCTGGTTTCGAATCTCCGGCCACCACTAACTCTCTCTCATCTAATATCACAAAGAAAAACACTTTAGCACTTTTTTTTATTAACATGTCTATTCTAGATTATAATTTAAATTTAAATTACGTCCTTTTAGGGCTGGATTTTTCAATCACCTGATAACTTTATTCGAGGAATAATTTTGAAATTTTGACAGTTATTTCATACAAAAACTGTCAAACGTCAATTTTATTCCTCGAATAAAAGTTATCTGGCGATGGAATAATCAGCCCTTATGATACTTTTGTTAGAAACGGTGAAGATATTTAGTCAATATTAGGAATGGAGGAATCCATTCTAACCTAAAGATCTACATGCTGTATAGCTTGTTTAGTCTTTAGGTCACATAAAAAGAAAATCCTAGGAATTATTTTTTTCTAAATAATTCCTACTGAAACCTTAAAATTATTCTGAGAAACAACTAGCAAGGAATACACCTACTACTCTTTAACAAGAGGCCTTCGTAGATCGAAGATTGATTGAATCGACACCATTTTCAAATCGCATGAGAGTATTGTACCTATTACTTACGGACACGGACGTACTTACCATGACATGAACTGGGTACAGAGTCTAATGATATTACGCACTTAAACGTCATCTCATGTTTATTTATTTATATATTAGGAAAGTATAAATATGACATTATAAAATCACAAATGTCATTCAAGGTCTGAAACACCGGATAAGATAGGTACAAGTTAATGAAGGCTCGTTCGTCGCACCTGACTGCATCCGTCTTATTACAAAAGGAAACCTAAAACTATTGAGCCAGTACTTGTATTTCGAACTTTATTTCGATTTAGGCAAAGTTCTTAATACTAAAGTGACAACTTAGCACCGAACTAAGCTGTCATTTTTGTATAAAGAACTGCATTTCTCTATCAGTTGGGTTCTTAATTCAATGACTGGGTCAGTGGTTTAAATCTGATCGAAAGAAAAACCTTGTTTTGTAATGGGTGTATGAGTCTTGCATCATCATCATCATTTCAACCCGGAATCACCCACTGCTCCTGCAGTGGGTGATAGACCTCCCCTTTTTTCTGCCATACTTCCCGGCTCCGTGAATCTCTCTTCCAGGTGTTTCCCGCTACTTTGACGATTGCAGCAATTCAACGCACTTTTGGACGCCCTGGTTTCAAAAGGGGCCTTTACTCTGCAGAAAAATCTAAAACAAATGAAGGTTTAAACAACGTTTTTTTTTCCTTTTCAGACGAACTCAAACGTCAAATACAACTGATTAGATGCAAAGCTGTAGTTACCTCAAACATTTCGTACGCCAACGTAAAACAAGCCTTGACAGAGCTTAAGCTAGACATACCAATAATTTTAACAGACAATGATGGTTTACCTGAAGGTACCATAAAGTTCGCGGAGTTTGCTCAAGATTTTAGCCTAGATACAACTTGCTTGAAGTCAGTACATAGAGGGCCTAAAGACGTTGCTATATTGCCGTTTTCGAGTGGAACTACAGGGTTCCCAAAAGGCGTGGTGCTGACGCATGGAAGTGTGGTCGCTATGAACCAACAGATCGCTGACCCTGAGATTATTGCTATTAAAGAAACTACGGGTAAGCTTTCCAAAAGTTTTTTTTTTGTTGTCATAGGTAATACCGTAAGTCTGACAACCGACTCGTTGTTGCTGTTTCAAAAAAAACTTTTTTACAAAAAAAAAAACAACCGACTTCCATAAAAACACTACAACGTGAAAAATAACTTTAATTTCGGAAGTCGGTGTCTTTGGTTTTTTTATTTCGTTTTTCGCCACCGACTTCCGAAATTAAAGTTATTTTTCGGTTGTTTTTTTACGTAAAAAAGTTTTTATTTTTCACTTTTTTGTTGTGATAATTTTTTTGATTTTTCAAAAACTGCTTGTCCGATTTCGATAAAATTTTCATCCTCCTCCTTTTTTAGAAGTCGGTTAGCAAAAGGATTAATTCTATTGACATCAAAAGTACTAGAAAGAAAAGAATGAAAATTGGTTTATTTATTCTGCTCAAACTAAACGCACACTACAAAAAAATACATAAAATAATCTTCACAAATCTTAATAATTTTTTTTTCTTCTAGCAACAAACCAGGCGGTGTTGCCAGCAATCCTGCCGTTCTTCCACATATTCGGGTTCAATAGTCTCATGTTGAACCAGTTGGCACTGGGCGTCAAACTGGTCACTTTCCCGTATTTCAAACCTGAACTCTTCCTTCAGTCCCTCGTTCAACATAAGGCTGAAGTTTTGTTCTTGGTTCCACCTATGGGTATGACAAACACATTGTTTTTTAAATTTAACTATACGAAAAAGCAGAGCACAAACTCGAACATACAGTCACGGCTCTAGGGGATATTTACAGGAACCATTTGACGCATTTTTTCCCTTCCCATTACTGTGTAGTAATACTACACGTTATTATTGATTTCGTGTAGACTCTACATGGTCCTATGGAGCAGGACCAGCATGCTTCCCTGTTTAGACTGGAAGCCAACCGTAACCTAGTTGGGAAAAGGTGAGGTGGACGATGACATTGCAACAGTATTTTAAGTAGATTATGTTCCCTTCTAACATAGTTTCCTACACATTACAGTGGTATTCCTGGGCAAGCATCCAGCTGTGACTCCCAAGCACTTGGCGTCGGTCTACGGCATAGTAAGCGGTGCTGCCCCTATCTCGAAAGAAGACGCCGAAGCTGTCCTGGCTAAAAATGTAAGTTTCATTGATAAGAACTGGATAAAACTGCGAAGGGAGCAGGGTGGCCAAGTGGTAACGGCCGCGACTTACGAGTTGTAGATCGTGGGTTTGAACCCAGACAGGAGCTTTACTTTGTGTAAATTATTTCATCACCACTGCTCTCAAAACGGCGAAGGAAAACATCATGAAGAAACCGGCATGTTCTAAAACCAAAAATTCGAAGACATGCGACATCTACCAGCCCGCCCTGGGCCCGCGTGGTGGATTATGGCTACCGATAGGAGGCCGGTGTCACAGCAGCGGGAACATTATGGGCTGATCATGCTAAACTCCATAGTTGGAGTTTGATGCCCATTCATCTCCAAACGAAACTACCTTTTGAAAGGAATCTAATCTGCATTTGCGATGTAAACAAATATGAGTTTTGTAAAAATAACTTTAATTCCTACACAATCAATTTCAGTTTACGCTACAGCTTCAAAAAATTTAATAACTTTTTCAATAGTGCTAGTCACTCTGCAATCAACTTAATTACCATTAAAATAAAGTTGATATTTGTTTAAGTTGAAATAACGTCAATTTGAAACATAAATATGAATATGTAGAATAAATTCTAACTTTTTGTAAATGTTGACATCCAAAAGTTCCTTTTAATGTCCTACTTAAAATAAATGATTTGACTTTGATGTACCTATAGAAGTTTTTAGGACAGTGAGTTGAGCAGCGGCGGTGTCGCCATTCAACTGTAGCGGACCACTGTTCGATTTGGCATATCTCGGGTCAAGTTCTTGGGCATGTTTATCCACGTTCCAGCTGTGGAATAGGCTTATTGCTCATATTTAATTTAACAGAGGACATAACCTTTTTTATATATTTTTTTTAAATCGAGATTTAAGTACCTAATTGACTAAAAAATAAACTGACAAGCGAAAAAAATACGTTTTCGTCTAACTAACTCCTAAATGACTGCTCGTTGGTCTAGTGGTTGCAAGGGCTATTGCTGCTGGGTTCGATTCCCAGTTCGGGCAAAGTGTTATTGGGTTTTTAAATCAGGAATTTCTCAATAGCAGCCCGGAGTCTGGATTTCCACTACTAGCTTCTGCAGATCGTGAATAATGAACAAACAATTATGTGAACATAACTATACATAGTATGTACAATCTAGTCTAGTCTAGATATATTATTAGCATTGTCTGACACACTTATCTACGTCACTGACTGTAGGTCATTCAACTAGGACATTATGCCTGTATCTACAACTATTAAATTAATGTCGCGTTTCGTGTCAGTCTGTGTGATCGCTCAGATATTCTAAACTACGTATTGGATTTTTTCATGCAGTTTTCGTCATCTTTAGAACGCTTATTCCGGAAGGTTAAGGCTCCCGCAGACAGGCGCGACGCAACGGTGCGGCGCGAATCTGGTAACTGTATCCTACTATCCTACTAATATTATAAACGTATAAGTTTGTATGGATGGATGTTTGTTACTCTTTCACGCAAAAACTACTGAACGGATTTGGATGAAATTTGGCACACATACCGTCTTATTACAAAACGAAACCTAACTTTAGTTCTAGCCTAAACTATAGAGCCAGTATTTGTATTTCGAACTTTATTTCGCCTAAGCAAAATGACAACTTAGCACCGAACTAAGCTGTCAGTTTTGTATAAAGAACTGCATTTCTATAACAGTTGGGTTCTTAATTCAATATACTGGGTTAGTGGTTTAAACCTGATCGAAGGAAAAACCTTGTTTTGTAGTAAGGAGAATCTGGTTTATAACCAGGATTAACATATAGGATACTTTTTATCCCGATATTCCCACGGGATCGAAACTTATGCGGGTGAAACCGCGGGGCGCAGCTAGTTATTTATAATGTCATTATTGTATACTATGTACAGACGCCAGCAGGTCAAGCTACCCGAAACTGTCAAATTTTCCCAATCAACCTTGAACCTTAATGCTTTAGCGATAAAGTTGAAAATCTATTAAAGAAATTTGACAGATTGTAGTAGCTTGATGTGCAGGCGTCTGTACTTTGTTTTCGCTTAGCGTTCTTTCTGGCTTTTCTCCTTTTTCCCGGCTCCTAAGGGTCGTAGCGTGAAGTTAAATAGCCTTCTTATAAACCTTCCTCATGAATTCGGCTAGCAAATGCAAAAAGATTTTTTCTAATCCGACAAACGGACATACAAACAAACAAACAAATAAACAAATTTTACCTCTTTTTTAATATTAGTATAAATAAGTGACGTTACTGAAGTCATTTTAGCCGCCGGCGAAATTATCAGAGAATTCGACCTACTTACATCTCACTCAGTATATTATAATAAATAAATAATAATATAATTATTCACTGCAAATGTAAAGTTTTAGTGGTTTACATATTCACTTGAGTTTGAGGAAATTCTGTGTTTACCGAGCAGTGGTTGCCCAGTGGTAATGGCTTCGATTTACGAGTTGTGGGACTTAGGTTCGAAGCCAACCAGGAGCTTTACTTTGTGTCAAAAATTTCATCATCACTGTTCCCAAAACGGTGAAGGTGAACAGGCACTCACCTTGCTGCGATCTTTAGTCGAAACAAGCTCACGCGCTACTCGGTTGCGCCTGATTTCGTGACACCTCGTTCGCCTATTGTTCTTGTAATCTATGTATACTTGTTATTATTGTGCTGTGACTGTGTGTGTCTGTTAAAATCTATAAGTATTCAAATTTTATTTGTTTCAAATTGATGGTATTTCAAGTTAAACAAATATCAACTTTATTTTGATCGTTATTAAGTTAATTTCAGAGTGACTAGCGCGATTGAAAAAGTTATAAAAATGTTTGAAGTTGTAGCGTAAACTGAACTTTATTATGTAGCAATTAAAGTTATTTTTCCATAAACTCATATTTCTTTACATTTTTGGCGAATATGTCGCAATTTTATTTTAGACTATTATTCTTCTTCTGACTATTTTCTGTGTTGTGTGTGTGTGTGTTGCTCAATACAATCGTGAGTACCTACTATAAGCAGACTTGACATTTATTCCTCTGCCTATTACACACCCCTGTCAACAACTAAAAAGGAAAACATCGTGAGGAAACCGGCATGTCCTAGAACCAAAATTCGAAGGCATGTGACGTCTACCAACCAGCACTGGGCCCGCGTATAGGCTAATTATGCTACCTACTTTTTAACACGCTTTTATTAGGTCGACCTGTATGTAACTATGTAATGGAATCTAAGGTAACTAATTTAACCATCTTCGAAGGGTCGTAGCGTAATGAAAATTGGCAGCTGTATGTAGTTCTGATGACAATACAATAATATGGCACTGTCGAACTGATCTGATGATGGAGCCGGAAGATATGAACTGGAAATTCATGATGGAAAATCGTATCATAGCTGTTTTTTTGTTTTACGTGCATTTATAAAATCGTGTTTTTCTAGTGTTTTTTAAACTATTCATTTATTATTTCTTTGCGGTTTTCCTGTGTGTTTTTGGTGGTTTGTCATAGGTACCATTATAAAGTTAGAACGCAATCTGCGTTCGCCATTTAGTTGCCAAAACAGTAAACAAATTTGAGTTCATGGAAAAATAACTTTAAGTAATTGACCGCGGTCACACGGTGTCCGCCAACAATAGATTTTTGTCCACGTGTTAATTTCTTCACAATAAACTTTTCAGTTTACGCTACAATTTCAAACATTTTTATTAGGTACAATTGCGTGCTAGACACTCTGAAATCAACTTAATTACCACTAAAATAAAGTTGATAAGTAATTGATTAACTTGAAATGACATCAATTGGAAACATCAATTTGAATAGACCTTAGGTACTTGTGTACTTAGTTCAGAAATACCTACAAAGATAATGATTGTTGATAGAAAGACACCTATCTTGCTTTACATAATAATTTATCATAAATTGTAAATGTAATCTTATCTTTACTATAAGTAGTTATAATCCTGCTATTGAAATACCTAGCTTCTCCGATGCCAACTGCCTAATACTGAAATTCTCAGATAAAGCTGCTGTTGTTGCTATGTACCGCTCTCCGTCATGTAGGGATTTGACACGGTTCCTCTCCAGTCTTGACAGTATGCTTGGGTCTTTAGCTCAGCTTAAAACCGCTGCCATTATCGGGGATATCAATATAAATATTGCACCCGAAAGCTCAGACCCTAATGTAGACGAGTACCTTAATCTCACAGCTTCTCATGCAATGCTTCCCGCTCATACTCTTCCTACTAGACAATCAAGCTGCCTAGATCACGTGATAATACGGTGTCAAACTCTTGCAACTACTCTAGTACAGACGCCAGCAGGTCAAGTTACCCGAAACTCTCAGATTTTCCCAATCAACCTTGAACCTTAATGCTTTAACGATAAAGTTGAAAATCTGTTAAAGAATTTTGACAGATTGTAGTAGCTTGATGTGCTGGCGTCTGTACTTGATTCCCTTATAACGGATCATGCAGCGGTCGTCTTTTTTTGTAACATGAACATGAAAATTAAGGCTAATCTGAGTTACCGTAACCCGAAAATTGATGTTCCAAAGGTTGTTGAGTGCATCACAAAAACTGCCTTCTCACCTATTCTCAACTCTAATAACAATGAAGCTGCTGAATCTTTTGTCTCTATAATGTCTTATGCTTACAGCACACACTCATACATCAATAACCACAAGTAGACGACGCACTCTTAAACCATGGATTACCCCAGGCCTCTTAAGATGGATACGTCATAGAGATAAATTATACCGGAAGTTTAAAAAACATCCAGACAACGAAAACAACAAGTTAATCCTCATCAGTAAAATTTTTATTCGCACCTACTACAAAACATTTTATTTTTTGAGATACCAATTTCTTACTGACGGTACATTGTACCCGAAAATAATAAACTACCTTTGGCCAAGGTTGTTATTCCCAACTTGGGTCTGATAAGAATATACCTAATATGAGTATTTATAAGATAACGCCGTAGTTTTTAATTCACGCTTGATAAAAATGATCGCAATCTTTTGTTTTTGGCGTGTGTCCATGTCCGCTGATAACAAGAGCCTGTGTTTGTCTATCTTTACTTTGAACAATAAAAGAACGCGTTGTATAGCAAAATCAGCCTATAATGTTCCCATTGCTGGGACACATGCCTCCTCTCGGTGAGAGGGAGTGAACCGTAATCCACCGGGCCCAGTGCGAGTTGGTAGATGTCACGTCTCTTCGAATTTTTGGCTTTAGGACATGCCGGTTTCTTCACGGTGTTTTCATTGACCGTTTTGAGAGCAGTGCTGATGAAGGAATTTACAGAAAGTAAAAGCCCTTGTCTGGGTTCGAACCTATGACTCGTAAGTCGTGGCTGATACCACTGGGCCACCACTTCTTTATTCAAATTTTATTTATGTTTCAAATTGACGTTATTTCAAGTTAAACAAATATCAACTTTATTCTAATGATGATTAAGTTGAGTTCAGAGTGACTAGCACGATTGAAAAAGTTATAAAAATGTTTAAAGTTGTTGCGTAAACTGAACTTAATTGTGTAGGAATTAAAGTTATTTTTCCATAAACTCGCCAAAAATGTAAACAAATATTTGTTTACATTTTTGGCGAATATGTCGCATCCAGTCCTGCCTTCCGCATCCAGTCTGTACCAGCCACGTTCTTTAGGTCGTCCGTCCATCTAGCTGGGGGGCTCACACACTCTCACTCAGACTGAACACTACGTTTGCCGATACGCGGTCTCCACTCCAGGGGGTCTACTCCGAAGTGCAAAGTGCGAATGTTCGGATCGGACCGACATATGGCCGAACCGAATATCATTGAAAAATGCGAAAAAAGTTCGGATCGGCTCAGTTGGGTCGGGAACATAGTCAATATTCGAAAGAGTGTTAGGTGTGTAGGATCGGGACCGACCGAACCAAATAGTAACTTTGTAGCAGGAAACGGCTGAATATTCGGCCGATACTACTTCGGAGTAGACCCCCAGGACTCATCTGCTCCACCGGCCATCGGCCCTTCGACAACAAAAAAACATCGTAATATTACCAATATAGAAACTAACACTAAACAGCTAATTCTGGCTGAGGACACGATATGTCTTACATTACCAACATCCGGGTACAATACAATATGTTAATACATTTCATAAATACTTAAAGAAAAATTAATCTTTTCCCAGAAAAACATCCTGTTCCGCCAAGGCTACGGGTTGACGGAGACCAATGGAGCCATTTCAGTGGGAAAGAACGATGACACCAACCACGCATCCGTGGGACATGTATTAGGTAGCAGCGAGGTGAAGATCGTTGACTTGAACACGCAAGAAGCTTTAGGACCGGGACAGGCAAGTATTTTATATGTTTAGTTCCTCTAAGGAGCGGAACTCCTTACCGTTTTTTTCGACTAAAACCTGCCGATCGATTCTGTAAAAATCTCACCGTGAAAAGTTAGGTGAAGTGAGCTTACAGCTTACGATTGCGCTGTCAATAGTGTCAATCCCTAGCATCAGGTGGAATGACAACTCACTACACCTAAGTTTTCACGGTGAGATTTTTAAGAATAAACCGGCTGGTATTCTTTCAAAACCATTTTCAGGCACTTTTGGATTGTCAAAGGAATCGGTCATTCAAAATGATGAAGCTAGTGGTCCATTCCAAAGCGTAGTAGGTTCCTATGGAGAAGAACGTGCAAGAAAATACATGAACACTCTTTTAAATTATATTGTTACAAAATATTAGTTACTTACATCATTAATATTGAATTTATAATTATACTTTATACTTTTCCAAGTTATTTCACAGTAACTGGGTTGTGGAGGTCAGATAGGCAGTCGCTCCATGTAAAATACTGGTATTCAGCTGCATCCAGTTAGACTGGAAGCCGACCCCAACATAGTTGGGAAAAGGCTAGGCAGATGATGACTTCCAAGTCTATTAGGTTCTGAATAGGTTACGTCTAAGCGTGCATCGCATCATCGCTTACCCCCCTTACTTATCAAAACAACTGATGTTTTCAGGAAGGCGAGATCTGGTACCGTGGTCCCAACCTAATGTCTAGGTACTATGAGAATGACGAAGCGACTAAGGAAGTGTTGACGGAAGACGGCTGGTACAAGACCGGGGACATCGGAAGATACGACGAGAAGAAGTACCTATACGTTACTGATAGGCTTAAGGAACTTATTAAGGTAAATAGGATTTATTTTCTTATTTTATTTGGAGTGGTATATCCACTTCCATTTAAAGACGTCAGGTAAGTAAGCAAAAATAAAAATATTTTCACTATACGCACAAATTATTTAAAGAGACAATTGTGAATACTGTGTAGGTAATGATCCATATTATTACTGTACAGGCGATGAATGAAAAGGTTAAGCACTCCTCAGTTAAGAGTGTTGACAACGTACGGCATTTCATACAAACGTTCAAGTCTTTGTTTTTCGAAATGCATGAACCGATTTTAATGAAACTTCCTACGCATAAGCAGGATTTATATAGGTCTAAAAAGTTAGTTAAGACAAGGCAAGAAAAGAAAAATGTACTCCATAGTAATATGAAAAAAGTAATCCGTAGTCATATAAAGATATCTCATTCACAGGTCAAAGGTTTCCAAGTACCTCCGGCCGAACTGGAAATGGTGTTACGAACACACCCGAAAATCCTTGACTGCGCTGTCCTAGGTATACCAGACCCGATCTCAGGAGAAGTGCCCAAGGCGTTCATAGTACCACAACCCGGCCAAACAGTGAAGGAAGAAGAAATATTAGAACATGTTAATAGCAAAGTCACCATGTTTAAAAGGATAAAGGAAGTCCAGTTCGTTGGGGAGATCCCTAAGAACCCTGCAGGGAAGATTCTGAGGAAGAAATTAAAAGAACTGTACTGTTAGCATTTATTATAAGGAAGATTTTGGTGTGGTTGTATAGACGAGATGCAAGTACGTATTAATCTTTGCGCATTTAGACTGTACACGGTTTGAATTTTGTGAGTCGTAAAGTAGGCGAGTTAAGTTTTCTACTTTAATCGTAGCCAATCATCGTAAAATAGAATTTATATGTATAATTAAGTATCAAATGACCAACGAACGATATGAATGCAGTATATAACTGCTGTTTTCAGTAATTATTAATGCGGAATAAGTCACTGTGATAGCACAATCTCGCCAGTACTAATCCCAACAGCATGTATAGTTCCGCAGCGCTTCGATAGATGGCGTTGTACATATGACGCGCAATCCTGAATCGCGGTGTCAAGATTCTCCGCGGCTGAATGACCCTCCTCGATTTTCCGTGGTTCGGTATCGCTTCTCGGCCTTTTGGCTAAGATCAAAGTGTAGTATCTGTTCTTTTCAGCTTAATATCTGAAAGTTCCCTCACTGAGGGACCAGTATATTAAACTGATTTTTGTAAGCTGACGGGATGTTCGGGGCTCGCTCCACTCCCGTCGCGGGTCGGCCCGGCATTGCAGTGCCGCCGGGATCGGCCCACATAATTCCTCTATCTCTCCTTCATCTCTCTGGTTGATTAATGTAATCATCAGTGCCGAGAATCCTATTGATGGAGCTGGCTTTTTGATCCGTAGTTAAACTCGACAAATTGTTAAAAATAGTAACGACCATTAGATAAACGCACAATTACCATTTTTAGCAATTGGCTGAGTTTAACTACGGATCAAAAAACCGGCCCTTAGAAATGTAGGTATGTAACTAAAAAACCAAACAGCCACTGTGTACGTTAAGTAATGTGTAAATAGAGCAGTTCATCAAGTATGCTAAGAACTTAGAGACCGGTACGTGTGGACAGGCGGCGACGCCCGTAACTGCTAAACGTACCCGTGGCCAGAACCATGTCCAGTCCATGAGAGACTTGATATTTTTTCGTGCTCTTTGAGTGAATTCGCAAGTTTTATTAAATATAGTTAGTTAATAAGTAAGGTAAAAAGTTATATTATTTGTTGTTAGGTATGTAAGGTTAAATAAGTTAATTTTAAGTTGATACCTACACTGTCGCATTAGGTTAAGGCATGTAATGCTAGTTGTAAGGTTGATAAATAAATAAATCATGTGCCTTATATTAGCCTTAATTCATATTTTGTTCTACTAGTGAGAAACGTGTACTACTTAAGTGTATTATATTGAAAAAAAGAAGTTTATTGCAGTTAAAATAGGCTAGATGCATAAAAAAATCTAATTAGTCCGTCAGTTAGATTATCAAAAAATATTGGACCCGTATTTTTTCTTTTGTCAATTATATAAAAAATAATGAAGATATCGCCCGTTAAAGTTCCGCGTGACGTCACGCCTTGCTACACTTTTTAGCATGGCGTGACGTCACGACCTCCCACTCCCAAATTTAGACGTGCTCTATCTTTGTCATTTTAAGTTTGATTGACAAAAGAAAAAATACGTGTCCATTATTTTTCGATAATCTAACTGACGAACTAAATATAATTATTATTTTTTTACCCAGGCATCTAACCTATTAAAAGCCAGATTCTGTAGATATTTTATAAGTATGTGGTATGTTTATACCTACTATTTTTTTATTGAGAATAAAACATATCGCGACTTTGAAGATAACTTACATTTTTGCTAGGATTCAATTATTCAGAGCTATAGAAAACATTTTACTTTAGTGCAAGCTTAAACTTTATTGTATTATTGACATGGAGTGACAAAAACTGGACTTTAAAATTGAATAAATTTTTAACAGACTTCCAAAAAAGGAGGAGGATATGCGTTCCGCGAGTTTTTTCTTTTTCATTTTTGTAATAATAACTTGTTCACTGTAGGAATAAAGTTCAAAATACAATAACTGACTCGAACTTTTGTAATGACGAGAATGTTTGTCAAAATTCGGTTTTGTATTTGTAAAATAATGTTAGTATTAAGGAGTAGAAATAATCAATTTTATGGTTACGAGGTAGGTTTTATAGACGATTTTTATTATGATATTATTTTTACGTTAGTATTTTCTCAGCGTAGCTTGCAATAAAACAACTAGTCTGTAATGTACTTGTTATACAAAGTAATTAACAATTTCTTTATTGTCTACCTTACGTATGTAATTAATATTGTATCAGATTTTTTTAATGACAATCATCGGCAACAGTTTTTTTTTAATATGTATGTAAATGTATCGTAGACCATTCGTTATTTTATAATGTAGGTACTTACTTGAGAAAAGCATAAAATGCTATTTTCAGACGAGTATCCTAAAGAAGTCAGAAGTACGTTTCTGCTAATCAAATCAGTCCTGTAATATTAAAATTATAATATTACAGGACTGATTTGATTAGCAATTCTGTGAAGTTGATGCCTATACCCTGTCCATTAGGTAAACCGTTTTTGACAGATGGAACTAGTGATTGCAGCAACACACAATACATTGATTGCTACATGTACGGTATTATAATGTCTGTAAGAAGCCATAAATAGGATAAGGCAATTTATATATTTATTTTATTACGCATTTTAAAGTTAACTTTTAAAATGCGTAATAAAATAAAAAGTTAGCGTAATCTGGAATATACTATTCCGCTTCCGTTTTCTGACAGCTGTCTTACAACGTATAGTAACCGGCATGAGTCGTGAGCACAAACTGACACCTGCGCAGTAGTTCATTTTTCGGTCTCTTTGGCGGAATGAAGAAGGCGGGGGGCACCGAGGCTGCACGCGATTGGTTCGTCTGTCGATGCTCGTCGTCTATTGGACTTCGTGCAATTTTAGTGACTCACGTTTTTAATTTTGAAATAGTTTATTTTTGTTAATTCGTATTTGTTAAGTCAAAGTAACGGTTAAATTTGTTTCTTCACTATTTTAGTAGTTACTTGAACGAAGAAAACATTTGCCGTAGTATCAGTAAAGGTCAAGTATAAGTTAATACTTTGACTGATTGTGTTGATGAAGAAACTGGCCGTAAGTCACAAAGGCCTACAACATGGCCTACAACATTACTGTATCAAAATAAAATTTCAAGTACTACTAATATTTTAATTATAGTTTGCGTAAGTAGCTATCAATAATTTGAGCAAAAGCGGTATTAAATAAATTTGGCCGAAAGTGTACCTGCGCGAGCTTGCCCCCACTACTGCCCATCTGTGCTCACGACTCGTGCCGGGCATTATACTACGTTGTAAGACAGCTGTCAGAAAACGGTTAAAATAATGGACAAGGTATAGAAAGAAAATAATGCTGACTAATAGGTAGAGATGTAAGTTGTATGGAGGCAAAGAAGTGTTGCAAGATGATGAAGTCACTTTGTCTGTGCCATAACGGCCGTTCTATTTAATAAATAAATAACGTCCTCCCTCCCTAGCCAAGTTCATGCGGCCGACTGTCGGTGAGTAGGGTGCGTTAACGCATACATTTCCGAACGTTCCATTTTTCACCGATAATCGGATCGGTCGGGATGCACCGATTTTATTTCTGACCGACAATTTGTAGGACGTGTGCGTTGCACTAATTGCCAATTTGCCATCAGTACGTTCTATTTTTCTCCTACAAAAATCGGTCACCGATTATCGGACGTGAGCGGGCAACCTTAGTGAAAACAGCCCTTTTTTCAGACTGTCCATTGATAAAAATAAGTGCCTACGAGAGTTAGAGTCGATCTAATTATCTAAAATGAATTTATGTAGGTGTGCATTTGTATAAGATTTACAAACATTCATATTAAATCTAAAGTTGTTATGTACACTTTATTATTGTTATTTGATTATTATCGTATTAAAATTTTACTCAATGGTTTGTTGTAATTTTATTTGGTTTAGCTTTAGATATTTATAAGGTCTATTCAAATCCTGGTTTCCATTTAACATTATTTCCACTTAAGGCTGATTTTTCAATCGACAGATAATTCTTACAACATCCATCATTCATCATCATCCATTCTCATTTCTTCTTTTAACATGACGTCCGACAGATTCAAGAGCCCTATGGATAATCCATAGGGCTGATTTTTCAATCATCTGATAACTTTATTCGAGGAATAGTTTTGAAAATTTGATTTTTCTGCTGATACTGATTTTTCAGGTGTATCCCCACATCAGGGCCGTGACAAGGCCGTGGCACATACAAGGCAGACACTGAAGCTCCGTCGCCGTCCCGGACACGGACGGGTGGTGTGTGAACGAGTTCATATAAAATATATACCTACACCGATATTTTTTTGAGCCCCTGACGGAGCACGGTCGTACCACGGCCCGGACATGGCCCTGATATGTATGGATAAACCATTGTTCGTGGAACAAAATTAACTTCCAACCGTTTTTGAATGAAGAACTATCAAAAATTTAAAATTAATCTTCCGATAAAATTATCTCGCGTTGGAAAAATCAGCCCCTAATCAAATATTAACTTTATGCTTAGAGTAAATAAGTTGATTTTATTGTGGCTGATAAACTACTTATATAGGTACAATTTTAGAAAGTTATAAAGTTATTTTTCCAAAAACTCGTATCTGTTTACATGTTAGGAAACTAAAATTGCGAACGCGGATGAGGTAGCATAATATCCACATACTCTCGATTGTTATTCTCAGTCGTGTAAGCAAATTGAATTCAATTACTACAATTTATTTTGGACTGTAAATTAGAGTTTCGATTCTGTAAACAAAATTCCAAAGTTGATGACATCAACAATGTTTGTAATTAATTGCTTCGGGTCGTCTTAGTTCAAAAAATATACCTAAGAGTGTAGGTAGCTCGCCTAATAAAGCCAAGTGTAGGTACGTCCACCGTCCTTCCCCGATGACCTTGTGAAGGCCGCAGGAATCCGCTAGATGCGGGAAGCACACAACCAATCGAAGTGGAGGTGCTTGGTTGAGGCTTCTGTCCAGCAGTGGCCGTCTTTCGGCTGAAATGATAATGATGCAGGTACGTACGGTAGCTGGTGAAATTACAAGAAACAGGGAACTTCTTAGCGTGTCGATGGCAATCTAAGTGGATTCGTGTTTGGGGAGTGAATTTGTGTTTGGCGCCATCACTAGCGTCCACCAGTTCCTGTAATGTGCAGACAGTATACGCAGGGCACGATATTAAGTGTTCCATCGTTTGTGGAACAGCACCGCATTTTTTGCACTCCAAGGCGGAGTCGTCTCCTTGCTACGGCCAACCTGGATCCGAGTCTGTTCAAAGACTTCCAGGTTAGCTGAGACAACTCGTGTCCAGGTAGAAGATCCTCAGCAGGTGGAACAAAATATGTTATGGAAGGGACAAGCGAGCTGTTTTCACTTAATTGACTTCCAACTAGGAAATAATCAAATGCACGTTTTAAAATACGACCTCTAGTGTTATATACAACAGTAGTCAGTTTTGCTAATTTGGTGCAATGAACCTTCAAAATGTTTACTTTGCAATTCTAATGTTGTTAACCGGTTTTTCGCCTGAAATAAAGCCTTGTAGCCATTTTAGTTCGATCTGTGGCTAATGTAGACACACCCATAGCACAGAATAGATAAGTTCAGAAGGCCAGCTCCATACAACACACGCACACAGACGCGTATGTACGACGATCTCAAACAAAATGCCAGTCGCAACTTCGCGAGTGCGCTTGCACTCGTTGTAGGTACGTGAAGAGTCTGTGTGAGCGTTTTTTGTTTCATAGACTTGATCTTCTGTACCCATCTATTTTGGCTTTGGCCTCATAGCACATTAGATGACCGTCATGCACTCGACCTTGGTGGTATTCGCATAAAAACTGCGTCATCTTAACCACGCCCACGGAAACCCGGCTGTCTGTTTATCTATTCGGTTTTTTGACGAGAACAAATTGGGATTCGAATTAACAAGACTTAATTACAATTAGTCTCTTTTTGGGTTACTTGTAACACAAATAGGTAGGTACCGCAAATAAACGTATTTTCTTTCTTTCAAAAAGAAAGAAAATACGTTTATTTGCGGTACCTACCTAAATATGACGCAAAAATGAACATAAAAAACAAAAAAAAACGGGTTGCACTCCGGGAGTGCCGGCAGAAGTGAAAACTTGAATATTAACGTTGTGTATTTTTGATATTTTGGAATGCGGTCTACTCTCCCTCCGTCTTACGAATTTTCGATCAGGTCACGTGTTCTGACGCGAGCTCCGTCTTACGAATTTTCGATCAGCAGTGCGATTCTGTACCTAACTAACTCACAGTAAAAACTTAGGTGAAGTGAGCGTGGAGAGAGCCGTCATTCCAACTAATGCTAGGGATTGACACTAATGACAGCACGGCAGGTCACGTGTCCTGACGCGAGTTTAACATTTTTTACCCATCACAACAAAAGTGCACAACGCCGATAAAGAAGTTTTTACTTCAAAAAAACAATAAGAAATGGTTCACATGCGTCACATCCACGCAAAACGGTTATCGCTTAGCATTATGCTGCGACCCTATGCAAGACAGAGCCCCAGCTACCCTATATTATATTGTAGTCTGTGCCCCAGCGCTGGTTTTCAGCGACAGCCGACGCCAACGTAATGACGTCATCCGGTGCAGCAAACAATTACATATTAAAACAATTATTTCAATTTTTAAAGCAAACAGCTAATAGGACGCTGTAGGTACTGATACAGCGTACTTAAAGCAAAATAATTTAATTTAAATGTGATAGAAACAAACAGGAATAGCAAAAAGGAAATATAGGTACAGACGCCAGCACATCAAGCTACTACAATCTGTCAAATTTCTTTATTAGATTTTCAACTTTATCGCTAAAGCATTAAGGTTTAAGGTTAATTGGGAAAATTTGACAGTTTCGGGTAGCTTGACCTGCTGGCGTCTGTACATGCTAAGAGAATATCATCCTTAATAAACGTTTTACGCTTAATGTAGTGGCAACATTTCGAATCGTCCTATTTGACGTACGCGCACCCAACATGCACCAAAGAAATTATGATGTAAGGAATTACAAAATGGTCAATGATGTAATGTGATAGGCAAAAGTTATGCGTCAGTGCTTTATGCGTTTGTGAGCACTATTTTCTATTATTTAGTTTTATTTGCTTACAAAATTCTAGATCTTTCTACATCTCTCAAATCGCGTACATTTATTCCTACCTACCTATTTTGATTTTGACTGTCCGAAATCTGATATATTGAGAATATGGTATTTTGAGAATCTGGTATTCTAAGATGAAAGGAGAAAAATGACTATGGCCGGCTCTAGCAAAAGACAGAATTGTGTGGAAAAGGGAGACGGAGGCCTTTTCCAAGCAGTGGCACAATACAGGCTAGTCAGATTAGATTTAAACCTTCCGGAATAAATTCTCTAAAATGATGGTGATAACTGCATCAAAATCCGTTGCTTACCTAGTTTAAAAGAACAACGCGGTCACACAGGCCATCGCGAAAAGCGACTTCTGTAAGAAAATAATGTAAGTACCTACCTACTAATCTGCCTAGCCTTTTCCCAACTATGTTGGGGTCGGCTTACAGTCTAACCGGATGCAGCCGATTAGCAGTAGGTATTTTACATGGAGCGACTACCTTATTTGACCTCCACAACCCAGTCACTGGGTAATACGATACCACTTGGTAAGACTGGTTGTCAGACTTTCGGGTTTATTTATTTTATTTTCGAAAGGCTTACAGACTAATAACATTATAATAACAGTAATATATAACTAAATTGCTAATTACAAGCCTCCACAGATAAATACAAAAAATATTACTCCTTCATCGTCTAAGTAAGGGCTATTCCCCCCGTCCCCAGATAATTCCATCGGAGGAATAATTTTTTAATTTTGATAGTTCTTCCATACATAAATATTAATTTATGCAAAGAGTAATATAATAATACGGATGGGTTTATTACTAACTGTAACGACTGTCAAAGATCCACGAATGACAGTGGTTTCCGAGGCACACAGGTCCCTATTTAGTAATCTGTGGTCCCGGTGCCTATTGTAGGTATACACAGACCAACCGCGGCAAGCGTAGCTTAACCTGATCGATCGAGCTGTGTGGCTGTTAATTAATAAATGATTTGATTTGATTTGTTATTATTTAACCACGAATGTACAGTCACGAGCAAAAGTATGTATACATTCGGCTTTATTCAAAAGCGATTTACTCCTTTGTTTTTGAATGAAATATTATGCTGTTACGAACATAGCATTTTCGAACCCATAAGTTTATGAAATGTGTCGTATTTCAACGTTGCATTCGTTATTTCACGAAAAAATCGCATTTGAAAGTTGCCAAGTGTCGACATATTGGTGCTCGTGACTGTACTAATGGTATGTACTATATCGTAAGTAGGTAGATATATATAACAGTAGCAACTCGCGGCCTTGTACACATTCTATAACGGAGTGCAATGAACTTTGCACTTTTCCGAACTATTTTGAAACTGCTCTTGCTTTATTAGAAACACGGTCTAGCACATTCGATTTGGTGGGTGTGTCATAGATAAATGCGTTTGTTTTTACGTTGATATAAACGCTTTATAGCACAGACAGCGAAATTATTTAGTTTTTTTTCTTTTTTCTAGCGGTTGCTTGGGCAAACAGAAGTATGGAAGAAATGACGTGTTGCGCCGGGGATGAGAAAATGATGTTTAATAGGGAAGGGAATGATGATGATATGGCGTCGATTCCCTTGTTCACAAATTAAATTAAATTTAAATTCAGTACAATTTTTTGTCTCTATTTCATTAGGAAAAGGACAGAAGATAAATATTAGTTTAGTCCTATCAAATTAGTCAGCGCCTGACGTAAATTGACGTATTTATTAGTAGCCATGTTTTTATTCACGTCTAATATACTTGCTATGGAGTAGGTATCTAAATTTGACAGGACTAAAAGAATACTTGTCTTCTGTCCTTTTTTTAATGAAATAGAAAGAAAAAGATGAACTGAACTTAAATTTAGTTTAGTTTGTGAACAATGGAATCGGCGCCATTGTTGGCATAGGCGACAGCGGAACATGGGGTCCTGGGTTTTAAATAAGAATTTGTCAGTAGATTAAGAGCCTGAAGCCTGTATTTGTGTCTGGTGGTTGGCAAGGGCGTAGCCAGGGGGTCTACTCCGAAGTGCAAAGTGCGAATGTTCGGATCGGACCGACATATGGCCGAACCGAATATTATTGAAAAATGCGAAAAAAGTTCGAATCGGCTCAGTTGAGTCGGGACCATAGTCAATATTCGAAAGAGTATAGGACTGTAGGATCGGGACCGACCGAACCAAATAGGAGTAGACCCCAAGGATTGTATATTGGGCAGACAAATAAAATCCTAGATTATATTGTTTTGACCGTCGTTCAATTTTTCTATAGGTACTTAACAAAAAAACTACGCTACCCTTGTCGTTTTATGTGGCATTTTTAGAGTAAGAAATTATATTAGAGATCACATCCCGTATTGTTGAATTTCATAAGCCAGCCTTCAAGCCTATTAGTTTCTTAGGTCTTTTAGGAAGCGTCGCAAGCGACTGTGTCGGAACCCCGGGGTTAAGGGGGGGCAGCTGCCCGTCCTTGCCCGTACCTTGTTACGCCTATGGTGGTTGGCAATAGACTCGATTGGACATAAACATAACTGGCACATTTTGGGTGAATTAATATACCTCGTATGGGCAATATGATACCACAGCGGTCAGCCTACCCTATTCTTTATTAGGTATTTAATGCATTCCACAAAGTGAACTTAGGTGGTAGATTCTGTAGTAGTATTTGGTCTTTCGATTAAACTGCACAGATACATGCAGAGTGAACTTGCTCTCTTATGAGAACAAGTTTGCTCTGAGAAAGTGTCCGCATAATGGTTCTATACATAGATATAGGATTTACCTCCATTTCTATGGCTTATAGCATTATTTTTAATACTACAATCATAGAAATATGACTACAATCCTATCTTACTAATATTATAAATGCGAATGTTTGTGAGGATGGATGGATGTTTGTTACTCTTTCACGCAAAAAGTATTGAACGGATTTGGATGAAATTTTGGCACACAGTTTTTACGTTGCCCCACACTAAGAATTACTCCTGTATCGTGGGTGCGTTTACAAACATTTAAACTCACATACACAAACAGCCAAACCCGGAACAACTACCTGTAGGCAATACAAATATTTGTTTGCGGGAATCGAACCTGCGACACGCAGCGCAGCAGTCGATCGCCACTGCGCCAACCGTGTCGTCAAAAGATAGTTTATAACCAGGAATAACACATAGAATACTTTTTTTCCCGATACCTATTCCCACGGGATCGAAACTTATGCGGGTGAAACTGCGGGGCGCAGCTAGTATAATAATAATCAGCCTTTAAGCCTATAAATGTCCCCACTGCTGGGAGCCCTCCTCACTTCGAGAGGGAGTGGGATGTAAACTACCACGCTGTCCCAGTGCGGGCTGGTAGATATCACATGTCTTCGAATTTTTGGCTCTAGGGCCGGTTTTCTCACGATGTTTTCCATCACCATTTTTAATACTATTAGTGAAACTAAACCTGTTTGGTCACCATCGCTGAGTCCCCGCGCACACGCAGCCTGTTCTCAGTATAATGCATCAGATTCTCATTAGATACCTAGGTAATGTTATTTGTTGATTGATTTCTTAACTGTTAGCCTGTATCACCACACTGTTGAGCAAAGCCCTCTTCCCGTGACTTCCAGTGCTTGCGATCCAGGGTTTTAATGTCGTTTGTTTTGTCCAGATCATCCCGCTATCATCTACGGGGTTCCACCGCGACGTCTTCTAGCTGTCTTGTGGCTCTCCACATATTGAGTATTTTGACTCACCAACACACTGCGCTCCACCCCGGCCGACCCAGTGCGCTCCGATCAGGTGCGGCAGAAACAATGCGCGGTCGATGTGGACTGTGAAGTGGCGCGCGCATTCCAAGTGCACTAGATCGTCCGGTGTGGACCAAGCTAAAAGTTGAAGTGGGACTGGGCTGGCCATGTCTGCCCAACAAGCTGATTTTGCTATAGCCAATCAAAAATGCATCTTTTTTGTAGATTTTTATATAAACACAAAACCTTATTAGCAAGTGAGCTTAGTGATTCTGTTTACATCCGAGATTATAGGTCAAGGTAGATGCATAACCGTGGTCATAGTTCACTAGATTCCTAGATAAGCGTGCTTAATTACTTAGTAGGTAATTAGACCATATTCTAGCCTAGCCGTAAGTTGTCTAGGTTAACTTTTTACTTCAACTTTCAAGGTTTGTAAAGTTTAAGATAACTTGTAAAACAGCTTCGTTTGATCGTATCGTATAGGATGTCAAGTTGTAAGTGTAAGTGTAAGTTGTAAGTGTAAGTGATGTAAGTTGTAGTACCCATTCAACCATTAGGCACTTTGTACAGACGCAGCACATCAAGCTGCCCGAAACTGTAAAATTTTCCCAATCAACCCTGACCCTAATGCTTTAGCGATAAAGTTGAAAATCTATTGAAGAAATTTGACAGATTGTAGTAGCTTGATGTGCTACATGTTACACGATACACGTTTTTCTTGCCGTGAAAAACTACGGTTTACTCGTGTGTGGGCACAGCCGTCAGTGTTGTATCATACGGAACCTTGTGCACGGACACGTTTTTTCTACGGCGCGGTTTATACATAGGTAGTTACGCCATGTGTAGTGTAGGTACGGTTCGTCAATGTTATACCTTTTTTTTTTTTTTTTGTGGATGGGAAATCATCAAATCACCCGTGTTCCTTCCTTAGCCCTTTCTGTTCCAGGGCAGCGGTTAACCTTTCGGAAAATCCCGCCGCCCCGGCAGGCTTCGGCCCTATGGGGCCCCGTCCTCTGCTGACATCTCTTTGAGGCGCGCGTGGAACACAACGCGCCGTCCGGCACGGGCCTGGTCCTGATCGGACGGTGAGCTACCCATTACTCACCGCCCGCAGGCCCGCGCCTACGGTGGCCGGGAGTCGTCACGCGGCTCCCGACGCCCGGAGCGTCTCCCGCGGCGGCTGAGGCGTGAGGTTCTCTCCCTCAGCCTCCCCGCCACCTCCTTCGCTAGCATGACTGCTTCGCAGAAGGAGGTGACTGCCTCCCACTCCCTCTCGCCCCGGACCATGGCTTGCACCAGGGCCGGACGCGAGAGGTCGCCGCCGTTGCCGATCGCCTCTACGAGGACACGGCGGGGCTCCGCCCAAGCAGGGCAGACCGCCACCGTATGCTCCACCGTGTCCTCCGGGTCAGTGTTATACCTATGGATCACGTTGGGAGCTTGTTGACAGACACGTTTTTAATCCCCGACGCAAAAACGACGGGGTGTTATAAGTTTGACGTGTCTGTGTGTGTGTGGAACCGATTTTGATTTTGTTTTTTTTAATGGTCTTGGGTCTTGGTCTTAATTAATCTGAGGGTGAATTAGTCGGGAGTGTTCTTAGCTATGTTTGATGAAAATCGGTCCAAGATGGCCGCCGCCACAAAATGGCGGATTACATAATTTTTTCACAACTCCCTCAATATGGGTAGGTACTTAACAAATGAAAGGGCTTGTTCTACGGGGCGGTTTATAAGCCGTACCGTAATCAAACCATGCCGTGTACAGTGCCTAAGAGCGGTTCTGCAATGCATCCGATCCGAGTCCGAGAAATGACGGACCGAAGTTAGCCATAGTACAGACGCCAGCACATTAACCTACTACAATCTGTCAAATTTCTTTAATAGATTTTCAACTTTATCGCTAAAGCATTAAGGTTCAAGGTTGATTGGGAAAATTTGACAGTTTCGGGTAGCTTGACCTGCTGGCGTCCGTACTATTTGTATGAGTTGCACACTACACCCGAACTCCGTCCGAATTTAGAACATTCCCACTTCGGATTGAACTCGGATCTTGAATTCGGATTCGGATCCGACGTAGTGCGAAACCGCTCTAAGCGTGTACTTACAACCCAATGAAGTCAAAGTTAATTAATAAACTATTGTGATTTGCACTTGAATGGATGTCAAACACATACCTAACTACTATAGTTTTACATATACCTAGTCTACTTATAGTTTCGGAAAAAAACTGGCTGTGACATACGGACGGTCAGACAGACAGACAGACATGACGAATCCATAAGGGTGCCGTTTTAGCCATTTGGCTACGGAGCCCTAAAAACCGGCCAAGTGCGAGTCGGACTCGCGCACGAAGGGTTCCGTACCATTATCTATAAAAATTACGTCTGTTGTATGGGAGCCCCCCTTAAATATTTATTTTATTTTGTTTTTGGTATTTGTTGTTATAGCAGCAACAGAAATACATAATTTGTGAAAATTTCAACTGTCTAGCTATCGCGTTTCTTGAGATACAGCCTGGTGACAGACAGACGGACGGACAGACAGCGAAGTCTTAGTAATAGGGTCTCGTTTTTACCCTTTGGGTAATACTTCTGTGTTTTTCCCAGTTTATTAATGTTTTATAGTATAAAACATGGATAAACTGGGAAAAACACAGAAGTATTTTTTATTAATTGCCAAAAATTTAAACATCATTATCTCGCCGTGCATCCAACCAAACATTGTACTCAGTGCAAATTATCAAATTCAAACTTCGAAGTAAGTAGGTACATACCTAATCGTTTGGTAACTCAAAACCATTGATATATAAAAACGACAGGGTTTTTATATATCAATGCTCAAAACGTGTAGTCGTGTACGCTCGACTCGACAAGACTTAGACAATCAAACACGAACGTCAGTCGTTCTTTCGCTGCCGGCAAATCCGCGCGCGAACATGCAAAATATGGCGCGAAAACTTCTCTTACGGGAAATTAAAAACTTAAGATGGCAAAGGAAATTGTCTACTAGTGTAGTGTTCAGAAATGATGATTTTATAATTAAATCAACCGTTCCTGATATTGTTGTGCCAAAAACTAGGTTTACTGACCGTTTGTTTGCTGATTCGGCTGGATATAAGAATCATGTTGCTGTTGTAAGTATTTTGTTTGTATTTTTTTAATAGGGCCCACACGGAGATGGCGGGATGAGCTGGACTCCTTCAACAAGAACTGGTCCATAACAGCTTTAAACAGAGAGAAGTGGAAAGAGAGTAGGGAGGCCTTTGCCCTGCAGTGGGACATCACAGGCTTTTAATAATAATATTTTTTTATTAGGCATTACACATAATTTACCTTGGACACTTTAAAATCTATTTATTTTTTTGTAGTGATGTGCTCTATAATTTTCTGCGATTTAGTCGATTTAATTTCAAACTTAAATTGAAATTGTTATCTATTAAAATAGTGGTTACAAACTCTATGAAAATCAAATTGTTTACTCTATTTAGTATAAGTATAACGTTAGACCATGAAATCCTATTTTATTCTCATTGGACATTGGACTTTGAAAATTTACACAGCGAATCTTGTTCAAACATTCTGACTAAGTATTCGTTTTGCAGAGGAGCAAAACATCGTCATCAATTACAATTGCTCCGTTTCGTAATTTGAACTAGTTACGTAACGCCTGATTGTTTTATTATTTAACCGTCAGTATTGTCTTATTTGTGCGAAAGTAGACATCCTAGACCTACCTATATTTAGTTTTATACCTAAGTGAACCTACGTAATATATGCACCTATTACTTACCCCTTACGTACCCCTTTATTTATAAACGTTGCCTAAAGTTAAGTAATGATTCGTTTTTTGACGTTTAAACGTCTCTTAACTTTAAGAATCGTTTTTAAATAAATCCGTTTAGAATATTACTGAGAAAAGACTTTTGCTTTTTTAATTTATTTAGGATGATACAAATACTTATAAACTAACAAACTTATTTTTAAACTTACAAGAATGGTAAGTAGTAACATTTTTTAATTTGATACCGGCCTCGACCTCGTCTCATTCATTATCAAGTATTTTTAAAGTCAACAACAGCAATCTCATTAAGAGCCGATTTTTTATCCGTAGTTAAACTCAACCAATTGTTACATATTTATGGTAATTTTTTTATGAAAATGTGTTTTTTGATCAATTTTTAGTTTAACTAATGATATAATATCATTGCTAATGGTCAAATAATTAACTATTAGTTGAAAAAATAAACATTAGAGGAACTAACAACGGATAAAAAAACACATTTTGTAGAAATTTAACCATTAGTTACTATTTTTAACAATTGGTTGAGCTAACTACGGATAAAAAAACCGGCCCTAAGTCATCAATTATGCTGTATATTATACTGTCGTGTCGTGACTCGTGTCACGGCATTTCCTAAAAGGCATTAGTTAAACCACATAACTGACCGCGTTAATGACCACAGGGTCAGCTTGTCCTCATTACCCATTGGTCATTATTTTTATTTATTTGTGTTGTTTTACTTTTGCCTCTGACTTCGTTTGATAGAAAATTGGGTACCAATAACCGATTACTTTACGAGCTCTCAGCACCGGGATGAGTAAATTTGCTAAACCAGTTTGTCATATTACTTCAATTACCTACTTAATTTGACGGCACGGTTGGCGCCTGGCTGTTTGTGTACCTATATGAATTTAAATGTTTGTAAACGCACCCACGATAAAACAAAGTAAACCCGTGATTTTCATAAGAACTTTATCATAAACCAAAACTAGTTCAGGTTTTTGATAAAAAATCTGGATTGTTACAGGTTTATGATGAAATTGAGTTTAAAATGTGTCATCTTCCGGGTTTTCATCAAAAACCTAATTTTATGAAAAACCTGCGACATACATTTATACATTTCGTTCACACACGTCCGTGTCCGGGATGGCGATTGGCGAAGGAGCTTCAGTATCCTTCTGTGTGCCACGGCCCTTCCACGTCACAAAAACTGTCAGACGTGAATTTTATTCGACGAATAAAAATTATCTGTCGATTGAGAAATCAGCCCTTAGTTACTCAGCTAATACCCCTACTGTTTTTTTATTCTGATCTGAAGCCAAATTAATGTTTGTCTCGTATTTGTGCCAACTATTCATTACGAACTCGCGGAGGTTGCATGTAAGAACCAAATAAGCATAAACTTCTATTAATCCAAATTAATGTTTGAACTGCTAATAGGTAACGTTTTTAATAACTAATTCAACTAAGTACCTATGACGTATCATAAAAAATAATCAAGTAATCCCTTCCGGATTATTTTTTTACTGTGGTGGTGGTTTGCGGTTGGTTGGAAAAATATGTTTACTAACTTGTGGAGGCCATTGTATAATAATATAATTAACCTCTACAGTCCGTAGGTATTTGTATTCCAAATATCATCTATCAGCGGTTTAGTCAGTCAGTCTCGAACGGTAGTTACTCCTCTACCTGTCCTTGTCTCATGTTAAACCGTCAAAGTCATAGCCTTTATTCCAAATAGGCACTTTTGAACGTCAAAATTTACAATAAAATAGAATTGATTTGTAGTCGCCCTTTTCAAAATGTAGTTTCGTATGGAGAAGAATGGACAAGAAACTCCACTCAACGAAGAACTCAACTTTTATAATGTTTTACAATATTGTATAAAGATACATTAAATCATAATGTGGTGTGTCACCTCACAGCTGAAGCGGAAAAATGTCAACTAACTTTTGGAGGTGCCTGTATGTGAAGACAAGACGATGCACCTTAGAGAAAATTACTGTATCACATTAGTTAAAAATAATAAAAAATTAAGCAATGATAGATACACGATACACGGTGCTCACATATTTTTACTAACATTGTAAAAGTAGGTATACGATTTTCCTAAGAAAATAACAACTAATAAGTCGGTCAAGGTGGACCGACGACCTTGTGAAAGCCGCTGGAACCCGTTTAGTGCGAGATGTACAGAACCGGTCAAAGTGGAGGTGCTTGGCGAGGCCTGTGTCCAGCGATGGACGTCTTTCGGCTGAAATTATGAATAAGTCAGTGTGTGAGTTAAAGTCATCACAGAATGTAACATCAACAACTCTCACACAATCCATTCATCTTCACTTTGGTCTCCCTCCCCTCTTCCTCCATCAAGACGGAACTAACTTGTCTCGAAGGTTAATTTAATAAGCTATTAAGAGTCGTTTTGTTGTACCTAAGTACTAGGTACTCTTCAAAGTCTGTGTTTATCATGTTGAACATTAAGATAATATGATTTGTTATGTCTATCTCTTGAAAGTGTTAGCATTTCATTAATTTATCTATCTCTAATGTGTTATCTTTCACTGTATATATACCAACACCTACACTTGACATGAATTGCCGTTTCTTTTCTTTCTTATCTAAGCGGTTTACTTCAACTATCATTGGCACCGACCGAACCTAAAAGGTTGCTCATTAAAGCACTCACGTCGTATTGTCATGATAGCAGCAAACGTCCAAATGTCAGTTTGACAGCACTCCAATTATAATACTCTGATACCGAAGCCGATGTCCATCGATGAGACTAGAGGTGCCATTCTCGTAATATACGGTTTTTTCGTCCAGTGGTTTTAATTCTGGCGCAATTTTTTACCGAGAAAACAATGCATAATTTATTTATTATTTTAACAGCACAATGTTCACAAGCATTAAAGACACTTCTTCAAAGGTTATTATTTTATGATGTTGGTAAAAACTACATGCCTAATATAGATATAGATACATTGCTTACTGCCTATCACGGACTGGTGGCATCGATCCTTAGATACGGCATTATTTTCTGGGGTAACTCCACACATAAAGATGTGTTATTTAGAATGCAAAAACGATGCATAAGAGCTATGTTTGGCCTTAAAAATATAGACAGTTGCAAACCATATTTTGTAAAACATCAAATTCTCTCACTTCCTTCCTTGTACATTCTCGAAACGGTGTTATTTGTTAAAAAGAATCCCCAACTGTTTCCAAAGTATTCCGATGGTTCCGAACGAAGTCAACGTGATAATCGCATACTTCGTTTACACAGGTCTAAAACAGCTCTCATAAGTAAGAGTGTATTCTGCATGGCCCCAAAATTATACAACAACCTACCGAAGGCATACAAAGATTTAAATATAAATAGTTTTAATAAAAGCATTAAAAAACTTTTAATAAATAAATGCTATTATAACGTTGCAGACTATTTAAATGATAAATTACTTTAGATATACATGCTAATGTAATTAATTATTATTTTGGATTATGATTTTGAAAATTCTGACATTATTAACACTCTTGACATTATTTTAAAGCTTATTGACATTTTACTTTTTAATATATTTGCTATTGGACATTAAATGATAAATGATAAATGATAAATGATTTTATTTTTGTAAGTAGGTTTGTACAAACACTTTTACACGTCAATCATATTTTAAAACTAGATGAGGTCGGCGTTTCCTATCTGACTACTCTGAGAAGAAAGGCCGAAACAAACTCAGAGGTCACAGTCTCTTTTAAAGTCCAGACATAATCTTGGTCAGATCATATGAAGACCATGCAGGTCGATGTCTGAGATGGTCTTTTGAGGAAAGAACCACACAGATTGAGAGGACCTGTCCAGCCAGTGCACGCATTTGTCAGAAATCGTGCAGCTCAACTCAAAACTTAAGGAGCTCGACGATTCGACGAACAATACCAAAGAAAGGACATTTGGGTAGGCCACATTAATTACTCAAACTGCCAGACCATGACAAAAACTAACAGAACAGAGAGAAAAATTAAAAATAATATAAATAAGATGACCCACATAGTCTTCACATTCACAATAATTAAAATAATAGAATACTTTACAAAGTAAGCAAATGTCATAGTATATATAAAATCCATTAATGTCAAAGTGTATATAATAAAAAAAAAAAAAAAAAAAAACAACAACAACAACACAGAGAAAAAAAAATATAAATAAAAATAAAAACATTAAATATGTAAAAAATTGGAAGCACCTTAATCCCAAGCCTTTTTGTCCTCGATATAATCCTTAACGGTATAAAAGGCATTAACGAATTATCTGTATTTTAACAACTCTATTTAACTATCAATTGTGTCCCTTGTTATGAATTTGTAAATATTGTCTACTTCTTTTTAATACGAATAATTTATTCGATTGTATTTGTACGCCTTTCTAGGCAAAACATGTTGAGACTTCTTTTTTCTCTTTTTCCATCTCATTGTAAAACCTACACGTGTTTTTTTTTTGACAAATAAATGTTATCTTGTCTTATCTATTCTTATCTTATCTAATTACATTATTTATTACTAGCTGCGCCCCGCGGTTTCACCAGCATAAGTTTCAATCCCGTGGGAATATAGGGATAAAAAGTATCCTAAATGGTAATACTGGTTATAAACCATCTGTATGCCAAATTTCATCCAAATCCGTTCAGTAGTTTTTGCGTGAAAGAGTAACAAACATCCATCCATCAATCCATCCATACACCGACCAAACTAACCGGTAGTCCAAACTTTCACGTTTATAATATTAGTAGGATCAAAATGTATTGTTGTATTTGATTACACAAACACTTTAGGGGCTCTGGAATTTTGTTAAAAATGTTTTTTCACATAAGTAAGAAACAAATAAATCATTGTTGTGTGATTTGTTTTTTGATTTGACAATGATTTTGTTTTTTTTTTCCGACGATATTTTTTGTCGACTCGACTATTTGGCGCTAGGCGCATCACTATCCACAACAACGTTTAGTTCTACTTTCGGTCTGCACTTCGCTTATAAAGTATACGAAAGCATAAGCAATGTATCCTATCCATGCCACCTATTAACTACCGAATTCTAGTCTAGACATAATGCTAACCTTGAACTCTGCACTAAAAATAAACTCTGTGATGAACCTTAAAGAAATAAAATTTAAAATTTAACAGCAGCTGTTTTAATGCTGTAATCGTAATACGACAGACTTTAATGTCCATTGGCTTGTCAGTATAGACTTTTATTGATTTGCTTCTTCTGCTTGAAAATAAAGCCAGCAAGAGCGAAAACAGTTAAATTCTGCCGTATGCAATCAGAAAGAATACTTTTGAGTGAGAGGGAGGGTAGAGTTTTAGAGCCTAAAAGGTAAGGTATCGTTTTAGACTTGTTCAGGTCCGACTTCCTACAAGGTGGAGGTGCTAAGTATGGGTCGATGATCTAGTGAAGGTCACATGAATTAGCTGGATGCGTGACTAGTCATTGCAGTGATGCTTACAAGGGCAGGACTTTGTTCAGCAGTGGACGTCATTCTGCTTCTTCTCTTCAAGTCTATGGTGTTTTTAAATTAGTTGTGTCCAATAATGGTCACGTTAATAGCAGCGTCAGTGGCGGTCATTATATCCTCAAAAGTGACGGACACTTGGGAGATTTCAGCAAGTGGATCATGTTTTGGACAGATTGTGACGATGATAGCAACCCGGATTAGAGCAATGATTGCCCCGCTATACATGAAAGTCGTCTGCCAACCCCCAACAGAAATACGGGCGTGACGTTTACATTTCCATATACATATCACGAACTTCACTCTTCACTACCGCGCATCATCTTCTAATTGAAAGTGTATTTAGCGCAAACGGTTCAATGAACTGTAAGCAATACATGCTAACTCAATATTTCATTACTGTCTTGAGATATTTTATGTAACCTAACGTAAATAGATATGAGTATAAGCATATAGCATAGATAGCAAGCAGGGGGAACAGGATGAACATAATCAGCCTGCAATGTTCCCACTGCTGGGACACAGACCTCCTCTCTTCGAGAAGGAGTGGGCTGCCGCTGTAACGTCTACCACACGAGCCCAGTACGGGTTGGTAGATGTCACATGTCTTAGAATTTTCGATCCTAGGACTTGCCGGATTCCGCACGATGTTCCTTCACCGTTTTGAGAGCAGTGGTGATGAAGTTATTTACACAAAGTAAAGCTCCTGACGGGGTTCAACCAACGACAACTCGTAAGTTGGGACCATTGCTACTGGACCACCACTGCTTTATTAGATATGAGTAATCTCCTGTTAAGAAAAGCATGTACAGACAAACTAAAATTTGACAGTTTCGGGTAGCTTAACCTACTGGCGGTCAAACTACCCGAAACTGTCAGATTTTCCCAATCAACCTTGAACCTTAATGCTTTAACGATAAAGTCGAAAATCTATTAAAGAAATTTGACAGATTGTAGTAGCTTGATGTGCTGGCGTCTGTACAAGCCGTACGCAAAATACGCGCATTGTCGTAGAGTTGCGGAGACCAGACCGTTTTACCTAAGCATATACAAGCATCGCATCTCTCGGATTTAAAAGAGTTACCAGGGGCTTCCTCGTCCGTTCTTCTCTATAGGAAGAATAATATGGTCAGGCATTGGTCTGGCAATTGGCTTCAACTTTGTGCCCGACTTAATCCTCTGCCTAACCCTTCGGGGAATTTATTACAAGCTTCTTTATTCTGAATTACTTTCTCTGTTGTATGTTGTTAAAGTATGTCTCTTAATTCAGCATGCCTCTTGGCAAAGGCCTCCTCTAGCATTCCATTGAAGTATATTCCTTCGGGCAACGCAGGCCTTTTGTTATGTTATGTTTATCCATTTCTGGTATCCATTAATAGGTCAAAGACAAAGATGTTATTTCGGATATGGTAGGTACAAAGTTGCTTGGTATAAGTTCAGGGGGTCTACTCCGAAGTGCAAAGTGCGAATGTTCGAATCGGACCGACACATGGCCGAACCGAACATTATTGAAAAATGCGAAAAAAGTTCGGATCGGCTCAGTTGGGTCGAGACCATGGTCAATATTGGAAAGAGTGTAGGTGTGTAGGATCGGAACCGAGCGAACCAAATAGTAACTTACTTCGGAGTAGACACCCAGGACACATCCGTCGCTAATAGTGGCATACGAATATTTGCAATATTAGGTACACGTAGGCATAAAACCTAACTTATATGTATACTACTTATAGGTACTCTAATAAACAATACAAAACACTTATTAATACTAAGTAGTAGTATACTCTGCCAATCATAGAATGCACACACTGACCGAGTAATATGTTATCAGAGTTAGATAGGTACCTAGTTATTTCCATCTCGTTCAGCAAATTATAGTGCATCTATCCACTCACGGTCGCCATTGACGTAGGTACCTACATATATCGGTAATATTAGATTTTGAACCAACGTGGTTGTCTGTAGATTTTGTTGATGCATTGGACAAGGTTGCATTGCTAGATCTAGTTTGTTTTTTTATATAACATAATGGCAATGGTAAACAAGCGGCTTTTCTCGTGTAGGTGTTAAGTGGATACTGCCGTCTATCGACATCTGCAATATCAGAGGCAACGTACATGCTATTCTTGCTTGTGACAGTAGGCTGGCCATGTTTGTCGAAGGACCGATGGCCGGTGGAGCAGACGAGTCCAGGAGTGGAGACCGCGTATCGGCAAGCGTAGCGTGGGACACCCCAGCTAGATGCACGGACGATCTACAGAAGGTGACTGGGACGGACTGGTTGCGAAGGTGGAGGACAAGGTGTTGTGGCGCAATCCGGGAGGGGCCTATGTCCAGCAGTGGACTGCAATAGGCTGAGTTGATGGTACAGACGCCAGCACATCAAGCTACTACAATCTGTAAAATTTCTTTAATATATTTTCAACTTTATCGTTAAAGCATTCAGGTTCAAGGTTGATTGGGAAAATTTTACAGTTTCGGGTAGCTTGACCTGCTGGCGTCTGTACATGCTATTCTATAGAATCAAGTTCCTCTAACTTAACAGAGAGCTGTGTTGCTGGGGAGCTTGTTGCGCCACTTCTTCCCAGCTGAAGCACTAGGAAGTGGCGAAAGGCGGGCGTTTTGGGGGGACTGTCTTGTATAATTTTGACGTTCAAAAAGTGCTGATTCTCAGCCTAATTTGAATGAATGACTTTTGTTTTTGCTTATTTTTTTGTATTGCCATCAAAGATGCAAACCAATTGAATGATGATGTGGTCTGAAATCGCCAGCATGCAATGTAAACGTGTTCGTAAATGCTCGTTTCTTCGCTGTGCAAGTCCTTTGCTCTGAAGCCTTTTTTTTTTTTTTTTTTGTGGATGGGAAATCATCAAATGACCCCTCCCGCTCTGGGTGGAGCGGAAGGGAGTGTCAGACTTTTACTGACTAAAACCCACCCGTGTTCCTTCCTTAGCCCTTTCTGTTCCAGGGCAGCGGTTAACCTTTCGGAAAATCCCGCCGCCCCGGCAGGCTTCGGCCCTATGGGGCCCCGTCCTCTGCTGACATCTCTTTGAGGCGCGCGTGGAACACAACGCGCCGTCCGGCACGGGCCTGGTCCTGATCGGACGGTGAGCTACCCATTACTCACCGCCCGCAGGCCCTACGGTGGCCGGGAGTCGTCACGCGGCTCCCGACGCCCGGAGCGTCTCCCGCGGCGGCTGAGGCGTGAGGTTCTCTCCCTCAGCCTCCCCGCCACCTCCTTCGCTAGCATGACTGCTTCGCAGAAGGAGGTGACTGCCTCCCATTCTCTCTCGCCCCGGACCATGGCTTGCACCAGGGCCGGGCGCGAGAGGTCGCCGCCGTTGCCGATCGCCTCTACGAGGACACGGCGGGGCTCCGCCCAAGCAGGGCAGACCTCCACCGTGTGCTCCACCGTGTCCTCTGGGCGATCCTGGCAGTGGTGACACCCGGGCGTCTCCTCCCGCCTGATGATGTGCAGGAACCTCCCGAAACATCCGTGTCCGGAGAGGACCTGCGTCAGGCGGTACGTGAGAGCGCCGTGACGCCTCTCTAGCCACTCCTCAAAGAGGGGTCTTATCGCCGCTATCGCGGCGTGCCCTTGCTCTGAAGCCTGAGGGGGACAATAGGCTGGAGGTATAATTAACACCAGCAATGTCCTGATACTGATAAATGATATCACATCATTAAGGACTTTATATCCTTATCAGTTTTTTCCTGTTAAATATTAGGCTTGGCTTGTCTGAACGTTTCATTAAGGAAGTATTATTATACCTAGGTATACTTTAGGCGTTCACGGTAAGCATCGAATGTTATGCAATGACCGTGAATAATATTATGACTTGTGAATTTATTAACCTCGACTTAAGTCATAATGTAAACATTGATGACAGAAACATACAATAATAGCCACTACATGTAAAAAACATGTATCTCATTTTGGATAATTAATTTCAGCTTAGTAAAATATATACTTAATGTGTATGTAAACCTAATCACAATCAGTCAATTGAACATTAAGCAAAAAAAAAAATATTTTACTAAAAAACCTCGTCGAAAGAATTTTATCTAGGTACTTAATTTTCCTGAGTTAGCCCATTAAGTATTCGGGTACCCGCATAAATCTACCTCCGAACTTGGATACCTTACACGTTCACACGTCTTTTTCGGAAACGACGGGGTAATTTGCGCAACACACAGAGTAGCAATGACTTTCATTTTGAAAGTTCAACAACATTCATTGCGTTATTTAAGTTGTTAACCAGATGAATTTTTCGAACATTAAATTATGAAGCAATGGATTAGCAATATCCTTCAGAATTATAGTGTGTGTTTTGTTTTTCTTCAAAATTATAGATTGTAATTAGAAAGAAAAAGTATTTATTGCGACTCGTACAGAAAGCAAATTAAAAGCGTAATTGAAAGTGTGATAAACAGTTAGGGCGCTAGAGTACGTCGGTTCTTTTTTTCGTGGGTTCGTAGCTCGTCTAAAGGTTGTCTGCAAAAGGGATCCGTACATCATGGGCGCACGCGATTTCGTTCAGTTGCACTTGCTCACTAGGCTGAATTTCATACCATAATGCACCCAAATGCGGCCTTGCGGTGAAAGATCAATTGCCTTTGTCCTAATCATAGATAATAATGGAGGTACCTACTAAAGTTATCGTAAAATTGGGTATTTTTTTCTAGTAGACATGAGTCATTTTATTTTGCGTTTTTTTATGGTTGAAATGTTCTAGGTTAGGTAAGGTAAGGCATGTAGGTACGATTAATATTGTAGGATCATCATACGTCATACCTTTCATGAAAAGATAACGATAAAAAGGTATATAAACAGCCAGTGACCAGTGACAGCAACCAACATAGCCCTGCATTGGGCAGGGCACATTGCTCATAGAACGGATGGGGCCGAAAGGTTCTGGAGTGGCGACCGCGTAGGTACCGGAAGACGTAGCGTTGGAAGGCCTCCCACAAGGTGGACCGACGACCTTGTGAAGGCCGCAGGAACCCGTTAGATGCGAGAAGCACTGAATCGGCTGAAGTAGAGGTGCTTGCCTATATCCAGCAGTGGACGTCTTTCGGCTGAAATGACGATGAAATGGCCAGTGCACCGCCTGGATTAGAGCCCAATACATGGTACTCCCATGAAGACGACCTGCGCCCATCCTCTACCATTAAGACTACATCTGCCAGACATACCTACTACAACTTTATTCTTCCCAGATTATGGTTATATAACGTGATGTTGATGCTGGATCACACGTCAAAATTTTAACAGGAATAACATTTTCCAGTCTGTTGTCCATGAAGTAAGTTTGCATTCAATATCAAAAGCAACGTTTGCCAGCTTTGTTGCATGTTTATATTTCTATTACACTGAAAAGGCTGGTTAATACCCATACTTAGAGAAGTAGTTAAGTCTACATAACTGTCTGTCTATGTCCTTTTTAAACTGAGCTAAGGTTAATGAGATTCGCGGCAAAAATGAACATAAAATGAAGGTTTTTGTAGTGATTTACATCTCATTTGCAAGCTATTATGACTAGAAAACGTAATCTTTTAAGATTAAGACTGACAGTGAACTTGATTCAGGACGTTACAGGAAGTGATGGACGCTAGTGATGGCGCCAAGCACGTGGCAGAATTCTGGGCCGAGTCCATTTAAATTTCCATCGACACGCTAAGAAAAAAAGGGTAAATCCCGGAAAATCCAAGTCGGATAAAGTTACATACATGTATGTACAGTCACGACACGAGCACCAATATGTCAACACTTGGCAACTTTCAATTGCGATTTTTTCATGAAATAACGAATGCAACGTTGAAATACGACACATTACATAAACCTATGGGTTCGAAAATGCCATCTTTGTAACAACATAAAATTTCATTAAAAAATAAAGGAGTAAATCGCTTTTGAATAAAGCCAAGTGTATACATACTTTTGGTCATGACTGTATATACGTAGGTACCTACTTTTATCTGCCCTTAAGGGAATAATGGCGTAGGTCCTATGGATTAATGAAAAAGAAGAAAATTTTGATTGCGGATTACTATACATAGGTACCATATAAATGTAAAATTTATCTTAACTATCAGGCCATTGGCCGACAATCTCTCTCGGATTCTCAACTGCCTACCGACATCGATACTATTATTTAACTAAATCACTAGAAGTGGCTTCATAAAACCTGAAGGCCAATGCACGTAATAAAAAACCTTCAAAATCTAGTCGCAATCTCATCTCAGCGACAATGTCAAAAATATAAGGAAATTGGCGGTATTTTTGACAGATTGAGACTGAGATCAGACAGTGAACGTTCTTAAAATTATGAGAATTGCCCCCAGGTCTACACTTTAAAATAACCTGGTAACTAACGAGAACCTTTAGTCAATAGACCACATGCATTGTAACATTGATCGATTGTATGTACAAAGTGCTTTTTGTGTGGGTCATTTTTGCTATGTAAATTGGAACAGTCAACAGTCATGATTGAATGTTGACATACTCAATTGTGTGTATGAGTAGACTTTGGTCGGCAGGGTCAGGGTCAGTTGTGGTAATAGTGTTTAGTTTTTATTATGGTTCATTTTGTGAAATAATGGCATAAAGACCGTATTGGTAAAATGTGACTACTCTGGATCGTGGCATGTGAATGGGGTCCGATAAGAAAGAGTCACATTCAACAAGGCAAGAAGAAAATGAGGAATTGGTGACGACAACGGTTTGACGTCATGTCTTTCGAGTATTAACAACTGTATTAAGTATGACATTCTATAACGACCAGGACCCTAGTTAAAAAAAAAAGAACTTGTAATGTGACATATTTATCAAAAATTGACAAAGTTGACAAATAACGACGATTTGTATTTAATAATGCAGAAAAGAAACTTGTGAAATTGTCGTAAGTTCGCCTGTCACATGTCGGTTATCAAATAAGCCGTAGGAAACCAAAGGTCTAAAGTCATGGAATAGAACAGCTAGTTATCGCTGTTACCAAACCACCAGCGCAGTTTATGATAGCAGTTGGAATATTCTGCGCAGTTCTAAGCCACGAGGCTCTCACGTCCCAGACAACACTGTGATTAAATTCGCTAACTGAATCATCTCTAATTAATAGACTTTTCGGTATCAAGTCCTCTATTTATCTAGGTTACACACTCTAGACTAGACGATTAATTGCAGACCAACACGCTATCACTACTTCATGAGAGAGATAACATTGAAAGATAGTTTGAACTAAAGGTGATCTTCGCATGCATTGAATGGACTTAGGAGGCATAGATAATTAGATTGTACATACCATGTTTAATGACAGCCTGGGGGTTTTATCAGGCTGTTATATGTATTTAAAAAAAAACTAGGTTTTGCCCGCAGCTCAGTCCGCGTAGAGGTCGGAAATTATCCCAAAGGAACGTACACACGGCTACACATCAAGCTATACATAACCAGTATAAGCTGACTTGGAACTGTACGAAAAACCTATACAATGAGAGGTCAGCTAAAACTGGAAATGCATAGCTTGATGTGTAGCCGTGTGTACTACCGGGAAAAAACTATACTAAGTCCTAACCCAGGTCACGGTTTATCCAGCGGGGTACTTGCGTAACACACTACCAGTAGAAATGGGTTCCGTTTTGACAGTTCTACAACATTCATTGCGTTATTTACGTTGTTGAGCAGGCAAATTTTTCGAACATATGAAGCAAGGAATTAGTAATATCCTTCAAAATGATTCAGATTGAGATTAATACTGTTACACAATTACGGTGCTGGTACCAAAACCAAATCCGTTCAGTCGTTAGGCGTGAAAAGGTAAAAGACGGATACAGGCAGACCAGAGTTACTTCCACATTTGTAATATTAATGTGGAATACCTATGTATGATGAAGATGCAGCCTACCACATAAACCACCACATTCATGCAGTATTTACGGTCACCAAGCGGGATATGAAACCAGGGTCGACGGATGTAGATGAAGTTTAGTAAGAAACCGATGGATGCTCTCGAATAAAATTTAATTTAATTAATAGAAAACAGACAGTTCATTTATCAAATTAAATTTCATTGGAAAATATCCATCGGTTTCTTACTAAACTTCAACTGTATGCGACTCTTTTGGTGACTGTACGCCTAGCACCATCTCTAGCTACATAAATATAAAGACTGCTAATCTCAAAAACCTCGATAGCAGTGTATACAGCCATTTTTTAGGCTGTGGTGAAGGTTTTTACACGAAAAAAGTAGTGTCTCGATAAAACTGCATTGGTCATGATTGTCTACGTCAACATGATTATTATTAGTTGCCGGTTCATTGTGCTATGCGATCAACGGCGCCAGCGCAGTCTGTTGTTATTTAACTGATTACGTATTGTCTGTGCCACGTTTTTCATGCTTCACGGAGTCTTATTTTGTAGCGTGTTCTTTGTAGTTTTAGTATTGCAGAAGTAATTTTGTAGTTTCTGTTCTTATACATGACAACTTACTTGAAATAAGATTTGATGGTTATTCATAACAAGCTTCTGCCCGCGTGAAATTTCTTTTTTTTTAAATATATCCTATAACACTCCCTGATCTTAGTGTAGCATCCCATTAGTGAAAGAATTTTCGGAACTGGATCAGTAGTTCCGAAGATTACCCCTACATACAAATACACAAATACTTGTTCTTAGCGTGTCGATGCCAATCTAAGTGGTCCGGCCCAGAATTCGGCTATGTGTTTGGCACCATCACTAGCGCCCATCTCTTGTAATGTGCAGACGACAGGACACGCAGGACACGATATTAAGAGTATCCCATCGTTTGTGGAACAGCACCGCATTTCCACTCCAAGGCGGAGTTGTTAATGAATCTCCATCAGAATAGGGGGTCTACTCCGAAGTAGTATCGGCCGAATGTTCGGCCGTTTTCTGCTACGAAGTTACTATTTTGTTCTGGTGGCTCTTTCGAATATTGACTATGGTCCCGACCCAACTGAGCCGTTCCGAACTTGTTTCGCATTTTTCAATAATATTCGGTTCGGCCATGTGTCGGTCCGATCCGAACATTCGCACTTTGCACTTCGGAGTATACCACCCTGTTTTCCTTTTGCTTCGGCCAACCTGGGTCCGGAGTCTGCTTAAAAACTGTCTAGTTTACTACTATAGATTTCTGATTACTAAACTTACATTGTAGTGGTAAAACCTTGTCAAAATCCTTTAGAAAAATCTAATGGCATAACTTAAGCTCGTTCATATCTTGTTTGGGGTGATAAAACCTGAGCTAAGATTATACGTGTGTGTTTGGCTTGTCGCAATCTTAATGTACTTTAATCTCTGGCAAGGAAGTGACTAAGAAGTCCCGTCAAACCGCCAGCTACCTTGGTCGTCAATAGATTTATCAGAATAAGTATGATATTTCCAACGTCAAATATCATTGTCGCTAACCGACTGGACTGTCAGAAATTAAAAGTTAATTCTCGGATAGAGATTCTGGCGGTAAACAAATCAGCCTACAGTGTGGGGTTTATTACTTTTTAATAACTATTATTAAAATGTAATTAACACCAAATGTCCCAACTGCCGCAGCCATAGAAATGTAAAAAAACTATGTCTATGGCCGCAGCAGTGACTTACGAGTTGTAGGTCGTAGGTTCGAACCCAGACAGGCGCTTTACTTTGTGTACTTAATTTATTTCATCATCACTGCTCTCAGAACGTTGAAAACATCGAGAGGAAACTGGCATCTCCTAGAACCAAAAAATCGAACACATGTGTCATCTACCAACCTGCACTAGACCCATGTGGTGGATTACAGCAGCCCAATCCCTCTCGAAGAGAGCAGGCCTGTGTCCCAGCAGTGGGAAACAGGCCTCGGCTAATTATGTGTCCTAACTGCTGGGACTTCGTAGGCCTTCACTCTGTATGATAATGCACCATAATCCATCACGCGCGTTTGATAAGTTCTATGGCTTGGTGATGAAGCTAGGTTCAAATACAATTTCAATATCTATAAACTTTTCTTTTTCTTTTCAGGAAAGTGCAGAAACGCAGAAGGCCTACACGTACGCGCAGCTGGAGAAAAACATGGCAGTCTTCGCGACTTCACTACTAAAGAAGTTCGGTTTGAAGCCAGGAGATGTCGTGGCAGTTATGTTGCCGAATTGCCCCGAGTTCCCGGTCGTGGCGTTCGGGACCTTACAAGCGGGATGCGTGCTTACAACTGTCAACCCTATTTATAAAGAGTGTGAGTTCACTTTTCTTTATTGATGGTTTAAGAACGGGACGTTTTTTTTTATGTATAAATTGTTGAGGTGTAGACGTAGTTTTATTATTTACTCTGTGGCAGTAGCATTTTATATAGTTATCAAAACAACACACGATCGTGCATAATTTCAATTCCTCCGTATCAAAAAGTGCTAATAACAAAACGATACTTTAGCAAAATCTCATCTGCGCTAATAGCGGTTAACTTGCCAAACATGTAAACAAATATGAGTTATTGGAAAATTAACTTTAATTCCTACACAATATATAATTATGTAGTTCAGTTTACGCTACAACTTGAACAAAATAAGGCTTTTCAAATAATACTAGTCACGAGGTTTTTAGAGTTGGCAAGTTACTCGTATGTTTTAAATGAATTGGACTACGGAACTCTCAAAAGGTGCTGTGGTTCAACTATTTTTAAAGTTGGACAACTGCCCCTAGCAAAGACCCATGGTCCAACTAGTTGGACCACTACCACTACCCCGGACTGTTTAATCAACTTAATTACTCCCTTTTTTGTCGTTACTCGTAGATACTGAATTAAATTTATCAGGGAATTATAAGGCCAATTACGGCCGTTCAAAAATTGCCAACGCGGACGGTATTTCACGTCCACACGGCGGGGTATTGGTAAAGTTTTCAACTAGCAATAATCGCACCTCGGATTAACCTCATTGGTTACGATATTGCCTCTGCGCAAAGTTAACTCGATGACATTTTTCGGCCGACCCAACCATACCGCGGTAACGAAACCATAGCGAGATCTAATTCGATCCCAACGCCATCTATCGAGGTAGGAGGTAAACTTTTAAGTTGCTTGATTCCATACAGTTTAATTTCGGTCAAACCAAGGATAAATAAAGTGTTTAAGGAAATAGGATTAAAAATAAAAATATGTGACTTCATTTTGTTAACTAACAATAACATGTTGAAGATTTTTATAGAATTCGCAAAAAACAGCATTGTTTGATCGTGTGATTAATATGACAATGCGAAATCTTTTTAGACGTTAATTATGTCTCAAGGTACTCGTATATTTTTATCAAATTCTAAATAAAGTTGTTTAAAAAATGAGAAAAACAATTTGGTCAAAATTGCAAGAAGAGGAAAAAATTAATTGAACATTAAAATGCGGGCTAAGGACAAGCGTCTGTTTAACCTTTTAATCTAAAGACTAAAGTGAACTGTCTTTTTAATATACAAGCAGACAAGAGGAGAATGCGCCAATAAGTAGAAAGGAAGTGAAACAGCACTCTCTTTTTAGGGTTCCGAAGCCAAATGGCAAAAAATGGAACCCTTATGGATTCGTCATGTCTGTCTGTCTGTCTGTCCGTCCGTATGTCACAGCCACTTTTTTCGAAACTATAAGAACTATACTGTTGAGACTTGGTAAGTAGTTGGGGAACTACTTACCAAGTCTCAACAATATAGTTAGTACTTAGTAGTTAGTTAGTACTTAGAACTGAAACTCAATTTTTTTTTTATCAAACCCATATGTGTGGGATATCTATGCATAGATCTTCAAAAATAATATTGAGGTTTCTAATATCATTTTTTTCTAAACTGAATAGTTTGCGCGAGAGACACTTCCAAAGTGTTAAAATGTGTGCCCTCCCTGTAACTTCTAAAATAAGAGAATGATAAAACTAAAAAAAATATATGATGTACATTACCCAATGTAAAAAAAAAAAAAAACTGTAAAACCTTTTTTCGTTTAATTCTCTTTGACATTACCATATAAACTTCCACCGAAAATTGGTTTGAACCTTTGAACGAGATCTAGTTAGTAGTTTTTTTCATCGTCATAAATCGTAAATTGTAATTGTACGGAACCCTCGGTGCGCGAGTCCGACTCGCACTTGGCCGGTTTTTTTTTTGTTTGTTCTATAGTTTTAGCAGGACTATTAGTTAGGTACGGAGAGAATGCAATGGCGGTGGCAATGTAGCGGTATACGAACTCCTCCGTCCTTAAATACCTCCTTGGCGTGCTGTCACTAATTTGGCGGCCTGTTAAAAGGTCTGACAGATTGACATAATATATAGGTATGACAGGATCTTGCCAAGAGGCCACCCTTAACACAATCCGAATTATTTTGAAGGATATTGCTAATCCATTGCTTCATTATGTTAGAAAAATTGGTCTGCTCAACAATGTAAATAACACAATTATTAATGTTGTTGAACTGTCAAAATGAAAACCAATACTACTTACTGATAGTGTGTTAAGCAATTACCTGCCGATCGATGTGGGCACGATTTATGTTGTGAAATGTGTAAAAGAAACCTTTTCAATAACCTGAGCCACCCCGACCACAATACATAATTATTTCCAAAATATGTAGTAAGTTTAAGTATTTTGATAGCTTTGTATACTCTGCTATGTTGAAAACATTGCACGATATTTTAATTATTATATTATCAAGATTGAAGAGCTATTCGACAATAATATTGGTGACTTCATGTGTTGTAACCTTGTAACTTGTAAGTAGGTGTTATTTATACGGAATTCAATGGAAACTGCTTTGATAACTACTTTATTGCTAAAACAAGCTGTAAGAATTATATTGGCGCCGATTCCCTTGTTCACAAACTAAACTAAATTTAAGTTCAGTGCATCTTTTTCTTTCTATTTCATTAGGAAAAGGACAGAAGATAAATAGTATTAGTTTAGTCCTGTCAAATTAAGATACTCTATAGACAGTTTAGACGTGATTAGAAACATGGCTACTAAGAATACGTCAATGTACGTCAGACGCTGACTAATTTGACAGGACTAAACTAATATTTATCTTCAGTCCTTTTCTTAATGAAATAGAAAGAAAAATATACACTTAACTTTTATTCAGTTTAGCTTTTGAACAAGGGAATCAGCGCCACCGAGTACTTAGATAAACAATAACCTATACACAATATTCATATTATTGTACATGCGAATTTGGATCAGTGTCTCCACCTCTCGGTGTCATAAAACAAGTCTTTTATAATACAGAAACACACAGGTACCTACAGATGTATCATCTTTGTACTCATTTGTAGCTATGGATACAGCTACACTACAGCACTAGGTACATAGTTATACATACACAATGACATGTTCATAATCAAGTAAAATTCTACAAGTCATTTAGATAACATCCGCGTTGTTTGTGAATTTTAGATGGAGTTAAGTAAAAGAGACGAAGAAAATTTGAATAATTTAACACAGGAGATTTTAGTAGGTGAGAGTACCACAGGAGAGCGTTCTGAGCCCACCGCGCTTTCTAGTCTACATAAACGTATGATATCACATAAGTAAAACATGATTGATTAATTGAAGTTGTTTCAGGATTTCCCAAAATATTAAGTACTAGCTGCGCCCCGCGGTTTCACCCGCATAAGTTTCGATCCCGTGGGAATATCGGGATAAAAAGTATCCTATATGTTAATCCTGGTTATAAACCATATGTGTGCCAAATTTCATCCAAATCCGTTCAGTAGTTTTTGCGTGAAAGAGTAACAAACATCCATACATCCATACAAACTTTCACGTTTATAATATTAGTAGGATATCCAAGCAATGGTCCCTGAAATTATTCTAAATAACATTTCTCTTTTTTTTTGTTACCATTTGTTACCTACCTACTAATTTCAGGACGGAAATATGAACACTGAGTACAAACCTATATAATCTTCGAAGTTTGACGTAGAAGCTGGATAAGTCATTGACATAGCTCAGTTTATCTGCTTGTCACATATTTATATTGCAAAATAGTTTGATAGGCGACCATTTTAACGCTTGAGTTTAAATATTGTTTGTCATTATTGTTTTCGGTATTTTTAATGTTTACTCAGAAGCCATAACATGATTAATGGTTTTCTGCAATGATAATATAATATAAACCGTTTATTTCCTCTACACAAGTTATGAACATAATGCTAGAGTTTGACAGTAGTGCACGAACAAGGAGCTAACTTTGTGAGAGACTGGGCCTGAGATAAGTTTATATAAAAACCTGTATTACAGGTCACCAGGGCCCTCCCGCGGCTAGAGGCCTGTTTTTTGGATACACGACATAAAACAATAATAATAATAATAATAACAATGCAGGATACTTAACGAACTATAAAAACAATAATATAAAATTTAGTAATAAATATGAAAATAACAATAAAAAGTACTAAAGAATTTATGGAAGTACCAGAGTTTGTGGAAGTGAGTAGCCGGTGAAAGTGTATGAAAAGATGTAAGAGTGTATGTGAGTGGTTGTTTGAGTGAGTGTGGTGCGAGTAAGGTAGATTGTATGTAGAAGCAGCTGAGAGGATGATTAATTAGTATAAAGATAGTCTATCTGAGGGGTCTTCAACACGTTCTCAGTTCCCTGATATTCTAAAGTTTTTAAGAAGGAAGTGACAGAAATGATAGTTAATAAGGACATATAAATAATAAACTACCTCGTTGGTCTAGTAGTCGCAAGCGCTACTGCCGAGCATGAGGTTCGATTCCCTAGTCGGGCAAAGTATCATTGAGGTTTACTATAGCAGCCCGGAGTCAGGATTTGTACTGGTTGATGGCAGAGGGCTCGCCCCGTATAATATGGGACATAAATATAATTGGGGAAATGTGGTTGTCGCAAGTACCCTGCAGGAGACTTTTGCGAAACCTGGAAGTGGCTTTACAAGACTAGATCGAAAAAAAAACAGGGTGGCAGGGACGTCGACGCGCAACCACCAAGGATTCAGTCCCCCAAAACCCCAGGGGTTCTGAACCCCAGGGGGATTTTTTCGTAGGAATTTTTGGCCGGTTATCAGGTGGTCTCGAATCATGTGCTGTATTAGGTATTTACGGTTTTACTTTGCGCGTCGATGTCCCTGGCACCATACTTTTTTTTTACTAGCCTGCGTTGTCCCGGTCCTGGGCAAAGGCCTCGCTCCACTACTTCCAACGAATAAATTTAAAATTATTATCTATGTTTATTATGATTTCTGAATTTTTTCACAAGTCATCATGACGCCAAAGAAAAATATCGAAGTGAAGAGCAAAGAGCTAAAGAGTTTATCTTTAGCTCTTTGCTCTCCACTTCGAGCTCATGTTTTGCCTCTGAGATAAGATAATATTTTCTTTATTATCGCGCACATTTAATACACATTACACAAAGACAGAGATAAATTTGCCGAAGAAGGACACCAGCGGAGTTGATAACACATTTACAAGTTTTACAATACAAACTGATAAGTTTTTATATTTTTATCATGTCATTATCCTATTGTAAAACAATGGTGGTGTTTGATAACGTCGGTGCTTTTATTGTTTTTTCTGCGAAAACTTCAGCATTTTAGTATTTTGTAATACATCGTGTATTAGAAAGGTGTGGTCATATTAATTAAGAGTGTGGTACAGATCATCAAACTGATCAACTTTCTCCATGGGACCAAGATCATAGCATTAGCATAATCAACCTATAAATGACCCCACTGCTGCGACAAAGGCCTCCTCTCTTCGAGATGGAGTGGGCTGTAATCCACCACGTGGGCCCAGTGCGTGTTGATAGATATCAAATGTCTTCGAATTTTTGGTTCTTAGACATGCCGGTTTCCTCACGATGTTTCCCTTCATCGTTTTTAAAGCATCACATCGCATCGTTTGAAGCTCTTTAGTTTGTCGAGCGAAAATTGTGTTGCGCTATCGTTCGTCGATAAAAAGTTTCATCGTCCCATCATTTGTCGTGACAACAATCTGTCGCACTAACGTACAGTCGGCAAAAGAGATAAGTAACCAGGGCATCGGATATAGTTGAAGTTTAGTAAGAAACCGTTGGATATTATTTAATGAAATTTAATTTGATTAATAAACTATTTGTATTCTATTAATGAAATTAAATTTCATTCGAAAACATCCATCGGTTTCTTGCCAAACTTCAACTATATCCGACGGCCCTGGTTACTATCTCCTTTGGTGACCGTACATCGAGCTGATGTGCTGTCACACCACTGATGGTCGACATAATCGTACTGTCGCCCTAACATTTGTCGCTACTTTGATACGGAGTCGTTTCTTGAACATCCTATTCGCGAGAAATAATCAGCCATCGGCATTGACGCCATCGCCAGGTCAGGCGTCAATGGATTGGCGTCAGCTTTGGGACGAGTAGTAGGTTGTTTTTGAAGCTTTCAGTTCAGTTTGATGGTGTGTACCACAGCCTTAAATATAACCACACCTTTCCGATATAATTATGTTGTATACTCTATATTAATATCTAAAAATAAATAATTATACTTGAATAGTTATCCTTAAATTCTTCTTTAGAATGTGAGTCAATTCAATTATTTGCACAAGTTGATGATGCAACAGAAAACAAACGACTAGGTACTAACAATGGGGACTTTTTATTTTTCTGCTGCAAACCGTTTTTCCCCTTTTGTTACTTGGTTTTCTTGATGCTATATAATTAAATCAATGACCTCAAAACGTTAGCGTAAGTGTTCGATGATCGTGTTCACCATGTTTTTGTTCGTTCGTGCGTACGCGGCTTTACAGGGTGGCAGGGACATCGCGGGCGACAGGCGGTTACCACGGATTCAATACGTGAAAGTAAACCCACCTGAGTTGAAATTTTAGACATAAAAAAAAAATTGCGCGACGTAACGCGCGCAAAGCGCGCGCGCGCGCGCGCGCGCGCGTTGCGTAACGTTTTTTTTTTCAATAAATTAATCTTAATTTATTGATAATCTTCGAAAAAATTCTATGCTAGGGTTGCCATGTAGGGTTGCCTTGCGCGTCGATGTCTCTGCCACGCTGTATAGTCTGTATACCTATTACCTGCGCAGTGTAGAGACATTACAAATTATTTAAGTAATAAAATTGGCCTTTACTTGGATTTAGATAATATTAAAATGTTTATGGCTGATTAAAATGCTGGAATTGATGTTTATAGATAAACATTTAAGTACCATCATATTACGATCACATACACTAACACATTATTCAATACAAAACTACTACTACACACACACACACTAGGTACTTCATTGTGTACTAAAGTATCTTAGTCACTCCAAGAACGAATAGCGATAAAAACTTGCAAATGGTGAATTTTGTCATTGTTTTCGTATTTTTAATAAAACCTTTACTTAGACACGATTAAGGTGGCTTAACATATTTTTGAACTTATCAATAGGTTAATATATTCTCAGCTGTTTGTGTTGTGGAGGTCATTGTAAGCATTGACATTGAAAATGCGGTACTAAATCTAGGGGTGTGGTTGCACCAAACATACCTATTGAAGTACGTGCACCTTAGCTTGCTTGTACATAGTTACTCCTGGTATCGTTTTTATTAAAAAAACTAGCTTCTGCCCGCGGATTCACCCGCGTGGATGTCGGAAATTATCCCACGGGAACGTGCTACCTGGATAAAAAGTATTTGCTTCCCCAGGATGCCATCTATCTCTTTGCCAAATCAGAAGTTCAGTGGTTTAAGTTTCAAGTTTATTAACTAAATTACTAAGATTTTTCATATAAACTGTATCCCCGCTTTTCACCCCCACAGGGGTGGAATTTTACCTCTCGCGTCCGGCCCTGGTGCAAGCCATGGTCCGGGGCGAGAGGGAGTGGGAGGCAGTCACCTCCTTCTGCGAAGCAGTCATGCTAGCGAAGGAGGTGGCTGAGAGGCTGAGGGAAAGAACCTCACGCCTCAGCCGCCGCGGGAGACGCTCCGGGCGTCGGGGGCCGCGTGACGACTCCCGGCCACCGTAGGCGCGGGCCTGCGGGCGGTGAGTAATGGGTAGCTCACCGTCCGATCAGGACCAGGCCCGTGCCGGACGGCGCGTTGTGTTCCACGCGCGCCTCAAAGAGAAAATGTCAGCAGAGGACGGGGCCCCATAGGGCCGAAGCCTGCCGGGGTGGCGGGATTTTCCGAAAGGTTAACCGCTGCCCTGGAACAGAAAGGGCTAAGGAAGGAACACGGATGGGTTTTAGTCAGTAAAAGTCTGACACTCCCTTCCGCTCCACCCAGAGCGGGAGGGGTCATTTGATGATTTCCCATCCAAAAAAAAAAAAAAAAAAAAAAAAGGGGTGGAATTTTAAAAAATCGTTTGGGGTGTATTCATAACTGGACTCAAAGATTATTTATACTAATTTTCGAATTCATCAAGCCAAGCATTATCATCCTCCCGTGTAAAATTAACTTCCCCTTTTCAACCCGTTAGGGAAAGATTTTCGAAAAACCCTTTATTCTTTATTTTTGGTCTTAAGTATAGACACTGAGTTTCGAGTTAATCGGACCGCGCGTTCAAATTCTTCCACACAAACTTTAGCACCCCTATATCCCCTTTTAGGGGTAGTTTTGAAAAACTAATAATTATAAACTTTATTGCTTACTTAGGCGAGTATTCATGCCAATTTTCAAGATTATTAACCTAACGAATAAGATTTTTCATATAAACTTTATCCCCACTTTTCACTCTCACAGGGGTGGAATTTTGAAAAATCATTTGGGATGTGGTCATAACTTGAATCAAAGATTATTTATACCAATTTTCGAGTTAATCAACCCACGCTGTAAAATCCTCCCCTGTAAAATTGACTACCCCTAATCAGGCCGTCAGGGGTAGATTTTCGAAAAACCCTGATACACATTATTCTTTCTTTTCAATTTTAGGTATAAATACTGAGTTTCCATTAAATCGGACCGCTCGCTAAAAATCTTCCATACAAACTTTGAAACCCCCCAATCCCCTTTTAGGGGGTAGTTTATAAAAACAAAAAATGCCCAACTTCATAATTTACTTAGATAAGTATTCGTGCCAAGTTTCAAGTTTATTAACTCAAGGAATAAGATTTTTCATACAAACAAAATCCCCCCATTTCACCCTCTTAAGGGTGGAATTTCGAAAAACCCCTTCTTAGTGGATACCTACTCTTTACGAAGAATAGACCCTCCAAATTTCATGTCTCTAGGACCAGCGGCTTAGGCTGTGCGTTGATGTCTCAGTCAGTCAGTCAGGACTTTGAATTTTATATATACAGATAAGGTTGGTTATAACGTTGTACCATACCTTATTTTTTTTTCCAATTTTACCATCACAGGTTTAACAGCGGTATGTAGACACGGCAACTCGGTCATCAACTTAGCCTATCGCAGTCCACTGCTGGACATATGCCTTTCCCAAGCTGCGCCACATACACCCTGTCCTCCACCTTCCGCATCCAGTTTGTCCCAGCCACCTTCGGTCGTCGGTCCATCTAGCGAAGGCAACTCGGTGCCACAACATAATAATTTATTTACATAACTAGGCAGATCTAGGATGATTGTACTACAATTTTAAAGCAACAGTTTCATCCATTAACTCAAGATATTGTAGTGCACTGCTGGCCATAACCTCTCGAAGACACAGGTCTTGGCCATTTGGCTATTTAAAATTCGAAAAGAAGTTTCCATTAAAAAATAATAGGTTTTGCAGAACTAATGAACTACAAGAAACGTTTCACCTCGTTAAAATGACAAAATAATGAATAAAAATAATTAGTAACGTCCAACACATCATGTCAAGACTATGACATTGATATTGACAGCGAGTTTCATGTTTCAAGGAAAACAAAAAACAATATTTTTCTAACGCAAATGTCATTGCTCGCAAAAGAATCAACTTACTACCGAACACATATTATGTCGTTAATAAAATCTACTTAGAATACTTTGAACCTAGTTTATATCTATCTTCCAAATGAATATTTGATGAATTACTGTGATAGCTTAGCATCCGGTAAGACTGGAAGCCGACCCCAACATAGTTGGGAAAATGCTAGGCAGATGATGATGATGACTGTGATAGCTTAGCTTACGGTTGTCATGGTATGGGCTTGTGATACGGAGGAATGAGGAAAATGTCGTGAGGAGAGTTTTGGGTATGAATGTCGACGGCTATATGAGTAGGGGAAGACTAAAGAAACGATGGATGGACTATGTAAATGATGATATGGTTAGAAATGGGGGTGACTACCGAGATGACGATGATGATGATTTATGTTCTGTAATTTGTATGATGTACAATAAAGAGTATTCTATTCTATTCTATGACGACTAAAAGAGAAATATGGAAGAAAAAGACATGTGCACCGACCCCAAATAAATTGGGATAAGGGCAGGAGAATGATAATGATGATGACCGTGATAGCTTAGATATTACTTAGTTAGTGCTTTCTTATAACTACGGTCTTTTTTAGAGTTCCGTACCTCGAAAGGAAAAAACGGAACCCTTATAGGATCACTTTGTTGTCGGTCCGTCTGTCTGTCAAGACCCTTTTCCTCAGGAACGCGTGGAGGTATCAAGCTGGCATTTATATCAAATATTCAAGTTTACTGACCATTGAAGCTGTGAAAAAATCAAACTTCTGAGCCAATGCAATCAAAAGATGCAGCCGTTTATGCCGAAAATTTACGCAAATTTTCGACACTCGCAAGGGAATCAAAACCTACAGGGTACTTCCCGTGAACTCAGAATCTTGAAATTTGATGCGAAGCAACGTCTTATAGCACAGATAAAGGAAAAATTGAGGAAACCGTAAATTTGTAGTTACATACCTATTTTGTACGGAACCCTCCGTGCGCGAGTCCGACTCGCACTTGACCGGTTTTTTAGTTTACTTTTGTGCTTTATTCTGGGTAAAATAAATTTATATTCTTTCTTTTCTCTTTTACTCATTCTATGTTTCTCTTTCTTCACAGACGAACTGGCCCACCAAACAACCATCACAGAGCCAAAAGTCTTCATAACACTACCAGAATGTTACGAAACCGTCTCCAAATCCCTGAAAGCAGCAAAGATACAAGCCAAAATAATCCTAGTTGATAATCCCAGCAAACCAGTTCCTAGTGATGTAGCAAGATATTCAGAAGTAGCAGAATCGGGTGAAGCTGATTTTGGAATATTAGATAAAATAACTAGGAAAGGAGATGATGTGGCTTGTATACCATTCTCGAGTGGAACTACAGGGTTACCTAAAGGCGTTGAAATTACTTTTGATAATCTATTGGCTGGAATGGAGCTTATGCACCAGAAAGAGAACTGTTTCCCGAATATTGCACACGGTAAGTTTGAATAAGGGGTCATTTCGTACACATTGAATCAAGAATATGAAATTAATAATTAATTTGCTAATTCAATTATGGCCTCCGCATAAGTCTCATTGCTTATTTATGAGGGTATGTGAGAAATAAATTTTAATAATTTGTTTATAATTTTAGATATAATCGTGAGGAACTTGCAAAAAATTTGATGGTTTGAGAAAAATTGCACTTATGAATGCAAACAATAGTCATTTGTCTTTAATGGTCACAGATAAATGTTGTTTGATATCTGAAGTGTTGGTACTTCAGAGATCAAACAACATTTATCTAAAATTAATCTTTATTGAATAACAGACTCTTTTCATGATATGTGACATCCACCAGTTCGCACTGGGCCCACGATGTGGCTTACGGTCCACTCCCTCTTACAAAAAGGACTCCTGTATGCTAGAATTTGAAGGTTTAAATATATTTATTCTCAAAAAAAAAGATACAAAATCACATAAAAGAGAACAATGCTTCAAATATATAAATATAAAGTTCGTCACGGACGTTATGGTAGCAGTTATGATACACCCATCCAATGCATTCTGCTTTTGGGAAGGGTGTTATTTGTAATTAAATATGCAGGTAATTGAGTTTTGAATGCATTGAATGAGTGTAATTTTTTATACATGAGGTTATTTTGTTATAATAATTGTGGTATAATTCTAGGTTGATAATAATGCTATGCTGTTTATTACGCTCACCTCTCACTTAGCTCTTTTATAAAGCTACTTCATTGATTATTTCTGATATTTACAGATGGTTTCCAAGATATTCTCCCAGCATTCCTGCCCTTCTTCCACATATACGGTCTCGTGATTGCTCTCATGGGACATCTGGCGAAAGGCTGCAAGTTGGTCACTATGGCTAAGTTCTCTGCCAGTACGTATTTGGACATCTTAAAGACCCAGAAGACTTCCTTGCTTTACATCGTACCTCCGGTTGGTAAGTAATTTTGGTTTTCTTTCATTTGTCATCATCATCATTTCAGGCGAAAGACGTCCACTGCTGGACATAGACCTCCCCCAAGCACCTCCACTTCGACCGGTTCTGTGCTTCTCGCATCCAACGGGTTTCAGCGGCCTTCACAAGGTCGTCGGTCCACCTTGTGGGAGACCTTCCAACGCTATGTCTTTCATTTGTGGTCTATAGGTAATTTAGTTGTCTCTGTAGCCTCTTCTTTACTATTTTTATGGCGCAAGAGATCATTTAAGACTTTGCTATTAAGAGGGCATGTAGCAGCATTGGTATTTTCTGTAGCAACTATAGTTATGATGATTGTTGCACATTTGCTATATCATCTGCTCATCTAACTATTATGTCGTTAAAATATTCTCACGTAGCTAATGGGATGTTTTATGCTTAGAAATAACTCTAAACAGTGGTTTAAAAATATACTTACACTAAACAATAGGGCAAACAATTCGCACATTAGGTGTAATCATTTATATTATAAGAACTAAATTTTGTGTGCATAATTTACGTAAATTTTGTAATTATAAAAAAAACTAATTATATTTGATGTAAAGTTTTTTGTGTAAAAAACGAATCATATTGAATATAAAGTTTTTTGTGTAAGAGCATCAACTTAATACTGTTAGTGCAATTTAATGTTTCATATTTAGTACCTACATTATCAAAACGCAAAAATTAAAAACAAAAACAGTTTTCGTATATTTTGCTGTACCTACTTAGTTTATAAAATCATGTTATCAATTCAATTTCTTTCTCGTTGCAGCGATCCTCCTAGGCAAGCACCCAGACGTGAATGAAATTCACTACCGTCACGTTAGACACATCATCTGCGGCGCCGCGCCATTGGCTGCATCAGACGTTGAAGCTATCTTACAAAAGAGTAAAGTAAGTCTCCCCTCAATTTAAACTTACTTTACTCTCTAGAACTCTCTTTCCTCTAAAGAACCGTCTCCGGACACAAGTGGGAAGATGTAACTCCAACCTGCTAAAGCGGGGCTAACTTGACGGAACGGCAGTAGGGCGTGAATGTGGAGCTAAGCCGCAAACTATGCTCCACCTCCAATCCTGCCCTCTGTGTCCCAAAACATGCAGTCAAAGTGACCTCTGCGTTGCCATCGAGGACGTCGTGGAAGTGGCGAACTTTTGGGCCAACAAGATCTGAAATAGTGCAAGCGACACGAAGAAGATCCTCAATTTCATCTCTGCCTTCCCTTATCCCAGTTTACTTGGGATCAGCGCAGAGTATTATTTCACCCATTCTCCCCCTGTCAATTGCCACGTTATCATTTACTCCCTTTTCATTCATATCATCACTCACAGAATCCATCCCTCTTTTCCCTCTCCTGTCAGTTTTATTATTTTTGAATTCTGTTTATTGACGTTACTGTAAGAATTATATTAATATTTAGAGAATACAGTGGTATTCTCTGAAAGGTTAGGCAGAGGTGCACCTTAGTATATCCACATTTCGTCAGATATGTTTAAGTCCCATGTAAAGTATGACTAAGAGATTGTTCAGTATGAAATAATTATATTGATGGAAGAAGAGGGCGAAGATGAATTATGCGAGAGATGATATGTAGGAAAAGAGAGTTAATGATAAGGTGACAGTTGACAAGGCAGAACAGTCTATTCTCTACTCGTAAAAATATCACCATGAAAACTTAGGTGGAACGAGCTTGAAGTGAGGTGTCGACAGTGTCAATCTCTACCATAAGCTGGAATGACAGCTCACTTCTCCTAAGTTTTCACCTCTCTCAAACATAAGGCGCCGACCTCAAATAAACTGGACAGCCAGAAGAAGAGGGATAATTTATATTTGCGTCATTTGAGCCTTTATATTTATCGTCCACTTATGTGTCCATTGAACTTATGTTATCTTGTCCTGAGTAATTGTTATATTTGATCTTATCTTTTGTTTTATAATACCTTCTTTTGCCATCGATAACGCTCTGGCTTTATGAAGACCTCCAACAAGTCCTCATTGTAGTGTCCGGCAAGACACTATCTACCAGATAACTCTCCTTGGTAAGCCGATATATTTTAATCCGGAGTTATGAAAAACAGGCCCTAAAAGTTTTATCTTCGATAATTTACAATTCAACTATTTTATCAAGCATATCTACCAAAATCCTACGACCTACCTACAAGAATCCTAAGACTAGCTTCTGCCCGCGACTTCGGTCACCTCAAATTTTTTGTTCCCTGACCCACCCCGTCGCGTCGCATCGCTTGCCTATTACTTCGTTTCGCTTAACGTTCTTTCTGCCTTTTTGTCTTCTTGCTCGGCTCCTACACGTTCTAGCGTGATGTTTAAATAGCCTATAGCCTTTTTCAAGAATTGGGCTATCAAATGCAAAAAGAATGTTTCTAATCCAACTCGTTGTTCCAGAGATCGCGTTCAAACAAACTGTTCAGCTTTATTATAAGTACTATCTTCTGCTCACGCTATTACTTCATTTACGCTTAGCGGTCTTTATGCTTTTATTTTTGTTTTTGCTCGTCTCCTAAACATCCTAGCGTGAGGTTAACCTACAGCCTTCCTCAAGAATAGGGTAGTTTCCTGGGTAAAAAAAATTATTATATTTACTCCGTCAGTTAGATTATCGAAAAAGAATGGACACGTATTTTTTCTTTTGTCAATCAAACAAAATATGACAAAGATAAAGCGCGTCAAAATTTGGGAGTGGGGGGTCGTGAAGTCACGCCATGCTAAAAAGTGTAGCAAGGCGTGACGTCACGCGGAACTTTAACGGGCGATATCTTCATCATTTTTTATATAATTGACAAAAGCCAGCAATTAATTGAGAAAGAAAAAAATACGGGTCCAATATTTTTTGATAATCTAACTGACGGACTAATTAGATTTTTTTAGGAATCTAGCCTATTGGGCTATCACATGCAAAAAGTATTTTTCAAATCCGACTGGTTGAAAGATAGATGGTGGAACTTCTCTTTGCTTGTCTAGATATCAAAACTCACCAACCTAACGTAATCAACCTTTGTACTCAAACCTAATTGCTTGTTATCAATACCAAATATGCTCTTGTCCCAGTTATTTAAATCAAGATCCATCAACTTTAACTATGGAGACGTGCCTATTACTATAATAAGATAGGACAATGGGTTCGTCCTTGTCCTACAGCCTTGTCCATGATATAATAACAATGTTAATAATACTGAGACATTGCTTCTTGAGATTGACTGTAACAAATATTGAACCTGTTGTGTAGTTGCGTAACACATTAACAATTTCATTTTGACAGTTCAACAACATTCATTGCGTTATTTACGTTGTTGAGCAGACAATTTTTTCCAACAATACATGCTCAGCCTATAATGTTCCCACTGCTGGGACACAGGCCTTTCTGTGAGAGGGAGTGGGCCCTAATCTACCACGCGGGCCCAGTGCGGGTTGGTAGAGGTCACATGTCTTCGAATTTCTGGGAATTCCTGGGGTTTTGTCTGGGTGTTTTTCTATCTATAATATGTATGTATTAACAAAAAAAAAAAATTGTATATAAGTAGTTTATCAGCCATCTTGTTACCATAACACAAGCATTAGGTTGCTTAGCTTGGGACAAATGGTGCTGTGTGAAATGTCCAGGGATATTATTATTATTAATTTTTGGCTCTAGGATATGCCGGTCTCTTTACGATGCGCATGGAGTATTTACTCCATGCGCATCGTGAAGAATGAAGCGTTTGCGTGTCGATGTCCCTGCCACCCTGTATAATAATATGTGTGATGTGCGCAATGGATTAGTAATATAATTCAAAATCATTCAAATTGCGATTGATAGTGATGCTGCGTGTTTTTAAATAATACTTAGACTCAATTATTGAAATACAAGAAGTATTTCATTTCATAGTTAGTGAATAAAATTTTGGGCCTGCACATATTTTTTTTTATTGCTGATGATGATAATGTTAGATGCCGGAAGAAAGAGACGAGGAGTCAAAAGAAAAAAATAATGGATTATGAATGAAAAGGGAGTGAATGAATACGCGACGGCTGACCCCAAGTAGAAGAGAAGAAGCTTGCGATTGGTCAACTCTTCATGTGACCAGAGGGCTGGACTATTTTTTGCAATGCTGCCAGCCTTTTGGGCACTTTTCCTATTATATATTTGTACAGACGGCAGCACATCAAGCTACCCGAAACTGTAAAATTTGTTCAATCAGCCTTGATCCTAATACTTTAGCGATAAAGTTGAAAATCTATTAAAGACATTTGACAGATTGTAGTAGGTTGATGTGCTGGCGGCTGTACATATTATTATTTTAAAACTATTAGCTTTTTAAATTATGTAAATTTAATTCAATAAATCTTTTCCATGTTTCTACCAAGAATTTACCTTCATGTATCTTTGTTTTCCAGCGCGCCATCGAGTTCAACCAAGGCTTCGGTATGACGGAGACGACGTCAATAGGAACATCTACCTTCAAGGGCACACGGAACGTAGACTTCAATGCCTGTGGAGTTCCCATGGCCAGTGTCCAGCTGAAGTTTGCTGATCCAATCACTGGGGAAGCCGTGCCTGTTGGACAAGTAAGTAGTATAGCAATGTAATTGATATAATTAATAACCAGCTTTTACCCACTGAGTGGTCCGAAATGACCCTAGGAAAACGTACGTGTACGTATGTCCTAACTCAGTTCATGGTAAGCTAAATTTCATCTGAATCCGTTTAGATAACCATTTAGGACAGACAGATAGATTTACTTTTGCATTGATAATATCATATTATAGAGGCGTGAGGAACAGGGTGTAAAGTTCTTCTCATCCTCCATAGAAAAGAGAGGATCCTCCGAACAGCCCGTCTGTTCGGAGGATCCTTCATGTTGTGTCTGGCGGGCAATTGTCCGACGACTGATGTCGGGAAGTTTGTATGTATGCTAATTGCGCGGTAAACTCTGCTTGCGAGATGCAGGATTTGCGTGACGTCAGTATGACGCGTACGTTGTTCGCATGTGGCGTTGCAGATACTACAGCCCGCTGACGATTTTTTTTAACTTTTTGCTCGGGTCCTATGGGTCCTAGCGTGTTGTTAAATATAATGTAGCCTATAACATTCCTCAAGAAGTGGACTGTAAAAGGTAAAAATAATTTTTCAAATCCGACTAGGAGTTTCAGAGATTAGCGTGTTCAAACAACCAACTCTTCAGCTACATTATTAAGTGTCGATATTAATTGTTATTCAATTTGGTTTCCAGTCAGGAGAAATGTACATCAAGAGTCCAACAATAATGAAGGGATATCACAAAAATCCTAAGGCAACTGAAGAAACCATGACCAAGGACGGTTTCTTCAAGACTGGTGACCTGGGCTACTTCCAACCTGGTGTCGGATTATTTATTACTGATAGGATTAAGGAACTTATTAAGGTAAGAGATGAGAAGTATTCGATACATTATTGTCTTGGGAGGACGCTCTGTATTATGTGCATTTTTTCGGAAACTCTAATTATTTTGTGTGCTTTAACTGCCTTTTTTAGCTATTGGGTCTGTTATTGCACAGGCAATCGCACGTTTATGGTTGTATAGAAGGAACAGGGTGTAAAGTTCATTTATCCTCGATAGAGGATCCTTCGAACAGACGGGTGTTGTGTCTCGCGGACTACTGCCCAACGATTGATGTCGGGACGTTATATATGTGCTAATTGCTCGGTAAACTCTGCTTGCGTGATGAAGGATGCATGACGACAGTATAATTACATTGTTTGCATATGGCGAGATGAACGAACGACCTAAAGAAGGTGGCTGGGACGAACTGGATGCGGAAGGCGGAGGACAGGGTGTTGTGACGCAGCCTGGGAGAGGCCTATGTCCAGAAGTGGACTGCGATAGGCTGAGTTGATTGATGTGGCGAGGTAGATGCCGCCACAGTCGAAATGACATTCACAGTGCACCTATGTCCTATCAGTAAGGGCGGTTATCATGTAACAATGGTTAATACTCACGCACGGTTGGCTGTGCTGATGATTATTTTGAACTGTTTTTTTTTATATATACTGCTATCTACATCATCTATTAGTTTCTACAAATTATCCAAAGAAAGTCCATATCTAACACACATGCCTTCTTTCTCCACCAGGTAAAAGGCATGCAAGTAGCACCAGCTGAACTAGAGAGCCTCCTACGGTCACACCCTGCAGTACAAGACGCGGCCGTCATCGGCGTCCCTCACGAGTTCTTCGGCGAAGTTCCCAAAGCGTTCATCATCAGAAAGAATGGTTTGAAGATTACTGAGGAAGAGATCCAAGACTTTGTCGCGAGTAAAGTAGCAGTGTACAAGAAGATTGATGAGGTCATGTTTGTTGATGACATTCCTAAAACAGCATCCGGGAAGATCTTGAGAAAGGAGTTGAAGAAAATGTATGCGTAGAAGAAATGGTTTGCTGACTCATTTGCTTTGTGTGAGGATTTTAAGACCAGTTGGCCAACCCTCAGCTCTTATAGCAATATAATTTAAATCTTACCCCAGTGTAAAAAAGAGATATAGCTAGCTACACGTTGACATATAACTCTTTTCCACTGTGAAGTAATATTAAAATCATACTGCTATTTATGAGGTGGTGGTACAGACCCAGGAGTTCGCTTTGGCAAAAGGTTTTAATAGGGGCTTCTTGAGCAAATAGTTTTTGGGGACTGAGATATACAAAATCTTGGGTGATCTCTTCTTGGGAAAAAAACACTTTGACAAGCCTTAGCGGATTTATTATACAGTAGGCTCTAGTTCTGATCGAATCCTAGATATACTGGAAGAGTTAGCAATTTCTAAAGTGCCTTATTTTTGTATGTTTAGTAAATGGGACGTTGTTACTAAGAAATTGTTGAGTAAGTAATTTTTGTAAAGTTTTTCAAGTTAAGTTGAGGTGGTTCAAAAATATGTCATACTATAAATATTGTGAATACATAATTGTCTGTGCGTTCGTTCCCATTCACGACTGAGGGGGTATCCCGTAGTCTGCTGTCAGCTTAATAATATTGTTCTCAGCAGAATGATATTTTCGTTATTTTGTGTCACTTTCTATGTAGTTGGTTAGACATGCTTTTTGGGCTACCTCGTGTTGTAAATACTTATAAATATTATAATTTTAATGAAGAAACATCACAAGCAACTAATTATGTGTCTATGGATAGTCATAGAATTATCTTCAAACGAGTTAAAGTTTTATTAAGAAGATATTTAATGAGCACTCGGGATTTTGAGAGCTGAGGGGCACACCTCGAATAAAAACGTTATTTTTTTTATTTAATTTTATTATTGTTTGGCTTTTAAATATTGATTATATAAATATGGATCTCTATGTACAGTCCGGCCGTCGAGAGAATACGTTCCTGCCGATCCATTCTGTAAAAATCTCACCGTGAAAAGTTAGGTGAAGTGAGCTTAGAGTGTGCTGTCAATAGTGTCAATCCCTAGCAGCAGTTGGAATGACAGCTCACTTCACCTAAGTTTTCACGGTGAGATGGATACAGAATCGCACTGCTGATACCTGCCAGTGCGACAATTCTAGTAGCTAATACAAGGAACTTAGCTAATAAAGATCAAATTCGCAAAACACGTATTCGTTTGTATGAAATTGACACATGTCAAAAACGTATTGTCTCGTCATCCGCACTGTACAAACAAAATACAGCTAAAATGTCTGCCTGTTAAAAACTACAGAGCAACTGTTGAAAATTAAAAAAAAGAATTTTGAAGAGTGCTTTATTGTTTGGAAAGTTTATTATCTATTGATAATGTGGGTAGGTGCAAAGTACTATTAAGGTAATCGTTGTTATATTTCAGTTTTTAAGGAATACATTAATTTTCCAATAAACTCCATCTTTTATTTCAAAACGGTCTTATAAAGGTCTTTTTTTTGTGGGTTGAGGTTGAGACTGATGGGCTGTGTCAAAGGATGAATAGGAGAACTCAACCAGCATTTAACCGGTTGAATGCCGTAATAACAGAAACAATTTAAAAGCCATTATGTCTCGCGTGGATCCACGTTCGATACGAAGGGTTAAATCTGCCTTTCGTGAAAACTTCTGGTTTTTATTTGGTTGCTTGAATTACGTCAATGGACAATGGATTCGTGATCTTGAAGTAATACTTATTTATTTACATTTAAAGTATTATGTCACTGCACTGTAAAATAACCTCGGCATTGACTCTGAATATAGGTTTACGATAGTGAGCCAGAGGTTCGAACTTTGTTTTAATAATTACCTACCTATATATATGGTGATATTCATCGCGATGTACTTTGACCATTATACCTACGTCATAGGTAACCTAAATTGGCCCTTAATTGGCCAGAGCGATAAAAGTTCATGAACATTCCGGTGGTTCCGATAACAATATTTTGTCAACACCAAAGATATTGGTGTTAGTAGCGCCATCTAGTGGTTTGAGTAATAAACACTGTTGCTTGGAGCTTCTGTGAAATTGAACTAGATGTCGCTACTGAGCAATTATACAATCGAGCTATTGAAGAAAAAAAACAATTGAGTTTCATTAATTAGACTACCTATGTATTATGTATCAGTAACGATAACATCAATCTTTGCTGCCAATAACAACAATAATTCATAATGAATTAATTATTTACCATTGAACCTATTGACATCCCAATAAATTAATCCCAAACAAAACACTGTTGCTAGGTAGGTGTATAATAATCCTGCTTATGATCTTCTTATCTTAGTCTTTGACCTGTGTTAATATCAGCTGATTTTAAAGTGTCTTACAAGTGCACAGCTGATGTTAGCACTACAGTTAACTTTTATCTATCGCTTTATCACGGTACAAACTCCATTCACTTGCTTATTGGCATGCCGTAATATGCGTAAACAAATTGTAAACAATGCGGAGTATTCAATGAATGGAGTTTTACGCAACTAAGGTGGTGCGCAAATGCACCAACAATGCTGTCAGCTAACGCGAACGTAGCTTTCGATACATTCACGTCTCTGCTACGCCAGCGTAGCGCCTGCGCCTACGAAACGTCTACGCAGCGTAGGTATACTGAGCGATGAGCAAAGGCCTACGCGGCTACAATGTATGTACCTACGGCAATTGCGAAAAGTCTATTCTGTAATTCTGGCTCTACGACTTACTTATGATGCTTAGGCTTCTGCCTCGAATCTCGCGGGCAGCGGGGCGGCGGCGGCGGCGGCGCGGGAGCGGCAGGATCTTAGCGCTCCTGCACACGATGCCGCCACCGCGCCGTCGCCGCGCCGACGCCACACAACTACACTGTACATACGAGTCGCGCGAAGACCGCCACCGCGCCGCCGCCGCGCCGCCACCGCGCGCGTTCCCAGTTATTTCATTATCCTGATTCATTCCATTGCCGGCCGCGTATGAATCGCGGCCGGCAATGGAATGAATCAAATAGATGCGCGGTGGCGAGACGAGGACCGCGCGCGGTGGCGGCGCGGCGGCGGCGCGGTGGCGGTCTTCGCGCGACTCGTATGTACAGTGTAGTTGTGCGGCGTCGGCGCGGCGACGGCGCGGTGGCGGCATCGTGTGCAGGAGCGCTTACGCGTATAATCAAATGGACCGGCCCTCGAATAAAGCGGCGCGGCAGCGGCGCGGGCGCGGGCAACGAGCGGTGCACTCCAGTCAAGCGGTGACCGCCCGCGCGTCTGCATTGCAGTCTTGTGCCCACAATAAATCGAGCGTTAGGAATCAATTTGAATGAAAAAGACGTTGTCGCCGTCGTTCAGACATTCACTTCGCGAATAAAAACAAATATCTCGACGACACAACCACGAACACAGCACTACGCCGATATAGTGCCGCGCGATCTGCCCGCTAGTTTGGAAAATCTGCGAAATATAATATCCAAACACAAACTCTTTATTCAGTTTTAAACTTTCATGTACCCATATCATACATGACGATACCTATGTACTTTGAAATAATCATGTAATCACTGTTGAAATAGTCACAGAAGCACACACGACAGATTTATCAAATAAATATTTAAATTTGAGGAATAAAACTGCAGATAGCGGTAACCATCACCTCTGCGGAGTTTCGCTAACAAATTTAATTTGACCCTGTATTTGCACATTTAAGGCTGCCGCAGTTTGGGCGGGCCACTTCGTATCGCAAACATCCTCCGACACCACTTTCGCTCGCACACTGCAGGCGGGCAGCACTGATTTTTTTTTTAATGTGGTAAGTAAAACTTAAGGATTGTAGAAGAATAACTATTGTCTCTATTACTCTTGAAACTGCAATTCATCATATAAGCACTCCATTTCTTCCTCCTCCGTGGCACATTAGTGATTACATGACAGACTTCGCGCGTAACCATTCGTATGCGGCCAACGTCGCATGTAAACTATCGAGGCACAGAACCGGACCACCGTGTTCCAACTAAAGACACCGTGAATCAGTGTGTTTAGGAGTTAGAATAAGTACAGATGAGGCGCTAGTTTGAGTGCAGTATTCGCCTGCCGATCGATTCTGTAAAAATCTCACAGTGAAAAGTTAAGTGAAGTGAGCTGTGAGTGAGCTGTCAATATTGTCAATCCCTAGCATTAGTTAGAATGAGAGCTCACTTCACCTAACTTTTCACGGTGAGAAAACTCCTTAGATTAGGTTAGCAACTCCCAAATTGTAATTATCGTAATTATACAAGTTTTATTGAGAAGGCAGTCGTCTTTTTCTTTTAGTTTCGACGGTACATCTACATAATTATGCTACTTAAACAGTTTGGGCCGAGTAGCCATGTTTATTCCGGCATCAAAGGTGTTGTTCAGATCGTCAAGGGTGCAGGTGAACGGATATTTGGGTCACTCCAGCAGATGGAACATGGTCTGTTGAGGAGTAGGCAGTAGGGTACGGACATTCTACATGATCTGCTTGCCACAATAAATAGTCGCTATTTATTGTGGTAAACAAATGCTTGTTGTGTGGCTAATATTAATATATTATATTCAGGGCTGACTGCCCTGGGGTGTCAGTCGCACTATAGTCGTAGTAACATATATTTATCCAGAGAATCTCCGCTCGTAGATGCTTTTAATGCACCCTTCTCCCTTCTTTATTTCCTTTCTCTTTTTTCTCTTCTTTTTAGTAGATCCCGTCTCCGTTTTCTGTAGACGTCATCGAGAGGAATGATCGGTAGAGGACGATTATAAATCAGAGCTGATTACTTTAAGTTTTCCTATACAATTTTCTATCACGATATTCAACTCAGCCTATCGTAGTCCAATGCTGGACATAGGCCTCTCCCAGGCTGCGCCACAACACCCTGTCCTCCGCCTTCCGCATCCAGTCTACCCCAGCCACCTTCAGTTGGTCGTCCGTCTATCTAGCTGGGGAGCGTCCCACACTATGCTTGCCGATACGCGGTTTCCACTCTATTACTATATTAACATATAGCGTGGGTTCAAGCAACCGTTTTCCAATTTCAAGACACTGTGTTAGATAAAAAGTCTGTGTTATTATGTAGGTAGAGGTTTGCGTTACAAGTATTTTTTATGGAAATTTCACCTGTTATGAAATGAGTGGGTTGAAAATTTCTACATTTATAATAGTCTGCTTTGAACGAGATAACACTAGATTATATTCATACATATGCTGCATACGACTGTTTTTGTATTGTGCAAACACATATATGTTTTGTCGTCATTTTGAATTTAACAAGACGGTCCAACCAGAACATGATAATTAGGTAGCTAATAATATTATAAGTAGTTATTCCAAAGTTCCGAACATAATAATACAATAATATTGATTTATTATACAAATTTCTAATACTAAATAAAGTGACACACTTTTAAAATAAAAATATACTTATTACAATAATATGTTAGATAAACCTAAACATAAAAATAATTTCAAAATGGAAAATGTAAATACCTACCTACGTGAAAAATAGAAAACGAATTTACCAATTCTTTTCTATAATTTAAGTTTACCCGGCTCTTGTTTAATACGTACAAATATATGCTCTATGACCACACAAACTTGTTCTATTCAATTCAAATAACACCGTCACAGAGTTACACCCACGAAAAATGCAACATTCTATTATTAGGCCTGCAACACACTAACTTGCACGTAGGCTCATCGCAAGTAAATAAATGCGCCGTGTAAACATGTTTTTGATAGCTACCGATAACCAACTGTCTCATAATTACTACGATACCAGCCTCGCGTCATGTATGTAGTAGTTAACTAAGTTTTATTTAGTCTTTAGGCCTTTAGTAGACAACGGAACGTCGTCGCGAACGGCCGTCCCGTCCGTAATTTCTCTTCCTCGAATTTAAAATATTTATTTATACATCTCTCGTGTGTGCTTCGGTGACTATTTAAATAGTGATTACATGTTTTAAAGTAGGTATTGTTATGTATGTTAATGTAGATAGTATGGGTATTTCAAACTTTTAAAATATAGGAATACGTTCGTTTTCTATTAATTTCAACTTTTGACCGCTACGCAAAGCTAACTGTCACCCAGTAACCCAACTAGTGACGATTAGTCAAAACATTGGGTTTTATCGTTCTAATGTCATTGCAAACGGAATGACAAATAGATAAGTCTAGGCGTTATCACTTCCTCAGTGCAATGTTTTGAACTTTGACGCGCAAACGCCAATTGGCATTGTGGGGAATTTTCCCGGTAGGTGAGTATGGAAAATTGTAGAAGTGGGATGGTAACAACAATATTATATTCACTCAATAGTTATCTGAAGAGTAATAAAATTCTCGTGATTTTAAGAATGGTCACAGTCTGATCTCAGTCTCAATCTGTCAAAAATACCTCTAATTTCCCTACATTTTTTGTATTGATTGTCGCTGAGATGAGATTGCGACAAGATTTTGAACGTTTTTAATTACGGGAATTTATTGGCCTTCGGTATGCCCGTAACTGTCTTTAGACAGTTATTTGTTTTTGACACAAAGATATTCTATTGTACATAGGTATACCCCTGCATTTTTTCTTTCATTTGATTTTTATGTAGGTATAATATATATTTATTGTCTCATCTTCTCCCTAGATATCTAGAATAGTCTTTAGAATATCGCTTTTAGCGTTAACACCACCCATTGAGTTAACCTATTTAAAATTTCTACATTTATATCTGTTACCTATTCTATTCTTTCCTTAGCTGTGCAATACTAAAACTCCTATGTAAACGTCTATTTTTTTAATTCCATATAGCCTCCTGTATAGTACATACATGTTACATACAGCGGTTGCGACACGCGCAACACAACAAACATTGCCACATAGGGGTGAACGAACTCACTAGGAATGCAATTTCATTATTTTTGACCTAAATATTTAATTTTCCGGTACGATATGTTACTAGATAAAATCTGTGGCTGGATATCTAAATCTATCAAAATATATTGAGACTTATAAATATTCGCCCCGCGGTTTCACCCGCATAAGTTTCGATCCCGTGGGAATATCGGGATAAAAAGTATTCTATGTATGAATTCTGGTTATAAACTATCTGTGTACCAAATTTCATCCAAATCCGTTCAGTAGTTTTTGCGTGAAAGAGTAACAAACATCCATCCATACAAAATTTCACGTTTATAATATCAGCAGTTAATACTCGTAGTTATTATAACTTTATGCACAAAAAAAAAATTCTATACAAAGGCGGACTTATTTTTTTATTTTTTATTTTTAAAAGGTTGCCCCACACTATGAATTTCTCCTGTATCGTGGGTGCGTTTACAGACATTAATGCCTGAAGCATTTTCGGTTTGGGTCTAGCATCGTTTGGCAGGAGTTGGGGGGTAAAAGAGGTTAAAGTTGGTAGGGGTTTTGTCCCTGATTATAACGCTACCACTCTTATTAAAATGTAATGCAGATTTTTTGAGAAATAAAGTTTAAAAATTCTAGCCTTAAATCAGATAAAAAGCGAAAACAGAACGTTAAAATGGGCGATTGACAACCAAATCTCTCCTAGTATAACTGTCCGTGGTATAAAATATCGTGCAAAATCGATAAAACGAAACGTAAAAAAATATATGAATATTTTGTTGTATTATTTGTTTTTATAACAACCTAGGAATTCTGATCAAAAGAAAGTTAGTGTACCACACTGATCGTAGTTGTGTACCAAAGGCAATGTTAATACTGTTACTAGGAGAACTTAGGATGCAAGAGCGAGCGAAGCGAGCTCGGGACTTGGGGCACCCCGACTCGGACAGGTTAGGTTCGAAGGGATGGCGGGGTCTAGTGAGCGAGCATAGCGAGCAAACTCAGACCCCGCCATCCATTACGAGCGAGCGGGGGTACAAACTGGGCACAAATCCAGAGTCCAGTATCTAAATTGCGTAACACACTTACAATCACAATCTGAATTTTGAAGGATATTACTAATCCATTGCTTCATATGTTTGAATAAATTGTCTGCTCAAAAACGTAAATAGTGCAATGAATGTTGTTAATTGAAAGTCATCGCTACTGGAATTAGTGTGTTACGCAATTAACCCGCTTGCGCTACCCGGGAAATGAACTAAGGACCCTCTCAACAGTCACGCTTGCGATCATTTATTACTCGGCTAATATTATTTTTTTACAACCTAGATTGAAGCTAGACCAATTTATTATATCTTTATTAGGCAATGTATTAGATACGGGTATGGAGCGAAAGTGACACGTACGCCATACGGCTATCGTTATATTTTTTACTGCTCACATAGAACATGAATGAAATATGTATGGACCCAATTAGAAATAGTGATCATTATGGTCTAAACATCTGAATCCGTACCTCTTAGATATTTATCACGCATTAATCTATGTATAAATAAAATATAAAAGGAAATGCTGTTTGTTAGTAAGCGCATCACTTGAGAACGACTCGACCGATTTGGCTATTTTTTGTTTTAAAATGTTCATACTCAGTCTATAATGTTCCCACTGCTGGGACACAGGTCCACTGTGAGAGGGAATGGGCCGCAATCCGCCACGTGGGCCCAGTACGCGTAGGTAGAGGTCACATGTCTTCGTATTTTTGGTTGTAGGCATGGCGGTTTTCTCACGATGTCTTCCTTCAACGTTTTTGAGAGCAGTGGTGGTGAAATAAATTACATAAAGTAAAGCACCTTTCTGGGTTCGAACCCACGACCTACAACTCGTAAGCCGGAGCCGTTACCTCTGGCCACCACTGCTCAACTCTTAAAATGTTCGTAATTTATTGTCCAAATTAGGTTTTTAAGGAAAGAAAAGCTGGGAAATTTTCCAGGAAAAACTGATAGCGCTCTTTTCTATGGGATTTTCGTTTGAATTATTTTTTGAACAGGACGATACAGACTGTCGGGTCAGCTAACTGTTATTTAATAAATTCCCGGTGTTTTCTTGGTGATTCAAAGTACCTACATTTATGGCCTGCAATTACTCAAAAACAACAGTTAAGTGGGTACTCAAATTGCGGATGACCCTAATAACAATTTCACGAAGAAATATTCACCGAGCACAAGTCACCGAATGAGCAATGCTGTTCTAGAAATGGTTCATTTTAGAAATTTGAGAATTTAGACTACGGAATTTTAGTCAACAGAATATTACCTAAGTAGGCACTTTGCATAAGCATAATCAGCCCATAATGTTTCCACTGCTGGGAAACAGGCCTCCTCTCGGTGAGAGGGATTGGGCCATAATCCACCACACGGGCCCAGTGCGGGTTAGTAGATGTCACATGTCTTAGAATTTTTGGTTTAAGGACATGCCGGTTTCAAGACGATATATTTCTTCACCGTTTTGGGAGCACTGGTGATGAAATAATTACACGACTCCCCAAAGAGGAGTGTAATGTATTCAGGGTTGATGTATGTTTGTTTAATTATGTGAGTTTCTTTATTCCACCATAACTTTTAAATGTCTGAAAATATTTGGATGTATGGGGTATCGTTAGAATTCTTACATCATCCCGAGTGACACTGCCTATATATTTTTTTGAAAAAAATGAATATGGCGGCAGTATGGCTCCATTATGAAAAGTGAAAAAAAATTTTTGTTCAATTATTACAATATGGGTAAGTATCAAATTGAAGGCCTTGACGAGCACATTCCAAATATATGTAATTTATGGGCACCAGTTTTACCAGTGTCACTAAAATGTATAAAATAAAAATAAACAATAATAAAATTAAAAAATAAAAACACGACTGCCCTGCCAAAAACGAACTAAAAAGTAGTTTTTTTACTTTTTAGTTCGTTTTTCTGTCGAAATATTTTTTTAAATTATTTTTACCTATATTAAAGCGCCTGTCTGGGTACGAACGTACGGCTTACACTTCGTATATCGCGCCGTTACCACTGTGCCACCACTGCTAGTTAGTACTACTTACCACAAAAAAATTACTGAGTACATTGATACGATAAATGATAATGAAAGACGATATTTAATTACAAAAAAACAATATCACAGCTGTAATGGATAAATTATTATCAATGTTGTGATTCTAAAAACACATGTAAATGAGTGATTATGTCATTAACTGAATGTGTTATTTTACTTTTATATTGCGCCAAAGATAACAATGGATTAAAATATTATGGTTACTGCAGGTACTGTGAAACATCTTATGTTATAGAAAATTACATACTTACTATGTTTTATATTGTTATCCAACAATTAACAAACCGATGTGTTTCCACAGTTATGAGACCTCTAAAATCATCACCATCCTTTTGCCTTAAATCCTATTTTCAATTTCAATTTCAAATAGCCTTTATTAGCAATCTTAAAACTAGTTTAATTATTTAAATTAAAGGTTTAGACGACATAAATCTCCATTGCTTTACTCTTTAGTACAGGCCTCCGCCAGGCTTTTCCATAGCTCACGATCGTGAGGTTTTCTCCTCCATGTCCCACAGTAGTTTTCAAGTAGACTTCCAATCTTTGAAATGGTCTTCATCTTTCCTTCTCTGGGAGTAACAGGATGGAATCCCAGAGAAGTCAATCCTCATTTACTCGTATTTTTTTTTTTTTTTCTCTTTATTTGTTTTAGGAGAAAAAAAAAAAATTATTTGGTATTATTTGGAATCGACACAGCAGCAATGTCTTTTTCTTCCGTACTTCTCTATTAGCCGTCCTCTTGGAATTATTTTCCTTCTTAATCTTAGGGCTTAGCCACCATCTATTTTTCATATCATCTTTCTTTCGTTTGTAGTACCTATATCCAACTATACATAATATTTACTTCCATACTATATAATTCCTGCCATAAGTCTGTCTGTTACCTTTTCACGGCTTCATGTCTGAACGGATTTGGATAAAAGGCAAATGGATAGACCATGATCTGGATTAAGACATCCCAGGACATTCTGGGTTTTATCCCAGTAGGACGTTCCCGTGGTACAAGTTCTGACATCCACGCGGGCGAGGCCGGAGGCAAAAGCTAATATTTTTTAAAATTCCTTCAATATGAGTCTCCTTTCACTTAGGAAGTTCCTTTGTTTGAATGTACGTGTTTATTTTTATAAAATGTATTTATAAGTAAATGATAACAAGCCATTCACTTTGTGTTACAATTTACTTAAAACCTCATTGTTGCATGCATGGTCAGAAACATAATTGCGGCAATGTTTGGCGTACATTTTATTACTATTACTTATGTATAATCTGAATGCTAAATTCAAGGTTGCTACTATGTTTACTCCTGAATGTAGGCTAGTTTTAATTGCTTTAAATTGCGCAGTTCAATGACTTCATAGACAGTCTAAAATACGTAAAAACTGCCTTGGTACTTGCAACAAGGATACTACTAAATATTAACCCCCGACGGGGGCTCTTTATTTGTTTTAGGAGAAAAAAAAAAATTATTTGGTATTATTTGGAATCGACACAGCAGCAATGTCTTTTTCTTCCGTACTTCTCTATTAGCCGTCCTCTTGGAATTATTTTCCTTCTTAATCTTAGGGCTTAGCCACCATCTATTTTTCATATCATCTTTCTTTCGTTTGTAGTATATCCAACTATACATAATATTTACTTCCATACTATATAATTCCTGCCATAAGTCTGTCTGTTACCTTTTCACGGCTTCATGTCTGAACGGATTTGGATAAAAGGCAAATGGATAGACCATGATCTGGATTAAGACATCCCAGGACATTCTGGGTTTTATCCCGGTAGGACGTTCCTGTAGTACAAGGTGTGACATCCACGCGGGCGAGGCCGGAGGCAAAAGGTAGTATTTTATAAAATTCCTTCAATATGAGTCTCCTCTCACTTAGGAAGTTCCTTTGTTTGAATGTACGTGTTTATTTTTATAAAATGTATTTATAACATGATAACAAGCCATTCACTTTGTTTTACAATTTAATTGAAACCTCATTGTTGCATGCATGGCCAGAAACATAATTGCGGCAATGTTTGGCGTACATTTTATTACTATTAGGTACTTATGTATAATCTGAATGCTAAATTCAAGGTTGCTACTGTGTTAACTCCTGAATGTAGGCTAGTTTTAATTGCTTTAAATTGCGCAGTTCAAAGACTTCATAGACAGTCTAAAATACGTAAAACCTGCCTAGGTACTTGCAACAAGGATACTACTAAATATTAACCCCCGTCGAGTTAGCCAATTTTTTGTCGACTTTTAAACTACTCATGAAGTTCAATTGAGACAAAACAATTTAAAAAAATAGTCCTGATTAAAGTGTTATCTTTGCCAATTAAACATGTGCTCCTACGTTCATCCTACATACAAGTACAACAGTTTCTATTTATAGAATGAACGGGCCACATTCATCTGGTAATCGTAAAAAGCAGTGTTAAGTTCTAAACGCATTCTCTCGCAAAATGTAGAGGAATTAAATACAGAAGATTTCCTTCATAACAAACACGATTTTGACGATGAGAAGGGACAGAAGAGTGGTATATTGATTTCAATATTGATCGATTGAGGGGAAGAAAGAGACGAGAAAAGATGCATGATGCACGACCTGATCCTACCATCGCCCCTTTACTACCGGATTACCAGACGTACAGCAGCGTACCATCCACGCTTGATTGATATTATGACGGCACGGTTGGCGCAGTGGTTAAGCGATTGACTGCTGCGCTGCGTGTCGCGGGTTCGATTCCCGCACGGAACAAATATTTGTATGACCTACATGTATTTGTTCCGAGTCTGGGTGTTTTTCTATCTATAATAAGTATGTATTTACAAAAAAAAAAAAATGTATATAAGTAGTTTATCAGCCATCTTGTTACCATAACACAAGCATTAGGTTGCTTAGCTTGGGACAAATGGTGCTGTGTGAAATGTCTAGGGATATTATTATTATTATATCCCGACCAGTCGTACTCATCGCTTTTCATCCACGTTTATTTTGCGCACAGCCAAAGTATAGAACTCTCTGCCGGCGTCTGTGTTCCTTCCACATTTAATCCGTGTGCCTGCAAAGCAAGAGTGAACAGGCATCTTCTGGGCATGCTCGTTCTATCATAGACCTCATCCATCGCTTTCCATAAGGTGTGTTCGAGGTTCGTGTGGTCGAGGAGGTCAAGAGCAGGCCCAATTAACAATAAATAAAAAATAAAATTAACTATAGATAAAAAATAAAATTAACAATAAATATAAAATAAAATTAACAATAAATAAAAAATAAAATTAACAAAAAATAAAAAATATAATTTTGTGTGAGGGATGAGAATGCAGGTAAAGTTACATAACCAACACAAACTGGTACATTTCAAGCATTTTATTGAAGTAAACTTCTGCACACAGCTTTCGTTTTACTTACTGTATGCATCTGTAAAAGTCAGGGTCATCGCATCGTGGACAAAGTAGACAATGAATACATTATAGTGTAGTTATTATGTTCTTACGATGCAGACGTGTTGCAAATTGCAGTATTTACATACAATTAGTTTTTTAAACACCTGTTTAATGTCAGCAGCAAAATGCACATTTTTCATATCAAGATTTCTTTATAATAAAGAAATCTTGATATGAAAAATGTGCATTTTAAATGCAGACTTTATTTACCTATTTAATAATGGGTACGCCAACAGTATACAGCAATATACATTTTACAGTCATTAATAAAAGTTATAGGTATACCACTATGAGGTGTATATGACATTCACATAGTTAGGTACTCTTCTAAAATTATATAGGTAAAATAAAAAAATAAAAAGTATGAATATAAAAACGAAAACCACTTTGACAGCAGAAAGAAATATACTAAAACAAACATCAATAGTACAGACTCAAAATCTTATCTTTTGCATTAAAAGTCTTTTCTTATCTAAAAGCCTTTCATTCTGTATATAAGTATTAGACTTTATTAGTCCAATCTTGGCTTTTCCGTCGGTAAAATCTTCAGCATCAGAAAAAGATAACAGCTTTTGAATATTTAATAGCTATGTGATAAACCGACTAACAGCTATTATATAAATCCGTGATAACCTCATGCAATAGTAGACATAATTACTTGATGAGCAGTGGTGACCCCGTCTTACGTGTGTAGGTCGTGGGTTCGAACTAAGGCTGGCGCTTTACTTTGTGTAAATAATTTTGATCACCACAGCTCTCAAAACGGTGAAGGAAAATATCATGAGGAAACCGGCATGTCTTAGAACCAGACATTCGAAGACATGTGACATCTACCAACCCGCACTAGGCCCGTGTGGTTGTTTATGCCCCACTCCCTCTCGCAGAGAGGAGGCCTGTGTCCCAGCAGTGGGAACATTATAGGCTGATTATGTAAACAGAATTATAGTTATTATATACATCTGTGATAACTTCCTGCAAAAGTAGACATTCATTCACTTGGTGTTAGTTTACTTCAATGTACAATGAATGTTCTCAAGTCTGATCTTCCTAAGCATCGTCATCGCCAGTAAAGTGTTTTTCGCTAGCTATTCACATATATACGTCAAATCCTTGTTTTACTTTAGTTTTAGCTAAGTTAATGTCATTCAGATCCTGGACAACTTTTACTTAAATGTTTTCCTTTTCTTGTTATATCAAAATTCTCGTATCCCAATTTATTTGGGGTTAGCAAAGCATGATTAATTTTTCTATCATACAAGTATCTATTCGTCGTAATTTCGTAGTGTTTCTAGCTACATCTTTCACACACAGACCACAGTCATCCATCATTTCTTTGGTGTTTCCCTACTCTTATAGCTATTCATATTCAAAACTTTCCTCGTGATACTATCCACATTCCTACTCATTCGTTTTGCATATTTTTTTATTGTATTGGACAACACATTTAGCATAATCAGCCTATAATGTTCCCACTGCTGGGACACAGGCCTCCTGTCTTTGAAATGGAGTGAGCTATAGTTTGCCATGCGGGTCCAGTGCGGGTTGGTAGATGTCACATGTCTTCGAATTTTGCATGCTAAGACATGCCAGTTTCCTCACGGTTGACGTTTTCCTTCACCAACACATTTTACATATGAGGCAATATTTAAGTGTCATTTTCGTTTCCCAAAAAACGTTGTTTTTCAACCATTAGGTAAAACATAGAATATTGTCTGCAGCGTTTATGGTAATGCTTTGTATCATTACCGCCATCTTTACTTGGGAGTCATTGCTGGTGTGATATTTATCAGAACACTATGAGTTCATTAAAATACCATTAACAACGCGTTATTTTAAAATTAAGTGTCATCTCATTTTTAACCAACTTTGAAAACTGTATGTGGTCTCAAAAACCTACTCGTCCAGCACGATTTTACATCTATTTATTGCTAACTGAGTTTGTAAGAATGCGTCTATATTTTGAAAATTTTGATAATGCTCTCTTAGTAGGTGATATTTAAAAACCCATGGCTTTGAATATTGTCCATTTCGTTGCCAAAAATGGTACAGTAAACGCTATATGAAAATTGTGTATTCTATGCAGAGTGGCAGGGGAGTGAGCCCCCCAGTTGCCCCAGGGTCGCCGGACGGGTCGTTCTTCATGATTAATTCTAGTGTTACTACGAGTACCAGTGCTTGTGAGTGAAACGTTAGTAGTTTATTTAGCGATGAAAACATAGTAAATAGTATAGTAAATTATAGTATAGTAAAAATATATAGTAAATTTTAGATGTTGCCCCACACTAGGAATTTCTCTTGTGTAGTGGGTGCATTTACAGACATTTAAACTCACATACACAAACAGCCAGACCCGGAACAACTAATTGTAGGTCATACAAATATTTGTTCCGTGCGGGAATCGATCGAAACCGCGACACGCAGCGCAGCAGTCAATCGCTTAACCACTGCGCCAACCGTGCCGTCGTTGTTTAGCAATTATCCCAATCGTCACTCTAAGAAAACACTTTTAAATTAGGATTGTTTTTTCATGTGTGGCGATTATTGGGTACCTACCAGCTGTACGAGTAGTAGTTTTAACCATAATAGTTTGTTTACTGTAGGAACCGCAATTCTTATATTCTTTATTATCTCATTTTTCTTATCAATTTTATATTTGGTGATCATGTATTACTCTTTGGACTATCATTTCTCGATCAGCAAGTGGAAACCCTGTTTAGACTTTACACCCAAACAAAGTTCATCCTTCACTCTTATGGTCAACTGATATTAAATTGATATCAGCTATAAAAATACCCATATCAGCTACTATCAACATCATTACATCATTAGAAAACTTCCAGTCTCCGATGAGTGTCATACAAAGACGAACAATGGTAGCCAAAAATTTGTTCACGGTGAATAGAACTTTAAATTCAGTGAAACAGAGCTCAAAATATGCAAGTGTTGTGATTAGAAAACACAGTGTATGGACCCAGGATAGAGTGATCAAATCGCCGTTCAAGGATGTGGAAATTCCGAACTATACGTTGTATGATTATGTTTGGCAGAATCTGGACAAATGGCCCGAGAGGACTGCTTCTGTAAGTATTTTTTTGCTTCCTAACATAATATCTATTAAAAAAAAAACTATTTCTTTATAATATCTTATTATTTCTGTATAATTTTATCAAGGCAATACTATGAAACACAAGAACACCAGAGTTAGAGGTTCCACCGGTGTAACTGTGTAATTAACCATGAAAACGAATGTCAATGTCAATCTTCCAGCCAATGTCCCATTTTGCTTGGGGTCGGCGCCACACTATTTCTTCTTCCTTTCTCCCTTCAGCCGTCACTCTATTATTCTTCGTTCCACACTGCCTCCAAATCCCTGACGCAATCCATCCATAATTTTTTTATCTTCCTCTATCTCTCCAATCATCAATATTTATAATCATCACTCTTTTACTCACATTAATAAACAATAATATTACTGACCCCAGACTTGTTACTATGTAGCCTTTTCAATTAGATAGCCCACTGCCGTCCGTCTTAAATTCCCCATAAGGTCGAAAATGAATAATTTTTATTTTTTTTCGATTGGTTCTAAGCTTGATGTGTTTAAAACTGCTTACATTATGACGTACGTCCGTGCATTTACTTGATTGATCTTGCTTGACGAAACGAATGGAAATGATTGTGAATGCTTGAACACAGTCCTTGAAGTTGCATAAAGCCTCATCAAGTATGTTTGTCAAGCATTTTTGACCGTCTAGGGGCCGCATCATCATCATTTCAGCCGAAAGACGGCAACTGTTGGCCATAGGCCAATCTGGGATAACCCAAGTTAACCACTTGTATTTCAACATTATCAACGTCAGTTAAACTGTTGTATACCTCACATTTTCTGGACCGTTGAACCTACTCATGTACATGTATGTTATGGTTAATACAACCACAAAGTACCTAGTGCTTGTAAATGTAAATATAATCCATAAATGTAGTATTTTACGTACTGTTTGCATTAGAGTACATAGTAGCTTTATAAATATGAAACATTATAGATATTAAAAATCCAGTGCGATTCTGTTACCATCTCACCATGAAAACTTAGGTGAAGTGAACGTGGAGAGAGCTGTCATTCCAACTAATGCTAGGGATTGACACTATTGACAGCTCACTCTAAGCTCACTTCACCTAACTTTTCACGGTGAGATTTTTACAGAATCGATCGGCTGATCATTGAACTTGTAATAAACTTTTTGAACAAAACATAAAAATCTTTATATACAAACTAGCTTCTGTCCGCGACTTCGTGAAGTTTCTTATTCCCCCCGACACACCGCGTCGCATAGCATCGCCTGCCCGCGCTATTACTTCGTTTTCGCTTCGCGTGGACCAAGGGTAACAGGGATTCATTTTTATTGTATATATAGATAAGGTTACCATGGTTACCACCGGCGCTTTTTGCCGGCTAGTGTCGACTACAAATACGGCCGTATACTCGACTTATATGTACCTATACTTTTCCGACTAATTGGTAATACATGCAAGGCCGTGAATGTGGCCTTAATCATGCCATCCTCATTATTCAAAGACTATGAACATTACAATAAACAGAATAATGTGAAATTCCAGGTCTGTGCTGTAACAGGCAGAGGGTACACATATGAGCAGGCGTTCAAGCTATCTAACAGATTTGCTGCGAACCTCAGGACGAAGTTCAAGATTCAAGATGGAGACTCAGTCGCAATCATGCTGCCGAATGTACCGGACTACCCTCTTGTAGCTCTGGGTATATTGGCAGCTGGTGGAGTGATAACCAGTATCAATCCAATTTATACTGCACGTGAGTACTTCGATCATAATATACAGGATGCAGGGACATCGACGCGCGAACTGTAACCATGGATTCAGCACATGAGTTTAGACCCACGATTCACGAGTTTTCTCACGATTTACAACTCCTCGTCCTTTTTATTGACATGATAAGAAAAATGTTACAACACTTAAGTAAATCTGCGATCATAACAACAAACGTGTCAATATTACCTGTAGTATCTTATATCTATCGAAGTAATATTGAAAAGAGAGAAAATCATTAATTTAGAAGAGAGAAGCAAGAGGGCTTTGTCTTCCAGTACGACAATGTTTGGGTTGGTAATGCTATTATTTATACACTAGCTGCGCCCCGCGGTTTCACCCGCATAAGTTTCGATCCCGTGGGAATATTGGGATAAAAAGTATTGTATGTCTTAATCCTGGTTATAAACTATCTGTGTGCCAAATTTTATCCAAATCCGTTCAATAGTTTTTGCGTGAAAGAGTAACAAACATCCATCCATTCATACAAACTTTCGCGTTTATAATATTAGTAGGATTTAAAATCATATTTCTACTTTCAGATGAAGTACAGCGCCAATTACAGATGTCACAAGCAAAGATGATAGTAACATTATCAGAGATTGTGCCAACTATTAGGGAAGCTTTGAAGATCGCCAAACTTAACATTCCAATAGTCGTAGTAAAAACAAATGAAAATGCAGCTCCTGAAGGAACAGCTCTATTTAATGAACTAAGCGAAGATATACATACAGACAAGTCTGTTTTGAGACAAGTAAGGAGGAATACAAATGATGTATGCTTCCTGCCATATTCTAGTGGTACTACAGGGTTGCCGAAAGGTGTGGAACTATCGCATAGGAATATTATTGCTAACTGTGAGCAGATTAATGAGCCGCTGATTTCAATACACAATGAGACAACACGTGAGTTGGTGTTATAATTTTAATATAATAATTAAAAAACCTCATTTTAATTTCATCGAATTTTTCGGGACATCGCCAAGCGGTTGGTTGACTCTTCACGTGACCAGAAGGCTAGCCATCCAAAGAATCAGCATTGCCATCCAACGTGGTAATGCTGCCAGCCTTTTGGGCACCTATCCCATTGACAGTGATGCGGACGAATTTTTTGATGCCCAATGAGCTCCTGCCTTTTTCTATATTTTTTCATATTATATTCTTGTATATAGTATTTATTAGTGTTAGTTCGATAATTAAAAAATGTACTTATTAGATATAATACTATCAATGAATATTCCGTTCATTACCTTTTTCATGCGTCGTATCATTTTAACAAATACTTCGAATTTTGTGGGGTAGACATAAGTCATTTAATCCAATTAGACTGAGAATCAGCAGTTTTCGAACTTCAAAATTACATAAGACAGTCCCCCAAAACGCCCACCCTTTACCACTTCCTAGTGCTTTCGCTGGGAAGAAGAAGTGGCGCAACGAACTCCCCAGAATGTCAGTGGTAACAAAAATAGATTAAGCAGAACATATCATGCACAATCAACCTATAATATTCCCACTGCTGGGACACAGGGAGAGGGAGTGGCCCGTAATCCACAACGCGGGCACAGTGTGTGTGACACACTGGGCCCACGTCCGCCCGTGTTTTCGAATTTTTGGTTCTAGGGCATGCCGGTTTCCTTACAATGTTTTCCTTCACCGTTTTGAGCTGAGCTGATGCTGCTCTCTGGCTGCTGCGGGCTTCCTGTTATATTCAAACTCCGTACAACGCTAGGCCAGGTCGAGTTTAAAGTATTACCACCAATGTCTGGTCGGCTCGGGTCGGTCAACGGCTGCTTTTAAAACAACCCTCGCGACCGCTTGAAGGAGTGTATCACGGTCTATCACTGTCAGACCCTCATTTTGTATGCAGCAAGCACTTTATGTCAAATTACTTTAAAGTTTTCTATTCTACCTTTTCCAGCCACTCATCAAGACTCTGTGATGGGCGTGTTGCCATTCTACCACATCTACGCGGCAACAGTTCTTATGTTCCACAAGCTATCCATGGGTGCCAAGCTGGTGGCTTTAGCCAAGTTCCAGTCAGAGTCGTTCCTGAACACTATTGAGAAGCAAAAGACTAACATTCTGTTTGTCGCACCACCTTTGAGTGAGTATTAAATATTGTGTATGGTTTTCAACTTCCTGTAGGCTGTAAAAGTGATTGCATTTATCAATAAAAATCGTGCGCTAGAAGCTCACATTAAATTAGTAACTTTGTGGCGCCAAACACGTAGCCAAATTCTAAGCCGAGTTCCATATATTTATATGCTAAATTGTAGTATTCATTAATTAATTGTAAAACTTGTAAATATTTAATTAGAAATTGGAAAAAACAACCTTTTTTTTAAACCTGGCTAAATTTTATTCTAAGTTACTAACGCGACCTTTTGAGAAAGAGTCATTCTGCGAAAGCGACATTATGAGAAAGAGACATTTTACGACCAGTAGACATTTTGCGAAAGAGACGTTTTGCGACTAAGCCCAGTTAGAGTGACATCGACACGCTAAGAAGGAGAAGTAAATTTGTGTAGTGTTGGGGTCGCCAAGATACAGGCTGTGCCTAGTTTGAGATCCGCTGTCAAACCTGTCTAAGTTTTCTGTTGGTTAGAATTTCAAGCCATTTCGAACGATGCACGCTATAAATAAAAATGAAAATGAAAAAAAGCGAGTGAGACGGACTTATTCTGTTGTTCTCTGGGTGAATTCACAAGAAATGCATTGTTTGTACTAGATGTAAGAAGATAAATGAATAAAATAAAATTGGCCAAAAAGCGCAGAGAAACGAAACCAGTCGATGGATATCGTAAAACAAACACGATACAATCCATATTTGCTGAAGAAATAGCTGTCTCCGAGACTCCATAACATAAACATACTCATACAAAGACACGACTAAATAAACAACGAGTTACTTTTTATGGGTGTGTCTACACACATTTACCCATGGATGTGTGGGCGCAGTTTATTAATAACTTAAGAATCATACGTGAGGCACGCACACACCTCCATACCTACTTTATTTGTTTACTTCAAGTGATTCGCAATTACTTTTGTACAAGGCCACTGTAAACTTGAATGTCCGGATTCTATACGACTTGTACTTTTAAATTGATGGACTGTTGTTTATGAGCGAGAGCCTTCTGCTTTCACTTTGATATTGTTGAAGTTAGTGGCCAGTAGTAATTGGAAGTGTTGGAAGAATATGGAGGAGACTTTTGCCCACCAGGACTGTACAGGCTAGGGGAAAAAAAATTGGCCAGTAATTGGCCGATGGTTACAATGCAATCAGATTAAAGTATTTCTATCTCATGAAGCGACGCTTGCTTTATTTCTGGTTACCAAGTCTACAAACACGCTGTGAATTGTGTGTAAGCGCAGAAGACATGTGACTGTTCCTAAATTACCCTAGGCTGATAAAATTTTCGTTTTTCCTAATTATGTGGAGTTGACAGGAAAATGGGGTAGGTCCCCCTTGCGGGGGAGGACAACACCCCTCCGCCGTACTGTCCTGTAGGGCTCGGCTCCAGACTGGACACCCTTCCACCACACAATATCGTAGTTCTATCGATTCAGGATCAACGTAAAACTATTAGTAAGTCATTGCAATGTAACTCCAATCTTGGTGAGCTAAGGTATAAATCAGAGTGATTGGCGACAGTTTTATCAAACACAGAAATTCAAACTCTACAGACGCGATAGTATCTAGACACGATAAAATAAATTAATAAATCATTTGATGTTTATCTTTGTGGGGTCAACGACCGCTGGTAGTGTTATTACTTGAAGTATAAGTTGAGAAAATATGTTTTCTTTTGTTTTGTGTGTAAACTTTACACAAAAAGAAACAATTTTTTTAAACTGAAGGCCAATTCTTGTACCTAATTTAAAACGTTCAAAATCTAGTCGCAGTCTCATCTCGGCGACAAACAAATTTCAAAAACTTGTTAAAATGTAGGGAAATTAGAGGTAAGACAGATTGAGACAGATCAGACTGTGAACGTTCTTAAAATTACGAGAATGGCCCCTCTGATGTTTCAAGTGACGACTGTAACTGCGGTCCATGACTCACAAAAAAGTCATCAATTTATTTCTTTTCTGTTTTATTAAACTTCACAGATGTGATTGGTATCGATATTTAAACACGATAAAACATTTTCTCATCTCATACTTCAAGTGACGAAACTATCAGCAGTCGTTGACCCCTAAAAATTTAACATTTTTAGGGGTCAACGTTTTTATTTTATCACGTTTAGATATACATAGATACCCATCTCGTTTGCGGAGTTTCGCTAGCTAATTTAATTTGACCCTGTAAATTTATGTTTAACAAGTCCTGTGCCCAATGAGATTTCCCATCGACAACTTCTCAGGAGCCTTAGGGGATGAGTTTCCAAAAAAACGATGATACCACTTACTTTATTTATTAACAGAAGTTTCGACACCAATTTTTACTTCAAAAGTGAAAAACTGCCATACAAACTCTCATCCCCTAATTAACCCTACTCTACTGTAATTTGAAAACATTGTAAAAACCAATTATTTTTAATAGCCGTGGACTTTCGTGCCAGCTCTTCTCCATTTATGATAGACAAATTGTAACCGTGCAGCTAGCTTTTGACGTTTCATATTTATAAGTGCATGTTGGTTTATGTGAAATTTTAATTGAATTTTCAAAAATCCTTCCTTATTGTTCATTTTTGTTAAAGGAACTCTACTCTAGTACGACCATTCACGCTTTTAGACCAAACGGTTTAGGCTGTGCGTTATCTGTCTGTGAATTAATGAATTCAAGATTTTTATTAAGTACTTAAAATCCATTTCAGTTCTCATGATGGGCTCTCACCCAGCTGCCAACGAGAAAACCTTCGAGCATGTGGAATCCGTGTGCAACGGAGCGGCTCCTCTGGCAGCCAGCGATGTCGAAAGATTCTTGCACAGGACTAAGGTACCAAGATTTTTCTCTTTGAAAATATTCTTGTACAGACATCAAGCAACTACAATCTGGCGAATTTCTTTAATAGATTTTCAAATTTATCGCTACAGCATTAGGTTCAGTTTTATTAGGAAAATTTGACAGTTTCGGGTAGCTTGGTGTGCCGGCATTCATACTTCACATAAAACGCAGTCATAAAAAATACGAGTAGTTGCTCGGATTGACATGTTTCAAAAACAAAAGTATGTTTCTACCTCATTGGTCTAGTGGTCAGAAGTGCTACTGCTGAGCATGATATCCCAGGTTAGATTCCCAGGTCGGACAAAGCGTTATTGAGTTTTTCCATGGGAATTTCTTAGTAGCAGCCCGGAATTAGGATTTATTTCGGCGCGGTAAACTCTGCTTGCGAGATGCAGGATTTGCGTGACGACAGCGGTATCTACAACGCAACATGCAAACAACTCATGACTCGTTGTTTGCATGTGGCGTTGTAGATACCGCTACAAGGGCAACAGGCTCGCCTCCAATTACATGGGGTTAAACTTAACTGGTAAAACTTTGCTACTGAGAAACTCCTACTAATAGAACAGCCCAACATTAATTGACGACACGGTTGGCGCAGTGGCTGAGAGATCGACTGCTGCGCTGCGTGTTGCGGGTTCAATTCGCGCACGGAACAAATATTTGTTTTGCCTACAGCCACAGGTTGTTCCGGGTCTGGCTGTTTGTGTATGTGAGTTGAAATTTTTGTAAAAGCACCCACGATACAGTAGTAATTCCTAGTGTGGGGAACGTTTGTTTAAAAAAAAACACAATTTTGCCAGACCTGGGTATCAAATCTAGGACCCCATTCACAACAGACGCTCTCAAGTACTGCGATTCTGGCAACAAGCATTGTGCTAGTCTTTATAAAACACTTGTTCTCCTTTTTCAGCATGAAATCGACTTCAGACAAGGCTATGGTCTAACCGAGACCTCTCCAACAGTCACCATCACTCCCAGAGGACTGAATCGTTACGAAGCAACAGGTCCTCCAGTAGCGAATACAGAACTAAGGATCGTGGACCAGGATCTAAAGAACTTGGGACCAAATGAGGTATGTAAGACTGAAGACAGATCATCTTGGCTAACGCGGTTTTATGTACAGTAGGTCACAGGACAGTGGCAACACTTTGACCTTAGTGTGGATACACACGAGCGGCACGCGTCAACTGCAGAGGCCACTGCAGCCGTCGACAACCGTAGACGCTGTATTTGAGTACGGTGCTTAAATACACGAGCAGCACGTTGTCGACGGCAGCCGCTGCAGTTGACGCGTGCCGCTCGTCCGTATGCACACATAACTGGCCTAGCGTAGTACGGAGTTACAAAATAATAAGCGGTCACCTTATACTGGTTTTGTTTGGTGCGGCCGATCGCCAACAATATTTTTAGGTACCAAAGATATGTGCCTAACGCGAATACGGTATCCATCATTAGTCCTTGGAGTCACTAGCTAGAGATGAACGTGGGAAATTGTGAAATTTGTGCAATTGATAAGGGCTTGATTTCACATCCTATTGAAAAAAATAATTTTGAGAAGAGGCTCGCAGTTTTATCCAAGACGATCTATCTAGTCTTTCTCTTAGTATATTTACCAACTATACAACTGCTGTGAAACAATAGATGCAAACTATTATTGTCATGCAAATGATTACGATGCAGACATCGTACCGATAATATAGTAATCAGTATTCTAGCTATGTATTTGAATTCTTGGCGCTAAAAATAATGGGCCCTCGTACGCCTTCCAAAGGTCCGGAGCCTAGAGAATTATGTCAGACACTTATAATAAAATTGAATTAGAAATTATGGAAGATACATCATGTGGAAGAAAGATATCTTACGGATGATATAATGATGATGGTTAAGATGATGAACATATATTATAAAACAAAGTACGTCACGTCTGTCTGTCTGTCTGAACGCATTTTCATATGGCTTTCACCAATGGTCGGAGGAAGGTGTTATTGAAATTTAGGTTTATAATTTTTTCATTAAGGTTTTGTTAGTTGGCTGAAATATGACGATGATTGTTGAAGAAAAGCTTTCCTGGCATGCGCCGCGTAAACCAATAGAGTTATATGAAAACCCCGGTAAAAATCCCGGCAGACCCAGTAGTACATTCCCGTGGTATGTTTTCCGATATCCACGTGGGCAAAGCCACGGGCAAAAGTTAGTTAATAATCGGTAAAGGAACACTAAATTCTCCCAATTTAAAAACAATATTTTTTTTCCAGATTGGAGAGATCCTCATCCGAGGTCCTCAAGTGATGCGAGGCTACAGAGACAACCCTGAAGCCAACATCGAGTCCTTCACCGCAGATGGCTGGTTCAGGACTGGAGATTTAGCTGTCGCTGATGAAGAAGGAATCATCACTGTTGCTGACAGACTTAAGGAACTTATCAAGGTAAGCTTTGATGGATAAACCCGCCTTATAGACGTTGGTACTGATAATACTGAGCTATTAATGGAGCATGGACCTTGAGAAGGTGACTGCGGCAGACTGGATGCGGAAGGTAGAGGACAGGGTTTTGTGGCACAGTCTGGGTGAGCCTATGTCCAACAGTGGACTGCGATAGGTTGAGTTGATTTAATGAAGCAGGGACTTGTTATGAAACAAAAAGGTGGCATTCTGGCGAGTAAAAAACTTTCAACTTTACATGCCATTATCTCAATTAACTTAGGTTTGGCCCAGTATTGGAGTTTTTAAGGGCTGCTGTTTAACTTGGATTAACTGGCACCAGAGGACTTGGCTTCAGTGTGGGAGATTGATGGAGATATACAGGAAGTGTAGCTCAATCTCTTTCCCACACACACGTTTGAAGTCATATTAAAATAATGTCTACTGTTAGAAGAGTGGTGATAGGCCCCCGAAATCTACGTTCCATGGCAAGACTAATGTTTACGATATGATGATATGATTATACTGGCAGATATCACTGTCCATTACCGCTAACCATAATAAAGAAGACAAACTAGTCGGAAAAAAATATTTTAAACTTATCAAAACTGATCTTTCACAGGTTAAAGGCTTCCAAGTACCTCCAGCGGAACTAGAATCCCTATTACGCGAGCATCCATCAGTCAACGATGCAGCCGTCGTTGGGGTCCCTCATAAGGCCAAAGGCGAAACACCAAGAGCCTTCGTAGTACTCAAGGATGGTCACAAATGTACGGAAAGACAACTTAGCGAGTTTGTTAATGAGAAAGTGGCCGCGTACAAACATGTAGACGACATAACGTTTGTAAGTAGTGTTCCTAAAAGTTCAGCCGGAAAAATACTAAGAAGGGTTTTGAAGGAACGGTACTGTTAGGAGTGAAATGTTAAAGCAGGGTATAAATCAGTCAAGTTGTTTGTTGTAAGTAGTTTTTAAGATCGAGAAATTATATTTTTAGATCACATGGAAATATTTTCTTGAAAATTTGTTATGTTGTAATTTGTAAGTGGTTAATTGTGCAAGGTATTGGAATTTAATTGTTATATATTATGTGTTGAAAATGAAAATAAATTATAATAGTGGTATGTTATTGTACCAGGAAAATATGCAAAGAGGCCTTATTTTGAAAGTCAATATTTGACGACATACAATATTGTTAAGCAGATTTCAGACGCTTCACGTTTTGTTAATTTTTGTCTTTATTTGGTATTTTTCACTCGAAATGAAACATCTGAACTCAAATTGAATCAAAAATAAAACAATAAATCATTAGCGAACCGATCAAATGATGTTGGATTGCGGCACTCTTTTACTCGCCTAGCGAATGATCGAGAAATGAAATGAAAATAGCATATGAACGTTCATTCTTATACAATTTTGTTGGTGTCGTGTGAACGTGGAATGAACCAGAAATGAACATTCAGTCGAGTGAAGCGTCTGTTATCATTTTTAGTAATGAAAATGTAGCATTTTAAGAAAGCATTTCTACTAAAGATTTTTAAAAAGCTTTATAATATGTAAAAATGATACATAACATTGGCTAATTACGTATTATTTCAATGTATATAATAAAATCTAATTATTAATTATGTACTCATTGGATCATGAAATATGTGAATGATGACTGGTACATAGGCACATACATACGACCAAACTTTAATCTTCCAAATTAAACTTTTTTGAATTTTTATTTCGTCTTTTTGTGACGTTTATGTGTATATTTTTTTAATTAAGTAGGTATGTAATCTTTTATTGGTAAAAGAATATAAAACTATTTCATATACTCAAAATGTTTTAATTTCATTTCTTATGTCGCTTCTTATTCATCCCTGAGTTTAAAAATCAAAATATTTTATTTTATTTCACATAAACCTACATGGGCACTTACGAAACGTCAAAAGCTAGATGCACGGCTCCAATTGGTAGCTTTCTATGGAGAACACACGACAAGAAACTACACGGTTACTCTTTTAATCATAATTGGATTTTACAATGTTTTCAAATTACAGTCTGAGTATTTTAGCCATAATATTCTTTTGATAAACACTGCACTGGCACGGCTTGAATTAACTCTAAATTTATGCAGTTATCAAAATACTGATAAGGTGCTTCGAAGCAATACGAGGCATGCGCCGCAAATGATTTTCTAAATGTTTGAAGCCACCGTGCCTTTCCTTAGTATTATTCGTTGATTCGTTGAGCTCCTTTTCCATTATGGTTCGGCACAACACTACCAATGTCGCCCCGCCCCGCCGCGCGCCGACCGGCCAGTGAGTCACAAGCGTCTAGTAACCGCGCACGCGCTTAGCGTACACAAACTCGTGCGCCTCGCGAGCCTTCCATTTTTATGTTACCTAAAGTAATAAGTGCCACACTGTTTTTTCCTATGTACAACATCGTTTTATACCAATATTATACACAGTTTACATGCACAATAGTTGGAGTTTCTTTTGTGTAAAGTACCCCGACTATAACAGTTTCTATTAATTTATAGAATGAACGGGCCACATTCATCTGATAATCGTTAAAAGCAGTCTAAACGCATTCTCTCGCAAAATGTAGATAAATTGAACACAGAAGATTTCCTTCATAACACACACGATTTTGACGATGAGAAGGGACAGGATAGTGGTACATAGATTTCAATATTGATCGATTGAGGGGAAGAAAGAGACGAGAAAAGATGCATGATGCACGACCTGATCCTACCATCGCCCTTTACTACCGGATTACCAGACGTACAGCAGCGTACCATCCACACTTGATTGATATCCCGACCAGTCGTACTCTTCTCTTTTCATCCACGTTTATTTTGCGCACAGCCAAAGTGTAGAACTCTCTGCCGGCGTCTGTGTTCCTTCCCTTCAAAGCAAGAGTGAAGAGGCATCTTCTGGGCATGCTCGTTCTATCATAGACCTCATCCATCGGTTTCCATCAGGTGTGTTCGAGGTCAAGAGCAGGCCCAATTAACAATAAATAAAAAATAAAATTAACAATAAATAAAAAATAAAAGTAACAATAAATAAAAAATAAAATTAACAATAAATAAAAAATAAAATTAACAACAAATAAAAAATAAAATTAACAATAAATAAAAAATAAAATTAACAATAAATAAAAAATAAAATTAACAATAAATAAAAAATAAAATTAACAAAAAATAAAAATATAATTTTGTGTGAGGGATGAGAATGCAGGTAAAGTTACATAACTAACACAAACTGGTACATTTCAAGCATTTTATTGACGTAAACTTCTGCACACAGCTTTCGTTTTACTTACTGTATGCATCTATAAAAGTCACGGTCATCGCATCGTGGCAAAGTAGACAATGAATACATTATAGTGTAGTTATTATGTTCTTACGATGCAGACATGTAAAAAATTGCAGTATTTACAACAATTAGTTTTTTAAACACCTGTTTAATGTCAGTATTATAAAGAAATCTTGATATGAAAAATGTGCATTTTAAATGCAGACTTTATTTATTTAATACGCCAACAGTATACAGCAATATACATTTTACAGTCATTAATAAAAGTTATAGGTATACCACTATGAGGTATATATGACATTCACATAGGTACTCTTCTAAAATTATATGGGTAAAATAAAAAAATAAAAAGTATGAATATAAAAAACAAAACCACTTTGACAGCAGAAAGAAATATACTAAAACAAACATCAAAAATACAGACTCAAAATCTTATCTTTTGCATTAAAAATCTTTTCTTATCTAAAAGCCTTTCATTCTGTATATAAGTATTAGACTTTATCAGTCCAATCTTGGCTTTTCCGTCGGTAAAATCTTCAGCAAAAAGATAACAGCTTTTGGATATTTAATAGCTATGTGATAAACCGACTAACAGCTATTATATAAATCCGTGATAACCTCATGCAATAGTAGACAAATTCACTTGATGAGCAGTGGTGACCCCGTCTTACGTGTGTAGGTCGTGGGTTCGAACTAAGGCTGGCGCTTTACTTTGTGTAAATAATTTTCATCACCACAGCTCTCAAAACGGTGAAGGAAAATATCATGAGCAAACCGGCTTAATGAAACCCGGATCCCCGGCGGCAACCCGGCTTAATGGCTTAATGTCTTAGAACCAGACATTCGAAGACATGTGACATCTACCAACCCGCACTAGGCCCGTGTGGTTGTTTATGCCCCACTCCCTCTCGCAGAGAGTAGGCCTGTGTCCCAGCAGTGGGAACATTATAAGCTGAGCGGATGTAAACAGAATTATAGTTATTATATACATCTGTGATAACTTCCTGCAAAAGTAGACATTCATTCACTTGGTGTTAGTTTACTTCAATGTACAATGAATGTTCCCACTGCTGGGACACAGGCCTCCTATCTTTGAGAGGGAGTGAGCTATAGTTTACTATGCGGGTCCAGTGCGGGTTGGTAGATGTCACATGTCGTCGAATTTTGCTAGGACATGCCAGTTTCCTCACGGTCGACGTTTTCCTATATCAACACATTTTACATATGAGGCAATATTTAAGTGTCATTTTCGTTTCACAAAAACGTTGCTTTTCAACCATTAGGTAAAACAGAATATTGTCTGCAGCGTTTATGGTAATGCATTGTATCATTACCGCCATCTTTACTTGGGAGTCATTGCTGGTGTGATATTTATCAGAACACTATGAGTTCATTAAAATGCCATTAAACAACGCGTTATTTAAAAATTAAGTGTTATCTCATTTTTAACCAACTTTGAAAACTGTATGTGGTCTCAAAAACCTACTCGTCCAGCACGATTTTACTTCTATTTGTTGCTAACTGAGTTTGTAAGAATGCGTCTATATTTTGCAAATTTTGATAATGCTCTCTTAGTAGGTACCTACCTGATATTTTAAAAAACCCATGGCTTTGAATATTGGCCATTTCGTTGCCAAAAATGGTTCAGTAAACGCTATATGAAAATTGTGTATTGCATGCAGAGTGGCAGGGGAGTGGGCCCCCCAGTTGCCCCACCAGTGACTATCTTAATTACCAACTTCCTTTCGTTGCCTCTAACAAAATTATGTTTGTCTTCATTTGTGGTCTTGTGCGTACGTATAAATTTTTTTGCTGAAGACCTAGCTTCATTGATTAATCTATATCTTCTTACATAATTTATAAAATCAAGTCGCTTTTCATGTCTGTTTATTCAACCGGTCAGATCTTTTTAAACTACACAATGGATATTTATGCGGTTTCACCATCATTTAGAGCATTTATTCTAGAAGGTTTATGTATATTTTACCTACTTAAGTACTTAGATAGAGCACACAAACCTAGATGTATTGATATGTCGTCATTACATCCTTCTGCAGCCGGGCGGGTCGTTCTTCATTATTAATTCTAATTAATAATAAACAAGTAACAACAAGACAACAACAACAACAACAAGAGTGTAACACTAGAGTACCAGTGCTTGTGAGTGAAACGTTCGTAGTTTCTTAGCCATGAAAACATAGTATACATATATAGTAAGTTATTTTTTTTTTATGTTGCCCCACACTAGGAATTTCTCTTGTGTAGTGGGCGCGTTTACAGACATATAAACTCACATACACAAACAGCCAGACCCGGAACAACTAATTGTAGGTCGTACAAATATTTATTCCGTGCGGGAATCAAACCCGCGACACGCAGCGCAGCAGTCAATCGCTAAACCACTGCCAACCGGTGCCGTCGTTGTTTAGCAATTATCCCAATCGTCACTCTAAGAAAATTCTCATCAAATTAGGATTGATTTTTCATGTGTGGCGATTATTGGGTACCTACCAGCTGTACGAGTAGTAGTTTTAACTATAATAGTTTGTTTACTGTAGGAACCGCAATTCTTATATTCTTTATAATCTCATTTTTCTTATCAATTATATATTTGGTGATCATGTATATTACTCTTGGACTATCATTTCTCGATCAGCAAGTGTTTGTTTAGACTTTGTTTAGACTTTACACCCAAACAAAGTTCATCCTTCACTCTTATGGGCAACTGATATTAAATTGATATCAGCTATAAAAATACCCATATCAGCTACTATCAACATCATAACATCATTAGAAAACTTTCAGTCTCCGATGAGTGTCATACAAAGACGAACAATGGTAGCCAAAAATTTGTTCACGGTGAATAGAACTTTAAATTCAGTGAAACAGAGCTCAAAATATGCAAGTGTTGTGATTAGAAAACACAGTGTATGGACCCAGGATAGAGTGATCAAATCGCCATTTAAGGATGTGGAAATTCCGAACTATACGTTGTATGATTATGTTTGGCAGAATCTGGACAAATGGCCCGAGAGGACTGCTTCTGTAAGTATTTTTTGCTTCCTAACATATATCTATAAAAAAAAATAAAAAAAAATCTGTATAATTTTATCAAGGCAATACTATAAAACGCAAGAACACCACAGTTAGAGGTTCCACCGCTGTAACTGTGTAATTAACCATGAAAAAGAACGTCATTATCTTCCAGCCAATGTCCCATTTTGCTTGGGGTCGGCGCCACACTATTTCTTCTTCCTTTCTCCTAGTCAGCCGTCACTCTATTATTCTTCGTTCCACGCTGCCTCCAAATCCCTGACGCAATCCATCCATAATTTTTTTTATCTTCCTCTACTTCTCCATTCATCAATATTTATAATCATCACTCTTTTACTCACATCATAAAAAATAATATTACAGACCCCAGACTTGTTACTATGTAGCCTTTTCAATTAGATAGCCCACTGCCGTCCGTCTTAAATTCCCCATAAGGTCGAAAATGATTGAATAATTTTTATTTTTTTTTCGATTGGTTCTAAGCTTGATGTGTTTAAAACTGCTTACATTACGACGTACGTCCGTGCATTTACTTGATTGATCATGCTTGACGAAACGAATGGAAATCATTGCGAATGCTTGAAGCCTTGAACACAGTCTAGGTAGGGAGAGCGGCAACGTAACACCGACACTCCTCTCCCGCCGCGGCCTCTAATCCTCAGCCGCAATGTCTCCCACACGGGGGACATCGCGGCCCACCTCAGGTAGGCTGCGATGTCGCCCAAGCGGCACCGCAACCTACCCGCCGGCCGCTACGTCGTCGGCTTTTCCGCACAGCCTAGACGAGCGGCCGCTCCTCGGGTTCCTCTTAGCTTCACCGTGGCCCAATCCACCACGGCTACTGAGCCCCCCCGCCTCGACAATGCGGGAACCCACCGGGGGGGGGGGGGGGGAACACACCGGGGGGGGGGTTTGTATTTCAACATTATCAACGTCAGTAAAACTGTTGTATAACTCACATTTTCTGGACCGTTGAACCTACTCATGTACGGTCACCAAAGGAGATAAGTAACCAGGGCCGTCGGATATAGTTGAAGTTTGGCAAGAAACCGATGGATGTTTTCGAATGAAATTTAATTTCATCAATAGAAAACAAACAGCTATAACACGCATTTTCGGGTTCAAAGACAGTACAGCGCGCGAGCGCAAGGCTAGCTAAACATCGGCCGAGCGCCGCGCATGCGCGCTTCCCACGCGCCACCGGCGGCGGCGGCGTCCCTCCCGCGTTCCAAGTGACTCGCGCGCCCGTCCCGTCGAGCGCACGTAACGCATTCGCACCGTCCACGGCTCTCGTTCGCTCCCGCCAAAATCTTACTTATGTGAAACTGTAAAGACCATATTGTTGTTGTGTGCTGCATTAAACTGTTTTTCGTGGTTATCATCGTCTTTTACTGGCATTAATTAACACCTTCACGCCATCACACAGTTTATTTATCAAATTAAATTTCATTAAAAAATATCCAACGGTTTCTTACTAAACTTCAACTATATCCGATGCCCTGGTTACTTATCTCTTTTGCCGACTGTACATGTATATTATGATTAATACAACCACAAAGTACCTAGTGCTTGTAAATGTAAATATAATCCATAAAAAAATGTAGTCTTACGTACTTGTTTGCATTAGAGTACATAGTAGCCTTATAAATATGAAACATTATGGATTCTAAAAATCAGAAAGGTAATTCTCGTAATTTCAAGAACGTTCACAGTCTGATCTTAGTGTCAATCTGTCAAAAATACTAATTTTCCTACAATTTTGACAAGTTTTTGACATTTGTTTGTCGCCGAGATGAGACTGCGACTAGATTTTGAATGTTTTAAATTACGAGAATTGGCCTTCTGCAGAGCGATTCTGTTACCATCTCACCATGAAAACTTAGGTGAAGTGAGCGTGGAGTGAGCTGGCATTCCAACTAGTGCTAGGGATTGACACTATTGACAGCTCACTCTAATCTCACTTCACCTAACTTTTCACGGTGAGATTTTTACAGAATCGATCGGCTGATTATTGAACTTGTAATAAACGTAACTTGTGTAAAGCTTCTGTCCGCGACTTCGTGAAGTTTCTTGTTCCCCCGACCCACCGCGTCGAATAGCATCGCCTGCCCGCGCTATGACTTCGTTTTCGCTTAGCGTGGACCAAGGGTAATAGGGATTCATTTTTATATACCTAATAGAAAGGTTACCATGGTTACCACCGGCGCTTTTTGCCGGCTTGTGTCGACTACAAATACGGCCGTATACTCGACTTATACGTACCTATACTATTCCGACTAATTGGTAATACATGCAAGGCCGCGAATGTGGCCTTAATGAGGCCATCAAGGACTATGAACATTACATTAAACAGAATACTGTGAAATTCCAGGTCTGTGCTGTAACAGGCAGAGGGTACACATATGAGCAGGCGTTCAAGCTATCTAACAGATTTGCTGCGAACCTCAGGACGAAGTTCAAGATTCAAGATGGAGACTCCGTCGCAATCATGCTGCCGAATGTACCGGACTACCCCCTGGTAGCTCTGGGTATATTGGCAGCTGGTGGAGTGATAACCAGTATCAATCCAATTTATACTGCCCGTGAGTACTTCGATCATAATATACAGGGTGCAGGGACATCGATGCGCAAACTGTAACCATGGATTCAGCACATGAGTTTAGACCCCATAGCGTATTAAAAAAAAATTATTGGTGATCAGTACATTTTGACCGCGTAGGTATTGCACTTTTCTATGAAACAGAAGATTTTTTTTAATACCCAACGAAAAATTTTGACGCTATGGGGTCTAAACTCATGTGCTGAATCCTTGGTTACCGTTTGCGCGTCGATGTCCCTGCCACCCTGTATTATATCTAGAACCAACATGTAACATAATATCACGCTTGTATTCTCCAAAGGGTTAGACAGAGGTGTATCTATAGCATACCCACACTCCGTCAGTTACTTTTAAGTCCCATGTAATCGAGGGCACGCCTATTGCTAGAACTAAAAATGAAGTTAAAACCAAATTTTTTTGAAACAATATTTAAAAAAAAAAGTGGCCAAAAGATGATCCCAGGAGCTGGATGAAAAATTTGTAGATCGGGTCCGGAGCCTTACTATTCGGCAGGCATATGGTCAACACCATACTGCTAAAGGCTACGATGATGGAGATCTAGAATCCATGTCAGCGATTTTTTTTTTATGTCTAGAATATGTAGACGATACTAAATATTAAATACACAATCCTTATTATTTTGTTTTCCCACGATCTACAACTCCTCGTCCTTTTTATTGACATGATAAGGAAAATGTTACAACACTTAAGTAAATCTGCGATCATAACAACAAACGTGTCAATATTACCTGTAGTATCTTATACCTATCGAAGTAATATTGAAAAGAGAGAAAATCATTAATTTAAAAGAGAGAAGCAAGAGGGCTTTGTCTTCCAGTAGGACAATGTTTGGGTTGGTAATGCTATTATTTATAGACTAGCTGCGCCCCACGGTTTCACCCGCATACGTTTCGATCTCGTGGGAATATCGGGATAAAAAGTATTGTATGTGTTAATCCTGGTTATCTGTGTGCCAAATTTTATCCAAATCCCTCCAATAGTTTTTGCGTGAAAGAGACACAAACATCCATCCATCCATACAAACTTTCGCGTTTATAATATTAGTAGGATTTAAAATCATATCTCTACTTTCAGATGAAGTACAGCGCCAATTACAGATGTCGCAAGCAAAGATGATAGTAACATTATCAGAGATTGTGCCAACTATTAGGGAAGCTTTGAAGATCGCCAAACTTAACATTCCAATAGTCGTAGTAAAAACAAATGAAAATGCAGCTCCTGAAGGAACAGCTCTATTTAATGAACTAAGCGATGATATACATACAGACAAGTCTGTTTTGAGACAAGTAAGGAGGAATACAAATGATGTATGCTTCCTGCCATATTCTAGTGGTACTACAGGGTTGCCGAAAGGTGTGGAACTATCGCATAGGAATATTATTGTTAACTGTGAGCAGATTAATGAGCCGCTGATTTCAATACACAATGAGACAACACGTGAGTTGGTGTTATAATTTTAATATAATAATTAAAAACCCTCATTTTAATTTTATCGAATTTTTCGGGACATCGCCAAGCGGTTGGTTGACTCTTCACGTGACCAGAAGGCTAGCCTATTTTTAGCCCAAAGCATCAGCATTGCCATCCAACGTGGTAATGCTGCCAGCCTTTTGGGCACCTATCCCATTGACAGTGATGCGGACGAATGTTTTAATGCCCAATGAGCTCCTGCCTTTTTCTATATTTTTTCATATTATATACTTGTATATAGTATTTATTAGTGTTATTTCGATAAATAAAAAATGTACTTATTAGATATAATACTATCAATGAATATTCCGTTCATTACCTTTTTCATGCGTTGTATCATTTTAACAAATACTTGGAATTTTGTGAGATAGACATAAATCATTTAATCAAATTAGACTGAGAATCAGCAGTTTTCGAACTTCAAAATTACATAAGACAGTCCCCCAAAACGCCCGCCCTTTACCACTTCCTAGTGCTTTCGCTGGGAAGAAAAAGTGGCGCAACGAACTCCCCAGAACGTCAGTGGTAACAAAAATAGATTAAGCAGAACATATTATCATGCACAATCAACCTATAATATTCCCACTGCTGGGACACAGGGAGAGGGAGTGGCCCGTAATCCACCGCGCGGGCCCAGTATGTGTGACACACTGGGCCCGCGTCCGCCTGTGTTTTCGAATTTTTGGTTCTAGGACATGCCGGTTTCCTTACAATGTTTTCCTTCATCGTTTTGACCTGAGCTGATGCTGCTCTCTAGCTGCTGCTGGCTTTCTATTATATACAAACTCCATACTACGCTAGACCTGGTCGAGTTTAAAGTATTATCACCAATGTCTGGTCGGCTCGGGTCGGTCAACGGCTGCTTTTAAAACAACCCTCGCGACCGCTTGAAGGAGTGTATCACGGTCTATCACTGTCAGACCCTCATTTTGTATGCAGCAAGCACTTTATGTCAAATTACTTTAAAGTTTTCTATTCTACCTTTTCCAGCCACTCATCAAGACTCTGTGATGGGCGTGTTGCCATTCTACCATATCTACGCGGCAACAGTTCTTATGTTCCACAAGCTGTCCATGGGTGCCAAGCTGGTGGCTTTAGCCAAGTTCCAGTCAGAGTCGTTCCTGAACACTATTGAGAAGCAAAAGACTAACATTCTGTTTGTCGCACCACCTTTGAGTGAGTATTAAATATTGTGTATGGTTTTCAACTTCCTGTAGGCTGTACAAGTGATTGCATTTATCAATAAAAATCGTGCGCTAGAAGCTCACATTAAATTAGTAACTTTGTGGCGCCAAACACGTAGCCAAATTCTAAGCCGAGTTCAATATATTTATAATATGCTAAATTGTAGTATTCATAAATAAATTGTAAAACTTGTAAATATTTAATTATAAATTGGAAAAAACAAACTTTTTTTTAAACCTGGCTAAATTTTATTCTAAGTTACTAACGCGACCTTTTGAGAAAGAGTCATTCTGCGAAAGCGACATTATGAGAAAGAGACATTTTACGACCAGTAGACATTTTGCGAAAGAGACGTTTTGCGACTAAGCCCATTTAAAGTGACATCGACACGCTAAGAAGGAGAAGTAAATTTGTGTAGTGTTGGGGTCGCCAAGATACAGGCTGTGCCTAGTTTGGGATCCGCTGTCAAACCTGTCTAAGTTTTCTGTTGGTTAGAATTTCAAGCCATTTCGAACGATGCACGCTATAAATAAAACAGAAAATGAAAAAAAGCGAGTGAGACGGACTTATTCTGTTGTTCTCTGAGTGAATTCACAAGAAATGCAATGTTTGTACTTTGTTATAGATGGACTATTTAAGTTATTATAGGCGCATTTATCGCATTGGGGTAACCCGTAATGGTAGATGTAAGAATATAAATAAATTAAATAAAATTGGCCAAAAAGCGCAGAGAAAACGAAACCAATCGATGGATATCGTAAAACAAACATGACGCAATCAATATTTGCTGAAGAAATAGCTATCTCCGAGACTCCATAACATAAACATACCTACTCATACAAAAACACGACTAAATAAACAAGAGTTACTTTTTATGGGTGTGTCTACACACATTTACACATGAGCACAGTTTATTAATAACTTAAGAATCATACGTGAGGCACGCACACACCTCCATACCTACTTACCTGTTTACTTCAAGTGATTCGTAATTACTTTTGTACAAGGCCACTATACGACATGTACTTTTAAATTGATGGACTGTTGTTTATGAGCGAGAACCTTCTGCTTTCACTTTGATATTGTTGAAGTTAGTGGCCAGTGGTAATTGGAAGTGTTGGAAGAATATGGAGGAGACTTTTGCTCACCAGGACAGTACAGGCTAGGGGAAAAAAAATTGGCCAGTAATTGGCCGATGGTTACAATGCAATCAGATTAAAGTATTTCTATCTCATGAAGCGACACTTGCTTTATTTCTGGTTACCAAGTCTACGAACACGCTGTGAATTGTGTGTAAGCGCAGAAGACATGTGACTGTTCCTAAATTACCCTAGGCTGATAAAATTTTCGTTTTTCCTAATTATGTGGAATTGTCAGGAAAATGGGGTAGGTCCCCCTTGCGGGGGAGGACAACACCCCTCCGCTGTACTGTCCTGTAGGGCTTGGCTCCAGAGTTCCAGACTGGACACCCTTCCACCTATGGTAATGGATTCCCAAGATGCGTTTGCCTTGCTCCAGCTCTCGGTTTCTGTCGCTTCCTGAGGTTAAAATACTGTACACTACACTGTTTTATAACACAAATATCGTAGTTCATCGATTCAGGATCAACAAACTATTAGTAAGTCATTGCAATGTAACTCCAATCTTGGTGAGCTAAGGTATAAATTAGAGTGATTGGCGACAGTTTTATCAAACACACGGCAATTATTCCAATCAGATAAATCCAATCAATAAAAAATTAGAAATTCAAACTCTACAGACGCGATGGTATCTAGTCTAGACACGATAAAATAAATTAATAATTCATTTGATGTTTTTCTTTGTGGGTTCAACGACCGCTGGTAGTGTTGTTACTTGAAGTATTAGTTGAGAAAATATGTTTTCTTCTCTTTTGTGTGTAAAATTTACACAAAAAAACTATTTTTTTAAACTGAAGGCCAATTCTCGTAATTTAAAACGTTCAAAATCTAGTCGCAGTCTCATCTCGGCGACAAACAAATTTCAAAAACTTGTCAAAATTTAGAGAAATTAGAGGTATTTTTGACAGATTGAGACTGAGGTCAGACTTTGAACGTTCTTAAAATAACGAGAATTGCCCCTCAGATGTTTCAACAAGTGACTACTGTAACTGCGGTCCATGACCCACAAAAAAGAGATCAATTTATTTCTTTTCTGTTTTATTAAACTTCACAGATGTGATTGGTATCGACATCTAAGCACGATTAAAAAACAAAATCCATTTCAGTTCTCATGATGGGCTCTCACCCAGCTGCCAACGAGAAAACCTTCGAGCATGTGGAATCCGTGTGCAACGGAGCGGCTCCTCTGGCAGCCAGCGATGTCGAAAGATTCTTGCACAGGACTAAGGTACCAAGATTTTTTCTCTTTCAAAATATTCTTGTACAGACATCAAGCAACTACAATCTGGCGAATTTCTTTAAAAGATTTTCAACTTTATCGCTACAGCATTAGGTTCAAGTTTGATTGGGAAAATTTGACAGTTTCGGGCAGCTTGATGTGCTGGCGTCCGTAATTCACGTAAAACGCCAAATAAAAAATATTTGCTCGGATTTACATGTTTGAAAAAACAAAAGTATGTTTCTACCTCATTGTTCTAGTGGTCAGAAGTGCTACTGCTGAGCATGAGATCCCAGGTTAGATTTCCAGGTCGGGCAAAGTGTTATTGAGTTTTTCCATGGGAATTTCTTAGTAGCAGCCCGGAATTAGGATTTGTGTCCAGTTGACGGCAACCGGCTCGCCTCCTATTACATGGAGTTATGTTTAAACATAACTGGCAAAACTTCGCTACTGAGAAACTCCTACTAATAGAACAGCCAAACATTATTTGACGACACGATTGGCGCAGCGGCTGAGCGATCGACTGCTGCGCTGCGTGTTGCGGGTTCAATTCCCGCACGGAACAAATATTTGTTTTGCCTACAGGTTGTACCGGGTCTGGCTGTTTGTGTATGTGAGTTTCAATGTTTGTAAACTCACCCACGATACAGGAGTAATTCCTAATGTGGGGAACGTTTATTAAAAAAAAAAAACAATTTTGCCCGACCTGGGTATCAAATCTAGGACCCCATTCACAACAGATGCTCTCAAGTACTGCGATTCTGGCAACAAGCATTGTGATAGTCTTTATAAAACACTTGTTCTCCTTTTTCAGCATGACATCGACTTCAGACAACGCTATGGTCTAACCGAGGCCTCTCCAACAGTCACTGTCACTCCCAGAGGACTGAATCGTTACGAAGCAACAGGTCCTCCAGTAGCGAATACAGAACTAAGGATCGTGGACCAGGATCTAAAGAACTTGGGACCAAATGAGGTATGTAAAACTGAAGACAGATCATCTTGGCTAACGCGGTTTTACAGTAGGTCACAAGACAGTGGCACCACTTTGACCTTAATGTGCATACACACGAGCGGCACGCGTCAACTGCAGAGGCAACTGCAGCCGTCGACAACCGTAGACGCCCGCTGTCGACGCGTCGTCAGCGGCTGACGTACGTCGGCGGCTGTATTTGAGTACGGTGCTTAAATACACGAGCAGCACGTTGTCGACGGCAGCCGCTGCAGTTGACGCGTGCCGCTCGTCCGTATGCACACATAACTGGCCTAGCGTAGTACGGAGTTACAAAATAATAAGCGGTCACCTTATACTGGTTTTGTTTGGTGCGGCCGATCGCCAACAATATTTTTAGGTACCAAAGATATGTGCCTAACGTGAATACGGTATACATTATTAGACCTTCGAGTCACTAGCTAGAGATGAACGCGGGAAATTGTGAAATTGATAAGGGCTTCATTTCACATCCTATTGAAAAAAAATAATTTTGAGAAGAGGCTCGCAGTTTTATCCAAGACAATCTATCTAGTCTTTCTCTTAGTATATTTACCAACTATACAGTCATAACAACTGCTGTGAAACAATAGATGCTAACTATTATTGTCATGCAAATGATTACGATGTAGACATCGTACCGATAATATAGTAATCAATATTCTAGCTATGTATTTGAATTCTTGGCGCTAAAAATAATACCAGCTTGGATTATGAATAAAAAAAAAAGCATAAAGGACAATGCTCATGGATGTATGGAATCCCGTACCATGCTGCATCAAAGTCAAACTTTGTTTTTATAGACTACTACTAATAATACTAGCAAAAATATAAACTTAAATTGATCAGGCAGGGGATGGTCAGGGGGATGATGTAGGGGATGAGGGGAAGAACTATGTAGTCCTTTCATAGTTCTAGGTAACCAATCCACTATAGCTACCCAAACCCATAATCCAATATGTTTTGTTTCCATGTTCTGCAATAGTCCTGCACCAACCGGGGTTTGTTCTTGGGTGCACTTTCATAGTGCATACAGGGATAATCGTCGGTTGGTGCCCTCAACACTTAAAAACGCCTAAGGGGCCTCTGCGAGTTGGCTTTGGCCCCTCGTACGCCTTCCAAAGGTCCGGAACCCCAGGGTGCCGAGAGAATTATGTCAGACACTTATAATAACATTTAATTAGAAATTATGGAAGATACATCATGTGGAAGAAAGATATCTTACGGATGATATAATGATGATGGTTATGATGATGAACATATTATAAAACAAAGTACGCCACGTCTGTCTGTCTGTCTGATCTGAACGCGTCCGAACGCATTTTCATACGGCTTTCACCAATGGTCGGAGGAAGGTGTTATTGAAATTTAGGTTTATAATTTTTTTATTAAGGTTTTGTTAATTGGCTGAAATATGACGATGATAGTTGAAGAAAAGCTTTCCTGGCATGCGCCGCGTAAACCAATAGAGTTATATGAAAACCCCGGTAAAAATCCCGGTAGACCCAGTAGTACATTCCCGTGGTATGTTTTCCGATATCCACGTGGGCAAAGCCACGGGCAAAAGCTAGTTAATAATCGGTAAAGGAACACTAAATTCTCCCAATTTAAAAACAATATTTTTTTTTCCAGATCGGAGAGATCCTCATCCGAGGTCCTCAAGTGATGCGAGGCTATAGAGACAACCCTGAAGCCAACATCGAGTCCTTCACCGCAGATGGCTGGTTCAGAACTGGAGATTTGGCTGTCGCTGATGAAGAAGGACTCATCACTGTTGTTGACAGACTTAAGGAACTTATCAAGGTAAGTTTTGATGCATAAACCCGCCTTATAGACGTTGGTACTGATAATACTGAGCTATTAATGGAGCATGGACCTTGAGAAGGTGACTGGGACAGACTGGATGCGGAAGGTAGAGGACCGGGTTTTGTGGCACAGTCTGGGTGAGCCTATGTCCAACAGCGGACTGTGATAGGTTTTTTTTTTTTTTGTGGATGGGAAATCATCAAATGACCCCTCCCGCTCTGGGTGGAGCGGAAGGGAGTGTCAGACTTTTACTGACTAAAACCCACCCGTGTTCCTTCCTTAGCCCTTTCTGTTCCTGGGCAGCGGTTAACCTCTCGGATGATCCCGCCGCCCTGGCAGGCTTCGGCCCTGTCGGGCCCCGTCCTCTGCTGACATCTCTTTGAGGCGCGCGTGGAACACAACGCGCCGTCCGGCACGGGCCTGGTCCTGATCGGACGGTGAGCTACCCATTACTCACCGCCCGCAGGCCCGCGCCTACGCTGGCCGGGAGTCGTCACGCGGCTCCCGACGCCCGGAGCGTCTCCCGCGGCGGCTGAGGCGTGAGGTTCTTTCCCTCAGCCTCCCCGCCACCTCCTTCGCTAGCATGACTGCTTCGCAGAAGGAGGTGACTGCCTCCCACTCCCTCTCGCCCCGGACCATGGCTTGCACCAGGGCCGGACGCGAGAGGTCGCCGCCGTTGCCGATCGCCTCTACGAGGACACGGCGGGGCGACTGCGATAGGTTGAGTTGATTTAATGAAGCAGGGACTTGTTATGAAACAAATAGGTGGCATTCTGGCGAGTAAAAACTTTCATCTTTACATGCCATTATCTCAATTAACTTAGGTTTGGCCCAGTATTGGAATTTTTAAGGGCTGCTGTTTAACTTGGATTGACTGGCACCAGAGGACTTGGCTTCAGTGTGGGAGAGAGATAGAGATATACATTACGTGTAGCTCAATCTCTTTCCCACACACACATTTGAAGTCATATTAAAATAATGTCTACTGTTAGAAGAGTGGTGATAGGCCCCCGAAATCTACGATCCATGGCAAGACTAATGTTTACGATATGATTATATGATTATACTGGCAGATATCACTGTCCATTACCGCTAACCATACTAAAGAAGACAACCTAGTCAGATTTTTTTTTTTTAACTTATCAAAACTGATCTTTCTCAGGTTAAAGGCTTCCAAGTACCTCCAGCGGAACTAGAATCCCTATTACGCCAGCATCCATCAGTCAACGATGCAGCCGTCGTTGGGGTCCCTCATAAGGCCAAAGGCGAAACACCAAGAGCCTTCGTAGTACTCAAGGATGGTCACAAATGTACGGAAAGACAACTTAGCGAGTTTGTTAATGAGAAAGTGGCCGCGTACAAACATGTACACGACATAACGTTTGTAAGTAGTGTTCCTAAAAGTTCAGCCGGAAAAATACTAAGAAGGGTTTTGAAGGAACGATACTGTTAGGAGTCAAATGTTAAAGCAGGGTATAAATCAGTCAAGTTGTTTGTTGCAAGTAGTTTTTAAGATCGAGAAATTATATTTTTAGATCACATGGAAATATTTTCTTGAAAATTTGTTATGTTGTAATTTGTAAGTGGTTAATTGTGCAAGGTATTGGAATTTAATTGTTATATATTATGTGTTCAAAATGAAAATAAATTAAAATAGTGGTATGTTATTGTACCAGGAAAATATGTAAAGAGGCCTTATTTTGAAAGTCAATATTTGACGACATACAATATTGTTAAGCAGATTTCAGACGCTTCACGTTTTGTTAATTTTTGTGTTTATTTGGTATTTTTCACTCGAAATGATGACATCTGAACTCAAATTGAATCAAAAGTAAAACAATAACTCATTAGCGAACCGATCAAATGATGTTGGATTGCGGCACTCTTTTACTCGCCTAGCGAATGATCGAGAAATGAAATGAAAAGAGCAGATGAACGTTCATTCTTATACAATTTTGTTGGTGTCGTGTGAACGTGGAATGAACCAGAAATGTACATTCAGTCGAGTGAAGCGTCTGTTATCATTTTTAGTAATGAAAATGTAGCATTTTAAGAAAGCATTTCTACTAAAGATTTTTAAAAAGCTTTATAATATGTAAAAATGATACATAACATTGGCTAAAACCCACATTACGTATTATTTCAATGTATATAATAAAATCTAATTATTAATTATGTACTCATTGGATCATAAAATATGTGAAAGATGACTGGTACATACGACCAAACTTTAATCTTCCAAATTAAACCTTTTTGAATTTTTATTTCGTCTTTTTGTGACGTTTATAGTGTATATTTTTTAATTAAGTAAGTATGTAATCTTTTATTGGTAAAAGAATATAAAACTATTTCATATACTCAAAATGTTTTAATTTCATTTCTTATGTCGCTTCTTTTTCATCCCTGAGTTTTAAAAATCAAAATATTTTATTTTATTTCACATAAACCTACATGGGCACTTACGAAACGTCAAAAGCTAGATGCACGGCTCCAATTGGTAGCTTTCTATGGAGAACACACGACAAGAAACTACACGGTTACTCTTTTAATCATAATTGGATTTTACAATGTTTTCAAATTGCAGTGTGAGTATTTTAGTCATAATATTCTTTTGATAAACACTGCACTGGCACGGCTTGAATTAACTCTAAATTTATGCAGTTATCAAAAATACTGATAAGGTGCTTCGAAGCAATACGAGGCATGCGCCGCAAATGATTTTCTAAATGTTTGATGCCACCGTGCCTTTCCTTAGTATTATTGTTCGTTGAGTCGTTAAGCTCCTTTTCCATTATACATAATATAGACGTTAATCTACATGGTCCAACTATGATCTGACCAAGATCTGAACTTTAAAAGAGACTCTGAGGTCTGAGTTTGTTTCGATGTTTCTGCTCAGAGAAAGAAGGTAGGAAACGTCGACCTCATCTAATTTTCAAAATATAATTGAAATGTGAAGACTGTGAACGTTCTTAAAATTACGAGAATTTCCCCTCTGATCTCAGTCTCAATCTGTCAAAAATACCTTTAATATCCTTATATTGATTGTTGCTGAAATGAGACTGCGACTAGATTTTGAACGTTTTTGATTACGGGAACTGGCCTTCAGACTGTGAACGTTCTTAAAATAACGAAAATTGCCCCTCAGGTGTTGTAACACCTGAGGGGCAATTCTCCAGCCAACCGCAAGTGGTGTACCACTTGCGGTTTTTTTAATTCGTTTCTTTTAGTCTGTTTATATAAACAGACTAAAAGAAACGAAAAGAAACACATAATTGTGTGTAGTACATGAATGGTTAAACAAACAATAAAATAAGAAGTCATTAAATAAGTTAAACTTCTGTTATGTTTCTGTTAATTGTCTATGTGAATAAATTAGTTCACTGTTCAATGTTGGGTGCTAGAAGACGCTTGACGCCGACTTCGTGCACACCTCTCGTAGGCAAACAGATAATATTTTTTATTAAAAATAATTTAATTTTAAAGTAAAATGTCTTCAAAAATATTTCGTTTTAAACCTCGTTTTAGGAGTTCAAGTGTGTGTGTTAAAGAAAAAAGTGTATGGAGTAGTGATAGGTTGGTTTCTTCTCCTTTTAAGGATATTGAGATTCCCAAGTTAACTGTGGACCAGTATATGTTTAGAAATTTGGATCAATGGGCCAACAAAACTGCTGTGGTAAGTACCTATCTTCTGTTTTTCGATCTACGACTAGGAGAACTCGTTTTAAAAACTAATAAACAAATTCAAGGTTGGACAGGTCTATTAAACTCACTTTGTAACTATGTATATCTGCTAGTTAGCTTTTAATTAAATCGCTGTTTGTAATAATATTAGATAATGTTTAAAAAAAGGAATCGTAAGGGGGTTTGCAGTGGCTTTTTGGCATTTCTTATGACTAAAAAATCTTATGAAGTAGCTGCAGAATTACCCATACGAAACGATAGAAATCCTACTGATCCTTCTAATATTATAAACGTGACAGTTTGTATGGATAGGTGGATGGATGGATGTTTGTTACTCTTTCACGCAAAAAATACTGAACGGATTTGGATAAAATTTGGCACACAGATGGTTTATAAACAGGATTAACATATAGGATACTTTGTATCTCGACATTCCCACGGGATCGAAACTTATGCGGTTGAAACTGCGGGGCGCAGCTAGTTCATGTATATACATACTAGCTGTGCCCCGCAGTTTCACCCGCAAAAGTTTCGATCGTTTCATCCATCCATTCATACAAACTTTCGCGTTTATAATATTAGTAGGTATAAATATTATATGAAATATAGCGTATTTTATTACAAATATACCTACCGATATATTTTACTATCTGTTTTTAATGCCTGATAATGGTTCAATCATAGTTTCAAAGTTCAGTAAACTTGAAACGAGTTTGTATATTTTTAGGCTTGCTGATACCAATATGAGTGATAACATAACAGTCTCAAGTAAAAGAAAAGGAAAGAAAAACCGTTTATTTGCGGCAAATATAAAAAGAACACATGTAAACACAAAAACAAAATAGTTGGGTATTTAGTATACAAAACGTCAAAGGGCAGTCGTTGCCTGCATTTTAATGATGTATACGGTCAAACGCACAACCAGTAGAATTAACTAATCGAAAATCGCACTTACAGTTCGTTCACAGTTATTTTACCTGTGACAGCAGCAACGGAACAGCAACCTTGTTTAAATGAGAATAAAGGTCACAATGATTTTGACAGACCTGTTAGTGGGAGCAACTCAACAGCAACCTTATTAGAATGAAAATAAAGATTACTGTGATTCGGACAGTGATGCAAAAATTAGAGGTAAAATAACTGTGTTCGGACTGTATATACCCCTGCAATATAAAGGCGCTGTCAAAGCCAAGCAAATCTACGAAACAAAAGAAGTAGGTACAAGGTTCATTTGTTGCGTGACCACAATTGAATCTAACCCTGCAATCTTGTTTTGGCAATACAATTTTTGTGACATTTTCACAAATGTTTACCAACAACGCTCCCCTGTCAATGTCATTCAGGCGCCAAGAAATCCTTATAGCATTCTACCTACCTATGTAGGCATCGCAGCAAGTTGCGTGTGAGTTTATGTATGTAGTAGGTACCTATCATACCTACAGCGAAACAATCCTTTTTCTAGGTCTGTGGACATACAAACAGAAGTTACACGTACGAGCAAGTATACAAGAAATCAAGAATATTTGCCGCGAATTTGAGAAAAAAGTTCAAATTAAAAGATGGTGACACTATCGCCATTTTGTTACCGAATGTTCCAGAGTTCCCAATTATCACCTTTGGAATACTCGCTGCCGGTGGCGTGGTATCGACTTTTAACCCTATTTATACTCCGTGTAAGTTCTTTTTTATGTTCTCAATATAGGCAAACAGATACTTGCGATGTCTGTAGCCGTGAACTGGGGGTCTACTCCGAAGTGCAAAATGCGAATGTTCAGATCGGACCGACACATGGCCGAACCGAATATTATTGAAAAATGCGAAAAAAGTTCGGATCGGCTCAGTTGGGTCGGGACCATAGTCAATATTCGAAAGAGTGTAGGAGTGTAGGATCGGAACCGACCGAACCAAATAGTAACTTCGTAGCACGAAACGGCCGAACATTCGGCCGATACTACTTCAGAGTAGAGGCAGGTAGAGCTTAGATGCAAGAACTGGAACTAGAAACAGAAACCGTTAACATATCTCGAATTAAATTTTCAGATGAAATAGAAAGACAAATCCTTCTATCAGATACAACACTCATCATCACAAATGAAGACTTAGTACCAACAGCGAAAGAAGCACTTAAACTTGCAAAGAAAGAGTTTCCAATAATATCCCTGAACATGACCCAAAGTTTACCAGACGGAACTGTTTCTTACAAAGAATTAGTTGAAGACAACCACACAGACCTAAGTGTGCTGAGTGACGTTAGAAGAAATTATGATGACGTAGCGTTTTTGCCATATTCTAGTGGTACCACAGGACTTCCAAAAGGAGTGCAGTTGACTAATAGGAATGTTATATCGAATTGCGAACAACAGAATACGGAGCTTAGACAATATGAGTACACTACTGGTAAGTTTTAAGTAAGTATATTTATAGACCTGACGGAGAAGGTATGTGTCTAGAAAGAAGAAAGAAAGAAAAATATTTTATTCTGCACAAACAAAACGCACGATTACAAATAAAAAAAGACATAAGATACACATAGTCAAAACACTCGTACTCACACATAAAAATGTTGACACTTTTGTCTATTGCTTGATGTCAGGACCAGGAGCCAATGACAACTCATATTGATTGACATTGACAATTTTACAATACAGATATTGGCAGATGACCACAAAACAATAACAATCATAACAAATACAAGAATGCCAATTGCAGAGTGGCGAAATAACAAGTATAACTACTGTCTCTCGTTATCATGAGCTATATTTTAATTACTGTGGGCGTGCTATGGATAGTGTTGTTATTGCGCAATAGAAAAACGGTTTGCAATTCAAATCAGATTATAATTTACGTACAGGTTAGGTTAGTCACTTTCGCGAACCACGCACTGTAGGTACACAACTTAACGATACGGAACGAGAGAGTTTCTGAGCACCATGGTGTCCGTACGATGTCCAATGTTTAAGAGAGCTCTGCTCCACGCCGCTCTTGTAGCTGTAGTTCCCCTCCACCCCCACGAACTCAGGGTACACACTGTCGAGCGGCACCAGATGGCGCCAGCGTCCCGATTCCCGAACCAATGACTCCGACAGACCTATGTTACGGTACTTGATCGAACATCTTCATTTTAATATTTTGGCAGATTTGTATGACTTTTAACCTACGTGAGCTGCGGTAGCCCATTGGTAACGGCCCCGACGTATACGAGTCCTATGGTACCCAGCCAGGTGCTTTACTTTGTATTATTTTTGAGAGCAGGGGGGATGAAATACATCACCACTGCTCTCAAAACGGTGAAGGAAAACATCGTGATGAAACCAGCATGTCTTGGAACCAAAAAAAAAGAAAAAAACAAGATGGCGGCGTGGCGTTAGTTCAAATTTAAAAAATAACGTAGCGCTAATACCTACATAAATTTGGATCACCATTAGGGTAAACCCAAAAAGCGATAGCTGGATTAAGTTAAAGATGATATAACTAGAAGCCTCTTTCTATAAGTACAGACGCTAGCTGGCACATCAAGCTACTACAATCTGTCAAATGTCTTTAATAGATTTTCAACTTTTTAACTAAAGCATTAAGGTGCAAGGTTGATTGGGAAAATTTGACAGTTTCGGGTAGCTTGCCCTGCTGGCACTGTAGATAAAATATCATCTCACGAATTGGTGACTAATTTCAAAGAGGCGAGCTAATTACCATTTATCATTACTTACTTTTACAAATTCGCTCGAATTCGAATGAAAGTTTATGTTTGTTTTGTACATTATTTTCATTTATACATTCCAGAATCACATCAAGACAGTACATTAGTAGTACTACCCATGTTCCACTCCTATGGTCTTAGCATCTGTATGCTGCACAAGATGTCTGTTGGCTTGAAGCTGGTGACCCTGCCGAAGTTCCAACCAGACATGTTCCTGGACACATTACTGACACAGAAGCTGCAGTTGCTGTATTTGGCACCGCCTATGGGTAATTTGTTTTATTTTTTATTTTTATTTGGTAGAATAGACTGGTACAGGTATTTTTAGGCTCTCGGATGAAGTTGACAGGGGGGCGCTGTAGGTAAAACATTTTGCAATTGTTTTGTGAAATGTATTAAAAAAACAAGATGGTGGCGTTAGTTCCGAATTTGGCCACGCGCCACGCCACTATTCATCGATAGCCATCTGATAGGAAATTGACAGTCAATTTCGGGTCTTAATAACATTCATTAACTTCTTTGTAGAGGCTCAGACCTGCTCTCTGTGAGAGGGAGAGAGCCCGTAATCCACCACGCGGACCCTGTGCGGGTTGTTGGAATTCTTCCAAAAAAGTTTGCTGCACCCCGCCGTCCTAACCAAAAAGATCGTTCTCGCAAATCCGCAATCGTCGCGTTCATTTGTTCGAATGCGTCCTCTGACGACGAAAACTTAGTTGGAGTGAGCGTGGAGTGAACTGTCATTCCAACTCAAAGACATTAAATTATTTACTTGTACCTATCTTAAATCTCTTTGTTCCAACTAATCCTAGGGATTGACACTATTGACAGCTTACTCTAAGCTCACTTCACCAAAATTTTCACGGTGAGATTTTTACAGAATCGATCGGCTGGTTCGCCGAACAAAATGACGCGACTATCGCATACCTGCACGACTATGGCGTTGGTTAGGACGGGACCTCAAGCGATTTTGTACCGTGTTCGGTACAACTATTGAAAGCCAACTTGACTTACCTATACCTATGTAAATTGCCCTGTTAGGGTATTGGTAATTGGTATTGGTATGGACCCTGCCAAGCATATAGTCTTATGACAGTTGCGAGCGCGGATGATAAAGGCCGGCGGCGCCTTTTGCCCAGAATGTTATCAATTTATAAATATTATGTTTATATACTTGGTACTGTGTATTTATTTTGATATGCATTTCTTATTCTGTCTCGCATAGGTCGCAGCATTATGCTGAGCGATGGCCGGTTTGTGCGGATGCGACGTACTATATGTTCCCTCAACTTGTTCTTTTTTGTGTTCGTCCTCTGGGTCATGTTTACCGCAAATAAACGTATTTTCTATTTCTTTCTACGAGTAAGTTGCTGTAGTTGTAACCCAATTGCGATGAAGCCATTCATTTTGATGAATGTGAGAATACTAGTTTTGTCATTTGGTTTCTTTTATTTTCAGTGTTGTTCCTTGGATCGTATCCTCAAGTGACTGCGAAGCACTTAGAGCACGTCTCCACCGTGGTATCAGGAGCGGCACCTTTACCTTCTGCAGACATCAATAGGCTATTTGAAAAGGCACAGGTACATACTTGAAAAAAAAAATTCAGCTTCAACACGATCGAACCATTTAAGTAAACCTGTTGAGGTATTCACAACATGGCGACTGCTTGATGAATATTATGTAGGTACAATCGCAAGCATACACTTACGCAAAATACAAAAGCGAATTTCTCGTGAAAGAAAGATTCAAACTTTGAGAAAAAATCTATTCCATAATTCATAATATGGTTTCGACAATACTATATTATGTCGATCCATACTATAAGAGAAACTTAATTGCATTTTAATCTTGAGTAAATCAAACGTATGTGTTTGTGACTGTATGTACAGTAGGTACACATACCTTACTATTGATGATACACGCGATCGGAACTCGTATAATGCTGTAGTAATAACTAGATGTCGAGCGAGAGATCGATTAATCGAATAATCTAATTTATGGGTCAATAAAATAGTTATTTTTTTAAATAGATCATAAGCATCGATCTCAGACACTCGAAAATCGTGTTTTGATTAAAAAAAAAAAAATCTCAAGATTTCTAGACTTCGATGGTTTCCTTTTAGGAAGAATATTGAACGTGGGCGAAGCAAAAGGTTCACATAATATTATGTAAGAATCGTAGCTGGTTTCTGCCTACTCCCGTGGAGAAAAAAGCGTGAATTCTCGCTGGAACCTGTCCAAATAAGTCATTTGGACTGAATAGTCGCCATTTATCTTATTACAGCGGTTAATCTTGCACTTGCTACTGTAGCTACTGTTCATTATGAGGTAATTAAACCGGTCAAGTCGGACAGTGCAAGGACGGAACCACTAACCAGTTAATATGTGTGTCCTTTACTGTTTCTAATGCCTAACCAAAGCGATTGGTCGCGTGAATACCCGATTGTCGCGTTCATAATTTTTTTATTTTTTTTAATAAAAACGTTGCCCCACACTAGGAATTACACCTGTATCGTGGGTGCGTTAACATACATTTAAACTCACATAGACAAACAGCCAGACCCGGAACAAAAACGTACAAACCTGTAGGCAATACAAATATTTGTTCCGTGCGGGAATCGAACCCGGGACACGCAGCGCAGCAGTCGATCGCTCAGCCACTGCACTAACCGTGTCGTCGTTTTATAATGTCACTCATTGGTTCTGAAAACCTGAAGGCATCTTCTGTCAGCGCGACGACGCGTTTGAGTTCGCCGAACAAAATGAATGCGAGGCGAGGCGAGGATTTCGCGACACTTGACCGTCCGTCAAGTTTAGTGTTCGCGCGAAAATCGGTTTCTAGCTTTATTCTAGCCACTAACATTTTCTCTTCCATTTTCCAGCGAGATATCCAGTTCTGCCAAGGTTATGGCATGACAGAGACATCTCCTCTGCTCAGTCTAAGCCCACCGGGTCAGAAGACGTACGAGGACGTTGGGTATGCACTGCCGAACATAACGATGAAGATTGTGGATGGAAATACGAAGAGTTTGGGACCCGGCGAGGTGAGGTTTCAGTTTTTTGTCCATTTCATGTTGATTGTTGAGTTAATTTGCCTTATAATGTTTTTGTATGCTTTTATGTTAGCCTACGCTGTCCCACTCCTGGGCAAAGGCCTCCCTCCACTCCTTCCATCTTCCGCGAGCCCGCGCGTCCTCCTTCCAGTTTTGACGGAACCTATCCAGCTCGTCCCGCCTTCTCCTACGTGGTCTGCCGCGACCTTGCCTCGCTGTCTCAGGGCATCAATTCTGTGCTATTTTGGCCCACAGTTTGTCCGGCATACGGCAGACATGTCCTGCCCAGTCCCATTTCAGTTGGGCAGCCTTTTGAGCCACGTCAGCTATCGTTTGTTTTGGAGCGCAGTATTGTGTTTCGAACACGATCCGTTAACTTAACCATTGCTCCTTGGCAGACCTTGAGTTTGCACTTCTGGATGTTAGTCAAAGACCAAGTTTTGGCACTATAGGTATGCTTATGGGATGGAAACAATATCCTACACCCTTGCAGCTATGGAAATATGTATCAACATCATGATCAGCCTACATCAGTCCACTGGACATAGTCATCTCCCAATGTACGCTATTCAACTCGATTTTCGGCAATTCTCATCATGTAACCGAAATATGTATATTTCGGTTATTTTAATCCAAATGAAAAGTCATTTATTCAAATTAGGCTGAGAATCGGCACTTTTTGAACGTCAAAATTACAAAAGACAGTCCCCCAAAAACGCCCGCCCTTCAATCTAAAAAGGATAGATGGATGGACGAAATGAAGAAGGTGGCTGGGGTAGACTGGATGCGGAAGGCGGAGGACAGGGTGTTGTGGCGCAGCTTGGGAGAGGCCTATGTCCAGCAGTGGACTGCGTTAAGCTGGGTTGAATCTAAAAAGGTTTTCTGGTAATGGACTTACGATCTGGACTGTATGTCTTAATTGCGTGCGCGTCGCTGTTCTTCAATTTCAGTATTACGCATTCTTTTAAATTAGGCATTTGCCTTATTATTATTTTTTTTGGTACATTTATAGCGTAAAGTAATCGCACATCAGTGGTACCACCACTGGTGTGCCATTGACAGCGCCTGTATGTCAAAGGTACATTATTTTTATCTCACGAAGCGACGCGCGCTTTACTTGCGGTAAATAAGCTTTGAATGTGTGGGTGTAAGGAGCTCTCGGTACCGTCCGAGATACGGGTGAAGTCGGAAGTGAGTGTGTGTGTGTATTATGTCCTGACGCTACTTGTCTTCACAACACAAACAATCTGTGAATGTGTGCATTCACAGCGTGTTTGTACACTTAGTTACCACAAGAAAAGCGGGCGTCGCTTCATGAGATAAAAATACTGTAATTTTCTTAGTGCAAGTGTACTGATCTGCGGTTGACTGTACAATCGTATGCGGCTTTGGGTCGTTGCCCATATTTTGCTGTACCTATCAATAATTTTTCCCTCCAACTCCATTGATAAACATTTTCCATAATTACCATGGAACATTATTCTGTTTCAGGTAGGCGAACTCCTGGTGAAAGGCCCAAATGTGATGAAAGGATACTTGAAGAACCCTCAGGCCAATAGCGAGGTGTTTGTGGAAGAGTGGCTCAGAACTGGTGACCTGGCGAAGATAGATAAAACTGGACTCATCACGATATCTGATAGGCTCAAAGAACTAATCAAGGTAAATTTTGTTCTGTAACTTAATTATTATCTTCACTAAAATTCAAAAGGCGACTGAAGAATAAAAATTCACTCAATCAACATAAAATCTATGAACTCAGACTCCCGCAATCTTCTGCTGGCAATGCAAACAACAAAACCGGGCACACAAAAAAAAAAAAATGAAATACCTTCACTCCTAAACGCGAATTTGTGAACAAACCAAACCTATTCTATGGGTTTGTTTTTTTTTATTAAAATATGAAAATATTTTGTATTAAATAGGCTGCTAATCGATCGTCGATCGCTGAACGTATCTGGGATCATTGTCCTCTCGATCGACGTCTTTCTACCGAAATCTAGGTTTAAACCCAGGACTACATAAAATATACAATATGGAACAATTATTATACTGATACAAAAACGCATACGGTTAGACTACAAGTTGATGATATGACGGAGATCAATAAATTATGGAAAAGCGCCTGTATAAAATATGTTTAGAGATCGACTTGTTACAACTATTAAAATTTTGGTAGGCGTTTAAACATAGCATGATTAAAATCGCTCGATAAAAAATCAATTTCCTGGTAAGCATTCATAATTAAATATTTATATTCCTAATAATTATAATATAGCCAGGTGTTTGTAACGACTAATTTATATTATTATATTATTTTTAATAATTAAAAATTGATTCAATGAGCTTACGTTATTTGTTGTTTCTGTACCTATGATTAATAATTGAGTCTATCTTTATTTTCACAAATAGAATAGAACTGATTCATAAAGTTATTCCGTCTAATAATGATTGAGATGTTTTAATCCGTTTTACTACATTGTCAGCCATTTATATGAATGCGGTTTTCAAATATCACCACCATCAACGTTGCGTCCATGTCACAATTTATTTGAGTTCGGCGCTGCATGTTTTCTTTTCCCATACTTAAAGCGCTACAAAATTCTTTTGGCGCGTGGCCAAAATCGGAACTAAGGCCACCATCTTGTTTTTATGGTTCCGTACCTCGAAAGGAAAAATCGAAACCCTTATAGGATCACTTTGTTGTCCGTCCGTCCATCCATCTCTCTGTCAAGACTCTTTTTCTCAGGAACGCGTGGAGGTATCAAGCTGGAATTTATATCAAATACTCAAATCTGACCCTTGGAGCTGTGAAAAAATCGGTTTATAGAACTTTATTCTCATTAAAACAATCGTCACTTACATGAGAACATTAAAATCTTATTACTAATTATATTTGAACAGTGCAGGTAGAAGAAAAACAAAAAGTTAAAATATAACTGTCAACAAAATTGGAAGCGAGTTCGCTGCATTCTTAAGTTAAGGTGGTGGCACAAGTTAAAGGATGTTGCTGGTTTAAACATAAATAAAATCAACACAATTAATATGTTGTGTCGTCGTTGCAAATAAAAGTGAATAATTTTTTTTTAAATATGTTGAGTGAAGTCGCCTCCTTTACAACTTTTGGAAGTTTATTATAGATCTGTGCTCCCCCATATGTTAGGTTACTTTTACCGTAGTTAGTTCTTACTCTAGATAATACCAGGTGACAAGCTCGACGAGATGAGTATTTGCTTATTTCACCTTCTGTAGTGAATGTAATGTGTGAGTGAATAAGTTTGTGAATGATTTTATAGATAAGTATGCATGTGTTATATATATAAAGTTGTTTGATGTTTAATAGCTTCGACTCTTTGTAAATAGTTTTTGACGGTGTTAAGAAGTCATAATTGTGTAGTATTTTGATTATTTTATTTTGTAGAATTTGGATTGGTTTTAGATTAGTTTTATATGAGTTACCCCATACTTCGATAAGATATAATAAATGAGGCTTAACAAGAGAGTTGTATATTACTAGCCGAACCTTTTTTGGAATACATCTAACAATTTTATGTAGTGAGCCCACCAATGATGAAAGTTTATTTTTAATGTACTGAAGGTGTGCTTTCCATGTTAAATTGCTGTCAAGAGTTAGTCCGAGATATTTTTCTTGATCAGTCCTTTTCAGTAATTCTCCGTTTATGATTAGATTAGGGTAATTAGGAAGTTTTTTATTTTTTGCACTAAATATTATGTATGAGGTTTTGGAAGCGTTAATAGTTAAAAGATTGCACTGGTACCAGATTTGTAGTACATTTAAATCGTCTTGGGCATTTTTTGTGATATCATTTATGTTGTGTCCAAAATAAAATAGACATGTTGATGTATCGTCTGCATAAAGAGCAAGGTGAAGCAAGGTGAGCAAGGTGGTGAGGTGGTGGTTTTGTTTCCTTGTAAACCTGCTTGGTGTAAGTTGTTTACATACACTAGGAATAATAAGGGACCCAAAATAGAACCTTGTGGTACGCCGCATGTTAAGGGTTTAGACGTGCTTTGGTAAGCTCCGATTTTTACAACCTGATATCGATCACTTAAATAAGAGTTTAGCATTTTATAAGCAGTTCCAGTTATACCAATACTTTCCAGTTTTTGCAATAAAAGTGTGTGACTGACTGTATCAAACGCCTTCTTTAGATCAACAAAGACTCCTAGAGCTACTTGTTTTTGGTCAATCTTTGTTTTTATTGTAGTTACCAAGTCAATAGTTGCGCCAAGGGTGTTAGATTTGGGTCGAAAGCCATATTGTTGATCGTATAAGAAGTTAATTTCAGTCAAGTATTCGTCTAACCTCTTAAATATGATTTTTTCCAATATTTTAGATAATATTGGTAAAACTGAAACTGGACGATAATTCCCAGGATTTGATTTGGTACCAGCTTTGTAAATTGGGGTGACTTTAGCTATTTTTAAATTTTCTGGAAAGATTCCGTCCATTAAAAGTTTATTTAGGCAATCTGTTAGATATGGAGAATTAGTTTTTTTATGCATTTTAGTGCCTTGGTACTAATACCATCAATTCCCGTACTCGTATTGGGATCCAAGTCGTCTATAATTTTAGATACCTCAGAAGCTGTGCATGGTTTAAATTGAGCTAGTTCACAATGTCCTGTGTGCTGGTTAAAGTTCGGTAAGGTGTATAAATGTTTGTTGTGTATTTGTGTACATGGTATTTGGCTTGCTAGTTGTGTCCCTATATTTGCAAAGAAAGTGTTAAAAATTTCGCATATCTCAGTGGGATCCGTAGCTATGCTACCATTTTCGGTCATTAGTTTTGGGGGAGCACTACTAGGAACAATGTTATTATTCGAGAGGGTATTTATTAATTTCCACATTTTTTTGGGTTTTTTTTCACATTTCTTGAACTCTCCATAAAAATATGTGTCTTTTGTACTCTTGATTAAGCTTGCTACATTGTCTCTTTTGGCTTTAAACTCTGTTTCTAGGTTGCTGTTTTTAGGGTCGTGTTTTAGTTCGCTCCATAATGTATTCCTTTCATTAATTCCCGTAATTATTTGTCTATTAATCCATTCCTTTTGTGGCTGATTTAATACTTTGTACTTCTTTGTTTTGGTTTCGATAATAGCTTTTTTTATACACTCATCTAAGCTGTAATAGTCATTGAACTCATCATCAAAATTTGACATTGCGATCATTGCGTACAATTTCTCATAATCTGTGACCTCGTACTGTATTTTTTGTTTCTGTGGAGGTATTACTCGTTTCAGTTCCATGTAGATATTCTTGTGATCTGCCAAAGATGACTCGATTATAGCCATGTGGAAATTACTTTGCTTCAAATTTGTAGCCACGTGGTCTATTATAGTTTTTGTGGCTACTGATTCACGAGTACAATATTCAGGATCTATTTTGTTGATTAGTTTATAGCCAGATTCAGCTATCACGGCACTGTATCGTCTAGTGGTACTGTCTAAGCTCAGCAGGTCGATATTTGTGTCACCAAAAATTATGGTCCTCTTCTTTTGCAGAAGTTGGTTCTCATAGGTGGATAAAAAGTCATTAAAATTTGAGTGCCCAGGCCTATAAACAACTCCAATGTTCACTGCGTACTTGGGTAGATGTATGCTTAAGTAATTGTTTCCACAGACATAAGCTGACGTTAATAGTTCATGTTTCAGGTTGTTATGTACATACACATCAAAATCAAACTTCTAAGCCAACGCAATCAAAAGATACAGACGTTTAGGCCGCAAATTTTCGACACTCGCAAGGAAATCAAAACCTACAGGGTACTTCCCGTGAGCTCAGAATCTTGAAATTTGGTACGAAGCAACGTCTTATAGCACACATAAAGGATTTTTCCTTTATCTTGCGAAAACCGTAAATTTTTTGTTACATCATATTATAAAAATATTTTTAATAATTTTAAATTGTACGGAACCCTCGGTGCGCGAGTCTGACTCGCACTTGGCCGGTTTTTTTTTTTAATATTTCACAAAAAAATTGCACAAAATGTTTACCACAAGCGCCCCCCTGTTTACGTCATCTGAGCGTCAAAAGATCCTTGCAGCACTTAGGTACCTACATCTCTATTTATTGGCCCATCATCTCAATTATAATAAAGAAAGAAAGAAAGAAAATACATTTATTTGCGGCAAACAGGCCGCATAAAAAAAGAACAAACACAAAAAAAAAAGAAGTGGGCGGTAAACACGCGTCACATTCACGCAAAACTAAATTAAAAAAAAAAAAAAAACGGCCATGCTGAGCCCCTATACGAGACAGAGCCCCAGCGCCATCCATTATCATCGCCTTTTAGCAATATCATCTTTCACACCATCCATCCGTCGTTTCTTTGGATGGCAAGCAGCAGCTTACTAAAACAAGATCTCCTTTCTTTCAGGTCAAAGGCTACCAAGTCCCACCAGCTGAATTAGAAAACATATTAAAAGAACATCCAGCAGTATTAGATGCTGCCGTTATTGGGGTTCCTGATTCAGCCACAGGAGAAAGACCAAGAGGCTTCATCGTCTTACAATCAGGAAAAAAGGCTACTGACAAAGAAATAATCGAGTTTGTCACCAAAAGAGTGGCCCCGTATAAGAAGATTAATCAAATCACCTTCTTGAATCATATACCGAAGAATCCTTCCGGGAAAATCCTTAGGAAAGCATTGAAAGAAGAGTATTGTTAACAGAATTGGTTGTTTGTATTATGTTTAAAATAAAATGAAAATATTGTTTGTGTGTGTGTCTGTTCATTAACCGACTTCTAAAAAAAGGAGGAGGCTGTCAATTCGGATGTTTGTATTTTTTTTTTTTTTTATGTTTGTTCGCGCATAACTCCGTCGCTTGCCAACCAATTTGAAAAATTATTTTTTTGTTGGAAAGGATATACTTCCCAAATGGTCCCATAACATTTTTATCAAAATCGGAAAAGCGGTTTTTGAAAAATCAACAAAAATCAAAAAAAATATCACAACTAAAAAGTGAAAAATAATAAAAACCTTTTTACAAAAAAAAAAAATAAACAACCGACTTCCATAAAAACACTACAAAGTGAAAAATAACTTTAATTTCGGAAGTCGGTGGCGAAAAACGAAATACAAAAGACACCGACTTCCGAAATTAAAGTTATTTTTCACTTTGTAGTGCTTTATGGACGCCGGTTGTTTTTTTTTGTAAAAAAAGTTTTTTTTTAATTTATGGTTTCGTATTTGATAAAGAGCAGTGGTGGCTTAGGTAACAGCCCCGACTTATGGGGAGCTCGTGGGTTTGCTTTACTTTATTAAATTTGTTTATTTCATCGCTATTGCTCTCAAAAACAGTGGCAACGGCCCCGACCCCCGACTTACAAGCTGTCGTTGGCTGAACTCAAACAGGCGCTTTACTTTGTATAAATAATTTCATCACCACTGCTCTAAAACACACACGGTGAAGGAAAACATCGTGAGGAAACTGGCATGTTCAACGTCATGTGACATCTACCCACAACCCACACTGGGCCCGCGTGGTGGATTATGGCCCACTCCCTCTTACTGAGAGGAGGCCTGTGTCCCAGCAGTGGGAACATTATAGGCTGATTATGCTTATGCGATTACCCAAACCTACCTACCCACCTACCACCTACCCACCCACCTACCCACCTACCTTACCTATTACACAAACGCATTTTTTTTTTTTTTTTTTGTCGCTGAGAAATGCTTTATGCATGCCCGCCTCGCGGGGGACGAGACGGGGTATGTGGGACTCCCTGTCGGAATGACAGTATACCCACTAAAACTCAGCGGTGTTCCCTCATTCGCCGTGATGGGAGGGCCACGGGAATAGGCATAGCCTTTACCTCCATAGCCCTCCTGGCGCATGCCCGCCTAGATGGTATGGCGGGCCCCGCATGCCCCCCACATAGGGGGGCTACGAGAATGGCCGGGAGCACCTAGCCATTCCCGTCCAACACTGGTGGAGGCCTGTGCAATACAGGCAACGGTGCCCCCGCACCCGCTGCCTGCTGGCCCCCACGCCCGCCTAATTGGCAGGCCCCGCATGCCCCCCAGGATGGGGGGGCTACGGCCGCAGAGGATAGGGAGAGCGGCAACGACACACCGACACTCCTCTTCCCCTGCGGCCCCACCGCGTCCGCCATCGAACGGTGGCGGCCCCGTCAAGGCCGCGGAAGGTAGGGGGAGCGGCAACGTATCACCGACACTCCTCTCCCGCCGCGGCCTCCAATCCTCAGCCGCGATGTCTCCCTCACGGGGGACATCGCGGCCCGCCTCAGGTAGGCTGCGATGTCGCCCAAACGGCACCGCAACCTACCCGCTGGCCGCTACGTCGTCGGCTTAGCCGCAAAGCCCTGACGAGCGGCCGCTCCTCGGGTTCCTCTTAGCTTCACCGTGGTCCAATCCACCACGGCTACTGAGCCCCCCCGCCTCGAAAATGCGGGAACCCACCGGGGGGGTATTACACAAACGCCTTTTTTTTTTTTTTTTTTTTGTCGCTGAGAAATGCTTTATGCATGCCCGCCTCGCGGGGGACGAGACGGGGTATGTGGGACTCCCTGTCGGAATGACAGTATACCCACTAAAACTCAGCGGTGTTCCCTCATTCGCGCTGATGGGAGGGCCACGGGAATAGGCATAGCCTTTACCTCCATAGCCCTCCCGGCGCATGCCCGCCTAGATGATATGGCGGGCCCCGCATGCCCCCCACATTGGGGGGCTACGGGAATGGCCGGGAGCACCTAGCCATTCCCGTCCAACACTGGTGGAGGCCTGTGCAATGCAGGCAACGGTGCCCCCGCACCCGCTGCCTGCTGGCCCCCACGCCCACCTAATTGGCAGGCCCCGCATGCCCCCCAGGATGGGGGGCTACGGCCGCAGAGGATAGGGAGAGCGGCAACGACACACCGACACTCCTCTTCCCCTCCGGCCCCACCGCGTCCGCCATCGAACGGTGGCGGCCCCGTCAAGGCCGCGGAAGGTAGGGAGAGCGGCAACGTAACACCGACACTCCTCTCCCGCCGCGGCCTCTAATCCTCAGCCGCAATGTCTCCCACACGGGGGACATCGCGGCCCGCCTCAGGTAGGCTGCGATGTCGCCCAAGCGGCACCGCAACCTACCCGCCGGCCGCTACGTCGTCGGCTTTTCCGCACAGCCTAGACGAGCGGCCGCTCCTCGGGTTCCTCTTAGCTTCACCGTGGCCCAATCCACCACGGCTACTGAGCCCCCCCGCCTCGACAATGCGGGAACCCACCGGGGGGGATTACACAAACGCCTAGCCCAACTATAGTTGGGTAGTTTTGAACTGAGTCGTCGGGCTTTAAATTGTTTTTGTCATCTGTCTTGCTTGCAATCGTTTGGCTTTTGGAGCGCGCTAGTGATGCGACTGACGTTTACGACCAGACGTCTCATAACCAAACAGCCTATAGATCTATAATAGCTTAGCGCTGTCACCTAGGCGACAACATTTTCGATAGGAAATATCAAAGACTGTAATGATAAAACTGTACTAAACAGAATAAAAAACCTGCTATGATCATATATATATACAGGGTGGAATTTTGTAATGCCACCTGAAGGGAAAGTACTCTTAATACTGTAGATAGAAAATTTTACTCAAAGAAAACATTCCTTTAATTTTTAATAGAAAGAAAACTGCATTCAAAGATTTTCAAAAATTCGCTTGCCACACCCGGGAATCGAACCGACTGAAATCTGTAAAAATTACAACCTGTAGGTACTTTTATTATATCAATAGAAGAATGAAATCTGGATTATAAATTCAATCAGTCAAGTTAGAGCTTTTTACCTAATTTTTTGAGTAACATTGTATGGTCTGACGAAAGCAACTTCAGCAATAACGGCATGTACAATCGCCGCAATAACCACTATTGGTCTCGAGTGAATCCTGTTCGTGTTCATGAAACTAACAATCAAGTAAGATTTTCTTTCGTTTGGTGCGGAATTATGAGAAATATGGTTGTATTAGTCCACGTGTACGAAGGTCATTTAAACACTGTCAAGTATCTTGAAATATTGGATCTCTTAAGAAATGAGTTAAATGGTTTCCCCGAGCAAGAGCGAAACCAAATAATTCTACAGCAAGATGGTGCTCCAGCCCATAACAGCAGAATCACTACTGCCTACATTAAAAACCATTTTTAATACCTGGATTGGTACAAACGGCACAATCAGATGGCCTGCGAGATCACCAGATCTCACCCCCTTTAGATTTTTTTTTGTGGGGATATGTGAAAAATCAAATTTACATTAAATCTTATGCAAATGTAAATGAGTTGAGAGTTGAAGTTCAGAATACGATTTATAACATTCATCACAACACGTTATTAAAGGCTACTAGAAATGAATTCGTTAGAAGAATACATTTGTGTATCCAAGAAAATGGAGCCCATTTCGAGCAACTAATTAGCTAATTTACAATTTGTTGTAAATAATTAAAATAATTTAAGATTTCATGGTTTTCCTATCATTTAATTTATCAATTTTGTTAGAGATTTCATCCTTATTGATCCTAACGATCAATGCAATAAAAGTACAGGGTGTAATTTTTACAGATTTTAGTCGGTTCGATTCCCGGGTGTGGCAAGCGAATTTTCGAAAATCTTTGAATGCAGTTTTCTTTCTATTAAAAAATAAAGGAATGTTTTCTTTGAGTAAAATTTTCTATCTACAGTATTAAGAGTACTTTCCCTTCAGGTGGCATTACAAAATTCCACCCTGTATATATAGTACTAGACAAAGGGACATACTCGTAGGTACCTATACACCGCTGGGCCTAGAAATATAAAGTACTAGCTGCGCCCCGCCGTTTTACCCACATAAGTTTTGGTCCCGTTTGAAAATTGGGATAAAAAGTATCCTATGTGTTAATCCTGGTTATAAACTACCTGTGTGCCAAATTTCATCCAACACTGTGTAGCAGTTTTTGCTTGAAATAGTTACAAACATCCATCCATCCATACAAATTTTCGCGTTTATAATATTAGTAGGATTGCATAACACTTCCTTATAATGTATAAGTAACGAAGGTGAGCACTAAGAAAGGATTTTTAAAAAACCCATCCCCTTAAATAATTAAATAGGAGATGAAAGTTTGTATGTCATGCCCGAGCGAGTTGCCCGGGCGCGTGAAGCCAATATCTGTATATGAGCCAACACTGGATGGTGCGGAATAGTACACAGACATTGTCCTGCACAATTTTTAAAACAATCATACCAATCTGTTTCGAGCCAGCAACTTAGTTGATTGGTTTTTACCGCACAGAATTGGCCCTCATATGTTTGCAACAGATAAAAAGGACAATCATGTTCGCTCTCAACACTTTTCTAAAGCTTCGCGCGATACCGCAACATGATTGTCCCAAAATAAAGTAAGGCGTCTAGGAATAAATCTGTGCCCAATATGAGATACAAGTGTATTGCATCATAGTTTTCGTTTGTTATTATTTCGGCCAGTTGAACTATGACCTCGGCGCGTATGGAATTAATTACTTCGTGATAAACTATCATAATCCCATCCAATCATAATAATTTCCTTAGCTATTGCATTTGCTGCAGCAAATGCAATAGCTTGGCGTTGCTCGTATTTGCAACGCATAAAAATAAAAGTCCAGCCGACTGCCATTTCAAGGCGGAAGAATCGAGGTATATCCAAGGGTAATTAATAATCGTATTCAGAGTGGACGTCCTGCGAACGCTGAAAAAAATAATGGGCATTCTAATAATAAATGAGGCCATTGCTTAACTGAAAGTATTAAATTAAATAGAGCCAATGCAAAAAAGCAATGAACTATTTATTGCTGTTTACTAGCTAATTTCCTTCCTTGGTAATTTTTTATGTGTGTTTCTTTTTGTGTCTGTTTTAAATATTTAACAGAAAGGAAATGTAACTATACACACGCCGAAACTCTTTAAATAATATCGTCAGTAACCATGAGTTAATTCGTAACAGCTTTGTCCATTACAACTCAAGGCCCGTAGGTAGTAGGTGGTAGGTGGTGGTAGGTAGGTGGTAGGGGTAGTAGGTATAGCCGTTGAAATACTGTGTAGTTTGTACAGCACCCTAATTACACTTGTAATCTCAAACTGAACCATTCTGAGGTGGCAAATCCATGCGGCGGGATCGTCCGAAAGGGTTACCGCTGCCCTGGAACAGAAAGGGCTAAGGAAGGAACACGGGTGGGTTTTAGTCAGTAAGAGTCTGACACTCCCTTCCGCTCCACCCAGAGCGGCATTTGATGATTTCCCATACTCAAAAAAAAAAAAAAAGGCACAGAGCGCTGGTTCATACACAGATTCACGCTGCCCGGGCAAAAGGCTTGGGGTTTCTAGTGTTAGTGAAGAGTACGGGGATTAGGTATACTTATGATAAAGATCATCTAAACTATGTTGGGGTCAGCTTCCAGTCTACCTGAATACCAGTATTTTACATGAAGCGACTGCCTATCTTACCTTCACAATCACAGTTACTGGGTAATACGATACCCCTTGGTAAGACTGGTTGTCAGACTTTAAGGCTTCTGCCGACCCGTAACAACTGCCAAAGATGCACGATTGACAGCCGGGACCAACGTCTTAACTTGCTTTCCAAGGCACGGGGGCGTCTTGATTTGTAAAGATGGTCACCCATCCACGGACCAACTGCGGCAAGCGTAGCTTAACCTGATCGATCGCGCCGCGCAGCTGTTATTACTTAGCGAATTAACCTACGACCTATCTGTCGCCAAACTGTCGCAGACAAGGCGTCAGGCTGGCGTGTCCATAGTAGGTATACTTTAATACATTTTTATAGTTATTGATTGGAAAACTTGAAAAATAAACCACAAAATATTCCGTTAAATTACATTTAAATGAATAAAATTCGCGTAAATTAAAAACATTATGAGAGCGACCAATTAAAAGTATTGTATATTAAAATTCATGATATGTTACAATAACAATCATTATCATATTCATAGCCAATTTTATAAAAAAAGGGACCAAATTAGAAGAATTTATGGTCACGTTCACGTGAAATATGGTATGGATTCACGTGAATGATCGATTTTTAGTCGCACGACTCTATCAACGACACGAGATGTCTGTTTCGTTAATACTATAGAAGCTTAGTATCAGTACTTTACATGGAGCGATTACCCATCTGACCATCACAGCCTAAAAAAACGCGACATGTCGATCCATTTCTAAAAAGCTATTTTATGTAAATAACTATAATTTTGCAAACCCACAATTTACATAAGTCAATCTATTGATATGCAGGCGCCACCATTCCGTATCGGATTATTTATAGAATTATACAACAGACGATTTATTAGCACTGATGTATTCAGTAGGTAGTTCAATAACTATCAAAACAACGAGGGATTCCGGGTCAAAACATATTAGCATACGATCATTATAAAATACATTATATACCTCTTCTTTTTTTCGAATACTTTTACTACACATTGTATTACTGGCGCCAACCCAGACGAATATTGTTTTTTTTTTTCTTATACAAATCATCATTATTTGCATAGGCTTTTCCCAACTATGTTGAGCCGGTTTCCAATCTAACCGGATGCAGATGAATACCAGTATTTTATTTGGAGCGACTGACTATCTTACCTCCAGAACCAAGTTAGTGTTCATACACACGTACGGTACGCTTCAACGGGACAGGCAACTGCAGCCATCGACAGGCGCGGTCGGGCTCGCAGCCTAAGATTTTGGGGGGGGACACCAAGTAGTAAGTTAGTAAGGCAAGTAACTGGCAAATAAATGCAGAGCTTTGACAACTTGAATGATTTTGGGGGGGTCATGACTCCCACGAACCCCCCCTCGGACCTCACCTGGCCATCGATATGCGTCGATGGCAGCCGCTGACGAGCACCGTACTCAAATACTGTGTATGCCCCGTAGTCCCTGGAAGGGACCACGGGGAATTTCTTTACCCGTGGTCCTTTCGAGAAATACAATGCTGCCGATACACGAGAGGCATGTTGTTGACGGCTGTCACCGACGCATCGACGGCTGCAGTTGCTGTTGACGCGTGCCGCTCGTGTGTACACTTACTAGGTAATACTGGCTCTTGGTAAGACTGGTCGCCAGACTTTCGGACTTTTGACAACCGTAACGGCTGTCCTGTCTAAGAATGACAGCCGAGACCAACGGCTTAACGTGCTTTTCGAGGCATGGTCTTGGTATGGTATTGGTCTTGCATAAATAATAATATAATTTTATAATAATCAAAACACTTTTGTTGACATAACCGTCCCGCATGATGAGAACCTCGTGAAAGCCGAGAAAGATAAACAAATCAAGAGTATGTAAAGACCAACCGCGGCAAGCGCGATCGATCCGTGCGGTCATTATTTCTTAGCCACAACTGCCACAAGCCTTTTTCTAATATAAATATCGATAAAAACATTTACTCGATTTCTCCTTGATGTATGATACCTACGGACATTGGACAAAGCCAGATTTACATAATCTTTTGGTAATGCTGTGAATATTTGGAATTCTTGGTAGCAATAAAAGATCGATTTTATTATAAAATCCATTCTGTTTCTACGTTAACTTTATGGATCAATAAAGACACCAATATTGGCGCCTTTGTGGTTTATTATCTTGAAAAACGAAATAGAAATCTTATGTTATATGTCTACATGGTAAATTGGTGGCAAAGCCTCTTCGTCGTTGAGTTCCTTAAGTTCTGAGTTGAGCTACTCGATTACAGTATTTTTTTCGCGCTTCACTTCTGGTTAACACGCTGTGAATGTGGAAAAACATCGTGAGGAAAACTTGATTAAAGTCCTTCACCGATGTCAGTCATGTCCAAGATAAACTCGGAATGAAGGTACATAAGAATTAGAAAAGTCACATTGGCACTTGCTTGAATTCACCGTAACATACACATACTTACTGAAAAACGGTAACTGATGATCTTATTAAAAGTTTCATGTAAGTAAGTAGGAAAACCGCAAGCCATCATCAGATGGCGAAAAAATGTACCTATTCCTAGAAAATACATACCTACCCTCGTGCATTGAATTCTAAACCGCTAACTGAACCCAGCTTTTATTTTGCTAAATACCTAACATAAAATAGCGTAATGATGATTATGGCTGAGGTTTTTTTGACCTATTCTGTTCAAAAACAACAACAACATGACATTACATCACGTCTGTGTCCCCCGAGAGGTTAGGCAGGTGATCTGTCTGTAGTAGTTTTTTCATTAATGTTTATTTTTACTAGATTTTGTTGCACTCATAATGAGCAAATATTTAATAGGTAGCTACATGTCCTACTGGCAGGCTACTAGTCTGCAGGTTGCATACCCATTGAAGCAGAGAGGAGCAGAGAAGTGCAGAATTAGCTTGATTTTTTTTAACGAAAGCACGATGATGAAGATTGTGTGAAAGGTAATAATATGACTAGGAAGGTAGTGAATTATGTGATAACGGCTATCATAGAGGAGTAGGGTCCTCTATGTCATATATTCAATCTGCCTTGCCGTTTCGCAACTATGTGAGGATCGGATTCCAGTCAATCGGTTCGGATCGGTTGACAGTCGTTACGGGTTGTCAGAAGCCCGAAAGTCTGACAACCAGTCTTACCGAGGGCTATTTGTGTTACCCAGTAACCGAGTTGTGAAGGTCAGATAGGCAGCATAGCATAGATAGATAGTAAAATACTGGAATTCAGCTGCAGCTGAATACCAGTATTTTACATGGAGCGACTGCCTATCTGACCTTCACAACTCGGTTACTGGGTAACACAATAGCCCTTGGTAAGACTGGTTGTCAGACTTTTAGGATTCAGACTACTGACGACTTTCAAAGATCTACGGATGATAGCCGACATGTACTTAATGGATGACTCCAAATAACTTGGAGATGATAAGGGCGGCTGGATGGTGATGACTTCTTCTCTCTTCTGAGAGGAGGCAAGTTAATGGCAACAAACGACAGAAAGAAGTATTTAAAATGCATACTTCGTCATCATCATCAGCCTATAGCAGTCCATTGCTGGACATAGGCCTCTCCTATTGCACGCCATTCAACTCGATTTTCGGCAACTCTCATCCAGCTGCTACCAGCCATCCTGCGAAGATCGTCGCTCCACCTAGCCTGAGGGCGTCCCACCTTACGTTTACAGATTCGCGGTCTCCACTCAAGATCACGTCTACCCCAACGGTCATCGATTCTACGGCTAATGTGGCCAGCCCATTGCCACTTTAGCTTGCTTATTCTGTGAGCTATGTCGACAACTTCGGTTCTCTGTCGGATCACCTCGTTGCAGATTCGATCCAGAGAGACTCCAAGCATAGCCCGTTCCATAGGTCGCTGAGCGACCTTGAATTTATTGACCAGCCTTACCGTGAGTGTCCACGCAAATGCATACTTATTAGAAGGAAATACCACTTCGAAATTATTGTCAGTCCTATGACAAATTATGTATTTTACAATATCCAGAACCTTCCAAGTAAGGCTACGATGGCCTAAACTTACTAAGAAAAAAATCAAGGATAAGTAAGATGATTTCTTGATATTACAGCATAATTTATTAATATGTCTTGTATAAGGTAGCCTGACAAACACAAAAATATACAAAAAAGTAGTCCTCGAATTATGTCCACGAGTTTAGGTTTCTAAAACTTATCATAAAGTATAGTAACGCCCCATCTTCTATTCGAAAATTATTAAAATTATACTTCTTAACATATTGATTGACAATTATTAACTCATAAAACAGCTGGAAATTCATATTTACAGCGCTTTACATTATTAAGCTGTGAAACGAATAATAAATGTCGGACATTTTGATTTTTTAAATAAAATAGAAAATAATAATTTATTGTTGAATTTATAATTAAACGAGGCGTCGCGACAATCTTTTGAATTTTTTAATAAAAATACCTCATTAGACTTCGAGTCTTTGATTGCAGTAGCAGATAAGAATTATTAATTGGTAGCTTCAAACGTACATAGGTTTTTATTTTATAATTGGCCATATGGCGCAAAAAATGGCCTCACTCCTGAGCAGAATAAGACGTAGTCACAATTGCATCCTGAAGGCTGTGGCGACAGATACTTCCTCCGCCATAATAAGGCAATTTGTGCGAAGAATTGTTCCATAGTTTCTGGGTGTCTAGTTGTTAACAATAGTATTTTAAGAGCAGAACTGTTACTAACACAATTTATGTATCTAATAGTTTTCCGAAATGAAATGATTTTATTTATTTATAGCCAATACTGGCTTTAAGAGTAAAATATCCGTTGGTCTCGGCTGTCATTCGTGGATCTTTGACAGTCGTTACGGGTCGTCAGTAGCCCGAAAGTCTGACAACCAGTCTTACCAAGGGGTATCGTATTACCCAGTAACTGGGTTGTGGAGGTCAGATAGGCAGTCGCTTCATGTAAAATATTGGTATTCAGCTGCATCCGGTTAGACTGGAAGCCGACTCCAACATAGTTGGGAAGAGGCTAGGCAGATGATGACTGGCTATAAGAGTAGGGTAAGACCATAGAAACGATGGATCCATGCATCCATCCATCGTTCCTTTTCTAGAAAGGGAGTGAGTACCGAGAAGAAGATTAATATAGAAGTATGGAAGATACTCCAAATAATTTGTTATAAGACAGGAAAACGACGATGAAAGCCAATGAGCCATTATACAAATGTAGAAGGATTAGGTTATGTTTTATGATTATAGTACGTCTCTCAGTGATAATTGCAAATTCCCGATAGCTAAGAAATAACTTTTCACCGTCATGGTACCTACTCATAACCTATGACGTTCCCACTGCTGAGACACAGGCCTCCTCTCGGTGAGAGGGAGTGGGCCGTAATCCACCACGCGGGCCCAGTGCGGGTTGGCAGAGGTCACATATCTTTGAATTTTTGGTTCTAGGGCGTGCCGGTTTCCTCACGATGTTTTCCTTCGCCGTTTTGAGAGCAGTGGTGATGCAATAATTTACACAAAGTAGAGCACCTGTCTGGGTTCGAACCTAACGACCTACAACTCGTAAGTCGCGGCCATTTGGCCACCACTGCTCTATCATGGTAGGTAGGTAGAAACAAAAACATTCAGAGTACTGTCCTTATCCCAATTTATTTAGCGTCATAATCATAATAATTTATTAATTTGATTTTTTTTTGCGTCGCACGCCGCACGTCTTTTCGCATTTACCTCTAATAAGCAGTCGTCCTAGTGGTCAGTCATCCCCTTTCTTACCATGTCTGCTTTTACAAATTTCGTCGTTTCTATAGCCTATACTTATAGCCATCCGAGATTCATAACTTACTTCAACTACCTAAGCCTATCGCAATCAGCAAGCAAATCTTCATCTTTCTGACAGACTATAAAAAAATAATTCTGAGAAGTTAGACAGTGTTTTGAGTAAAAACACTATCACAAGTAAAAATGTGTTTCAAACAGCGTAGAGCGTACATTGTTATCAATTAGTTTACGTGATCAAAAAATCAATCACAAAGATTCGTTTTTAATTTTGAAATGCTGGATTGAAAACATCGATGTCGACGCCCCGGCAGACCGCATTATACGTATGATTCGCTCTAATGAAGTATGAATTTCGTCTGTAATTCGTTTGATTCGACTTCTCAGGTGTATTCAGATAGAAAATGTGGAATCCATCTATGTAGGTTATTTTTTTATAATATACAGAATAAACAATTTCATTTCATTTTATTTTAATGTACTTATAATGTAAATAATAAATCCCAGCACTAGGATGTGAGGTTGTTTTATTTCATTGAAAAGTTCGGCATGGTGACAAAAAGTTATTGGAATTCCAATATGTTGGTATGTGGAATTTGTCCACACGCGTATTTTCCCATCATATATATTATGTGATGTTTTATTTGGTTTCTTTTGTTCGTGTTTTATGTGTCTGTATAGCCGTGCACGCACGAACGAACAAAAACATGGTGAACATGAACATCGACAACTCTGTTCGCACGTGCTTACCTCCAACGAACATTAAACACTGTGTTCATTTGTGGTACGCAAGTGCGAACAAAGTGTTCGATGTTCATGTTCACCATGTTTTTCTTCGTTCGTGCGTACACGGCTTATTATTTTACATATTTCTCATGTACCTACGTAGACTCTTGACATTGCCATAGCATTGGCATAGTAGTAATATTACTTGGATTCTTCAATCAACAATAACTCAGCCTGTAGTCCACCGCTCGACATAGGCCTCTCCCAGGCTGCGCCACAAAACCCTGTCCTCCACCTTCCGCATCCAGTCTGTCCCAGCCACCTTCTTTAGTCGTCCGTCCATCTAGTTAAGCGTCATCTTGACTGGCGTAGTGTGTACCTAACCCAAAAAAAACGACGGATGGACTGTGTGAAATATGATATGGCTAGAAAGGGGATGACTAACTGAGATGACGACTAAACTAAGTATGGAAGTAGAAGACATGCTGCGCCGACCTCAAATAAATAAATAAATTGGGATAAGACCAAGAGAATGATGATGATTATATCAGTCTAGCCTGGGTGCAGAGTAGGAAAGGCTTTCAGAAAAAAAATCCAATATCATCATCTGCCTAGCCTTTTCCCAACTATGTTGGGGTTGGCTTCCAGTCTAACCGCATGCAGCTGAGCACCAGTATTTTACATGGAGCGACTGCCTATCTGACCTCCACAAACCAGTTACTGGGTAATACGAAACCCCGATAAGACTGGTTGTCAGACTTTCAGGCTTCTGACAACCCGTAACGACTGTTAATGATCCACGAATGACAGCCGGGACCAACGGCTTAACATGCGATCCGAGACACGTCGTCTTGGTATGTAAAGATGGTCACCCATCCGCGGACCAACCGCGGTAAACGTAGCTTAACCTGATCGATCGACCGTGTGGCTGTTATTACTTAGCCACAAAAAACCCAATTTGTGGAAGATAATATTGTGCAAAAATAAATATTTCTAGAAACACTAATTGCTTTCCATCAATTTAAAAAGTGGATAGTTGCATGTCCGTGTCAACTTACGACAAGGTCGTTTACCATAGAAACAAGTTCCAAAGGAATGTCTGAACCTCTTCTAACAATAAATCAGACGAAACAGACATAGTAGTTTTACCAAACGCGTGTTTGAAATCATCAATATTATTTATGATACGATCATTAGATGGAACAAAAAACTAGTCTCGTCAGTCAATTTGGCTTCCACGTTGATTTATTTAGAAGAATTAAAGTTTTATTAGTTGTAGGTCATAGGTTCGAACCCCAGACAGCCAAGAGCCTCGACCAACACCTGAGGAGGCTCTCGTTGGGCAGCTGGATCAAGGGCTTAATTCAGAAAGCGGTACTTCTGGACACGGCTCGCATCGTCAGGAGGTTCCTCTCTCTGGAGCCCTGACCACCGATACCGATACCACCGATACCACCGACCCTGACCGGCTTGGACCCTGTTCCCGAGACCGGTGGGCTACTATTTTTTATATTTTTAAATGTTTTTATACTTTTTATATTCTAATATTTAAAAATATAATTGATATGTTTATATTCAAATAAAGGAGATAATAATATAATAATTTAATGTAAGTACCTACCTAATCAGCCTATAATATTCCCACTGCTGGGACACAGTCCTTCTTTGAGGGAGCGGGCCGTTTATCAACCACGCGGGCCCAGTGCGGGTTGGTAGATGTTACATGTCTTCGAATTTTTGGTTGCTTAGGACGTTTCCTCACGAGGTTTTCCTTCACCGTGTTGAGAGTAGTGGTGATGAAATAATTTACACAAAGTAAATTAAGCCTCACTGGGTTCGAACAGACGCGACGGCGTACCACTCGTAGACGTCGTTCGCGTCGACGTAACAGACACTTCAATTTTATTTATTTGTATAGATTGTATATTCTATTTTGGGCTTCACAATGTGGAGATGATTCTTTATCACCCAGTACAATAAAGATACAACGATGAAATTGCTAACGCGATCGTAAAATGTCCTAAATTATTTTTTGTCGATAATTTTAATAATTGGGGAATATAAATCAGTTTTGGGAAGTGCTGTTGGTAACTGTTAAGAGAACTCGTGTAAGTTTGACATTAAGGATATCATCAACACGATCCATAGCAGCCTATAGCAGTCTACTGATGGACACAGGCCTCCACGCCACGCCACGCACACGTCACGCCCGACAACTCAACTTCAACTCGATTTTCGGCAACTCTCATCTAGCTGCTAACAGCCATCCTGCGAAGATATTATACATATGTGTATAATATATATCGTCATATTGGAATAATAGATATCAGTATTAGAAAAGTCGAAGGACTAAAATGTAACAATTCTTAGGTGAAAATTATTAAAAAGGAGTGTAGATTTTAATAAGTAAAAGTGGTGAAGAAAAATTATGAAAAATAACAGTGCAGACATAGGTACTGTGATGTGTTGTCTCACGTACTTGCGCCCTAATTCGCTATGACCACTTAATGATTCCTTACTGATTCCTTCCTTTGACGGCACGGTTGGCGCAGTGGTTAAGCGATTGACTGCTGCGGGAATCGAACCCGCGACACGCAGTCGCGGGTTCGATTCCCGCACGGAACAAATATTTGTATGACCTACATGTATTTGTTCCGAGTCTGGGTGTTTTTCTATCTATAATATGTATGTATTTACAAAAAAAAAAAAAAATATATAAGTAGTTTATCAGCCATCTTGTTACCATAACACAAGCATTAGGTTGCTTAGCTTGGGACATATGGTGCTGTGTGAAATGTCCAGGGATATTATTATTATTATTACTTCGAAAGCACGTCAATTCCTTAGCTAATCACGACATCTGAAGACCAAATCCCGTAAAAAACGTTCAAAATCTAGCCACAATCTCATCTCGGCCACAAACAAATTAATGTCTTGCTACAAAAAACTTGTCAAAAACATAGGAAAGTTGCAGGCGTTTTTGTCAGATTGAGGGTGACATCGGACTGTGAACGTTCTTAAAGTTACGAGATTGCTCCTCTGCAAATAACGTATTCACTATGACCCAACGGACGAAACCGCGCGAAATGAACGCCAAGATGGCGTGGTTTGAACTGTCAAAATACCACGCTTGACAACCGTACGTGGTTTGCACGAGGTAAGATTACACGGGTATAATAATTACCATACAGAACTGGAGCCCTGGGCGGTGGTGGATAGAATCACTTTAAAAAAAGTCAGACGACGAGGAATGCAGAATTTTTTTTAAATTTGCATTTTAAATAAGCATGATTGAGCAAGCGTATATACGTACTGGTATTCAGCTGCATCCGGTTAGACTGGAAGCCGACCCCAACATGGTTGGGAAAAAGCTAGGTAGATGATTGAGCAAGCGTATATCCCCAGTCGTCTCAAAACCATGTTCAACACACTTTACTTTAGCCCATGTTGACCTCTTGACCTCCGTTTAGCCTTCCATAATGCGATTTATAATTTTGTGTATAATATAAATACTCAATCAATGACGTTTCGGTACCTACATATTTTTAAGCGGATTAAGCCCGATAGCTCCGAAATATTTCGGGTTTTCCGAAATGACATTGGCAAAAATTTTCTTGTTGCACCTGCAAGAATTTGATCCTTCATCGTAACATTTATATGATGTTTGAATTGTAAAGGTATATACAGGGTGGCAGGGACATCGACGCGCAAATTGTAACTCAGCACATGAGTTTAGACCCCATAGCGTCGAAATTTTTCGTCGTTTATTAAAAAAAAATATTGCTGTTCCATACGTTTTGACTGCGTAGGTATTGCACTTTTCTATGAAACAGAAGATTTTTTTTGATAAACTAAAGAAAATTTCGACACTATGGGGTCTAAACTCATGTGCTGAATTCATGGTTACAGTTTGCGCGTCGATGTCCCTGCCACCCTGTATAACATAATAATTATATTATATAGTACTAGCTGACCCGACAAACGTTGTTTTGCCATATAAATTATTTCTAGCTGCCCGGCGCTACTTCGTTCGCGTGGTGTCCTACCCCCTACCCTACCCAACTCCTACACTACTCCTACCCTACTCCTACCCTACTCCTTCCCTAATCCTACCCTACTCCTACCATACTCCTACCCTACTCCTACCCTACTCCTACCCTACTCCTACCCTACTCCTACCCTACTCCTACCCTACTACTACCCTACTCCTACCCTACTCCTACCCTACTCCTACCCTACTCCTACCCTACTCCTACCCTACTCCTACACTACTCCTACCCTACTCCTACTCTACTCCTACACTACTCCTACCCAACTCCTAGGGTGGACATCCCTTATCACTTACGGGATTGAAAAAAAAAAAAAAAAAAAAAAATAGATGTTAGCCGATTCTCAGACCTACCCAATATGCTTACCAAATTTCAGAGGAATCGGTCAAGCCGTTTCGGAGGAGTATGCAGACTAACATTGTGACACGAGAATTTTATATATAAGATTACACTTGTAGTCGAAAATCAAGACCTGTTGCATTGATTTTTTTAAATAATAATCATTATTCTTCTTTTATTTATTCTTATCAATACCTTAGCAATGAGATTTATCTGTTCTGTTTATAACAATATGTACGTGACCTATTTACAATCTTCACGGGTCGCAGAGCCAAGACAAGTTATCTCGACGTCTCAAAATAATTGTTATCATTCTAATTTACTTGTAACCTGGCGCCCTAACCTAAAGTGATTGTTGTACGAGTGCGCGATCGGTTGTATGAATTTTGACGTACAATCGCGACTTAATTGATCGCGTGACTTCGACTTATCATCTTAGATATCTACAAGGTGTCGTTTTGCATCCTCGTCAAATTCAAGGAGGTAACTATGCTACTGATTCTCGACACGAATCAATAATAGTTTTTTTTTTTAAGTTTCGGAAATCGGCATGTGTGGGACACGCATTTTAAAACGCGTCCTGTGTGAGACCGCACTGTAACTACCCTTTTACACACGCATAAAAACGCGGCCGGTTATACGATACCATAACGCGATTCTGTTCTTTGAAAGTGGTGTATACTGTCAAACTTAATTACCTAAAAAAACAAGTATGTAGGAATTCATTATTTACCAGGGATCGTAATTTTATTTGATTATTTATGTCTTTCAGAACAGCCTCCTGAAATTTAACGAGGATGCAAAACAACTGCTTGTATACTAGCTTTTCGCTTTTCTTTTTGTAGATTAGTTCAAAACATGTATTGGTTGATTGGACGGAATTCCTGCCTATCAATACATAACAAAATTTTATTATATAAGCATATCCTTAGCCGATATGGACATACGGCATCCAACTATGGGGCTGTACTAAGCCGACCAACATCAAAATTATACAAACATTCCAGAACAAGGTACTCAGGAGCATTGTTAATGCGCCCTGATATATAAGAAATGACGACCTCCATCGTGTCCTAAAAATGGAACCCGTCACCAATATAATCCAAAAATATGCTGAGGCCCATGAACACCGACTCCACTGACATGTGAACATCGAGGTAATTCAGCTGTTAGACCAAACAAATATAGTGCGAAGACTAAAACGGACAAAACCTTTTGAGTTAGTGTAGTGTAAAAAGTGTAGAAATAATAGTGCCAATGACACACATAATAACACATGAACAAAGTGCTTATATCATCATATCAATAAACACTATTCTAAGTTTTAAAATAATTATCACGTAGTAAATCAAGTTAGATTAAAATTGCTTATTAGTCTTATAGGCTAGATTGTAATTACTTATTAAGAACCGGGTTCTTTTGAACAAAGGATAAAAAAAAGTGTAGCTCAATTCAAGTAAGCTTTTTTTTAAGTTTATTCTTGCATTCAGTTTTGCGACAGTCGGATATATCAATTTCTTTATTGAGTTTATTAAACAATACTCCTCCACGGAAAGAGAAGAATCTTTGAGCAAAAGAGGTGCGTACAGCTGTAGTACTAGTTGAAGGTTGAGTACAAACCCAGACAGGTACTTTAGATTAATTCCATCACCACTGAAAACATCGCCAGGAAACCGGCATGTCCTAGAACCAAACATTCGAAGACATGTAACATCTACCAACATGCGTGGTGAATTATGGCCCACTCCATCTCACAGAGGAGGCCTGTGTCCTAGCTGCGGGAACATTATAGGCTGATTATGCTTTTGCTTACATACTGGTTTCTAAGGAATCAAAATCTGGGTTTTCCCTATAGAATATTAGGTCATTTTATTTACGATAAAAAGAAGGAAAACGTGTTAAGGAAACCTGTATTTACTTGCCAACTCATCGTGTGCAAGTCTGGTAAGGATCTTCGTCCTGCAGTGGGACAATAATAAGCTCATATGAGTTTGACCTTCACGTTCTATAGGGCTCTCAAGCATTTTCGCATTATTGAAAACTGATCAAGTACCGAGTAAACCGAGATATTCCCTATCCACAGAACAATCTTATTGGAACAGTCGCAGTCTACATATTCTGCAAAAAATCTCACCGTGAAAAGTTAGGTGAAGTGAGCTATTTATCCTATCTGCGCCCTGATTGCGTATGAAACTCTCAATCTGAATCGGTTTGAAGGATATCGCTAATCCTTCAAAACGATTCAGATTGAGAGATTGATACGCAATCGGGGCCATTCTCATTTTCCCATGCATTGCTTCATATGTTCGAAAAATGTGTCTACTCAACAACGTAAAACACCCAATGAATGTTGTTGAACTGTCAAAACGAAACCAATTATTACTGATAGTTTGTTATGTAACTGCCCCGCTGATGCTAGGGATTAACAGCCGATCTACTCTGCAAAAATCTCAAGGTGAAAACTTAGGTAAAGTAAGCTTGAAGTGAACTGCCAATAGTGTCAATCCTTACTATCAGATAGAATGATAGCTCGGTTCACCTAAGTTTTCACGGTGAGTATTTTATAGGTAATAAAATAATTAGGCATAATGCGTGGGTTAAGGTAAAAAATCCTTTTTTTTATTCACAATGGGTACGTGACTGAACGTGAATTTGTGACGTGAATTTTCCCCAGCCTTGTGGAGTTTGAGATCGTTATTTTTATTGCACAGGCCTTAGAACTGATGACAAATTGGTAAAAATAATAAACATGAGTGATCTCACTAGTTGTGAACGAGACTCCGTCCACGTGTGTTTAATTTTCTAAGGGCGAATTTTCTACAGTCAGATACCTTTTACGTGCAGACTGCAGACTAAATGATGGTAGTTTGATGTTTTCTCTATAAAAGCTCACAAACCGCAATATTAATTCCTCAGATAAAATAAATAAATAAAAGTTAACATACTGTTTAAAAATCACTCTAAGATTTAAAATAACAATTAATGGGAATGGTGAGCAGTGGTGTCACCGACTTACTATTTGTAAGTCGTGAGTTCGAACCCAAACAGGCGCGTTACTCTGTGTACATTATTTCATCACCATTGCTCTCAAAACGGTGGAGGAAAACATCTTGAGGACTCTAGTATAAAAATAAATATAATCACAAAAATACAACGCGACAAACTAACCAGTAAAATGTTGCAGTTAAATTCAATGAGTAGAAACTGAAGAACTAATAAAATCATCATCAAAGTATGTTCTAGAACCAAAAAATCGTAGTCATGTGACATCTACGAACCCGCATTTGGCCCGCGTGGTGGATTAAGGGCCACTCCCTCTTGTAGGCTAATTATTTATTAGTGGGAATTACACTAGAAAATTCCAATCTATCTTTTGACTTTCGTCTAGAATATATATCTACCTACGTGCATGCTTTCGCAGAATATTATGTCACAGTAAAGCTTGAATCGCTGACCTCTACTTAATTAGCAAGAATATGGTCAATAAAACTATAAAAAACAAACGAATGACGTCTTGGCAAAAGAAATAAAAAAAATAAAAAAATGACGATTTGGCGACAGCATCTCGTTTTAGTAAAAATACTTCACGGATCTATGAGAACATTTATGGAAATAAAAACAGTTTGTTTACATTATAAGTGATGAATCATACGTAAATCCCAAATTCCGATACTGCCTGCGACCTTCGTTAGGCTTCTTACACACCTTACGACTGAAGTAGCGATGTATGTGTACTATGTGTAGGTCGTTAATTTGGTCTGTTAATAATGATCTTTTGTCGCATTCTCAGTAGATTATTGTAAATGTCTTTGAACCCTGGAAACATGTAAAGTGTTAATTAAATAGAATCCTTGTGTCTCCTAAACCTTTTCTTTTAACACTAAGGGCTGATTTTTTTTCAATCATCTGATACCTTTATTCGAGGAATAATTTTGAAATTTTGACAGTTATTTCATACAAAAACTGTCAAACGTCAATTTTGTTCCTCGAATAAAAGTTATCTGGCGATGGAAAAATCCTCCCTAAGACTTATAAGCTCATCATAATTGTTATGAGCTATAAAGCTACTCAGTTTTGGTGATTTATTAATAGTTTTTACATTTAATCTTGTTATATTGGTACGAAGTAAAACTGTTACGTGATAGGTAAAGTGTTCAATACAAATATGCGTTATTTAAAATATTTAAACAGAAGTGTGTCTGTTTCACACTATTTTATCGACATAAGCAACAAAAAAAAAACACAATTTGACAATAACAATGTTAATAACCTTTAGTTTACCTATAAATGTCAGATGATAATAACAGACATTTACTGTTACCTAATCATTTATACGTTAGTTTTCTTTCTAAAGTACTTATATTTTAATTAATAGACACTGAATAAATGATTTCATTAGACAATGCAAATCACGACACCAACTTTTCAAAATTGCGAACTTATAGAATTACTCATTTGATTATAACTCTAAATTTGAATAGGTACACCATGAATAATTTTACGATGCTGAGAGAAAAGTAAATAATCGCATAAAATATCTAAAATCGGTAGTGTGTAAGCGGTTGTTTTGGAACAAAAACAAGATCATGGTCGGCAGGCGGTCATTCGGACTCTTGGATAGCTCGAAACTACACATAAATAGCGGTACGATACTGGTCATACCAAACGTGAATTAAATAACATAAAATATTGTTTTTTTGTAAAAAACTAAACAGTTCTTCAGCCGCTCACGAATTTCGGTCGTTTCAAGCATTTATTTCCCATTAATTTGGACTTTTTCACACAAAATGGTGTCAAAAATGTTAATACTTGCCTTGATTGTTGGGAGCGCGAGTGCTGCTACTTGGTTACGCGGACTTCCCGAGAAACCCAGTGAATTAGGTGAGTTTGGTTTTGTTTTTTTCTTCTCTTTTTTTGACTTAGGGTTGATTTTACCATGCCAGATATATTTTCTGTGTAAGACTTATTCTAGGTATAAACGTTTGGTGAATTTTGCTCTTAAGCAGACATTAGCAACAACATCCTTGTCGTTTGTTGGCTTGTTTATAGGTTATAGATAATTGTTTTGTATTGATGTTGATTTGTTTTGTTGTAAATATCTTTTGCCACAGTATGACGATACGGCTAAACCAAAAATACAATATAAACAAAAGTAAACAGTAAAGCTATGAAATAATACTTTTAAAATACTATCTCTTCGTTACTACTGTCAGCTGCTGTGATATAACTTTTTTTTATAAATAAATGAATAATATTCAAGCTACAAGAACATGAGACAATGATCGCTATACTGGGACAAATTAAATTAGATAGCGAAACTCCGCAGACGTGCTGAGTATACATATTAACCCTTAAATTGTCACCCCTAGATTCCTTGTATGTATTATGTTCAAATTTCGTATATGGATTGGAATTATGATAGAAAAGAGGATAAAGAAAAAAAAAACTAAAATTTTGTACTTTTTTTATTTTTTTTCAAATGTCACATAAAACGGACATTGCCCATTATATGTGCACTTATGGTAGATGAAACTGCGTCACATAAAACTGACATTGCCTATTATGTGTGCAGTTGTGGTACATGAATACAATGAACATTGCCAACTGAATAATTAAAAAATAATCTCAAATTATAAATAGGAACATTCTAGAATCAGCCTTTTAAACATCAGTCTCAAGAGATTAGTTAAAACTATAAAGAAATTAAAAAAAAAAAATGTTGGCTTACGAAAACTTCTAGCTTACAACAACATAGTTCTCAAAATTGAAGTAAAATTTAAAAAATAAAACGAAACAATCATCAACTTCTCATCAAATAATCAACTTCTCGAAAAATATAACAAAATCTAAAATTGTAACGAAAAACATAATAATAGTTAATTACTTTTCCTTGTGGAATGTTAGGTAACAAGATTTTTTGGCGGTTAGACAAAGTCTTTGTTGACATTTTGTACACATAATCATGGTTTTACCATTTTTGCAAAGACGACACCGGCCTTGCGTCGTAAATATTGGAAAATGATCGTAACAGTCTAGCCGTGCATCATCTACAGGTCTCGGCTGGACCGGTTTGGTAATTGTGGCCGGTTTAGGTGAATTAGTCATTACGTTGAATCTAGATTTTGTACAGGTATTCATAAGCGCAAGAGCACACTGCACACGAAATTTTTTTAGGCTTAATTTATTTTCACCTAGTTGAACACAGTCTCTACGATGTAGTAGCCAGCTGTTATTAAGTGCGATGTCTAATAGTTGGGCAAATATTGACATGTACCAACGTCTTGTTTTCATGCGAATTCTGTACAAAGCAGTCAACATGTCAGCGATGTCGACGCCACCCATATGTGTGTTGTACACTTTTATTACATTGGGACATGGTACAAGCACTCTCTTTTTTTGCTTCTTATCATATCTTTCTATAGTAGTCACTGGGTCTTGGGCACAAAACGAACTTGCTATATGAATACATTTATTGTCCACCCACTTCGTCACGGCTATTCTCTTAGAATTGTCACATGCTACCTCAAATGTTCCTCGTCCCTTTTTCATCATAGCTTTGTCAGTCATCAGCTTACAATTTCGCAATCTATCTTTTCGTAAAGTCCCTAAAGACAAAATGCCCATTTCATTACGTAGATAGTAAATAAGTTCAAGTGATGTAAACCAGTTATCAAAGTATACCGTGCTTAAAATTGGATTAGAAATGGTTCTGCATAGCCGGATAACTGTTTTACCTCCAACCCCAAGATAGTCTTCTTCCCATTCACTAAATTGGACACCGCGAAATGTGTTTGCGCCATCGTAAGCAAAGAAATCATACACCATGCCTGAAGTACCAGCACGAACCAGAAATTTAAATCCCCATTTGTTGGGTTTCTTTGGCATGTATTGCCTTCTGCTGCCAGCTTTTTTACCTTTGTAAGGTATTATCATTTCATCGATGGCGAATGACCGTTCTTCTTCCATCTTCAAGCACTGCATACGAACATATTCCATGACAGGGGTAATTTTATTATAGCGATCGTTTTTGTCGACATTTGTATTATCACAAAAGTGCAAGTATCGTTTTATCGATCTATATCGTTTAAGAGACATGGCGGATGAAATCTGTTCATACTTCAGATCAGCACTCCAGTAATCTTCAACTGCCGGTAAGTCTACAATACCCATAAGTATTTCTATGCCTAATAATATTTCTATATCTTTTCGGGTCACACATATTGATTTCCCGGTAGTTTGTACCGAATATAAATTTGTCATGTCAACTATGATATCGAGTAACTCATTGGTGAAGAATTTTTGGAAATATTGCTTAGGGCTAAGGATGTCATGACGTTCCTTGAAGTTGGGGGAGTCTAATGTGTGTACGGATCCGGTATATAATCTTTTTTTAAAAACAAAATCTAACCGCTTCATTTTACGCTTCTTATTAGCCAGAGGTGTCGTTGTCGCTGGTGGAGGCATAGGTGACGAATCTATGGTTGCAGTTTGTCTGGTACGACGTGTTGCCATGTTTGACAGTACTGTAGATCTAGAAGTACTGGAAGATGGCGATGCAGCAACTATTGGTGAAGGTGTTTCTGGTATGTAACAGGATCCTGAAGCTGAAGACCTACCAGTGAGTGGACAGGATTCATTTCGCGCCGTCTGTAATAGCTGTTCTGCAGCAATAATATGTTCGTGATCGATATAATTCTGACCATTTGTGTCTTCACTGTCACTGAGATCAGCCAATAAGTCGTATAATACCGGAGATATGGTACGGGGCGAAGATGAATCACTGTCATCCTTGTGAAAATACTCACGTCGCTCAAGGTTACCTTCTAAATCGACATCAGACTCAATGTCTGACTCTTCAGATTCCACTGGAGGTAGCAGTGAGAGGATTTTCTTAGACCGCCAAGCCATGTTTCTGTAAAATAAAATAAAAATGTAAAAAATATTATATTATATCGACGACGTTGCAAGTAGCAACCAATTGGCGACGTCCGTTTTATAGGACAATCAAAAGAAACACTTACCAATAGGCTTAAATGGCAAAGTCCGTTACATGGGACAGTCAAAGAATACCCTAGATTATACTTCAAGTTGGCAAGGTCCGTTTTATGGGACACTATAAATAAACCAAGTTTTTTACTCTAAATACACTAATATTTATGTAAAATATATCAAAATACAAAACCTATAATCATATTCTAACTAATAATATAACATTATAAACAAAACAACCCAAATACTTACAGTTATTATCAAATTTATCAGGAGCGTGAACAAATCTGACCGTTGCACTTTTTCAAATGACCACAACTCGCGACCGCTCATCGCTTCGTGAATGAAACAATCACGCGCGCGAAGGAGATAGATAGTTCCCTGCCGCTCCACCCGCTCGCAGCGTTTAGGAGTGGTAAAACAGTATCAGTGTGCGTGTATGTACTGTGTCCTTTAAAACGGACAAAATCAATTTAAGGGTTAACACGATAAAACCAAAAATAGATTAATTTGGAGGTTTTTTTCTGGGGTCATCGACTGCAGTTAGTGTAGGCACTTGAAATATCAGTTTTTTTCTGTTTAAACTTCACCGACGTGATGGGTTGTGATATCTAAACATAATAAAACAAAACAAACCAGATTTTATCAACTCAAACTTCAAGTAACGAAACTACCAGCGATCATTGACCCCCAAAAAAAAAAACGTCAGAACATTTTATTTTATCGAGTTTAGATATCGATCATGCCTGCAGAGTTGCACTAGTTAATTTAATTTGACCCTGTATTTTGTGAATCTACAAAATAATAATGTACCTACTCAAGAAAGGATTATGAGATTGTTAAAAATATTTTATCTTGTCACCGTGTGTTGTGTGTGTAATGGTTATTTAAAAGCTGAATTAAACCAGAATTTAAGTGATGACGCAACTATAATTTTACTGTTTTGTTATGAAACAAATCTGAATTTAAATTGTGTTTTAACGTGGGACATCAACCGGACTAATAAAAGACGGGTTTTTTTTCAAACGACTAATTAACAAAAATGTTGTCTTTTACCTGTCTGATATTATTTTTCTTAAGGGGAGTTCATAGTTCAAAAATATCGGAGAACTGTATAAATATTATTTTTATTAGGTACGACAGTCTTAGATTAGGTAAATACAATAATATGCAACATGAGTAATCATGAGTTTCTTGCCCGTTCTTCTCCATAGGTACCTACTACGCTTGGGAATGGGCAACTAGCTTCATTTTTCTGACTGACCGACCCCTTGACAATTCAAAAGTGCCTGTAATTGGTTTAATTGAAATAAGTAGGTACTTTGAGTTTGAGTTTGCAAACATAACATCGATACCTCAACATTTTCAAGTAAGCGAAATTGTATTCGCACTGATATCAAAAAGTTTAGTAACATACTATCATCTCGCCTTGTTTTTCTGAAAGGTTGGACAGAATTATACCTACAGAACACCCACGACATGACGACATAACGTCAAGCTATACATATCCAGTATAAGCTGACTTCACGTTGTACGAAAGGCCAATGCAATGCGAGGTCTGCTAAAACTGGTAATGGCTGGCTTGGTTATGTCGTAATGTGTACGGTTTAAGAATATTTCTAGAATAGAATATTTTTTATTGCTGTTGTAGGTGGTTAACAAATAAGTTGGTAAAAATAAAAAAAATTAAATGTGTACAGACGCCAGCAGGTCCAGCTACCCGAAACTGTCAAATCAACCTTAACCCTTAATGCTTTAGCGATAAAGTTGAAATCTATTAAAGAAATTTGATAGATTGTGGTAGCTTGATGTTCTGGCGTCTGTATACATAATAATAAGAAAATAAATATTATAATAAAGAAAACGAATATTCTAACATGGATAAGATAAACAGAAATCTAGACTATGTACAGGTACTAATGAATTTTCATTTTATTTCCAGCTCACAAAGAAGGCTGTTATATTGAAGAGATCAACGACGTGATTCCCTTCAACACTGACGTCAGCCCAGTGGGATATTGCTACACGATATACTGCTCAACCAGAATGATTGACTATGCCTCGTAAGTACATTTATTTAATACTGAATTTAAATTGATTATTTACCAAATAGGATATTGGAATCACGTTTAGACGTCATATAAAAAAAAAATAAGCGAGATGGAGTCGACATTTTCTATCTGACTACCCCTGAGAAGAAATGGCGAATTAACTCAGCACCTTAATTGCGTAACACACTTCCAATTACAATGTTTGGAGGATATTGCTAAACCATTGCTTCATATGTTCGAAAAATTTGTCTGCTTATAAACGTAAATAACGTGATCCATGTTGTTGAACTATCAAAATTAAAGCCATTGGTACTGTACGTTAGTTTGTTACGCAATTACCCCGCTGGGGTCTCTTTTAAAGTCCAGACATTATCTTGGTCAGATCATGTGATGACCTAGATTAGTATCTGAAATGGTCTTGTGGTGTATTGATAAGCTTGCAATTTTGTTTTTTATAATTGCAGTCCATTGCTAAGCAGCTTAAACGTGCAAATGATTAACACCTGTGAGCCCCCATTCATGTGTAGAACTTGGGTTAAAATAAACTTCATTGGTCCTTATAGTGTTAATACTAAGCGTTCACGTACCAAAATTCGGTTCTAAAATGTAAACTTTATCTTGTGATACTGGATGATTTCTGTTTTCAATTAATTTCTGTGGATGAAGACTATTTCTACTTTCAAAGTTGTAGGAATCCATTGATCGGCGACTGAAAGAAACAAAATAAACTAATCAAAACTATTTTTTCCAGATGTGGTGTCGTGTCTACTACCGATCAAACATGCCACGTCACTAAGGAGGATCTCAGCAAATCTCACCCACAATGCTGTCCAGAAATCAAGTGTGATCTCGACAATAATCTGTTCTAAATAAGTTAATGTTAAAAGTTAAGGTTAAGTTAAACATCGTGTTAGAATCCTGGCGTTATTGAGACTTGTAATGTGAAAATAATATAAATAAAGAAAAGTAGTTGTGTTTTGGTAGAAATTCATATGTGCCATATATTTATTGAATAGATAGAATGCATTAAAAAAAATGTATATGCATCAGAAAAAAAAAATTGCGAGAAAAACATTTTTTTTCGAACTCATGAAAAAGGTGTGTGAAAGTGTGTTTCAATAATGTCATGATTTTAACAGCACGATGTCTAGAGTCATTTATGACGAATGGATAGAGTTCCTTTCCAAAGAGTTTGTGTCCAAACTCTAGAAGCTATCTTGCCACCAAATTGTTGATTTAATTTATTTATATTGAATTAGAAATTAATTTAATTATTGTGAGTGTTTTATTTGGTACAATTTTGATGGGATTCGCATCCTGCATTATTGCGGTCAACCGATTTCGAATGCAGTTGACCAACTCTCGCTACTAAAACGATTTATTTATTGAATATATTTTACAGTTATGTTAATAAAATGAGAACAATTCTATCACTCATAGTTATGTAGATTGCTTCTTGAGGTTATTTACTCCAATACATCAAGATGTATCTACGTTTCTATTGCACCCTAAGTTCCTTTCTTACAGAATGTCTCGAAGTTAATATGCTATAATCAGTTGACAATTTTTTTGACTACCTATAGATTAGAAAAGGTCTTTATTTGCTTAGAATGTAGGTACAGACGCCAGCAGGTCAAGCTACCTGAAACTGTCAAATTTTACCAATCAACCTTGAACCTTAATGCTTTAACGATAAAATTGAAAATCTATTAAAGAATTTTGACAGATTGTAGTACCTTGATGTGCTGGCGTCTGTGCATAAAAATAAGTTTCCAATTTATATAATAGGATCCATTGCATTCTGCCTTAATATTGCATGCAAATGTAATACAAAGTGGTGTTTATTAAAGATATTACAAAAAAAAATAATTTAAGAAATCCTGCACAAAATGATAACATCTATCTACAAGTAATTCTCTGAATGCTTTTTAGATTTTTGCAACGGTAAGTTTTTAAGTTGGTCAGGTATTTTATTAAAGTATAATAACATCACGCGTGTATTCCTGGTAGGTAGAGCAGAGGTAATTAGAACAACGATAGTTGTGGTTACGTTGAAGTCCCATAATATAATAGGGGCGAAATTATTATATGACGACACGGTTGGCGCAGTGGTTAAGCGATTGACTGCTGCGCTGCGTGTCGCGGGTTCGATTCCCGCACGGAACAAATATTTGTATGACCTACATGTATTTGTTCCGAGTCTGGGTGTTTTTCTATCTATAATATGTATGTATTTACAAAAAAAAAAAAATTGTATATAAGTAGTTTATCAGCCATCTTGTTACCATAACACAAGCATTAGGTTGCTTAGCTTGGGACAAATGGTGCTGTGTGAAATGTCCAGGGATATTATTATTATTATTATTATTATTGCAATTAACCGGGCATCAATTAAGGGTGCTACTGATTTCAGATAAAAAAACTCACATAAAATTAGCCCGACGTGGAAATGTTGGCCAACGAGGTATCTTGATATTTTAACTTAGGTATACTACTCTAGTTGCAACTATCGAAGTGTAATATAGTAAGTTAATCATAGCCCATTCTTAATGCGACAGCTTATTGCAAAACATTTTCTTTTCACTTACAAGAAAAAAATGGCAATTGACATCGAAGCAAGCGGTGTTACATGGATCTTTTGGCGCCTGAATGACAATGACAGGAGGCGTTGTTGGTAGAGTCCGTGCAAGCTAAGTCTGCGCGCTGTCAAAATAATCGTTTGCCGCCATCTCGACGTTTATACCAGAGGGGCAATTCTCGTAATTTTAAGAACAATCTGTCAAAAAAGTACTTATAATTTCCCTACATTTTGACAAGTTTTTGACATTTGTTTGTCGCCGAGATGAGACTGCGACTAGATTTTTAACGTTTTAAATTACGAGAATTGGCCTTCAGGTGTAAAGAGAGTGTACTGTGTTCCGTGTTTTTCAAAGTAAATATTCACAAGTGCCGGCAGAGATATAAGTCTTGAAGTTCAAACACGCGCGCAGACATAGCTTGCGCTTACTCTAAACATTTGTGAAATTGCCACAGAAATCATATTGACCAAACAAGATGGCGGCGTCAGTTCCAAATTTGTCCACGCGCCAAAGAACCTTGTAGCGCTGTACATTCATCGACGATGAATATAAATACAGTCAAGTTAACCTCTGCCATCTCCTTTAATGATAACGAGCGTGACGGGTGAGAATGTACCACTGATTAAACCGAATGTATTCATTTAAACCGGCATGTCATAATTTAAAATAATGTTTCTCTCTGCATCAGACCATGAACGCAGTAATTAAGATTTATGAAATTACTTCACGCGTAACATACAGGCGACTTGTTCACTTACAAACCAACATGGAAACAAAAATTAAATTGAAGATTACTCGAAGTAGAATTTCGCCGAATCGACTGTAAACTATGGACTATGGAAAAGTAAATAAAACGTGTGCTCTCTGTCAATAATAAAATAAGTGCTAATTAAAACGAAATCTTTTACAATAACAAATTAATTCGGGAAACCACATTTTACACGTCGTAAATTCGTAAATTTATTTAAGATTTTATCGTTTCTTTGTCAAAATAAAAATCGCATAGTCGCATAGAAAGTCGTGAGTGTGTAGGATGTGAATTTGAATAATCACAAGATGTCAACCATCAAGGTTCATTAAGATTCGTGCAAACTTTGTTGCTGTGTTAACTAAAATTTGTTGTTTCCTTATGAATATTGGTGAAGGCATAATCATGGTTTCAAATATTTTAGTTATTGTACTGATTGTTGGTACGAATGCTATTACTTGGAGCAGTAAATTACCGAAGAAGCCCAAAGAATTCGGTCAGTGTTTTTATATTTTGGTGAAAAATGTTCTGCTCTTATTACCATATCTTTTCTAAAAACTCCTGCACTAAAGACCTGGAACCACCCACCAAGTTGGTTTACAATACCAAATGGCTCAAGCTGTTGAACAACTTGGAGTTCTGTGTTCTGTATTTCGATGGCGTTGATCAGGCCAGGAGACTTGTCACCTTGTAGGAAATCGTTCGCTATCCCCTTATCACCCGGACAGCCATCGCTCTCTGCTGTCTTCGCAGTACGTTGATGACCATCAGGATGTCCGGCCACACGGGTGCTCCATCCAGCTTAGGGCCATGGACTATTCCCTAAGCAGTTAGGATTCCCCAATACTTGTCCATTTCTAATTATCTGTTGACTTTTTTGTGAATTGCATCTAGAAGGTTGCCGGATGCTTAACCAGACCATACTGTGGATGTTAAAAGCATTAAAACTAAGCGACTAAGAGCATCACCCGGTACGCCCTCGGCTTAGGACATCGCTGGGGGAGGGCAGTAAAGGACAGGCTGGATCAGATCATATGTTGCCTTCTGCAGGCAATCAGTTAAGAACGCGAGCGTTTCTTAGGCCTGGCTTGGTGACGACAACCGTCTTCGGGCATCTAAAGCGTCACGATCTTGATTCATCCATACCATAAGCAATCGCATAAGCGTCTTATACGGATACCCTGTGGCCGCGAGCTACACGCTCAAGCGACACGCGTCTAGTGACAGGTGACGCGTCTTGCGTCTTGCTACACGAGTTTGACGGAAGTCGCGTCCCAAGTCGAACCGCTCGAGGCCATGAACGAGGCGTAAGTGTATTTTCTTACCAAACTTGAATACTATTTTCAGATAATAAGACAGGATGCTATATCAGGGAAATCAACGATGTGATTCCCTTCAGCGAGTCTATCAACGCTTTGGGATTTTGTTATTTGGTTCATTGCACACTCAAACAGATCGATTATGTTTCGTAAGTAATGAATGTTTTATTTTTTTCAATTGTTTTTAGCTTTTACTGTCCCAATCAAAATCAAAAGTCATTTATTCAAATTAGGCTGAGAATCAGCACTTTTCGAACGTCAAAATTACAAAAGACAGTCTCCCAAAACGCCCGCCCTTAACCACTTCCTAGCGCTTTCGCTGGGAAGAAGTAGTGGCGCAACAAACTCCCCAGCAGCGCAGCTGTCTGTTCAATTAGAAAATACTTGATTGTATAGAATACTAGCTATATAAACTAATTAGCATTACAAGACACATAACTGCTGGTCAAATGCCTCCAACAAGACCTCCCAGGAACTCCTTTCTCGCGCTACCTTGGAACCAGCCCTCGAGGTACGCGTCCAGGTCATCTCGCCACCACTTTCTCGGCATATATATTTATATTATAAGCATTTAAAGTGCTTCTAAAACTTCTAGGTACGATGTTTGGATCTTTGTTACTCAATCATACTAAAATTACTGAACGGATTTGGATAAAATTTGGCAATCAATCGTTTATAACATGGATTAACACAAACGATACGTTTTATCCCGGTGCTACATTCCCGTGGGATAATTTTCGACCTCAACGCGAAGCGTAGGGTAATACCTAGTTAGTATTCACATAAAAGAGCGCGAGGGTTGCGTACTCGCGCGAAGATCGATTTTAGTTGGGACGCCGCCTTATACGACAATTTGTATTTCTAGATGCGGAGTTACGTCTGAAGATCATGATAAATGTCTGATCACCGAAGCAGACTTAAGCGAACCTTACCCCAGATGCTGTCCAATGGTTAAGTGTTACGAAAACGACCTGCCCTGGGAAGAACACAAGAATGGAATGTCGAGGAGAAATCTCATGGAAACAAAATAAGCAATAATTATAAGGTCCTAAGGCTGGATTTAGTGTTACGCTGATGTCGGTCGCGAACCGCCGCGCACGCGTACTAAGACGCTGACGATAAATGAACATGGATAGTGTAGCACTGACGATCAGTGAGCGCGACTCCATATTATAAATCGGTACGCGATCGATGTTATCACTGACCGTCAGCCGAGCACTAAATCCAGCCTAAAAGCAAGGAATTGGAAAGGTTAAATGGTGTTCAATAAATAAAAAAATTCAAATTAATATTTTTTATCAAATAAAACATTTTTCAAAGTAAGGATTTATTATATTTTTTTTGCTTATGGTACCTATCCCAAGAGTTCTGATGCTAAAAGGAGTAAGACATGTTCCGTAGTTCACGTCTCGGAACCCTTATAGTTTCGTCATGTCCGTCCATCCATCCGTCCGTCCATCCATCCTCGGCTTACCTTCCCAACGGTTAGTGCTAGAAAGATGAAACTTTGCATGGATATGTGTATTTACCACGTCGACCAAGTGCTAATAAACTAAAATAAAATGCTCAACGGCTGGCTCAAAAAATCTAAAAAAAATCATGATGGTAGTCCATGTGGTGAACTTTGAAGGAAAACTATAACGGCTTAGATAACTTTGTTAGTTCAGGAGTTATAGAGGCTTAACTTGTAAAGTGCCATTATGGGTCACTACGGAACCTTATTCTATGCGTGGCCTGATACGCACTTGGCCGGTTTTTTACTGTCAAGGAGTCGCCGAGCCGAGCATATACCAAAGCGTAGTACCTACTACGCTCCAGAGTTCATGGAGTTTCTTTTCCATGGACTCTTATGTTGAATTTTTACTTATATATGAGAACAATGTGAAAAGACATGCACGTTGAAAGTGTCCAGAGTAAAAATGATGTTATTAGACTTAAAGCTACTATGAGTAAATATCAATTTTATTTGAATGGTACTCAAATATAATAAACCTATAGGTATATGAAAGAAAATTAGATGAATATCAACCGTTCATTCGAGCCGTGAACTGAAACCAATGAACTAATCTCTCTATTTATAATACTGATTTAAGATTAGGAATTAATTGATTTTAGTCAGGATTTCATTCTTGCAATTAAATAACTTGAAAAGGCAAGTTCTTAATCCACTTACTAATTCTAAATCTCTCTCATAGATTTTTTAAGCAAAAATGTGTCAAAGAATTCTTTCTATTATTTTATTAGTCGGTACAGCTAGTGGCGGAATTTGGAGTGATGTCCGAAAATCAACTCGGATACCTGAAAAATACGGTCTGTATTAGAACGAATCAAAGTATTTAATTCTTAAGGATAATTATGACTCCCGGGAGATTTGCAACAATATTGATTGTCGACTCTTAATAGAACACCCTCATTTTCATTTTGCGCCAGATTAGTATGAGATATCTTCTTTGAGTAGTGGTGGCCCAATGGTAAAATGGTAAAGGAGAACATCGTGAGGAAACAGGCATGTCCTAGAACCAAAACACGTGACATCTACCAAGCCGCACTAAGCCCGCGTATTAGATTACGGCCCACTCGTTCTCGCAGAGAGGAGGCTTGTGTGCCAGCAGTGAATATGCAATATCTATTTTGCCAAAAACCTTTAGTACCTACCTCCAATGATTGATTGTTTGGTTTACTGGTTTTCTCTTTTCAGCTAATATAGAAGGATGCTATATCAATAAAGTCAGTAGAGTAAGTAATTCCTTACGGCAAATCCATCCAGGTTGCTGGATACTGTTATGATATGAAGTGCACCCCACGCGGTATCTCCTATAATGCGTAAGTACTATGTATTTTAATTTGTACCATCTGGAATACCTACTGCTACTTTTAAAGAACATTTCACAGCATAGAAAACTACTTGAACGTAAAAAATAAGAAATTCTTTATTTTCAGATGTGGTTTAGAACTAACCGATGACATTGACTGCGACTTTAAGAATATTAGGTTCTTCAAAACTTACCCCGAATGCTGTGCTAACATCAATTGCCTCCAACGATATCTTTTTTTTTTTTTTTTTTTGTGGATGGGATATCATCAAATGACCCCTCCCGCTCTGGGTGGAGCGGAAGGGAGTGTCAGACTTTTACTGACTAAAACCCACCCGTGTTCCGTCCTTAGCCCTTTCTGTTCCAGGGCAGCGGTTAACCTTTCGGAAAATCCCGCCGCCCCGGCAGGCTTCGGCCCTGTGGGGCCCCGTCCTCTGCTGACATCTCTTTGAGGCGCCCGTGGAACACAACGCGCCGTCCGGCACGGGCCCGGTCCTGATCAGACGGTGAGCTACCCATTACTCACCGCCCGCAGGCCCGCGCCTACGGTGGCCGGGAGTCGTCACGCGGCTCCCGACGCCCGGAGCGTCTCCCGCGGCGGCTGAGGCGTGAGGTGTTCTCCCTCAGCCTCCCCGCCACCTCCTTCGCTAGCATGACTGCTTCGCAGAAGGAGGTGACTGCCTCCCATTCTCTCTCGCCCCGGACCATGGCTTGCACCAGGGCCGGGCGCGAGAGGTCACCGCCGTTGCCGATCGCCTCGTAGAGGCGATCGGCAACGATATCTTAAGATGCAAAGCAGTGGTGTGCTCAAACCGGAGAACCAGCGAAATACAGCCAAACCACATAGACACTTGCGCAAGGTAAATTTTCAGCCCATCAATGATGTAATTTAATTTCAATATATTTATTTGATTAATGGTTTGATCAAGCACAAATTCTTAGTTAATATAGTGTTCTAGAAAAATATAAATAAAGTTTGACAACCCTTTTCCCACCCACCTGGTCAGAATATAGTGTGTAGTGTGTTTATCAAAGAAACTACTACAGTAATATTTATGAGTTTTTAATGAGAATTTATGATTTTTAAGAGATCAACGACAATGAAATATTGTTGTTTTGGTCAAGCGCAAATCGCTTAAGATATACTTATTATAATAACAGATGAGGAACAGCGGGGTAGTTGGATAACACACTAACAGAAGCAATGGCTTCAATTTTGACAGTTCAACAACATTCATTGCGTTATTTACGGTGTTGAGCAGATTTTTTTTTTCGAAAATATGTAGCAATCTTTATAAATCTTTCTCTTTCTTTATTCATTCCAACATTAGTAGGTACATATTATATGTCATTCAACTTCACAAAAGAAAAAAAAATACAATTTATCTCTGGCCCCCACACTAGGATACCCTGTGTCGTGGGGTCCAGTCCCTTCCGTAAGTTCAAATTTTATGTGTCACAAACTTACTTTCTTGTAGGTATACAAGAAAGAAAAAAAAAACAAGACAAAATACTAAACGAACTACAAAAACAAAAAAAGATGTATGATGCAATGGAATAGCACTCCTTCAAAATGATTCAGATAGTGTGTTACGCGATTAGGGTGCAGAAATTATGATTATTCCTGACCAAGAAATTTTTTTTTGTGTGCGGTTGTTACTAGCAGTCATTCTCATATAAGCATGGAAAATATTTGTAGCTAAATAAATCTCAATGTGAAACAGAAAAGTAAACTGCGAATCAATTACTGAAGACCAGCATAACAAGAAAATTCAATACCTACACAAAAGTGATGTTTCTATAATATTTTCATAATAGTTTTAAACAAATAGTCGTGTCGCAGTTATCAAAATCTTGTTAAATTAATTAATAATCAACTGCATTCAATTTATTGCTTCTGCCCGCGGCTTCACCCGCGTGGATGTCGGAAGTTATACCACGGGAACGTGCTACCAGGATAAAAAGTATGTGCTTCCCCAGGATGCCATCTATCTCTTTGCCAAATCAGAAGTTCAGTGGTTTAGGCGTGAAAATGTAACACAGTTTCAAGTTCAAATCCTCCCCTAAAAACCGAATTACTCCTTTTTGCCCCGTCAGGGGTCAATTTTCGAAAACTTTACATACTCTAACTTTACATATTAATTATTTTCTGTCGAAAGTATCAATACTGAGTTTCGAGTTAATCGGACCGCGTATTCAATTTCTTCCACACAAACTTTAACACCCCTATATACCCTTTGAGGGGTAGTTTTGAAAAACTAATAATGATAAACTTTATTGCTTAGTTAGGCGAGTATTCATACCAATTTTCAAGATTATTAACCTAACGAATAAGATTTTTCATATAAACTGTATTCCCGCTTCTCACCCCCACAGGGGTGGAATTTGGAAAAATCATTTGGGATGTGTTCATAACTTGACTCAAAGATTATTTATACCAATTTTTGAGTTAATCAAGCCACGCTGTAAAATCCTCCCCTGTAAAATTGACTACCCCTTTTCAGGCCGTCAGGGGTAGATTTTCGAATAACCCTGATACACATTATTCCTTCCTTTCAATTTCAGGTATAAATACTGAGTTTCGATTAAATCGGACCCCGCGCTAAAATTCTTCCATACAAATTTTAAAACCCCCCAATCCCCTTTAAGGGGGTAGTTTATAAAAACAAAAAATGCCCAACTTCATGATTTACTTAGATAAGTATTCGTGCCACGTTTCAAGTTTATTAACTCAAGGAATAAGATTTTTCATACAAACAAAATCCCACCATTTCACCCTCTTAGGGGTGGAATTTCGAAAAACTCTTTCTTAGTGGATACCTACTCTTTACGAAGAATACACCCTCCAAATTTCATGTCTCTAGGACCAGCGGCTTACGCTGTGCGTTGATGTCTTAGTCAGTCAGTCAGGACTTTGAATTTTATTTAAATAGATTTGGAAAAAAAATAGTAAAATGTAATTATTAATACCTAATGGAGCGTGGTAGGGTCATAAACTGCCAGAGTAGTGGTATAGTCCGAAAGGGTTACCGCTGCCCTGGAACAGAAAGGGCTAAGGAAGGAACACGGATGGGTTTTAGTCAGTAAGAGTCTGACACTCCCTTTCGCTCCACCCAGAGCGGGAGGGGTCATTTGATGATTTCCCATCCAAAAAAAAAAAAAGGGTCATAATAAAAACATACTATTACAATAATGGCTATTCATTGTATTCTTTGAACCAAAACTTATATGTCGCGCCTACAAAAAATATAATTTGAAATAGAGATCGTCCAAAAAGTGATTGTTTTTGTTTTAATCACTGGTACTCGTATACGAGTAGTAAACGCAGGAATACGCCGGGAGAAATTGCCAAAAATACCTGATCATCTGAGTAAGCTTGTAATTATATGTTTTTCATTGTTAATTGTCGTCATCACACCCCGTAGGCTAGGCAGACGATGATTGGTCTGCCTAGCCTTTTCCCAACTATGTTGGGGTCGGCTTCCAGTCTAACCAGATACAGCTGAGTATCAATATTTTACATGGAGCAACTGCCTATTTGACCTTGTCCTCCACATTCCAGTTACTGGGTAATACGAAGCTAAATAAGACTGGTTGTCAGACTTTCGGGCTTCTGAGTACCCGTAACGACTGTCAAAGATCTTTGACCAAGACCCCTCCGTATCCTTGGTGTTTAAAGATGTTCACCCATCCACAGATCAACTGCGGCAAGCGTAGCTTAACCTGATTGATCGACCCGTATACGGCTGTTATTACTTAGCCACAAGCCTCTCTCTCACTTACCCCGTATACGCCTAATAATTAGCCCAGTCACCCAGAAGGCTAACTTTATCCCGTAGTTAAAAATGTTCAAAATCTAGTCGCAATCTCATCTCTCAGAGGCTTACAGAAGAAAAAAAAAATAGGTAATCTAGAGGTATTTTTAACAGATTGAGACTGAAATTAGATTACGAACGTTCTTGTAAATACGGAAATTGCGCTCAGAGGGGCAAGTCTCGTAATTTTAAGAACGTTCACATTCGGATCTCAGTCTTAATCTGTCAAAAATACCTCTAATTTCCATACATTTTGACAAGTTTTTGACATTTGTTTGTCGCTGAGATAAGATTGCGACTAGATTTTGAACGTTTTAAATTACGAGAATTGGCCTTCAGGTCGTCAGCAAGGGGTTTTTCGCCAATAGCCGAGTAGTAGGTACTAAAATGCAAAATTATATTAGATATAAAAGCGTGTGTCCAATGGGATTTCCCATCGACAAGAATGACGGGCTTCCATACAAAATTTCATTGCCTTTTTGACCTCTTTGAATAAAATGAATATTCAAAAATCCTTCCTTAGAGTCCACGTTCGTTATGTAAGGAAATCTTGTACCAAATTGCATGCCTCTAGACCCAGTGGCAAAGTGGTGGTGCTTCTAGACCAACTTGTTTAGGATGTGGCATATAACCCACATCCTAAACAAGTTGGTCTAGAAGCACGTCAGTCAAGACAACGCACATCCTTAATAAAAATCTTAAATTCATTCATTCACTGATATCAGTGAATGCTGCTGCTGTAGGTTTTAGAATGGTACTAATAATTTTCTATAGGATACTTTTACCAACCTAAGTATTTTAAAGCTAAACTTTAAAACAAAAACATTCCGTACCTACTAACCTAAACTACTCATGGAAACTGATCAAGAGCTCCCAAATCTGAATGTATATTGTGTAACTAGCTGCGCCCCGCCGTTTCACCCGCATAAATTTCGATCCCGTGGGAATATCGGGATAAAAGTATCCTATATGTTAATCCTGGTTATAAATCATCTGTGCGCCAAATTTCATCCAAATCAGTTCAGTAGTTTTTGCGTGAAAGAGTAACAAACATCCATCCGTCCATCCATACAAACTTTCACGTTTATAATATTAGTAGGATTAATACACCGGATCTACAGATACAAAATAATTTCCAATTTCGAGGTCGTCATAGCAAAAAAGATCGATACAAGATGAGGTATTTTGTTTATTATTTATCAAAAATTTGGGGTTTTTGTTAGGAATGTGATGCCGTTAGTCTGATTCAACAGAAAAAATGAATTAATTTGAGTTGAATAGGTAGCTTGGCTATTTAGTTATTTTTATGAAGTGGATGCGGAACTCGAATTGCTTGTTTATTAGTAGCAATTAAAAAAATAAGTTATTAGACTGATCATCCTTAAGTTTTGAGTTTGAGCTGCACGATTTCTGACAAATGCGTGCACTGACTGGACAGGTCCTCTCAATCTGTGTGGTTATTTCCTCAAAAGACCATCTGAGACATTGATCTACATGGTCTTCATATGATCTGACCAAGATTATGTCTGGACTTAAAAAGAGGCTGTGACCTCTGAGTTTTTTTCGGCCTTTCTTCTCAGACTAGTCAGATAGGAAACGCGCACCTCATAGTTTTTAAAATATGATTGACGTCTACAAGTGTTTGAACAAACCTACTTACAAAATAAAATCATTTATCATTGTTTACACAGTCGGAGCAGACGGGGGTGTTCTATAGTAACTACACCAGCCCAGAAGGGCAATCCTCGTACTTAAAAACACGTTTAAATTCAAATCGCAATCTCATTACAGCGACAATCAAAGTCCAAAAGTTGTCAAAAAGAATGTAAATTGATTGTATTTTTGACAGATTGTGGCTGAAATTAGACTGCGAACACCTTTGCACCTCTGATTTTAAGCCCCAAAAAATTCAAAAAATTCTTGCCCAACCTAGCATACCTATCGAACCCAGGACACTAGCCGCCAGTAACCCAAATATAGTTTCTTTGGTATTTTCGCAGTTAAAAAAGGTTTTGATGTGGTGTGACACAATGCTTTCATTGTTTCTGTTAATATTTTAGACGTCAATTTCAGTATTACAAAGAAACTGTCATTACTTTTGTACAATAAAGGGTGCCAAGCTTTTTTGTCAAGAACATTGTTACCACAGCAACAAAAAAAGTATTTATTTTACATTAAACTAGCAGCGCCCGCGGTTTCACCCGCATAAGTTTCGATTCTGTGGGAATATCGGGATGAAACGTATTTGATGCGATAATCCTGATTATAAACTATATGTGTGCCAAATTTCATCCAAATCTGTTCAGTACTTTTTGCGTGAAAGAGTAACAAACATCCATTCCATCCATCCTCACAAACTTTCGCGTTTATAATATTAGAAGGATTAAAAAAATGAAGTTTTCACTAATGTGGGTGGCGCTCAGACACACAGCCCTTGGGCTATTCCCTTTCTTATTTATTTTTTATATTTTTAGAAATTTTTAAAATTTTAATCTTTACTGGAGTGACACAATGTGGGGTATGTAGGTGTAGCTAATTTAATTAAAACACACGTTTTCAACATTCCCTTCGCAAACAAACTCCCTTATTTCATTAACATACAGCAACAAGTGAATTTAAACTTTGTTCAGAAAGTTGAGTTTGAAGAATAGACAAAACATTGTTTAGAAGTTGCTAACTCAAATATAAACATGATGCTAATACTAGGCTGTTTTATTCTTTTAATGTGTTTTAATTTAAATTATTACTATTTGGTATAAATCGTTTTTTTATCTGGTATTCAGCTGCATCCGGTTAGACTGGAAGCCGACCCCAACATAGTTGGGAAAAGGCTAGGCAGATGATGATGGTATAAATCGTTTTATTATTACTCTAAAACCACATTAATTACAGCTAGCTAGCTAGCTAGCTAGCTAGCTAGCTATCTAAATAAAGCAAATTGGTCAATGCTCATTAACACATTGAAGGACAGTGAACGAGACAAAATAGAAGTTTTATTGTTTTAATACGTCGAGGGGCGTTATGTGTCTCGCAGTGTTAATAATAGGTATTTGACTGACAAGATGCCAAAAATACGTAAAATCTCGTAAGTCTTTACACAGTTATCGGTACACCATAAAAATATATATATCCCCTTTAAATATTATTAATGTACGTACAAATAATATTTCAAAAATAAAAACATTCAAAAATATATTATAATATCTAATATAATTTATATTGGATAGCTCATGCCAAATAAATATTAGCGAATAAGCAAGGTGTTAGCGGGGCTGACTACCCTACATTTAATAAACAAAACACACCTTAAAACTATAATATTTATTAATTTATCCTCACACTGGAACGCCATACAGCAATTATTACACCAAGCGCAAAAAATCACTTCATGTGCTGCTTTCCATCCATCCTGTGCGCGGTGGACATCGAACGAGTGACGATGGATCACGCACGCTCACGAATATGATATATGAAAACAGAAAGCAAAAAAGGCAAAGAAAAAAAAAATGCGAAAAAATGCATAAAATGTCAAAAGGGCCTTACGTCAGCATAATGTCAGATGACAATACAACGTATACCTCCTGACCCCACACGCTGAGGCAATTTTAGACATCTCACCATTATAAAAAAAACGTCGTTAAATGTTATGCACGAGGTTGTGGGTTCAAATCCGGGCGAGTATCAATGTGACTTTTTCAATTACTATGTACTTTTCTGAGTTCATCTTGGACTTTACTGACATCGGTGAAGGAAAGTCATCGCAAGGAAACCAGGGGGTCTACTCCGAAGTGCCAAGTGCGAATGTTCGGATCGGACCGACACGGCCGAACCGAATATTACCTGTTGAAAAATGCGAAAAAATTTGGGATCGGCTCAGTTGGGTCGGGACCATAGTCAATATTCGAAAGAGTGTAGGATCGGAACCGACCGAACGAAGTAGTACCTTCGTGGCAGGAAACGGCCGAGCATTCGGCCGATACTACTTCGGAGTAGAACCCCTGGACTTACAGTTAATACAAGTATGAAACTGCCAACCCGTTTTGAGCAACCGGGGTGATCAATGCTCTGCAGTGGGACGATAATATACTAGTACTATCTCATTTATTTGAATGTAAACATTTAAATTCTATTTTTAAATATTAGAATATAAAAAGAATAAAAACATTTAAAAATATAAAAAATAGTATCGGGAACAGGGTCCAAGCTACCGGTGGTCAGGGCTCCAGAGAGTGGATCCTCCTGACAATGCGAGCCGTGTCCAGAAGTACCGCTTTCTGAATCAAGCCCTTGAACCAGCTGCTCAACGAGAGCCTCCTCAGGTGTTGGTCGCGGCTCTTGGCTATTAAGCCATTGGCTATCACGACTATCGGCACAATGATCGCAGAGTCCACATCCCACATGTCGACAACCTCGCGAGCCAAGTCAAGATACTTGATTTCTTTATCTTTCTCGGCTTTCACGAGGTTGTCATCATGCGGGGCGGTTATGTCAACAATCATTGCGCGCCGCTCTGATCGATCCACCACCACTATATCAGGCTTATTGGCAACACCAACAATAGACTAGTATTATTATTATAATGTTTATCATTATAGACCTATTATTTATATACCTTACTGGTATACGTCATCATCTGCGTTGCCATTTCCCAACCATGTTGGGGTTCGCTACCAGTCTAACCAGATGCAGCTGAGTAGGTACCAGTATTTTACATGGAGCGACTGCCTACCTGACTTCCACAACCCAGTTACTGGGTAATACGAAACCCCTTGGTTAGACTGGTTGTCAGACTTTTGGGGTTCTGACGACCCGTAACGACTGTCAAAGATCCATGAATCACAGCCGGGACCAACGGGTTGACGTGGTTTCCGAGGCACGAAGTGGTCTTGGTATGTAAAGATAATCGCCCATCCATGGAACAACCGCGGCAAGCGTAGCTTAACCTGATCGATCTAACCGTGCGGTGGTTATTACTTAGCCACAAGCCCCACCACCTTACTGTAATACGTGAGATTTTATAATTAGGTATATGCGTCACTTGAATATAAAGTAGCTACGCCTCGTCATAATGTTATGACTTTTATTTTTAAAGCACAAGTTGTCAACATTTTTATAGGTTTTAATCTACGTTTTGTCTAATTTTTATTGCTTTATGTAGGTAAGTCTCGTTTTTGTTTATTAACAAATGATCATATTACCATAAAGTGTTAAAATATAACAAAAATAAAAGTTTAGACCATAAACCCGAGTGTTTGTGACCTAACGATCGACGTCATTGTTACAGTGAAATGTAAATGACTGTTTATTAAGGTTTTGAGGCACACCCATAGATTTACATTTCTATGCACACACCGTATGCGAGTACAGCCCGATTCAAACTTTATAGCGGCTCTGGAGCGCGCTCCTCGCTGCGCAATACCTCACCCCTCACCCCCGCTGACACGTGAATTTGTTACTGCGCAGCGACTCGCCTCATATTCAGAGCCGCCATAAGATTTGAATCGGGCTGTACTGGTTTGCCGCAGTGATGAGAGCTATACAAAGAGAGTACTCGCTCAGCGACGCAAGGTTAAGGCCGGGACTCCACCAAAGCGTAGACGAGACGAGTGGAGAGATGTTTTTTAAACAACAAATAGAATTGTGTTATTGACACATCTCCTCTCCGCTCAGCTTTAGTAGAGATTGCTGTGCGGAGATGTGTAATATTTTTATGGCGCGATGGAAGCGGAGATGTGAACTGTGCGCGGACGACGCGCAGTGGAGACAGTGGACACCGCACACATCTCCGCTTTGGTGGATTCCCGGCCTAACTGTTTAGCAACAAGAAAACCGGGTTTTAAGATCTATGGTGATTAAATGTTACCATAAATCTAATTAAAGCATTATTTTTTTTAAATCCACTAAAACTGTATTTCTAATTTTGCATTTAAACTTTGAAGTTGATTTTAGCGATTTTAAATTCGTGTTAAAAACCTGTTGTTTACTTTGGCGTGTGTGTATTAATTAATCGATCCCCATATAATTCGTACCTATACTGATTTCCTAAAAATACTATTCGATACTCACTGATCGTCTTTTTCTGGTGTGCCTCGTCGGTCTAGTGGTTGCAAGGAAGTATTCCACTCAGAGCACTGATTTCAACAGCACTTGCCCGAACCGTACCGGAGCACTTCCACTAACCCCACTGCACTGCCAGCGCTACAGTTAAGCTTTAACGTCCTCGGTTCGATTCTCAGGTTGGGCTAGGTGTTAATGTTTTTTCATCTGTAATTTCTTTGTATGTATGTATGTGCCCGACCCAGTTCTCGAAAATGGAAATATCACATTGTACTGGGATCGATCCATCATCACTGACAGGACTATTGTTGCCAATAAGCCTGATATAGTGGTGGTGGATCGATCAGAGCGGAGCACAATGAGTGTTGACATTACCGTCCCGCATGATGAGAACCTCGTGAAGGCCGAGAAAGATAAACAAATCAAGTATCTTGACTTGGCTCGCGAGGTTGTCGACATGTGGGATGTGGACTCAGCGATCATTGTGCCGATAGTCGTGACAGCCAATGGCTTAATAGCCAAGAGCCTCGACCAACACCTGAGGAGGCTCTCGTTGGGCAGCTGGATCAAGGGCTTGATTCAGAAAGCGGTACTTCTGGACACGGCTCGCATTGTCAGGAGGTTCCTCTCTCTGGAGCCCTGACCGCCGGTAGCTTGGACCCTGTTCCCGATACCGGTGGGCTACTATTTTTTATATTTTTAAATGTTTTTATAATTTTTATATTCAAATATTTAAAAATATAATTTATATGTTTACGTTTAAATAAAGGAAATTATAATAAAACTTTATTTCACAAAAATACAGATTTAACAAAAAAAAAAAAAATATATTTATAATCGTCATTGTGAAACTTAATGAAGTTGATTGAATAAAACTGGTGTTAAATTACGTGGAACTAATGGCAAAGGTTGCAATAGTACAATATGGAACTCAACTATAATCACATGGAACCAAATACTTGCAGCAGTTCCATATGAAATAAATGTCGGGCTATAAAACTAGTTTAAAATTACATGGAAGTAGGTAATGATACAACATATTCATTTTTTTAGGTTGCAATAGTTCCATGTGGAATTAGCTACATGGAACTACTAAGAATAAAGGACATGGAACTACTGAATACCTACTCCCATTAGTTCCATACACGGAACTAGTAGTTCCATGTGGAACTAGCTACATGGAACTACTGGGAATAAAGGAACAAAAATACTGCGAAAAGCAACGAAACTACATAAATTGAGGTAAACAAAGCCTTCCATTTACCACCATATATACTCGTATATACCATGGTCGATCAAAAATATAAAATTGATACATCAACTGTTTCGTCATTTAATTCGACAACGCTCATTATAACTAATGAGATTCATAAAAGAACATGATAAATACATAGCGCCGAATAGCTGCCCTGTAGTTATTCTACTGGGTTTGTTTAAAAACTTTCAAACTATTTTGTTCATCATTTCTGTGTATGTACAATCTAAATGTATCTTTTGGCGGTCGAATGACGTTGACAGGAGGGCGCTGTTGGTAAAAAGTGTGCAAATGTATTGAAAAAACAAGATGGCGGTGTTTTTTCCGATTGTGGGCACGTGTCAAAAGATTCTTGTAACACTATACGGATGATTATATTAATTAGTTACCTAGTTCTTTAAGTTTCTGCTTGTTTGGGTATAGTCCATTCACAGTTATTTTACCTCTGACAGCAGCAATCCAACAGCATCCTTATTGTAACGAAAATAAAGATCACTATGATTTCGACAGACCCGTCAATGGCGCCGATTCCCTTATTCACAAACTAAATTAAATTTAAGTGCAGTGCATCTTTTTCTTTCTATTTCATTAAGAAAAGGACAGAAGATAAATATTAGTTTAGTCCTTCTGTCCTTTTCTACGTTTGTTATGCCATCTATGTTAGTCGGAACCACATTGCAAAAAAAAAACACCTTAAAAAATTATATAAAGAAATGTCAGACAGACAAATAAAAATCAAGTATTTTATACTTCGACCCGCAAAAGCCTTCTTGACGATGTCAAGGTCCCACAAACACCTCCCGAGGTCTTCACAAAAAACTTTTGTTGTGCGAATTAAAATAGTTAAAATATTTATAATATAATAAACTGGTTTCTAAATGGATAATCTCCTACTCATGAAGCAGTCTCGTGGCTGACTGACGACGTATAGCTGACAGAAACGAGCGCCACGAAATAATTTGCGTTATGTTCCCAAGGAGTGCCAATAGGACCCTATTACTAAGTTCAAACCATCTGTATGTCACTGGGATGTATCCACACGCTATTCGGAAAAAAATACTTACAAAAACCTTAACTTTCACCCAAAGCTAAACATTAACTTTCACCAGCTATTTATTTCCTTTAAAAGGGACGAATTTTCAAAATTCCTACCTTAACACTCACACTTTGAAATACAAGGTAGTCTTGTGCAAAGGGCTTTGAAGCTCCGTGGCATACCTACCTGTCCGCCATTTTGTTTTTTTTTCAAAATGGCAGCCACGCATGAGACCTATATAACTCGATAGCTGACATCAATGCAAACGGAAAATAATAAAGTTTGATTAGTCTAAGTCTTAGCTAGTAGGGAACTTGGTGACTTGCATCCGAATATGTAACACGTCTCTATTAAATAGTATTAATTAAGTAATTATTTTATTTATAATAGTATGGAGGTATGAGGAACAGGGTGTAAAGTTCACTCATCCTCCATAGAAAAGGGAGAATCCTCCGACCAGACGGGTGTTGTGTCTGTCGGAGGCGGAGTTGGTGAGACAAGTGCTTGGTAGTTTTCTACGTATAATATAATATTTAATTTTTCTATGCACATTTACATAATTAATTATATGTAAATATTGTATGTACAATAAATATAAGTATACACACACACACCCTCACCAAACATACACTCGCACACATCATCAATCACTTGTAATTGTACCACGTTGACAACCTTTAATACGTGATATAATGGGGGGCCTGGAGTTTTGAAATACAGGCCTAGGCTTAGTTTAGACTCCAGATCTCTCAAAAATTACAAAATTTGGTCGAAATACCTGTCAACTTAATATTATGTATAAGAATGTAATTTGTGTAGATAAATAAACATAATTTTTATTATTTATTTCATTTGTATATATGTTTGATTATTACGCACAGCTTTAAAAAAAAAACCTTGCCTGTTCACGTCAAAGACCATCAATCATAGTTCGAGGAAATCCTCTTCCGTCTCTAATTAAACCATCAAATTATGTACACACTTCTATATAAGTACTATCATTAGCTTTTGGCAAAATACATCGATTCTGAATAATCAACGTTACGTCATCTTGATTAAGAACGACTATTCGGCGAATCAAAATATTTATCTTAATAAAAACAAGGTATTGATTACTTTTTAGAAGTATGAGGAACAGGGTGTCAAGTTCACTCATCCTCCATAGAGAAGGGAGGATCCTCCGACCAGACGGGTATTATGTCTGGCGGGCAATTGCCCACGATTGATATCGGGAAATTGTATCTATGCTAATTGCGCGGCAAACTCTGCTTTCGAGGAGCAGGATTTGCGAGACGTCAGTATGACGCGTTGTTCGTATGTGGCGTTGTAGATACCGCTACAACTTTGTTGACATGATTATTTCTAGTATTTTGATTTCGGAAGCCATCGAAAGTAGAAGAATGACACAATAGGCTAACGCAAGGCGAACATCTAATACGTCATCGGTCGACTCGGTCGAAAATGAAAGTGCAAACAATATGTAAAAGAAAGTCAGTACGTACAGACGCCAGCAGGTCAAGCTACTACAATCTGTCAAATTTCTTTAATAGATTTTAAACTTTATCGCTAAAGCATTATGGTTCAAGGTTGATTGGGAAAATTTGACAGTTTCAGATAGCTTGATGTGCTGGCTTATACCTAGTTATTGGACGTCATCGGATGATGTCGGTTGATTTAGTGCTCAACCCGTCATACATATGTATAGTGCACACTTCGGACCTTATTTTTGGATTAGGATCGAATGCAGTGCACAAGCAGTAGAGTCCGTTTCCCGAAAGTTATTATTATTATTATACAGGATGATACATCGACGCGCAAACTGTAACCATGAATTCAGCACATGAGCCTGCACGAATTAATTTCTAGATGCGATAAGCGGAAAATAACTGATCCAAGGTGCAAAATTGTTGATTTGAAATACGGGTCGAAGTACCCACAATGTTTTCTGCGGGTCAAATGTGCTTAAAACCTGAAACTAAATGATCTAAAAATAAATATTGGAACAAACTTTTATCTTGCTTTGTTTTTTTTTTATTCACAAATCATGTCTTACTTTTAATGTAAACCCCAACCAACAGCATTATTCATCATCTTACCCTTATCCATTGGCGTAGTAAGGGATTTTGACCATGGGGGTCAGACGTCCAGCTGAGCTGAAATTTGTTCTTGTTATTTAGGACGCCCAATCACAAGAAAAAAGATATCTCACGATAACAGCAAAGTATCTGATTAAAAATGCAATGAAACTACCAAAAAAACCCACATTTGCATTTCTAATGTTACATTCACATTTGAACTTCACTACAACCTACTTGTATAGTCGACACAATAGCTTTACCATGTTTAACAACAATTCCCAGTAAATTAAATCTTCAATTAAAAAAATATCCAGCAGTGACATAGAAAAATATGTAGGTAGATCTTGTCGTTTTACATTAAACTGTATTTCAATCTTAGGTTGGTAAAGGAATTATCAGATGGGCAATTCTCGTAATTTTAAAAACGTTCACAGTCTGGTCGCAGCCTCAATCTGTCAAAAATATCTCTAATTTCCCTACGTTTTTGACATTGGTTGTCGCTGAAATGAGATTACGACTAGATTTTGAACGTTTTCAATTACGGGAATTGGCCTTATGGTCGATATAACTAGCTTAGGAAATTCAATATAATCCAAATTTTTAAAGGAAGTTCAATTGAAATCATCATTAAATCAGTTTACAAAGACACGTCACATCTGTGACGTAGACTTTGAGACAGACTAACTTATTGTGTTTTTACCTAATAGTAATTAATAATTATAAATAATAATCATCCTTCCATTCTCGTTAATAGTGCAACCACATTTTATCAGCATTATCGAATAGGTCGTAGGGTGATTTAAAATGACATTATGTAAACGTATTGTTACGTAGACTAGAACATTCAGTCTTAATGACAATGAAAAGTTTAATAAGCGCCGATTATTCAATCATCTGATAACTTTATTCGAAAAATAATTTTGAAATTCGACAGTAATTTCATACAAAAACTGTCAAACGTCAATTTTATTCCTCGAATAAAAGTTATCTGGCGATGGAAAAATTAGCCTTAGGGCTGATTTTTCCAACACTAAATAATTTTACCCGAGGATTTTTGATAGTTCTTCCATACAAAATCTGTCAGACGTCAATTTTATTCCATGAATAAAAATTATCTGTCAATTTAACAATCAGCCTATAAGTTAATATTGTCAAGTGCGATGCTATTCTGTAAAAATCTCACCGTGAAAACGTGGTTGAAGTGAGCTGTTTGAAGGGCGCTGTCCAAAGCGTCAGGTAGGATGACCCGATACGCGGTCTCCACTCTGACTCGTCTGCTCCACCGGCCATCAGTCCTTCGAAGCCATGGCCAGCCCACTGCCACTTCAGTTTGCTTACTCTGCAAGCTATATCGGTAACTCCGGTTGGTTTCTGGATAATTTAATTCCTGATTTTATCCTTCAAAGAGACTCCGTCCATATCTCGCTCCATAGCGCGCTGAGCGCCCATGAGCTTGTGGATCAGCCCGACCGTCAGTGTCCACGTTTCGCATCTCACTTGAGAGATAATTACTATACTAAACAATTCAAGTATCCATAATTAATTTACATGTTCTAATCTAACTACTATAGGTTGCAGAGTGTTCAAACTTTGACGACGTGTGTGCCCCAGTTATTTTTAGTTCAGAACGTATTTTCCTCAAGAACTATAGAGAGATACATTTGTAACATTTAAATGGACTTCTTGGCTGTATCATGTATATAATGTATGTATGTAATCAAATGTATATCATGTGTATAATCTATCTATGACATTCACATAGGTATATTAAAAAATTACCTATGTGTGCATCATTTTTTGTCAGAACAATGACAACGTCTCAACACAGACTCATGTCGTTATCATGTGTATTGTACAGACACCAGCAGGTCAAGCCGAAACTGACAAATTTTCCCAATCAACCTTGAACCTTAATGCTTTAGCGATAAAGTTGAAAATCTATTAAAGAAATTTAACAGATTGTAGTAGCTTGATGTGCTGGCGTCTGTACGTTGTAACAACACGATTATGGAAGTAATACAGTTACATGACGAATCGTAAAACGCCGAAGAAAAGTTGAGGGTTTTTATGTGAACAGACCTTTATAAGCATTAAAACACAACAAGATATGCAACATATAATTTTGATATGTATTTATCAGTATAACATGCCAGAGGTTAACGTTGTTTTTGCAACCAGTTGAGCAGGATCGGAATATAAAAACACAGACGTTCCATTTATTCTTCAGTCCAAGAGTAATCGTCAGCTGCAGTGTCTTTATTTTAGTAATCATGTGGAAGATAATAAGTCTATCTGCTCTCCTAATCGTCGCTCAGGCAGCGGATATACACGATTTCTACGGGGACTGGATCGAGGTCGCTTTTTATCCAGTTGCTACCTACGTCCCTTTGTGCATTCGCTTTAGTTTCGCTAAAAGCACAGACAATGTGCAATGTACCTATGATGATGGAAGAAACGCAACTCTACTTCGAATCTCTGTGATGACAGATACTGGAGATTCGATGAACAGTCATCACATGCCAATGAGGGTGGTAGATACACCTGCGGAAGTGATGCCGGCGTTGAACATCAGCGTCAAATGTGGTGATAAGGTAGTTAGTGTTAGTGACCGTGCTGTTGCAAGGTTAGTGAACGAAAACTACTTCATTATGTATAGTAATATTCCAGCTTCCATGGAATATACTCGCACTGCGGTAGAACAGAATTCAGCAATACTTTTTGGAAAAAATGTCGTGTCTGCCGAGAAATTATATAATGTTATGATGAGTATTGAAGATCTCAAGAACAGACGAGGAGCCCAGATGTGTGGTACAGAAAATTATGGTGGATTCAAGATTACTGAAAATTAAGTTGGTATTTAATCATTAAATAGAAAACATTGCTACGTGACTCAATAATGTCTCCAATGAATGCCTCATTAACATTTGTCAATAATCTTGTACCTATTGGTTTCAAATAAAAGTTGATTGGCGTTGACTAACTTATTTTGGTTGAGTCAAAAGTTTTTCTTGGTTTAATTATTAATCCCAAATTACACGGGACAGCATACATGAACACAGATGTCTGAAAGAGGTCTAGCAGTAATTGATATATTCAATAAAAACATATCCAATACACTATAAGACATATAAATCAGGATTATTATTCTAGACAACCACCAAGCACCCGGCTCCTGTGTAACCGATAATTATTGACTTTAGTTGGGAGTTCCATCACTCGTCACTAGATGGCATTACTGACTATAAGACATTCAATCCAATAAAAACGTGTACCTACAATTTTTTTTCCTATAAAAACTCAAGTAAAGCTACTGTTTTTGTTTGTCTGTATATTTCAAATGTGTGTAATGAAATTTCTAGGGGATACAAGAGAGTGCATGATGAACATTGTTCATGCCTCATACTTCAAATTGTCGACCTTACTAATACGCCACTCTTCCAACACGTCTCTGTTTTATGAACGTTTCATTATACTCGCGAGCCAGTGTTGTTATCCTACTCCCACGCGAACGAAGTCGCGAGCGCAGAGTATCACATGTTATGTTTATCAGTATAGGTCAAAGTTTATTACATCCGAAATTAAACACAATCCTGATTCCTGACACATGCCTCAGTGTTTGGGATACTTTACATCAGTGATCTTTTAAGCTTTTAACCATGTGGCAAATAATAGTTTTATCTACACTCTTAACCGTCATTCAAGCAAAAGGTATACAAAATGTCTACGGGGACTGGATGATGGTTGCATTATATCCACCTTCTGCAAGCGAACCAGTTTGCATACGCTTCTCGTTCGCTCAAAGCCCTGTAAGTGTGCAATGTATGTACGCCGATGGAAGAAAAGCAAACTCAGTGCAAGTTTCCATGATGACAGAAACTGGAGAATTATTGGAACGGTATTCTATGCCGATGATGGTAGTTGATACTCCTGCAGAAGTGATGCCGGCGTTGAACATCGGCTGCAAATGCGGGAAAGAAGACGTCAATGACCACGCCGTTGCAAGGTTGGTGGACGACAACTACTTCGTTATGTATCACTACGTCCCGCCATCTACCGGAGCTACTAGTACTCACAAAGAACAGAACGCTGCGTACCTTTTTGCGAAGATAATTGTGTCGGAACCGAAATTGTTTGACGTTATGACAAGCATCGAAGATCTGAGTGAAAGAGAAGGAGCTATAATGTGTGCGGTAGAAAATTATGGTGGGCCTAAGTAATGAAAATCTTGTGCTGACTTTGATATTATTATTGTGACACTCTATTTGGTGGTAAGGCCAGTGTCTTCGCTGCCATGAACATTTATTGTGCTGATTGAACTGTAAGTAATATGGTGCGGAGTGACTTATTTTTGTTGACTATGCAAAACTATAATTATGATTATATGATCGATTATACAGAAGCGTTCGTTTTATTACTGATCCTTGATCTGATGGCAAATATCATAGGTAATGAGTAAAATTTGAATCTTAATAAGTACCAATGACAGTGTTACTAAATGTCAAGTTTGCCAATTTTTCCGAAGTTGGTAAACCCTGTAGGTAAACCGTTTTTGGGGTTCCGTAGCCAAATGGCTAAAACGGAACCCTTATGGATTCGTCATGTCTGTCTGTCTGTCTGTCCGTCACAGCCACTTTTTTCCGAAACTATAAGAACTATACTGTTGAAACTTGGTAAGTAGATGTATTCTGTGAACCGCATTAAGATTTTCACACAAAAATAGAAAAAAAAAACAATAAATTTTGGGGGTTCCCCATACTTAGAACTGAAACTCAAAAACATTTTTTTCATCAAACCGTTTGCAACTCGCTCGTGTGATAAAGCTCTAACCTAATGCACAGGGCATAGATACCGTGCGGCCGACGAGTGAATGTGTTACTGATAGTGACACCTTTCATTATCATACGAATAAATAAGTGTTTTTAGAATACGATCTTTATTAGCTATTCGAATTGTCGCGACGGCCGGACGGTATGAGAGTTGGATATTTGTATCAACACCGAAGGTCATGTGAGTAACCACTCACTCGCTTTGCTCGCTCCGCTCGTTCAGCCCCCAAGTGCGAGTGGCATTCCTGTGTTCCAGTTTGCAGAATATGACAACGTTTGTGATATCAGGCCGGTGGCGTAGCTCATCCTAATGGAGCTCTGTGTCAAATTTTTGGGGCCCCTTTTTACCCCATTTTAGTGGTGAGCAGGAGTGGATCAGTCATAATGGCCGCGACTTACTACATATTTGTTGGTCGTAAGCTCGAACCCAGGCAGGCGCCTGAGTTTATGTAAATAATTTTATCGCCACTGTTCTCAAAACGGTGAAGAAAAACATCGTGAGTAAACCGGCATGTCCTAGAATAAAAATGTGTGGTGGATTACGGCTCACTCACACGGGATACAGGGGCGTAGCTACCGAGCTACGCCCCTGTATCAGGCATTTCAGCAACATAACAACACACTATCAATCTTAATCTGAATCATTCCGAAGGATATTTTTTTTAATAAAAACGTTGCTCCACACTAGGAATTACTCCTGTATCGTGCGTTTACAAACATTTAAACTCACATATACAAACAGCCAGACCCGGAACAACAGGTCATCCGACCGTCAGTGTCCACGTTTCGCACCTCACTTGAGAGATACATTACTAAACAATTCAAATTTCCACAATTAGTTAACATATCCTAGTCTAAATACTATTAGGATGCAGAGTGATCAAACTTTGACGAGGTGTCTGCCCTGGACAGTTATTTTTAGTTCAGAACATATTTTCCTCAAGAACTATGGAGCGTACACATTTGTAACATTTAAATGGACTTCTTGGCTGTATCATGTATTTAGTGTATGTAATCAAATGTATATCATGTGTGTAATCTATCTATGACATTCACATAGGTAGGTACGGACGCCAGCAGGTCAAGCTACCCGAAACTGTAAAATTTTCCCAATCAACCTTGAACCTTAATGCTTTAGCGATAAAGTTGAAAATCTATTAAAGAAATTTGACAGATTGTAGTAGCTTGATGTGCTGGCGTCTGTACGTTGTAACAACACGAATATGGAAGTAATACAGTTATATGGCGAATCGTAAAACGCCAAAGAAAAGTTGAGGATTTTTATGTGAACAGACCTTTTTAAGCATTAAAACACAACAAGATATGCAACATATAATTTTGATATGTATTTATCAGTATAGCATGCCAGAGGTTAACGTTGTTTTTACAACCAGTTGAGCAGGATCCGAATATAAAAACACAGACGTTCCATTTATTCTTCAGTCCAAGAGTAATCGTCAGCTGCAGTGTCAATATTTTAGTAATCATGTGGAAGATAATAAGTCTATCTGCTCTCCTAATCGTCGCTCAGGCAGTGGACATACACGATTTCTACGGGGACTGGATCGAGGTCGCTTTATATCCATTTTCTTCCTGCATCCCTTTGTGCATTCGCTTCAGTTTCGCTAAAAGCCCAGACAATGTGCAATGTACCTATGATGATGGAAGAAACGCAACTTTACTTCAAGTCTTTATGATGACAGATACTGGAAATTCAATTCGCAGTCATCAGATGCCTATGAGGGTTGTAGATACACCTGCGGAAGTGATGCCGGCGTTGAACATCAGCGTCAAATGTGGTGACAAGGTAGTTAGTGTTAGTGACCGTACTGTTGCAAGGTTGGTGAACGAAAACTACTTCATTATGTATGGTAATATTCCAGCGCCCATGGAATATGTTCGCACTGCGATAGAACAGAATTCAGCAATACTTTTTGGAAGAAATGTCGTGTCTGCCGAGAAATTATATAATGTTATGATGAACATTGAAGATCTCAAGATCAGACGAGGAACCCAGATGTGTGTTTCAGAAAATTATGGTGGATTCAAGAGTACTGACAATTAAGTTGGTAATTAATGATTAAAATAGAAAACATTGCTACGTGACTGAATAATGTCTCCAATGAATGCCTCATTTACATTTGTCAATAATCCTGTACTTTCAAATAAACGTTGATTGGTGTTGACTAACTTATTTTGGTTGAGTCAAAAGTTTTTCTTGGTTTAATTATTAATCCCAAATTACACGGGACAGCACACATGAACACAGAAAGACATCTGTGTTCATGTGTGCTGTCCCGTGTAATGAATGATATTGATGAGGTTCTAGCAGTAGTTGAAACATTCAATAAACACATTTCGAATACACTGTTATAAATCAGCGGACAATACCTACGAGTAACATTATACATCTATTAGATGTATACGAGTAATGTTACTCGTAGGTTACATAGATAGTAGATGTAGACTAGGTCGCGGGTAAGATCACGCTGTTTATAGTTCCGAGCACAAGCACACTTGTAAGGTTGGAAAGCTACAGCCCGCGCCAAACTTTGTGACCGCCTTGAATATAGTCGCGAGTCCGAACTTGCGCATGGTACAGTCTAGTGGACAATACGTAATCAACCAAACGCGCGTCGCGGGTGAGCGGTGCGGGCGCGCGGGGTGTGGCCCTGCCCCCAAGCTCTTGTGCATCCCGCTAATACCTGATTTTGTGTTCTACGCAATGCAATGAGCCTAGCTTCGGGGCGGTCACAAAGTTTGGCGCGGGCTGTACCGTCCTTGGGTCTCCGGGATGCAAGAATTCAGCAACATTCTAACACGTCTCTGACATGGGTTCGTTTTATTTAACTCGTGAGACAGTGTTGTTATCCTACTCCCAAGTCGCGAGCGCAGAGTCATATGTTATGTTTATCAGTTTAAGTAGGTCTTAGTTCATTAAATCCGAAATTAAACACAATCCTGACACATGCCTGAGTGTTTGGGATACTTTACATCAGTGACTTAGTTTTGTTGACTATGCAAAACTATAATTATGATCAATAATATGATCGATTAAACAGAAGCGTTCGTTTTATTACTGATCCTTGATCTAATGGCAAATATCATAATTATGTAATGAGTAGAATCTTACTAAGTACCATTGACAGTGAAATGTCAAGTTTGCCAATTTTTCCGAAGTTGGTATACCCTGTCCATTAGGTAAACCATTTTTTGATAGATGGAACTAGTGATTGTAGCAACACACAATACATTGATTGATACACGTACAGTATTATAATGTTTGTATTTTAGAAGCCATAAATAAGACAATTCAATAAGATAAGGCAGTTTATATATTTATTTTATTACGCATTTTAAAGTTAACTTTTACGTAATCTGGAATTATGTATGTTCTAAGACCGCTGTCAAAAAACGGTTAACCTAATGGACACTTATAGGTATAGTGCGGCCGACGAGGGAAGGTGTTATTGACAGCTGTCAGTCTCATACGAATGAATACGTGTTTTTAGAATATGAACTTTATTAGCTACTAGAATTGTCGCACTGACTGCCGAAAATTCTCTAGACGGCTGGACGGTAATTAGAGAGATGGATATTTGTATCAGCACCGAAGGTCATGTCAGTGGTGTCGCTTTGCTCGCTCCGCTCGTTCAGCCCCCAAGCGCGAGTGGCGTTCCTGTGTTCCAGTTTGCAGAATATGACATCGGTTGTAATATCAGGCATTTCAGCTTTGGGAAGGTATCGCACCCGCGGTGTTCTTGGTAGATTATAGAAGTCCAAGGACGGTGATAAATACTTACTATTAGGTGATCCACCTGTATGTTTGCCGCCAAAGAAGATAACAACGAAAAGAAATGGGTATTCACTATATTTTAATTCTTATAATTATGAAATACTAGGTAGACACCACCAACCATGGCGACGAGGGGCGGTTAGTATTGCGGGTAATATTTGTCACGTTGCCCCACACTAGGAATTACTCCTGCATCGTGGGTGCGTTTACAAACATTATTTTAAACTCACATACATAAACAGCCGGACCCGGAACAACTACCTGTAGGCAATACAAATATTCGTTCCGAGCGGGAATCGAACCTGCGACACGCAGCGCAGCAGTCGATTGTTCAGCCACTGCGCCAACCGGGTCGTCGTATTGCTCATCCATTGCTTCATATGTTGGAAAAATGTGTCTGCTCAACAACGTAAGTAACGCAATGAATGCTGTTGAACTGTCGAAATGGAACCCATTTCTACTGATAGTGTTCAGCAGCAGTTCATCTTCGAAACCGAGAGCGCGTGGGACACCTACTTCTACTCTCATAGAAGGAGGCGTCACGCACTGCTGTCGACTCCGGAAAGAGAAAAAAGAGTCTTAAACGTCCACAGACGAGAGGCACACAATGCTCTCGGCACGCCATACCTAAGGTACAGGTAGTTCATGAGAAATTTCATACAAATATTTGGGTATACCTACTCGTAACTAAGACGTGTAGACTATAATATCTAAACACTTCATAGAATAAATATTTTAATGACGAATACCTTTTACATTGTTACTTATTAATAACTAATGGGTATAAATTGGATTGTTCATAAGATTCACTACAGCATAACAAAGCCCATTTTCTTCTACGCAACTTTTCAATACCTTCTATATCGCGGAGCAGTTTAACATATGGCACTACTAACTTCGCGAAGAGTTAGCTATAGTTCTGATCCTGCTTGGTACGAGTAGATCCTATGGTTCGATACATAATACAAATCTGGCTACGCCGCGAGTCGTATATTCTTCGGCTCCACAATTGTAGCTGACGTTCAACGCAGGCTCACTTTAGCAGGAATGGTGCATACTCGCTTTCTTTTACACAGGACTAAAGACCTAATGTCTTATTACTTCCATCATCTCATGAACAAGGCGCATCTTCCAGAGATTTTGCGAACGAGAAGCGATAACACATCCCGGCGGATGTGACAGCTGGATAATCAGCTACTAGCTTCCATTCTCCGTAAAAAATCTGTACGTCTGTTGCCAACGAGAATTTACTCGTATATTGAAGCTAAAATTATTAATTTCCACATGATAAATTCTCAATGAGATATTATTATGCCGTCGTTATAAAGTCTTCCTCAGGCTAGGTGGAGCGACGGTGATGATCTTCGCAGGATGGCTGGTAGCAGCTGGATGAGAGTTGCCGAAAATCGAGTTGAATGGCGTGCAATAGGAGAGGCCTATGTCCAGTAGTGGACTGCTATATGCTGATGATGATGATGATGATAAAGTACTGTGGTGAAGACTGTGGCCCTTGTATGTATTACAAAAAAATATAACAACAGTGGTTATATTAGGATCTCAACTGACAACCCTTGTCACGTACTATTAAACATACTTAGGTATTGCACTTTATCTTGCTGTTTATCTGAACAATAATATTTGCATTTTTATAAATGAAATAATTGGACGTATAAAGTTCGGATACTTTCGTTTACAACCTTCCCTTTATCATAACATTTTTTCTGTCTTCTTGTTCATGTCGTAAACACAGAAAGAGATTCAATGTTATCATCAGTAACATTAATTTTTCCAACTAGCACTTTGGTTACCTTTTGAAATGACTATAAAAGTTATAAACAATTATTTTTTGGGATGAAGTTGATCATATATTTCTCGTGTACACAACCGTGTCCAGTCTCTGCCTTTAAGTTTATCAATCTGTGTAATTTCAAGTTCTAACTCTGAAGCACTTGGCAATTCGCGGGCCATCAAGAAAACTAGAGTGTCGTTTGTGTTAATTTTCACATAACCTAATAAATAGTTCTTGTTCACAATTTCAATAACACTACGATCACTAGATGTATAATTTGCATAACTGCAAGATACGTTTACGAGAGGCACGTCACCCACATTATCAACGACCAACACAGGCACTGAAAGCACTATTGGCTTAATATTTACAATGATAGGCTGGACGGAGCGTTCGCGTTCTAGCAACCTAACTTTCATTAGTGTGCAATTTGATCCATCTGAACAGGAGCACTCAATATTTCGTGGATCTTCCGAAAAGGCAATGGCTCCGCACGCAGGTTCAGTTATAAGATCATTTGGGTACACCAACACAAACGAGTAATTTCCATAGATGTCGTTTAGACATGCTCCTTGCACGATACTGAGCATCGTTGATAGAATGATTAGTTTCCACATTTTGAGCACTGTATTCTTGTTAGAAACGAGCGATGTATCTCCTTGTCCACTTTGCACTAAGAATAATAAGGATGTAGTACATCAAGACGTGTGAGACAACTGAGTGACCACTTAACCTTTACCATTGCAATTTTCGATTTAATGATTCGCTACAAGCGATTCTTTCGGTTCGCGCTAGTTAAAAATAGACTGGTTATCATAAGATGAAAAGGAAAAAGAACAAAGAATAACTGAAATAAAACGAATAAAAGAATATGAAACAGAATAAGAGAAAAAGCTTGATGGAAGAAACAACGAGACTTGACAAGGAACATAGTTTTATAATGATGTGGAAATAAAAAAAGATTGTAAGCTATATACAGGATCAGCATATAATTATGATTTAAGAGCAGTGCAGCCCAGTGGTAACAGCCGCGATTTACGAGTTGTAGGTCGCAGGTTCGAACCCAGACAGGCGCTTTATTTATTTATTCAGCCATTTCTGCCCCACTGCAGGGCAAAGGCCTACCTTTCCTCCTTCCACTCATCCCTATCCAGTGCTATTAAAGGCCAATTCTTGTGGAAAGAGTCGAGCTCGTCCCGCCATCTCATTCTGGGCCTGCAGGGTTGTCGTTTAGGCGCTTTACTTTGTGTAAATTATTTCATCACCACTACTCTCTAAACGGTGAAGGAAAACCTCGTGAGGAAACCGGCATGTCCTAGAACCAAAAAATTCGAAGACATGTGACAGCTACCAACCCGCACTGGGACCGCGCCACTCCCTCTCACAGAGAGGAGGCCTGCGTCCCAGCAGTGGGAACATTATAGGCTAATTATATATCATTCTAGAACCTCCCCCTGACCTCGTAGATGATAAAAAATATCAGCTGTTTCACAGAAAAGTGAAACAGCTACGTGGTCAATATCTATGGAACTACAATTTTTGTTTATAACCGACGAAATATTTCTACGTCTAGAATCATCTGCTGAATTCATACTGGTTACAGTTTGCACACTGGTATTTCCTGTCTTCTATTCGTTATTAAATTATTAATCCCAGAAGTAACTGTTGATATATTAGCGACATTTTTACTTCGTTCAAAAGTTTTGAGAGGTACGCAGCCTACTTATTTTGTGGATAGGTGACCATCTTTAGATGCCGAGACACCTGTCCCGTGTCTCGAAAAGCACGCTAAGCCGTTGGTCCCGACTGTCATTCGCGGATCTTCGACATTACGGGTCGTCAGAAGCCCGAAAGTCTGACAACCAGTCTTACCAAGGGGTATCGTTTTAATAAAAATATAATCATTTATTTATTCAGACTACAAATGTGGTCCATTGTGTTAGTTACAATCTTATTTAGCCTATGTTAGTACTTAATAACTAAAACAGATCTGGTTCCCGCTAACGCCCACACAAGCGGACTATCTGCCTGGGTGTTACCCAGTAACTGGGTTGTGGAGGTAGGCAGATACGCAGCTGCTCCATGTAAAATACTGGTGGTATTCAGCTGCATCTGGTTAAATTGGAAGAACCCCGGCAATAACGGAGTTTATCATCACCTTATAATATCCTCTATACCTACATCTACAACATGCAAAAATAATATGGCGCAAATTGAAACGGGCTTCGTTGGAGGAACGCCGAATTTCAAACAACTCGGCAATTTATTTTTCAATCGATCCCCCTCTGTGGCCAAACGCGGCGTTGCGGCCAAAAAGGTGAACGCTTCGGCTATTGATAGGATTTTTTTTTTATTTTTCCGCCCCCGTACACAGCTCTGGTTTCAATTTCGAGGAATTTCAGAAACTAAAAATTCGTGTGTGAACGTTATTAATTTAGTGCAGTTATCCAGTTTTTTTTGTGCGCTCCAATGATCTCTATGAATTGGGATTAGATTGCGGAAGTCATAGCTATATGGTTTTGTTTGCGGGTTGTTTGAGCGTTAGTTGAATTAATTCATTGTATAGCCGACCTCGTAGTTGCTTTATCACCGTCAGTTCAAGTGTCACTTGCACGTCTATTTTTCTCTATGGAAATCTGTGCCGATGGCGACAATTCTGCCAATGTAAAAATAAAAGCAAAAACTTGCACTTCATAAAACAGCAAGGTCTATTTATCTGTGACAGTTAGAGAGTTTCATTCAACCTTACAGTCCTTTAGTTTATTTTACCTTTGATTTGGCATCACTATCAAAATTACAACGATCTTTATTTCCGTCAGAATACGGTTAATGTTGGATTGCTACTACTGAGAAGACTGGGAAAATTACAGTGATCTCTATTGTAGTAAGAATAAGGTATTGTTAGGGTTCCGTAGCCAAATGGCTAAAACGGAAAGTAGATGTATTCTGTGAACCGCATTAAGATTTTCACACAAAAATAGAAAGAAAAAACAATAAATTTTGGGGGTTTCCCATACTTAGAACTGAAACTCAAAAACATTTTTTTCATCAAACCCATACGTGTGGGGTATCTATGGATAGGTCTTCAAAAATGATATTGAGGTTTCTAATATCATTTTCTAAACTGTATAGTAGTTTGCGCGAGAGACACTTCCAAGGTGGTAAAACTTCTAAAATAAGGGAATGATAAAACTAAAAAAAATATATGATGTACATTACCATGTAAACTTCCACTGAAAATTGGTTTGAATGAGATCTAGTAGGTAGTTTTTTTTTAATACGTCATAAATCGTAAATTGTAAGTGTACGGAACCCTCGGTGCGCGAGTCCGACTCGCACATGGCCGGTTTTTTTTGGGTTGCTGCTGGCAGAGGTAGAATATATTTAATATTTAATATATTTAATATATTTATTCAAAAAATATATTTAATATATTTATTCAAAAAATTGTAAGGCATGAAAATTAGTACAGTTTTGCTTAAATGTAAATTATATTCCTAAGACTTACGTGCCTGAACTAGGTAATCCTGTGTTTCAGGCGTGAAGAGCTAAAATAGTCTTTAAAAAAATAATAAATAATCAAAAGTTGACAATAGAAAAATAATTATAATTATGTTGAGTAGCATAACTCCTAGTTTCTAAATTTGATAATTACAATATTTTTATACCTATAATTACTTTAACACAGTTAGTAAATTCTCTGTTTCTTCGTAAGACATACTTTGGAGAGCCTCCTTGAGGATTCTCTTACAATTTGTATAGTTCAGAGAATAAATGTTTGCTTTCGAGTTTAGTCTATTATATAGGAGAGGTCCGAGGTACTGATAAAATTTGGCTATAAAAGCATGTTTCGTAGAATTTTGTGGACAAACTATATCTTTACGCCTTTTATTAGTATAACTAGTGCTGTAGGGTAGAGCTTTGTGTTGTTTTAATACAATGCCCATAATAAATAGCTGTCTAACTGTTAATACTTCACAAGATTTGTATAGGAGGTTAGTAGGAAAAAGGAAAGGGCGGGAAGTAGACACTTTGAGAATCGCCCTCTGAGCTCTCTCGATGGTTAGTAACAATGTTTTACCCACTCCACCCCATGTGGTAATACAGTAAGTTAAAATCGATTGACATAGAGCAAAGTAAACTTGTTTAACTATTTTTGGATCAGCAATACAGCGTAACTTTTTAAAAACAAATATTAACTTGCGAATTCTATTATTTAAAGCTTCTATATGTTGCTTGAACGAAAGTGTTTCATCTATTATAACACCAAGGTATTTTGTTGTATTTGCCATTTTAATGTTAGGACAAACACATTGGTTATTTGTGGGAATTGTGCAATAATGAGCATATAATGTCGAGGTAGTGCCAATTGATGTTTGTTTGCGCATCGAAAACTTAATATAATTTGTCTTCTCTGCATTTAGTGTTAGTGAATTATGTTGAAGCCATTTATTAACAATATTGAATCCGTGTTGTGTGGTGTCCAGAATAACCGTTAAATGACTGTAGTGAAGTTTCAATTTACTGGGAATTGTTGTCAAATGTTGTAAATCAATGATGGGGCCGACTATACCTACTGGATAGCTTTGTTAGATGAAGGCATCCTGCAATATTTTTTTTGACGGCACGGTCGGCGCAGTGGTTAAGCGATTGACTGCTACGCTGCGTGTCGCGGGTTCGATTCCCGCACGGAATAAATATTTGTATGACTTACAATTAATTGTTTCGGGTCTGGCTGTTTGTGTATGTGAGTTTATGTGTCTGTAAACGCACCCACGACACAGGAGAAATTCCTAGTGTGGGGCAACCTTTTAAAAAAAAAAAAAAAGAATTATAATGCATAATCAACCTACTATGTTCCCACTTCTGGGACACAGGCCTCCTCTCGGTGAGAGGGTGTGGGATTTACCACGCGGGCCCAGTACGGGTTGATGAATATCACACGTTTTCGAATTTTTGGTACTAGGACGAGCTGGTTTTCTCACGATGTTTTCCTTCACCATTTTGAGAGCAGTGGTGATAAAAAAATACATAAAATAAAGCGCCTGGGTTCAAACCTACGACCTGCAACTCGTAAGTCGCGACCGTCACCACTGGGCCACCATTGTTTCCTGCAATCACTTCTTTCAATTGACTTTATGACATTTGATTGAAGCAATGTGTGTGTGTATTAATTTATTATGTTGATTTACAAAAGCAACCAACAGAAAATACCTTATCTTTTAAGTACAGACGCCAGCAGGTCAAGCTACCCGAAACTGTCAAATTTTGAACCTTGAACCTTAATGCTTTAACGATAAAGTTGAAAATCTATTAAAGAAATTTGACAGATTGTAGTAGCTTGATGTGCTGGCGTCTGTACCTACCTAGATATTATCTTTCTCTTGAATCATCGTGGATCCATAAATTTCTCCTATTTCTCACAGTTGTTATTATTTAAGCTTGATCGGGTCGATCGATTAGGTTAAGCTACGCTTGCCGCGGTTGGTCCGTGGATATGTGACCATCTTCACACACACACACCACCACCCCCCCCACCCCCCCTTCATCTTCACTAAGCGACGTGCTTCAACGTACTTTCCTCCGTGTCTCGGAGGAAGCACGTTAAACCGTTGGTCCCGGCTGTCATTCGTCGATCTTTGACAGTCGTTACGGGTCGTCAGACGCCCGAAAGTCTGACAACCAGTCTCACCAAAGGGTATCCGTTACCCAGTAACTGGGTTGTGGAGGTCAGACAGGCAGTCGCTCCATGTAAAATACTGGTATTCAGCTGAATCCGGTTAGATTGTAAGCAGACCCCAACATTATTTATTATTTAATTTAATAATCCAATAAATTATATTGTTTAATTGGAAGTCAAAATTAGGCGAAATCGCTTTAAAAATTAGTGGAAAATCGATCACATAATCCGTAGGTAATAAAATAAAACGAGTTATTAATAATGCATCCGTTTCGCAGTATTCAGGTAAAAACATACAGGTGCTATTATGACGGTTTCATGCCATCACGATTCTAGTGTAAGAGAGTGACGATGCTATACATGACCGATAGCACCATCCCTTTTTCGCACTGAATCATGATGACATTGATACTTCGTAATATAGGTACGGTACTAGACTTATGTTATTTACCGTCATTAGTTCACAAAACCAGTAATAGTCTGTCTCGATTATCATTACGTCACTATGACGTCATGCTGTCTTCCCTAACACGAATAAGTAACTCATCAAAAAATATAAAACTTAAAACATCACGCTTGTATTTTCCGAAGGGTTATGCAGAAGTGTACCTATAATAGTACAGCCACATTTCGTCAATTATGTTTAAGTCCCATATTATAGGGGGCAAGCCTATTGCACTCCACCAGGTGATTATCCAGACTCCGGGCTGCTGCAAAAAAAAATCCAGATGGAAAAACCCAACAACACTGCCGACCCGGGCATCGAACCCAGGACCTCATGCTCAGCAGTAGCGCTTGCAACCACTAGACCAACGAGGCAGTCGAGTCGACGATTTTATGAATAAATGGAGTACTTGTCATCATCATCTGCCTAGCCTTTTCCCAACTATGTTAGGGTCGGCTTCCAGTCTAACCGGATGCAGCTGAATACCAGTATTTTACATGAAGTGACTGCCTATCTGACCTCCACAACCCAGTTACTGGGTAATACGATACCCCTTGGTAAGACTGGTTGTCAGACTTTCGGACTACTGACGACCCGTAAAGACTGTCAAAGATCCACGACTGGCAGCCGGGGCCAACGGCTTAACGTGCTTTCCGTGGCACGGAGAGATCTTGGTATGTGAAAATGGTTACCAATCCACGGACCAATGGCGGCTGTTATTACTTAGTCACAAGCCCTTCAAAATGGAGTACTTGTATCATGCTAAATCAGCCTAAAATGTTCTCACTGCTGGGAATACGCCACCTCTCTGTGAGAGAGAGTGGGCCATGATCTAACTAAACTAAAAGCCAAACAAGAATAGCTACTTAATTTGACTTCACAATCCTCAACTAATTTAATTACTTAGATACAACTAACTATAATTTCATTCGACCACTTTTTCGGCGTTATTAACATATTGTATACTCATGCCAAATTAGAACTTTCTAGTACCAATAGTTTTTGAGCTAAACCGCGGTCAGACGGACATGGCGAAACTATAAGGCTTGTTGACTACGGAACCCTAAAAAAGCGAGTACCGTACCTTGTTCCAATTTATATAATCTTGTTTTTTAAATTCACGTTGTGTTATATTAATGATTGCGCATTAATAAATTATAGTCTAACAAGTCAATTAAAAAATATATGTATTAATTTACATAGTAATTATGTAGATATTTGAAGTACAATGTTTTATTTTGCTAATAAATATCTATTTAATAGCACGAGTATTAATACTGAGTCTGACAGTTCAGTCTCGCTCGAGTAGTCGGATATGCAACTTGTGTGTAACAAAATGTATTGTGTATTTGTTTTTGTGTGTGTCGCCGTATCTATCGGCACAGTGCACAGTGCCGTAGGCATACAATTACCAGTTGAAAAACCTCAGGAAATGAGTATGTTTTTTTTTTAATTTTAAGTGATATCGTATTACCCAATAACTGGGTTGTGCAGGTTCGATGGGCAGTCGCTCCATGTAAAATACTGGTATTCAGCTGCATCCGGTTAGACTGGAAGCAGACCCCAAAGTTGGAAAAAGAATAGGCAGATAATGATTTTGTTTTAAGTGTAAGCTTGTTTGTGAAATTGGGAAGAGTGTGTCTGCACTATATTATTTCTGCACGCAAATTTACATCAACAAGTATGGTGTATTTGGACACCGTCAAGGCCGCTGGCACAATATGCGCAACTGTTACTTTTAAAGGTGCTAAGTGCGCTTCGGACTGCCAACCCTGAATGTGATGTGTTTGCGGATGCATGGAGTAAAATTATGCGTATATGTCCGGTGTTCTGTGAGAGAAAGTATGCAAGGTTGTCCATTGTTCCATGTTAGTTTTAAATTAAATTATGTAAAGTGGCCTCCAAAATTTAGTTGATATTTTTCCTCTTCAGCTTTGACACACTACATTATAATTTAAAATTTTAGTAATCCAAATGAACTGCTTTAAAGTTTTTATTGACAAAAACTGCCATTGACTTAACATAAAAAATAACCAAGTAATCCCTTAGGCGTAGGTACCTGATTTTTTTTTGTTTTAAATTATATTGTGGCATTACAGCTGACATGGAAAAATGTCAACTAACTTTTGGAGGTCACTGTATAACATAATTATGGTCAACGTAATAATTGTCTCTATGTTAATTAATGTAATTGGTATTGTCCCCGTTTAATTAACTATTAATAATTAAATGTTTGAAAATGAGGTGAGCAGTGATGGCCAAGTGGTAACAGTCCCGACTTCGAGTTCTAGGTCGTAGGTTCAAACCCAGACAGACGCTTTACTTTGTGTAAATTATTTTATCACCACTGCTATCAAAACTGTGAAAGAAAACATTGTGAGGAAACCGGCATGTCCTAGAACCAAAAAATCGAAGACGTGAAATCTGCCCAGCCGCACTGGGCCCACTTGGTGGATCACAGCCCACTCCCTCTCACCGAGAGTAGGCCAGTGTCCCAGCAGTGGGAACATTATAGTCTGAATATGTAAATAAGTGTTTAATTTGATGCACATTTTTCTACCTACTATTTAATTATTATTATGAGCCTGTTGTGTGCCGGGGCAAAGGCCTCATGTCCGTCTTTCGTCCTTACACTATTGTCGTTAATCGTGTCATATTTTATCAACTAAAAGGTTAACATACAGTGACCACAACATCCGGCCCACACCCTGATAATACTTAGTGCAAACTTGACACGAGGCTACGTCGCTCGTTTCTAACTAGTAATTAATCAAATCACTGTTCAGTTTTCAAAATGTGGAGAGTAATAATCTTATCAGCGTTCCTGAGTGTCATACAAGGAGCTAATACTAACGAAATCCTTGGGAATTATACAGCGGTCCTGGTGTTTCCAAGTAGTTTCGCAGTACCCCTGTGCGTAAAGATTGCCTTGTCTGAAGATCGACGTAACGTTCAGTGTACATGTTCTGATGGAAATAACACTACACGTCTTATGGTAATGAGAATCGTAGAACGTATAGCCCCATTTCGGAAGATAAGTGATCCGGCCCCTTTAGCAGAACCCATACGAGTCGTTGACAATGGAATTGATATGCTGTCCCTCACGAACGTCACCTGCAATTGTGCTGAAAAGGAATATCATATTCGATTAGCTGTTAAAAATGTGAACGAAAACTATATGCTGACATACGTGGTAAATAAACTTGATGCTAAATTTGTGAAAAGGGATTTTTTGTGGGCACGGACTTTACCGAGTTCTGCCGAATTGGAGGCTGACATCACACACATTGATGAAGTAAAGCATAGGAACGGTTCAAGGATGTGTACTCGAGAAATATATGAGGAGATGCGTCCAAAAAAATTATTGTATTTTTTGTGAAATAAACGTTATTTTTTTTTGTAATTGCGGGTTTTTTTATTACTGTATTAATTTATTTATTGCACAATGTACACACAGGTACAGGCTATGACTAGGCTAAACTTATAAGCACATGACCCTGTTAGGGCGCAGCAAGAGTAACATTGAACGTCTATAATTCAAATTTGATTTATGTTTCAAATTGACGTTATTTCATGTTAAAAAAATATCAACTTTATTTAATTGGTAATTAAGTTGATTTCAGAGTGACTATTGAAAAAGTTATAAAAATGTTTGAAGTTGTAACGTAAACTGAACTTTATTTTGTGAGAATTAAAGTCATTTTTCCATAAACTCATATTTGTTTACATTTTTGGCGAATATGTCGCGATTCAAATTTAGCTAGGTCATACTCAGCCTATAATGTTCCCACTGCTGGGACACAGGTCTCCTCTCTGTGAGAGGGAGTCGGCCGTAATCCACCACGCGGGCCCAGTGCGGGTAGGTAGATGTCACATACATGTCTTCGAATTTTAGGTTCTAGGACATGCCGGTTTCCTCACGATGTTTTCCTTCACCGTTTTGAGATCAGTGGTGATGATATAATTTTCACAAAGTAAAGTGCCTGTCTGGGTTCGAACCTACGACTCGTATCACGGCCGTGACCACTGGGCCACCACTGCTCGGTTAGTTAATATCATAACATAATTATATTTTTATAATTTAGAATAGCTGACCCGGCAAACGTTGTGTTGCCATATACCTACCTACATTATTTTTAGGATTTTTTTTTTGTATGAAAAATACATGTTGGCCGATTCTCAGACCTACCCGATATGCACACAAAATTTCATACAAATCGGTCCAGCCGTTTCGGAGGAGTTTGGTAACAAACATTGCGACACGAGAATTTTATATATTAGATTATGAACTTATTATTGCTATTCAGACACATAATATCCATCTTGTGTTCCCATGGTGATAGACAGCAACCTTATAAGCATTCTTCTTCTGTCAGTCCGTCCTATTTTGCTTTTAAACATTTTAGCGCTAAAATGGTTTTACTCTTCCATGCCAGCTGTCACGTTTTCATTCACTTCCTTATATTTTATCATCTCCTACCTTCTGGTTGCCATTTGATTGTACTTAACATGTGTGCTTAACATTGTGTGCTGCGCATTTCGCATGTGGTGTTATAGATGCAGCCACTACAAACAACTGTGTTGGTCACACGAAAAACAAAAATCACCTTTCGTATTACAGGCTCTTGATAACAATTGCTGTGTCATTAAATAGGTATTTGTTTCATTTTTCAGGGCATCTTGAAGGTTGTTATATGCCAGACCTGAAGAGAGTTTTGCCATATAATAAGCCATTTTCACCTCAAGATGGGAAAGATTGTCTCCAATACCTCTGTCGGAAGGATAACATAACTACTATATTTACGTAAGTATTTATTAACTAACATGAGGATCTTGTGACTAAGTAATAACAATCCCACGGATCGATCGATTACGTTGGTCCGTGTATGGGTGACCATCTTTACATACCAAGACCCCTCCGTGCCTCAGATAGCACGTTAAGGCTTAGGTCCCAGCTGTCATTCGTGGACAGTCGTTACGAGTCGTCAAAAGCCTGAAAGTCTGTTCACCTTTCGAACAAACCAAGGGGTATCGTATTACCCAATAACTAGGTTCTGGAGGTCAGATAGGCAGTAAAGCAGCTCCATGTAAAATAGTGGTATTCAGCTGCGACAGCTGAATCCGGTTAGACTAGAAGCCGGCCCCAACATTTTTAGATGATGACCTATTAATCAACATATTTTTATATTATTATCTCGTATGATTTATGAAGTACTAGGTGCGCCCTGCGGTTTCTCCTGCATAAGCTTCGATCCCGTGGGAATATCGGGATAAAACGTATCCTATATGTTAATCCTGGTTATAAACCATCTGTGTGCCAAATTTCATCCAGATCCGTTTAGTAGTTTTTGCGTGAAATAGTAACAAACACCCATCCATCCATACAAACTTTCACGTTTATAATATTATTATAGTAGGATACTTCGCCTGCATTTAAATAATTTATGAATTGTTTTTTTTTTGGCCAGTGGAAGATGTTATAATTATTTTGTACCCACCGATTTGCGTATTATATTACTTTATCGAATGTTTATCATAAAAATAATAATGAATCGCTTTAGTAAAATAATTATTATTTATGAACATTTCATTCATTCATTCATTTATTTATTCATCAAACAATATAAATGGAACGAATGTAAATGGATCTCATATTATGATATCAATATAATGAGTTAGACATTAACGTAAATCAGCTTACAGTGGCAAACTGGTTCATGATCAGTATTTTAAATGTTGGTTTCCCAAAACGAGCATGGTTTGTGAGACAGCTCCACAATCACGCCCTACTGCCGTTCCGTCAAGTTAGACCCACTTTACCAGGTTGGACTTAGATCTTCCCACTTGTGTTCGGTGACGGTTCAGAGACGTCCAAGCAGACCACGGAAGGTTACACCACGTAGAGAGATGCTAAGGAAGCAAAAGAATAACACAGCTTATTCTGATCCATACTTTCTCTGGTTCTGCTTCAGACCATTGTAGAGATCGTCTAAGCTGAAATAAACACCCCACTACTTAATTAGTTTATTTAGATGTGTGAGTGCAAATATTAAAAACAACACTTCATTTGTGTGGGAGCGTCGATTGTTCAGTGATCTATCTGTATGTGTAATTCCATGTTTATGTGTATTGCGTCCATATTTGAAATTTGCTAGTGTGCGTAAATGCGGAGATGGGGCGCGTCATTTCAGCTTAGACGATCTCTATCATCATCATCCACAATCCAACTTCTTGTGCCAATCTCCACGCTCCTGTGCCAGCCTCATTTCTATCCGCAATAGCATTGTGTACAAACGTTTATTATGCACTATTTTTTTCTTTTTAGGGTTCCGTAACCAAAGGGTAAAAACGGGACCCTATTACTAAGACTTCGCTGTCTGTCCGTCCGTCTGTCTGTCACCAGGCTGTATCTCAAGAATCACGATAGCTAGACAGTTGAAATTTTCATAAATTATGTATTTCTGTTGCCGCTATAACAACAAATACTAAAAACCAAATAAAATAAATATTTAAGGGGGCTCCCATACAACAGACGTGATTTTTATAGATAATGGTACGGAACCCTTCGTGCGCGAGTCCGACTCGCGCTTGGCCGGTTTTTTTAATTTAATATCTTGGTACATTTTTAAACAGTAATCTATGGACATTTTATACTCAACTGAATCTGAAGCTCAGACAGCTATACCCCCCGAGCATATGGATACTTTTCATTTAAGCCACTTTGTTTTCAAATTCTTTGTTAATCTTAAGGTATGTGGTATGGTACCACGCGACTTACGAGTTGTAGGTTCGAGCCCTGACATGCGCTTTATTTTGTGTACATTATTTCCATCACCACTGCCCTCAAAAACGGTGAAGGAAAACATCGTGAGGAAACCGACATGTCCTAGAAACACATTCGAAGACATCTGACATCTACCAACCCGCACTGGGCCCGCGTGAGTGAATTAGGGCCCACTCCCTCTCACCGAGAGGAGGCCTGTGTCCCAGCAGTGGGATCATTATAGACTGATTATGCATACCCCGCGATGAAGTTGGCGTAACAGTATTTTTACTAATAGGTACTTATCTACTTGTTTTCAGTTGTGGTGCCATTTCCGTCGGTGAAGGCTGTGCCATAGTTCCTGGTGACAAATTCCTTCCCTACCCAGACTGCTGTAATCGTGGAACGTGTAATGACATCGACCACGAGTCTCTTGTTAGATAAAAATAAGGGAGGCCATCTTGTTACCGTTATATTAAACCAATTTTGTTTTTAAGTTCATTTTATTTTAATATCTCCAATATTATTGAAATTACCTCCTGCGTGCCCAGCCATACCTAATTTCATTTCGGATCGGCAATCCTCGTCATTATTTAATAGAAGTCTAGTTCAGATAGTAAAATCAGTAGATATAAGTACTAGTGGCCAAGTGGCATAAATAAAAGAACCCTTCCTAGCTTGACAGAGAAGGTACTATGGGATGATGTCATGATACCTATTCGTAGGCTGATTCCGCTGAGTGTAGTTGCACTAGTTGTACAATCTATGGTTGTGTGGGTAACTACTTTGTATCCACATACAGAGTCACTGCCTACAGAGCTAGTCTTAGTTTTAATTTTAATTATCTTTACTAAAGATTCGTGCAAAATCCACGAGGACCTACTGCCGACAAATAGCAGTTTGGCAGATGCTATATAGAGTAAAGCTCTGCAATATTATGGATTAAGGGCAGATTTCTCCAACGCCAGACAATTTTATCCGAGGAATAATAATTTTGAATTTTTGATAGTTCTTCGATAGGTACAAAATCTGTCAGACGTCAATTTTATTCCATGAATATAAAATATCTGTCGTTGGAAAAATCAGCCTTAAATGAATAATTCTTGACAGCTTTCTTGGGGCTGATTTTTGAATCATCTGATAATGTTGACAGTGATTTCGTACAAAAACTCAAACGTCAATTTTAAAGTTATTTGGCGATGGAAAAATCAGCCTTAATAGTGATGCTAGTTCTGTCTGGTCAGAAACAGACAGATCCACGATCATAACAGACTGCAAAATGCATACTAGGTTAAAAACCTAACCTCATGTCACGCAGTCGTTAAAGATAATACTCAATCATTTTTAATTGGCATTGTTAGGTATGTATGAACACTGATTTCCTATCTGTTTTGAAATTCTACGTACCTACTTACTTGTTATGTGCGTTTTATTTCTTAGTACTACATTAATTCGATAAGCATATTTAATTTATTATGGATGATCATTTATTGCTTGCTACAATATTTTTGTTAGCCAGTAGGTTTCTGTGTCTTAGCGCCATCTATGTTACTAATGCGTAAGCTTGATAGTTCGCAGTGATTGGGTCAGATGTCGCTAGATTACTCGTTTGGTAAAGTTTCGCAGAAAGCAACAAATTCTCTTTTGATTAGAAATAGGTTTGGATTCAGGATGAGTTATGAAACAATGTAGCATTGCTTTCTGCATTTGTGTAACAAAAATGGAGGTATTATTTTGATACAGATTTCGATTTTGTTAATTAGCAGCAGCATCCATGGGTAACTGTAGGTACCTACTGCCGTGCTCAACGTGGTATCTCAGGAAAAGCTAGTTTCGAGAAAATTGAAGTATTTCTCTTATCCTCTTAGTGATTTGAGGTAAAACTGAGATAGGGAAAACTTTTTTACGAATTTTTTTGAGATACCGTTTTTGAACTTAACACGGCAGTGTAGGTGTAGACCAAACAAATAGATCTATAACGTAACTGTAAAGTAACAACTTAGATTCTATACCCAAAGGATGCAAACAGGCTCCCATCATCTACAATACCAGAGGCATCGCTGATGGTTGCTATCACAGAGACAAAACCTAACTGAAATGTCACTTGTACCTGTAATTACACCATTACCTTTTTTTTTCTGGATGGGAAATCATCAAATGACCCCTCCCGCTCGGTAATAGAAATAGGTATCGAAGTAATTTCTTGAATGTCCTTCATCCATCTAGTACCTAATTGAAATATGTGTAATTGTGAACTGACTCATCATCATTTTCCTGCCCTTATCCCATGTTACTTGGGGTCGGCGCAACACGTTTTCTTCTTCCATTCTCCCCTGTCAACCGTCACGCTATCATTCACTCCCTTCTCTTTCATATCATTCCTCACACAATCCATCCATCTTTTCTTCGGCCTTCCTCTCCCTCTCCATCCATCAACATGTATATTCATCACTCTTTTAGTCACATGCGTTTCGTCCCTTCTCATCACATGCCCATACCAAGCTAAACGATTTCCTTTCAACTTTTCTGTCACTGGCGCCACTTTCAAACTTCTTCTTATATACTCATTTCTTACTTTATCCATTCTCGTCACTCCACACATGCATCTCAACATTCTCATCTCCGCTGCATGCAATCTTCTTTCATCCGTCTTCTTCACAGCCCAGCATTCAGACCCATAAAGTACGACAGGCCTTATCACAGACTTATAAATTTTCCCCTTTAACTTGAGGGGCATCCGTGGGTCGCAAGTTGTTCCTGTGACCTGTCGCCATTTCATCCATCCTGAGTTGATCCGATGCGTTACGTCTCGGTCTACATAAATAGAGAAAAAAAGTCTCATTATGAACGTTCTCCTTTTTTGACATTTTTTTTTTGACATTTAACATCGGATCTATGTGCTTTCTTAACATTTTATTGTGGACATTCTGGAGGGGAATTATTGATCCATTACTCTGGTGCTTTCTATAATTTATAATAATCAGTAATAGTTTTATTACTTAATTAATTTGATAAAAAATGATAAATATAATGTACTTGTACGCCTAATGCCAAAACATAGAGAACTATGGAAATATTGTAACATCCCACACACTGTGTAAAACAAACACAACAAACACTTGTGCACCTATGTTTACAAAAATAAATGATTCTAATTCTGATTCCTTCAGACCAAATTTCGGCCATGGCGACCAATCTCAGCCTTAGGCGTGGGAGATATTATGATGCACAAGTGTATGCGCAGACAGGTGTACTCACTCTTCCTTCACTCTCACTGTCCGATGGGACGGCAATCCAACACGACCGGAGAGAGATCAGGCGCTGGGCCAACGGCTTACAGTGCTTTCCGAAGCACGGACGTATCACACCGCCAACTTCCAAACTCCGCCCTGTTGCTAAGAAATTCCCAATGGAAAAACCCAATAAATCAAAATCGGGAATCAAACCCAGGACCCCACGGTCAGCAGTACCGCTTGCGACCACGAGACCGACGGGGCAGTCATCTCGTTACCATACACCGTAAAGGAAACAATAAAAGGATTCTCCTTGGTAACGTTCAATAAACTCGCTAACTACCAGCCGGTATTTTATGATTATTACAAAGCCCGCAGTGGCCTCTTCTTACCCAAATTATGCTATTCGTTTTAATGCGTGCTCTTACTACCAATCTTTGCGCTGGCATTTTTTACATTTTCTTTTCTAAATAGATAGATAGAAGACAGCTTGCAGAGTAAGCAAACTGAAGTTGCAGTGAGCTGGCCATGTTTATCGAAGGACCAATGGCCGGTGGAGCAGACGAAGACCACGTATTGGCAAGCGCAGTGTGGGACGCCCCTCAGCTAGATAGACGGACGACCTAAAGAAGGTGTCTGGGACAGACTTGATGCGGAAGGTGGAGGACAGGGTGTTGTGGCGCAGCCTGGGCCTATGTTCAGCAGTGGACTCAATTCAGCTTATCGCAGGATAGGCCGAGTTAATTGGAGTTGGAGGATTTGATAGTGGAATTATGGAATATGTAGGGTAGCCTTAGAACTAGCAAATCGATCGTTCTCTGTTACTTTTCAGCAACATTATGCCTATCATGGCAACCAAGATGTAAAGACAATTGTAATAGTAATTTATTTTTAAAAAATCAATAAATATTACATAAATGAGATCTCGACCACCGAACTAGGACATCCTTTATGACAGGGGTCGAGGTTTCCTCAGCTACATGGATCAACATGAGAAGGCTAGTAAATACAAAACACAGTGATTTTTTTAAAATTATTTGTTTATTATAGAGGATACAAATACACTGGATAAACTTCTTATAAAAATAAACTAACAAACTATAAAAAAAAATAACCTAACTAAAACTATGTATTAACAAACTGAAACATGGCGTCGAAAACTAAAAAAAATTTTTTTTTAATAATTTAATGGAAATTGAAATTTACCATATTCTGTACATGGCTCAAAATCAAAAGTCATTTATTTAAATTATGCTGAGAATCAGCACTTTTTGAACGCCAAAATTACAAAAGACAGTCCCCCAAAAACGCCCGCCCTTCACCACTTCCTAGTCGTGCTATGCTGTCTTTATTCGCAACATTTATACATCTTCACGTCCTCTTAAAGATAAGATTCCCAGTCACTGTGACGTTGGCATCGCCTCAAGGCACCTCCAACAATAACGTGTCATTTTTAGAGGACGTCACGTGACACTGATGGATAGCTGTCCTTTCTGAATTGCACTGCGTTTTCCTCGATTTGTCATATTAAGGTGGATATTTACTTATCAACAGAATGCCCAAGGGAATAAAGTGGTTGATTCTTAAAACTGTCTTTGTGGCATTTAGTTTAGATTGATTATGCCTTTTACTATCCTTGGTAAAAAAAAAATAAGTAAATAACATATTTACCACTATGTACATTTCTTGATGCAAGTATAGCCATTTGAATAAGCAATTAGCGGGGCTGACTCGTTGGTCAGTGATCATGGGAATTTGATTACCAGCTTAAGTTAAGTGTTCCTGTCAAAAAATTACAGTAGAAGCCGGGGTTTATTCCCGGTCCTCCTCACCTCATCATCCCCAGGGTAATAGCTATCCAGCCAGTAATACGTGGGTATATAATACAACTCCTTCAAGACCTACGGAACAAAGTGGCTGATTCAACGTAGTACTATTACATAATATTTTATATCCCGTCCCAATTCACAAAACTTTCAGATTTCTAGATTTCTTTTAATATAATAAGAACATAATCCGTATCCGAACACAGCTCCAGAAAACCAAGACTTTAAAAAAAGATTTAAATGATTCAATAGTTGCAGAATACAACTGCACCCAGAGGAGGAGCGAAAAAAAGAGATGCAAGATAACAATGATTTAATGAACGCGAAAAAGTTTAAGCATCCCAGTTTAAATGCCACCCGTGAGTGTACTGAGAGGACTTTGTTCGCGCTTTTTGTTCGTCTTTAAATGTTCGGGCGCAGTGAGAGCGATCAGCGGTTTTAATTGGATAATGGAGTAATCTTGAATAACTTATTAGTACCGAAAGCAATTCTGTATCGGACTTAAAGGGGAAACGCTCTACTAGTTGATGATAGAAATATGAAATTCTGAATAATATTACTTAGGGCTATTTTTACCAAAGTCAGTTAAACATAAATTATATTAAAACCGTGGAATACAATTGACGTCTGACAGTTCTAGTATTGAAAACTGAGAAAAATTCAAAATTTATTTTCAGAATAAGCCTTATTCTAGGTATAAAAGTTTCTCTCGCGTCCAGCCCTGGTCCAGGCCATGGTACGGAGCGAGAGTGAATGGGAGGCCGTTACCTCCTTCTGCGAAGCAGTAATGCTCGCGAAGGAGGAGGCGGAGCGCGTGAGGGAGAGGCAATCTCGGCGCCCTCACGCCCCTAACCGCCGCAGGAGACGCCGTGGACGGGAGTCAACAGCCGACTTCCGGCCACCATAGGCGCGGGCCTGCGGGCGGTGAGTAATGGGTAGCTCACCGTCCGATCAGGACCAGGCCCGTGTCGGACGGCGCGTTGTGTTCCACGCGCGCCTCAAAGAAATGTCAGCAAATGGAGGGGCCCGATAGGGCCAAAGCCTGCCAGGGTAGTGGGATAGTCCGAAAGGGATACCGCTGCCCTGGAACAGAAAGGACTAAGGAAGGAACACGGATGGGTTTTAGTCAGTAAGAGTCTAACACTCCCTTCCGCTCCACCCAGAGCGGGAGGGGTCATTTAATGATTTCCCATCCAAAAAAAAAAAAAAGGTGTAAAAGTTTGGTGAAATTCATCCTTAGTGAGACGTAGGAATGCAATCAACCAATAAGATGATGCAATTGAAAGGAATGTCTCATACGCGTAAATGAAAAGTCCTATATCCGATTTAAATACAAATCATCATCATAATCTTCCTCCCTTGTCCCATGTTACTTGGGGTTGACGCAACAAGTTTTCTTCTTCCGTTCACCCCTGTGAACAGTCACGGTATTATACACATCTTTTTCTTTCATATTATTCTTCACACAATCCATTCATCTTTATTCTTTTGCCTCCCCATCCATTAACTTTAATATTCATCACTCTTTAAGTTATACGTTTACGTTTCCTCCCTTCTAATCACAAGCCCATACCAATGGTTTAATGTAAATATAATAAATAATATCGATTTGACTTTTCGCAAACTGTGACGACTTCCCTGAAGTTCTCGTCCAGAATATTAACGCTAAAATAATAAAATCAAAAGGATTTTATTTCATTACCTTTTCAACCAGCTCAGAATATATAGTATTTTTAGTATATAGACACTCTTCCATCTAATCCATTTCCCGTACGTTCCTTCATAACTGATGCCCTCCATAGGCCCTTAATATCCAACGTGACGAGACCATAAAAGAAAGGTCAGTATATAAAGTTTTTATCTACTCCAGTCGTAAAAAGCGATTGAGAGACATGATCGTAAGCAACAGGCTACCAACCGTTGGTGGAATATCACACACTGCATGTAAGACAGAGAGCTTAGGACCAAGCTCAAAAATTAATTTAACTGTCAGTGTCAATATTCCGTCAGTGTCAATATTCCATAACTAAAATGACGGTGACAGCTCTTGAACGCGGTTTAGATGTGCTGATTGCTGTCAGGTTTATTGGTAAAATTCATCCTTAGCTGCGTCCACATTTGTTTAATTTCAACAGACAATACACCGAACAAAACGACGGCCTTCGTGAGATACACAGGCAACGCAAGCGTGACTGGTAAGTCACGCTTGCGTCGCCTGTGTATCGCGATAATAAAAATTAATTACTCAATTACAATTATAATGAACTCTTAAATCTTTCACTGTGTTTTTGTCACATGTATTTGTCACTAACCGTGATGTCTGGTCCGGTGAAAAGTCACAAAATTGGCCTTCGCTGCAGTCGGTTAAAAGTATAAACGGTCTAACAGGGTGTTCAGGTATGTATATGAATAAAGTAGTGCCAATAGCTAGATAAAACACGACAAAAACTAGATGAAACATACAAAACCTATATCATCCGACCAACAAGCTTTCCCAAAAGCCCAAACCGCACCACTCTCAATGATTCAAAAAAATATTTTCTGTTCAATATTTTGATCGCCAACAGCGAAACCAAACTCCATTTATTTGTACAGTGCACAACGCAACGTAACAAAATGTATTTTTCTCGTATAAATACCGGCTTACGTGGAAATAAAAATACCTGAATAAAATTAGTCGGATCAAAGGCCCAGTGGTTTACTAGAAAAGTTTATAGTTTTTGCCTTTTTTGTGATTAAGAGTTTTTAGTGAAGTCTGCGTCGTTTTAGTAATATGAAATTTACAATTGCCATACAGCGTGGCAATGCAGCCAGTGTCTTCGGTACATTACTTGATGAATTTTTTGACGCCATAATTATTTTAGTTTGCTGATAGTTTTAGTTGAGTAGACATTATATTTTGTAGTTATATTTATTAATTAATTAGTTATAAGTTGTTATTTCTAATTTATGTCTTAATTAAACCTGGATTTTTTTAATTTGGTAAGTCTTACAATAGTAAGAATATGATGCTTACTTAGGTAAATCGTACCCAAATCAGTGGTTACAAATTAGAGGTCGACAGGGCCTTTATTTCGTAGTAACGGTGATTTTCGTAGTGCTAGAGTTACCAGTGAGTTAAGACTTACTTACTTTTATTTTTTTTTATTCCGGTCTCGTTTGCCGCAGGTTTGATGCATCGGGGGCTAAGACCACTACAATATAGGTTTCTGAAAACATCCAAGGGCTTCCCGGAAGACCAAGGCGTAGATGGCGGGTCGAACTAAACGCTTATAGGAGGGATTAGTCCATATTGACTCAGGGCCCTAATTCATGACCACTTAATGATTCCTTACTTCGAAAGCACGTCAAATGCTTCGTTAATCTCGACATCTGCTGCTAACGTATTCTCTGTGACACAATTAACGAAACCGTGCGAAATTAACGCGATGTTGACGTGGTTTGAACTGTCAAAATACATGTTGTCCGTACGGTTTACATTTCGATTCCTTGCCGTTACAGGGGTTTCTACAAAACACGATATTGACGTGGTTTGCTCGGGTGGCAAGATTACGAAGGGAATAAAAAATTCCATACAAAATTGGGGTCCAGGATCAAGTTGTTTCGACATTACAGATTAATTATTATATCCCAGAAAAAACGTTAAATTTTACATACATTGAATCTCAAATTATGTAATTAGATAATACGAACAGTAAAATTATAACTAAGTTATCAGAACGGACGGTTTTACCTGAACTATGAAAATATCTAGACTATGAAAGCATCTATTGATTTATTCAAGCCAGCCATTCAGATAACGACATTAACCAGTTGATGCCAGTTGAGGCTGCCATAGTCGTAAAGTACAATGGAGTTGGTGATTATGTACCTAAAATGTTGCAGAGGTAATCTACGGGAATTTCTTTCGAAATAACAACACTATTTGGGAAAAATAACGTTGGAAAGGTCTAAATCATTGGAGATTCTCACTTCGAATGTTTTAGACCTTTCCAAGGTTATTTTTTATAGCTAAGCAACCTTTGAGTGAGGTTATATCGGTTGAAATAAAGCTGGTCCTGAATCGTTCAGCTTTTCAAATTACGAACAGAATCCATTTCCGAACTAACATTCGATTTCTAAAATACAACTCTTTTATCGTCGGAATATCCGGGCTGGTGTCCGCAACTCCGCGCGTGTTTTGCGTACCAACCTCATGCATAATTAAGAATATTATTATTTCCTGTGATAATATAATTCTCTACATTAATAGATTACTTAATTATCTATCTAATAATAAAGCTGAACTTTGTTTCTTTGTTTATTTGATCGCGTTTATCTCTGAAAAAATATTTTTAAATTTGATAGCCCAATTCTTGAAGAAGTTTATAGTTTTAACATCACGCTATGACCCGTAGGAGCGTCAGGAAGTCAGGAAGAACGCTAAGTGAATACGAAGTAATAGCATAAGGAGGCCATGCGATGCAACGAGGTGTTTCGAGGAACAATACATTTCACGCAGACAAAGTAGTCGAATGCCACAGCACTAGTGTTGTGACATTCTGGCTAATCATTCGGCATTGGCAATAGACGAGCTGTTCTCATTTAAACCACATATTGACAGTTTGGTTACAAAAGTGCGCAAATTAATTATAGATTTTAAAAAAATGCGAGCAATTGCAGATAAAAAACTAGTGTCACAAGTTTACTTGGCCCTAGGTCAATCTGTAATACAGTACTGTATTACTTCATGGGGTGGAGCACCTAAAACTTACTTGCTGCCTCTTGAAAGAGCACACAGAGCAATTTTAAAAGTAGCTAACTTCCATCCCTTTCTCTATCCTACAGATCTGCTATACAAATCCTGCAACGTGCTGAATGTTCGCCAGCTTTTCATATCGCACTTGGTATTAAAACAGCACACCATGCTCTCCTATAACATTGAAAGTACTAATATGATATTGTATGTGAGTCAAATGCATCCTCTAAATATGTCTTTGTAAACAGATTTTATACATTTTTAGGCCCATTTCTATACAATAAATTAAATAGGAAATTAATTATCTATAAATTAAATAATTACGACTGTAAAAAGGTTATTCTGCAATTTTTACTTAGCATATATCATACAGTGAGACAGAAGATTTACTCGTCTGTAAATAAAACATGTTAGTCTTTTAAGGTAATGTTGATTTTTAATTAGTCTCCTCAGTTGTTAATTTATATATTTTAAAATTCTAAGTACCTTTCTAGCCTGAATCACAGGTTGCCACCTAGTTCAAGCAAATGAGCAACTGTGTCCTCTATAATTTGTAAGATAAGTTATTGTAAATCTGCAACATTTTTATATACAGTTTTGTCATACTGTATTTCTGTCTGGGGTGGCGCCCCAAAAACATACTAAAGCCACTTGAAGTAGCCCAAAGAGCTATTCTCAAAGTAAGCACCTTCCGTCCGTATTTGTTCCCAACTTATCAGCTGTACCAAAACTGTGAGGTTCTCTCTGTCCGCCAATTGTTCATACTGCACGCTGTTTTGATGCAGCATACGAAAGTGACCTTTGAAAAACCAACTAGACCATCCAAGCGACGAAAACCTATACTCGGTACCAACAGATCTATGTTTAAACACTCATTCGTGAATAGATATTTCTGTTTCTTGGGTGCGTACCTTTATAGCAGGATTGATAGAATTACCGACATATTTGCCTTAAATAGCAGAAGTTGTAAGGATAAAGTGTCTAAGTACATTCATAAGCTGACCTATGACGAAACTGAAAACCTCTTAATTGTACCACACTAAGTTCACATACCCACCCTCCTACACACACTCACACATCTACATTTCGACACAAAAGGAGGCCCCCTCCCCTCTCCAATTTATTTCTTTTTACTTGATTTGTATCTTTATGTTTTTTGCTACTAGTTTGATTTAAAAATAACGAAATACGTATGTACATAATTTCAAGCAAATTTGAACTTGTAAGCTTTTAAATGTATAGTTAAAGGGAAGAGCGCTGTTGTCTGAAATACAGATATTTATTTATCTAGTTCAGACACAGATGTCTTGTTGAATTTCTGTCAGTATAAGCTCATTTATGATATGTTTTTATTTATGATGTACTATCTTACTTGAATTTGAAATAAATTATTATTATTATTAAATTATTTCCTTTATTTGTATGTAAACATATAAATTATATTTTTAAATATTAGAATATAAAAAGTATAAAAACATTTAAAAATATAAAAAATAGTAGCCCACCGGTATCGGGAACAGGGTCCAAGCTACCGGTGGTCAGGGCTCCAGAGAGAGGAACCTCCTGACGATGCGAGCCGTGTCCAGAAGTACCGCTTTCTGAATCAAGCCCTTGATCCAGCTGCCCAACGAGAGCCTCCTCAGGTGTTGGTCGAGGCTCTTGGCTATTAAGCCATTGGCTGTTACGACTATCGGCACAATGATCGCTGAGTCCACATCCCATATGTCGACAACCTCGCGAGCCAAGTCAAGATACTTGATTTGTTTATCTTTCTCGGCTTTCACGAGGTTGTCATCATGCGGGACGGTTATGTCAACAATCATTGCGCGTCGCTCTGATCGATCCATCACCACTATATCAGGTTTATTGGCAACAATAGTCCTGTCAGTGATAATGGATCGATCCCAGTACAATGTGATATTACCATTTTCGAGAACTGGGTCGGGCACATACCTGTAGTACGGCACCTCCGATTCCACAAGATTGTATTTCAGAGCAAGTTGCTGATGGATTATCCTAGCTACAAGGTTGTGTCTATGCAAGTACTCTCCGTTAGCTAGACGAGAACACCCGGAGATAATATGCCTGATTGATTCTCCCGGCCGGTGGCATGCCCGACAGATGTCAACCGTGCCGTCTTTAACAATAAATCTCCGGTAATTGTTCGTCATCATAACTTCGTCCATAATTGCACAGACAAAACCTTCGGTTTCTCCAAAGAGGTCACCGTAACGCAGCCAGGCTACGGACGCTAGTAGATCTACATCGGGCCCATGTAGGGCCCGGAAGAAGCGTCCGTGAAGCTCCTTACTCTGCCATACCTCCATGCGTTCATTAGTGTCAAGCACAACTGGCTTGCGCCAGTTCTCTTTACCCAAGGAGAGCGGTGTGAGGCCCTTATCCACCGCAACTACATCTCGATGCAACCCCACGTCGGTTTCTAGGAAATATTCCCTGAGACTGCATATCTCGCGATTGTGGAGGTTCTTAGCGTTTAAAAAGCCTCGACCTCCACACTTTCGCGGGATATACAGCCTCATTACCGATGACCGTGGGTGATGCATTCGATTTGCAGTTAGCAGCGTACGGACCCTCCTATCCAGGGCGTCGAGTTCGGTCTGAGTCCATTTGAGTATGCCGAAAGAGTACATCAAAACCGGCATGACCCAACCATTGAAGGCGCGCACCTTGTTTCCGCCTGATAAAAGACTATTAAATACTTTTTTCAGGCGGCCAAAGAAGCGCTCTTTCAACGATTGCTTCATGTCAGTAGCATTGATGCCCAACGCTTCCGACATACCCAAATACTTATAGGTTTCGGTTGCGGAGAGGGCTCTAAGGTTTGTGGAATCCGAGAGTTGGGTTCCCACGGATTCCACAATCTCCCCTCGCTTTACATGCATGACCGCACATTTGTCCACACCAAATTCCATCCTGTTTTGTTTCCATCCATTCCATTCCAAATTGTTGGGGGCAAAGAGTTTTAGGTCATCCATGTAGAGGAGGTGAGATATAACCTGACCACCTCTCCTCAGCCGATAGCCTAGACCTGAATCTTCCAGCAGCGTGCTTAGAGGATTCAAGGCTAAGCAGAACCAAAGCGGACTCAAACTGTCGCCCTGGAATATGCCTCGCTCGATCCTTATCGGCTCGCTATTCCTCTGGATATTTCGACATCCTGGATAGCGAAGGACCGTCCTCCATTGCCCCATACACGTCATCAGGAAGGTGCGCAGAGTTTTATCTACTTTATACAACTCCAGCACCCTCATGAGCCATGTATGTGGCACCGAGTCATAGGCCTTCTTATAATCTATCCAACATGTCGACAGATCCTTTCGGGAACGACGAACCTGTTGGCTAATGGCCATATCAATGAGAAGTACCTCCTTAGTACCGCGGGACCCGTTCTTACATCCATTTTGGGAGACAGACATGATGGAGTAAGTGTCTATATGTTTATTAATTTTAGCTCTCAAGATGGATGTAAGAACTTTATAGACCGTCGGTAGACAAGTGATCGGTCTATAATTTTTGGGATCCGCGGTACTACCTGATTTATGGAGCAGGTGGGTTATTCCTGTCGTTAAGAATTGGGGCAGCGACCCAGATTCTAAGGCTGACTGGAACTGGGATGCCAAGGGGGCGTGCGACCTTTGGAACCACTTTATCCAAAAGTTGTGCAGTCCGTCCGGCCCTGGAGATTTCCAGTTAGGCAACGGACGAACTGCACGAGCAATATCTTGGGGGCTGATGATAACTGCCCCCATTTCTGGTATTAGTTCGCACGCTCGCTCGATCTTCCCAGTCCAATCACCCTCAGTGTGACTGACAGGCACCGACCAGATGTTTCGCCAGAACGAACACATGGCGTCATCATCTGGCAGGTGTGTGTCAGTCACATCTTGGTCCGGTCGCTCCCAATCCCTGTAAACCCACCTTTCATCGCTCTGGAATGTGCGATTCTGAGTGTATCGCTCCACTCTCCGCCTGTACCGACGAATACGGTTTGCCCATGCACAGATCTTCTGCTTCAGGAAGTCGATACGCTCTGTGACGCGGGACAAATAATCTCGAGAACTAATATCAGTCCCCGAGAACGCCCGCCTCACAAAGCGCATCACTCTGGGGCGAGTATTGCCCTCCCTGAAGCAGATTAGCTTGCCGATGAGTGCTCTAGCCTCCCCGATACGACGTTCAATCCTGGACTGCCAAGCTGGTACAGCTGGTTTTGGTCGTGTGGCTCTGTCACTGGTCTGGAATTTGACATGAGCTACACGACATGCCGCAACAGCTGCACAGTACAAGATTGAATGGGTATCGTTCAGGTCTTTGCTGTCGTTGAAGTAATTCGACAGCTGCGAGTCTAGAGCACACACCAGAGCCTTGTTTTTCTTATGCATGGGCAAACGAGGTAAACGTGGTCTGAGTTCAGGCGGAATAGATCGGTACTCACGGAAAGCATCCTCCAAAGCGCTCCTCAATCTTACATTGCACTGGGAACTCACGGATATAGCCTCATCATCATCCTCTTCATCAACGCGGTTGGGTCGCGATGAAAAACTGGGTAGATTTTGCAGTTGCACCGCGACCAATGACGAAGCAGGCGTAACGTGGCTATTCCGTGATTCGAGGCGAAGTCGATCAAGTACAACGTCATCCAGCATATGGTTACGCTGGATGACCCGCACCTGATCCGACAGTCGTTGCGCCGACACGTTGACATCTGGCTCAAGCACCTGAAACAGAGAGAGCATCCGACCACGGTACGCAGTCAAGTTACTTCCCCCATCTGTAGCCCCAAAGTATGCGCGCATGACATTTTCATTGACAGTTTGTGTCCATCTCATGCGCTGCACACTTCCACCGGCAGCGGGGACCCTATCAGAGGCCGGTGGGCCTCGGAGTCCTAAGCTGGCCGGTGGTCGGCCTCTTCCGCGTCGACGTACTGGTGGTGGTGTCGTCGGCGGCGAAAAGTATTCGTCGCTCGAGCTCGACGCAACTGCAGCGGCCGGTGTCACTGGACTCACGTCTGGAGCTGGTTCCGGCAACTGCGAGGCGGAGCTGAGCGACGAACCCGAAGGTGTTGGGTGTGTGGTTTCAATTCGTCGTGCCCGACTTCGTGTCAGCATTGTATAGTATTCTCTTCTCTATTGTTAGGTCCATTATGACTGTTGATCTTAAGTATCAAACCCATATTAAAGGTGTAGTAATTCCGGTCATAAAAATGGTGTAGGAACCCATATCAAAAGATTAGTTTTTGATTATTTATAGTAAAAAATACTAAAAAATATTGGAGTAAATTTTTTTCACTGTCAGCTTGACAGTCGGGCCACAGACTAAATTATTATTATTATTATTATTAAATTATTATTATAAATAAACGTTATTATTATTATTATATTATTGGTGATCTGAGTTTCTATCACGTAGGAGGTAGTTTCTGATTGGTTGGACACAATCACAAATCTAGTTAACAACTCGTCGGGAAGGCCCGTCGTGCTGGACGACGGGTCTTAGGCTTATTAAAACAAAAACGGCTCTAATTTTATCAAACCATCTATTTAAAGATTGAAACACACGAAGGAGCAAGCGAATGTTATCTAAATAATTACTAAGGAACAGATATGAGGGAGGTTCATTACAGTTAGTCCTGCCTGCAGTTGACTAATGCACGTTATTTCCTTGGCCAGGAATTAACTATGCCTGTGTTTTGCTCGTCTGTCTACGGTGTATGGTTTAGGTTATAAGCGGCAGCGGGTTTTATAAATAACTTTGAGTATTCGTTATGAGGTTTTTCCTGTTACAAGATGAATGCATTTGCTTAATCAGCCTACGAAGTTCCCACTGTTGGGACAAATTCCTCCTCTCTGTAAGAGGGGGAGCGGGAGCGGGGCGTAATCCACCACGCGGGCTGAGTGTGGGTTGGTAGATGTCACAGGTCTTCGAATTATAAGACCTAGGACATGCCGGTATCAACACGATGTTTTCCTTCACCGAGAGCAGTGGTGATGAAATAATTTACACGAAGTAAAGTGCCTGGGTTCGAACCTACGACCAGTCACGGCCGTTACCACTGGGCCATCACGCCTCGATACACCACACTCTGGTTTCCATTCAAAACGCATAAATATTTCGCTTTTACAAGACGAATAAGACTGTTAAACTCTTCTGGTGGGCAATAATATTGTATAATATAGTACCTAAGTTCTTGTAAAGAATTTAAAGAGCTTAGCGATATTCACGGTGCAACTGATATTTTGACAGATTGTTTACGTCTGTCGCTCGCCAAGCATCAGCCCCGTTATCATCTGATACTTTTTAATTGATCAAAAGGCATAATTAGCATACCGCGAGAATAACCAGTTATTATAAAGATCATTTTTAAACAGGACTTTAATCAATATACCTAGCCTTTTTCAACTATGTTGGGGTTGGCTTCCAGCGTAACTGGATGCAGCTGAATAGCAGTATTATACATGGAGCCACTGCTCCATGTATAATACTGCTATTCAGCTGCATCCAGTTACTGCGTAATACGATAACCCTTGCTGAGACTAGTAGTCAGGGTCCTGACGACCCGTAAAGACTATCAAAGATCAATGAATGAGATCCGGGACCAACGGCTTAACGTGCTTGCCGAGGCATGGAGGGGTCTTGGTATGTAAAGATGGCCATCCATCTATGGATAACTGCGGCAAGCGTAGCTTAACCTGATCGATCGACCTGTGCGGCTATTATTACTTAGCCACAAGACTTAAATATGAAAAAGAAATTCAAAATTGCAATCGTTATGTACTTCTTTAACTGAGCGTTCTTGTCGGTTATATTTCATCGAAAAGTTTCCGAATCGGGGGAGAGAGCTAATGTCTCCTAAACTCACGTCAAAGTAGTCGCTGTCTCTTATAACTTGCACCACAGACGTTTTCCGTCCGTCTATCTAACCGCTGCAATTTAAACCCATTGTCTTAATGAAACAGGCCGTTTCTACACATTACGCCCTCCCCGCGTCATTTATAGAACAAACAACGACTTACTGGCGAAGACTTGAAGAAAATTTAATTACGTGTGAATTATTTAACTGTTTTGCTGAATATTTTAATAGTTAGTCGTTCCTATGGTTAGAAAGTGGTACGGTTAATTTGTTTTTGCGAAGCTATGAAAGAAAACTTTAGGTTGTCGATGAAATTTTGTTCTTAAATGCTTGTCTGTTCCAAGATAATTGACAATTAAATTTAATGATTAGACAAAATGTTGTATAAATTACCGTTATTCAACTGTATCAAAATCACATAACCAGTTAGTTAGTTGATTCTTCTTGCATTGAAAGAAAGAAAAATTGTTTATTCTGCACAAACAAAACGCACATTACAAATAAAAAAAGACATAAAATATACACATACAACGTAGTCAAAAGCCTCGTACTCAAGCATATAAAAAGTTTGTAAATTTTTGACATTGTTTGCTTCATTGTTTACTTATTAAACAACATGTCCCGAAATTAACGCACACCACCAGACACCCCAATTAGAATATTATGTTTTAATCATAAAACATACCCTGAATTTTTATTATTATGTAAAAACGTTGTTTTTTTAACTAATTAGTTATACTGATTGTGGGAGAAAATTATGGTCACATTACAAATCTACGCATGCACACAGTTGCACTCGTATAAGGGTCTAGCTTAGTGGGTATTTCATACATTTTGGTTTGTTTTGACTGTACAGCGGAAGTGTGACAGTAATTTACGGAATTTTAATTATTTTTGGGATAAAAAAAACCTATATTAAAAATTACAGAAATCGATTCAGTAAAGGATTCTGAATCACTTCTTTCAGAATCCTTTCTCAAACATGATAATCTGATGACTAGAAATATATTAAAAAAAAACAATATGGTGGCGTTAGTTCCAATGTTGGCCACGCACCAAAATAACTATGTAGCGCTATACAAGTTGTTGTGGAAGTATTTCAAGATTATGAAAACTAAAGGAGTTAAGTTTATTTTCTTTTCAGCCTGTACTAAAATATTTTTCTCCAAAAAGGAGATTCTGTGCCTAATTAGTTTAGCAACTCGGCCGCTAAAGTCTACAAATTATGTGCCTTTCTTATGCTGAAGATAATTTTGCCGGTGTTACTAAGACTTGAAATATGCCTGTTTTAAATTCTAAACGAAGCCATCTTATTTTCTAGATATTTTAGAGAAGTTTATTCATAAAGCATTGTACCTATACATAGGTAAATTTTTTGAGACAGACACGAAACGTTTTTCCAACAAAAGTAGAATATGTATAGGTATACCTAACAATGAATTATCATTATATCTAAGGATGCTTAACGCCCTCCTGACCGCCAATCCTGAATGTGATCTGTTGGCCGATGAATGGAGTAGAATTATGCGTGTATGTCTGATGTTTTGTGAACTTTTGTGAGAAGAAGTATGCTGGGTGTCCATGTTAGTATTTAAAATATTTTTGTATACTTTACTTGTTCCAATCTCTATGTTTATTAACGTAATTGGTGTTACCGTTTTAATTAACAATAAGCAATGAATTAAACAATCATTACAAAGAGAAAAATAGTGAACAAATATAAAAGTAATATATATAGTTTCAAATACAAAAGAACAATTTCCTCAAACTACAACACTGAGCGGACTGAATCAACACTTATGCTTATCACAGACTAGCTGAGCCCCACGGTTTCACCCGCATAAGTCTTGATCCAGTAGGAATATCGAGATAAAAAGTATCCTAAGTCCTATTCCAGATCATGGTGAACCCATGTGCCAAATTTAATCCAAATCCGTTCAGATGTTTTAGCGTGAAAACGTAACAAATAAACATATTATGTTTGTTTAAACTTAATACTTACGTGTTTGGTTATAATACTATATTATTGGTTACGTATTATAATAATATCTAAAGTTATTCTAACTATTTTGGAGATAACTATGGCCAAAAGACCTACCTAAGACCTGTTTACAATACCTAAAGATCGTTTCACAGTTTTTTGTAATAACTAATGAACGAAACACATAAAGGAAATTAACCTACGGTTAATACACCTACGGTTTCTTCAGCTACAATTAATAAACCTTAGGTTGATTGAACTAACGGACGATTCACCTACTGTTGGTCTGAAAAAAACTGATTTTGTCTGTTTTTGTACATTTGAACCAGAAGAAGACGGTCGACGTCCGGAGCACCCCGAGGTTCGGTTTGGTTAGGTTTCTATAAACCCTGCAGTCAGAAATAGGAGCCCCGCAACGCGGGGCTCCGTCGACCTGACGTCGACCGTCTTCTTCTGTAATATAAGAACTTCATACATAGTTGAAATATCCAATATCTTAAAGAATCATTAGATTAATCGTTCGTTAGTGCAATTAATTTTAGTTTAATCAAAATTAAGTAAGCAAAACAGTAGTTCAGTCGACCAATATGTGTACATAACATATATTGGTTGACTGAACTACTGTTTTATGACCATATGTGAATCAACCGTAGTTATCTCGACAATAGTTAGAATAACTTTAGATATTAATACGTAGCCATATTATTGTATTATAAGTTTAGACTATTTCTATTATGGCGCACACACTGTTGTCAAAACAAAGTTATAGTAAGTAAGTAACAGTAACCTATGTACTAAGTATGTAGATACCTACTATGAAAATGATTTTATTGACGCGAATGTGCGCTCAGTGAAATTGACTTTGAGGTAGGTAAACTTATCAATATTTGCTGAAAAAAGTTACAACCCTTCGTTGTACAGACGCCAGCAGGTCAAGCTACCCGAAACTGTCAAATTTTCCGAATCAACCTTGAATCTTAATACTTTAGCGATAAAGTTGAAAATCTATTAAAGAAATTTGACAGATTGTAGTAGCTTGATGTGCTGGCGTCTGTACATTAGACACAACAATCTGAGTGGCAATTGCCGTATTTGTAAGAACACTCACATTCTAATCTCAGTCTGAATCTGACAAAAATACCTCAAATATATATTTTTTTCATCTCATTTTTTTTTTTACTGTCGCTGAGATGAGATTGCGACTAGATTTTTAACGTTTTTAATTACGGGAATTATGAATGCCCTTCTGTTCTTTTATATTTTTACCGCATTGATGGGCACAACTGTTTTGTTTGTTTAGTCTTTTTCACATAGCATGGGTATGGTGACTACTGGTATTCGGCTGCATCCGGTTAGACTGGAAGCAGATCCCAAAATAGTTGGGAAAAGGCTAGGTTTCTGCCTAGCCTTTTCATCATCTGATGATGATGATGATGGGTATGGTGACTACTGGGATTTATTTTTATTTTTATAGAAGTGTAAGTTATAGGCAGTTGGGGTAGCGGGATCGTCCGAAAGGGTTACCGCTGCCCTGGAACATAAAGGGCTAAGGAAGGAACACGGGTGGGTTTTAGTCAGTAAGAGTCTGACACTCCCTTCTGAGCGGGAGGGGTCATTTGATGATTTCCCATCAGCAAAAAAAAAAAATTGTTATAAGCAGTTACGATAAAATGAAAAGAAAAACAATTGAATATCTTATCGAAACATTTTGTTGGATTAAGCCTATTAGGTAACAACCTAGATCAAAGCAAGCCGATTTATTAATTAGGCAATCTTCATCATACCCATACTATAAATAATCAGCTTATAATTTTCCTACTACTGGGACACAGGCCATTTCGCTTCGAGAGGGAATGGGCTGTAATCTACCACGCGGGCCCAGTGCGGATTGGTAGATGTGACATGTCTTCGAATGTTTGGTCCTAGGACATGCCGGTTTCCTCACGATGTTTTCCTTCACCGTTTTGTGAGCAGTGTTGTCGAAATTATTGATATAAAGTAAAGCGCCTGCCTCCTTCCGAGAGGCGGCCTGTGTCCCAGCAGTGGGAACATTATAGACTGATTATGCTAAAGCACCTGCCTGCCAACTTATAAATCGGAGCCACATCCATACTATATCATAAAAGTATACCTACCAATAGTACGAACAACAAAGCCTCCACAGTAAAAATACTCATAACATAGAAGATTTTCATTAAAAACATGATTGTTTTACCGAAGTTTCAACAGAGCCTCTAGATGTTACGCAATTAACTACTTGAGCGCATATTAACGAACATTTTGCTTGTAACATGAGACGTCTTCTTAAGAAATTAATAAAATAATAATTGCTCTCTTATGAAGCGGGCCCTAACCTTTGATTATCTGGTTAGAGTTGGGGCCGTGGGGAGGGGAACAACTTTTTTATATTTTAGTTTTCTTGACGGATTTTAATTTTTTTTTGTTCTGCTTTTCTTTGATTGCCATTAAATAAATATAGGAGAGTAATGATGGCCCCGACCCGACAGGTCTGCTGGAAGAAATTTCTTAAGAAATAAGCAGTACCTTTGTACTCATATTATAATTATGTCATATCATTATGTATTTTACTGTGTGTACATAAATAAATAAATAAAAAATTCGACGACATGTGACATCTACCCGACTGGGCCCGCGTAGTGGATTACGGCCCATTCCCTCTCACAGATTGGAGGCCTGTCCCAGCAGTGGGAACGTTATAGGCTGATTATGTATAGGAAAAAATAAATAATTATGACAACAATTCAAATAATAGCCAGTCAGCAAGGTGCGCTTCTTTATCTTCGTGGCGATAGCACGATAGTTTATTAAGTTCTCTTGAACAAAAAGGAGCACTTGGCTTTCATTTTATTTTATACTTTTCCTAAAGCTACTCGCAAAGGCTTTTTAATTAATTTTGTTACAAAACCCTGACATTAGACTTATGGTATTGTAGCAGTAATTACAACGCCACATGTGAACAACACGTCATACTGACATCTAGCAAATCCTGCATCTCGCAAGCAGAGTTAACCGCGCAATTAGCATATATACAAACTTCCCGACATTAGTCGTTGGGCAATTGCCTGCCAGACACAACATCCGCCGTCGTAGGATCCTCCCTTTTCTATAGAGTATGAGTGAACTTTACACCCTGTTCCTCATACCGCTATAGTATAATTATCTGGCTAAACTTGGTTGTACCATACACCATTGCCTACGCCTTAATGGAAGACAGGCGTAATGTTTAGTAATATTTAGTACGAAAATAATAATACGTAACACCAGCCTATTATTGTCCCACTGCAGTGCAAAGGCCTCTTCTCATACAGAGAAGGCACGAGCATTCATCACCACGGTTACTCAAGACGGGTTGGTGATTTCAGATTTATATTAACTACAAGTCCAGGTTTCCTAAGGATGTTTTTCCTTCACCGATATCAGTAAGCCCCAAGATAAAGCCAGAAAATAAATATCTCAATCGCTAAGAATTTTTATTCGTAGAATAAATACTGTCAAAAATTCAAAATTATTCCTCGGATAAAATTATCTTGCGTAGGAAAAATCAGCCCTAAATAAAAAAAAAAATATTGTATGCAAGTCAAAGTCAACTTAACTTGCAAGGAAGTGTACGCAGAGATGAGTGCTTACTTTATGTAAACTCCAGTTTGTAATAATATCTGACTTACAAACAATTCGTTTTGTTGACATAGATAATTATTAGAGTGTGTTTATCTACTTATACTAATATTTGAAGAAGTAAAATTTGTATGTAGGGGGAGTTAATGATCCAATTCTAAAAATGTTTTCACTGGTAGAAAGCTAAATTATATGTGAGTGCTATAGCACTCACACATAATTTAGCTAAACACGCATAATTCACGCATAATTTATAGCCTATAGGCTATTTATAGACTATAAATTATGTTTACATCATGCATTTTAGCTGAGCTATCAAACTTTTGTCTAGCAAATCGGAAAGAAATGCCGCTTAAAACAGAATTATTTGGGAGTGGGAGTGGGAGGGCGTAGTTTCTTTTTCTATCTGAACAGACAGCTGTGGTGCTGTGGAGTTTGTTGCACCACTTCTTCTTCCCAGCGAAAGTAATAGGAAGTGGTGAAGGGCGGGCGTCTTGGGGGACTGGCTCATGTAATTTTGACGTTTAAAAAGTGCTGATTCTCAGCCCAATTTGAATAAATAGCTTTTGATTTTGTAGGCTACTAAAAAATAAGTCTCTTTGATTAAAATTATAATAATGGTGCGGTTTACACAGGAGAAAAAATTAACCAGTACGCAAACTGTAACCATGAATTCAGCATAATTATGATTCTGGACTAGAGTAGAAATTATTCGTATATAGTTCCTCATTATTATATCTTCACATCCCACGTTCGCTTCTTCCCCACTGCTCAAGTACATTGCTCAACTGCTTAAAGTTGAGCAGTGGGTAATACCTACGGCTCAACTGGTAATTGCTCAACTGTGAATAGTTGAGCAGTGGGTAATACCCGCTGATCAACTAAAACTGCACAACTATAGTTACAGACTAGAATTAAAAACTCAAAATCTCTTAATTAATATACTTCACCAACTACTTACTAAGAAATCTTAAAATTAATAAACTATTTCTTCTTTCGTTTAACAAGAACTTATCCTGTATAAAGAAAGAAGAAATCGATTTTTTTTAACATTTAGTAAAAGAGCATAGAAAAACACTTTAATTAAGTAGGTACCCTTAATATACGTCACACGAAATTTAAAAGTAAAAAAAAATATTATATTTCTTATTTTTGCTGAAATTACGATAACACGTTCAGTGTTATCGTAATTTTTCGAGAGCATGCCCAATTGAAATTTCTGAATTAATTAGTTGCATTTGTATGTAAATAATTAACAATAGATTAGTGGCCAGTACCTCAAGAGCAGTTGAGCAGTAGGTTACATGTTTGATTTAATAACAGGATGACTACTACTGATAAACTAAGTTGAGCAAAAAATAGTTGAGCTACAAAGCATGAAATGTTCGGTAATACAAACTATGTCCTACAGCTCAACTGCTCAACTAGTTGAGCAATCTGGTTGAGCAGTGGGGAAGAACTGCCCACGTTGTATTTCACGAATTTGCTTGCAGTCAAATTGTGGTTGTTATTACGTTTCTGCCTACCCCTTCAAGCGGAATACAGGCATAATGTTCAAGAAACCACAACGTGCCATTACGACCCGAAACTATAACGATTTTCTTACACTTGTCTTTAAGATTAGTATGGAAATTAAGACTGAAAAAAAAGGCAGTAAGCCTGCAGCTTATGTCTTACTTGAAGTATCCACTAAAAGTCAAATGAGGGTACCAAGTATGGCGGTCGTAAAGGACAGACGACCGTCTTTTGTTACGCCATCACTGTAAACTAACGTCTTTTACTTCTGCTTAGCAATAATATTAAAGCTCTGGATAGTGTAGGTGATCATTAAATAACATTACACCTGTATAGCAGAAGAGGCAGGCATAGATGTACAGTCACCAAAAGAGATAAGTAACCGGGGTCGACGGATATAGTTGAAGTTTAGTAAGAAACCGATGAATGTTTTCGAATACAATTATATTTGATAAATTAACTGTTTGTTTTCTATTAATTCAATAAAATTTTATTCGAACACATCTATCGGTTTTTTACTAAACTTCAACTATATCCGATGACACGGGTTACTGTGCTCCTTTGATGACCGTACATAGCACCCATAGTCACTGGTTATTTTTTTAAGTCCCGTTTAATAGAGGGCGAGCCAATTGCCTACAGGAGACAAATACAGACCGGGCTGATACTGAGAATTTCCTAAGGAAAAAACGTGACTTGGAGGTCGAACCCAGGACCCCTTGTTCAGTAGTTGCATTTGCCAACGAGGCCAGGATTTTGTTCAGTGTCCTTTGTAAACATTTCTTTTTAATTTAACGTCAACAACTCGTTGAGCTTCTGAAGTTCTTAGTGGACCGACACAATTACTATTTCTTTATTTCTTTTATTTTATTATTTATGGAATAATAATAATATAGCCCTAATACTAATCAAAATCAAAATCCATAATCAAAAAAATATATACCATTTATACAAGTGGGTTTTTCATTTTACTACAAGGTTATGGCCCCTTTTCAGGTACAGGCCTCCTCCAATTTTTTCCAGGTATCCCTAGTTTTGCCTTTGACCATCCAGTCTTCGCCTATGTTTTTGTTAAGGTTATCTACCCAGCGTTCCAGTGGGCGCCCTCTGGGTCTTCTTCCTGTTGGTCCCAACCATGTTGTGGTTCTATAGGTCGATCTTGTGACAGGTAGGCGCGCTACATGGCCTGCCCATTTCCACTTCATACATTGAGTATGTTCGAGGGCGTCTAGAGCATTAACTGTTCTCTTACGTACGGCTTCATTTCTTTGTTTGTCTTTTAATCGGATGTTGAGAATGCTCTTTTTCATTGCTCGTTGGTTCGTTTGTTTTTTTTGTCCTTCGTTGCTTTGTTAAATATCCAACTCTGACTACCGTAGGATAGGCAGGGTAGTAAGCAAGAGTCCATTACCTTTTTCTTTAAGTTCATCGGGAGTTTTGATTTTAATATTTCTTTTAGGCTCCAAAATTTCTTCCAAGTCATGTTTATTCTCCTTTCGATCTCATCTGTGTGTCTCGAAGTTTTGAAGGATATTTGCTTACCAAGATATTGGTAGCCATCCACATATTCTAAAGCTTTTTGGTTTACTGTTATAGGCTTTTGAGTACTGTTAGTTGCAACTTTAGTTTTTGACGTATTTATTTTTAATCCTATGCTGTCGCTTACGTTGCATAACTCTGTGATCATTTCTTCCAATTCTTTGGATGTTTTGGAAAAAAGAACGATATCGTCCGCAAATCTTAGGTTGCACAAAAAATGTCCGCTAATGTAGATTCCTTTCTGTTTCCAGTTTAGGCCTTTCATTATAAACTACAAGACAGAGATGAAGAGTTTGGGAGTTAAAGGGTCTCCCTGTTTTACCCCTCTACATATTTTAATTTCTGCACCTAGTCGGTTCAGCTTTACTCGGCTTACACTATTGTTGTAAATGTCTTTTAAAATATTTATATAGGCGTTGGGGATTTTTTGAAACGTAAGTGCTTGCCATATGCTTTCATGTGATATAGAGTCAAAAGCCTTTGCAAAATCGATGTAGGCTAGGTAGAGTGGTGCTTTCCGTTCTTGGTGTTTCTCTATGACCTGGTCTAGGGTGTGAAGGTGGTCGATAGTACAATACCATTTTCTGAATCCTGCCTGCTCTACCGGCTGGTGCTCTTCTATGTTTGGCTCTATTATATATTATATTATTATTTATATACATACAGTAAAATACATAGGGATATGACATAGTTATAATATGAGCAAAAAGATACTGCTTATTTATTAAGCTTCCAGCAGACCTGCGAAAGGAGAAGTGAAAAAGAAATGTAGACAATAGTGTGTGAGAACAAGTAGAGAAAAATATGAAATTGTGAAGTCTAAAACTAAATTATTACTAAGATTGGCGTTTAAGTATAGTCAATGCGAACGCCATCGAGATATAATGGCATAAGAGATGTAAAATCAGCCACATTGCGAACGAATTTGCTGCCGATGATCATGGCCTGGGATGAGTGGGTTATTTGCAAACGCAAGTCAGGTCATAATTCATTGAAGCAATTGCTAATTTTTGAAGTGAAAACTTCTTTAGCGGCGTTGTGTTTGACTTTTGTTGTGATGGGTAAAACATGTTGAACTCGCGTCAGGACACGTGACCTGATCGAAAATCCGTAAGATGGAGGGAGAGTAGACCGCATTCCAAAATATCAAAAATACACAACGTTAATATTCAAGTTTTCACTTCTGCCGGCACTCCCGGAGTGCAACCCGTTTTTTTTATTTTTAATATCACGTTTAAAAGTGATTCCGATATCCTTTTTACAGAAAAAACAATTTCACTTCGTTTCATTTCATTGCAACAATGACAATAAGTGTACTATCAAATGAACAGCAATCCATACAACATGTCCCATTGTCTAGTTCGAACTAAAATTGAATCAAAAAGGATAATGTAACTTTCAGTCTACGTACTGTAATAAACCTGAGTAGATCTCCACTTGAAATTAGAAAGAGTAAAGTAAAGACGTGTTTACACTAAGTCAGGACTTATTTTGCATGGGCTATTAATGGCATATTACTAATATTATGAGAGCAGGGGTGGCCCATTGGTAAAGACCGCGACTGACGAGTTGTAGGTTCGATCCTATACAGACATTTTACTTTGTGTACATTATTTCACCACCACTGCTCTCAAAACGGGGAAGGAGAAGATCGTGAGGAAACCTGCATGTCCTAGACACAAACATTCGAAGACATGTGACATCTAACCAGGGAGTCTACTCCGAAGTAATATCGGCCGAATGTTTGGCCGTTTCCTGCTACGAAGTTAGTATTTGGTTCGGTCGGTTCCGATCCTACACTCTTTCGAATATTGACTATGGTCCCGACCCAACTGAGCCGATCCGAACTTTTTTCGCATTTTTCAATAATATTCGGTTCAGCCATGAGTCAATGCTATATCGAGAAGCTGACGCCTGAACTAGGGCTTACTGAGTTCTAGAATTCAACACACCTTAAATAAAGTCTGTTTATTTTGTAACAAAGTTATACATGCTGAAAATAAAATACATACTACCAGCAGCAGGGACATCGACGCGCAAACTGAACCCATGATTATAGACCCCATAGCGTAGAATTATTTCGTGGATATAAAAAAAAAAAGCTATTTTATACATTTGACCTCGTAGGTGGCACTTTTCTGTAAACAGCATATTTTTATGATAACTGATGAAAAATTTCAGCGTAGGGTTCAAAATCATGTACTGAAATCATGGTTACAATTCGCGCGTCGATCTTGCCAGCCTGTATAATATAACAACTTCACATAAAAAATAACCGTTTCACAAAGACATGACTACACAAATCAGACATGTTGTGTATCTAGCTTTACGTTACGAACTCTGTGTGTAAGCGAGATAGCAACACCAGTGACAGGTGCACCGAAGTACCTAGAACGAGGGTATAACAAAAATTTTATTGGTCGACAGATTTACGAGCTATTTGCCAGGGATCAGTCGCCCTCGAAAAGTATTATAGATTATCTACGAAAAAGAATTACGATTGGAGTATAAAATTTTGTTGGATTTATGGAACGACAATGAATGAAATTGGAGTCTGGAGCATAAAGAATATTCATGATTTTATGTTCAGGTTTTTTTCTCTTACATTTACTCAGACTTTAAAGATTGGATTTTCCGAGAAAAGCCTTCAATAAGATTTTTGACAAATTATTTACTTAGCTTACAGAAGGTAAAAAAGGAGCAAAACCAATCAGTTTACTATTATTTAGTTTTTGATCAATAGCCTGTGGCTCCGCAAACTTGGAGCTCAGAAAACGACATCATATCGATTACACCACGGGATTTTTTGATTAAGAAACATAACCAAATTCACTTACTCACTAACACAGAGACTTTATTTTTTATAAGTAGAAAATAGGGTAATTTACATAACATTACATGACTGGTAATTTCATATAGTTTAAGCTACGATTCACATAAATTCATGTCTAAATAAGATACTATTCAATTCAGCATTGCCACCCAACGTGGTAATGCTGCCAGCCTTTTGGGCACTTATTCCAATGAGCTCTTTAATTTTTATTATATACTTGTATATACTTGTGTATCCTACTCCTACTTATTATTTTTTAATATTATAAACGTGAAAGTCTGTATGGATGGATGGATGGATGTTTGTTACCCTTTCACGCAAAAAAATACTCAACGGATTTGGATGAAATTTGGCACACAGATCTCATAACCAGCATTAACATATAGGATACTTTTTATCCCGATATTCCCACGGGATCGATACTTATGCGGGTGAAACCGCGGGGCCCAGCTAATATAAAAATATATTTTAGCGTTGGCTTGTAAATTGTAATTTTATTGTTGTGTGTTTGTGAATCAATAAAGTAATGTATTTTTAAAACAACTGTATTCGGAAAAATAATAAGAGAGAACCCAAAAAGAATACCTTTCCTCTAACGTGAAAAAATTATAATCTTGTGAGTAGGTACGAAGATGAAGTAAACATGGAAGAACGTATCAAGTGTGTCAGTATAATCCTGTGTGATCCACTTTTCTCGTTACTTGCCAGTCTCCGTACCGTGCAAACGCATGGTAAGACCCATAATCCTCTTACACAAAAATACAGCTTGCTTAAAAATTTCATGTGTACCGAATATATCACGCGAAGCTTTCAAGAAAGAGTAAAAGTAAGACAGGGTTGACACATTTTGAGTAGTGAGTGTAATATTGCCGTGTCTAAGGAAGGAGATAGTAAGGGTCCATTTGATGGGTCAACATGAGATTATTGTCACATATCTATCTTTTATTTACGGGCTTCTGGCTAAGTAATAACAGCCGCACGGGTCAATCGATCAGGTTAAGCTACGCCTGCCACGGTTGGTCCATGGATGGGTGACCATCTTCACATACCAAGACCCCTCCGTGTCTCGGAAAGTACGTTAAGCCGTTGGTCCCGGCCGTCATTCGTGGATTTTTGGTAGTGGTTCCGGGTCGTCAGAAGCCCGAAAGTTAGACAGCCAGTCTAACCAAGGGAAAGAAAGAAAGAAAAAAAAAGTATTTTTTGTGACTCGTACAGGAAGATCACAAACTAAACTAAATGTAGGGGTATTGTATTACCCAGTAACTGGGTAGTGAAAGTCAGATAGGCAGTCGCTATATGTAAAATACTGGTATTGAGCTGTATCCGGTTAGACTGGAAGCCAAACCCAACGTAGTTGGGAAAAGGCTAGGCAGATGATCTATCTTTTATCCATCTCTTTACTTATATGAGACTATCTTAAGACTTATTATGTTGTCTTAGGTTTTTAAATAATGTACATATAATTCGAGTGTCCGTGGAGTTTCTTGCCCGTTCTTCTCCATAGAGATCTACGTTTTTGGAATGGGCGACTAGCTTCAACTTTCTGACTAACTGACCGACTATTTAATTTTGACAATTCAAAAGTGCCTGTAAATGGTTTAATTGAAATAAATGATTTGAGTTTGAGTTTGATTCAATAACCTAAAAAAAGCCCTCTCTATACTAATAATAATAAGCCGAAGAGAGAAGAGAAGAGTAGCTGATTTTTTTGTTTAAACGCGCTAATCGAAATTGAAAAGTTGTTTTTTGCATTTGATAGCCCAACTCTTGAGGAAGGCTATTTAACATCACGCTAGGTCTCTTAGAAGCGGAGCAAAAAGAAAAAAGTAAGGAACGGATTTTGATATAATTCAAACTCAAACTCTTTATTGCATTCATGTGTGTGTGTGCATTTGTCATGAAGATAGATGTCATCCTGAGAAAGGACATAGGCTACTACGACAGAATGACTTTTTGTCCCGGTAGACATTCTTGTGGGATAATTTTTGATATCCAGGTCCAGCCGCTGACAGTCACCGAAGCATTATTATATGGCTACACACTTTCCAGTTCGTTTTCATGACAAGTGTAATATTTTTGACGTTACTATTTTGAAGATAGATTTTAATATTGTTGTTTAATTCTTCATTGGCACTTACATAATCCTAAACGGAAATAGTTATCGTATTAAACCTATTTATTAATACATTATTTACAACAGATTATGAACAAAGATCGTTTTTTTCTTTAGCGCCCAATTTATGTGACGTTACGACGCGACGTGCTCTCAAGTCGAAGAAAATAATTCGAATACGTCAACACGAATGTTGTCTAAAACATAACACGAATTTTCAAAAAATAAGATTGTGAGAACAGACCGACACTGTAAGAAACACAAAAAAAAATCTAAGAAAACTAAGTGAATATCAGCAGTATGTTAAGAAAATTTATTAAGAAAACGGATTACAATAACCACGACGCAAGAGGCTTTAAGAGATTAAAGCAAGTAGTTACTATGTACTTCATACGACTACGGAATAGGAAAGTAATTAACCACTAACATAAAATACACGATAAAATTAACAGCTAATAAACGGACACAATAAGAAATTATTTATACAGCATTGAATTCATTACCATCAAGACTTGAAGTGCTTAGCACAATAAAAATTAGTCTTTCTAATGTAAAAAGTAAAATGAATACATTATGGTATTTAGTCAATTTGTTGGTTTTTACACAATTCGTAGCATGCCGGGACTTCTACCTCGGTATGTTCAGGCGAAATGATTTCTTAGTCGCCCAGGACGTTATATATAAGGCACCTGCGCCTTTTGGTTTTACTACTGCAGTCTATGGAAGATTTTTTAAATGTCCAGTAAGTTTTTCCTGCATTTTGTTTAAGTACTAACTCAACCCGTGGCTATGCTCACGAGATCATGCAGTTTTATAGCAATATAGTAATGTACAGTGGTTGAGATATTATGGAGCAATCAACTTGGCTTCTTCATTTTGATGGAAACTTGTTAAATTATATACTTCAATGCAGTCAAATGGGCATTCAAATTCGAAATGGGAGATAATCAACAGATTGAATGCTAAATATTTTCATGAAGAAAAGTGAAAAGTAGGTAGCTATTGCAAAATGTAAAGGAATTGTTTTACTTTCACTTGATTTAGTATTCTTAGGTCAATATAAGCATTTGCCTGCCATCCGTGTCATCCATTGCAATCTATTTTTACAGATAACCTACTTCAGGGTGGTCGACCGCCTAGGACAGGGCCGAGGCCCTATCACGACAATTGTTCGCGGTGGTCTAAGGAAAAAATTTATAAGCGTACGCATCAAATCAACCTACAGGCATCCCATTTCCGTCAATATATACGTTGGTTGTGAAAACAAGGAGCCGAGCACATTCAGAACTACGCGAATGATAACTTTAAGTACAACAACTATAAGTACTAATGCTGGTGAAGACGGTGCTGAAAGTACAACTATTGCTGACGTTGGTAGTGATACTGCTACTGAAATCGATGCCACTACTCCCGGCGAAGGTGGTGCTACAGTTGCCGATACTGGACCTGGTGATGAACCTGGTGGTGCTACTGGTGATGTTACTGGTGGTGACACTGGAGAAGGTACAACAGAACCCGGTGGCGCCGCCGATACAACTGCAGAACCAGAAGCAGAATGATTAAATTTTTTGAGTTATTTGTATTATTTTAATGATTTATGTCAACACACTATGCGAGTATCACTCCCAGCATTAAGGAGTTGGAACGTGGATTTAAATGTCGAGACCTTTTCTCATAATTTTAATTCAAAATAGGAAGATTCTCAGTCCTCGCTGTTTTCAGTAGACGCACCTGCAGACTCAAAATAATCGAAAAGACAAGGACAGGATAGGACAATAGATACAGAGATGTAGACAGCGTGTGAAAGAGTAAAGGAGAATAATAGATAAAATCAAAAACCATTCACTTAAAAAACTAAACAAAAATTACGAGAATATACTAACAACTAACATACATATAAATAAACATACATACATACTTCTAAAATAAATATCGCAAGAATGATAATAATTATATCATACTCAAAATAATAAATACATACACAACTATGATGAAGTGGACAGATAGTGTTCTTTTACTCTTCTTTTAAAAACTGCAACAGTTTGGTCAGTCAGTCCTTAATGTCAGGCGGTAGTGAATTCCACAACCGCACCGCGTGCACTGTGAAGGAAGTCGGTGGAGTGGGGAGGGGACTTGAGAAGGTTTTTAAGTTGCGACCTGCAAGATGCATCTGAAGAACAGGCGTAGGAAAAACGCTCCCCCAGGTTTTAGTCGCCGTTGACATCAAAATCGCGTTGGGCCGCAAAAAATGTTGATTTTTTGGGATGTTGTTAGGATAGATGTTACCAATAGTGTGAAACTAAAGTTTGCCGTTTTGAAAGACCTACATAACTGCGTGGTGGTGTTCGAAAACCCTCGAACCGAAAATTGAAAATGAACTTTTTGTAAAAAATGGTCAATGTTTGAAGTATGCACTTCAAACTCGGGTTCTCGCTCAAATTGTTGCAAATATATACTTTTAAAATGTTCCGGGTGATATTTTTTCGTTGGATGAACCTTCTAAAAGTTTATGGTTTAACATTTATTTCTCAAAAACAGAATACAATTATTCACTTAAGATGAAAAACACTGGTTGCATACTTATAAACGTTCCTTGGAACGAGTATCTTAACGGTATGTTTAAAGTTAGACATAGGTACAATATTGTTAGTCATTAACTTATCAATAGGTTAGTAAAATAAACTATGGTAAAAGAGATCCAGTTCAGAAGTTTTAGTTTAGTTTTATATTTTGTTTAATTTTTTTTTTGTTTATTTGGGTAATTTGCAAAAATATTGAGACTATGAGTCCATATTACGTAAGTTTTAAGTAAAAAACTGAAAGAAATCCGAATATTTTGAGGGTTTCAAAAAAATCAGCACAGTACAATTTTTGCGACCTACGATGGTTTAAATGGCTGGCCTCTAAGTTTACATTATAAAAATATCTTGTAAAAGTGAAATTCGCGGGGTTCGTTCTTCGCATTCACAATCAGTGTTTTTACTACCGAACGAAACGCAATTTCTACTGGAAAGTAATACAACGGATATATTATTATGTGTTATAGTTATGTTGTAGGTCACCGCAAATGTAACTGTCTCAATGATAGGGCATTGGCACAGGCATGAACCAATTTGTTTCCGTCGCAAACATGAATGTCCCGATTAACAGCTTCCAGAATTTCCTCCAGTAGCTGGAAACTTTTTCATTACAACTCTCTTGCAACATGGTGCCAAATTCACTTCTGTATTTACAAGTTAGTCGCAGTCAACTATAACTTCGTCTCTACCAGTGTCCTGTTCCAAATGAAATAAAACTGGACTTGTTTCTTTGAGATTTCTCAACCTTGTCTCTTTGAAATGTTCGTTTGTTTTCGTTTGGTATTTTTGCGCCTTATGCCAACATCACAGCGAAGACGACGCCGGGGTATGAATCGTTACGTGTTGTTGGTAGTTATAGAAAATATCATACATGAACAATTCTGGTTTAAGATCCGACCTCAAAGTCGATCGCTTATGATTATTTCGAGCAGCCTGATTATTTCATGTCCGGATAGAACAATCAGATCTGCGGGGTAGTTGGGTAACACTCAAAAAACTCATTTAGATAATTCAACAATATTCATTGCGCTGTCGAGCAGACAAATTTTTCGAACATTTTAAGAAATGGATTATGAATTTTCTTCAAAACTCTTCGGATCATTCTAGAAGGTGTGGTACACAATTCGGGTGCTGATATATATGTTTAGTTTTATCCGTCCGTGACATAATCCAAAGTGACATGAATTCATCATAAACTGGGAACTGCTAATACGGTGCTAAGCAATTATTGTTTGTTTTACACACAACACCTACATTTACCCATTATGGATTGTAGGGAAGTATGTATGTTTTAATATACTACCCACTGAAAACAAATACGGTCCATAGAAAGAGAAAGACAATTGTAATTGTATTATTACTAAATTATCACGCGACCTATTGAACCTAGAACATAATGTTATGTTTAACATAGCATTAGGTATGTAATTATATCGTGTGATAATAGAAAATGTGTTAGCTATAATTATGATATAAAGAGAAAATACCGTGTTGAGCCTGTATTTGATATAATTTCTTTGGTTCGAACGTTCATCATGTGGATTAAAACTGTAGCCCTAATACTCATAATGAGTAAAATGAAAGCAATTGAAGCATGGAAAAATACGCAGCTTAATGGGGCATTCCCTGAATACGAAGATACAAGCAGTTACTGCCGTTCTTTTGACAATTGCTTCGAATGTGTGAAAAGTGTATGGTTTCCATGTGGCTGGTGTCATAACTATGGATGCACAGACAGTCCTGAACAAACATGTCCTTTTGCTAAGAGCGAAGCTGAAAAATCCAGTAATAATGAATTTTTCAGCAGAGAAACAAAAGCTTGTCCATATGCCGAACACGAAGGGCCTATAGTTGTCCCAGCGGGGGTAAGAACCAAGATAAAAGTTAAACTCTATGTACCAGATCCAGAACTCTATGATAAAGGAATTATATGCCAGATCAGTGTTGGAGACAGGAAGACTCATCTTAAAGGACGGATAGTAAATGATGTCGTGCATTGTAATCCTGTTGTGTTGCACTCGTTTGATAGACTTTATGGTGAATTGAATAAAGGTTATCTAACTGTGATTTGGGGCGGAGCTCAACCATATTCAAATCATATTCCGTTGACTGTGTACAATTGTGAAATAATGGCCGATTCCTGTGATGCTTGCAGGGAAATCCCAGCTGCATATGGGTGCGGATGGTGTGATCCAATAGAAAAATGTGTGATGGAAGAAAAATGTCCCGACAGCCACTTCAGATGGTCTCTGAACAGGTTGACTTGTAATCATATATATCATAGTACATTAAAATAAAACACACACATCATACATAAAAAAAAAACGATACATTTAAATAAATAAAAATTATTATTAAAAGTAACAAGTGATTAGATTACAAATAAAAAAAACTCACATACTTTTGACATTTAAAGTTGTCGGTGGCTTGCCTTGGTGTATTGTGTACGTGCTGTGTATAAACACATACAAACATACATATTTAGAAAAATAATTATGTATTAAAATGAATTACATATACAGTGACACATCGACGCGCAAACTGAACCCATGGATTCAGCACTGTATGACTTTAGACCCCATAGAGTCGAAATTTTTCGACGGTTATTAAAAAAAAAATATTGCTGTTCCATACATTTTGACCGCGTAGGTATTGCACTTTTCTATGAAACAAGATTTTTTTTTTGATAACCTACGATAAATTTCGACGCTATGGGGTCTAAACTCATGTGCTGAATTCATGGTTACAGTTTGCGCATCGATGTCCCTGACACCCTGTATAGGTTTAAATAATCTTTATTTTTTTCTCTTAAGAATATGATACAGTTCACTTATATGACATTTAACTTATAACATAAAAATAATCGTCGTCTAATGACGAAGCATGCAGATGTAGAACAAGTAAAACAATAACAAAATGTACGAGATTAGTAGGAAAACAAGTTAATACAGCTTGCCAATTTCACACCAAGGTACCTGAATCTATAAGGTATTGTAGAGATAGACTACTAATATTTTACTATTTCACTAATAAATTAACAATACTGTAACTCTGGTTCTAAAGGTGCGTAAAGATTAAGTAACATGTTTTATAACTTTTGCTATATAACACGTCCACATTATTTAACATTGTTGTATCACAATGAAACATATAACAAGACCGGACTCATTAAAATAACAGTGTAATATAACAATGCAATACGTGTCAGTTCTGCGCGCCGCGGTCGCACATCGAGTACACGGCATGATGTGACTCATGCGCTAAAGTTATATAATATTGTTGTACAAACTAATAACATGCTATATAACTTGTTTTTGTAACACATATCGTCCACATTTATAAAACATATTATTTAACTATGTTTTATAACATGTTTTGTTATATAGCCTGTACGCACCTTTAGGCACCATGTCGTCCGTTTTAGAGTTATGAAAAACTGCATTCAAAGACGTATGTTTAGCTTCTCGTAAATATTCGACTGGTGTTTTATTGTGATTGATACTGTAGATTGTAAGCATCCAATGTTGCTAAGAAACCTCGTGTTTGCATTAAAAAACCATGTTTAATTTTATTAATTGTGTAACAGTTTTTTTTATGCAAAGACATTATACTAACATAATTTAAAAAGCTAACAGTCTTGAAATAATAATAAATATGTGCAGATATATAAAATGAAGGGGAAATAATCAAAGTGCATCAAAAATTAGTCCGCATAGCTGTCAATAGGTCATATAATAAATGTCACTTTTTGCATAATTATAAGTTCTTATTTTAGACATTACATTTTTAGACTGTTGCCCATGTTGAATATGCAATTGTAATAAAATAAATTGTAAATAACTTACTAACTTTATATTTTTCAAAACAACGTCACGCTTGTAATCCCCCAAAGGTTATGCAGAGGTGTACCTATAGTACACCCACATTACGCCAGTTATGTTTGTTATGGCACAAATGTCTGCTACTGAAAATTCCTCAGCCTTACGAATGCACTTCCTGGCACACTATTCCTGCTTTGGCGGATATCGCGAATCTGGTCGTAGACCAGACAAAGGAAATCGTTCGATATTGTCGTGCGATACGAACGGCCATTTTCTGCTGCAGTCTATTGACTTTAGTCCTGCAGCGTCCGGCGCCTGACATCGATCGCACGACACCCTTTCTCTCTCGCCTTTTCAATCCGAGGAACCACGCGCTCGAAGTGCTCTTCGAAGCCCCACCGACCGTCCAGGGTGAGGCCAAGATACTTAATGTATCGCCCCACCTGGACTTGCGCAGTTCCGACATGGACCAACGAGCTGGGTGGCTCTCTGCTCCTCGGCAGTTTATGGAACCATAACGCCTCAGTTTTTTGGGGCGCTATCTCCAGACCCAGCCCGCGGATTGACGCCTCGACTTTTGCCACCCCGAGCTCGGAAAGCTGGATGGTCTCCTCGAAGGTGTCCCCGCCGGCCAACACCAGAGTATCGTCTGCGTATAAAAATATATTAACGCCAATGGGGAGATCGACACGCAGGACCGCGTCATATGCTAGGTTCCACAAGAGAGGACCTAGAACCGACCCCTGCGGAACCCCACACGTACATTTTTTATTTAACCTGAGTAGTATTTAATTGGGCCAGATATGTCTGCCACATGGCAGATGAGCTGTGGGGTAAGTGCACCACTGATTGGGTCCCTAAGAATGCTAGGCGACATTGCAGGTTGTGGGAACGAACTAGATTACTACCCATCATCCACCAAAAGGACTGGCCCACAATAACTTAGGGTAGAAGCGTGGAAAAGGAAGAGGGAGGCCTCTGCCCAGAAGTGGACAAAAAAAACTAAATTCTGATACTGATGCTGTATATGTATAGAAAGATAATTATAAATCTTATAATTTTCATACCTACGTTATATTTTTAACAAATAATTTAACGGTAACTACACAAAATTATTAGGTTCACCAACAACTGATTACACTGATACAAACACAATAATACATTTTTAAATAAAAATAACAGTGCATCAGTTACTTATATTATGTAGATAAATACCACATGCATAAAACAATGAATTAGAGTAATAAGCTTACTCTAATAAAAATAATTGGTAACATCGGTAAAAAGTTTCATTTAAATAAAAAAAAATATGAAATAGTCTAAGTAATACGAATTAGGATTCTGTGACGGCTGGGGGATTGCAGGTAGGCTGTGCAGGCCGCTATTAACTATTTATGCTAACTGTTAGTAACAATAAGCTCACCACCTACCTACCTAATCTGCATTCGCGATATAATTGCCAAAAAAAGTAAACAAATATAGTTTATGGAAAAAAAAACTTTAATTCCTACACAATAAAGTTCAGTTTACGCTAAAACTTCAAACATTTTAATAAGTTTTAATAGTAATAGTGCTAGTCACTCTGAAATCAACTTAATTTCCATTCAGTTAAGGTTGATATTTGTTTAACTTGAAATAACATCAATTTGAAACATTAGTTTGAATAGACTTTAGCCCACTACCTACCGACCTAGCCGGAGACGGTCGCGGGTAAGGTCACTCTGATTTTGTTCTGAGCACTTTCACACTTATTAGTTAAGTACCATCCTTGGTTTCACGGGACGCAGGAGGGCTTGTCCGCACAGGCTCAGCAAGAAGCCGGTCAGACCTTCAAAAGGCCGCAGTCAGCGTGCGTTGGTAGTAGTCGTACGCGTGCAGTGCGCCGTTCGGAGCAGCGTGAGCGAAAATGCATCGTGCAACGTGCAGGAGCGTGCAATTTCTAGAGGTCACGCTACAATTCACTTAATCAATTCAACCTATCGCAGTCCACTGCTGGACATAGGCTGCGTTACAACACCCTGTCCTCTACTATCCGCATCCAGTCCGTCCCAGTTACCTTTTTAAGGAAGCTGGTTCATCTAGCTGGGAGGCGTCCCGTCGCGTTAGCTAATAAGTATCAGCTGTTAATAAATAAAAAACAAATGAACCCACAAACAATAGGCAGTGCATTGTTACATAATCAGTGATATCATTTAATATGTAATGCTTGATCAACTAGCTATGTTTATAATCTTATTTGAAAATATTTATTCATCTATACTTATAAATAGTAAGTTCATCAATAAACATATTTAGTAAGGCTTAATTTGCTGAAAGAGTTACTTGTCTGTGGTGTTAATATTTATTTGAGTTTCACTATATCTGTAAGTAGTTTTAGTTTTCATTGTTAGTGAAATTGTGAGCAAATTTTCAATATATATTATCAGCCTATAATGTTCCCACTGCTGGGACCCAGGCCTTTTCTCATTTGAGAGGGATCGGGGTCGTAATCCACTACTCGGGGCTAGGCGGATTGGTAGATGTCACATGTCTTCGAATTTTTGGTTTTAAGACATGCCGGTTTCCTCACGATGTTTTCTTTCACCGTTTTGAGAGCAGTCGTCATTAAATAAATTACACAAATCATCTACCTTGCCTGCTTACTATGTATGGTGGGGTCTGCTTGCAAACAGATGCAGCTGCTTAAAACAACGCTGCTGCTGCGGCTGTATTCTAATTTAGTAAAAGTATTTAAGACTACATAGTAGAGTAGTAATATAAGCAGAACAACATTTTTATATATAATAGAAAACAAACTCAGAAATAACTATTTACCTTTCAGGAGGGGGATAAACCTATGCTGCAAGGGTAAAGGGTTGTCATAGACTCGATAGATATAAAGGACGATGTTAAAGTTTAGTAAAATGGTTTGGTTTATGCTAACATACATTAAGTTAACTAAACCACATGACATGCAGTTATCCCAAATAGATTCAGTGCAGGCTTACTGCACTTCATTCAACAGTTGCTGGGATTGTAAAAGGGCAGGCATTCAATGTGACTGGTGTCACGAAGTCGGATGTACGCACTACCCAACCCTAAGTTGCCCTCAAAAAGTATTCCTCGATAAAGCTTATCACAAGAGTTCTCTACTCAGGTATTGTACTGAAATAATATCAAATGGTCCCATATTTTTTCCCGCTAACATAAGGAGGTTCATCAAACTGAATTTGAGAATAGACGATTTCACACTATACAAAAGGAGTGTAATGTGTGAAATACATATAGACCAATCGGTCGTAAGAATTAAAGGTTCATTTGGTGACAGTACATTGTACTGTGATATGACAAAATTGCGGATAAGTCAAGTTGTAACTGTCGGTTACATGAGGTTGCTGTGGGGCGGTGCAGAACCATATTCCAATATGGTCTTGATGGTGGTATACAACTGTGAGTCAATGGCAAGAAACTGTATGGAGTGCCACGCATTAGATAAGAGATTCAACTGTGGCTGGTGTGAAGAAACTTCGCAGTGCAATTTGCTGGAGCAATGTCCAAGACAAATGGGTCAATGGATAGATAGTAAAAGTTCATGTGGGACGTCTTCTTTGAGCAAGAGGAGTAATACACGTGATCTTATAGTGTATTCGTAGAAATATGCCCGATTGTTAACTTCGTTTCCCTACTTCGTTTTCGTGAATTATATAGTTGTTCGTATCAAGACTGTGTTGATTTATTTACATCATTTTTACATAAAAACCTTTCGTAGAAATATGTGTAAAATTGTAATGAACAAAATTCGGTAGGAGAAGTATACAGAATGTGACGATTTCGTAATTACCACAACGCGTTGTGGCCGAGAATCGAGCTAAATGGCGTGCAATTGGAGAGGCACAGCAGTACAACAACAATCCACTGTTGGACATAGGTCCAACAGTGGGCTGTTGTAAGCTGATGATAACTGGACAAGAGACCACAACGCGTTGTAGACTCTTTTATCGCTCAATGATGTTTTTAGTCTTTAAGCCTAAAAATCACACACGAAGCTTCTAATAATAGAAATAAAAAGAACTCCTTTCTTTTATCTATGGTTCTAATCCTCAAATAATTACCTAAAAGTTTAACATCTTTGCCACCGATACGGAAGACATTAATTTTGCGGCAAATGCAATATGTCTTCCGGAAGTTTCCAATTTACACAAACCCACCGTAAATCTGTGGAAGCTTTTGTCTCGAAAATTTTAAATATTACCGCCCGAAGTATCGCGCCAAGAACTTATACCGTTATGCTTTAAGGGTTGAATGATTTATTGTGTTTAAAAGTCTTTGGGAAAATCGGATAAATAGGAATTGGAGTATTTCACTAAGTTTTTATCGAAGTGTTTGGGTTTGCCCTGGATACGAAATGATTATCAAGTTGGTTCTTGGAGTAAGATCGGTACTACTCCCAAAGCAAAAAAGCTGATCCCAAAAAAGCATATTTATTTATCATTAACATTAGGTACTGTTACCTAATTATAAACCGTCTGGTCATCAAAAAAATCGACCCACCCATTTTTTGCTCAATAATGATCGACTGTTTCACAGGTAAGCTGTTTCACATGTTTGTTTATTATTTTGAGGGTCGATATTATGATGATTGACGTTATTGTTTGTCATAAGTCTTATTGCACTTGAAGGTAAACCATTTTTTTATACAGAAATACTGTTGAGTGCTGATTTAACGGTTAAACATCAGAGCAAATCGTCCCGTTCTTACAGTCAGTAACAGATTTTTCTAGGGAGTTTATGTGAATATCGTTAAGTTTAATTGCTGGGGCTGTAGTTTTGACTAATTCTGTCTAAAAATTATGGACACTACTGAAGCTGAGGCGGCCCAAGTGTGGTGCTTTGCTGCAACAAGGCTTAAGTCAACGTGTGGTGGCCAGGAGGGTAAATCTCAGCCGTTCTGCAGTTCGGTGAGTTTACCGAAGGTTTCTGGAGACTACGCAGTATCGAAGAAGATCTGTATCTGGAAGACATAGGGTGACAACTTAAAGGGATGACCGCTTTATAGTGGTATTCGCTTTACGAAATCGACACCTTTCTGGTGTAGATCTCCAGCGACGCTTACGTGAAGATCGGGGTGTGGCTATAAGTGACAGTACTGTAAGAAGGAGACTACGTCAGCAGAATTTAAGACCACATAAGCTAGCAATAGGGCCACAATTGACCACAGCTCATCGACAAGTCAGACTTCAATTTGCGCAGAATCACGTCAACTGAACTATCGGCCAATGGGAGTCAGTTCTTTTTAGCGATGAGAGTCGGATGACTTTATACGGTTCTGATGGACGCCGTAATGTCATGGGACGGCCAGATGAACGTTATGCCCAGTATTCCATAAGAGAAAAAGTCAGTTATAATGTTTTGGGCTGCGATATATTTACGGGACGCACGGAGCTGGTTTTCATAAGAAGTGGTACTTTAACTGCGGTACGCTATATCACAGAGATCTTGGAAGACCATGTGGTGCCATATGCCGGCTACATTGGAGAAAATTTTGAGTTAATGCATGATAATGCATGGCCACACGTAGCGCGCATTGCCAGCGATTATCTTGAAGAGGTTGGCATTCGGGTTATATCATGGCCAGTGAGAAGCCTTGATCTTAACCCTATAGAACATATGTGGGACATCTTCAAACAGAAGTTTAGAGCCCGTAATCCAGCTCCTATATCCTTAGGAGACCTGGAAACCGCTATCAGGGAAGAATGGAACCGAATCCCTCAAGAGACCATCAAAACCTTGACAAAGTCACTAAAACGGCGAATGCAGGCCGCCATTCGAGCAAGAGGGGGGAACACTCAATATTAAACTGAAAAAAATGTGTTCATAACCCTTAAGACTGAAAAATTAGAGCGTGCTTAAGATTAATCAAAACAGCGTAAAATTACTCTTTTTAAAAATAAAAAGAATAATTTAATTATAATAAATAATCTTTTTTTTTATAATGTTTATGGTTATATTGTGCTAAAGTTGGTGTAAATAAACCAGTTAAATTCAACATATCAGTACTAAACCATTTTGTTTGTTTTCACTAAAGAAAAAACCTGATTTGCGGTAAAACTGCAGGTGGGCCGATTTTTTTGATGACCAACTAGCTTCTGCCCACGACTTCGTTCGCGTGAAGTTTCTTGCTCCCTCAACCCACCGCGTCGCATGGCATCGCCTGCCCGCGCTCCTTATTTCGGTTTTGCTTAGCTTTTTTCTGACTTTTTTTTTCTGTTTGCTCGACTCCTGAGGGTCATAGCATGATTTTAAATAGCCTATAACTTTCCTCAAGATCTGGGCTACCAAATGCAAAAAAAAAAATCAAATCCGACTGGTAGTTCCAGAGATAAGCGCGTTCAAAGAAACAAACTCTTCAGCTTTATTATTTGTATAGATAGATAGATAAAACATATAAATAATTATAAAGTCCTAGTTTTAGTAGATTACTTCAGTATTTTAAGCTGCCAGTTCTTTGGGTACGCTACCGAACGACTCGAAGGCGGCGAGTTGCGGAAGAATACTCGTTTTTAAACCAACTATACATAATCAGCCTATAATGTTCCCACTGCTGGGACACAGGCCTGGCAGAAGAGGATCGCCTCCGGGCCGGAGGCACAGGCCTGGAGGGAGTGACCCGTAATCCACCACGCGGGCTCAGTACGGGTTGGTAGATGTCACATGTCTTCGAATTTTTGGTTCTAGGATAGTCGGTTTCCTCACGATGTTTTCCTTCACCGTTTTGAAAGCAGAGGTGATGAAATAATTTACACAAGGAAAGGCGCTTGTCTGGGTTTGAACCTACGACCTACAGCTCGTAAGTCGTGGCCATTACCACTGGGCCTGCTGGGCCACCACTGCTCTCAAACCAACTATTGATATATAATAAGAAAATTTTATTGCTTTGTTTCAATTTATGTTGGTATAAATAAATCTACCATATAAATTTGTACTTAACACCATTTTATACCATGTTTTACGCAAATAAATATTATAAATTATTATCCCTCAGGTTTATCCAGTATTCATTCAACTATAACTTGAACTTTTTATTTCATTGAACTATAACGGTGCTCCTTATAAACCCTCTTCTATAAAAACCCTTTTATTTACATACATACATGCAAGCCAGGCATGATGAGATTTTCCATCGGTATAAAGGACGAATTTCTATACAAACTTGTATTCCTTATTTATTATATATAGTTCCGGCATAATTTCATGTTTCTAATTATTGTTGTTTGATAATTTGAGAAGTCGTTAAAAAATGCTTTTATTTTCTTCCAGTATTGAATATATAATATATACATAAATCGGTACCTAAAGTAACCTTGTACCAAATCAAATAAAAACAGAAACGCATAAACAGCAAAGGTATCCCGGTATTGAACCTTTTATCATAATGAGAATAGCGCCAATATCCGTAGGCTGAACACTTTTCTATCTGTGCCGAAACAAGATCTAGTAAAGCGGGAAAATTGAACAGATGCTACAGAAACGAGCGCCTCACCAGGTTACATTACTATTGGGAAAAGAAAGGAATAGATGGAACGGAGAAAGTGCTGATGCGGCATTTTGACGCATGATAATAACAGCTGATAATAAAAAAAAAAATAAAAAAAAATATAAAAACTTTATACTCTCCCGTTGGTCTAAGCACGGTCCTGGGTTCCCAGGTTGTGCAAAGTGTTATTGGGTTTAATCATTAGGAATTTTTATTCTTTATTGAAAAAAGGGGTTTTTTATCCATACGGATATGCCAACCCCATCGTACCTTATTAACTATTTACAAATGTGGAATATGACAAAAGTGAACTATAGAATCATTGACCAGATATCTTCACCAAGCCACCCAACCTCTTTGCGATCGTTGATGTAGGGTTTGCTAAAATACTTTGGATTAGCCCAACGTCCAGAATGTTTAATTTAAACTCTCTAATCAATGCTTCTCTATCATTCTGGCTCCTAACACACTCCATCAGCAAATGTTGCACATCTTCAATTTTGTTGCATATATCTATATATTACAATTAGGTAATGCGGCCTTTCGCATTAGGAATTTCTTATCCCGGAGTTTGGAAGATGGTGGTGTGTTACCCCCGTGCCTCGGAAAGCACATCACGTTTGTCCTGCGCCTGAACTCTCTCCGGACGTGTCGGATTGCCGTCCCATCAACTAAGACAGTGAGAAAAGAGATAGTACACCTGTGTCTGCGCACACACTTGCGCAACATAATATTTCCCGCGTCGAATAGCCTTCGACGGCCTCTGTTGAGATTGGCCACCATGGCCGAAATATCGTCTGTAGGACTATATTTATAAAACTTGCTTTATAGACGATTATCGCCACGAGCATTAACTTCGTGAATTTATTTTTTGCAAACATTCGTTGTGCGAGCTGTTAAGGTGGGTTTAGACTAAACGAGCGAATGCTCATTTCATCCTCATGCCATCAAATTGTTTTCGTGTAAACAGAGACAGAGCATTCTTTCGTTGTTCTATCTTGCTAGCAGAGATTCCATGGAATGTTCTAAGAATGCTCGCTGGCTTGAAGTAAACGGCGCACGAGTGTGCGAACAGTTGTTACCTAGAGCGTTCCTTAGTGTTTAGCCTTTACGACAAACATTCGTTCGCTAAACACTTCCTCGCTCCGTCCACTGGTAAAAATCGTAAGATAATACGTTCGGAAGTTTTTGAGTTTGTCGCGTTCAGGCTGACCGCAGCCGTGGCGGGGGGACTTTGTTATAAAATATATAGAGATTTTTGTATTATTTGTAGAAATCAAAACAGAAAAACACAGAACGTAATCTATATTAAAGCAAGGAATTTGAAATTATTATCAAGTTATGGAATAACAAACTGAATGTCATACTTAACAATGTTCAAATTTTTGTTGCAAATGGTCACTCAATTTCACTAAAGTAGGTAACTGATTAAGTTGCGATGGAATACTAATCATCTGCGATTATGAACACTGCTATAGTTGTTTACTTAACTTTGTCCGAAATACACACAATAATATATTCTGAACTTACTGAATAGAGGAATTTATTATTTACCGCCTCCAGCTTTCTTAAATCAAATAAGTACCTACCTACTATCGACTACACGGCATAAACGTCTGGACATTGATTTCTACAAATTGGCTCCGTAAGTGTATTGCGTTGTAAAAATCCTTAGCACTAAGTGGATGAGCGAGAGAAGAACCCAAGTGATTCAGTAATAAATAATGTTTCTAACAATTGCCTCCATTCAAATTTTACCAACAGATGGACTGTCGAATGACACTATAATGGTAGGTAGATAGAAATAGTTGACTGATGCTAAATATTTCTCAATTAGTAAGTTGCAGTCAAATCACTGAAATCATGGCACAACACTAATTTCCTAAGAACACTCGGCCATTTTAACATCCGCTTGCTAGCTAGCAAGAGTGATTCCTTGATCCTCAAGATACTGGTACCCTAAATCTAGGGTGAGTTCCACATTCATTTGGTAATTATACTAGACCCTTAATAGTGCGGTTGTCAATGTCAGGCCACGCGGCTGTAGGTTATCCAGTGCATGGGAGACGGAAATATGTATGTATTGCTGCTGCATCCGGGCTGTGCAATGCCTCACAGTGTATTATAAGCTAAATAGCGAGCCATGCTCACGTGTTACACATACATAACCTCATATTGCATCTGTCATTGTGCCACGCTGTCTTTGCAAACTCTCTGCCTGTAAACCGCTGCGATGTGTTGAGTTTCCATCTATCCTTGCTCCTTACACCGTCCTTGGTCGGGGAAGAGGGAATGAGGCTGGACACATCGCACGCGCCTTGCTGCTTTGGCATCGTAGTAACATGCGCACCCTATCGCGCCTTTCAGGGTTCTACGTCCAGGCTGAGGACAGGGCAAGCTCACCTACTATGCTCGGCACGTGAGCATAACTGTGCGTGCACACCTTATCTGCGCGCTATCGGCGTCCTGCTGACGCGCCGCGGTTTGCGGCGTACTAAGGGCCTGACCGGCTTCCTGAAATCCGGCTGGCAACCTCTGCTTCCCGGGGTCCGAGTTCTGCATCCCGGAGACCCATGGACGGTACCCTTCCAAAATTACAACTGTGCTTGTACTCGGAAAGACAGTGTGACCTTACCCAGACTGGGAGGCTTTTGCCTGTTTAAAAAAAATGGCATGGCCTATTAAAAAAAAAAAATATTTAGGACCCTTTTGTGTTCGAATTCAAAATAAGTATACCTAAATGACTGACAAAAAAACTCTTTCGATGATCGAGACAGTAGATAATATATTTCAAAAGCAACTCGTAACAGAGGAAATTACCAAGAAAATAATTTAGTAGCTCCGGGTCATTTTCGTCCCGTCTAAAGATGCTTTTTGTTGAATAAAATATTCATAACCAAACGTGTTTTCTGCGTATAGACATCCTACCATTTAATAGCTAACAGGTTCTTTACAGCTCCTAATATTATGTAATTCCTCTGAAATCATGGATTAAATATACTGAGCATGAATGCCACTACCTACATGACCACATGTTGACGTTTTCCTTTCATAATCATCATTTCAGAAGAAAAACGTGCGCGAAAAAAAAGCACCGCGACTTTGACCGGTTCTGTTCTTCCCGCATCGAGCGGATTTTAGCGGCCTTCACAAGGTCATCAGTCCACCTTCTGGGAGGCGTTTTCCATAACTTTTTCTACTACTACATTTTATTTTAAAATATTTTTTTACAATATTTTTTTGATAAAAAAAGCCCAATTGTCTGAACCAACCACCCTAGACAGACCTAACTTGGCGCACCCCAAATAACGGGACCAGAGACGGAAGAAGAAGAAGACAAAAGGACAATGCTCATGGATGTATGGAATCCCGTACCATGCTGCGCCCAAGTCAAACTTTGTTTTTTTACACTACTCTTGTCATATTAACTCCTAAAAAAGTTCTTTTTGTAAACAAAACCCGGGTTTCGGAGATTTTCAAAAATCGAAATAACCTGACAACTAGGCACTTTATTTTGTTTGACATGTCACGAACGGCCATTATTGCTTTAAAAAACAATGATAATCTTTTAAATCAAAAATCTATTCTATTCTAGTTATTTTTAAGTGATGTAGAATCGGCAAAGTATAATTTTTTTATATGTTTTTTGAAAGACGTGATCATGACACTTTCAAAATTCAAGGTTATATTAATCATATCATTTGATACGGAACGTAAAGGGAACACAAAAATCTCAACACTTTGTTACTTTAAATTAAATTCCCTGTTCAAAATTCAAATCCCCGACGCGTAATGTCGTGAAAAATTATGAAAATAATTACTAGGATATTTTGATCTTGATGTATGAGACTTTTTGGTACTTACGACTTTTGGTCATTGTCTTTTATGTTTGAAACTAGTGAAAATTTTGATTTGTTATATTAGTACTTTAGTCCACTTCGGTACAAAGAACTGTCAAAGGGATATAAGATAAAGTAAATAATTTAATGTCGTAGGGTACTGTAAAGTATCGATATGTCGTCAAAATTATTTTTGTTTTTTTTATACACACTAAACCTTTAACAGGCCATTTATATAAACGTTTCACCTATAAAGTAGGTAGAGACTCACAACTAATCCTCTGTTATTATACAAGTGCATACGAAAATGCACCCTCACGCTACATTAGGCGTTTCCCATTATGGTATTATCATCCCTACACATCCCCTATTCTCTATTATTCGGAAAGTGTGAAAACATAAGGGAAATAAATTTGTGTGCAGCACCGCGACGATTTGTCAACAAAAACTATTTAAGGGCAAATTTTTCAATAGTCAGGTAAGTTTTATCGGAAGAAAATAATTTTTGACATATATTTTCTATACACAAGCTATAAAACAGCAATTTTTATTCTTCTGATGAAATTGTTTTCGAAAATAGTAGCATTACTTAGTTTGTAGAGCAGGGGCCTGTGGCTAAATAATAACAGCCGCACATGTCGATCGATCTGGTTAAGCTACGCTTGCCACGGGCGGTCCGTGGATGGGTGAGTTGATCTTTATATACCGAGACCCCTCCGTGCCTCGGAAAGCACGTTAAACCGTTCCCGGCTGTCATTCGTGGATCTTTGACAGTCATTACGGGTAGTCAGAAACCCGAAAGTCTGACAACCAGTCTTAACAAGAGGTATCGTATTACCTAGTAACTGGGTTGTGGAGGTCAGGTAGGCAGTCACTCCATGTAAAATACTGGTATTCAGCTGCATCCGGTTAGACTGGAAGCCGACCCCAACATAGTTGGGAAAAGGCTAGGCAGATGATGATGACATAGTTTGTATAGCAAACAAGCAGGTGGCCAGCCATGAGCCATGAGGATAAGTGGTCACCGAAGTATATGGCCATCTACGATACTAAAACCGTCGCAAACGCTGCCTTATCTAACGAAAAAGAAACAGTCGTATGGACAACTCGCTGACACCCTCCGTCGCACCACACGCTTCATTGCATTCAAATAAATTATAGTTTTTGTTCAGTCTCAAATGTGCATGTTATTTTATTTTGTATGCAATTGTGTAGTCCTGATATTTTTTTTCTATTTACCTTTATTATTATTGCCCCACTGCTGGGCAAAAGCCTCCCTCAGATTCCTTCACCTTTCTTTGTGCTGAGCCTTCTGCGTCCAAACGGTTAGGAACGAGTACAAATCGTCACACCAGCGTTTCTTAGACCTGCCTCGGCGGGCCGCCTTCAGGCAGCCACTGTGTGATGACTTTGGCCCATCTGTCTGGATCCATCATATAGGTGTGCCCCCCAGTTCCGCTTTAGCGTTGTAGACTTATGGCCAACTTTGTACCTGTCTTGAGCGTGTTGTGGTGTTGCGAATTTGGTTGTTGAGTTTAATTTTTAAGATATACAGGGTCAACATTAAAGCTAAGTAGCGAAACTCCGCAGTCGTGATGAGTATGATCTGGTTTTTGGAGATGGGGCAGTAACTGCTACAGCTACCTTAACCGTTGTACCCACACGAAAACGGTCTTCGGAGACTTCCCTAAGTTTTTGAGAAATTTTTACATATATGCATTCGCTGATTTTGAAAAAAAAAATACTGTCGGCAGGAAAATAGGCAATTTTACCAAAAACAGTTTTTATGCCAATCTATCATGTTTCTTATAAGGATTAAAAACTTGAGGTTTGAGTACTAGAAAAGTCAGAAATCGCAAAAAACTTTTCCTATACATTTCGTAGGAAATGAGACAAAAACTTACTTTTTTACCATCGATAAACTGGCAGATACAAAAAAGACTAATAGAAAAAAAAATGACTTCTACTTAGAGTAAGTAATAATAATCATGATAAAACAAAAAAGGGATTGATTTGATGTTTATTCGTGGGGTCATCGACCGCAGTTAGTGAAGTTTATCGATATCATAACACGATAAAATAAAAGTAAACAGAAGTTCTCAACTCAAACTTCTAATAACAACACTACTAGAGGTCATTGATCCCACAAAAAAAACAAATCTTTTTATTTATTTATTTTTTTATATTTATTATTTTATCGTATTTTAGAGTTTCGCTAGCTTATTTACTTTAACCCTATAGATACCCGCGTAACTAAGAACCGCATGAAAAGTAAGAGCGAACAAACGCTACCGACCGACCGAACGTTATAGTTTTTTTATCATTGTTACTACCAATGCATCTAATCTCTTCACCAGACTTGGTTGACTGGTATTGAATGCCTACGGCCTAAGACCGCCTTTGTTCCTTTTTATGCGAAAAGTATAAATAAATAAACGCTACGGGACCGCACAAAAAGTGTCCTCAGTACATTTCCAACAAAGGGGGAAGGAAATCGTTTATAAATAAACACATTAGTGTGAAAGCCGGATTTTGACGGTGTTAACAACAACAATAGTATCGGAGATTCATCGCGCGACGCAATACATTGTGATAGCTGCTTAGGTACATGAATTTATGGGCATGTAGCTATGGAGTTATGAATATTCGATTAGATATTGATTGAGAAGATAAAGAGATAAGATATATATATAGACTATAATGCGTAAGCACTGTTCGTGAATTGATTGAGTTTTGCAATATAATATAATATATAAAATAACCACATTTAAAAGCCCCTAACACGTATGGCATGGCAAAGTAATGAAAGGTCCAACTTGACGGATATTTCTCCATGATATTCACTTCATACAGTCGGTCCCTATTTACACAGTGTGAACAGTGCACGTCTAAGTAACTCAAATTGGTTTTTTGGTGGGGTTCTAGATTTAGATCTAGGTACTACCCACACCCACACACGACACAATTTAATTTTTGAAACGTAATATGCGTCACATCCCAACACTCAGCATAATATAATATAATAATATCCCTGGACATTTCACACAGCACCATTTGTCCCAAGCTAAGCAACCTAATGCTTGTGTTATGGTAACAAGATGGCTGATAAACTACTTATATACATTTTTTTTTTTTGTTAATACATACATATTATAGATAGAAAAACACCCAGACTCGGAACAAATACTGCTAAAATTGCTACAAATAATGCTAAGACCCTATGCGAGACAAAGCCCCCGCGCTGGTTTTCAGCGACAGGTGCCATCACTGCACCTTGCCAGGTGTCCTGCCCAACTCCACCTGAGTTCCATAAATTGTAGTTATTTAGTAACATCCATTATTATAAAACAAACCGGGCATAAAACATTTATCTTACCCAAAAACATTTAAAATGAAAAAGAATAAGTTTAACTAACTCTTAAGCCGAACAAGTATTTACTTACTTGTACAAACTCAAGCCCACGAATGAAGATATTTGAGGCTTGATATGGCCTGTGAGCAAACATCGGGAGATAGGATTGGATCAAATATTTGTCCAACACGAAGCTATGCAAATGTGAATGTTGGGTAATCCGTGCTTACGGGTTTCTGTTTAACCCATTCGGTGGAGTTTCTACAGATTTCCTCGCCACTCCAATTACAAAGCAAGCAAGGGGCAAGTCTCCATCGCTAACATTTACTCTATGCTCTCGATATAGACCGTCTAAAGAATGATAACGCTGATTGGAATGTTCTCTGTGCTGTTATTATGGGAATCATTTTTATACCTGTATTTAATATTATTATGTCATTTATCTATACAAATAAATAATATAATAATAGTTTATTTATTTAAGTAACAAATACTCATTGTGTTAGTAAACCTAAGAACTACGTTAGTTTATTTTATTATAATAAACACTGCAGTGATTGATGTACATGCAATCGAGCCTGCTAGCGATCATTTTAAGGATATTGTTGGAGCTGGCCCGTATTCTGCGCACCAGTGATGCACATCTAATTCGCATCGTTGCGTAAATGCAATTTATATGTGCGTCCGCGAACATTCCCGATGCGCTATAAAAACGGGGCAGCCCCACCTACACCCTGAAAGCGTTGTTGTATTGGACATGAAGGGCGTCGTACGACCGATGGCCATCTAGCCCACAGGCGTGTAAAACGTTGTACAATAAGCCCGAAACGAGTATTCTTGATTTTAAACGAGTAGTGTGCAAACCTGCGAGCTGGCATGTTCGCCGTTACTGACAACGCCCTCCGCTCCTCTAAATAGCTGAAGAGTTTTGTTTGTTTGAAAGCGCTAAATTGAAATCTTTGAAATTTGAAAATTCCACGACCGGACATTCAAAGGTAACCATACTGCCAGCTACGTTTTCCCCTCAGAGGTGTAGGTTATCTTTCAAGGGTTAATAATAATTTACACGCATAATAACTGCAATGCAATGGATAACGGACAAATCGTGTCCATACACGGTTCGGAAATCGAACTAATATTGTGTCCGTAAGTGATACAGAGTTGGATATGCCCGTAACTTCGACCGAAACTACGGACATCCAGCTTAGGCAGCAGACCCCCAGCTGCAGGTAAAAGGAAGCCGGATACAACATGCCGTTATTCCACAAAGAAAAATAAAAATAGGAAACCGCAGGATGAGATTATGAAAATTTCCAATTGCGGTGTTTTCAAAACACCTGTGTCACTTCATACCTAACATTCGGGAGCGCGATGCGATACAAAATGAATATTTGGCGGCAATTCCTATGCAGCTGCCAATTTCAACTAGGAAATTCGTGAAAAAGCCGCTTCTTCAAAAATGTTGTGCAATTTTGTAGGAAATTGCCCGGATACGAAGTTATTTTCCACAATTATATGAGTTTCGAACTTGTAACGACATTAATTTGTTTAAATTTCGTCTGAATGATTAATGTTTGTTGATCTAATAAAGGAATTTTGGGTTTACTTTTGAAGTAATATTAAGTTTACGTCAATGGAGCAGTGGTGGCTCAGTGGACCGGACTTACGAGTCTTACGAGTTTTTAGGTCGTGGGTTTGAACCCAGGCAGGCGTTTTACTTTGTGAGATTTATTTCATCACCACTGCTCTCAAAACGGTGAAGGAAAACATCGTGAGAAAAATATCTTAGCAACAAAAATTTGACGTCATGTGGTAGTGGAATGAGTTTGGGATTTTTGGTACATGGTACCCGCACTGAGCCCGCACAGTGGATTATGGCCTATTCTCTCTAATAGAGAGGAGGCCTGTGTTCCTGCAGTGGGAACGTTATAGGTTGATTATTAAGAGAATCAAGACTTGGGTACCTAATAAAACTGAAAGGTAGATACTGAAAATATTTTTTTTCTTTATCTATAAGTCATTTTCCCCTTTATTCATAAAAGTTGCTTAAAGTTAAGTAGTGATTAGCGACTGTTTAACCATACATTTTTGACGTTTAAACGTTACTTAACTTTAGTCATCGTTTATGAATAAACCCCTTTAAAGCAAGGCAAGCCACAAAATGAGATGAAGATGTTGTAGGATATAACACGTATGTAAATTTATATTTACAACTAGCTATTGCCTGCAGATTCGCCCGCATTGGTATCGATAAATATCCCAGAGGAACGTATTACCGGGATAAAAGTACCATAATTATGTGTTAATCCTGGTTATAAAAGATATGTGTGCCAAATTTTATACAACATTCGTTCAGCCGTTTTTGCGCCAATCAGGAACATACATCCAGACAAACAGACAAACGGACAAAAATTTTCAAAACTAATTTATGGTACCAGACTCGTTCCCACACCTCTCTGTCTGTTCTGTAAAAATCTCACCGTGAAAACAAAGGTGAAGTGAGAGCTGTCAATAGTGTCATTCCCTAGCATCAGAATGACAGCTCACTTCCCCTATGTTTTCTCAGTGAGATTTTTACAGAATACTCGTATACCGGTTGGTGACTATTAGTTTTTTTTTTTAATATTGTCGACTACAACACATTTGGGAGAAGGCTAGTCAGATGATGATGATGATGCGAGTAACACATAAAAAGAAAAGAAAAGAAAGAAAATACGTTTATTCGGTAAACATGACGCATAAAAAGAATACAAAAAAAATACCCATACTCACCACCACACACCACCCATACCCACATCTGCCCAGTACCCAATTATACGGTGACTCTCGGTTAAAAAATAACGTTAATATATTTCATTACGACGCATATTGACTAATTCACATTATGACCAATGATGTTACCGTCATAAATTCGCGAAATCACCAATCGCTAAATGACCAAACGCTTAGTGACCAATACGCTAAATGATAAAAAAAAAATTAAACAAGGAAACACGATTGTAGATTCTCTACAAGTAAACACCACCTACAATTTTCTATTAGCGGTTCACTACTAATGCTAAACATTTTACTCCAAAAGCAATCAGTTCTAGCACAAAATATATAAAAATGCTTCTTAACTGTTTCGTTACACTTACCGCAGCACGAGGTTCAGAGTTCCCTTAGACCAATTAAAAATCCAATATTCTTTCACTTCAACTCCTATATATTTTCACTGGAGAACTTATAGTTTTAAGAATGCTCGCCGAAATAATTAGGTAGGTACCTATTATTTGACACTTAAAAGAATGGAATTACCACTTCAGAAGCACTTGTGAGTTTTCTTGAAATTCTTTGGCGCTTTAATGAATTTCTAGGTTGAGCTACGAAAATAGCGTTTTAAGCAGGGATTTAAACTTTACGTTTAGTGGCGAAGTGTTAAAGTTTTATTTCCATTGAACGCGTTGGTTGTGCTGAAAATCAATTTCGAACAAATTTTTATTTTGGAAACGAATGATGAAATCACTATAAGATAGTCTCTCGTTGGTCTCTTTAGACGACCCCGAACATAAATGGTACAATTTATTTAGAAACGTATTTTTTTAATAAATCAAAGTTGCCGTACCAAAGTGATTTATTTGACGGCACGGTTGGCGCAGTGGTTAAGCGATTGACTGCTGCGCTGCGTGTCGCGGGTTCGATTCCCGCACGGAACAAATATTTGTATGACCTACATGTATTTGTTCCGAGTCTGGGTGTTTTTCTATCTATAATATGTATGTATTTACAAAAAAAAAATTGTATATAAGTAGTTTATCAGCCATCTTGTTACCATAACACAAGCATTAGGTTGCTTAGCTTGGGACAAATGGTGCTGTGTGAAATGTCCAGGGATATTATTATTATTATTTATTAAAAAAAAATATGTTTCCAGGGTCATCACACGACGTTCGACCGGCTATCGAGGACGAGACCCAGAGCGGGAGGGGTCATTTGATGATTTCCCATCCACAAAAAAAAAAAGTGTCATCACACGAAGACAATACTTTGTATTCATAAACGAAATCTCTTAACGCAGGCTCACAAACAAATTACAACCATCACCAATTCACAGTACCTACCTAAATACAGGTCCAACTGTATGGTAACCTACGAGTTACTACTTACATAATATGAAGAGAATGGCTTAGTCGATGAATACCCAATTCGTAAAATGCAGAAAATTTATAAAGGCACACCACACCGCAACGTATTGCTAAAATCCAATTTTATGACTTTCCTATTGATTTTCTATGAATCAACGCGCGCTACAGGAAGGCCACAACGCACTTTTTTGTATGAAAATAATAACGCGCACTTGGTTTTAATAAGTATTTCAGATGACATTATAAATTAAATTATATTATAATTTTAGAAAGAAAATATATGTCCAGGGATATTATTATTATATTTTTTTATACTAGCCTACACTGTCCCACACCTGGGCAAAGGCCTCCCTCCACTCTTTCCATATTTCCCGAGCCCACGCGTCCCACTTCCAGTTTTGATGGAATCTATCCAGCTCGTCCCGCCATCGCCATCTCCAACGTGGTCTGCCGCGACCCCGTCTCACATTCTCAGTAAACAATATCATAGGATAAAAGAAACTCGCTTTTCATGACTCAACACATAGAATGGAGATAGTTAATATCTTCTTGGTAGCCGACAACCACGGCGCCCGAAGCTTTAAAACGTTATTCTAATTTTGTATTATTTTTAAACGTAGAACCTTCACTTCCCCGAGACAGGAGGATATAACGCACTCCTATTTTAAATTAAAAAGAGAGTTTTAATGCTGTGCGATTTTCTAGATAACATTATTTTAAAGGGACATCAGTATGGCGTTCTGGAGTTTCTGCCTACCCCCACGGGAAGAAGGCTTGAGTTGGTCTATGTATGTAATATTACAAAAAAAAAGAAAAAACATGAGTCTTGATTTCTGAATTTATAATCAGCCTATAATGTACCCACTGCTGGGACACAGGCCTCCTGTTTCTGAGAGCGAGTGGGCTGTAAACCACCACGCGGGTTGGTAGATGTCACATATCTTCGAATTTTTGGTTATAGGGCATGCCAGTTTACTCACGATGTGTTGTTTGACCGTTTTGAGAGCAGGGGTGATGAAATAATTTTCACAAAATAAACCGCCTGTCTAAACCTGCCTGTTACCACTGGGCCACCACTGCTCTATGAATTACTGAATGACGTAACATTATTTTGATAGATTTATGTGGTTTGGTATGGCAGACGGGGTAGTAGACTTTCGGAGTCCCGTACGTAAGACCTGCGGGGTAGTTGCGTAACGCACTAAAAGTAGCAATGACTTTCATTTTGACAGTGGCGTGGAGTTTCTTGCCCGTTATTCTCCGTAGGTACGTACTACGCTTTGGAATGGGCAAACTAGCTTCATCTTTCTCACTGATTGACCCCTTGACAGTTCAAAATTGCCTGTACTTGGTTTATTTTAAATAATGCCGTATATGCGACAGTAAAACAACATTCATTGCGTTATTTACGGTGTTGACCAGACAAATTTTTCGAACAACGGAAGCAATGGCAACCAGATTGCGCTTGAAAGTGTGTTACACAATTAAGGTGCTGGATGGTCGCGCATACCAGTGAAGTATGCCACAAAAGGAAGTAGGCCTAAGCAGTGGGGGGAATAAGACTGTCATTACTGCCAATGGTGATGATGTGGTTTCGTTAAATTTAGCAGTATGTCTATTTTATTTATTTTCATAGTACACAGAGGCAATGAGAGTTTGGAAAAACTGATTGTGGTTGGGAACACCGAAGGCAAACGATCGTGCGCTCGTTCACCAACACGATGGACCGATCAGGTGAAGGAATCATCGTCCTTTAGATTCTACACGGTAGTAAGGGATGCGCTGGCCAGAAACCGGTGGAGGCGGATCATCCGCTCTTCATGCAACTCCGAAGCTGACCATGATCCTCAGACATCCTCATGTCTGAGGATCGTGGTCAGCTTCTGAGTCTGTCCCTCGACCGACTACAGAGAGAGAGAGTAAGTAATATGTCTAGTAATCAGTCCGTAAGTATTGCTACAATTAAGTTGAAATTATCGTTAACACGAGAATATATATATTTTTTTAAAGTGAATCAAGGAACACGACCCTTTTTTCCAAAAGCAATAGGATTTTTAGAATTGAAAATAGCCTTTTAATTCCGCGACAGATGTCCTGCCAGTCGTTATTGGTTTTTTATCAATGAATTGTTTTCCATTATTGCACGGATTTTAAATAAAATGTTTTGGTGTATTTATAGAGTATCTATTTTTAAATACCGCTCCTAACTTGAACCGTGATAAAAAAGGATTCCACGTCCATTTATTTATGGGTTTCATGGTATCTGTTTACTGTCCTTTTTAAATTATCTAGGTACGAGAAACACCACCAAGTTACAGCTTGTTTTATTGTGTTTTTAAGCCAATAATCTTGTTTATTTATTTTTATAATTATTAAATACATTTTTTATATTTTTATTAAAAAAAAAAATTAAAATATAAAAGGTTAGCTGCGCCCCACGGTTTCACCCGCATAAGTTTCGATCCCGTGGGAATATCGGGGTAAAAAGTATCCTATATGTTAATTCTGGTTATAAACTATCTGTGTTCCAAATTTCATCCAAATCCGTTTAGTAGTTTTTGCGTGAAAGATTAACAAACCATCCGTACAAACTTTCACGTTTATAATATTAGAAGATAGTGGTCCACCGTTATCATGAGCAAGGTCCGAGCTACCGGTGCCTGAGTCTCCAGATGCCTTCTCACAATGATGAGCCTTACCAAGGAATACTGCCTTCTGATTCAGGCCCTTGATTCTACCGCCTAACGAGAGCCTCGAGAGATGTTAATCAAGGCTTTCGACCATCTGGCCATTTGCCTCAACAACAACCAAACCAACAATCTCGTGTGCTAAGTACCTTCTTATGAAGGTACCAATAAATTATTGTGTCTACATAAAATGCGATGTTTATTTGATATTTTGTCGAAGTTATTATTTAAAATAACTCGTCGAAAGGCATACTGTATGTATGCGTACGCTTAGAAACATGTACTTACTAACACATGCTCCCCACAATATGTAACCAAAGAGTAAAGAAAACGTATCGATACTACGCACGTACTTACGGATAGTATTGGCGAGCTGTAAATGATAGCCATGCGTCATCATTTATTCAGCTACCAATTTCAAAATAGGCCCGAACATAAAGTGATAGAAAACCGCATACAAATTGCCAGTAAGATACTCGATCATAGTTCCTTCTTGCAAACCTCTGAGGCACCGTACACCGTCCCTATCAGAATTTCCTTTCGACAGGCGTCCGTCTAAATTTGACACCTTCGTTAAATCCAGACGATAGAATGCTGACGTCGATTCCACCTCATTTGCCACCAAAAGGGCTTCAAATAAATCCCTTTTTGACATTCTTTTTTTATTTTTGGCGTCTTCGTAATAATAATCCTTGGAAACAGGACAGATCGTATATTTTATCGGGGATCCAGAATACGGACATATTGGAACTTTCTTTTGTAATGAAAGGACTGCTAATGTTACAAAGGATCTCGTGTAGGCTACTGATTCTGTGATCAACTGGCGGGTCGGCGTAATAAACCTTTTATAGGTTGACGTTTATGGTCTGAATGTATTCTGGCTATTGGTTATGCTGGTTTTCCTGATTTTCTGTCTAGAAATTGATATATTTTTGTGGTAGGTACGAGTACAGCAACGAATTTATATTATGTTCTTATCTATAAATATTATTATAAATTGATTCCGTTTTTCATGTCTGTTTGTCTATGTGTGTGTTTTTTTAAACAACGCCACGAAGTTTGATGCAGTTTTTACCATTATTTAGAAAGGTTTATGGGTACATTTATATTAAACTAACATAAAAAGAAGTCTCGATATTTTGTCAAGTCGTGAAAACCGTGTGAAACAGGGGCGATTCGCTTGGTTAATGCCTGCACATTCTGTGTAAGAAGAAAAATCGAAATATTATTTTTTGCAAATTAAATTAATAACCAGTTTTGTGTTTCATTAAGATTTCCAAAAGTATTTCTAGTAAATGATGTACAAGAAAAGATTTAGTGAAGGAACATTTCGTTCAGCTTTCATTAGTGAAGTCCCTATTTTAATGAAAACTCTTCACTATTTTTTTGTTCTAGAACTGGTACTAATTCAATGAAACTTTTCGTTGATGAGTGCATAAAAGTGTCTTTGAACTTTCTAAAGCTAAGTAATTTTAGTTTTTTGTGCGGAGTTTTGTGAAAAAATTGTAGTTTTTTTTTAAATCAACGTTGTAATAAAAAAAATGGTCTACAGATCTAAAGTCTACAAGGCCTACAAAGACCTCACAATTAACAAACAAAAACAATTTCAAAATATAGAAGAATCCATAAAAAGGCCAGATAAAATATAAAAACTTATTAAAACCAAGTGAAATGACTGCCATTAGAACCACTAATAAAGAGTTGAAACTTAAACTGTCTGTATATAATGTCAAATAATAAAAATATTATGTCAAAGAAGTATGTAAAAAAATAAATAAACATCGTAATTTCAGAGCAGTTAATAGACATTTACGTAGTTATGCCGTTAATGAGGTGCCAGGGAAGCCACATGTGCAGAAGAAATCATTGCCAAACTACCTTGTCTTCAATGTAGTCTTTAATCTTATAATATGCTTTTTTGATAAGGGCACGGTTGATGAGGGTTTTGAACTTTCCAATGCTAAGTTTAGTAACCGCCATTGGCAACTTGTTATAAAAGCGGATGCTGTTTATAAGAAATTATTTGGTAGTTTAAGTTAATCTAAATTTAGGTATCATATCACAATTTCATTTGTACTACTTGTATTTATATTAAGGAAATCGCTTCCTATTTTGAAAAGTCCCAAGTTTTTCCGAACATACAATATACTTTCTAAAATGTAAAGAGAAGGCAGAGTTAGTATATCAATTTCTTTGAATTTGTTTCTAAGAGACTCAACAACCAAATCCACAAATAAAATGAATATACAATAAATATAATATTAAAATTACTAAGCAATGCGGCCATCTGAAATTTAAAAAAAACCTAACTTCAGAAAAATAAAACTAAGTTTCCATGCATATTTACATATATATATGCAATGATTTGTATTTATTTCTGTAAGAAGCTTAATACTAACACTTTTATACGTCAATAACTTGCTTACCTATTTCATATTTTGACATTTTCTGCTTTTTACACCCGAATCAAAAAATATATTTTCACTACTGTTTCACTTTCCTGGAACCACTTTATTCCCAATTCACTACAGAATAGGAGTTTTTGCCAAACTTTGATTCGGAACGAGAGCAGAATTCGTGAGCAAAAATATATAGAGCAACTAAAACAGGCTGTAACAGACTTGTGCCCGTGTTTTATGTAACATGATCGACAGTTTAATTTACTTGTCAGTTAGCGGAGCGGCTTTATGCAAAGTGATGTATCGGATACTAACCGTTAGTTTTGGAAATGTGAAGTGGGGTGGGATGTGTCCTATTTTCGGACGTCGCATTTTAGCTTATTTATTTACGGTTTGTGGAAGCTGTTTCTGAAAAAATATAAATCTCGTAGAATAGAATAAGTAGGTATGTTTATTGTAAAAAATGAGTATACATCAAATAATATGTATGTGCGAGGTCCTAAAAAAATATAAGGTTCTTAGCTACTGAAACTTGTAGTAACATACTAGTTTACTTATTGACGAACTAAGTTATTAATTAATAGATACTTTATAACTACGATCAATCTGATATTGATATTATTATACATTGCGCTCATCTAATATCTGACAATCATGAAACAATGGAATTTGTTGTATTTTGGCAATGAAAGCACATTGTGGTTCTAAGTTTGAGCGAGTGTGTCATGAAATTACGTTAACTTACATACTTGAAACATTATTGAAAAGTAAATGGTGAACTTTTTATTATTTCGATACTACCTGTGTCCTATGAAGTGCTCCTATGGCAAAATAATATTTTTTTGTACAACGTTCCCTACGTTGTACAAAAAATAATTATTTTGCCATATCAATTTAATTTCGAAAAGACTGGTTTGACACTTCCCATGAACCAAGGGCTGGCTTTAACCTTGGCCAGAGGCTAAGCATTGCCATACAACGTGGTTATGCCGTCAGTGTCTTGGGTACATTACCAGTCGACAGCGATGCGGATGAATTTTTCAACGCTATATTTTAGTTTGTAAATAGTTTTAGTTAATTTAAGATATATTTGATGCTAGCATTAATGAAAATACCATTCCTTTACTTTTAATCTCGTCAATATAACACACACTATAACAGTTTCAATAACGCACGATAAAGGCTTTGTAAAATCACGCTTCGTTATAAGCTGAATAACAAAATTTTAAAACTATCGGGCGATAACCTATAAAATTCCATAGACTGTGACATCGGCGAATTTTATAGAAAATTGTAAAAAGTTTTTGTCAAACGTTATTTGCTTAGGGCTGGAAGCGGACTTTTCATTTTATTACTTTTTTTTTACTCGACACAAGAGGAAACTGTAGGTTTTCATTGGAAATACACTGGGGGACGCTCGTTGTGGCGAATTATGGACCTACTATTATTTTATCAAACACGTTGGCTAAAGTGGATTTGTATAGTTTCAGCAGTAAGTGGTGATAAAGTCGGTGAAACTTTGTATTACTTTATTGAGCCTGTGAAAGTTATACGATGTGGTACGTATTAGGACATAAAGTATTTTATTTGGACTTTACTATTATGAGTCCGCAGCTACCGATACAAGTAAATAATATGATTTGTTGTTGTCTTTATTCGCTTATCAATTAGTTCGTATAATAAAATGAATTTGCATGTGATTCTAAACACTTGTGGAATATACTTTTAAGGTACAGTCAACAGCAAAAGTAGATGATCAAAATCAGAAATTCAATAGGTACTAATTAACGGAGTTCGCGTCAGAACTGTGCGGCGTCGAAGTGATTCAAAAGTATGACACTGAGTCTGACATACTTTTGAATCACTTCGACGCCACACAGTTCTGACGCAAACTCCATTCATTAGTATCATTAGTATTAAATTTCTGATTTTGATCATCTACTTTTGCTGTTGACTGTACACCCAGCTAGAATATATAAAAATATTCTAGCTGGGTGTAGGTAGAAGGTACCCCAAAATTAATTGCCATTAGACTGGATAAACTAAATGTTATGGTTAACCCTAATGACCATTCGGTTAGCACACTGAATATCGAATTACGCAGACGGGCATTCATCACATATTAAGAACCTTACTAATTACTCTAGTGTGTCGAACCCTATCAAAGGCCTTGGAGATATCGTCAATTACGACAAAGGTTTCTGTGGAAGTTAACCATTAATATTGAGTGACATATTAGGTGTGAGCGTCTAATAAATACGCTATCATTCATGTATTACTTATTCATAGACGTATTCCAAGAACTTGGTGAAAATAACGATAACTAAGTGTATCTTCTAAACTTGCGCCGCAAGTAATGAGAGGTTTCTACAGATTCCTTTCCTGGAATATTGTTTTGCCCGTAAATAATTCTGAATGTGTTTGAAATAGTCAGGTATAAAATGTAAAAAAAGATGATTTTCTCAATTTATTTAAAAAATCTTTTTTTATTCAAATACATTTAATTAAGTCTTGTAATTTTGCCGATGGCATTTAGGTTTTACTTGGTATATTTTTCACAACATGTTCTAAAAAATATGACCATCCACCAATTAAAAGTAATATTTTGTATGTTTCTTAATATTAGTATGACCTTTGAAAGAAACCAGTTGATTGAACCAGAATTTGAGCCTATTCACTTGTTTCCCGCTCTCACTTTTAAATTATAGCTCAACATAAGCTGACAGAAACTTTAGCAGAGAGAAGCTAATCCGACGTGCCATTGACTAATATAACTTTAGGCGATGCCGTCTTCTCCACCTCACTTCCTTCTTTCTTTCAAGTGAATTGTGAATTGCTGGTAGAAAATGAAACTGTACAGTTTTAGAAGGTGTTTATTTATTTACTTATAGTTTTTGAAGAGATAGGTGGGTTTGGTGTAGGTCGAGACGTAGTTACGAGTACATCCTCCTGACCAACTACCCAGGAGATTATGTAGTGAAAAAAGTATGTCCGCCTATCAATTCTCTTCACTGTATCCTCTGACAGCGACCCAGAGTAATTGTCTTTCCTTTCGTGTACGCAGATATAGTAGCACTCTCTCATCCCTCCCACGCATATTCCGATGGCATCACAATCAAATACGGCCGGAAAGAGACGCATGTCAAGTCTCTATACTTGTATGTTGAACTGTTGCAGAAATCTGGAGGTCAATTCCCATGTTCATAAACATCTCAACTTTTAATCGCAATCTCATTTCAGCGACAATTTACGAAATTAGAATGCGATTGTTCTTACAGGAATCTCTCGTACAGGAATTGCTTCTTTGGTGAGCGTCACTGTGTCAAGCATATATGAAATGATTAATCAATGTTCAAATAATGGGAAAGCTTCTAATTACTAATTAATATGAAGGTATTTATGTATATCTGCGATGCATCTGGCTAATATAACCTAAAACTATACATGAATAAATCAATGAATACAATATCATATATATTCTAGGATCGTGGGCTATTTTTGAAGTATAATTAAAATGAAGTTTTAACATGAAATTAATTTTATTGTCCAAGGTATAGACAAATCATTTATGCAACGAGTATGAAGTCAAAATTATGGAAACAAGGTATTAGCGAAAACGGGTTTCCTTGTGTTTCTTTGAAAAAGGTTACCTAATAATTATGGATCACGTAAACAAATAATTAACAAAATAATAATTACAAATTAATTTTTAAATCGTAATTCAAAACATTTTTTTCTTAGATTGGTTAAGTTCAAGATGATAATGTAACAGCTAAAGTAGATGAAGGTTATTTTGAGTTTGTAAGGGTCAGCCCACAGATGTCCATAATTATTAGGAATGGTAATCAGTCCTTTGGATAAAGTTAACAAACAAATGAAGAAAATTGAAGTATTAACACGCTTTAAGTGAACGAACGAAATGAGGAAAAACAAACAGCATATTGAGACAAAAATATTCAAAGATTTTACAAGAGTCTATTAAAAATCGCAGCTGTGGATGTTAAAAAATCCTGCAATATTAAAAGTCCAAATGATAAAAAGTCATAATTTAATTAATCCTTAGAGGATAATATTTTTAATACTATGCGATGGTAACTTCTGCTGTTGTTCGTATCCATTTTTTTAATCTTCCCGGATTTCCTTTTTTCTTAGGGTGTAATTATTGTGACTTTGGGCTTATTTACAAAGATCCACACACATCTACAAAGTCCTACCCACACATCCCGTACCCGTACATCATTTCCAGGATACTCATCAACCACTTTTGAGACCGCAACGCTAGAGTGGCAATTTATTTTAAACTAGCTGTGCCGTTCGGGTGTATGTCGTAAAATAAATTGGATTTTATGGGTTTTAATTTTTTGCACCCTTCTTCTTTTTAAAAATATAACTTACTCCTTATCACATGAGCTATCCGCTAGTGAAAGTCCCGTCAGCCGTTTCGGAAATAAGCCGGAAAAAACAGAGATATATACATATTTTTTTTTATAAGTATATACTTTCATATACATTTAGTAAAAAGCTGTAATTTTGAAATTTCAAACAGACACTTCAATTTTATTTATATGTTTATAGATTCATCTTTTTTTCATACACAAAATTACTTTAGAAATATCTTGTCCTCTTTGATAAGCTGTAGTAGAGCTTACACCATACTTACAAATGTGTTCAAATCAAAATCTCGATTTCCTTCAACCGTAATAACGTATTGTCAACAAGCCTGAAACCTAGCTTAATACAACTAACCCTCCGTAATAGATTTTAAAGTACTAGGAGCATAAGCTTGCCTTGTATCTTAACATCAGGGTAAGTAGTCTTAACGAGGGTAATATCCCTCCGACATTACCCTTTATACCAGCAGTGTCCGGATATGAAACTTTTCATAACCACTTACGTAAGTATTTAGAGAAGGCCCAGTTAATTATTTAAACGTAATGTTTGACCTCTGAACGTAGTCCACGACTGTAGGGAACTTTAATTATCTCGATTCCAACCCTCGTTTTAACGATCCCCAAGTGCGTAATTGCTTACGTAAGGGTGGGGAATGGGAACGTAGAGTGACTGAAAAAGGCTAGTTTTCCGGAATTAAGTATAGAGTAGAGAAGGAAGCGTGTTGGGATTTGTTTTATAATTTGAATACCAGGACTGCTCCATTTGCCCACTTGATTTTTTTTTCATCTATTAATACACACATCAAAAGTGTCTACAGGTCTATATTCTTAACCATTAAAATATCCAATTAATATTTATCAAATCTAGTCTTCCAGACTGGTTCCTTACTTTATTTCCTATGTTTAAGTTAACAAATTATCCCTATATTTTGTAAGAAAATTAAAAAATTGCAATTTTTACAAGTTGTGGGAAATTAACCTAAGTTAATGTCGTCAATTAAATGGCGAAAGGGATGATCACGTCTGAAACAATCCTCTTCGCATACATCTGAGCATTGAGCTTGCCCCTGATTCAAATGAGATCGGTTTTTCCACCGTTCCAAATACGGCCGGTATTTGGAACGGTGGAAAAACCGATCTCATTTATTGTTCCCCTTCCATATGAATGAACTTCTTGACAAAATTACAAACTTTCTTGACGTCCAGAGGTCCTCTAAACTCGAGTACGTCTTGTATTCGGCCTCATATCGAAACGAGATTCATCGGAAAAGCAAACACAACGCCAGTCTTCTTCCTCCCAATTTCTGTGTTCGCGAGCTCATTGTAAACAGGCCCTAGGATTGTGGGTTGCTATACATAGGTGGAACTCTCAGCGGCTTTCGGGAACGCAGACCCACTTCAGGTAAACGATTTCGGATGGTGTGGTCGCTTATTAGCACGTCTGAAGAGCTGTGGAGCCTCGTAGCCAACATCATGGCGGTCATGGTACGATTCCGTCGAGTAGTATTTTATATGTACCGGTCCTGTCTGCGAGGGGTGATGCGAGTGGTGATGCGAGATCGTTCTCCATGTCGCTCGGCCACGCTGCCCGTGATACGATAGCGTGTCCAGAGGCGGTTTATGACAGTCTTAAATTTTCCAACTTTTACAATACGTTGTCATTTTTTTTTTGTTTGCCCTTACTGTGCCCCTGCAGGGCTAAGAGTACCCCCAAGTCCTTCCAGGAACTTCTTTCCCGCGCCACATCGAACCAACCCTCTCGTTACGCGTCCAGGTCATCTCGCCACCGCTTTTTGGGCCGACCTCGGCGGTGCCGTCCATCTTCAGGCACCTATTATGTGAAGACTTTTTCCCAGCTGCCATCCTGCATGCGGCTGATGTGACTTGCCTAATTCCATTTGAGCCTGGCAGCTTTCGCCTACGTCTTTTAATTATACCCGTTTTGGAACATTGTCGAAATATCATATATCGTTGATGTTGCTTCTATCATTAGAAAGAAAGTAAGTCATCCACTTTCATATACAACATTTTTCTTGTCACATGTCCCTCATTCCTCCGCATCACACTTGAAAACAATCGCCCGATGCCACAATTAATGTAGCTTCGTATTGTGCGGATATATTAAATACCCATCTTAAGAATTAAAGTAGGTGAGTATTCATTTAAATATACTGTCAGGTTTTTATGCTGCCAAAGCGATGTCAGATATTTTTTTGATCACAAAGAGGAATCACATTCTTTAAATTTTAACTGGGTAGGCAGATACTTTTTTGTTTTTTTTTTTTTAATATTGCATTGACATATATTTTTAGGCCGATATCAGCATAGCATCCTGTATTTTCGCTGAACTTTGGTCAAATAGTCTTGGTGTTCCTTCGATATCACATATTTATGCAGCCAGTTGTATATGCCTTCCACAAATGATAACACATATTTGCCGTCATATATTAATGTATGAATCATGAAATCTGATATTATTGCCGAGCTGTCCATAGTAATATATTTATGCTCATGATTGTACCTACTATAAATGGTACCTTTGATACGATAAGCCTCTTAGTAGGTACCGTCGTCTATGAACTTTCCAGCCAATTCTTTGGTCTATGGTTGCCAGAAAATTCTACATGATTAATGTTAATGAATGTCTTAGTTTGTTGATCAACTTGTTTCGTAGGCAAGCCTCTGATGTGAAATTAATTAATGAGTTTTAAGCCCTAATTATAACGGTGTACTAGGCTTAAATTAGCTTTCTTTTTTTCGGAAACTTCTATAGAAAAGTCTTAGTCACTAAAGGATTTTTTTTTCCAATTTCGCTGAATGACATGAGAATATAATGATTGTCCATTGATAGTTGAAATCACAATGGAAATCAAATTCTATTACGCAATTATATTTCCCAAACTTCCAAAATCACCCGATATCAATCACGTTTAACAAAGCAGGAATTTTCCCAACACACTGTCACCGGGAGCGACGATATTTCAAACAGGACAATAGGTCCAATAATGTCCAGGCCTCCTGATCACGCCTCTTTGGACTTCAGATAGTGGAAACCCAGCCATTAGTCCAACACCCATAACTGCTCCTGACTTTTCTCTGGACAAAAGCTTTTAACCATTTCCCCTGCATCTAATTAGTACCAAAATTGTACCGATCCAATTTTGAACTTAACGGCTTTTGTGAAAATAAAGTATGGCCGCCATCAAAGAAAATTATTGGCACATCTTTTACAAAAGATTTGGGGCATGAAATAAACAGGGTCTATTATTGTCAATTGTTTTGCAAACAAATGACTGAAAAACCTTCGAATTGTTAGATAAACAAAGGTTTTGTTTCGGACGTTGTATTTGCAGAATGTCTAATAATTAATATTGTAAGCTGCTTACCATCCTACTTCCTACTAATTAATTATAAACGTGAAAGTTTCTAGGGATGGATGGATGGATGGATGTTTGTTACTCTTTCACGCAAAAACTATTACACTGATTTGGATAAAATTTGCCACACATATTGGTTATAACTAGGATTAACATATAGGATACTTTTTATCCCGATATTCCCACGAGATCGAAACTCCGCGGGGCGCTGCTATAATTTTTTTGGAGTTTACTCCTTAAGAAACGATTTGAGTTATAAGGCCCGGTACGGAAATTTTATGAGGAGTAAAATCAAGTGTAACACGAAAAGTTGAGGCGTTACGTAGAAAGAGACAAACATATATATCTACAGATATATCAGGATTGAACGTGTAAAAGAATGAGATGGAATACATTACACAGCGTATCTCATTCTCGGGGTCTCCTCTTTGTTTACTTTTTATCAAAATGAAACCTTTTTTGAAAATAAATGCCAGTAATATACTTTTTTTATAACTTGAAACCTTATTTTAGTACAGTGTTTGATTCCACTGCCACGATTTTTACAACTAGGTTGAAGTATTAGATAAGCTTACTACAGGTACTAATATTTTTTATGTACGTCTAAGATTTAGAAGTAATATAAATAATCCGAATAATTACAGATATATGTTTGTTTCTCTTATCATTTTAGCAGATGCGTTCATTTACCCTTTTTTTCTATTCGATATATATCATAATTATCGTTCGTAAGGAGTAAACTCCAATCGTGCGTCGTAGCTGACACACACACACTTTTTTTTATCACAAATTAATCATAGTAACCAGGAATGGGAATTATTATCAGCCACTTTATTATCTGACTACGGCAAGCCGAAGAAAAGGTCTAAACTACTCAACCGATTTTTATGAATAGATTCATAATAATGGTCCGGGTGACATAGGCATGCCTGTAGGTGCCAAAAACACCTACAAACTTTCTGACCACAGACCATTTTTGTACTTGTCTTAATTTCTGTTTGAAATATTTTCTTGTTTCGTACTTTTTTTAGATCATTTACTTTTATTATTTTATTTGTTTTTTCTTTTCTTAATGGCTTTATTTAAATAGTACCTACCTATTTAAATAAAGCCAGCAGTCATAGACATCTTTCCTGGTTTATTTAAACTCAATTTGTGCGCTGTAGTTTGTCAATGTAGATATAGACCATTCTAGAACCTACGCTAAACTGACAGTATCAATCTACTGGAAATCCGGGTCAAAATCCAGAACAAAAACCGCTAAATACATCATTCGGAAACCGTCACCGAGAATGCACCAACAGTAATCTACACTTGAGGCCAACAAGAAGTGTAAATAACATTTCTAAACGCGACATTACACTAAGCGCTCGAACCGTAGCTATGCCAAATCTCTCGATATCAGTTGCTTATTCAATCGGCGCGATTTGAGCTAGCGAGCGAAAATACAGTTGGGTGCACTGAACAATTTACAATTCACTTGTGCCCGCCTCTGTACCGTGGGCACAATGGGTGTGTGTGATTTGAGGTTTGATTTTACTCTAGCGCCAGCTTGGCTCGCATTGTCAAACGATTTCGGTGACTGGGTGGATTTTTTTGTCCGCATTTTTGATTAAGTTTTTGTTCGCTTATTGCCCATATTATTATTATTTAGGTTAAGCTGGCATGCTTTACTGTCGTTCATGTAATTATAAAGATGCGATTTCGTTTGAGTTTGTGGGATTTGATTTTTAGTATAAGGTATTTTAGAAGAACTAGTAGCACAGTGTATGAATGCAGCGTTCTATACATGGTTAAATACAGACATGTCTTTATTACTTACTCACCAAATTTGATTCGATTTAGTGCAATATCTTTCAATTTAGAGCGGTAAAGAAGAGATATTAAGAAAATAAATTTAAGAAATCACAACTTCTAAACTACAAAAGAGGGAAAGGCCTCCCGCCTTTGTCCTGCAGTGGAACAACACAGGCTCATAATAATAATAATAACTTCATAACTATTCGCGATTCGGATTTTCGCGGAAAATATGGTGCATTTCAGAAAATTAAAAAAAATACCGAAGAACTTTGTACCACTATTATAATTGGGCACCCTGTTAGTGCATATAGTTGATTAAATTATCTGTGTATGAAGTATAGAGGTGACACTACAAGTTGGCAGAAGCCCGCTAATCACTAGAAAACTAATTAAATAAAGGTGATGTAGGTACCAATTATCATATAGCATTAGGTAATTACACGCCTGCAACGCTCATGTGTAGCTTCAAACACCTGTGGTAATTATAATTATTAATATGTATAAACTAGTTTATCATGTGTTTAGATGAAATCCAATTAAAATTATACGCGCCCGAATGCACATGAATGAGATACTAATACTAATAATATATAATAGAATGAATAGTTGTTTAATAGTTTGAATTACGAACTTAAAGGTCTTATTAGACCAGTTGGTGTATTTTTAAAGGCATATTTTTCCATCGCCAGATAACTTTTATTCGAGGTATAATTTTGAAATTTTGACAGTTATTTCATAAAAAAACCGTCAAACGTCAATTTTATTCCTCGAATAAAAGTTATCTGGCGATGGAAAAATCAGCCCTTACACGTCAAAAATTATGTTTAAATGAAGAACCTTTTTCAAGCACTACAGAAAAAGGACTTTATATTTCAGAAAATGAGTAACAAAGGTATTTTTTTTTCTTTAGCTTACGCTGTCCCATTCCAATGGGTTTCTTCAACTTAAGTAACCTAATGTCAGCACCTTTGTTGAATAAATCTTGCTAGTTTGTAACCTCACTAGAAGAAGTAACTTGCTCCTGAAATACAGCCCTCTAACCTAGCTCTAGAGTAAGGGTTTCAAACTTTTTCTGTAACCCAATTTACGTCAGTAAATAAATTAATATTTATTATTATTTAACGAGACGGAAACTTCTAAGTTTCTTGTTATATTCAATAGTAATATCTAGTAGGAAATAGTACCATGAACTATCTGATCTAAATTCAGACCATAATGGTCCAGCAAGAGTGATAATCTTGCTACCTTCGGAGCGGCGCTATCAAATTGGGCATTAAATATGCATACATGCACCTGCCACACCGTTCTGGGTCGTAATGATACCTCAATGTAAATTGCTAAGCGATCGCCACAGAGTGGAAGAACTGACAGTCGATTGACGTATGAGAACTGCGATTTTTATACGATCTTTCAATGTGTTCATGGCTTTTTATTTATACTTTGGAGGTATGAGGAACAGGGTATAAAGTTCACTCAACCTCCATTGAAAAAGGAGGATCCTCCGACCCGACGGGTGTTGTGTCTGGCGGGCAATTGCCCAACGATTGATATTGGGAAATTTTATCTATGCTAATTACACGGTAAACTCTGCTTGCGAGATGCAGGGTTTGCGTGACGTCAGTATGACGCGTTGTTCGCATGTGGCGTTGTAGATACCGCTACAATACTATGATGGTGAATGAACGTAGTGAATTATATAAAGAAATAATAGGCCGATGGTTAGCAGATCAAGAGATATATTCTCATCAGAGATAACTGGTAAAACGTTCAGACCAAAACTATCCAAAAAAGGGAACCGGCTACAGTAACAGACAACGGAATTCTTTTTTTGTTACCACAGACAATAATCACCACTGACATCCTCAAATAGGTTTGACTTTACATATTCAACAATGTGGTATTTGAAACAACAAAGGAAATACTAACGACAGCTTCTGCAAGTGGGCCTTTTTGGCGCAGCCGTGAGGCACCTGCTAATTTTTTACATCGGACGTTACACTTTTTATTTGTTTTTACTACTAAAAGAAATACAATACACAATACAATAGGTACAATACACCAGACACATCTGATGTGTCTGGTGTTTCTTTTAGTCTGTGCTAAATAAATGTATTTTCTTTCTGTCTTTATTTCTTACTTCTTCTGGTTGGCAAACAAAGCCTCCTCAGGTCAATCAATCAACTCAGCCTATCGCAGTCGATAGCTGGACATAGGCTTTTCCCAAGTTTCGGTGCCATAACACCCGGTTTTTCACCTTATGTGTATTTACTCAAGTTTTTAAAATATTGAGAAGCATGTTGGCCTCTTCTGCTTAGCGTGTTGATGGTAACCGAAATAGTCTGTTCAGAATTCGGCTACGAATTTGGCACCTTCAGTAGCGTCCATCAGTTCCTGAAACGTGTAGGCGACAGGATATGCTGGACACGTTATGAAGCGCCTCATTGTTTGTGGGACAGCACTATATTTATACCTCAATCAATATGTATAGCGTTTTCCCATGTTGTCATCGGCTTCCAGTCTCACCAGATGCAGCTACATACCCGTATGTTACATGAAGCGACTGCCTATTTGACCTTCACAACCCAGTCACTAGGTAATACGATACCCTTGGTAAGACCGGTTATCAGATTTTCGGGCTACTGACGACCCTTAACGACTGCCAAAGATCCACGAATGACAGCTGGGCCCGGGCAAGCCTTAACCTGTTTCATCGACCCATGTGGATGTTATTACTTAGCCACAAGCCCCTCACACAACACACCACATTTACACCTATGTATGTAGGTACCTATTACAGAATCACCAACATCCAATTATACGAAACAAAGTATTGACCTCTCGAATCACGAGAAAGACGAACCAAAACTAATCGTGAATCACATAATTTCTGACAAAATATTATATAACGTAATTGAAGATAAGGGCTACTACAAAAGGGAATGCTTAGTTGGCATCTATAAAAAGGTGGGACTGATTAATGGTTTTTCGTCTGCGCCCGTCCTTCTCCGTTAATCAAGTAAATAGTCGACGAGCGCCTAAATTAATTTCAAGACGAGCATTTCGGGGACAAAGAGGAAATAGTCCTGGACAATTTATTAATTATTAAAGCAGTTATTATCATTATTGTTGGTAAATGTGAAACTGTCTATTTGTCTTTTACGGCTAGGCAAAGTCGGTTAATTTTTAATTAATAAAAAGAAACCTAAAGGCTACTACACACACTACTGAGACTATACTGGACTGGGCAGTACCGCGGGCCCAGCGGGGGTCGGTAGCTGTCACATGTTATAAATTTTTGATGTTTTCAAACCATCCTAACTAATTTTATAAATGCGAAAGTAACTTTGTTTGTTTATTACGCTTTCACGCTAAAACGGTCGAACGGATTGCGATGAAATTTGGCACATGAGTAGACAATGTCTTGGAAAAGGACATGGGCAACTTTTCATCCTAGATCGCAGACGAAGTCGCGGGCAACAGCTAGTTGGTAATAAAGTAAAAAAGTAGGCACTTCGAATATAATATTATGGCACCTACATAAATCCTTACCCATTTAAAGCTATTAAAGACCAACTCTTACTAAATAAAGGACTTTCATAAGACAATTTATTAACCAATATCACTTTTCTTCTACTCGTACAACGCGAATCCATAAATCAGAACGAATTGAACACCGTTTAAAACAGGACACATAAAATGGCGCACAATTAAGCGTAATTTATTGGATTTACGAAATTTTGTTCAGTACATTTATATATTTCAGATGTATATTCTAAGGGGACACTTGTGTATCAATTAATGAGTGATGTTAAGCTGCCTGCATGCTACCTCGTTGGTCGCAAGTTCTAATGATGAGCTCATGCTCATCATTAGAACTTGCGACCAACCTTGGACCTCATGGTCCTGGGTTCGATTCTTTGGTCGGGCAAACCGTGTTATTGGGTTTCTCCAACAGGAATTTCTCAGTAGAAGCCCTGAGACTAGATTTGTGCGTGGTTGATGGCATAGGTTCACCTCCCAAATACATAACTGTCGAAATGTAGGTGTACTATAGGTGCCTCTGCGTAACCCCTCCGAGGATACATGAGTGATGTTATTTTTAAGCTGCCAGTACTTTGGGTATTTTCGCTTATCGCGATGTTTTTCCAGATGGGTGGCAATGACAGGCCTATTGCTTTCGAGTAAAGTTGGGTTGTCTAACATTGCTTACCTTCTCTGTTTTCTTTTAGCTGACTGCTACTAAGTGCGCGTTATGAATATACAGGGTGACTGGCAATTTGACCAGAATTGTTTTTTTTTTAATTTTTCCTTCCAGGACGTGACAGTGGGACCCATTTGCAACAATGTCTAGGTGAAAATTCATGGGATTCGAGAAAATTACCTTACCGGTTTTATATTAATAGAAAATAAGTAAAATGGCGGCTGATTTATTTATTTTCTATTCAGTGTAATTATTTTTCAAATAAATTATCGGTTCTTGTCAAATGTGGGTGTAGTATTTATAGTACACCAACATAACACACCTCCGCGTAACCTTTCGGGGATTACAAGCATGATGATGTGTAGGATCGTCTTTTGTTAAAATTGGTCACTTTGCTATACGTACGCACATAATATGTATGTACCTCCATGATTCTTTGGTACCGGAGGTCATTTCGTACCGTGCTAAAGTATATTTTATAACAAAGGAAATGTTCCTTTTCAAGAAACTATTTTGTTACGTAAATAGTTGTTTATTAAGACTGTCTTCTATAGCCACGAAAGTTTGGAGTTTTGCCCATTTGGTAAGATAAAATAGTCATGCAAATAAAGTATTATGCTTTAAACTCAAACTCAAATCTTTTATTTCAATTAAACCATTTACAGACACTTTTGAATTGTCAAAATTAAATAGTCGGTCAGTTAGTCAGAAAATTGAAGCTCATTCGCAGTCGCCCATTCCAAAAACGTGGATCTCTATGGAGAAGAACGGGCAAGAAACTCCACGGACACTCTTTTAGATCAAGATATTATTACAAAATCCTGGGTACATTATTCTTATTGCTTCTATATGTGAAAACAATGTAAAAAAGAAACAATTTAAAATATAACATTAAAAATAAGCCCTGGCAGTTAAGAGATGACCAGTCTCAACCAACGGCGCCAGTTCACGAACATGACGCGTGGATCAGCACCACCCAGCTCAACCATTTTGTAGGGAACCGAATGATCCAACACATGTGCCACCATCAGTGAGACATTTAAGTGAGCATGACATATTCTCAACTGCCATGCTCTTTCAAGTCAACATCAAAATATCATAAAAAACGGATCCATGGTTCTTACATTTACAAAACTCAAAAAATGCTTCTAAATTATACAAAACTACCTATAGTTTGCAATTTTCTTAAGAGATAAGAAAAAAAAAACATAAAAAAATTACTACCAATCAGGAAGATGTAGGTATTCAATATTGAAGTATTAATTAGCTTTACCAGCAACAGCCAGCTTTGCCAGCTTTTTGCTTTGCTTTGCTTTATTAGCATTGCAGAATAAACCAGTCAGGTTTAGTTGCAGGCTATGTTTCTACACGATTGGAAGATGGTGAATTTCCGAATGAAGCTTCTACATAATTAGTTAGAAGACATAAAGACTGGACTAAGAGTATAGAAAAAAAAACACTAGCGCTAAGAAGAGATATGAGTTAAATATTATATAACGTGTATTTTTTTCCTTGCTTCATTGCATAAAATTCAAAATGTGCCAATTTGAGGGAGTCGCCAATATAAAAAAAAAATATTATTCAAAAACGACGATTCGCACTTTTTGGGCGAATAAATTCATGTGAATCGACTCATAGACCTCAAACTCATAAGAGAGCCCGAGATTCATAAGTGTTGGGATATAACATCTGCAAAAATGACGAACTTCCATACAAACTTTCATTCCCTCCATTTTTAATCCGTTTAGTTGTTTAGTTTAGTTTGTTGCAAAAGTAATTATTTTTCCACTCTGCAATCAGCATTTTGTTTATGTCGTTGTTTGTTTTCATTTCCTAGTGTCGCACACAGATTAAACTTGTCAAAAAATAAAAGACCCGTTTGGTCATTGACAGTTCTAGTAGTTAATAATGCTTTTTTTGTTGCTTAGTTTGTATGAAACTGACAGGTGTCAAGAACGCATTCTCAAAAATGTCAAAATGGGCCTTTTATTTATTGACAACTTGAATGTGTATTGTCTTTGGTCCCTGGTCCTAACATCAAGCAATGGACAAAATTTTAAACTTTTTATTGCTTGAATACGAGGCTTTTGGCTACTTTGTTTGCGTGCGTGTAAAAGGAACATTACAAAAAAAAGGAATAAAATATTATGTCTTTTTTTTTGTAATGTTCCTTTTGTTTTTTCTTTCCTTATGTAAGGAATTCTTGTACTAAATTCCATACTTCTGGACCAAGTGGTTTAGGCTTTCCGTGGTCTGTCAGTGAGCGAATGAATGAATTTAAGATTTCTAGTAGATATGTAGGGGAACATTGTAGAAAATTCGGTACTATAGCATTAGGTACACAAACATATAATTACAATTGATAGGGGAGATTTTCATAAATAAATAAGTTTTGTTCTATGTAATTTGAATTGAGTTTTAATTTTAAGATATTAAGATTTTTTAAATTTTAAACATAATTTCCCCGCTTCTTATTCCTTCCCATAATGTTTTCTCTTGTCACAAAGTTGATTTTAGGGACTACAAAAATATTATGTTCCGGGAAAATATTAAGATGAACATTGCCGCAGAGCCGTCTGTTTGCTTATTATTCCAAGTAACGAAATATCAAATGAACCGTGCCCATTTATTATTGAAATATTCGAAAATTCAAATGAAATGAAACAAAAAAAGTTTCACTAAAGATTTTAATAAAAATTATTTACGAATCTCTACTGGACTGGTATTGATTGAATACAAAAGCCATATTGACATTGCATTGATCCAGAGTACATAGTCAACAGAGGCCAAGCTTCATATAATGCCACAGCGATAAGTACGCTATTAACTATATCTGTTTCGATGTTATTTACTTTTCATGAAGATGCATTTGGTCTTCGAGCCGAATATCTGCTCAAGAACCTTTTATTTGCCTTATATTATGGAAATACTATATTAGACTATATTATATATATGTATATTATACTATATAATAGGGCTTGTAAAAAAGAAAAAACAAAAGAGTAACTAAATCGCAAAACCGGGATCGAATTAAAAATGGAAATATAAAATGCCTAACAGGAATAAAAACCACACACATCCAATTTTCATACGAGTATTTGATTTCAACAAAGAAATTTTTAGCTGTCAATCATTTTCTAAAAGTTAGCCTAAAAATATGGTTCGTTTCAGCTGTTATGTAGAGAGCAACGTGCAATATTATAAAAGTTGTTGTTTTTGCTGTTGTATTATCTACTCAGGGGTAGTCGAGCGCAGTAGAAACCAATTCTTTGGTCTATATCGCTTATGTTTGCTGTTTTCCTTAACTGACTTCTACTACGTGCTCCGCATTAGGTATAAGTAACGAGTATGGTACGATTTATTTCTTTTACATTCTGTTTTAATATATTTGAATGTAAAACAATTTTAATTTATAATGTCACTAATCTCATTTACTATTTATTACACACACCTAGGATTACCATCTGTCTGGATTTGTCCAGCATTTTGATACCGCGTCCGGAATTTGTCCGTCCAACATTTGTCCGGACTTTTCGTTAAAAAGAGATTTTTAAGAAAATAAAAAGTTAAGAAAATTATATCTGAAAAAAGAAATATGAAAACGTAAAATGTCCGGACTTTTTTGCAAGTGTCCGGCTATTTGTCAGAAATTAAAGTTTCGAAATGATAACCCTTTACACACCTGTATTTTCTGAGGACCTTGTGTTTAAACATGAAACGGTAAATGAACTTATTGCCATCACCAGATAGGGCTGCGAAAATCCGGAAAAGCCTAATACAACTCTTGGGCCCAAGTACCGGGTCAAGGTTGCCCCTAACCCTATACTTGAGCCTGAGTGCAGGCACGCAATGGAAGTACCGATACACAGATGTTTATTTCTTGCCTGCATACATGTTTTGTCGACTGTACATCCGCCCTTACTGTAGATCGTAAGCAGCTGATACAGCGGAGCTAAAAGATTTGGCTCGTGACTTCTTTTGTTTAGTGTTCACACAGTGCCGGTAGATGGCGGTAGGTTTATTTCAACGGCCAATTATAATTTTCATAATTATAATTTTAGTTGCCTTGATTAGGACTAAACTTATAATATTCTTAGAAATTCTGAGTTTTGTTCAATTATTATTAATTATGGGTGTTATTAGTGTTAAATGATGATTCACCGAGTCAAAGATAAAACTGTTTAATATTTTTTGTTATTATTTTCTATTTAATTTATAATAGTAACGTAACAATTCATTATGAAGAGGCATTCGACTATTTAGAAGATATGAAAATATGTATCTAGATATTTTCATATCTTCTAAATAGTCGAATGCCTCTTCTTAATGAATAATTCTTCCCAGATTGATCGTTTGCATGACGCGGAGTTCGCAATAAACTGAACATTTTCACATCAACATTTTTAACGCGCACCCTAATTAGACGACTGAATTTTATAGCGCAGCATCATGCTGAGTGGAAGCCTTCTTGTTACAGTCACGTCGTGCGGCTGCCGACTATTTCTGTTCTGTGCTCGTGATTATAGATCACTGCTGTGACAAATAAACCTATTTTTCATTTTTTCATAGTCCCGGTCAGTCTTTTCATGTCTTACTTCTGTCTTCCCCTGTATTGTGACTCCTTCTCACTCCACTACAGCACTCGCAAGGCTCACAGCTTAAACTGACATCTAAACTCTTAGATTTCTTTACTGAGTTATTTATTAGACTCGACTACAAAGACGGTTTGTATCAACGCTGCAAAAACTTTAATCTGAAACTACTGGAACTTTGCTCAAAGTGAAACACCTTTTGTTAATTTTTTTGTAAAGGTATTTTTTACATAATCACAGTAACTACAGCTTTGAGCCCGGTGTAAATAGTTACTTATGTATACATACAATAAATATAAAATAAAAGTCATAATTTATATATTAAATGTAGAAATATTTTTAATCAAAATAGTAAATTGTAGAATATGTAATGATGTATAATCCAAACTCAATCTATAAGAAAAAAAAAAGCTAAAAACATTACGTCTAGACTTACTAGAGCATCATTCATTGAAAATAAAAAGTGTCAAAAGCATATAGAAACGAATATAAAATGTGAATAAAAAATATCCATGTAATAATCGTTCGGTATGACAAATGGTACATCCCAAATAGTTTTCATCGACCGTAACATAATTTCGATAGTCATAACTCATTTCTACTCGTCTTGACAGCCAAATAATCGTGGTTGGTTCTGACAAATGGTCGTCAATTTGTTTCGTCTCCCAAATTGTTTGAAATTAATGCAAGATCTAATGGAGGATTTGGGATACAGATAGTGTCTGACTTAACCCTTGAACTTCAGAAGGCTAATTCTCGTAATCGAAAACGTTCAAAATCTAGTCGCAGTCTCAAACAAATGTCAAAAACTTGTCAAAATGTAAGTAAGGAAATTAGAGGTATTTTTGACAGATTGAGACTGAGATCAGACTGTGAACGTTCTTAAAATTACGAGAATTGCCCCTCTGATGTCAAACTACTGAATGGGTTTCAACTAAGCTTAATTGAGAATGTCAGGATTAAATGGAAGAGCCGTGCGCTTTTGGACTGAAGGCGAATTCTACCAATGAAACTGAACGCGATCAGTACGTCTAAACGTGTTCAAGAGCTGTCAGTGTCATTATGTTGTGGAAAATTGACACTGACAGCTCTTGGACGCAGTTTAGATCTGCCGATCGCGTTTAGTTTCATTGATGAAATTCGCCCTTAGAATAGATCTCGTACCGTGTTACTGGCTAGTGCAACTTTAAAATTTTATGAATAAAAAATACACGTCTCACGAGAAAAGAAAAAAAAATAAGATAGCGGTATAGTTCCTTGAACAAACAAACAGTAATTATGCTGCAATATTGTTAATATATTTTTTATCTTTCCTCTGTTCCAACACATATTGTAAAATTATTATGGTGAAAAACTTTTCTCATTTACTGTACTAAGTGAAAAAGTACAAAAAAAATATATTGAATTAATCGAATCGGGGGCGTTGGCCACGGACCCATATTGTAGCTGTTTATTGTCCCTGAATAAATAAAATAAAACAGTTATTTTTCTGAAAGCAAACTGGACACGAGTCTAGAAATGCATTATAGGTATTCTGTGATTTCACTGATTACATACATACACTCGAGAGCAATGAATCCGGGTCACTTAAAGAATGTTAAAAATCTCGGAAACTAAAAATGATAGGTTAATGCAATAAATTGTATTTAATAGACAATGTAATACTCCTTAAATGAAAGTAAAAAAAATATGAGTCACCATACATTTTATTAACACAAAATTACATAAAGAAAAAAACTGCTGATCTCTCCTTAAAACAAAAATAGGAAACATGAAATTTTTGAACTTTCTTACGATTTTCTTGAATTTTAATACTTCGTATTGCCTCCTCGTGCTTCCATTACTGCGTTTACGCGGTTTGGCATGCTGTACACCAAGTTCCTTATACGATTTTGGGGAATATTCTCCCATTCCTCTGTGAGAGCAATTTTGAGCTCACGAAGCGTGATTGGGGGAGGGTTTCGTTGTTTTACGCATCTGCCTAGCTCGTCCCAAGCATGCTCGATCGGGTTGATATCCGGGCTGCGCGCTGGCCACTCCATACGAGTAATGTTCATCTCTTGAAGGTAGTCATTCACAATCCTACCTGTATGAGGTCGGGCATTGTCATGCATAAATATAGCATCCTCACCTAAATTGACCATAAATGGACCAACGTGATCATTGAGGATTTCTTCCACATATCTTACGCTAGTTAAAGAGCCGTTTTCTATGATCACCAGCTCTGTGCGACTTTCAGAAGAAATTCCGGCCCACACAAGTACAGACCCACCACCGTAGGCTACTTTTTCTTCGATGCATGCTTGCTTGAATCTTTCCCCTGGTCTTCGATACACTCTGTGTCTTCCATCGTGCTTGTAGAGCATAAATTTTGATTCGTCGGAGAACATAACTTTTGACCAATCTTCAATACTCCAATTTACGTGGCTCTGGGCATATCTTAGTCTTGAAATACGATGCCCACGCTCCAGTTTAGGGCCGTTTGCAGGTCTAAGGGGTTTTAAGTTAGATTCAGCAAGCCGACGTCTTACTGTCCATGCACTTGGGTTACTTCCTCCGAGGCGTCGAAACTGATTTGTGAGTTCAGTTCCTGTGAGAAAGCGATTTCGAAGCATGGTGTTCACCAAGTATCGGTCTTCTCGTGCTGTGGTACACCTGGTTCTGCCCGTTCCTGGTCTGCGTAGGTTAGAACCAGTTTCTTCGTAACGTCGGAGAACTCTTTGTACTGTTGACAGCGACACACCGACAGTCCTGGCTGTATCGCGCTGACTCCGGCCGGTTTCCAGCATTGTAAGTATTCTGGTGCATTCTTCAGGCGTAAGCGACATAATTTCAGCTTGAATAATGAATATAGAGCACTATCAACATGGTTTATGTACCCACATAAATGACAGATTACAAACAAAAGCAAAACCAAATGCTGTAATTTCGTAGTTCCATCTTCGAAAGTGGCCCTTTTTCAAATTTGATTTTTTTATGATATAACTTTACAATAACTAAGAAGTTTTAATAACTTCATTTAAGGAGTATTACATTGTCTATTAAATACAATTTATTGCATTAACCTAGCATTTTTAGTTTCCGAGATTTTTAGGATTCTTCAAGTGACCCGGATTCATTGCTCTCGAGTGTATATAGCAAACTTCGAGCCTGTGCCGTCACTATCCGCAAGGTATTGTAAAAAACAACCGACTTCCATAAAAACACTAAAAAGTGAATAATAACTTTTTCGGGTGTCGGTGGTGAAAAAGGAAATACAAAAACCAAAGACACCGACTTCCGAAATTAAAGTTATTCTTCACTTTGTTGTGTTTTTAAGTTGTAATTTTGGTTTAAAAACCAAACTACTGAACCGTTTTTGATGAAATTTCTATGGGACCAATCTGAAAGTACTTATATCCTAACAAATAAAAAAAGAATTTTGCAAATCAGCTTATAAATAACGGAGTTCTGAGGTAACGAACATAAAAAAATACAGCCAAATTGAGAACCTCCTCCTTTTTTAGAAGTCGGTTAAAAATGGTTCAGAATTAGATAATATGGCGAAATGATCTTTCATTTAATTCTTTGTTATTGTATATTTTTATAGATAAGTGTAATATGTTTTAGTTATGTATTTATTGTATATATAAAAATGGTACACCACAGACTACCTTCTCCCTTAATCCATCCAAAGATTACCTTTACAATATTGACTCTAGCGGTAAGACCGCCCAGTGTCATGTACCTACATTTATATCTGTAATTTTGATAGTGTACAATAGTACATAATAAAAAGAAAGAAAATACCTTTATTTGCGGTAAACAAAACGCATAAAAAGAACACAAATACAAAAAAGATAACATGTTGGGAGAAAACATGCGTCACATCCACGCAAAACGGCCATCGCTCAGCATAATGCTAAGACACAATGCGAGACATCTTTATCATTCATCGAATATCTATAATAACCGGAACTAATCAAAGATGATATAGATCACCGTTACCATGAAACTTTATAGCATCCAAAAATCTAGACGACAAACAGATAAAATTGTTATAAACGTTTTACCATCGAAAAACAGAAAACAAAAAAGTGACTTCGTTAATAACTCGTAAATCTTGTTCCAGTGTTCGTGCGCCATTAAAAATCTGTCGAAGCAACGTAATGGCGTCGGGATGCAGCGAGCAATTACTGTCACTCACTCGAATGCACCAGTCTCAGCAAAATTCGATATATCTATTCCATCGAATTAGCTTTTTAAGCGAGTCCCTTTCAACATTGCGAGAGAAGATGCTTTGAGGAATTTATTTTTACACTTGATTTGTTTTCAAGTACGCAATAAGGGTTCGCTTTTTAATTTGCGATTGAATGAAGACCTCATTATTTTTTTATTTGTGCCATGTACTTTACATTGTTACCTTTGTTCAGGAGAAAATCATTATTGATAAGTAGGTTTTCGTTTGTGACTGTTGATTGATCTATCAATTCTCTTTTACATATTGAACATTATTTTATATTGTCAAATTTTCAATATTGTTTCAAGAAAGTTATTTACGTAATGATCCCTGGACTCAATATTCAAATCAGACAAAAAATGACATGATCGAAATCAAATCATAAGTTATTTATTCAAATTAGGCTGAGAATCAGCACTTTTCGAACGTCAAAATTACATAAGACAGTCAACCAAAACGCCCCCTCTTCACCATAGATTCCTGAGTAAATATAAATCATAAATAATTACCATATCATCTGCATATCTAAAAATGTCCCCATACACCTACACTTTCCTTGCAAATGTGACCACAAATATAACATAACTATGACTTTTATAGTCCCATAGACAGCAACTCCACCAGCCTATCTTGGGAACTAAAAAAATATTTACGTGCACAATCGTCGATGGTCCTATTGGAAACGTTTCCTGTTGCCATTATCTCTCCACTAACTAGTTATAATAATTGCATATTTACCAACTTTATTGGCCACAGTTGGACTCCGATAACGTACATAAAGTTGAATGGGTTATTCCATTTACATAAACGATTGAGAACAGTATGATTGAGCTCGTTGAGTGTGCTGATTATATATTTTTCTTCGATGTTTTTCTTTTGTCGTTGTTTTATTTTAAGGCTGTGCTGAGGCCATATTTTAGATGGGTGTCCCGTTTTTTTCAAGTCAAGACTCTTCCTGTCTTCGGACAATGCATCAACTGTCAGTCTATTGTCATACCAATGACTTGACAGACGTTACGGGCTGAAAAAAAATGGCGTTTGTCAATCTGTTGGTCCACCAGTGTGCTGTTAAGCTAACCTAACAACGGTGAAGCAAAATAAGGACTACATTCAGATATACTCAGGAAATCAATCAACGAGAAAGTTCAGTCAGACTTCTTTAGAGGTCTCGTAAAGAAAAATAAATAAAAAAAACTGTAAAGAGACCAACCGTTACGGAACAATATTTTACTTCTGATTAAATTCGCACCAACTTCACAGCTTGGGAAAAAAGAGGATCAGCTGTTCATAAAAAAGTGAAGCCCTATTGGAAAAAACGTACAATAAATCAATCTAAAAGTATACTCATTTGTTTCTCGGCGTATTGAATTTTCGCGAGCCAAACTGTATTGTTACCGGGTGTATTGTTGGGCAAAGTTTTGAGGGCCTTATTTTTCGAAGCTCGTTATAACTATCCATGGATGAACCGCGTTTTTCTGACGAGATTTCATTTTTCGACAGATTAATAGCAAACTACATAGTATTGTTTAGTTATGTTGTTAGTAAAACAGAAGAGTAGTTCTTTGTAATACCTACGTAATGTGTGAAGTTTTTCGTCGGTTATAAAAAAAAATATGTTGGCTCCTAAGATCGAGCCGAAGAAGATGGTGTGCTACCGCGACAACAAAATCGTGTCTCTAAAGGGAGAGAAGTACATTGAGGTATGTAGTATTCAGTATCAGTCAGGTATGTAGTAGGCAGAGGAGTGTAGTCGACACAAACTTAGGAACATAAGCCGCTGACTCCTAAGATCGAGCCGAAGAATATGGTGCTCTACCACGACAACAAGATCGTGTCTCTCAAGGGAGAGAGGTACACCGTAATAGCATTCCTAACATCACGCCTGCACCCCCATGGGGGGAGGCGCAGGAGTATAGTAGACACAAACTTTGGAACATGATCATGTACTGAATCCATGGTAACAGGTTTCGCGTCAATGTCCCCTGCCACCCAATATATTTGGCTTGCTCTGTTTCCATCATGGTTTTACGCGCTAATAAATCAAATGTCATTGCCACATATGAATCAAAAGCGAGTTGTGTTTGTTTGAAATCGAGCAATAACACATCGAAACGGCAATCATTCGAAAAGGCGTCAACGTAAATAATGAACCTCCTCTGTTTGTTTAGTGCCCTAGTGTTATTTGCCACGGCAATCCTGCTCATTGGTGACGGGAACCCCTTTTTCTGCCCTAAAATTTTCCAAATTCCGGAGATACCAGAGCCCTCTCGAAAACTGGCCACCCGCACTTAATTTTATTTCTTGTGTGTCGAAACACACAATGCCTAAACAGAAGATTGCCGTACAAAAAGATGTCCCTACAGTGCGGAAGAGGAGAGAATGCGTTCACGACACCTGTCAGTATCATACAAGCGAATACGTGTTTTGCGCATTTGATCTTTATTAGCTTTTTAAATTGTCGCACTGACAGGTGTCAGGCAAGCATTCTCTCCATGTATGACTGTAGTTTCAATGACAGACAACAAAAAGAAACATTTCGAAACAAAATAAATTATTGTCTAGTATCAAACCGCCTATTTAACTTTCCAATATGGCCGCGCGTTTCCGAAAACGGACGTCCTGACTTTTCCAATTCACTATTGCAACTAATTAAAACTTTAGTTTAATCCGAGATTCCCATTATACTTTCAGAAATGGCGACGGGTTAACCTAGAACTGCCGGGAGGGTGATCTCATTGGATACTCTTACACCGAACTGTAATAATAGTCCTCCAGACCAAATTTCGCTCATGACGACCAATCTCAGGGGAGACTAGGCTTTCGCGCGGGAGATATTATAGTGCACAAGAGTGTGCGTAGACACAGGTGCACTTTCTCTTCCGTCCCTCTCATAGTCCAATGGGACGGCAATGTGACATGACCAAAGAGAGAGATTAGCAGGTCAAATGGTTGATCTTGCTTTCCGAGGCACGGGGGTATCACACCACCAATTTCCAAATTCCGGGCTATTAACCAAACCCCAATAACACTTTGCCCGACCTGGAAATCGAACCCAGGACCGGTCTGACAGTCCAGTAATCATGAAGATTTTCACAAGTGAAAAAATCTGCAATTTATCAATGTAAGGCTCCGAATTTCATAAATGGGTAGAGAGGATTAACAAGGAGTTACCAACTCTTAAAAAAAGGTACCTAAAACTATATTATAAACGGTACATAAATATCGTTTCGATTTTCTTCATAGCCAAAGCTAAATTTTTATGCATTAACATATAATCTTTCTTTTCCCATAAATGTAGGGAACCATAAAATTGTGCTGACCCAGCTTCATGGTCATTCTCGTCATTAGACGGCATTTGGGCGTCCCTAATTAACCAGTCGGTTAATCTACTACCACATTTCTGAGAAGGGTCGTCCTAGGAAACTTGAGGTTGAGGTTCCCTCCTAATACGGTTTTATCGTCGTGGAGAGGAAAATACTACAATAAATTAAACTTCGTGTATCTAATGATGACGTTCCCAGTCTGCATACAAAAAGTCAATCAAATATATCCAATAGTTTAGTCTCTATAGCAACTCGGCTGATCGGCAAATCCTATAGTCGGTCCATCACTACTATTTAGTGTGAACGATTTTTTTTGGTCAGGATTTTTTTAATAGTTTGCTTCTATACATTAGTATTGTTTCAATTCAATTAAATTCATTCATTGCATCACATATGTACATGAAGTTCTTATATAATATTTAGTAACACACATTTGGCCAATATATAGCATGCAATAGTACAGGTTTTTACAGTTAATATATAACTACGTTTTGACAATTTGTCTACTTAGCAGTTAAATATGTCTGTGCTTTAAAGTATACAATTTACAGGGACACTTTTAAAAGAACTAATCTATCGAATAAAAACACTCTTTCATATAATTATGTAGTATTGTTGTGTAGTGTTTTCATTATATTTTCGTATGGTCGTCTCCATATTATATAACGTGTTTTTTTTTATATGCCATAACTCTAGGGGGTCATTGTACTCATCATTATAAACAACTTTTACTATGGGACCAAGCCTGAAAACGAGAAAAAATCAACATTTCCCTACATTTATGTTTGTATAACCATAAAATTGTGACAATTGTAAAACCTACTAACATAGAGATTAGGAAAATTGTTACTAACACTTATATAGATTCTGTACGAAATAAATGGAAATTATTATTATTATTATTATAACTCGTCAAAATGTAGGGAACACCAGATTTTTGTTTCGCAATTTCGGGTTTGGTCCCATAGTAAAAGTTGTTCATAGCGATAAGTACCTACAATGACCCCCTAGAGTTATGGGATATAAAAAAACACGTTGTATAACACCGTGCTATTTATGGCCAAACTTTATTGACAAGCTCTGATTGTCTGACCAAGTTTGTAGAACTTGATCCTGAGTAATGCATCATAGCGTCGTTAATATAGAAGTTTCGATATATTTCAGTTAGTAGAAACATTCAACTGTCCTAGTGATTGATTTCATTAGCAGACACACTGCATAATCAGCCAATAATGTTCCCACTGCTGGGACACAAGCCTCCTCTCCTTGAAAGAGAGTGGGCCGTAATACACCACGCGGGCCCAGTGCGGGTTGGCATATGTTACATGTCATCGAATTTTTGGTTCTAGGACAAGCTGGTTGCCTCACGATGTTTTCCTTCACCGTTTAGAGAGCAGTGGTGATGAAATAATTTACACAAAATAAGACGCCTGTCTGGGTTCGAACCTACCACTGGGCCACTACTACTTCCTGTATTATATCGTAACTTCTACTAGAGTTAATAGTTAATTAATTAATTTGCTAAACAATCCATTTACCTGATTTAACTGTACGTAATTATGAACCATAATAACAGGCAAGCCATTCTGAAAAAAAAAAACTCCAACTCACTACATATCAAACAGCGATTCCCATGAATCATATACATATGACTCACAACTGACCTGGGAAAAGGTTCTTTTTTACGACTGTTAACTCAACCATGTTTGACACTCTGATTTGGAAATTTGAACTCTACTTTAGTGTTACTTAAGGTAATAATTTCTAATGTTTTTGCAAAGAAATATTGAATTTCACGCTAAGAATCTGCGATCTTCCAACAAACTTCTCCTACGCTGTCCTTCTTGTTTTGACTTTGTTAATTCTTCCTTTTATATTTAGTCTATTCTTCTCGGGAATATCTGGATCTCTGGAGGCTTCTTCTGGATATCAGGACATCCACGAGTCGGTATGCATTTTAGCGGAAACTGTGGAGCTATTTTCAAAATAAATAGCGTAGAGTCATCTCAATGACCTCTTTCTCTATGAATTTGTATATATTATGTAATGTAGGTTTATATAATATTCATTTTATATTATTATTTATGTATATTATAAGTTTATAACCTATATACGCGTATGTAGGTACTTGTATATTTATAATTCATTAATATATTAAAGAAAAAATATTATCTACTCTCAAACACAGCACCATCTTATCTCTTCACCACTCTTGGTTAACTGGTAGAGAATGCCTAAGGCATTAAGTCCACCTTTGTACCTTAATGAGTGCGAGAAGTTGAAATAAATAAATAATTTCACGGGCGTCGCCTTAAATAATGTCAAATGAGACTGACAAATTCTCAACTTCCATTTCTCAATTTAAAAACCATGCATGTCTACAATACATTTCTAGTTAATGATTAAATACAAATTATTCGCAATCACTTCGGTGTGTAAGGCACGCTAGAACCTTACATAGCAGAACGAAAACAGCAGGACTTAAATGGTTTTCTCTTTGTCGAGCCAATTTAGTAATGTGCTTATTTTCACCAGTTGACGTCTGATGGTAGATTCAGTAGTCCCGAGCACCTAGACTATTGTAGTTATGGGATTCAAAAGTGGCTTTAATGAGTTTAAACTAAAGTAACCTAGGGTGGTCTCTGCTTTCTGAATGTAAACTTTATTCCTTAGTAGTAGAGCTGAATATTCAGGTGTCAGGTTCGATGAAAAGTTTTGAAATGTTTTCTTAGTTGCTAAGATCGTTTTATGCGAACATGTTGGAAAGTAAAGGAGTGACAGAGCTGTTTGTAAGGTGTGAAACTAATATCAACTGTAAGGTTGATCCAGTACCTGCGATATTATTTTAATCAAGTGTTAAGTTTTCATTGTCACACAAAATCACAATCATCATCTACCTAGCCTTTTCCCAACTACATATGTTGGGGTCAGCTTCCAGTCTAACCGGATGCAGCTGCATACCAGTATTTTACATGGAGCAACTGATTATGTGACCTTCACAACCCAGTTGCTGGGTAATACGATACCCCTTGGTAAGACAAAAATCACAATCACAAAAGAAAATTTGGATTAAAAAAAAAAACAGACATAAGCCGTAACCGTACCTTCTGGTAAGGTGGTGATATGATACGACGTATATGGATACATTCAATAAAGAACATGTTAATGTGCCAAGTATTTTAATTGGTCTTTTAACTCATCCAAAGGTGGTGAATAAAAACTCTTTCCATTCTAGATCTCAATCTGCAGACCATACGTAAATGCAAATTAAAAAAAAACACGTTCGCTATCCTCGTTCGAAATTCAAAAGTGGTGCGCCAGTAGCTAAAGTTCAGTTGTTATGAACGTACGTGACCCTCCATACTTTGTGGTTGATGTCCATAATAACCGGGTAAACGGTGTACGTACCGGTAAATTTTTCAGTAACATGACGTGCGGAACAAATACGTGTGTTAAGTAAGTTTTTGTGAAGATTTACTTACTGAGTTATAAGGTTTAAAGTTCAACTGCTCAAAATACTTTTATAATGCGGATAGTCTTCCCGGCTCTTGACTATTATATTTTGCGAACAGATTATAATTGCCGCAGTTGGTTGTTATTAATTTTAATAATAATAAATGCTTATTATATTCATCAAAAAGTAATAATACAATATAACATTGGGTTCTTCCACTTATACCCATTGACATTCCGAGATGTTTACAAAGATATACATAGATGTAAACATATACATCTATGTATATCTTTGTAAACATCTCTGCCACAAATCCCCATTGAAGTCTAATAGAGCTCATAATGGAGATTTGTTGAAGTGACATACGCAGTGAGACACAAACTACGCGTCGCTTGTGTCTTGTGGCTCTAAAACTTGCCAAAATCAATCAAAATTGCGATAAGGTCATTATCTGCCTAGCCTTGTCCGAACTATGTTGGGGTCGGCTTCCAGTCTAACCGGATGCAGCTGATAATCAGTATTTTACATGGAGCGACTGCCTATCTGACCTCCACAACCCAGTTACTGGGTAACACGATACAGTAAAACCGGTTGTCAAACTTTCGGGCTTCTGACGACCCGTGACGACTGTCAAAGATCCACGAATGACAGCCAATATCTTAACGCAAAAAAAAGATAAGGTACAATAATAATACTTTATGAGGGGTCCTGTATCCTTTTAGGAGTAAAACCCCTAAATATACTTGGGCGCAGTACGGCCGAACTGTATAGTAATTTACAAACATCGCGCTGCTCACTGTATCATGGCTCAGTGTCCTCTTACTTAAGATACGAAGTAATTTATTGGAGCAATTCATTAAATAAGATAGTCATTTTAAAACCCAAAAAAGTTGTTTTGGACAAATAAATTATCTTATCTTGTGTTATTTTAAATATATATTTTGCTTAAGGTGGGTATAGACTAAATCATTTACTTGTAGCAGAACTTCGAACAGTCGCCGTTTTTTTAATTTAATCAATTTTAATTTAAATCAAACGAACAAAAGTTTTTGAGTTATTGTAGTGTGGAAATGATATACATATGAACAAAGTGTTTATATTATCATTATACCAGAGGGGCATTTCTCGTAATTTTAAGAACGTTCACAGTCTCACCTCAGTCTCAATCCGTCAAAAATACCTTTAATTTCCCTACATTTTTGATATTGATTATCGCTGAGATGAAGTTGCGACTAGATTTTGAACATCTTTAATTACGGGAATTGGCCATCTACGACTTTACGTTCCACTTTCAGAGTCTTCTAAGAGAGTAGAACGGACTTGTGAAAAAGTGCAATCAACACTTTCTAAGTTTTAAAATAATTATCACGTAAAAAAATAAGTTAGATTAAAATTGCTTATTAGTCTTATAGTTTAGATTGTAATTCATTATTAAGAACCGGGTTCTTTTTAATAAGGGATAAAAAAATCATTGTAATACCCGACTATCGAGTGTAGGCGAGGTTTCAATAGGCAAGGTTTAGGAAGCCTAATCGCTAATGTAGGTCTGGTCGGATAGATGGTGTGTGAAAGAAGAAGTATTCTAATTAGCCAACGACCTACCCGAAACTGTAAAATTTTCCCAATCAACCTTGAACCTAATGCTTTAGCGATAAAGTTGGAAATCTATTAAAGAAATTTTACAGATTGTAGTAGTTTGTTGTGCTGGCTTCTGTAAATGACACGGTTCTATGGAATACGGATACGCGGTGCCGTAGTGTCGTCAACAAACTTCACTGACGACAGTGCCTACTCACGGTGAATAAACTGTGTGTGTATACAAAAGGCCTTAGGTTGCAGCTCTCAGCTTTATTTTGGATACAATCACTTCAGAACAAAATTGACTTTGGATCGCGTCCACCCAAATAAAATACTAAATCTAGCGAAAACGGCTCGAGATCGATTGCCCACGCTCAAAATTTTTGCAGCAAAAAAATACAGTAACTTTCGTATGTGTATACTTTGTCTATGGATCTCAAAGAGCCGTTTTTCCTTCATGCTAATGAAACAAAAAGGTTTTAGTTAAAAGAATGCACAGTATTTTACGGAGTTGAAAGCTTTTCTCTCAATCGCCATCATTGTTTCAGAAATGTTTGTTTACTTTTACCCTTCCATGCAAATTGACGTAATGTTTTAAAGTAATGTGGTACATAAAATGCTTTTATTCCCATTATGAAAAGTTATTAAGTGGGTGGTCGAACTTTTTATTATTGTTTAAAAGGTCAATCATTCGTGTAACACTTTTTGTAAGATCATTGTTTGCTTAGGGCCAGTTGTTTCACGACCAGTTGATAGAATATTAGAATAGAATAGTTCTTTATTTGCACAGAAAGTAGGTACAATTTACAGAATATGTTAAGTTTAAAATGACCCTTATGCTAACTACCTTAACTAAGGCATGCAAACAGTTTTCGCTATAATAATAAAGATTCATTAATATATATTATTAACACATTCAATCAAATCAATTTTAGTTTACCATATCAAAATGAAATTCAGTACATAATTATTGAAATAGACAACACAATATACTTATAATGTCCAGTTTAATAAAATGGGATTATAAATTCGTCAATATACATTAAAATGGCGCTAACTATCGTCAACAAAAAAAGCGTAGTATCAAATTATAATTACAAAATTATGGCCTTAACTTACGTCAAATAATTACGATTACGTACAACTTTTATTTGACGTACGTTTTTTACGTTAACCAACCGTTTGAAACAACCGGCCCTTAGTAGTAAAGCTTTATGAAAGAGGTCGTTGGAGGAAGTACTACGTTCACGCCTACCTACATGTTTCTGCCGCCAAACAACGTCGTCACTGTGTTTCGATTCGAGGCCTTTTGTCCATCGGCACCGTCAAAGGAGCGAGATGACGGCGCTAAAGTAGCGCTACATTTAGGTACTATTGCTGCGTGTCCGCCGCACACGTCACGTTCGGTTCGAATAATCTCGTTTCTCGTTGACGTCCCCTTGACGTTGTGCGGTGAGCAAACAGTGTTAGGGTATGGGTGCCGGCGTAATTTCAGGCACATAACACATTCCAGCTTTGTCTCTGGGATAGCAACGCATCTGCGGCGTCCATTGATATTTGCAATACCAGAAGCTTCTCTGTATTGGAAATATCAATGAACGCCGGTGGCCATTTAGCATCAGATGAGCAGCCTGCTTGTTTTTCAACCATAGCATAATCAGCCTATAATGTTCCCACTGCTGGATCGATATAAAACAGTACGTAAACTTTCAGTTAGTAGACAAATTCAACTGTCCTAGTGATTGATTTCATTAGCAAACACACTGTATAATCAGCCAATAATGTTCCCACTGCTGGGACACAGGCTTCCACTCCTTGAAAGAGAGTGGGCCGTAATACACCACGCGGGCCCAGTGCGGGTTGGTAGATATTACATGTCATCGAATTTTTGGTTCTATGACATGCCGGTTTCCTTACGATGTTTTCCTTCACCGTTTTCAGAACAGTGGTGATGTAATAATTCACACAAAGCGAAGCGCCTCTCTGGGTTCGAACCTATGACTTACGAACTCGTAAGTCGTCTATTTTTTTCAACCAATTACATTAAAATGTCAAGTATATTTTGAGTATTTAATCATAAATAAACTAAGCTTAGCAATACTTTTCTTTTAAAACCCTTTTCAATATCTTTCCAGAGGGATTCTTCGGTAACGCGTCTAGAAACACAACTTCCTTTACTCGCTTGTATACTGCAACTCTTTCGGATACAAAGGAAGTTACACCATTTGCATCTAATTTACGTCCATCTTTTAAAACTACGAAGGCTTTAGGAGCTTCTCCCGTTCTCGCATCAGGAATGCCGAGTACTGCTGCGTCTAGAATATCCGGATGTTCTTTTAGTACGTTTTCTAATTCAGCCGGTGGAACTTGGTAGCCTTTTACCTGAAAAATATGTAATTGAAAATATCACTACTTCTTACTACATTGTTTTTACTAATATCTGTCACGAGAACCACCATCCACCACGTGCGTCCAGTGCGTGTTGGTTTCATGATCTTTGTTTTTTTTTTAGAATAGTTTTGTCTAGAATAGAGCAATGATTGCCCATTGGTCACGGCGCTGATGCATAACGCATTTTATGATGCTACTATATACAGGGTGGCAGGGAAACGCTTCCGAAAATGAAGACAGGTGATAGGGCTACTGATTCTCGATACGATACCATAAAAAAATGAGAAAAAAAAATGAACAATTTTACCTATTTTTTTTTAGCATTTTTCGTACACTATGCTGTGAGAACAGTTAAATTAAACCATTATTTGCTATTAAACACATTTTTTTTCTTTACAACTCTAACAAGTAATGTATTCGTAAATAAATATCATCTGACGCTTGCGCGTGACCTCAAGTTCAAAGTGCGCGCGCGCTCGCCGACAGCTGTGCGGCTGACGACCCCAAGTCCACGTGACGCGCGAAAATAATCAATTTCAGGCGAAAGGTTAGTGGTATCCGTTTGCATAAAGGTTGTATATAATCTACGTTCTGGCTTCGGAAGCGTTCTCCTGACACCCTGTATAGTAGCATTTCAGGGTTTCAGGGTTCAGAATCATGTACTGAATTCATGGTTACAGCCGAGCAATTCTGTAAAAATGTTACCCTGAAAACTTGTGTGAAGTGAGCGTCAATCCAAATAATGCTAGGGATTGACACTATTGACAGCTCACTCTAAGCTCACTTCACCTAACTTTTCACGGTGAGATTTTTACAGAATCGATCGGCAGTTTGCGCGTCCATTTCATTTTATCACATTTCATCACAAAAATCGTGAGAAAATTGGGTGACATACAATGTCTTTAAAAATACCTTAATCAGTTCTTTGAGACGGTCGCATATTGTAACGATTCCATTTTCGTCGATGCTTGCAAGGTCCCCGGTTCCATACCAGCCATCTTCAGAAATAGCTGCCTTTGTAGCTTCTCGGTTATTTCTGTAGCCTTTCATCACTTGCGGACCACGAATAAAAAGCTCTCCCATCTGTAAGTATTTAGGTAATTATTGTAATGTGATTCTTATTTGAACGATGACTATTATTTATTTGACTGCTTCTTTGGTCTAGTGAGTTTGGCCCACTGATCGTCTGACATGCGGCAGAAGTGTCCAGCCCAATTCCATCACACAATCAATTAATTCGCGACATCGTGGCAGGCCCAGACGGAGATAGCAGAATGAGCTGGACTCCTTTGGTAAAGATTGGTCCTCGGCAGCTCTGGACAGAGAGGGGTGGAAAGAGAGTAGACCTTTGCCCAGCAATTAACGGCTTCTTGAGTTCAATTCCCATGTTGGCAGAAGTGTATTGTATTTTTCAATCTGCAATTTGTCAGTAACTACCCGAAGTATGGATTTGTGCCTAATTGATGGCAATGTGCTTGCTTATTACATGGGACTTAAATATAACTCAAACTTAAATCATTTATTTCAATTAAACTATTTAAAGGCACTTTTGAATTGTCAAAATTAAATAGTCGGTCAGTAAGTCAGAAAGTTGAAGCTAGTTGGCCATTTCAAAACGTAGATCTCTATGGAGAAGAACGGGCAAGAAACTCCATCCAAAACTAGCGGAATGTGAATGAAAAAATCCTTCGAGGCATATCGTATGTAAAAATATTTATTCTTTTTTTAGATTAACGTATTCGTTATTCTGAAAAAAAGACTACAGACATATACACACATACAGACACACACAGACACATACAGACACACACACACACACACACACAGACACAGACAGACAGACACACACACATACACAGACATATATTTTTATATAATATATGTTTTAGCTATAGTTTTTAGATAGTTCAAATCGAAAGTCTAAATGTTTTTGTTTCATTAATTATACATATAATAGGGCTCGATCTCGTCTGGAGAAAACCGATGTATTCGTCGAAATAATTTTAATTAGATGAAAATGTATATAAGCTATGGTAAAATTAAATTAGGGTATAATTTACTAAGGAAATGAATGAAGCCACATGACCGAGAGATTTGGGGAAAAATGAAATTTGTTGCGTGTAGTCTCGTAGACTACATACATGATGTCGGAAATGACGGTAAATAAAAATATTTTGTTGACCATTTTCTATTTTGTTAAGTACCTAGTATTTATTGACAGACCTGCACTGTCATCCCATACCTATTAACAGTGTAATCTGAAAACATTGTAAAAGCCAATCAGTTTTAAAAAGAGTTGCTCGTGTTAAAAATAATTGGCTTTTACAATGTTTTGGAATGTCTCACTTGTCTTGCGTGGAATTTCTTGCCGGCTCTTCTTCGTAAGAAATAACCAATTGGAACCATGCACGTAGCTTCTAACGTTGCAAAGTGCACATATGATGATTTATGTATTACTAGCTGCGCCCCGCGGTTTCACCCGCATAAATTTCGATCCCCTGGGAATATCGGGATAAAATATATCCTTTGTGTTAATCCTAGTTATAAACTATTTGTGTGCCAAATTTCATCCAAATCCGTTCAGTAGTTTTTGCGTGAAAGAGTAACAAACATCCATCCATCCATCCATACAAACTTTCGCGTTTATAATATTATTAGGATTTTTTGGACTCACCTCATTAGGTCCCAATGGTCGTAACTCTTTGTCTGCAATTTTCATTTCAGTATTTGGCACAGCATAACCAGCTTTGGAGTAATCATTCGAACCTGGTAACATTGCACTTACAAGTGGCGATGCTTCTGTCATCCCGTAGATTTGTAAAAAGTCCATGTTGTGCTGAAAAATAAAGAAAATATTATTTGCTAACTTTTGCCCTTTGGTTTTTTTTTTTTTTAACTTTTATTATTTCCTCTCATAGAGAGGAGGCCTGTGCCCCAGCAGTGGGAACATTATATGCTGATTATGATGAACTTTTGCCCGCATGGAGGTTGGAAATTACGGCTGTTTGTGTATGTGAGTTTAATTGTTTGTAAAACGCACCCACGATACAGAAGTAATTCCTATTTATTAACACTTCATTCCAGTAAAGTTAATATTCGTTTAACTTGAAATAACAACAATTGGAAACATACATTTTAATAGACCTTGGGTATATTTTTTGTCGTGGGTGTTAAAAAATATCCAGAAAGTTGAGAGGATTTAACACAAAATATTGGTTATCCATCTCTAGTAGATCATAACTTGTCTTCAAATAATAATAAAAAATCAATATACCATTTAGGAGAAAATAAAACTCAATCCTGAAAAAGGACTTTGAAGGATATTAATGTTACTAAGTTTCGACTAATTTTATTATGCAAAGAAAGTTTGGATTATTTTTATTTTCTTCATTTATCTTCGCTAGAATAGCTCCGCGAGGATTTCTTCAGTTTGTTTTTTTTTTTGAAAATTTCGTTTGTTTTTATATTAATGGAGGTTTAGTATTGGAAGTTGTTTATTTTACGGGTTTGTTGGTTTGCTAAAATCGATCTCCTTATCTGCTAAAATAAGCAATGTACTTAATGGAACGAGTTCCGAAGTAATAATAAATTATTGTTTGAACAAGAACTTCTAGTAAGATCACGAAAAAATAAACATAAGACAATTTTCCGCGTAAAGCATTTCTTCATGTTCATATTTATCATTTATCTCAAGTTTTTGCGAAGTTTACCTTTGAAAGTGTAATCGAAAAGTTTAAGATTAAAACAAAATAATAAATATACAATCTTACCTTAACCTTTTCTAGTACTTTAGTGACGTCATTTCTAGCTAGCGGTGCAGCACCAGAAGTGATCGTTTTCATTGATGCCAGATGTTCGTCTTTTATCCCAGCATGTGAACCAAGAAACAATACTGAAAATATTTTATACATTTGGGTTATTTGGTTGTATACAAAAACGAAAAAAGTTTATTATAATTTATATTTACACATTAAAAAGCTTATATTCTCCGAGGGACATTACGTTTTCCTGGGAACAAATACATACAGACACCTGGATACTAATAGCCTCCCGACCGAGTTCGGTCACGGTGGCCAATCTCAACCGAGATTAACCAGGTACCCAGGACATATTATAGTGCACAAGGGTGTGCGTAAACACAGATGCACTCTCTGTTCTTTTTTTTACTCTCATAGTCCGATGGGACGGCAATCCGACACGACCAAATATTTTTTCTTTTCGAGGTACGGGGGTATTAAACCTGGATCCTACTAACTAGGAATCGTACCCATTTCAGGATCAGCAGCCGCGCTTGAGACCACAAGATCATAGAGGTAGTCGAGACAGCCAATATTATTTAGTTGTTAACACTTACTTAAAGGTGGAGCAGCACAAAACAGGTTTATCCTATGATTTTTCAATGTTTCCATGAATGTATTTGGCTGAAACTTAGGCACCGTAACTATTTTATATCCCACTGATAGTTTGTGCCACATTACTACAGATTGTCCATAGATGTGGTAAAATGGTAACACAGCCAAAGTTACATCTTGATTGGTTTCTGTAATAAAAAATATAAAAAATCCATAAGAAAAATGGTCACACTTTTCCCAGTTTTGCGCGTATAAACTGTAAAATACAGGTAGAGCATAGAATGATTTTAAGTTTTGTTAACGTTATTAAGTTATCATCGGATTTTTACTATGGTTTGCAAAATGTTGCGTAATTCCACAAAATAATTCCTTTTACCTTCCTACTTATTATTGTGGTACAGAAATTTTATTATAGATACATCGTCTTCACATGTAATCATTATCATTATATATAAAAAAGATTGTAAAACATTTTAAAAGAGTAACGGTGGAGTTTCTTGTCCATTCTTCTCCAAACAAAACTACCTTTTTAGAAGGGGCAACTAAATCAATCCTTTTTTTTGTGACGTCCACAAGTGCCTTTTTGTGCCTATTTGAAATAAAATAAAATTGCGCCATATTCGCCAAAAATGTAAGCAAATATGAGTTTATGGAAAAATAAATTTAATTCCTACACTATAAAGTTCAGTTTACGCTACAACTTTTTTACAACTTTTTCAATAGTGCTAGTCACTCTGAAATCAACTTAATTTTCATTATATTAAAGTTGATATTGGTTCAACTTGAAATAACGTCAATTTGAAACATAAATAAAATTTGAAATAGGTAAATGAAGTTGAAAGAAAGAAAAGACAAAAACAGAAAGTAGGTTTATTTGTTGCAGAAACATGTGCATACAAAAAGACCGATTCAATTGAAGCAGCAAGTTCTAAAGCACACAAACGTTATAAATAAACGCAGTGTAGCGGTATCTACAACGCCACGTGCGAACAACGCGTCATACTGACGTCACGCAAATCCTGCATCTCGCAAGCAGTTTACCGTGCAATTAGCATAGATACAATTTCCCAATATCAATCATTGGGCAATTGCCCGCCAGACATAACACCCGTCTGGTCGGAGGATCCTCCCTTTTCTATGGAGGATGAGTGAACTTTACACCCTGTTCCTCATACCTCTAAAGCAGCAATTGTTTTGTTTTTCCCGTCGAGTTTATTTTTCGCAATGGCTGAAAGTGGATCTGAATCCACTTTCAGATTACTTATAACCTTTTCTCTATCAACATCAGCCTCCATTGCTGGACATAGGCTTTTCCTATTGCACGCCAATCAACTCGATTTTCGGCAACTCATCATCCGCTGCTACCAGCCATCCTGCGAAGATCGTCGCTCCACCCAGCCTGAGGTAGTCCCACCTCACCTTTCTTTATCATTATCATACAATCTAAATTTTATTTCTAATTTTATCAATACGTATTTAATTATTCAACTTACTAGTAGTTTCAACGTAATGTCGGACACTGTCAACATCTTGCTGCAGACAGTTGACAACAATATTCCTATGTGTCAACTCCACGCCTTTTGGAAGACCCGTAGTGCCACTAGAATATGGCAGAAAGGCGACATCCGAAGACTTTCTTGCAACCTCTTTAAGAACACTGTGATCAACATTATCAGCTAGTGCAAATTCTTGGAATGAAATAGTTTTTGGTGGAAGATCACTGTTAGTTTCTTTGACAGTGATTATAGGTAAATCTTTTTTGGCCAAAAATAATGCTTCTTTTAACACTGGTATGGTTTCTGGTACACCGATCAAAATTTTAGGATCGGATTGTATTATTTGGCGCTCCACCTCATCTGTAATAAAATGATTGATTAAGATTTAAATCGAGAGAACAGAAGACGAAGAGAAAAAGTAGAGAAGTGGCGACCTGGAAGCATACCGAGGGTCGGATCGAGGTGGCTCTAGACTAGGATGCCCAGAAGAATTTGTAAGCAAACAAAAAAAAAAAGATAAAATTCTGTTGTACGAGTATATGTAGATTAAATAAGAATTTCTTATCACTGCGCGTAACAGATACTGTTATCTTGAAAATGTTACATTATAAAAGCGTTTATGAGATTTGATAACGAGAATTTATCGAGGTGTTATATAGGTAATACAGATTACAAATGCTGTGGTAAGCACGCTGTGATAAGCTGTCAAAATGTGTCACTACGGCGACAGATATCAAAATAAAAGAATAATGCACTGAATTTTTAATACCTAGATAGTAATAACACTAAGCCTTACCTGGAGATCGAATCCTAGACCCGACGCTTAGCAGTCGTGCGCGGCTACTAGACCAACGTTTTATTTTTCAGTTTTTTGTTTGTTAATCTCAGGATCTTTGATCCCGGTCCTCTGGATGGCGTCCGGGGGGACTGTGCCAACTCGCAGGGACCCGTAAGACGTTTTGACTTAAATTATTATTATTAACCGTTTGTGCCCCACTGCTAGAGACCTTACATCCCCCTTCCACCATCTCTTCCTAGGCCTGCCGCGATGTGGTTTTCTGCTGTCTGGGACCCACTGGGTGGTTAAGGCATGCGACAGAGGTCGTCAGCCCAGTCCCATGGAACTTGGTAGCCGTTTGAATTTTACCAGTTTGAATTATTTTAATTATTTATTTGAATTATGGAACGCATTATCGAGTCCTTAAGCGATCACAGCTTAACAGAATACTTACATGGAGTGTAAATAGGGTTCACACTGGTGACTTCTGCACCAGCTTCCAATGCTCCAAGGACTGCCAACGCATACTCAGGAGAGTTCGGCATCATAAAACAGATAACGTCTCCATCCCTGATCTTCAATTGCGTACGAAGTTTTGCGGCGAAATTCCGTGAGTATTTGTACAACTGATGGTAAGTGTAGGATCTGTCTGTTATCGCACATACCTAAAAAGAAAACTTGTTTTATTAATTATTTCTTCACCACTGCTAACGTTGAAGGCAGTTTCCACTGCTGGGACTCCTACTGGCCTCCTCTGTGTGAGTGACTGTGCCGTGATACACCACGTAGGCCCAGTGTGGGTTGGTAGATGTCACAATCATGTCTTCGAATTCCACTTCTACCTCGAGTTCGTCTTAGAACTTAATATATCAAAGTCAGATTTTTTATTTGTAAAACATAGCTGTGGTGTAAAAACAGGTGTTATTAAAATATATAGGTACACTATGTTTTGCCAATGACGGCGTAAAAATATGAATAAGCAATAATTAATTTAAAGTGAATTCAGCAATAATAATAATTTAAAAATGTCAACAGTAAAAAATAATTAAGTTATATAAAAATGTATGTTGAAATAAATGCTTCAGTCAAATAATTATTGATAAGAGAGAGATAAGTCGTAATGACAAATTAGAATTATATAAAACAATTCGTTTAGATAATACTTATTAAAAATGTCTAGTAATAAAAAAGTGCAATAATACATAATGTCAAAACTTGTCTGTTAAAAAATCTGAGACACTATAATAAAAAATAAAAAAAAAATATTATTAGATATTAATAACATTTTTGACATAACATCGTTTTTTTAATTTTTGCTTAAATAAATTAACATGTAATTTTTTTTAGCTCTATTGGCATTTTATTATAAACTGCTGGTGCCATATGAAAAATACTCTTATACATTAAGGCAGTATTAGTTTTGCGAACACAGACGACTTTCATCTCTTTGAGTACGATTAAAAGCTTCAGATGCTAACACAAAACATTAACCACATAATATTAATCCCCCTCTCATAGAGGGGAGGCCTGTGTCCCAATATTAAGAACATTATAGGATGATTATGCAATATGTCTGCTAAACAATCCAATCTGCCTATATGAAATCAATCACTTGGATAGTTGAATTTGTCTACTAACTGAAAGTTTACGTACTGTTTTATATCGCAACTTCTACATTAACGACAGTATGATGCGTTACTGAGGATCAACTTGCTACAAACTTGGTCAGAAAATTAGAACTTGTCAATAAAGTTTGGCCATAAATAGGACGGCGTTATATAACATGGAGACGACAACACTGGCAATTCTAATGTATAGGGGTAAACTTCTAAATAAATCATGAAAATATAAAAAAAAAGTTTTTCTTACAAACTAAATAGTAGTGATGGACCGACTGTAATATTATTTTGCCAGCTTTGTTTTAAGACAATGCTGCTTTTATATCTTTTCTAACCCAAGCTGTGAATCGAACTAGGGAGACCCTTTTTTTTTTTTTTGTGGATGGGAAATCATCAAATGACCCCTCCCGCTCTGGGTGGAGCGGAAGGGAGTGTCAGACTTTTACTGACTAAAACCCACCCGTGTTCCGTCCTTAGCCCTTTCTGTTCTAGGGCAGCGGTTAACCTTTCGGAAAATCCCGCCGCCCCGGCAGGCTTCGGCCCTGTGGGGCCCCGACTAGGGAGATCCTTAGTTCGCCTTAGCGGTAGAGCTCGAGACCTCGAGACCAGACCTACAAGAGAGTCAGAAAAATACGTACCATGGCACTTTTATCTGCCCACCGCTCCATATTCTCCCATATGTGCTCAGGGAGAGTCCTGCTCGGTATATCCACATCGTTGTGAGGTGATCTGACGATATTATCAGCTGTCCAGAGACTGCTATGTTTTCTATGAGTAAAGGAAATATTTCTATATGTCAGTAATCTTTGGGCTGTTCTTGACAGAAGGTTTGATGTTGCCATGGTTTTTTCTGAAATATATATAAAAACTAAAACTATTATTGAATTAAAACACTACTTTATACTGAATTAGACTTTAACACTACACAGTATAAAGTAGTGTATAGGGGGGGGGGGGTGTAAGTAGTGTGTAGGGGGGGGGGGGGGTACTTGGCGATAGTGGAGGGGATTTCAGACCCCTAGTCCATTTAAAGTTCCGAAAATATTATAATGGTATACTAAGATAACAATCTTGTGCTGTGTTTTGTGGGGCTGGTGGCTAAGTAATAACAGCCACGCGGGTTGATACATCCGATTAAGCTACGCTTGCCGCGGTCGGTCCGTGCATGGGTGACCATCTTCACATACCGAGACCCTCCCTCCCCAATCCCTCCGTGCCTCGAAAAGCATGTCAAGCCGTTGGTCCCGGCTGTCATTCGTGGATCTTTGACAGTCGTTACGGGTCGTCATTAGCCTGAAAGTCTGACATCGAGTCTTACCAAGGGGTATCGTATTATCCAGTTACTGGGTTGTGGAGGGCAGATAGGCAGTCGCTCCATATAAAATACTGGTATTCAGTGGCATCCGTTTAGACTGGAAACCGACCCCAACATGTTGGGAAAAGGCTAGGCAGATGACTAAGATTTAAGCCAAATATTGTTACACTTGCAATATAAAATTATGTAGGATACGGTTTTCTTAATATTCAAATTCAATGAAATAACAAAACTGAAAAATGTTCAATCGCTAGTTGTGTTAAACGACTAATCAAATAACGAATCCTACTAAAATAAATGTGAAATTTTGTGTTTGGACGTTTGTTACTCAATCACTGCCTTTAACTGCCACGTTGGTCTCGTGTTGCAAGCGTGACTGCTGAGCGTGGGGTCTTGGGTTCGATTCCCAGGTCAGACAAAGAAATTGGGTTTCCCATTAGGAATTTCTTAGTAACGGTTCGAAGTTTTGGAAGTCGGCGGTCTTATACCCCTGTGACTCGGAAAGCACGTAAAGCCGTTGGTCAGGCGCCTGATCTTTCCCCGGTCGTGTCAAATTGCCGTCTTATCGGACTATGAGTAAAGGAATAGGGATCCTTTGTTTACACACACACTTGTGCACTATAATATCTCCTGCGTACCTGGCTACTCCCTGTTGAGATTGGCCACCGTGACCGAAATCGGTCGGGAGGCTATTACTCAATCACACAATAACGGCTTAAAGGATTTGAATTACATTTGGCACACAGATAGTTTATAACCTGGGTTAACACATGGGGTACTCTTTATCCCGATATCCTACGGGATCGAGACTTATGCGGGTAAAACCGTGGGGCGCTGCTAGTTAGTTATAAACGATTAAATTTCGGTTCACTATATCACAAAAAAAACTGCTTGTACATACCTTAGTGTAGCCGATTAAAAACCCGTTTATAAAAAGATCAGATTCTACGGATTGAAGCAAAATGATGACTTCCAAACAAACTTAGTCAGTGTTATCAGTAGTAGGTATATTATACTAAATCCATGCTGTTATCACATTTCACACACACTGGTCTAAAATTCTCTATTATCATCACAAAGAAAACTTCACCGACAACTGCCCTTTGTAACTGATAAGAATAATTTTAAACACGCATAAAACGTAATATAAAAATAATATTGTGATTGTATGTCCATGTGAACATGGCGAGTGGCAGCGACCAACTGATTCGATCATTTCATTGTCATTGTAAATGCGTATACGTCCTTCAGGGTCGAGTATGCTACAAAAAAAACTTTTTTTGTAAAGACGGGTGTCTACCCGTCTTTAAGTCTATAGAATAAAAAAAACTGTAGGTACAGAGTATGGCTGTAGCCTTATGCACAATCTTGTATGATTGTGTGTTTTAATTTGATATTTATCTTTGTTTGTTGAGGTAGATTTATACATATAAATCAGGATTAGATTATAATGTAGTGTTCTTTCAATCAATCTGTTTATTTGTGAAACATACTGTGTTTAAATAAATAGGGGGGCTTGTAGCTAAGTAATAACAGCCGCACGGGTCGATCGATCATGTTAAGCTACGCTTGCCGCGGTTGGTCCGTGGATGGGTGACCATTTTCACATACCAAGACCCCTCCGTGCCTCGGAAAGCACGTTAAGCCGTTGGTGTCGGCTGTCATTCGTGGATCTTTGACGGTCGTTACGGGTCGTCAGTAGCCCGAAAGTCTGACAACCAGTCTTACCAAGGGGTATCGTATTACCCAGTAACTAGGCTGTGGAGGTCAGATAGGCAGTCGCTTCATATAAAATACTGGTATTCAGCTGCATCCGGTTAGACTGGAAGCCGACCCCAACATAGTTGGGAAAAGGCTAGGCAGATGATGATGACTGTGTTTAGATAAATAGGTGCGCTATGTTTTGCCATATTATTATGACATACTTTATAAGTGACACATTTAGGTGTCATTACACTCATTAAATTATGTGACTTAGAAAAAATAATATTTTAAATTAATTAAATACATGAACAGAAAAGAGAAAAAAAAACATCAAATATAATACAATCAATAAATAAATAGTCATAGTACCTACCTACTTATTAACTAAGGGTAAAAATGCATTATTATGATAATAGGTCGTTCAAAAATTCGTCTACAGTATAATAACATTTGACAATTAATAATTTAGTAAGAGCTTTTTTAGACTTATATAATGTCATGTTTTTTATGTCATCAGGAATTTTATTAAACACTTTAGGTGCCAAACCAAAAAAACTTTTTCGCATCATTGCGGTTAAACTATGTCATAGTTTATTTACATATTCGGTAAGTAATGGAGTTTTTCTAGTGGAAGTATTTTTTTCAAATGATTCTGTGTTTCTTTTCACAAATAACGCAATTTCCAAAATCTGTATATATATAACTCAAAGGTGACTGACTGACTGACATAGTGATCTATAAACGCACAGCCCAAACCACTGGACGGATCGGGCTGAAATTTTGCATGCAGGTAGATGTTATAACGTAGGCATCTGCTAAGAAAGGATTTTGATCAATTCTACCCCCAAGGGGATAAAATAGGGGATGAAAGTTTGTATGAAACTTTGTCAAACTATACTTTTACAAAGTTCTTATAGATATATAAACTGCGTTATCTTATTGAATTATCTTATTTATGGCTTCTTACAGACATATTTATAATGCCGTACGTGTATCAATCAATGTATTGTGTGTTGCTGCAATCACTAGTTCCATCTGTCAAAAAACGGTTTACCTAATTATAATACGTTACGGTATGGTACGTAAGGTACGTTTGACAGAGGGACGGCCACACCAGAGAGTAACACAAGAAGATATACTAGACATTTAAAAAGTCAAAGGGGATTGAAGATTTTTATACCTGAGCTACCTACTACCTGAGATTTTTTTTTGAGCCTGGCATACCTACCTGTCCGCCATTTTTTTATTTCAAAATTGTATCCTAGAGTCTTCACGCGTGGCCGCCATTTTGAAAAAAAAAAACAAAATGGCGAACAGATTATTATGCTTTCTACCTTCAAAGTGTTTTTCCGAGAACCACACCACTTTACAAATTTCCAATAAATTACAACTCCCAAGTTTAGTAACACCTTTAATATTACTTACCGCTAACAAGAAGTGGTTCTCTTATTGGAGCACTCTAAGAATTAGTTCAACTTCGATATTTAAAGTCCACTAACAGCACTTCAACTTCCAGTTAGGTAGTTTTCTAACTCGGAAAGTATGACTCGCCCACAATTGTGCGCCAATGATGTAAGAGCGATTTGATAAAGATGGTGGTAACTTCGAAAGAGCCCGGGTGTCTATCTCCATAGACATCCAAAGGCTTTCGAAAGATCAAAAAAGCTTGCGTGAACTGCAGTTTCTCGTCTTGTGTAGTATTTGACAGCATGCTTAACACACAAAATTACACTTTCAGTGGATAGTCCGCCCCGGAAACCGAACTAATTGTCATTAAGTTCAATGTGTTTAGTCAGCTGTGAGTTCAAAATGCTGTCAAATACCTTCGATATCACTGTGTCAAGAGATATAGGTCTGTAGCTATTCCTATCTGATAGATCAGCTGTCTTCTTTTTAACGATGGGTTTTTTTTTATGGTTTTAATCGTCTCTTCAGGCAGATGTGAGTGGCTTAGACAAGGGTTAACCAGTATAGCCAACAATCTCGGTAAGTGGGGTCCAACATGCTGCAGATGTTCAATGTAACCCGTCATGGCCGGGAGATTTACCTCTAGTAATTGATTTGATTATCAACTTCACTTCTCTAGTTGTACATCTGAAACCTATCTTTTCACCGTTCTTAACATTGATCACTGACTGTGAGGACCCCAATGGCGATTTGACAGTAAAATGTTCTCGAAACGGATCTGCTATTTTATCAGCATCGCTTACGCCGTCGATATACACAGGAGTAACCGGTTTGTTATTAAGTTTATTTGTAGCTTTCCAAAAAGATCGAAAATCGTTTTTTGAGTGAGAGAGGCCAAAATATCCATTTTTACCTGTTCTTCATAATAGTTCTGACACCATCTCAGTCAGTTCTTAAAGATTCTCCTGGCCTCACAAATCTCGAGGCATATGGGAGGGTCTACTAAACAAAGCGATGCGGTCTTTGCTTCTGCGGTTTTTGATTATTGGTAAAGTTAAAATAGTCTTAATTTTAACCAATAACGGTCCGAATATTATTAGAATCGGCCATAAATCTAGCAAGATCGAGATCAAGCCTAGACGATTAGAGTAAAAAAATCGTAAGATTTTAGGCACGTTTTAGGCAATTCCTACAAGTATTTAGTAAAAACCTATGTCAAATTCATTCAGTTCCAACAAAGATACAAGTTATTGTACACCATAAGTTTCTTGTAAAGATAATCGCTATTGCATAATTTAACGTAGGTAATTACAAACCCGTTCGCGCTAAGTTTGCCGGTCCATGGAATGCCATTTCGGGAATTACTTAATAGGTACCTAATATTATTTAGTTTTCTCGATATTTGTTAGTTTTGCTGACGGCCAGCGACAAACTTAAAGCGAACGGATTACATTACATGTGTGTATTAATGCGAAAACAGCTAACCTTTTGCAACGTGTATGGTTACCGTATAAGGCACGTAAGCAAAAACACACTATACTTTATCCAGTTGCATGTGTAGCCTATTAACCACTAGCTCTGGCCTATCATCAAGTGATTACTGTACTACGCTCGGACGGAACATGTATCAAAGGCAATTGACAATAACAATGCGTTTCCCAGCCATTATACCAATTCTAAGCCGAGGGTAATTTCTCGCAAACATTTGATGTAATAGGGCGGAAGATAACACTCGTGGTGATTTGGCCAATTATGTGGCAAACTATTAACGCTATTATTAACGTATCGTTTATTATAGATTGTTTCTATCTTTCTAGTTAGCCTGTTTAACCCGATTGATCAGCAGGACAAAGGCCTCTCTTTTTTCCACATTCTTCATATTCTTTTATTCATTCTTTCCACGTGAATAAATTATAATCATTGAAATATAGATCGGAAACTTGGGGTATCTGAGAGTTTGACAGTATGAAATACCAATTATTGACAGATTTCAGGGCCCGATCCATAATCTTTTCCTTGCATTCTCTTTTCGCTCTCTCCTTATAAGACCGTCAAGGGTAAATATTTTACTAGTATTTTTAAAGCCAGTGGACCAGTGGTTCAAATCTTTCAGGGTCCGAGCTATAATCATTTGCAGGGCAGCCTTTACCACTGGAGTAGAGAAAAACTAAGTATCGTTCTCATAACGCGGGCGTTGTGTTCTCCTTTTAGTCTCTCGCCTCAGCCCCCAATTGTAAAACCCACTTACAATCACAATCCAAAAGATTTTGAAGGAACGCCCTAATCCATTGCTTCGTTAGTTTGTAAAAAAATTGTCTCTTGACAATGGAAATATCGTCATAAATATGGTTGATTTGTCAAAATTAAAGGCATTGCGATTGTGTGTTACGCAATTAGGCTGCAGACCTTTAAATATCAAGTGTTCGAGTATTCTCTCCTCATGAGCTAGCTCCACTCCAGGATTCGTCTGCTCCACCAGCCATCGGTCCTTCGACAAACATGGCCAGCCCACTGCCATTTCAGTTTGCTTACTCTGCGCGCTATGTCGATAATTCCTGTTCTTTTCCGGATAATTTCATTCCTGATTTTATCCTTCAAAGAGACTCCGAGCAAAGCTCGGTCCATAGCGCGCTGAGCGACCTGGAATTTGTGGACCAGCCCGACCAACTGTGTCCACGTTTCGGTGCCATATGTGATGACGGGGAGGACGCACTGGTTGAAGACCTACGCGTATCGGCAAGCGTAGTGTGGGACCAGCAGCCCAGCTAGATGGACGGACGACCTAAAGAAGGTTGCTGGATGCGGAAGGCGGAGGACAGAGTGTTGTGGCATAGCCTGGGAGAGGCTTATGTCCAGCTGTGGACTGCGATAGGCTGGGTTGGTTGATTGATTGATGAGCTAGCGCCTCATAATCTTCTAACCTCATTGTGTCTACATTAAACTTCGATAACGTGAATCTATTTAGAGTACAGCTGACTGCTCCGATTATGACACCGACTAAAGTCTGTACGGTACATTAAACAATCGGCTCTCGGGATTCCGCCTGAGAAATGTTACTTAAAATGGCGAATCTCTTTACATTGTTTTGAAGTCCTTGGTTGTTCTAAATAGGCTTGTTGGATAATTTAACTGTTAAACTTTGAATTTTCGTGTTATAATTCAATTAGTAAAGGTTGTGAAGATGAGCGGAGGCTAATTAAAACAAAATTTTAAATTCAACGTGACAATTTTGGCAGCCTTTTGGACCCACTTTTCCTATTGACAGCGGATGCGGACGAATTTTTTGATGACCTTTCATTATTTCCGCTCCTTTTTGTATATTTTCACATAATTATTATCATTTTAAGATTGTTAGCTTTTTAATTATAAAAGTGGTCTATTTAAAAGATATTGTCATAATTGCCATGAAATCGTGGTAATCGTTATATTATTGTTTTTTTCCTTGCGTTGAAATAACAACTCTAAAGAGTGTATCCGAAAAATAATCAGGCATTCCATATAGTTAATAACCGGTGAAAAATTTCTGCGCTTGGGGGCTTAGAATCATGTGTTGAATCCATGGTAAAAGCGTCGTTGTCCCTGCCACCCTGTATGTCTACAAAATATTCCTTTTAAATTCGATGAGTTTACTCTACCCATCATAAACAGGTGCCCTGTTTATGTTAACGTAAGCAATTAAAATACCTAAAATAAATAAACAACATCTTATTAAGAGGGTAAAGAAAATATAAATTACAGTCTAGAAATATTACTAGAGGACGTTCTACGCTTAGATTGCGGGCACCGTTGTCAAGCAAGGAGGAAAAAAGGAAAAAATAAGAATATTTGCATAAACTTTAGCCGTGGTGGATCTATTAAACTACAAGGCTTATTTGTGACTTATAATAACCTTTTTCAGCTTTTGTGCAATAGCTTCCATGTTTCAATGAACGGTTTGTTTATTGGAAACATCTAAAAATATGCTTATTTTTTGCGAAGTCATTATTTTTTAAGAAAAAAAAAAAGCTTAGTTTGTCGAAAAACTCCAGTCTGTGAGTAACTTTCGCACTGAGTGCTCAAGCATCTTCTCAAATGAGAAGAAACTCAACAAGTAACAGACTATCAATCACAATCTGAACAATTTTGAAGGATATTGCTAATGCATTGCTCCTTATGTTCCAAAAATTTGTCTACTCAACAACGTAAATAACGAAATGAATGTGGTTGAACTGTCAAAATGAAAGGCAATACTAGATACTGTTAGTGTGTTTCGCAATTATCCCGAAGTATGGTACTGTTTTGTAAGGCATTTATTTATTAATCCTCGCATTAAATCGCCGTATAGAAATTACACAAACGGAGTAAACAATGATGTATTATGATGCCATGAGCATTGCGCAAATGCAGGACAGGTCAAGGTGACAGTTACAGTTGGCTTACACATGATACAAAATCGTAATTACGGTTCGTTCACAGTAAAGTTATTTTACCTCTGATTTTGCATCACTGTCAAAATCACATTGAACTTTATCGTCGTGGCAATAAGAATATATTGGCTTGCGGCCATTGCGAAGTCTGCCTAAATCACAATGATCTTTATTTCCGTTGATTTAAGGTTGCTATCCGGTTGCTGGTTGGACAAAAGAGATTACCCAGTCCCCGTTTTGCCGACGATATTGTCCTTTTTTCGTCTTCAGTCTCCAAGCTGACACAGATGCTAGAAGATCTCAGCACGGCAAGCCTAGAGGTCAGACTTCAAACATTTGAACATGTCGAATACCAAGTTGTTGACGACCAGCGTGCATCACAGGTTCACCGTGGCGGGTGAGGAGATTGAATATGTCGATGAGTATCTCTATCTTGGCCAAATAGTCTCTTTCCAGGCAACAAAGAAGTTGCAAGACGCACCGAAAATGCCTGGGCTATGAAAGATCCAATGAAGGGCGATCTTCCTCTATCCCTCAAGAGAAGACTCATCGTCATGTGTATTCTTCCCATCCTCACGTATGCTTCCCAAACATGGTCTTTGACAATTCAGCAGAGGTCTACCCTCGAGGCTTGCCAGAGAGCTATGGAACGGAGTATTCTGGGTATTAAACTTGTGGACCGGGTAAAGAATACAACAATCCGTTCCATCACTAAAATAACTGATGTCACTCAGAAAGCTGCCACGCTTAAATGGAATTGAGCTGGACAATCTGCCGCATGCCAGACGATCAATGGGCCAAACATACGACCCAGTGGGTCCCGCTTAATAGCAAACGACATCGCGGTAGGCCCAGACGGAGATGGCGGGATGAGCTGGACTCCTTTCATAAAGATTGGTCCTTGGCAGCTCTGCACAGAGAGAGGTGGACATTAACGGTTAGTAAAAAAATTAAAAAAAAAAAACCGGTTGCTGCTGTCATAGGTAAAATAAATGTTATCGGAGTGTAGGGCACTTCACTAACTTTTCATCTGATATTTACCTACAATAAGAGGAGGACTTTTTCGACGCCATATTTTAGTTTGTTAATAGTTATAAATAGTAATAGGTTGTTATATTTTTATTTTAATAGTTTGTTAGTTAATTTGATTTAAAATAAAGTTGGGAATCTCTTTTATATCAACTGTGTGTCCACAGTTATGTATTTCAATTGATATAAAAGTAAGTTCCAGGTTTGTTGCATTATTTGTTGTTCATATTATTTCTTTGAAGCGACAGAAAAATAAACTGGCATCTTGCTACGTTACGAAGGTAAATATAAAGTAGGCGCAGGGTGTCTGGGCGCATATTGCGTAAATCTTGTAATTTTTCACCCCATTTTTTCCCTTCATTATCATCGTACTTAATTCGCTGCCCGGGCCTTGTGGTTGAGGTGTATTTACATTTTACTGGAAGTCGCAGACTGCGACAGAAAAACACATAAATGTTTTGCGTGATCAGATTGTTGATATACAAAGAAGCGATGAGGTATATCACATAAAATGAAGCCACGTATCCTTCATGGCATTCTTTAACATATACTTTTTTTATGTTAATTAGCATTAGAGTCGCGGTACCTTGTTTTTCTTTTAATATTATTTAAAAACATGATGTATTTAATAATGTTTTCATATTCCCCAATAGTCTTGCACCAACCGGGGCCGCGGGGGTTGTCCTTGGGTGCAGTTGTATAGTGCATACAGGGATAATTGTCAGTTGGTGAATCATTCCATATAAAATGGTCCCAGAGACCTCTGAGACTTGGCTTCGGCCTCGCGTACGCCTTCCAAAGAACCGGGACCCCATGGTCCCGAGATATTATGTCAAAATATAAAAATAATAAAGTGTGAATAATGAAGTGTGTGTGTATTCAAAAAGTAACAATACAATTTAGCCAAATTCGGTAAGCCGCAAACTAAATATGCATTGAGATCATAGAGATGTCGCCTGACGAATACTAGTAGGTCAATGACCCGTGACTGGCAAAGATAGTTAAACGTTGCCATTCCCAATTATTCAAACAAAGAACGAAATTTAAACAAAAGTAAAAGAAAAAAATTCAAGCGAAAATGTACTTATGGACTAATCCCAGTAAACGGCTTAGGGAGTTAGGGCATAATTCTCGATGCGTAAAATGGGACGGGATGACGGGGGTAAGTGTAGTCGAGATTTTACCGGCGCGTACGACGAAGCGCGAAGGTATGAGTTACTCAGTTCGACGACGCCGGTTGTCCCTGAGGTTAGTTCACGACTTCAGGAATCACCTAATCGCGCACTGGCCCTTTAAGTTTTTAGTGTTGTTGTTTTGTTATTTTTTTTTTTGGTTTCGTAGAGATTTTGATGATGTTCTTGTTTTTTTCTGCTACCGGCTTCTGACTAATCTTAACCACTGTCAAAGATCCGCCAATGACAGACGGGAAACGGGACCAAACGCATAACGTACTTTCAGAGGCACAGAGAGGCCTCGATATATAATGAATGGTCACCCATCTACGCACCGACAGCTTCAAGCGTACCTTAACCTTCGATCGACCCTTGCGCCGTGTTATTATTTAGCCACGCGCCCCTCCAACAACGACAATCAGCAGTGCGATTCTGTAACCATCTCACCGTGAAAACTCAGGTGAAGTGAGCGTGGAGTCAGCTGTCATTCCGAATAATGCTAAGGATTGACACTGTTGACAACTCGCATCAAGCTCACTTCACTTGAGTTTTCACGGTGAGATTTTTTACAGAATCGACCGGCTGTATCAAGTGTAAAAGTACCTCTAAACAAGCTTTTTGGAGAGCTACCTATTAATATTCTTTGCTAGTCCTTACTACAGAATAAATTATGTTTTTCACGAGAACGGGTAACAATCCAAGTTTATCCAACTAAATATACTGAAGTAACTTCGTAATAACTTAGTCTTGAAACTTCAGCATCTTTGGTCGGATCACTGACTTGGTGAAATAGTATTTTTCGTTTATTATTAAAAGCAATGAACGCTGGTGTTGAGTAGTTGACATGTTACGAGTTACGCGTGCATTAAATTATAATGTAGGTACTGTAGAGATCATAACCTCCTAGTGATCGCGTAGAAATATCGGGATAAAAAGTACCATAATTATGTGTTCTACTGATGTGTAAGCTATATTTCTGTAAAGTTTCATCAATATCCGTTCAGTAGTTGTTGCGTGAAAGAGTAACAAACATCCATCCATCCTCACAAACTTTCGCGTTTATAATATTAGTAGGGAGTAGGATTAGGTGCTTATATGCAACCTCCGCGGGTCTATTAAAAGTTACTGGCAAGAAATACAAGACAAATATTAATTTAGTTTAAGATTCCAATATAAAACAAGTAGGGTTCTGTCTAGCTGACAAGCGGGAAGACAAGATTAAAAAATATAAAAATTTAAAAACCTAAATCAATGTATTTATGTGCTCTAGGAATAATTCAAGATGTTATGTACCAAACTGATCATTTAATTTACTTATCCCAGTACGGAGAGCCACAAGAGCTCCCACAGTACCTACTAGTTTCAATGTTTGGCACAGTGCAGTGGTATGGTGGTACAGGTGGATAACTGAATATCGCGTAACGGGTTCCTTTCCTCACCAAAAAAAACCTTTATAATAGCTTCGTTCCACATGTAAGAATAACGTTTAACGGTTTTTTACAGCACATCAATCTACTACAATCTGTCAAAATTCTTTAATGAATTTTTAACTTTATCGCTAAAGCATTAAGGTTCAACGTTGATTGGGAAAGTTTGACAGCTTTGGGTAGTTTTACTTGCAGGCGTCTATACCTAGAGCACCAACGAGACCTCATTACTTAGCTTGCTCAATCTGTTTATCAAAGGGTTGTGTCTTTAGAACTGTAATAGCTAGATATTCGACCTTTTCAAAAAACAGAATAGATTAAAATTTAGCCACTATTATGGCAAATAATAAAATAAAAAAACACAAACGGAACAGCCGAACTATTCTGTAAAAATCTCACCGTGAAAACTTAGGTGAAGTGAGCGTGAAGTGAGCTGTCATTCCAAGTAATGCTAGGGATTGACAGCTCACTCTAAGCTAACTTCACCAAATTTTTCACGGTGAGATTTTTACAGAAAAGAACTGCAGTTTTCTTCAGTTAAAAGTCGGATCAATTCCCAAGTTTATAAATAAATAAAATAGATTTCGACGAATCACTGCAGCAGAACTGATCCCTCTTCTTTAAAAAATCAATAGCCCACTTCCTGGATATAATGTTATCCCGAAACATTTCGACTTGAGCTGCTTCGAGATCTGGGGCGGTATCAGTGCAGATAAATCAGCTGACAATAAATTTTCCCGTGAACTTTGGTATGAGAAAGATTTCACGAGCGTTTTGTCTTTCCGCTATTGTAGATTTCACTACGAAACAATTCAGTTGTTTTTTTTAACTTAGAAGGATCTTTATTAGACTCTAATCATTATGTGTACGCTTTTTACATAACGTCGTACAATGTAAACGAGATTGACAATAATAAGTTAGAATTATTATTCAACGTGACATTCATGTTGCCAGTCTTCTGGTACATTTCTGGATTACAACGATGTGGACAAGTACTTGGACGCCTTAGTGTCTTTTTGTTTTTGTAATTATTTGTATAGTTAGTTAGGCATTTAATTTACTACCTAATGTTAGTTGTGTTAAATATTGTAAGAGAACTAGTAGTACAAGTTAATCGAATATCAATCTGCCTAGCCCTATACCAATTATGTTAGAGTCTGCTTCCAGTCTCACCGGATGCAGCTGAATACCAGTACATATTTAACATGGAGCGACTGCCTTTTAATTACTAAGCGACTAAAAAAAGATTATTAACATGGATACAATCACAGAGAAAACCGCCTTCGTTTTCAGTATTCCAACCAAGAATTTCTTGAAATAATATTTAATCTTTATTAACATAAAAAGGGTAACCATTTGTGTCAAGGCCCTGACTCTTGCTCTCTTTAAAATTAATGTGGCAACAAAAGCAGCCGTCGACGTTTCGCACGATCGAGCGGTCAGAGCCAACGTGTTCTCCGTGTTCTCGGACGGCGTCCGTCCATCCATATTAATGGACAGCCAACCGCGGAACCGACAACCGCAGGATAATCGACTTTGTAATTACATGGATCGCATTACATAACACTTTTTTGTTTTGAAATATTATCAGAAGTGTGTATGACGATTTTGTTATAAATTTATATACATATTCACACGTTTCGGTGGTGAAGGGATTAGATGGCAGATGCTTTGGTCGAGAGGAACAATGAATAAAAAAAAAACCGGCCAAGTGCGAGTCGGACTTGCGCACCGAGAGCTCCGTACAATTTAAAATTATTAAAAATATTTTTATTATATGATGTAACTAAAAATTTACGGTTTTCGCAATTTTTCCTTTATCTGTGCTATAAGATGTTGCTTTGTACCAAATTTAAGATTTTAAGTTCACGGGAAGTACCCTGTAGGTGTTGATTCCCTTGTGAGTGTCGAAAATTTGCGGCATAAACGGCTGTATCTTTTGATTGCGTTGGCTTAGAAGTTTGATTTTTTCATTGTATTTGATATAAATTCCAGCTTGATACCTCCACGCGTTCCTGAGAAAAAGGGACTTGACAGACAGACGGACGGACGGACAACAAAGTGATCCTATAAGGGTTCCGTTTTGTCCTTTCGAGGTGCGGAACCCTAAAAACTCTTAAAACTAGGTACAAAAATACATAAATAGGTTATATACATAGTATTACTATAATACAAACTTAAATACTCGTATATATATATATATAAAGAGAGAGGTGTTGAGTTGACTCTACGCTATTTGTTTCGAAAATAACTCTGCAATTTCCACTTAAATGCATACCGACTGATGGCCGTCCTGATATCAAGAGAAAGCGCATTCCAAATAAGAATGGACTCAATATGAAAGGAAGAATGAACATAGTTAGAAGTATGAGTAGGACAGAGTAGAGCAGTTATTTCCAAAACATTTCATATTGACGTTTATATACACCCGATTTCGGCAGTTTCGATAGGATGAGAGCGATAAACGCTTTTCAATTCTACCGAAAATGCTAAAGTTCTAGTCTATTTGTGAGATTAATTGATACAAAAATATTATTATAAATGTATTCCTCTTTTTCTCTCATAGGTAGTGGCGCGAACCATATTATGAGGATGGCTCTGATGGTTTATACTCAATCTAATCGATTTATTATTATTTATTCTGAAGTCAGTATTGTTATAGTTAACAATTATTCATGACATCATCTAATATACCTACTATCGACTAAACACAGTTTAGATTTAGTCGTTGTATTCATCGCCATCTGGATCAAGTTCTGCGGTCACACATTCGAAACAGTGTTTCTAGTCAGGTCGCGTTATAAACGACAGTCAACCGCTTAACCACCAAAATGTAATTATACGGAACGGATTACTTCACAATCTAATTACTTAGCACCTGTTTTCCATAGTCGAGAGCATTACACGAGTTTTGGTTGGCGTGTGCTTGAGCTAAATTGTTAATTGGTAGCTGTGAAAATAAGGTAATTGTTAAGGTTTAACACTTAGAATATGGGCGATGATTTTGTTTTTGTAAGAGGTGAGATAACTGCTTCAAGTATTTTTGTATTGAGGCTGTCTTTGGACGGGCTACTAGACAAACTATGTCACTCTTTGAATTATGAGAGTATCACAGTCAAAGTAACAATTCCATAACTCATTGTTGAAAACCACTTAAACTATAGAGTATGGGACCAACTCCGAAATCGCGAAAAAAGAATCAGCTGCTTCATACATTTATGTGTTCGCATAACTCAACGAAGTAAATATATACTTGGTAGAGAATACACATGGCACACAGGCACACGGTAGCTTCTTCACGGTATTTACTTTTCACGGTTTTAATGTTGGTCCCATTGTAAAAGTTGTACATAATGATGAGTACAATGACCCCTTGACAAGATGGAATTGGATTTACTGAAAACCGTTCAGTAATTCCGATTCCATCTTGTATAAAATAAACAAATGGAATTAAGCTAACTAGTCTATAATTATCCATCAATTCAACAATAATTATCAATATTACCTAGATACATTTTAGAAGCACCAAACTCTTTGCTAGGGTTCGTTAATATGTCAGGTTTCAGATTAATGAGGGTCTTAATTAAAATCTGTACCTAAAAGTAACATTTATGTTATTATGTAGAATTTTAATTAGAGAACAGTTTTAGTTCCTAGTAAAACCTATTTTTTTGTTGTTGTTTGTGCCAATGGTTAAGTAACTATATCTGAAAAATAAATATGACAGTTTGACATATTATTTTCCATATGAAAGCTGTCAAACCGCCATATTTATTTCTCAGATAAAAATTATTTGAATATTGAAAAATCAACCCTAAGTGTAATAAACGTAGAGACAATAATGATTTAATTTATTTATTTATTTAAGATTACATGCTCAACATTACAGAATGGAATCTCAAGACGTTGTACAAGCAAATTACAAACTAAAAAGTGAGACAAAACATACTTTTCTTCTAGTGTTGTACAGAGCAAATTACAAACTAAAAAGTGACACAAAAGCATACTTTTCTTCTTCTTTCTGTTTAAAATTCTTCACAGTAAAATAGACTGTCCCCAGTTGTTAAGTAAGTTTAATTTTAACGTTCCCTATAAATATCCACGTCACCCTATCAAACTGTTACGTCCCCCATTAAAACTCTTTCAGGGTCGAACTCCCCATCCCAAGGCTTTGCGGACTTCTAACCAATTTTGATGAAGGGATTGATAATGTTGTATTTCATTTCAAAATGAGAGCAGCGGTGGTCCAGTAGTAACGTCTCCGACTACGGAGTTGAAGGTTATGAGTTCGAACCCAGGCAGGCGGTTTACTTTGTGTAAATAACTTCATTACCTACCACTGTTCTCAAAACAGAGAAGGAAAACGTCTTGAGGAACCCGGCATGTCCTAGAACAAAAAATTCGAAGACATGTGACATCTACCAATCCGCACTGGGCCCGCGTGGCAGATTAGAGCCCACTCCCGCTCATAGAGAGGAGGCCTGCATCCCAGAAGTGGGAATATGTTATGCGGGGCTGCCACCAATAGTTATGTTTGCAGATAAGTAATGTAAAAAAGTCAAAACATTGTCCTTAATCTTTTTGGGCACTAGACTTAGTCAAAACATTGTCCTTACTCTTTTTGGGCACTAGACTTGAGAAGATTATCCTAAGTTTCCAGAACTCTTTATGTCTTCATCAAATTAAAATAGACATAAAATAGAACCTAATAAATTCAGGGATTATGTCGAAGCAAAATATCGAGTAATATAGTTGTGATGTTTGAAGATAAACCCATAAGCTGTTTTTCTTGAAGATTATGAATTTCAGATATATTTCCAAAGAAATCAAACAGAAATAATAATATTGCTGATCATAAACGAACTAAGCTTTTCCACAAAAAAGCAAATCTAACAACTTTAACTATTTATTGGAAATGGTAATATAAACTGTTTTTTTTTATGAAGTACCTAGACAGTCCCCTAGACCGCCTCATTGGTCTCGTAGACACAAGCGCGAGTGCTAAGCGCGGGGCCCTGGGTTTTATTCCCGGGTCGGGCGAAGTGTTATTGGATTTTTCCAGTGGGAATTTCTGAGTAACAGCCCGGATTTCGGAAGTTGGTGGTTTGATACCCCCGTGGCTGGGAAAGTACATTAAGCCATCGCCCCTGCACCTGATCTCTCTGCGGTCGCGTCGAATTACCGTCCCATCAAACTATGAGACAGAAGGAAGAGCGTACACTTGTGTCTGCACACACACTTGTGCACTATAATATCTCCCGCTCCGAAGGCTGGTCCACGCTGAGATTAGTCGCCATGACCAAAATTCAGTCTGAAGGACTTCATTTACCTAGGCAGCCGTAGTCCAATGGCTAGGACATGGATTAGGTGAGTCGGAGGTCGCCAGTTCGAAACACCTCTGTTGCACTCTAGCTGGAAGGAGCAACAAAAATATGCCTAATAAATAACATAACATTACGCCTGTTTTTCCCGAAGGGTTCGATAGAGGTGTACATAGTACACCCACATTTCACCAGATGTTTAAGACCCATATAGTTTTTTATTTATTGTTTTTTAATTAAGGACCAAGCCAAAATATATTAACAGAAACATCACAAAAACCTCAATAGGTCTGTCCGGATGTTGGCACACTTTCCAGACTCTTAAAGCTTATATTAATTGATTCACAATAGATTGACATGAACAGTCACGAGAAGTATATCATACATCCTTTTTTTTTCTTTGAAAAAATTGTTGTGAATATTTAAATTGTATTTCAATTCTTAACTGAAATGGTTGTTCTGATAACTAGCCAGCATTTTAATAAAGTAAGTCCATACAATAATAGGTCGCAAGAAGTAAGGCGTATTATACGGTTACTGAGCTTCTTACTTATAATATTATAAACGTGTAAGTTTGTATGGATGGATGGATGGATGGATGTTTGTTACTATTTCACGCAAAAACTACTGAATGGATTTGGATGAAATTTGTCACACATATGGTTTATAACCAGGATTAACACAAAGGATAGTTTTTATCCCGATATTCCCACGGGATCGGAACTTATGCGGGTGAAACCACGGGGCGCAGCTAGTAATAATAGAATGAGCACAAAAAAACGACTCATGTCGTAACGATACTCCCGAAGTTTTGCTACACACCTGCTGACCCCTTAGGTACGCCCAAATTATAAAGCCTGTGATATCCCACTGCAGAGCAAAGGCCTCCCTACTCTCCTTCCACTTCTCTCTTTTAAAAGTTTCTGAGGACCAGTTCTTGTTGAATGAGTCAAGCTCATCCCGCCATCTCTGTCTGGGCCTGCCGCGATGTCGCCCAAAGAAATAATAAAAATGGTTTAGGGTTATTATTGTATATTTTAATTCAACATCACTTAAAATATGTAGTGAGATGTAGATACGCAGGATGACATAAATCAAACATACATTTCCAGTATAAGCTGACTTCTCACTGTACGAAAAGCCAATGCGAGGTTAGCTAAACCTGGAAATATATAGTTTGGTATGTCGTCGTGTGTACCATTACCTCGAGTACCTATAATTTATAAGATTTAAATCAATTTTAATAATAATAATAAAATTCTTTATTGAGAGTAACCATAAGACTCATAGAGCGTTAGTATCAATACAATAAACTTACAACTATGTTAGTGATACAATTACAGCTACAATTACACAAAAACACAGAACAAAACAATCACTGCTTCCGCATTCCAGCTGAGATACTGGAGCAACGACTTACAATAGAGCAGTCCAGCCTGTCCGCAATAACTCCCAGGATGCTGTTGGAACTGGCTCGCACCCTGCGCAACAAGGACGCACATCTTTTACGCATTAACGCATAAAAGCAATCAACACGCAATTCCGCAAACATCCCTGATGCGCTACAGAAGCGAGGCAGCCCCATCAACACCCTGAAGGCATTATTAAATGAAACCTATTACTTGCTTTCCAAATGGTACATTGTAATAATTACTAGAAAGAATACGTTTCACTTACAAAGAAAAGAAAGAAAGAAAATACATTTATTTGCCGCAAACATGACGCATAAAAAAGAACAAACACACAAAAAAAAATAACAATTTGGGGGTAAACATGCGTCACATTCACGCAAAACGGCCATCGTTTAGCATAATGCTGACCTGAGGCATGATGCTGCTTACCTTATATTCTCGCGGGCTCGCGAAAGATGGAAGGATTGGATGGAAGGCTTTTGCTCAGGAGTGGGACAATTTCTTTATATTCTATTCTATTTAATTATTATTTATTTCTGTTATATTGCAATGTTACATTATCCACTGTACTGACCTAGTTGTTGAATAAAAATTAATGTAGTCGAATAAAAAAACATGTGATTGCGAATGTGTTACGTACCTCGGGTGCATGACTAATGTCAGTGTTCAACGACTTTTATTGACAAACATCGAACGTTAGAAGAAGTGTTAACTTATGCGTACGTAGTCTTTTTTTTGTTATCTTAAGTAAGATTCAATGAATGTTTGGTTCAAAATAGCCGCAATAGAATCTGTTCCCTAAAGCGTTCATAAAAATACTTCTTAAACCACACTTTATGCCCGAAATTGGTTGTAAAAATAATCCGCGAATCTTCTCAAGTATCCATATTGGATATAAAAGAATATTTATCCAGACCGAACCCATCAATCAACGTCTAAAAACAGATAAAATAAAAACATAACGACAGCGCTGTCATCGGTTTGATATGTAATTCAATTTGGACGCGAACCAAAATTGTTTTGTTTTCAATATAAATAGTTCGATTGAAATCGTGTTATTATATCGTTTTTGTTTTGTTTGTAAAGGGTACTTTTATTACATTTGTAATGATTTATGGCTGGTGTGCAGAAGAGCAGTGATGGCCCAGTAACGACCACGATTTACGTGTTTGAAGGTCGTGGGTTCGAACCCAAACAGGCATTTTACTATGTGTAAATTATTTCATTACTAGTGCTCTAAGACGGCGAAGGAAATTATCATGAGGAAACCGGCATGTCTTAGAACCAAAAATTCGAAGGCATGTGACATCCGCCAACCCGCAACGGGCCTGCGTGGTGGATTATGGCCCACTCCCTCTCACAGACAGGAGTTCAGTGTCCCAACAGTGGGAACATTATAAGCTGATTATGATGGCTGGTGTCTGTGGTCTGCAGATCAATTCTGAATAGCTGTTGATTCGACAAAGTAGTCTATTCAAGCTAAGTTCTACCCTGTGTGTTCAAAAATGCGACGCAATTATCGAAAAAATAAAAAACAAAAAAATAGGTTAAAGAACTTAGTTTCTTTTTTATTCTGAAAGAAAGAAAGAAAAAGTATTTATTGCGACTCGTACAGAAAGATCATAAAACTAAACTAAACACAATAAAAAATAAAAAATCAGTAACAAAAAGAAAAATGAAACAGAAGGTCCGGTCTGATACCAAAAGGCTCCTATCTCAGCATGATGCTACGACATTTAAAAAATAAATGTCGCAGCGCTCTGGTATTCTGTGATGTCACTGGCAATTACAGTAATAAATAAATAAATAATCTAATTTATTATTTAAATATATATAATCATGTAAAATATTATCAAAATAATTATAGGTAATATTCTGTTTAGTTATTTCCATTTATTTTTATATACTACTGTTGCTTTTCCCTTACAAATAAAATAAATAATAAAAAAATGATTCTATACAATAGAAGGCAAAGTAATTAACATTACAAAACAAAGAAAACAACTTGAACGTCGTTTGTCGATCCACTAACACGTCTAAGTAAAAAAAGTCGCCCATTTTTCCCATCACAGTTTTCGACTCTCCGATCTCCGTATCAGTGTGTAATCCCTATAAGCGCACTTCCTTCAAGTAATTTTCCACTTGATCAGTCTACCGACATTTTTTCCTCCCTTTTTTCTGTTTCCTTATCCCAAGTCAAGTGTAAACTTATTGGCCAGCCAAGAATTCTAATAAAACTTAGGTAAATCAAGTTAGTAACATTAAGTGGACCTTAGCCGATACTGAGGTGGGCGGGATCTCGATGGCACTTGACTTAAATACAGCCCTATTACGTGATCTGAATGGTAAACTTTCTTGTCTCTTTGTTTTTTGTTTATTGCCTCCAAGATGTAAATTAATTAAATCAGCAACTGCTTGAGATTAGAATAATGATTCGACTGTTTTTGAATTTCTTTGAAATCTTATTTGTATTTTCTTCGATGCTATCAGAGCTCGCTGCCAATTATTTATTGTTGTTGTTTTGTTCATTGTTGTTATTGCTTATTTATTTTGTATTTAGAAAATTATGTAGACTAACATTTATTTTTGTAAATGATTTATTTACTTTAACCTACCTTAATCAACCTACAGTTTTATCTTCATAGCGTTTATAACAAACTCTACAGCAAATAACCGTAAATAAACAAACAAATTACACATAAATAAATAAACTAAAATGCCTGTTTCAATAAGAAAGCGTTGGTTATTCATTAGAATATTCAATTGGGAGAATGTTCGAAGGAAAAGTCTGTTATTATCAGCCGTTTTCAATTACAACCCTCTCCAGAAACTTCGTTATTTAGACCTTTATAAGGCTGTTACACCTAATGGGCGAAGCGGGAAAGATTGATTATGTTTTCACTGGCGGATATTTTGTTCTTAATTTTATTTGGTTCTGAACATATTTAGTTATATAGGGAGATTTTGTTATTTATACATAGATGAAAGGTAGTCTTCTTTTATCACTAAAAAGAAAACTCATCGACATATGCATCCTACCCGTCCTTAGGTACGGTGCACAAAATTGGTCATTTACTGAACAACAGAAGTCGAAACTCAAGATTTGCCAACGGGCAATGGAGCGCAGCATAATAGGTGTTAAGCGTACAGATCGAGTTAGAAACACCACGCTGTGCTCCATAACTCAAGTAGTGGATATTGGATTTTTTTTTTTTTTTTGGTGGGAATTTGTCAAATGACCTCTCCTGGGCTGAGCGGAAGGGCGTGTCAGACTTTTACTGACTCGGTATCTCTTTCCGCAGCCCCGGTGGCATCGGCCCTGGCGGACCCCGTCAGTTCGTGCTGACATCGTCCATTGCCCGACTCGGGAATCGAACCCAGGACCTTATGCCCAGCGGTAGTGCTTGTAGCCACTACACCTACGAGGCAGTTATTATTAAACTTACTCCTTTTTCTAATGATAGAAAAGTTGTGTTTCTTTTCTTTTTTCCTTTATGAGCAATGAGTTTGTGGTGTCTTGTATAAGCTAAGAATGTAGCTTAAGCAAATTTGAAAAAGGCCATCGAGGGTTTAAACGTTGTAACAGAGAATCGTTTCCAGACGTAACGTTTTTAATTGTAAGGCTGTCAAAGACTAACGTCAGTTTTTATAACCAGCCTATAATGTTCCCACTGCTGGGACACAGGCCTCCTCTAGGTGAGAGGGAGTAGACCTTAATTAGATTTTTTTTTTGGTTCTAGGAGATGCTGGTTTCTTCACGATGTTTTCCTTCACCGTTTTGAGAGCAGTGGTGTTGAAATAATTTGACACAAAGACACGAACCTGAAACCTACAACTCGTATGACGCAGCCGTTAGGTAATAGGTAGGTAATAGGTAAAACGGGCTGGTGTCCGCAACTCCACGACAATGCGCGTATTTTGCGTACGGGTGGGAAAATCGATCATTCGATCCACCCCAGCTCAAGGAAGGCCAGCAACGCCTTGATGTTACTGACCGTCACACGTAGGGTACCTGGGTTACCGAAGTACTTTGCCCTGTACGTGGTGACCACCGGGCAGTTTAGCAGCACATGCGCCGCTGTCTCGTCATCCTCCATGCAGGCCCTGCATAGCGGACTGTTTGTTACTCCTATGACATAGAGGTGTTTGTTAAATGACCCATAGCCAGTTAAAGCTGCAGTAACTGTACGCAGCTTTAGTTTATTTAGACGGAGAACCTGTTTCGTGAGGCGGCCATCAATTGTTGGAAGTGCTTCCTTGGCCTGCCTACATTCGCCTAGCTCCGTCCGAAGTTTGTCGTGTTGGTCTCTGGTGCGTTTCTTTACCAGAGTACGTATGTATCCGAAGGGGAGTGGCGCGATGGGCTCAGGTCCCACTGGTGCCATGCTTGACCCCTTCTGGCAAGTTAATCGGCTGCATCGTTACCTAGCGAACCGCTGTGGTGACGCAGCCGTTATCACCGGGCCCTACCGAAGCCTACAGTCAGTTTACGATAATGTATTTTAAATGAATACACTAAATCCATCGAAAGCTAATAGGATTTTTTTCCCATCAATTACAACATAATTCCGCCATCTGCTTATAACTTCAGCGTAATAACTCGAATCTATCTCAGTTGTTGAACAATGTTTGGGTTTGAACACAGTTGATCCGGCCGGAATAATCCTTTCAACCGTGTTGTACTCCTATCTAATTGAAATATAAAGTATCTTTCGACAATATTGAGGGTGTACTTTAAATGTATTGTGCTCTAGAATTCGGACAAAAGTAATGGAAAAGCAATTGTTTGGATGAATTCAAAAAGGAAACATTATAAATTATTTGTACCATTTATTGTTCTTTTCGACAATGGAATGCCAAAAAGGATGTTACCACATCTTAATTATTTTTCATGTTTTTTTTTTCATGTATGATTATTTTATTTTATTTCATGTTTTGATTGCTGTTTATTTTATTTTTTTTGTTTGTGTCGAATCATATGTTGCAATGGTTTATTTTATTTCTTAGCGATAGCCGTTTTGCGTGAACGTGTTTACCCCAACTTGTTATTTTTTTTTGTGTGTTTGTTCTTTTTTATGTGTCAAGTTTACCGCAAATAAATGTATTTTCTTTCTTTCTTCTTTCTTTCATACATTTTCCTGGGGTGGTGATTATTGGCAATACTCGGTCAAAAAGTATTGAGAAACTAGTAGTTTACTAATCGACTTCAATGAAAGCGTGTTGCTTTTGTTCGTATGGATATTTTTAACCAAGAATTATGATAAATACGAGAAGCAGACAACATTTTCAATCGAAAAGCGAATCTACCAATTAAGCTCTCGACCTCGATGGACTAACAATTTGAAAGCGACAAGCAAAGCAGATTGAACGTGAAAACCAAAAACCTAGTATGTGTGTGTGTTGTAGAGACTTCTCAGTTTTAGGAGTGACTTGAATCCAGCAGCCGACCAACATAATCAGCCTATAATGTTCCCACTGCTGGTTCTCCTCTCTGTGAGGACCGTAATTCACCACAATTTAGTGTTTTTTATCAAGGACATGCCGGTTTCCTCACAATGTTTTCCTTCACCGTTTTGAGAGCAGTGGAGATGAAATCATTTACACAAAGTAAAGCGCCTGTCTAGGTTCAAACCAAAATCGCAGCCGTTCCCACTGGGCCACCACTGCTCTCGCTAGGCCACCACTGCTCTCGCTAGGCCACCACTGCTCTCGCTAGGCCACCACTGCTCTCGCTAGGCAACCACTGCTCTCGCTATCCCACCACTGCTCTCGCTAGGCCACCACTGCTCTCGCTAGGCAACCACTGCCCTCGCTAGGCCACCACTTCTCTCGCTAGGCCACCACTGCTCTCGCTAGGCCACCACTGCTCTCGCTAGGCCACCAGTGCTCTCGCTAGGCCACCACTGCTCTCGCTAGGCCACCACTGCTCTCGCTAGGCCACCACTGCTCTCGCTAGGCCACCACTGCTCTCGCTAGGCCACCACTGCTCTCGCTAGGCTACCATGGCTCTCGCTAGGCCACCACTGCTCTCGCTAGGCCACCACAGCTCTCGCTAGGCCACCACTGCTCTCGTTAGGCCATCACTGCTCTCGCTAGGCCACCATTGCTCTTGCTAGGCCACCACTGCTCTCGAACCACTGAATCCAGCAGCCGACTAAGGGATTGAGATTATAAGGAACCGATTTTAAAACCCAGGAATTCTTTGATTTCAGGTTAGCAAAATTAAACTAAGAAGTCACTGAACTAATTGCTCAATGTTTCATTGTTAACTTGGCACTGTTTCAAGTTAACGAAACAACGCTAACCAGTACAATTAACTGGAAAGCTTACTGAATACGGACAGTTTTCGCAAATCTTGGATTGCGTGGATTCTTCTGAGTTTTGTGTTTCTTTTCCGTTCTTTTAGTTTTTGGAACGAAGTTCTTTAACGCGGCTTGCGGTAGGAGTAAACTGGTACAAATCGTCACGTAACGAAAAAGCATTATGCCCTCACTTTGCGATTTTATCTCTCTCTATCATTTGTAATATAAAGAGACAGAGAGAGAGATAGTTCTCATGGTTTTCGAGGTTGCTGAAGCCAATAGTGAGGTCAAAATAAAAATCTAAGATGGCGGCTGCGAACATTTTCAAATACTTTATCATGGGTGTCGTTTTCATGGTTTTCAAGGCTGCTAAAGCCGGTAGCGAGATCAAAATGGCGACGACTTTATAAGATCTTCTAAAACGTATACTAGATGGCTGTGTATTAAAAACGCGAATTAAATTCATATTTTCTCTTTCTCTGTCTCTATCAATTATACAATACGACTGCGTGTACGGGCGTGTATCGCGAAAGGAACTTCTTTCCTGATATGGGTCCGACCGCACACGTTTTTCGTGTCTTTGTATTTCATGTCGAAGGAGACTCTAAATTACGCATTTCAGTTCCACGGCTACTCATCGATTCGAGTTGTAACATTTTGTTGACGGAAAATCTAAATCATGGATTTAAGTTGCATTTCTTTTTAAATATTTAAGTCGTGATCCTCTTGTCACAGTTGAGTTGTCGTGTCTATCAAATGTGTCTTTAGAGACAGGTTGTTTGAAAATAGTATTTTTATGAGTATAGCCTTTCTGAGCCCTACAAAAAGAATCGAAGAGCTGTTTTCTGATAAGTTTTCGATATTTTTCTTTAGGTCGAGTTATCAAGAAAATTTGAAGAAAAAATCCAAACATATTTATTTTCAAAGCTCGAGAAAAATTGCCACCATCCTTTACAAACAGAGATGTTATAAACAAACTTTTAAGATAAGTTTGGAGAGTCTCTTAAAAGTCCTATGAATGGTCTGTCTCCCGAAAACTAAGCTAATGGATATTATAAATTCTTTGAAAGACCCGACGAGTACATCTATTTGCTAAAACCGATTGGGTGTCACTTTGAATTAATTAGTTTTATTATGGACTGACAACCCTCTGACAGATTTAATAAAGGGTCTGCAAATGTCTCGGTTTTGAAATTGAAATTTTTATTAATTGTTTAATATCGGCGTCGGTGGATTTTGAACGCAGGGTAGAATAAAAATATTCTAGAAAGACGAAACAGGCAAACTCTTTTTGAAGTGGTGCCTAATATTTTTACAAGGAAATCTAGACTTTACATTATCAGAGAGTAAGAGTGTTTCTCTAGAGATACTACGAGAATGTACAACGCTACGCTGCCCTACGTCAACCTACGCTAGGCTACGAAGCACTATGGTAAGCTACGCTGCGCTACGCCATGCTACGCCGAGCTACGACGAGTTACGCCAACCTACGCTAGGCAACGAAGCTCTACGCTAAGCTCCGCTGCGCTACGACGAGCTACGCTGGGTTTCGAAGCATTACGCTAAGCCACGCCAAGCTATAACAAGCTACGCCAAGCTAGGACGTACTACGATGCAGTACAAGTAACAACTCATTACACCACGCTACACAGGACTTCGCCGCAGTACGATGCCTTACGACTCGCTACGCCAAGCTAAATTTCTTTGCGCCGCACTATGATTAAGCTCTTGAGGGAGTTGATATATAATTCTCTAGTCATCTCACATTGAATTATATTACAATACATCAACTTAACACAAGAGGGATTCGTGGCTAAACACAAAACAGCCGCATCGGGTCGATCGATGGTCTAGCGTGGTCTAGCTACGCTTGCCGAAGTTGGTTTGTGGATGGGTATCCATCACATATCGAGAACTCAAACTCAAACTCAAATCATTTAATTCAACTAAACCAATTACAGGCACTTTTGAATTGTCAAAGGGTCAGTCAGTCAGAAAGATGAAGCTAGTTGCCCATTCCAAAGCATAGGTACCTATGGAGAAGAACGGGCAAGAAACTCCATGGACACTCTTTTAAATCATAAAATTGTTACAAAATATTTGATTACATCATTCGTGTTGAAATTAACCATGTGAGAACGATGTAGAAAGACGTGCACGTTTGAAGCGTCCGTTATAGAAAAGAGAGAACCACCCGTGCTTCGGAAAGCATGTCAAGCCGTTGGTCCCGGCTGTCATTTGTCTTTGACAGTCGTTAAGGGTAGCCAGAAGCCCAATAGACTTTGACAACCAGTCTTATCAAGGGGCATCGTGTTACTCAGCAACTGGGTTGTGGATGTCAGATAGGGAGTCACTCCATGTAAAATACTGGTTTTCAGCTGCATCTGGATGTACTAGAAGGCGACGAAGGAAAAGCCTAGGCAGTTAGCAACATAACTTCCACTCCACACATGTAATGAATAAAATGGCTGTAAAATACATCAACAGTTTCCTCATCTGGTTTATCTAGAAACATGCTCATATAATAGAAAGTTATGTACCAAAAAAAAACTTTTACATATATATCAGGAGGTGTGGAGTTGTTTGTTTACCGCGCGCCCCCTGGAGTATCTCAACTGAAACTTATTGGGTGTATCTTATTTGATAACCTTCTCCTAAGGGAGTACTGTATGCAAATATTAGATACAATTTGATTTACGTTTATTCTTCTCCATTATGTTTTCTGCAAGTATTATATTTGCAATTTATTATTGGGTTGGAAAATATACATGGGTCATTCTTGTGAAAGAGTACTGAAGTGGTATGATCTATTTAAGTAAGTGCTGATTTTTCCAACGCGAGATAATTTTATCCGAGGGTAAATTTTGAATTTTTGACAATTCTTCCATACAGACTCTGACAGACATCAATTTTATTCCAAGAATTATCTGTCGATTGAAAAATCGGCCCTAAATTAGGTATGACATATTCAGTAACATTGCTTTGTGATAAAGAACAAGTCAAACTTTTCCCCCGGGAATGTTTCAAATGTTTTTGGCGCTAGCAAACTCTACATCTCTGCATACATAACAGACGACTTGTCTGTTGGAAAAAAATAAACTTTGTGTACGGTGTTATTAAAAAAATTGACCATAACTTTTTTATCCATTATATTACTCGACTACGGCGAAGCCAAAGGAAAGTTTTTATTAGCAGTATCTGAATGTATGTATATTTGTATTTACGTATGGTCCACCGCACCGTAGCGCCTAAACTACTCATCCGATTTTGATGAATGACATAGGCTTCATTTTATACGAACAAAATGAATATGACGAATGGTACATTTAAAAAAGCAGGGTCTCTATTATTTTTAGCTTTTTGCTATTGTATCTTTTTTTCTAGCTTATTTAAACCCTTTTAGTTGGAGCAGTGGTGGCCAAATGGTAACTGCTGCTATTTACGAGTTGTCGGTCGTAGGTTCGGCCTAAACAGGCACTTTACTTTGTGTAAATTATTTATTCGCCACTGCTCTCAAAACGGCGAAGGAAAACATCGTGAGGGAACCGACATATCCTAAAACCAAAAATTCGAAGACATGTGATGTCCACCATCCGTACTGGGCCCGCGTGGTGGATTAGGGCCCACTTCCTCTCACTGAGAGGAGCCCTGTTTCCCAGTAGTGGGAACATTGTAGCCTGATTATGATATGCTATGCCATGTTGGTGTTTTTGTCGTTGGATTTAAGTTTTTATTTTACAAGTGATAACTCTCACTCTAACCCACACGCTAGTCGTATTTCGGACAGACGTTTCCCCTACTCTCTACTCAGTGTTTAATATGCGATAGACATATACCATAGATTAGTTTAAGTTATCACTTCTGTCGGGCGTCCCGAGACACACACGTTTTTTTTTTATTTTACTCTATTATACATTGCTGCACATTTTACAACATGTTGTTACCATTATCGTTGCCCCCACAACTTCTGCAGAGCGTATCAACATGCAATTTATGCGGCATCGTTTATAGAATGTAAGAGGATTACTATTTTAATTACCACGGCATTTGGCGGTCTTCTGCCAGTTCTCTTTGATGCTGGTTAAATTGGCAACTAGTTGACGGGAATAATTACATTGAATTTAGGAACTGACTTTACGGAAATTATTGCAGCTTTTAAAATGGTTACAACGTGGTTTAGTCATACATACTCGTATATAAAATCATGCCTTCTTCCCATGGTTGTAGGCAGAAACTAGTCATAAATAAACATAGTCCTTTTTCCTCGTTTACGTTCATTCATTTGGTCATACAAGTTTCCGGTTGCGAGTACTACGCAACTGATCTTTCTAAAAAGGTCACTTTATGTCCTCCTAAGGCGTTCCCTCCCGGCGTTTTCACTTACCTACATCTGCCTTATAGGTAGGTGCCTGTGTTGGTGTGGCGAGTCATTCTAAATTATAAAGGTTTATGTAATGTGTACTAGGTTAAGGTTTCTATGGGTCTACGCCACCCGAATTAAAGTTATTATTATTATCTCCTTTATTTGCATTTAAACACATATAAGTTATATTTTTAAATATTAGAATATAAAAAGTATAAAAACATTAAAAAATAGTAGCCCACCGGTATCGGGAACAGGGTCCAAGCTACCGATGGTCAGGGCTTCAGATAGAGGAACCTCCTGACGATGCGAGCCGTGTCCAGAAGTACCGCTTTCTGAATCAAGCCCTTGATCCTGCAGCCCAACGACAGCCTCCTCAGATGTTGGTCAAAGATCTTGGCTACTAAGCCATTGGCTGTCACGACTATCGGCACAATGATCGCTGAGTCTACATCCCACATGTCAACAGTATATTATTATTATTATTATAAATACTTTGTCATTGTTATTGCAGCAAAATAAAAACACGTTTTTGAAAGTAGGCAATAATCTGTTCTCAAAATCTTATTATCCAGTAAATAATTGAAGCAAATCAATACGAGTACCTCACATTTTACCTTTCTATAAATATTGCAACATTCAATCACTTATACGTACGTACAGTTTAAATCAGTGAGAGACCGTAGAGAGCAGTGGTGGCCCGGTGGTATCAGCCTCGACCTACGAGTTGTAGGTCGTGGGTTCGAACCCAGGAAGGCACTTTGTGCATTTCATTTCATCACTACTGCTCTCAAAACGGTGAAGGAAAACATCGTGAGGAAACCGGCGTGTCCTAGAACCAAGAATTCGAAGACATGTGACATCTACCGACCTGCACTGGGCCCGCGTGGTGGATTATGGCCCATTCCCTCTCACCAAGAAGAGGCCTATGTCCCAGCAGTGGGAAAATTATAGGCTGATTATGATTGATGACAGTTGAAATAGCAAACGGTTTCCAAAAACAATAAATCATCAAATATTGTATTTCAAGACGCTACGTGAAGTATGTTTGCTGGTAATTTCCCCAAGTCGACCATTACTTTACGCTTACATAAGTTGCTTCAAATTTACGGAAATCCTGGTGTCTAACATTACATCACGCCTGTTTCCCCGAAGGGTTAAGCAAAGCTGTACTTATGGTAGGTACCTACATCTACATTTCGCCGGTTATGTTTATGTTAACCGGGCACAATTGAGGAGGAGGGCCAATTTTACTCTCGTAGTTTGAAGAACATTCACAGTCCGATCTCAGTCTCAATCTGTCAAAAATACCTCAAATTCCCCTACATTTTGACAAGTTTTTGACATTTTTTTGTCGCCGAAATGAGACTGCAACTAGATTTTGAATGTTTTAAATTACGAGAATTTGCCTTCAGAATGTTATTCACTGTTCCAACAGTCAGGAAAAACCAAATAAACATTTGAGATGTTTATTTGAGTGTAAAACTGAAAATACTATTACCAACCTCTCAAGTAGATTTATAAGAATTGAAAGAATTAATATAAAATGCAAAATTCTTTCGAAAACAAATATCCGGTAAGGTAAGTCCTCATCCGTAATGGAATGAGACAAATTTCCAAGATCTGCGGAAAGCAATACGAATATTAGAAAATCCCCATACGGAGATACTGTGGGGCTAGGAGACGCGCGAATTCATTTCATGTTGCGTTGTTATTCCTAGCATATTTTAGGTTTATCGCGAGAAAAGGCTTGTGAAAAGAAACTGTTGTTTTACTGAGAAATTCGCAATAAGAATTTCTGTAATCAAAAAAGGAATGCTGTAATGTTATGTGCTTATTCTTTTGTTTTTGCTTTCCTGATTGGTCAGATCATACATAATAGATTTTGATAAAAAAAAGCCAAATGTAGGTATTTTATGAGCATCATTCTCAACTTGTTTTTCTTTCTTAAAATCAAAATCAAAAGTCATTTATTCAAACAAGACTGAGAATCAGCACTTTTCGAACGTCATAATTACAAAAGACAGATGCTAAATGCCCTAAATGCCTAAATGCCCGCCCTTCATCACTTCCTAGTGCTTTGACTGGGGAGAAGAAGTAGCGCAACAAACTCCGAACACAGCTGTCTGTTCTTATATAAGAAGGAACAAAGGTTTATAATTTAGGTTTATTTGGTTTTTGACGGCACGGTTGGCGCAGTGGTTAAGCGATTGCCTGCTGCGCTGCGTGTCGCGGGTTCGATTCCCGCACGGAACAAATATCTGTATGACCTACAAGTAGTTGTTCTGGGTCTGGCTGTTTGTGTGTTTAAATGTTTGTAGACGCATCCACGATACAGGAGAAATACCTAATGTGGGGCAACGTTTTTAAAAAACAAGAAGAAAAGAAGAAAGAAAGAATAATACTGTATTACAATCTAGCCTAAAAGACTTACAATCAATTTACCTCTGAACTTATTATTGTAGGTACGTGATACGTTATGTTAAAACTTAGAAAGGCTGCCGTCTGCAGTTTTACATCCGTAGCAGTTTCTTAGAGTCTGATTTATTTGATAAAAACACTTTGTTCGTGTTTTACAAGTATAGCATTGTCACTTTTTTTCATTCGCTCTTTATACATACACTACACTAATTCAAATGGTTTAGTTCTCTTTAGCCTACGCACTATGTCCGTGTTGTCTAGCAGCTAGATTGCTTTGATACGCTGTCCATCCATCTGTCTGCCCGTCTATCACGGCTGTGTCTTTTGAAACGTAATAGGTGAACACTTGAAATCTTCACAGAGTGTGTACTACTATGGCCGCTATAACAACAAATAATAAAAATAAAATAAAGTTAAAAATAAAAGACAACAAACGTGTTTTTCTAAATTATTTGTACTATGGAACCGTTCGTCTGCGAGTCCTGTTTATCTGCTAAACTGAAGGTTTAATATGGAAACATGATCATCCACAGCCCAACTTCACCCACTGTTGAGCATAGCTCATCCAGATTTTGCCGCGATAGCAACAATGTCGTCATCCCACATATGGAGACACCACTACAAAATTGTTCATACTGCAATAATTATTCCCCTACCTTTCGTCTTCAAAATGCTTAACGTTTTGTTTACGTAACATCAATCACTTTACGGTCCAGAATAATTCGATTCCCGCCAACTTCAAAGCCGTGCTCAAGATATTATTTCTGGATTCCTTCGGAAACATACTTAACAGATTTGAAAACTTTATCTGTATTTGCTGTAAGACATTGAATTATTCGAGCATTTTTAAATGGTATTAGTAACTTACCTACCTATATTTTGTTTCTTAATCCCTCTGAACAACTTGGTAATCTACTTCCTTTGGCTAAACGGACTTTGCTTAGATATTTCCACTGTACTTAAAAGCTTGATCATCAAACAGGCGTAAATTACTTTCCTTTCTCATTTGGCGTCGAGTTTGGCGCAAACCGCAATAAAACTAAAGATTTACTTTGTGTGGCATAAATTACGCTGAGTTAGAGTCCCGTAGTCAAAACCAGATTTTATTTTAACCTTTGAGAAAGACCTTATAATATTTTGACCTTAAATACTAACCTTGAGTAAATTGAAAAAGACTACGATTTGACTACAACTAACCGTTAATTTTATATAATTATTTCTTACATAAATATGCAACCATAGGTTACACTGTTCTGGCGCCAGCCTACGCAAGAACTAGCCTAAAAAATCGAACACCAATAATAAAAATTCAAAGTTCCTGGTCCAAGACACAACCTATTTTAAAAAACTTAGTATATAGTATTATATGATCGTCCGATTGCAGAAATGGCCATATCATGATCTGCCTTGCCATGACAGGGCGCCATTTCATGATTTGACCATCTAACATCCACCATATCGTGCAATGCTCAGCGTTCGACGATTTGCCCAGCGATGCTTGGGGATATCGATCCAGGTATGCGTAAAAATTATAACCCTGTCTTTCCTACCGCGCGGATTATAATCCTATTCAACCTATTTCTACTCGAATAATTCCTAATTTAGTGTCCTACAAAACTACATAGCCAAGTAATTACTGCGACCAACTTAAAAGTAGTTCTAACGCGTTTGGTCATAGTTCTAACCTGACCTAACCGATTTGGTCGGGTCGCCATTAGCGGCGTGAAATGCAACTACTTTGCGATGTGTCCCGTTATTAGCTGGAAATACCGATAAATAGGTTGCCTTCATCGATGCACCTCTATCTTTCGACTAGGTGCATTGTAATATAACCGACCAAATCATGAAATGGCGGCGTATCGCGAAATGGCCAGATAGATCACGATATGGCCATTTCTTCGATCGGACCACGACACGGGCGTCTCACTTTAACATTAAAAAGTTAATTATTCTTGGTTACGCTGTTCTGACAGAAAAAATCAAACACATAAAAAAGATTTCAAAGTACCTCGTCTCAGAAATGATCTATTTTAACGAACTTCGTTAAATTTTTTACATACCTTCATTTAACTCGCTTTAAAAGGTCTAATAATGCTGGATTTCGCTGATCTAGTCCCGACCTAGGCAATACCGGGCCCAAAAAAAATCGAACGCCTAAAATAAATTTCAAAGTTTCTCGTCCCAGAGACAATCTATTTTAACGAACTTCGTTATAATAATCCTTATAGACACGGCTGGCGAAGGCCGTTCTGCCATTATTATTATATTCTCGCAATCAGTACCCCCTCATTACGTATTCTCGTCGGCCTAAGGTCCCGTACTTGTATCTTAAGGTGTACAATAAAAATAGATGAACCCTTTATACGGACCCCTGTAATTTGTTTTAAGCAAAGTGCTTTCGTCGCACATTGCTACGAGTTTATGGACGTAGAATTGCTGGAAACGAATGTTGTCGTGAAGGCTTTTTTGACTTATTTGGAGGAGGATTTACCATGAAATAATACTTTAGCAAATCATAAGATGTGAAAAATAAGAAAATAATGCTCATCGAATTTTTCGGAACATCGCCAAGCGGTTGGTTGACTCTTCACGTGACCAGAAGGCTGGCCTACTTTTAGCCCAAAGAATCAGCATTGCCATCCAACGTGGTAATGCTGCCAGCCTTTTGGGTACTTATCCCATTGACAGTGATGCGGACGAATTTTTTGATGCCCAATGAGCTCCTGCCTTTTTCTATATTTTAGTGTTAGCTTGTAAAAGTAGTAATTAATCAGTGTATGTTAAATAAATATAACCAATATATCTAGAAAATAATAATTTTGTAAGTTAATCGTAGGTAGGTTTTGCAAGTTAACCGTAGACTAGATGGCGGGACGAGCTGGACAAAATAAACGACCAGATATTAGCTATGGGGAGAGGATTTTCCCCAGTAGTGGGATGATACGGACTAAAAGTAACAGTAATAGTATTCTATCCTGCTCATACAAAGTTAAAAAATATGTACATAAGTATAATGATTAGATATTGCTGCTGGATGATTTACTGCCTTGCAAGCGAAACTGATGAACGGTTCAGTTCCCAGGTTGGTTAAGTGTATATTGAGTAAAAAACACAATATCACTAGGATTTTTTTAATAGCAACCCGTAGTCTGGAGTCCTGGGGGGCAATTCTCATAATTTTAAGACCGTTCATAGTCTCAATCTGTACGAAAATACTTCTAATTTCCCTACATTTTGACAAGTTTTTGACATTTGTTTGTCGTCGCTGAGATGAGACTGCGACTAGATTTTGAACGTTTTAAATTACAAGAATTGGCCTTCTGATCTATGGCACTAGGCTCTTCTCGTTTTATGTGGAGCAGCATAGCTGACGAAACATAGGTGTTCTACACCTCTGCCTTCCCTTTAGAGAATGCAGATATGCTGGTATATCTCTTCCAGTGTCCATATCTCCAAACTTGGCCCTACTACGTAAGTACCACGGCACGTGGTTAGCGTTACGCGGTACCAAACTTTTGGTGTTCAGCCACGGTACATTTTAGCTTAATTACATTTTCACAATGTACACTTACTTACCTGCCTAGTAATTGTACAAAGGGTAAAAGGGGTATTTATTACAAATTACTTTGCCTAGTTTGGATTTGTTGAAAAAAAGTTTAAATCAAGTTCTGTTAAATTCCACTCTTATTCTGTAATTGCTTTTTTCACTTTTTGAATACTTACTTGAAAATTAATTTTGAACTTGTTGCCAGAAGAATAATTAGTGTATTTTACAGTTGACTGTTTTTCATTTACAAACCTTTAGAACATCATCATCTGCTTAGGCTTTTCCCAACTATGTTGGGGTCGGTACTTCCAATCTAACTCGATGTAGCTGAATACCCGTATTTTACATGGAGCGACTGCCTATCTGACCTCCACAACCCAGTTACTGGGTAATACGATACCCCAAAGCGAAGCTAAATTGGCCCCCAAACCCCATACCCCAAAGTCTGACAATCAGTCTTACCAAGGAGTAAGACTGATTGTCAGACTTTGGGGTTTTAACGACCCGTAACGACTGTCAAAGATCCAAGAATGACAGCCGGGACCAACGGTTTTACGTGTTTCCCGAGGCATGGAGGGGTCTCGGCATGTAAAGATGGTCACCCATCCACGGACCAACTATGGCAAGCGTAGCTTGAACTGATCGATCGACCCGTGCCGCTGTTATTACGTAGCCACGACCCCTCCTCTTACAAACCTTTAGAACATTACATTGAAAAAAAAAACATGCAACTACAAATTACGAATGAAAATAATAATAATAATATCCCTGGACATTTCACACAGCACCATTTGTCCCAAGCTAAGCAACCTAATGCTTGTGTTATGGTAACAAGATGGCTATCTACTTATAAACAATTTTTTTTTTTTGTAAATACATAGATACATATTATAGATAGAAAAACACCCAGACTCGGAACAAATACATGTAGGTCATACAAATAATTGTTCCGTGCGGGAATCGAACCCGCGACACGCAGCGCAGCAGTCAATCGCTTAACCACTGCGCCAACCGTGCCGTCACAAATCTTCAAATGAATTTTGAATTTGTTGCTCGAAGAATAATTAGTGTATTTTACAATTTACTGTTTTCCATTTACAAAACCTTTAGAGCAATACATTGAAAACAATACGGTAACTATAAATTACAAATTTTAATGTACAAATACAAATTCCACACGCGCGTTCCACGTTCCAATTCCAGGCTTGTCTTTTCTGAACCTGAGTCCCTATTATGGTCTTATGACACCGATAAGGTTGCCTGCTCCAAATTGAGCGTCATTTTATCGCTCAATTTAACATCTAAGCAATAGAAACAGCTAAGAAACAGACTAAATAAGCGAGTAAGCTCAGAAGTGACTAGATTTAACCCTATAAATGCTAATTGCTAACGATAAACTACACGGCCACATCATCCATAACTAAATTACGTCCAAACCAGGGGTAGTAAATCATTGGCACGTTTCAAATTAATTCACTACTGTACCTGAGACTAATCCGTGACGCAATCAGACTGCTTTTGTCACTGAAATCGAGTAGTGATGTGGATTTGTTTAGTGAGGAGTTTTAAAAATAGATTATTTCCCATTTTATAGAATGACGTAGGTATTCTTTTATTCATCACTTTTTCCTCAATCATATAAATGGTTTTAATGGGTTTTCATATTTTATTTATCTTTTTGATAGGCTCTTTTATATTTTGTGAATGTGAGAGCCTTGTAGACAGCAGATTTTTAGAACTTTTTCTATTTTTATTAATTACCTGGTACTTGTTAACAGACTAACTTTCCTCCAACACCTATTATCACTGTAATTTGAAAGCTTAGTAAACGGGGAGTTTCTTGCCGACTATTCTCCATGGAAAACGACGACCAATTGGGAACCGTGCACCTAGCTTCTTACGTTTCGTGCCCATGTAGGTTTATGTGAAATAAAATATTTAGATTTAGATTTTAATGTTTCAGAACTGTGCTGAAACTAATACAGGGTGACCAATTTGGATGTATACAACTACTTTTAGCCCCATTCTAATTTAACGCTAAATCTTGCCATTTTTTGGGGTCTTTAATCTAGTTAAAATGTGGTCAATTCGGTATGCACAGTCTATAAGACCATGATCACGGCAATACTTATAGTAATGCTATCCTAAAGTTTTTAAACGAATATAAAAACGACCCAATATTTCTAACAAATTATTAAGAGTAACGAACATCATTTAGATCACTATAGTACGTTCGCGTTAAGAATGCAGTGAGAATCATTATCCGTCGGCCTAGCCCCGCCCCCTAACCAATCAAATCATTTCAAATTACAAAGTCTTAATCTTTTCTTAACTTAATCTTTTAAAATATAATTTGTTTGTATTTAACACCACTGTGAATACACCTTTATCTTGCAGTTGCACTGATGACTCCACTGCATTCTTAACGCGAACGAACTATAAGGATTTATAGAGACGTCTTTTTTCTGTGAGTTTGACTAAAGGTACGTGTCGTGGTCAGTCTTGAATACGAACAGCGGAATATTTGTGACTTTGTGAGTGGGGTATCTATTAAAGTATGCGATGTAATCTTCGTTTGTAATGAAAATAATCTTAATTAAAAGATGTATACTTTCAAATTGGTTCCTCTGTAGATTGTTTTTGGACCCGGAACTAAGACCTAATTTATTCATTACTTATTCATTAATTAAACAAGAAACCACGTGTTTCACAACACATTTTTTGATTATGTATGAGCTTTTTTACCTTTAATCATTTAAGTATTCTGTTAATTTATTAAAACGGACATACACTTCTTTAGGTGTTAATAATTGTGGCACTTGTGTGCTAAAAATCAGCGTCAGGTGGTACACCTTGCACCTGTCTTGTACATACGACAGCACATCAAGCTACTACAATTTGTCAAATTATTATTTAATAGATTTTCAACTTTATCGACAAAGCTTTAAGGTTCAAGGTTGATTGGGAAAATTTGACAGTTTCGGGTAGCTTGACCTGCACCTGGCGTCTGTACATTATGCTGAGCGGAGGCCCTTTTGGCATTATAATCATTGTTGTCTGTTTTTTTATAGTTTTACGGTGTTTTTGCTGTTATGCCATTATAGGCATTTTTCTTTCTTTATTTACTTGCACCATTGAAAGCACACCTTTAACACATAGAGTCAGTAAAGTGCTACTATTTACACTGAGTCTAATTTTAGAATTCACACACATTAAAAATACATTTCAACACACACCTAAACATACAATAGTAAAATATTTAAGTTAGTTTTCCTGCTTCTGATTTAGCCACCATTTCCTAATTATTTAGGAACATCCCTGTCCCAATTAACTACTGACGGATTGCTTAATTTAGTAGCTTATCGGGTTTCCATATAAACACTACGTACATTGTAATGGTCTGTCAATTAAGTGCAAATTAGCATGACACAATATGCTCCAACTAGAAATGTAAAGAGGTCGTTTTAGTAATGTTTTCCTTAAGACACCCTACTAAACTATTGAAAGCTATTTCCAATAGCTTTCAATAGTTTAGTAGGGTGTCAAAAACAAAATTGCTGTAATCAGTTTTAAAATACCTGAGGTTTACATATTTTCAAATTCGGTGTTGAACAAACATTATCTTAAACAAATTATGATAAGGGCAAGCCATTTTTAGATCTAGATTAAAAAAAACTGTGAAACAACAAAACTTGCTTACATGAAGTTTATATTGAAATATTGAACAAATACTTTCTGTTACTCGTAATACTATATTTTAGTTTGTTAATAGTTTTAAGTTGAGTTAGGATATACTTTTGTTATTTTTATAATTTAATTAAGTATTAGTTGTTATTACAGTACATACTATAAATAAGATAAATAAATTCTTTAATGAAATAAATTAGTGATACAAAAACCTATGAAGCTTCTGAAACCCAAACTAGGTAAAAACCTGTATGTCAGATTGCAGCGCCTTCTCCCAATTCATCTATCTATCTACCTATATATATAAAATTCAAAGTCCTGACTGACTGACTGATATATCAACGCACAGCCTAAAGCGCTGGTCCTAGAGACATTAAATTTGGAGGGTGTATTTTTCGTGAAGAGTAGGTATCCAGTAAGAAAGGGTTTTTCGAAATTCCACCCCTAAGAGAGTAAAATGGGGGATTTTGTTTGTATGAAAAATCTTATTCCTTGAGTTAATAAACTTGAAACTTGGCACGAATTTTTATCTAAGTAAATTATGAAGTTTGGCTTTTTTGTTTTTCTAAACTACCCGCTAAAAGGGGATTGGGGGGTTTCAAAGTTTGTATAGAAGAATTTTAGAGTGGGGTTCGATTTACTCGAAACTATACTTAAGATCAAAAGTAAAGAGTAATGTGTATCAGGGTTTTTCGAAAATCTACCCCTAACGGGCTGAAAAGGGGTAGTCAATTTGACAGGGGAGGATTTAACAGCGTGGCTTGATTGATTAACTCGAAAATCGCTTGTATAAAAAATCTTATTTATTAGGTTAATAAACTTGAAAATTGGCAAGAATACTTGCCTAAGTAAGTAATAAGGTTTATCATTAAAAGTTTTTCAAAAATACCCCTCAAAGGGGATATAGGGTTGCTAAAGTTTTGTGTGGAAGAATTTGAACGCGCGGTCCGGTTAACTCGAAACTCAGTGTTTATACTTAAGACCAAAAATAAAGAATAACATGTATCAGGATTTTTCAAAAATCCCAATACAGTTAATATGAAAAATCTTTTTCCTTTGGTTAATATTTGGCAATATTTGTCCCAGTAACTTATAATATATAACCCCCTAAAGCCTCTATGGGGAGTTTTTTTAAACTAAATGTGACTATCTCACTTTTAGTTTAAAACCTCCTCATAGAGGCTTTAGGGGGTGAAAAAGTTAATAGGTAAGAAAAAAAATTTAAACCGCTCGGACGGATTTACTCGAAACTCGGTTCTAAAACTTAAAACAAAAAATAAAAAGTATGTGTTTTATGGGTTTTTCAAAAATCATCTCTTACCGGGGTGGAAAAACGTGTTTAAGGGGTAGATTTTACTACTTGCTTCTATTTACTAAAATATTATTTGTAGGTACCTACCCATTTTCGAGTCAATAGAAGCGACTCCAAAATGGGTATAAATAATCTTTAAGTAATACAATGCAAACGTACCAAACGCGTTTTTAAAAACAAAGCCTATCGTGGTAAAAGGGGACGACAAGGTTTATTTCAAAAATGTTATTCCTTTGTGATCAAAAGAAAAACATTTTTGAAATAAACCATTTACCACCACCACTTTCAAATTAGCCCGAATTAAATAAATTAATGATAAAGATCGTAAACATACATCTTCAAAATTTTTAGAGTAAAGTATGAAATACACGGGCAAAATGCTATAATATAATATTATAAATTTGAAAGTAACTCTGTCTATAATTATGATACATTTTAAATTACGCCTAAACCACTGAACGGATTTCGATAAAACTTTGGAAAGAGATAAATGGTATCCTGGCGAAGAACATCCTTTTTGTCCTGATAGCATGTTCCCGTGGGAAATATTCCGACATCCAGGCGGGCGAAGCCGCGGGCAGAAGCTAGTACATTATATTTTTTATACCAACTAAGATTTTTAAATGAAACACGATAATTTTGAGCATGGAGAAATTACAAAAGACATAGTAATTTCGGGTACTGAAAATTTAGTGTGGAATGTGGGTGTGTGTGGGTGTGTGAGGGTGTGTTTTGCTTTACCCAATAAAATATTTTTCCTTTTCTTCGTAGAAAAGAGTTACAATTTTATTGTAAATATGCACAGAAAGAAAACGCCTTTGACGTCTGGCTAATGCGGTACGTGTTCTTACGGAGTTAAATACATTAGTAATAGTACGTTTGTTGCTTAAGTTATCTGGATCATAATGAGTAGATACATGCAGTTTGATAATAACCTGATAAAGAAAAAGCTGCCTCACCGTGAGAACCTGACACAGCTCATACAGCGTTCTAGTGGGGAATCTGTAGGGTTTGAATATGATAGTTTTTAGCAAGGATCGCTGAGCTCTCTCCAGTTGTATGATATGCGTTTTGCATGCACCTCCACATACCCTAATGCAGTATCCGATGACAGATTTAACAAGGGCATAGTAAACAGTACGAAGTAGTTCCAAGTTAGCTACATGCCTAAGATTTTTGAAAACCCAAACATACCTACTGTTTTATTTCTGAGAGTGGGAGTCTGAAAGTGGCACCGGTAACTGAAAAGTTGTGTGGAAACCGGTTGTCATGGAATGGGCATGTGTTACGGAGGAATAAAGAAAATGTCGTGAAGAAAGTTTTGAGTATGAATGTCGATGGCTATAAGAGTAGGGGAAGACCAAAGAAACGATGGATGGACTGTGTGAATGATGATATGTTTAGAAAGGGGGTGACTGTCGAGATGACGGGTAATAGAGGTGTATGGAAGAAATAGACATGTTGCGCTGACCCCAAATAAATTGGGACCAGGGCACGAGAATGATGAAATTATTGTTTTATTTCTGTATAGATAATAATTCAATATAATAACTTTCTTTTTTATTCAATATAATATACTTTTTACTGAAGTCGTAATTGAAGTCCAGTCAGTTTACGATAATTATATCTACTTAAAATGTACGGTTTTTTTTTTAAATGGTGGGCAAAAAATGTTGTATGTCAAACCCAAACTAGCTTCCAGCACATTTACCTGGCGTAGGGGATAATGGTTTTTTCAAAAAAAGTTCATCAGCAATAAAACAATATATGATGTCTCTTCTTGTTGAATACGCCGTAAACTTGCCACGATATTCACCATAAAAAAACGATTTTCCAAAAAACTGGAAGACTGTTTCTGAAAAATTCATGTTGAATGTCATGGTACCCTGGAACCAAAAGTAATTAAGTTAATATAGCTAAGCTTAGGTGTATATTATACCCACATATCACCAGTAATACAGTGTGGCGATTAGGTTATCACATGAATTGAAAGCACGTATTCTACATAACGTATATTAAACATGCACAATTAAAATAATTAATAACAATTAACATTTTAGTCGTGGGACCTTTTTTCCGTTTCAGTATTTACCTAACAACATCAAACTTTGTTTGTGTTTACTTAGTAACAATAACATAAAGTTTGTGTTTAATTCTTGATACCATTGCCTCACGCGTGTCTAGTGACTTATTATCAAGGATGGTTTATTTCATGTCAATTTTTACGCTAATTATTTTATTTGTTTTTTTTTTTGTATTTTTAGTAAAATTTAAATTTTATTATTTTAACAGACTTTTAACAACTTGTAATGACCACTGTATTATTTAATGTGATAACCTAATCGCCACTCTGTATTTAGTCTCACCCATGTAAAGGAGTGCAGGCCTTATAATTTACAATCCCTGTTTTTAAGGAATACAAATGGGAAACCACAGTAGCACTATGAACCCAGCCTCACACTCAATACAAGCATTTTTTTTTTAATTAGCCATCAATGTCCCATTGCTGGGCAAAGGCCTCCCTACTCTCCTTCCACCTCTCTCTGTCCAGAGCTGCCAAGGACCAGTCTTTATTAAAGTAGAAAAGAAGAGCTAACAGAAGCACTAAGCTAGAATTTCAAGTGGCAGTTGTAAATTTACCTAAATAGAAATTAAGACTAATAAGATTATCTTTTAAAATACCGTATGGCGCAGATTGATCAGCCTATTTAGTTCCTATTTTTATTTATTTAAACAATAAATAATATATTATAACATTACTCAAGATATTTACCTTTTTCAGGACACAATCACGAATATCTACAAATGGTTTGAGCACCCCTGATAAAAAACGGGTTGAACACGGCTTCTCAACCGTGAAGTCCCATAACAGAATCTTTTGAGCGTTCTTGATACTGTGAATGACGGCATTCAACTGTAAATAAAAGGTTATGTTTCAAATTGACGCCTTTTCCCATACAGGCGGAAACTAGAGAAATCCACGTGCTACTATCCTTCCATACTTCCGTTGCTTCGTTCACGTTCGTACATCCAGTTATGTGCACGTGACCTTATTGAAGAGACACCATTCAAAAAGGTCAGGTTCTTTCACGCAAATGTCCACTCGTGCAAGTGTTTTTGCGCAAATGTACTTTCGCGCAAATGTCCAGTCGCGCAAGTATATTTTGCGCATGTGTCCTTTCGCGCAAAAGTTCATTGGCGGGAACGTCTTTATGCGCAAGTGGGTTCGCACAACTGTCTTTATCGGAAATGTCGTTCGCGCAAGTGTGCTGCTACCGTCCTCCACGCGGGCAAAGACATGGGTAAAAAGTAGTAGTAATACAAAGTAATATTTTGGCAATAATAATATACAAACTTCAGTAAACCGCACAGCTTTAGTAAGCGTGACATTGAAATATGCCTTGTATGCACTTTTTTCACACACCAGTGCAACACTTATCTTTGATAAAAAGTTTTCTGAGTGTGAACATGCGCCAAAGTATTTGAAACCGATGTCATATGCACCCTGGAAAAAAAACATATTAACCATCATGTAATTCCATTTAAGGCTGTTAGACAAGATTTACCGACAATATTATTATGAAGGCCAATTCCCATACTTAAAAACGCATAAAATCTAGTCGCAATCTCATCCCAGCGACAATCAGAGTCAAAAACTTGTCAAAAATGTAGGAAATTTAGAGGTTTTTTGGTAGATTGAGACTAAGCTCATACTCGGAACGTTCTTAAAATTACGAGAATTACCTCTCTCATAGATTATTCTTAGATGATCATGATGATTACTGTCCAATGAAACCTGATTAAAACTGATGCAGGAGAAAGCAGACAGCACAGACTTATATAAGTCTGTGGCAGACAGCCACTATCTTAGACTTATTATCGTGATCATCCACAGATGATGACGATAATAAACTTCAGTACCTAGTAAATCATTTATTTTCGAGTCAAAACTTATTTCTCCAAACCTCACTCCAGAGACGTCAAACAATTAGAAAGCGATCGAAATGAATATTCTACTGACTGCAGCCTCCTGAACGCAGTTGAGATGTACTGATAGCGTACAGATCATTGGTGAAATTCACCTTGGCTGCACTTACTCTGATTGAGGATCTAATTTTTTTTCCGGTATTTTCCTTTACCCTATCAGAAAGTTGTGGGAAAATAAATAAAACACCCTCTTTCATACTTACGTAAGTATCAGAATTTTTTGGTCCAGCCATTAAAAACTGCATTGAATGTACATATTGTATTGATGTCATTATTATAAAGAAATTAAAAAGAACCATCACGGTAACGTTTGCTGTGCAGTATAATACGAAAATAATGAACACAAAAATTTTACCTAAACTGATATTAAAAACAAATCTAAATTTAATGAGGATTAATAAAGGTCTATCCAGACATATCAATGTCGTGCCCTGGACGTGGATGGACCGTGCTCCTTCAGGAGCGCTAAATAAATATCGGTGTACATTGTATAGTATATGAACTCGTTCACACACATCCGTGTTTGGACCTGCGACGGAGTTTCAGCGGAGCCCACATTCGCACTGACGTTAAAATATCGCGGCGGGGTTTTATCGCGCACTGGATTTTCAACTCTCGGCGTTAAGCAGTTTGTTGAAAATCCATGCGAACCTGCCTGCCAGGGCCTGTGTGTGTGCCACGGTCCCGCATAGTCTTCATGGCTCACGGCCCTGATATGTGTGGATAGACCTTAATGATGACAATATTATAATGGATGAAATTATGTGCTTTGTGATTACGGTGATGATGAGGAGTCTAATGGGTTTCTGATCAAAACCTATGTCATTGTATTTTCAAATGGATCTACTAGGCAAATATTTACATGTAACTTTGGTAATAAATATATAATACTTTGACGCAGTATGATCCAGAAATGCGTTTGGAGACACTTGCCCGAAAGGACAGTTGGGCAAAACAGTTGCGAAAAAAAGAATCCTTCATTACATCACGCTTGTTTTCTTTCAAAGAGTCCGACAGGGGGGTGTATACTGTGAATAGTATACCCATAAGTCGCCAGTTTTGTTCTAGTTACAGACAGACTGACAGTAATAATAGTCCAATAATTACTGTCGTAGTTTTTTAGTTATAGACATGGGTGTAATTTTTGTGGTTTTCGAGGTCGCTCACAAAGATAATGAACTATTTAGTTCCAGTCTGTCTATAACATGAACATATTTGGCGAATTGTGGGTGTAATATTCACAGTATACATCCCTACCCAACTCTTTGAAAGAATGGTGTGATGTTATGAATAAATTTCATTTTCGCAACTTTCTTTGCGAAAATGTCGTTTCACGCAAGTGGTATTTCGCGGAAGTGAATTCGCGCATGTGTCTTTCGCAAAAATATCTATTCGCGCTGAAGTCCATTTGGGGAAATATCTTTCGCGCAAGTGTCCTGCTACCATTAAGGCTTACATTGCAATTTCTGAAGAACTGGAAATAGAACAAAAGGATTATGAAAATTTTATTGGTAATTTTCTTTTACTAAATGAAACAACGAAGTTAGCTTAAATGAATTTTATAATGATAAATATTGAACAAATACGTTTTACCGAAGTCGCATGTCAGTCTATAATAATACGTTTAATTTGGTGATACCAATATACATAATATATAATTTCCGGTTTATTAACACATACACTGTCGGGCAAAAATTTTTGAAGCTAAAAGACGTCAGGCACATTTGCCTGATGTGGTGGCTATCCGTTTTTTATTAATAAGTTCATCACTTATAACACAAAGTATGTTTTGTTTTCTTGTTGAAACCAGCGTGAACTTAGCAAGGTATTCTCCGTAGAAAAACGAAGTTCCAAAAAACTGGAAAACTGCGTCTGTAAAATTTAAGGTGAAGCTGTGGGCACCCTGAAACCAAAAATAATTAAGGTAATGTGGCATCACGACTCCATTCCCTGAAGGGATAAGATGCTGATAAGCAGCTTGTACGTGATAGTACGAGTACACCCACATTTCGTCAGATAAATTTGTATGTGGACTCGTAGAAAAAGTTACCAAACCTACCTTCTCATATACAGGGTAGCGGGCACATCGACGCTCAACTTGTTACCATAATCAGTACATGATTCTGAACCGTATACGTTCATTTTGACAGCGTAGGTATAGCAGTTTTACATGAAACAGTCGTTTTTGTTTTTTTTTTGATAATCGATGAAACATTTCTATGCTAGAGGGTCAATAATAATTTTTGCTGAAGTCATGGTTACAGTTTGAACCCAAAATCTCACGTTCGATAGAAGCACATGTGACTACGAGACCAAATCTAAATTGGTAGTTGTAAAGTTAGATAGAAACAAGACCCCAAAAAGATTATATTATTTTGAAACACAGTAAAAATAGCGTAGAATTCGTAGCCTATTTTCTTCCTAAATATTTTTTTATATTCAAAGAGATAACACACACAATTACTCAAGATATTTACCTTTTTCAGGACACAAGTACGAATATCTAAATGTGCTTTGAGCACCCCTGACAAGAGGCGGTTTAAACACGGTTTCTCTATCGTGAAGTCCCATAACAGATTCTTATGATCGTTCTTCATAGTATGAATGACGACTTTCATCTGTAATCAAAAGGTTATGTTCCAAAGTGACGCCTTTTCCTATGCAGACAGAAACAAAAAAGCCACGTGCTGCCATCCTCACGACTTCTTTTGCTTCGTTCACATTCATGCATCCAGTCATATGCATCTGATGTTTTTGAAGAACATCACTAATAAAGACTTTGTATCCTTTTAGTCTTCAGTGTATCGCCTTTTATAAATCCCATCACTCTTTACTCTGATCATTGTCAATACACCCATACTATATCATCATCAATCATCATCATCAATATAATTATATGAAAGGAATAACTGACTGACTGAATATCAACGCACACCCAAAATTACTGGGACTAGGAATGTGAAATTTTGCACACGACTTTCTTTTATAATGTAAGGGAGCACTAAGAAGGGGTTATTGGAAATTCAACCTTTAAGGTGGAGAAAAGGGGGGATTTTGTTTGTATGAAAAATTGTTTGAAAATTGTTCCTTGAGGTAATAAACTTGACATTTAGCACGAATACTTATATAAGTAAATTATTATAAGTAAACTACCCCCAGAAGGGGGATTGGGGGGTGTCAAAATTTCTATGGAAGAATTTTAACGCGCAGTCCGATTAACTCAAAACTCAGTATTTATACTTAGGACCAAAAGTAAAGAATATCGTGTATCAAGGTGTTTCATTTTTTTTACCCCTTACGGGGTAATTAATTTTACAGGGGAGGATTTTACTGCTTGATTAACTCGAAAATTAGTAATAATCTTTGAGTCAAGTTATGAACGCATCTTAAACGATTTCATAAAAATGTCAACCCTGTAGGGTTGAAAAGCGCTTCACACAGTCTATATGAAAATAATTTTCATATAGACTGTGTGAAGCGCTTTACCAAATGAATAAGAATTATTCTTATTCATTTGGTAAATAAACTTGAAACTTGGTAAGAAAAAAAATCGAAAGTCGTTCAGCCGTTAAGGTGGGATAAGATAACAGACAGCGAGAGTACTTTCGCTGTTTGCTACCTTATCCCGCTTTAACAGCTGAACGACTTTCGATTTTGACACTCAGGTACCTAGACATGTCCTGAAGACAATACTTTTAAACCTGGTAGTACGACGCCATGGGATAGTTCCTGACCTCCACGCGATTGAAGCCATGGGCAAAATTTATTAGTAATAAAAAATAATAATATATTAATAATAATATGATACAAACTTCAATAATCCGGACGGCTTGAGGGAGCGTGACGTTGACAGTTCCCCTGTATGTATTTTGTTTACATAACAGTTCCACAGTCATGTTTGCTAAATGGTTTTCTGAGTGTGAACATGCTCCCAAGTATTTAAAGTCGACGACGTACGGGCCCTGCAAAAAAGAAAGGACCTAATGTTATCGGGGGGCTTGTGGCTAAGTAATAACAGTTGTACGGGTCGAACGATCAGGTTAATCTACGCTTGCCGCGGTTGGTCTACGGATGGGTGACCATCATTACATGTCAAGACTATTCAAAACCCGTCCGTGCCTCGGAAAGCACGTTAAGCCGTTGGTCCCGGCTGTCATTCGTGGATCTTTGGCATTCGTTATGGGACATCAGTAGCCCGAAAGTCTTACAACCACTCTCACAAAGAGGTATCGTATAACCCAGGTACTTGGTTGTGGAGGTCAGATAGGTAGTCGTTTCATGTAACACAGTGGTATTTAGCTGCATCCGGTGAGACTAGCAGCTGACCCCAATATAGTTGGAAAAAGGCTAGACAGATGGATGGACCTAATGTAATTCAAATCTAGGCTATTATGCATGATTTGCCGACAGTATTATTTTAATTGAATTCATTTTAATTTATTTAATCCAATAACACTGTTATTATTGATTAGTATCATCTGTGTAATTATCTGTCTGTAGGTACATTTAGCTTATGCTAATTAACAAAACACATGATATCTTGTCATCACCATCAGCCTATAGCATTCCACCGCTGGACATAGATCTCTCCAGCCAGTCATCGGTTCTACGACTAATAGATAAGATAAGATAAGATAAGATAAGATATTTTATTTGCATAAAACATGGTATACAAGGTGTTATAAAAAAATAATTAGATCGGACATGTTTTGCTTAATACTAAAGCATGCAAACTTACTTACTAAAGATACATTATGAATTCATATTAAAAAAATCATGAATGCTATAGAAATTATTATTATTGAGCCATTTATATAATTGGATTTTAAATAATTTACAGTTTAGTGTTTTAAACATTTTTGGTAATTTATTATAAAGGCGTACACACATAGCCATAGAGTTTTTATTATATTTCGCTGATCGAGGCAGCACATCTAGCACAAGTCTGTATTGGTCACGCCGACTTCGAGAGCTTACTTCCTCTGCTGTTTTAAATAGTTCTTTGTGTTTTTGAACGAACATGCATGCTTCATATATATATAATGAAGGTGACGGTAGCAAACCAAGCTCTTTAAATATTGGTTGACATGATTCGTCAGATGGAATCTCATATAGAGCACGTAAACATTTCTTTTGGGCGACAAATGCTCTATTGTGGTCAGTACTATTTCCCCACATCATTAGTCCATACCGTAGTGAAGACTCAACATATGCGCGATATGCCATCACAGCCGTTTTTATATTAGTGACTTTTTTTACTTGTCTCAAAGCATAGACAAAGGACATGGCTAAATGACTGCCCCAAGCATGTCTAGTAACTTCACATTAACTCGTAATATTTAAATATTCATTCATGAATTATTAAGCGTTTAATAATTTCCTAGCGCTTTCGTGAACTGTTAAACATAAAAAAAGTATCTTAGTTGCTTTTTTTGATTGACATGACAAGTTCAAGGGGAATAATAATACAGTACTGCAACTAGGGACGGGTCATGTCGCTTTTCTAAAATGTCAAATCAAACTATACTTATATCGATTTTTGATAACAGGTATCAAAACGATTTATTTTCTGAAACTAAGAAGTGGCAATCAGAGTTATTGGCGGGAATCGATGGAATTCAATTCGGTGTCCTGTTTAGTTGCTTCTTATTGTGTTTTCACAGGGAAACGGGGTTGTTTCTAAGTGTAAAGAGTGGAATTGAATAGAGTTCAATTCCACTCTTTTCGTATCAAAATCAAATAAAATTAATTGAAATCTTCAGAATGTGCTTCTACGTTTAATGTACTACCTATTTTGTGTCGAAAAATATTAACTGAATACAGGTCGACAAAAACTATTTAAGTATATTTTTATCTTTCAACCCAATCGATTATTTTATTGATTCGATTACACTTGACGTTCAATCCCATCTCTATGAAAAAAAACAAACGTCAGATGTTAGACATCGTTGGAACACTGCCGTTTGCTTGTTCGTTGTGGTTTTTCATTTTGGATTTTCATTGACCCTCGCTTGCTTATTGTGTGTGCTTGCCTACCTACTGACCTCTTGCTACTCGACACGGACTTGACTTGCAATCAATTCATCCTGCGATGCATAAACTGCGGTGTAACCACGCAAAGGCTGCGGCAGCATATCGCCTCTTCATTGCCTGCTTTTCTACTCACTATCTTAGCACGATGGTTAACAATTGAGGTAAGTCATCTACAGCTAGAATCATTCTAGAACCAATAAATATAAGAAACATCGAACAAATGTGACTTCAAGTAGTTTACCGTGTTTTCAAAATACATAATGAACTCAATGACAATGAATCAGAAAGACTCATCTCGTCTCAACACGTCACGACTACACAGACTGGTTGCTTTAGATGTCATAATAATCAAATGTGTAGGTATTATAAATAATTCATGTGTTACGTTTGTTCTAGGTTCCAAGGGATGCCAACATTTGTCATCCTTGTTATGAGCTGCTGAATTCAGAAGCAACTAGTGATGTACGTTTATTCGGTCATACAATAGTGCGCATAACTTGAGGCCGTTCTGTGAGAAGTATACAACGCCATGCAGTGGAAAGAAACGATTCAATTTTGCAGAATTTACCAACGTCACATCCAGCTTTCTATTATCTAAATAAAATGTTTTTAAACACAGTGTTTTTTTTTATCTTTACATGCCCGTCCGGTAGCATTTATCATCTTCCTCTTCAGATATTCAGTTTCTCGGCCTACAAATCGTCAGGACTACTGTCCCTGACCTCTCTCTCTCTGGTTGTGTTATTGGGCAACATCCAATCAGAATGATTTGATAAGACAGACAGATAACCTAAACTAACTTTTTTATATAATGTTCTTATAAGATTCACAGAATAAATAAATTAATCGCATTTTTGTTGTTTTATTTCAATATCTTTTAAAGTAGTTTTGAGTATAAATGTCGATGGCTATAAGAGTAGGGGACGACCAACGAAACGATGGATGGACTGTGTGAATGATGATATGGTTAGAAAGGGGGTGACTACTGAGATGGCGGCTAATAGAGGAGTATGGAAGGAAAAGACATGTTGCGCCGACCACAAATAAATTGGGATTAGGGCAGGAGAATGATGATGATCTTTTAAAGTCCTTGGTTACTCACTGTATTCGTTATCTAGTTTAGGCAGGATTTAACAATCACCACATACTAATTAAACTAAGTCCTCCTGGCGCGTTTGTCTGTCTGTCTGTACGGATGTTTCAACAAACATATTTTGATGGGGTTGTCACTTCCGGAAGGTTTAGCTATACATTCGTGTAGGTTGTATTGACCAATGTAAATCAAGTCAGAAAAATCCTGCCGCCTGAGTGTTTTCTTGCGCGCGTTGCCCCATTCAGCGTCCAGAACCCATCTCTCGAGTACATTTACTATAGGGATTTGGTTTTGGACAAAAATCTAGTGTTGTTTGGGTAACACCTAGGTAAAAGTTCATAGCAATGTAATTTATTTGCAGTTTTTTATGCCTATTGACGTAGGAGTTACACGACTTCATTTTCAGGATTATAAAGATATAAAAAGCGCCTGAAACTTTTTCTGTATGAAATACTAATATTCAGCTATTCAGCATTACATATTGCTAGGTACCATGTCTAGACATTGCTGGAGATTCGTCCATACTTCAGTTTAGCCATCTCCTTTATTTATTTTATTACATACAGTATCAACCTGTGCTTTCCAGTCTAAATGTTCGTCAATTACTACTCCTAAAAACTTAGTTTGTGTCACTTGTGTAATTTTCGGAATGTCAATTTTAAAATTAAATGTATTATTATAAGATTGATTAAATTGTAAATATACTGATTTCTTAAGATTAATAGATAAATTATTATTATTTAACCAGTTAATTAGATTGTCTATTGTTTTATTTATGTCCGCTTCATGATCCGTGATTGATTTATATTTTTTATCAGTAGTCACAATTATGGAAATGTCATCGGCAAAAAGAAAGCATTTATGATTGGTTACATTAACAATGTCGTTTATGTAGAGTAGAAATAAGATAGGGCCCAATATACTACCCTGGGGGACGCCACGTTTTATACTTATATAATTAGACGAATATTCTGTCATATCCCAACTTTCATTAAGTTTAGTGACAGTGACTCTCTGTTGTCTGTCAGTTAAATACGATGATATCCACTGAAGTGGCAGTCCTCTTATACCGATAGTCTCTAGTTTTTGTACTAATATTTCATGTGTAACCAAATCAAATGCCTTTGACAGATCAAAGAATAGCCCTGTCGTTAGGTGTTTGTTGTTAATATTGTTTAATATTTCTTTCAACAGTGAAAAGATGGTTAGGGATGTGGACTTAAGTTTCTGAAAGCCGAATTGCTCTTTTTTTATAATATTAAATTTCTCACAGTAGTTAATTATTTTTTGGTACATGCATTTCTCATAGATTTTTGACATAATGGGTATCAGTGTTATGGGGCGATAATTATTCATGTCACATTTTTTACCCTTTTTGAATATCGGTTTGACAACAGATATTTTTAAAGCGCTAGGAAAGACTCCTTGTGAAAAGGACAGGTTAATGAGATAAGTCATCACCCCACTTATTTCATGAACACATGTCTTAACAATTCTGGTGTTAAGTTCATCATAGCCTACAGAGTTGGTATTTAATATGGCCGGCCCATTGCCACTTTAGCTTGCTTATTCAGCGTCACCGACCCAAGCGTGTCGGTTCAGTTTCGTTAACTTTTCAGAAAGAGAAGTGAGAAGTTGAGAAGTTTTCATTACAAAAACCAGAAATGGGTTACAATTGAGAAATAGTCTCGACTAAGCTATGGCCCACACTCGGCTGTAAGGCCGTAGATAATGATGATAATTATTGTCTGATGAAACCTACATGAAAATGATGCAGGAGCGGTACTTGGTGATGAACTTCAGTAATCAACCATTATTCTCGAGTCAAAATTGTTTTCTCCGAATCTACAGAGACTTAGAAGGCAGTCTAAATAAATATTACAAAACAATGATCGCAGCTTAAATGCACTGATCGCGTTCAGTTCATTTGGTAAAATTCGCCCTGTCTTGGTACCTATGTTTAACTGAACTTGTTCTAATTGACCTAATTAGATTTTTTTTTTTTACGGTAGTCCAGTTCACACATCAGAAAGTTGTGAGAATGTTAATCAGACACTATTTCATACTCACGTAAGTATCTGAATTTTTTGGACCCGCCATTAAAAACTGTATTGAATCGACATATTTTGATAATGTCATCAATATAAAGAAATTCAAAATTAACATCACGATGCCGTTTGCTGTGTAGCATAATACGAAAATAATGAACACAACTGTAATAGTTTCAAATGTTACATGAACTGAAATTGAAAATAAATATGAATTTAATGAAGATACTGAATTGACTATTAATGATGACAATTTAATCGGTGGAATTATGTGATTACTTAATTACGGTGGCGGGTCTAATGGGCTTCGAATGAAAACCTATGTTATAGTATTATCTAATGGATCTCATTCATCTTCAGCAGCTGAATTAGGCGAAATGAACCAGACAAGCCTCGAAATTGGTCTTCGAATTAACATGTCAAAGACCAAACTCATGACTAATAGCGTCAAACGAAAACAGTATGTGGAGGGTGTGGACATTTCGTATATCCCAAAATACATCTGTCTCGGTCAAATAGTCTCCTTCCAGGTGAGACAAGAAATAGAAGTAGCTCGACGCACCGAAAAAGACTGGAAGAGCTATTGGTCGATGAAAAATCTCATGGAAGGAGACCTTCCAATTTGCCATAACTCAAATTTATAGGCATGTGCATTCTCCCTGTTCCTTTATACGGCGCTCTAATCTGAGGGGAAATTCTCGTAATTTTAAGACCGCTCATAGTCTGATCTCAGTCTCAATCTGTCAACAAATACTTCTAATTTCCCTACTTTTTGACTTGGCCTTCTGGTCTTTGACAGTTCAGGAGAGGAACAAGCTTAAGGTTTGCCAGCGAGTGGCGGAATGCAGTATTCGTGGAGTTTGAGTTACCGACGGGATACGGAACATGATTCTGCGTTTCAAAACACAAATCGACGTCACCCAAAAAAACAGCAAAACTCAAGTGGGACTGGGCCGGACACGTTTGCTGCATGTCGAATGCATTGTGAGCTAAGTGCACCACTACATGGGTCCATGGAAACATCCAACGGCATCGCTACAAACCCAGGCGTAGATGGCGGGACGAGCTTAACGCCTATAGGCGCGATTAGTCCATGTTGGCCCAGGATCCTGTTAAGAAGAAAAACGAATGAAAGGCCTTTGCCCTCCTCTGGGACAACACAGGCTGAATTATTATTAAAAGTGTTTTTGACATATCTCGGTACCTTGGGGTCCCGGACCTTTGGAAGGCGTACAAAGAACCGAAACCAACTCTCAGAGGCCTGTTAGACGCTTTTAATGGAATGAAGCATAAACCGACGATTATATCTGTACGCATTATGTGGCGCCCCTGGAATATTCGCACGCACATAGTGAGGTCGCGACAACAGGGCAACATGTTCTGAGATGCGTGAAGAGTGGAGAGGTATTCCACGGTTATTAGGAGAATCCCAGAGCTCGGAAGATGTTCAAGATCCCTCCAGTATCTTACTGGAATACTTCCTTCCTCCGAGCACATTTTGCTCTTGCGAATCTCCACTCAACCGGGCCAATAAAGGCAAGCATAAGGTGGGAGCTCTTTCCTCGTCGGTGTTTACGGCCTCCAGCCGGTGAATAAAGACAAGCCAGAGATGAGGAACAAGACTTCAGGTTGATCTGTCTTTTGGTCTGGCTCCTCACCCTAGACTTGTTTGGTAAAATAAACCCTACCGGCACAGATCTAGAGGTTGGAGCACAAGCTCTACCACGAAGTCAACATTGAGATAGGGTTTAATGGATCTCCTGAAGATATTTGTGATGTTGCTGATAAAGAGACATCTATCTTTATACATAAAAATTAATCCCTATTTCCCTTGGTCACGTCATAACTTGAGAACGACTTTACCGATTTTATCCATCTTTTTTATTAAAGTTTTCTAATACTTTGTAGAAGGTTCTTACGGAAAAAAAAATTAAGAAAGTGGCTTCACGCGGACAATATCGCGGGCAAAAGCTAGTTTGGCATGTATTTTCTTAAACGCAGTACGATCCAATTATTAATTTTGGTACTACGAACGTTGAGATATTATTGAATCAGTACAATCTCCAGATAAAAATTAAAATACAGATAAACGTAAAATTCAGAATTACTGATTTTTTTCGAAAATCGGTCTGCTGAAGTATGCATCATTTTAGGATTCTCTTTTATTCCGTTTCCAAAATTGTTAGTAATAACTTTAATTTTAAAAGATTACGAATTGAATTAACTCCTCTGAAAAATGGGAAAATTGATCTAAACCTCAAAACGTTTAAATTAATAACGATATCATCACGGCTCATGAACGCAGCGATAGCACAATATTTACCAATCTCGGCTAGCATTGTAAACAGAGTGCTATTAACATTTACATAAGTACCCATTCAGTTTTGCGGGTTTCATTTCGTCAGTGAAATTTCAAACTCTACTGCAGCTATTTTGAAAGCATTGACTCTAATTAAAGTAGGTAACTAATTAAAAAGTTAATTTTGATTATTGTTGTACTGTATTAACGATAAGTCCAGGTTTCCCTATGATGTTTTTTCCTTCACCGAGGTCAGGAATGTCCAAGATAAACACAGAAAGTGCGTATGAATTGGAAAAGTCACTTTAGTCTGGCTGGCTTGAAATCGCCAAGCCATCTTGAGCAAGCATCGTGATCAATGCTCGTGCCCTCTCCGTACGAGAAGAGGCCTTGCAGTGTGACAGTAATAGGCTGTTTTTTTTTTACTATATCAATCTGGGCTTTCTTTCAGTCACGTGGTCATATTGGTCACCCATCTACCGACTGCTTGAAGCAAGTTTAGTTGGACTTTGGACCAATTTGTCCAATTTGTTTTATTTTTATGGCAGTATTTGTATGGCATCTAACGAAGAGAGATGAAACTTATTAACATGGAGAATAAAAAAAGGTAAATTAATTGTGTTTGTGGTAACATTACAGTAAAGAGATGATAACATGACAGCGGGTAATATAGTTAAACCTAGGTATTAAGTATTCCAAAAAGTGATTATCAAGTGTTTTTTGTCGCGAAAACTTCGTAAAAATAGAGGATTCAAAACCGGCTGTCAACTCAACGTACCAACGGTGACGGATTTCAAACTTTCATCGATCCCGGGGAGTATTTTGTTTTATTTAAGTGCTTGTATTACAGACCACAGAACATCACAAAGTACTGCTCAGGTCTCTGAGCTACGTCCATCACACACCGGCACGGTTTATGTCTCCTTTTGCTTGACAACTAGTGGAAGCAAAATCGACGACGAAAACATTCGCCCAGACAATAAACACTACATAATTTACTGCACAAAAATAGGCTCATTAAAGCTTATTCATATTCCTATTAACAACCTGCTAAGTGTCATAAAATTGTTATTGTCAATTAAGTTTCTTGTTTTATAATAAAAGCAGTACCTATTCCTTGTAACTTCACTTCTATTTATCATCTCCATCTCATTCCAAATAACTTCAACTAATTTTAAAATCCATTTGTTAACATTTCACTACTTATTTTTAACTTACTTTAGTTTTATTTTTATTTTTCCCTTCTACCTCCTACTAATCTAAATATTGGAACATCTTTTCTCACACTGTTATTTAGCTGCATAACTTCACACATTTCAGGTGACTGACATTTCGAGAAACATGATGACCCGCAGTGCTACAATCAAGGAGATGGAAGCAAAACTGAGAGCTACCTTGACAAAGCTAGAGGTTTCTGAAGCTACATGCAAACAGCTGCTCTGTGAAAGGGAAGACAGTGAGGTGGAAATAAAGCTTATTAATGACAAGAACACTGAGCTTAAGAACCAGCTGTCTGAACTACATGTACGGCATATGGACATACTTGACCAGCATCAACACCTCCGTCAACTAGTGTCAAATTTCCAGGAATGTAGTGACACCTACGAACTGGCTTTGAGACGCATATCTGAACTAGAACAGGAATTAAGCAAGGCCCACAACACAATAACTGCTTTGGAAACTCTCAAAGCCCGTGAAGAGTCTGCGATCACCTGCAGTCTTTATGATGAGTTGGTTGGTAGCGGGTCGGGTCCCATGTGTGTTGAGCCCGTTGTAACAATAGATTTAACTGATGATACTATGATTAAAAATAAATTGCTTACTAGTCACAATAAGTTAAAAAAATATATTAAAATTAATAGATTAATTAGAAAAACGCAAAAATCTTTAAAATGCCAAAAAGTAAACAAATTAAATACAAAACTTAGGCAAAAAACAGTAAATTTAATACAAGAATTAAAAAACTGTAACAGTGAATTAGAATTGTGTAATGCTATGTATGACACAGACACTCGGCACCTTCAGGATGAGTTGTTTGTTAGGGAATACGCTCTAAAGGATATCTTTAGTAAATATGAGGCTTCTCAACAAGACCTGAGTAAGCGCATGCAGGAGGCTAATGAGTTGGCAGACCTGGTCAAGTATAATGCGGAGAGGTATGAGTCTTTGACAAATAACCTCTCTTTTAGCTGTACCTGCTCCCAGGGACCCCAACTTATTACACCCACACCCTCAGTAGCCCAGCCAGTAGGTAGCTGTATTAGTGATGATAGCAATAGTATGAATAATTTGATGAACACTACTTATATTTTTTCTGATAAATTTGGTCAAGGTTTTGGTAGCTTGTTAAATCAGTGTTCGCAACAATATGTAATTAATCATTGTTTACCCGGTGCCAGTATTAGCCAATTAATTAGTAATATCAAATTGACAAAAATAAACCCTAGTTCAACTGTTATATTATTATATGGGGATAGCTTAAATGTAAGAAAAAAGGACATAATTGAATGTGTCCATTTGATGTTGCATCTTAATGAGACTAATAATTGTAAATTTATTTTTTGTGCCTTGCCTTATTCCCATTATTTAACTGATGAGCAAAATAAGCATATTTATAATTTAAATATGTTCATTTATAATAGGACTTGTCGTCACAGTGATGCTATTTTATATTTTGATTGTAATCAATTCATTACTGATTACAAACTGACAAATTATACTATGTATTTGCCACCTAGTTGTAGGAGACAAATTGCTAATCTTTTAGCATACAATATACAGAGTGACACTGGTACTTGTAGTGTACCATCGATTACTGTTAGTACTGATACTAATACTACTTTTGATACGCCTTGTAGTTTAAACTATTAGGTGCGACAACGGATCAGCCACATATGTTGAATGTTGTACATCAAAATATGCAGGGTCTGTCCGGCAAAGAGCTAGAATTAAGTTTATTTATGGAAAACTATGATGTTCAGGTGTTATGTTTGACTGAACACTGGTTGAAGGAACATGAAGTAGTGTTTATAAATGATGAAAACTTTACCGTACAGAGTGCATTTGTGAGAAAAAGTGCTATTCGCGGTGGCTCTTTAGTTCTTGTTTCAAACAAGTTGAAATGTAAACAACGTTTAGATTTAGTTAATCTTTCAATCGAGTGCACTATAGAGTTGTCTTGTGTTGAACTTGAGCGATATGTTATAATTTGCGTTTATCGACCCCCCTCTGGGGATTTTATTAGTTTCGAATCGGTAATGGAAGATACTCTCAATAGGTTAAAATCAAATAACAAAAGTATTATTTTATGTGGAGATTTCAATATTAATAATTTAGATGTTACTCCATTAAGTATTAGACTTCTCAATCTTTTGAGGTCTTATAATTTAATTAACTTGTTTTTTGAACCTACTAGGATCACAGCTTCTTCGTCAACTTGTCTTGATAATATATTTAGTGATTGTGATGCCAAAAATAAATTAGTGTTAACTGACTTAACGTCCGACCACTGTGGTTTATTAGCTTGCTTCCCCATGCCATTACATAAAAAGCCACATAAACTTGAATGCAGGCCTTATACAGCTAGTCGTTGCAAAATGTTTAAAAATAATATAGCTCATAGAATTACACCAGTGATAGTAGAATACGAGAATCCTAATGAAATTTATGGTGCCCTTTTTGATGTAGTGCAAAAAGAGTACCAATCCACTTTCAAGACCAAAACTATTAACATTAATGGATCCTCTGTTGGCTTTAACCAATGGGCTACTCCCGGTATTTATAAAAGTAGAGCGAGACTATACGAGTTATATGGTTTGAAAAAATACAGGTTTGATACTCCCTTCCTAGAGTATGTCAAAACTTATTCAAAATTATTCAAAAAGATTAGTGCTTTTGCTAAATCAAAATTTTTAGGCGATACAATAAAAAAATCTACTAATAAAGTAAAAACCACTTGGAAAATTATTAATAATGAAACGGGAAAATCGGTTAAACAAGAAAAACTACTTGAGATTATGGTCGACAACAAATTAGTTAATAAAGCAGCTGACGTAGCTGAGGCATTTAATGAGTTTTTTGCCAACATACCGATAACTACGACTCGCTCCTTAAATTCGTCCTCGTCTAAAGCTGAAAACCTTTTGCACAGTAGTGTACCTAAATGTAGTCCCTTATTTAGTTTCGAACATGTAACCCCGCGTGATGTAGTTAATGTTTTTAATACACTTAAGTCTAAAAACACCGGTGATTATTGGGGCATCTCCACTAAACTTGTAATATAATAGACATCGTAGCCCCCTATCTAGCTGTTACTTTTAATAAATGTGTTGATTTAGGAACTTTTCCTGACCTCATGAAGAGTAGTAAAGTCATACCATTATTTAAATCAGGTAATAAGAATGACGTTGGCAATTTCAGGCCTATTTCTATCTTACCTGCATTCAGCAAAATATTTGAAAAGTTAATACTCAAGCAGCTGCTAAGACATTTTAATTTAAATAGCCTCCTCCATAATGAGCAATATGGCTTTACAAAAGGTCGTTCAACTACAGATGCGGGTGTTGCTCTGTTGAGACACATATTTGACGCATGGGAGAAATCACAGAATGCTATTGGAGTTTTCTGTGATCTCTCCAAAGCCTTTGATTGCGTGCACCATGACACGCTTTTGCGTAAATTACGTCATTACGGTGTCCAAAACGAAGCTCTCAACGTAATTATTTCGTATTTACATAATAGGGTCCAATGTGTAGATGTTAATGGTGTGAAGTCATCCGGGCTACCAGTTCAGTTAGGTGTTCCGCAAGGCTCAATACTGGGTCCATTCTTGTTCTTAGTTTACATTAATGATTTACCATTCCATTTGACGGGCATCTGTGATGTTGTACTGTTTGCAGATGATACCTCTCTTATTTTTAAAGTAGACAGGAATAGACAAGATTTTGACGACGTAAACAGTGCACTCTCAATAGTTACAGATTGGTTTACGTCAAATAACTTAGTTCTCAATGCCAAGAAAACCAAATGTGTAAAGTTCGCCTTACCGAATGTTAGAAACCTAGGACCCAACATCGTCTTAGATAAAGAGGTGCTTGAAACTGTAGGCTCGGCAATTTTTCTAGGACTAACAGTAGATGCCAAACTTCAGTGGGGACCTCATATATCAAGTCTAGCAGGAAGGCTCAGTTCGGCTGCCTACGCCGTCAGGAAAGTAAGACAATACACTGACGTTGATACAGCTCGTTTAGTCTATTTTAGTTATTTTCACAGCGTTATGTCCTACGGTATTCTGCTGTGGGGCAAAGCCGCTGATATACAAAATATATTTGTCCTTCAAAAGCGAGCTGTTCGAGCAATTTACCAGCTAGGTGCCAGAGTTTCTCTAAGAGATTTCTTTAAAGATATTGGTATTCTCACGGTTGCATCACAATTATTCATCCTTGCCAACATTTTATATATTAGGCAAAATTTACACTTGTACACTAAAAATAGTGATATTCACAGTGTTAACACTAGAAATAAGGACAAACTACGTGCCCCCTTTCACCGGCTTCATAAGGTTCATAACTCATTTGTTGGGCTTGGTATAACCTTTTATAACAAGATACCCTCTTCTTTTCTAGACTTGCCTTTTAATGCGTTTAAAGCTCAACTAAAATCCAACCTTTGTTCAAAGGCATACTATTCCATCAACGACTACTTAGACGATAAGAATAGTTGGTCACCCTAGTTTAACGCAAGTCAATGTTTATGTTCCTTCTCCAGAATTAGCTTACTGCCAGGTCTTAGAACCCAGCAATGCATAAATGTGTAAGCTGTCACGCCCTTTATGCCTGGAGGCTTTTATTTGGGTAGTAAGTTTTTTTTTATTTACATTTTAATTAATTATTTTTTAGCTTGAGTACGTATAGTTTTTATTATATTTGTTGGTATATTGGCGTGGCTAGCTGACATATTATGGCAAATAATTAAATTTTATGTCCTGGTTTTGTAATGTTAATTACCGAACATAAGTACCTAGTATTGTATACATTCGTATTTTTTTAAATTGAACAGACAGCTGTGCTGCTGGGGAGTTTGTTGCGCCACTTCTTCTTCCCAGCGATAGCACTAGGAAGTGGTGAAGGGCGGGCGTTTTTGGGGGACTGTCTTTTGTAATTTTGACGTTCAAAAAGTGCTGATTCTCAGCCTAATTTGAATAAATGACTTTTGATTTTGATTTTGATAGGAAATAATGGAAGAGGGAAACAGTAAGATGGAGACAAGGAGAGGAAGAAGAAAAAACAAAAAATTGTTGTATAATATTTATATTCCCAAATAAATAAAAACGTAAATGTGCATTATTTGTAATGTATATTACACTTTCTTGGAAAATAATTGACCTGGATACACATAATATTGCCTTGTTTTGCCATACCATTAATTTTGAACAAGTAGTGGCCATAGAAGAAAGAATCTCCAAAGAATCAATATACAATCTCAGTGTAGTTAGTTTTGTAGTTCTTTGTAGTCACCCTGCAAATAATATCAGTTATTAATTCCATCATTATGTGTTTCCAGAGAAAAGCGACTAGAAAAGTATGACTTTCCCTTCTAATAGTACGTTTGACTCTGTTCATCTTCCTATAGAGGATATTTAGGTCACAACGCTGCTAAAAGCAAGTTAACATTCTAAGGGCTAGGTTCACGAATTAAATTTAGTAGAACGTCTTAACCACGTAAAAGAGCTGTCAGTGTCATCATTTTTTTTTTTGGCTTCGCATGGTTTGTGCATTTTGCCAATGTTACGTCTAGTTTAGGTTATTTTAAAGTTTGTCTCAAAAAGGACACGTCTGCAAAGTAAGAAGGTTCCCGCGCTTTTCTTCTGAGTTCACTTGTCATCATTGTTATGAAATATTGACACTGACAGCACTGTTTGCTGGATTTAGGCCACCTTCAAGCATGGACACAACACTTTTCCGGCCCCATCGGCCCTTCGTTCGGCGAGCAATATGGGACAGGACACATTACTCGCTGAACGAAGGGCCAACTGCCACTTTTATTATAATGGCATCCAGTAACTGTCCCATTGCAGGACATAGACCTCTCATCGTAGAACAGAAACAAGAATTTTATTTACTCTGGAGAGCAAGCTTGGTAAAGCTTGCTCTCCAGAGTAAATAAAATTCTTGGTGCTAAGTAAACGAGTACTAAACCTCCGGACCAATGTAGGTAATAAAATCTTGTATTCTAAACATGCATACAAACCGGAGGAATTACACAGTCGTGCATATTACGAAAACATTGTTGCAGCATCCCAGCGATCACAAATGCAGACATGGCTTGTTCAGTTTGTAATTCCACAGTATATTCTTTTGATCTCCTTTTACATTCTACACGGTGACTTTGAACTGTGGACGATAAAATTCTTAAATAGATAATATTTTACCTGCCATACTTCTACTTTGTTTACCATTTTATAATACTTTTACTTTGTTTACCATCTTATAATACTTTTACTCTATTTACCATTTTATAATACTTTTAGTTTTTTTTACCATTTCACTTGTGTTATTATTTAAGTAAGGTGATTTAATGATTATTGTTGAGTACTTTATTATTTTCTTATCTAATCGTAAGCTGAAACCTTGTAAGTAACAACAGCTCCGTATTGGTCTATATTGATGTGGATGATAGCGCTGAAACGTGGACACTGACGGTCGGGCTGGTCCACGAATTCAAGAGCTGTGCTTGGAGTCTCTTTGAGTTATGCTTGGAGTGTCTTTGCAGGACAAAATCAGGAATGAAATTATCCGGAGTTACCGATAGAGCTTGCAGAGTAAGCAAACTGAAGTGGCAGTGGGCTGGCCATGTTTGTCCAAGGACCGATGGCTGGTGGAGCAGACGAGTCTGGAGTGGAGACCGCGTATCGGCAAGCGTAGTGTGGGACGGACGACTTAAAGGTGGCTGGCACGGACTGGATGCGGATGGCGGAGGACCGGGTGTTGTGGCGCAGCCTGGGAGAGGCCTATTGTCCAACAGTGGACTGCAATAGGCTGAGTCGATTGATTGATGATGATATAATTTTTTTTTTATGTTCCAACCAGAAATATTAGCAGTTTGTTTAAGAAATGTTTTCCTTAAGTAGGAAACAGCTTTTAATAGTTTAGTTGGGTAACAAATACAAAAATAGCTGTAATCTGTTTTAAAATACCTGAGTTTTTCATATTCAGATTCGGTGTTGAACAAACATCATCTCAAACAAATTATGATAAGGGCATTCAATTTTCAGATCTAGATTAAATTATTTTTTAGTTGAGTTAGGATATAATTTTGTTATTTTTATTTAATGAATAAGTAAGTAAGTTGTTATTAACGTACATATTATTTTATTTCTCAATAAATAATAATTCAATATAATAACTTTTTTTTTCTTCAATATAATATTTTTTTTACTGAAGTCGTAATTGAAGTCCTGTTGGTTTACAAGAATTATACCTACTTAAAATGTATGATTTTGTATTAACATTATACACTGTCGGGTCAAATTGTTGAAGGTGAACCCAAACTAGCTTCCGACACAATGTCATGTGCCTGGCGTGGTGTCGGAAGTGGCGTGGTGTTTTTTTTTAAAAGTTCATCAACAAGAAAACAAACTACAGTTTTTTTTGCAATCAACGTGAACTTAACATGATATTCTCCATAAAAAAACAATTTTCCACGAAAAAGGTAAACTGCTTCTGAAAAATTTAAGTCGTATCTTATGGTACCCTGAAACCAAAAGTAATTAAATTAATATAACTTTTCGAAGGGGTAAGTCTAGGTTTATATTATACCCACATTTCACCAGTTATGTTTAAGTCCCACCCATGTAAAGGGAGACAAGCCCTTTTCTTCGATTCTTATTTTTAAGGAATGTAAATGGTAAACCTCAGTAACACTTTTAACCCAGTCTCACATTCAATAGAAGCACTAGGCCAGAATTTTAAGTGGCAGTTGTGAAACCGATGGTCAAAAAAAAAACTCTCTCTCTTCTCGGAAAAAATAAACAAATTTTCGTTGAATTCTGATTTCCGAATTGTAGAAAGAATACAAGCGTGATGAAGGAATCCCATTTCCGCAACTTTTTTGTGCAGCTATCTTTCACGTAAGTGGATTCGCGCAAGTGTCTTTTACGCAAGTGTCTTTCGCGAATATGTCCATTCGTTCAAGTGTCCTTTCACGTAAATGTCTTTTAGCACAAGTGTCTTTCGCAGATATGTATTTCGAGCAAGTGTTTTGCTACCGACCTCCACGTGGCACGCACGGCTTTAGTGAGCGTGACGTTGACAGCTAGTTGCCTTGTATGCATTTTATTCACACGCCTTAGTGAGCGTGACGTTGACAGATGCCTTGTATGCATTTTATTCACACACCAGTGCTGTACTTATATTTGCTAAATAGTTTCCTGATTCTGAACAGCGCCAACATATTTGTAACCGACGACGTATGGGCCCTGGAACAAAAACAAATTCCTATTAAACATCATGTTCCATTCAAGGCTAGACAAGATTTGCCGATGATATTATTATGACTGGAAGCCGACCCCAACATAGTTGGGGTCGGCTTCCAAAAGGCGGCAAAAGGCTAGTCTGATCGATTGGTTATGATGAAGGCCAATTCCCATACTTAAAAATGTTTAAAATCTAGTCGCAATCATATCTCAAGGAAAATAACTCTCAAAAACTGGTAAAAAACTGGTAAGGAAATTACAGGTATTTTTGGCAAATTGATACTGAGCTCAGACTGAATGTTCTTAAAATGACGAGAATTACCCCTCTAATAGATTACTGTTAGATGATCCTTACGATTTATTGTCCGATGAAACCTCAAGAGAACTGATGCTGGAGAAATCAGACAGCCACTACTACCTTACAAAGGCAGAGAGGGCAGCCGGGCTGTGGATGATGACGATGATAAACTTCAGTATCTAGTAAATCAAAGTTTATTCTCGAGTCAAAACTGCTTTGTCTAAGCCTTACTCCAGTGACGTCATACAATTAGAATGCGATCGAAATCAATATGCTACTGACTGCAGCCTCCTGTACGCAGTTGAGACGTACTGGTCGCGTTCTGATCATTGGTGAAATTCACCGTCTTGAGACTACGTTTAGCTGAACTTAATTCTGAATGAGGATATAATCCAATAAAATGACTATCACAATTTTTTTTCATGATAGTTTTTTTTACCCCATCAGAAAGTTGAAAGAAAATAAATAAAACACCCTCTATCATACTTACGTAAGTTTCAGAAATTGTTTGTCCATCCAATTCAAAATAAACATTACGGTAGCATTTGCTGCGGAGTGTAATACAAAAATAATGAACACAATCGACTCAAATATTACCTAAAAGAACAAATATTTTAATAAGAACTAATAAAGGTCTATCCACACATATCAATGTCGCCCTGGCGGCCTTAAAAGGCCACTTTAAGCTATACCTCTAAAAGTTATTCATTTCCTGTATTCCCAGCAGATCATTAGCAATTCCTCTAATTTTCGTTAAATGGTTACACATGATAGTTTAATCACCTACAGTTCATTTCATATCAATCATATTTGGTGTAAAAATTGGTAGACCATTTTACGAATTTCCATACAAAACTGGTAAACAGGTTAATTGCGTGGTATGAATTGCACACAGATCACTGTTTCTGATGAAAACTTATGTTATTGTATTATCTAATGGATCTACTAGGCAAATGGTTACATGTATTATTGGTAATAAAATCTGCGAGAACGTTTGGAGACACTTGCGCGAATCCACTTGCGCGAAAGCATAGTTGGGCATAAAGATGCGAAAATGAGATTCGTTCATAAAATCACGCTTGTTTTTTTCTTTCTTTCAAGGAGTTCCACTGGGGTGGATACTATGAAGAGAACACCTTTTGTGAACACCGTACTGTTCAAGTTACAGACGGACAGTAATAATGGTCCAATAATTACTGTCGTAGTTTTTTAGATTTATACATGGGTGTCATTTTTGTGGTTTTCGAGGTCGCTCACAAAGAATAATGAACTATTTACTTCCAGTCTGTCTATGAAATGAACATAATTGGCGAATTGTGGGTGTACTATTCACAGTACACATCCCTGCCCAACTCTTTGAAAGAATACAGGTACGATGTTATGAAGAAATTTCATTTTCGCCACTTTTTACGAAAATGTTGTTTCACGGAAGTGGTATTTCGCAGAAGTGACTTCGCGCATGTGTCTTTCGCTCAAATATCTATTCGCGCTGAAGTCCATTCGGGAAAATATCTTTCGCGCAAGTGTCCTGCTACCATTAAGACTTACATTGCAATTTCTGAAGAACTGGAAATAGAAAAAAAGATTATGAAAATGTTATTCGTAATTTTCTATTCCTCATTGAAACAACGAAGTTAGCTTGCATGAATTTTATACTGATAAATATTGAACAAATACGTTTTACCGAAGTCGCATGTCAGTCTATAGTAATATGTTAATTCGGTGATACCAATATATAATTTCCGGTTTATTAACTGTCTGGCCAAAATTTTGGAAGCTAAAACACGTCAGGCACATTTGCCTGATGTGGTAGCTAACCGTTTTTTATTAATAAGTTCATCAGCTATAACACAAAGTATGTTTTGTTTTCTTGTTGAAACCAGCGTGAACTTAGCGAGATATTCTCCGTAGAAAAACGAAGTTCCAAAAAACTGGTAAACTGCGTCTGTAAAATTTAAGGTGAAGCTGTGGGCACCCTGAAACCAAAAATAATTAAGGTAATATGGCATCACGACTCTATTCCCTGAAGGGTTATCCCTTCAGGGAATAGAGTCCAGGTCCAGGTCCAGGTTCAGGGAACGAAATGTGAGAGTACTATCACCTTAGCTTATGCTAAGGTGATAGTACTCTCACATTTCGTCAGTTATATTATATAAGGGACTTATATAATATAACTGACAAAATGTGAGAGATCTGCAGTAAAAGCTAGCAAACTTAGTCACGGTAGTAGGGACATCGACACAACCTGTTACCATGGATTCAGTACATGGTTCTGAACTCCACTGCGTTGAAATTAAAAAAATAAACTTGCTGTTCTCTAAGTACATTTTGACTGCGAAGGTTTTGCACTTTTGCATGAAGCAGTCTTTTTTTTTAATAATCCGTACAATAATTTACTGACGACTCATGGTTACAATTTGCGCGTCGATGTCTCTGCTACGCTGTTTATTACCGATCCTTATTTTTAAGGGTAATTAATATAACACTTTTCCCAACCAGAAGATTGAACTCAAAATCTCACGTTCGATAGAAACACATGTAACCACGAGAAAAAAATCTAAATTGACAGTTGATAAGTTAGATGCAAACAAGACCCCAAAAAGATTATACCTGCAGATTATAGTGCAGAATCCGTAGCCTATTATTTACTTCCTAAAATAATTGTAAATTCAAAGAGATAACAAACACCATTACTCAAGATATTTACCTTTTTCAGGACACACGTTTTAATATTTAAATGTGGTTTGAGTATCCCTGAAAACAGGCGATTTAAACACGGTTTTTCTATCGTGAAGTCCCATAACAGATTTTTATGATCGTTCTTCATAGTATAAATGACGACTTTCATCTGTAATCAAAAGGTTATGTTATGTATGTATATTTTAGTCATTATTATATCGCCTTTCATTAAACTCAACACACTTTACTCTTTCCATTGTCAATACACCCATACGAGTGTATAATAAATCTGAAAGTACTCTCGTTTTCTGTTACCTTTTCCGCCTTAACGGCTGAACCACTTTCGATTTTGGCACTCAGGTACCTAAGATCATGACCTGGATACGATACTTTTAATCCCGGTAGTACGACCCCGTGGAATAGTTTCCGACCTCCACGCGGGTGAAGCCGTAGGCTAAATCTAATAGTAATATAAAATAATAATAAAGCAAAAATAAATTTTACAAACTTCAGTAATTCGGATGGGTTGAGGGAGCGTGACGTTTACAGTTCCCATATATGTATTTTGGTCACATACCAGTGCCATAGTTATGTTTGCTAAATGGTTTTCTGAGTGTAAACATGCGCCAAAGTATCTAAAGTCGACGACGTATGGGCCCTGGAAAAAAGAAATCATATCCATCATAGCCATAATGGACTTATTGTAATCGGGGGCCTTGTGACTAAGTTATAACAGCCGCACGACGACGGTTCAATTTCGTTCAGTTTTCAGAAAGAGCGCAAAGTGCGCCTTAACAAGTTTTCATTTGAAAAACCAGAAATTGGTTCCGATGGAGAAATATTCCCGGCCAGGCTTGGCAGGCAAGGACCACGCTCGGCTGTAAGGCCACAGATGACAATGATTACTGTCTGATGAAACCTGAACGAAACTAATGCAGGAGCGTCCGGACATGGTACTAGCATAAAAAGGCCTATCTATGAGTGAAGCTGGGCTGTGGATGATGATGATGATAATGATGGTAGTGAGAAACTTTAGTAATAAATTCTCGAGTCAAAATTGTTTTCTTGGAACCTGTAACGTCAAACAGTTAGGCGGTCTAAATCAGAATTCCAAACATGACACTTACTGCTCTTGAACGCAGCTTAGGTGCACTGATCGCGTTCAGTTCACTGGTCAAATTCGCCCTATCTTGGTACCTATGTTTAACTGAACTTATTCTAACTGACCTATAATCGTGACTATTAGAATAAATTTTTGTTTTTACGGTAGTCCAGTTCAAACATTAGAAAGTTGTGAGAATTTTAATAAAACACTCTTTCATACTCACGTAAGTATCTGAAGTTTTTGGTCCCGCCATTAAAAACTGTATTGAATCCACATATTTTGATAATGTCATCAATATAAAGAAATTCAAAATTAACATCACGGTACCGTTTGCTGTGAAGCATAATACGAAAATAATGAACACAGCAGTTACAAATGTTACATGAACTGAAATTGAAAATAAATATGAATTTAATGAAGATACTGAATTGACTATTAATGATGACAATTTAGTCGGTGGTGTGTGATTACTTAATTACGGTGGTGGTGAGTATTCTAATGGGTTTTTGATGAAAACCTATAGTTTTGTATTATCTCCTACAAATTCAGAACCTAAATTACGCGAACTTGAACAAGGCAAGCATCGAAATTAGTCTTCGAATAAACATGCCAAAAGACCAAAGTCATGACCAATAGCGTCAAACTAAAATAGTATGCGGAGGATGTTGAGATTGAATATGTGCGAAAATACATCTAGCCCGATCAAGTAGGAGACTATTTTACCGAGGTAGATATCCATGTTCCAGGTGGATCTTTCTGGCGAGACAAGAAAAAAGGTTGCTCGACGCACCGCTCATGAAAGGCGAACTTCCAATTTGTCATAAATGCAAATTGATGGGCATGTGCATTCTCCCTATCCTTACATACGGCGCTGAAATCTGGTCTTTGACAGTTTGGGAGAGGAACTAGACTATAGAAACGCAGTACGATCCAAAAATTAATTTTGTAACTACAAACATTGAGATATTATTGAATCAGTACGAGTACAATCTCCAGATATTTATACACACACTACAAATTCAGAACTACTGAATAACAGGCTGGTTTTTTAGTGTACTATATCAATGTGGACTTTCTTTCAGTCACTTGGTCATATTGGTCACCTATCAACCGACTGCTTGAAGCAAGTTTAGTTGACTTCGGACCAATTTATCTAATTCGTTTTATTTTATGGCAGTATTTGTATGGCATCTAATGAAGAGGGATGAAACTTATTAATGAGACTAAAAGAAGGTAAAATAATTGTGTGAGTGGTAGCATTACAGTAAGGAGAGTAACTGATAACTTGACAGTGGATAGGGAATAATGGAAAAGGAAAACAGTAAGATGGAGACAAGGAGAGGAAGAAGAAAAAACAAAAAAATGTTGTATTGTAATTATATTCCCAAGTAAATAAAAACGTAAACGTGCATTATTTGTAATGTATATTACAATTTCTTAGAAAATAAAGTATTGACCTGGATACACATAATATTACCTTGTTTTGCCATACCATTCATTTTGAACAAATAGCTGCCATAGAAGAAAGAATCTCCAAAGAATCGATATGCAATCTCAGTGTAGTTAGTTTTGTAGTAGTAGTCACCCTGCAGAGAATATCAGTTATTAATTCCAACATTATGTGTTTCCAGAGGCAAGCGTCTGGAAAAATATGACTTTCTCTTTTAACAGTAGGTACGTTTGACAATTGTTCATCTTACTTAGGTCACAACGCTGCTAAAAGCAAGTTAACATTCTAAGGGCTCTGTTTACCAATGAATTTGAATAGAACGTCTAAACCACGTAAAAGAGCAGGCTGTCAGTGTCATCATTGTTTTTTCTTTTGGCTTCACTAGGTTTGTGCATTTTGCCAATGTCACATCTAGTTTAGGTTATTTTAATTTTTATCTCAAAAAGGACATGTCTTCAAAGTTAGAAGGTTCCCGCGCTTTTTTCTGCGTTCTATCGTCATCATTGTTATGGAATATTGACACTGACAGCTCTTGAACGCAGTTTATCACTAATCAATGTCATTTGCCGAAAGGTGGCAGATTGCTGGATTTAAGCCACCTTCAAGCATTGACACAACGCCCCTTACGAATTCAGCCCTTTTCGGCCTCATGAAGGGCCAACTGCCACTTTTATAATAATGTCATCCAGTAATAAAATTGTCCCATTGCAGGACAAAGACCTCTCATCGTAGAACTGAAACGTACTGAGCTTGCTCTCCCGTGTGAATAAAATTCTTGGTGCTTGGAAAACGAGTACGAAAGCACCGGACCAATGCAATGTAGGTAATAAAATCTTGTATTCAAAATATGCATACAAACCGGAGGAACTACACAATTGTGCATATTACGATAATATTGCTGCAGTATCCCAGCGAGCACAAAATGCTGACATGGCTTGTTCATTTTGTAATTCCACAGTATATTCTTTTGATCTCCTTTTACATTCCACACGGTGACTTTGAACTGTGGACGACAAAATTCTTAAATAGACAATATTTTACATGCCACAGATAAGAAAATAATAAAGTACTCAACAATAATCATTAAATCACCTTACTTAAATAATAACACAAGTAAAATGGTAAAGAAAAGTAAAAGTATTATAGAATGGTAAATAGAGTAAAAGTATTATAAAATGGTAAGCAAAGTAGAGGACTTTGCTTACCATTTTATAATACTTTTACTTTGTGTACCATTTTAGAATTACTTTACTTTTTTATAATTTTATAATTCTTTTACTTTTGTTTACCATTTTATAATACTACTTTGTTTACCATTTTACAACTACTTTACTTTGTTTACCATTTTATAATATTTTTACTTTTGTTTACTATTTGAGTTTACTTGACTGTTATTATTTAAGTAAGGTGATTTTATGATTATTGGTGAGTACTTTATTATTTTCTTATCTAATCTTATGCTCGGGAATTTTTCGCAACCGAACAGCTCAGCTGCGTGCATTTTCTTAAATGCATGTATTGCAGTACCCGTTAGGATACGCGGCGACATTATCAAGCTATAGATTTCCAGTTTTAGCTGACCTCGCATTGTATAGGTTTTTCATACAATGAGAAGTCAGCTTTTACTGGAAATGTGTAGCTTGATATCTCGTCGTGCGTACGTGTTCGACTACCAATCGCGTAACTTGAACCAGACCGAATCAAATCTCTATCTATGTTTGGGTCGGCTTCCAGTCTAATTGGATACTGCTTAATACCCGTGTTTAACATGGCTTATCTAACGTCCACAATCCAGTTACTGGGTAACACGCAGGGTCGCCAGCTCGTCCTTTTGCTTAAAGTTAAGTTGGTACCTAGAAAAGGACATTGTATATCAATTTCTGCAAATATAAAATAAAATATTCCCCTCACCTCTTCTATTTTAGCAGGTATAATAAATGAAACATTGTAAGTAACAACAGCTCCATATTGGTCAGTATTGAGTGTGGATGATGATATCGTTACATTTTTTGAGCGTGGACCTGAACATTGTTTGTAGTTGTAAAATTTGCTGTTGTAGGGACCCTGGATAAAAAATTATAAAATTAATTCGTTAAACGATTTTGTGGTCATGGGGATAAATGGAAAGTATGAAGTTAAAGACTGAAGAAGATGAACAAGGAGATAATTTAGGTTGAAATTCAACAAAGAAAACACATTCACAAAATAACGTACGTACGGAACTAAACAGGTTGATATAATATATGTGAGTGAAGGGGTTAGAACCTCTATAAGAAATTGATTGAAATAGCTGCTTACACTAAGCTCAGCTCATAAACTGAAGAAGTAAGATGAATCAAACTTGAAATACACCAAAGTTTTTCATTAATCACAGTTCAACACACACACACACACACATGTATGTCACAACGTTTTATTTGATTTATTATCACATTTATTTAATTTTCTTAATTTATTATAACGGACACACAATTCCCTATGTATTTGTTACTTCTAGCGTATGGCACTCGTGTGTTGCAGCTGAAAATCAGCATCAGATGGTAGTAGGTACATCTTATGTTGTCATCTGACATTATGCTAAGCTTTTGGTATTGGCATTATAATCTTTGTTTTCTATAGTTTTAAGATTTTTTCTGTAATGCCAATAAATACATTTTTCTTTCTTTATTTTTAATAAATAATTAAAAACAAAAGAAAATTTTCCTAGTAATGTCTAGATTACTCACATAGTTGTTTGCATTTTTTGTCATTGTAATCTCCATAGAAGTAGCACGCGATATAAAAATTAAAATCAGAATTCTCAAAACCAACATAATACACCGGCTTATGCGATACATGGTGTGTTAAATATGAATTTAATATTACCATAATTTGTAACTTAATGTTTTTATAATGGATCTCTCATGTAATGGTTATTTAATATAAATTTTTGATGCGTCCGCAATCACCGGTTCAATTTACTTACTCGCCTGCGAATTTACATGAATTACTTATATACAGGTAAATTTAACTTTACCGGAGATGAGTTCTTTTAATGATTATTTTTAATATGGAGAATAGATGGATGAATGTTAAACTTATGCTTGATACGCATAGTAAAATGAGTAGATGTAACTGGTGTCAATGTTATGTATGTAGATGATTTTTGAAAATTATTAATAAACTTCTTACTTTAACTTTTAACAGTTTAATGTTTTAAAAAGTTTTTTGGTTACATCGAAAAGTTTGTTTAGGTATTAGGTACCCAATAGAATAGCAATGAAGGCCATTCCATTTGAGAGTTTAGAAAAAAGCTATAGAGGTATGAGGAACAGGGTGTAAAGTTCACTCAACCTCCATAGAAAAGGGAGGATCCTCCGACCAGACGGGTATTGTGCCTGGCGGGCAATTGCCCCACGATTAATGTTGGGACATTGTATCTATTCTAAGTGCGCGATAAACTCTGCTTGCGGGATGTAGGATTTGCGTGACGTCAGTATGACGCGTTGTTCACATGTGGAGTTATAGATACCGCTACTAAGTCATATTTAGTGACTAATTATTGACTGCAGACTGGGAACATTAACAGAACACATAAAAATTGGGTTTTCTTGAATCCTAGGCTTTACGGGGCGCGTCCTGGAAGGAATTTATGTCAAATTACAAGTCACCTTGTCTATCCCATGACACTCGGCAATACTGTAACTTCCCATTAGTGAAAGAATTTTCGAAATTAGATCAGCAGTTCCGAAGACTACCTCTAGCATACAAACTTACAAATAGCTCTTTATAGTATTATTAGTATTGGTATTGATTGTAAACAATATCTAGACCATCATAGATTTTATGCATCTATATTTAAATTACGAGTACATACAGCCGTGGTCGCTCATAGCTATATGTACCTGATAACTATTTGATGGACATCGAATAACATGAATAATAATTATTCAAAATGGAAGAATCTACATGACGTAGGTGTATAGATTCTATATATCGTCGCTCTAGATGTGACATCTCGTAAATACGAATCTATCAATTTTCCAGGAGAGACAAAAAACTGTTTTGATAATTATGTATATTGCATGCTTTTGGTTATTTTATTGAATATTAAATAAAATAGCGTATGTTTTCTTGTATTTAAATAAAAAATCACCTTGGCATGCTTGGTGTCTATTAAACTTACAAAGTCCCACCTTACAAAGTGCTTCAGTTTTGTTACGAGATGTGACTAAAAGTCACTTTTTAAGTGAAGTAAACCTCCTGTACATACAAGGTATCACCAGAAACATGGCAAATTGCGTGATGGACAATTTCGCATCAAAATGTAAAATTTACCAATAATTGCAGTTACGGGGTATCACATCTAGAGCGACGATATACCATCTTTTAAAGATGGAAAAACTGTTTTTACAGGATGGACCAAAAATTATTACACGTTTCTAGTCATAGCTGTCTTGCCCTTTTATGTGGTCAGCGTAGTACTCGTATATTTACTTCTTCCGTGCTCCTCTATTAGTCGCTGTCTCAGTAGTCACCCCCTTTCTACCGAATCTTGCATATAGTTCATCCTTCATTTCTTTGGTCTTTCCCTACTCTTATAGTCATACTCAAAACTTTCGTCGCGACTTTTTCCTTATTCCTTCGCATTACAACCACTCCAACCGTACCATGACAACCGCTTGCCACAGAGACTTTTCAGTCATCGGTGCTACTTCAGTCTTCCTCTTATGTAATCACTAGCGAATAGCCCACGGTTTCTACGACATGACAAAACATGAAGATATCTTTATTATGTACTAGCTGTGCCCCCCGGTTTCACCCGCATTAGTGTTGATCCGTGGGAATATCGGTTAAAAAGTATCCTATGTGTTAATCCTAGTTATGAACTATCTGTGTGTCAAATTTTATCCAAATCCTTTCAGTAGTAGCGTGAAAGAGTAACAAACATCCATGCATCCATACAAACTTTCGCGTTTATAATATTAGTAGGATTAGCAGCGCTCCGCGGTTTCACCCGCATTTAGTGTCGATCAGTGGGAATGTCGGATAAAAAGTATCCTATGTGTTATTCTGATGTATTAGCTTTAATACTGTACAGTTTCATCAAAATCAGTTCATTAGTTTTTGCATGAATGAGTAACAAACATCCATCCATCCTCACAAACTTTCGTTTTTCGTTTATAATATTAGTAGGATATGTTAAATATTATGTGTGTGTATTTTACAAATAAACATTCCGGTATATTTTTTCTATAATAATTATGATGTTGAAAACCGCATCAATCTGTTGCGTAGTTTAGAATAGTAATTTGCTCAAATAGACAGACACGAAATTAAAGCGACTCTAATACATTTAATTTACCTTACTCTACTTCGTATATCTTAATCTATCAAAAAACACATTTCTGGTAGTGGATTTAATAAACTCATTCCTTCTCTGAAATACGCCATCATTAGATAATTTGTCTCAGGTTAATTATTATGGCAATTCAACAGCTTAATCTAAACCAGTACTAAATCCTTGCCTAATACAAAATAACAAATGTGTTCATACATTATGACCGGTCATCCATAACTGATTCAGATTAGAACTAATTGCCGGCATGATGTACAACCAACAGATATCAGTGAGCTATCTGTCATTTTAATCAGGACATTTCTAGATCGTAATTGAATAATATCTAAGTGATTGCGTCTTAGTTGCGAGGTGCCTCTTGAACACGGACAACAGGGGAGAAAAATAATTGTATTTTATGTTGCTTTTGCAAAGAAAACCTGTGGGTCTACTCTCTGATTCCGTCAACGAAGATACGAGCCCGACCGAAAGTAGCCGATCGGTCAAAACAAGTGTCAAATTCCCACCAAATGGAAGTAGGATTTATGACTTGTACAGCACATGCTTATCGCATAGAAATAAAGCACGTTTTGCTGGTGTAACTTTTGTTTCATGGCAAATACATATCGGTAGTAGGGACAACTGTCAAATTGTGCTTTCCTTAATTATTAGTTCGGGTCCCGAACTAATAATGTCCCGAAATAATCATATGACCGGGGGTGAGGAAAATTGGTGACTCCTAAGATCACCTGCAATACGATGTTCAAAAAATGCTGAATTGTTGTCTGAGCCTAGGTTTAGTTGTTTAGTTTAGCTTTAATAAATGAATTTTAATTTTAATTAATTTTCAGGTTTACAATAAAATTCAAGCTCGATTTCCAACATCTTTTCGAAGACAAAATAAATCATGCAGCAAATGAGTTTATCACGAATAGATTTTCGGCTTACGTACGCTATTAAATCATGCGTGTCCATAATTACTAATTAATAGCGCCTGTCGGCCATTGGATCATGTTAATGACGTTGTATGGACTTTATTATAATTAGCTTTACAAATTCGTTCCTTTGTTGGGTTGTCAAGGCATCCAACTATGCCCAAATAATAGACATAATAGTCCATACAAATAGTAAAGTCTATACACAACGTAACATAATCAGCCTATAACGTTCCCACTGCTGGGACACAGGCCTCCACTCGGTGAGAGGGAGTGGGCCAATCGGGCCCAATACGGGTTGGTGAATTTTTATTGTATTATATAAAATATATTATACAGCATGTATCAGAAAGGTGTGCTCATATTTAAGAGTGTGTTACAGACCATCAAACTGAACAACTTTCTTCATGAGACCATCATCGTTTTGCGAAAAAATAATCACGATTGGGTTGTAAGTTGGTATTGAGTTTTTTTATATTTAAATATATTTTAAACTAGCTGCGCCCCGCGGTTTTACCCGCATGAGTTTTGATCCCGTGGGAATATCGGGATAAAAAGTATTCTATATGTTAATCCTGGTTATAAACTATATGTGTGCCAAATTTCATCCAAATCCGTTCAGTAGTTTTTGCGTGAAAGAGTAACAAACATCCATCCATCCATACAAACTTTCACGTTTATAATATTAGTAGGATGTTTAATGCTATATACCTAGTACTTTCTTCAAATTCTCTAAAGTTTCCAAATGCCATAGACTTATAGTTAAGTATACCGAAGTAACTCGCGTTCAAAATAGCTAAAAGATGCAATTCTACCCACAATATAAAACCCGGTCTAGAGTTGCATTTGACCTCATTTTGGAAAATCGTTTTCAAGAGGAATATTACTATAGCTTCGAGTATATAGTAGTACAGTCAACAGCAAAAGTAGATGATCAAAATCAGAAATTCAATACTAATTAACGGAGTTCGCGTCAGAACTGTGTGGCGTCGAAGTGATTCAAAAGTATGACACTGAGTCTGACATACTTTTGTATCACTTCGACGCCACACAGTTCTGACGCAAACTCCGTTCATTAGTATTAAATTTCTGATTTTGATCATCTACTTTTGCTGTTGACTGTACCTATTAGTATTATTAGCTACAAATATAATATGGTTTCCATTTTCTTGAGTCATCAACTGCCAGCTGCTGACTACAATCATCATCTGCCTAGCCTTTTTCCAACTATGTTGGGGTCGGCTTCCAGTCTAACCGGATGCAGCTGAATACCATTTTTTTTACATGGAGCGACTGCTTATCTGACCTCCACAATTGAGTTTCTGGATAATAAGATACCCCTTGGTAAGACTGGTTTTCAGACTCTCAGGCTTCCGACGAACTGTAACGACTGTCAAAGATCCAAGAATGACAGCCGGAACCAACAGCCTAACGTCCATTCCGAGACATGGACCCTCCATGTCTCGGTGTGTAAAGATGGTCACCCATCCACGGGAAGTCTCGGTGTCTCTTTTACTTGATAAAAATCTTAAATTAATTTATACATTCTCTGACAGACAACGCACAGTCTAAACCGGGTGCAAGCATGAATGGACAATGCTCATGGATGTACCCCGTACCACGCTGCATCAAAGTCAAACTTTGTTTTTTAAAGACTACTCTTATCATATTAATTCCTATAATTTTTTTTTTTGTGAACAAATCTCTAAAACCCGGGTGGTTTTGGAGATTTTCAAAAAAGTCGAAATAACCTGAAAACTAGGTAGGTACTTTATTTTGTTTGACATGTCATACACGAACGGCCATTATTGCTCTAAAAAAATGATAATCGTTTAAATAAAAATTCTATTCTATTTTATTCTAGTTATTTTTAATTAATGTAGAATCGGCAAAGTATAATTTTTTTACATGTTTTATGAAAGACGTGATTATGACACTTTCAAAATTCAAGGTTATATTAATCTTATCATTTGAAACGGAACGTCATGTAAAGGGAATACAACAAAATCAACACATTTTTACTTTAATTTAAATTCCCTGTTCAAAAATCAAATCCCCGACGCGTAATGTCATAAAAATAATTACTATAATATTTTGATCTTGATGCATGACACTTTTTGGTACGACTTTTGGTCATTGTCTTTTGCACAAGAGTTCCTTTTATAACGAAGATGGTAATTTTTTCAGAATAAGGGACGAAAGTTTTCATTGAACTTCATCGTTTTCGTCGATGGGATCCCATCAAGCACACGGCTTTTCTACTTAGTAGGTACAAGGTTAGAGGTAGTCTTAAATTCATTCATTCATATACTGACAGAAACGCCTAAACTGCTGGATCTAGAAGCATTAAATATATATATATGTACAATAATTAATTTATTTCAGACTAGCTACGCCCCGTGGTTTCACCCGCATAGGTTTCGAACCCGTGGGAATAATAAAAAGTATCCTATGTTATTCCTGATTATAAATCATCTGTGTGCCAAATTTCATCCAAATCCGCTCTGTAGCTTTTGTGTGAAAGAGTAACAAACATACATCCATCTATCCATCCATCCATCTATCCATCCATCCATCCATCTATCCATCCATCCATCCATCTATCCATCCATCCATCCATCCATCTATACATCCATCCATCCATACAAACTTTCACGGTTATAATATTAGTAGGATAACAAAGATCCATTGGGTTTGTAACAATAGTCTTAACCTATGAAAGTACTTAACTTATAACACAGACAATGTACACAGGTGACATGTGACCTCACCAACGGGCTGTCATGTCTCCCGGCTATAGCGCGTCGAATTATAAAATGTTGAACCAGTATTCTTTATGTAGCGAAAATCGAAGTAAATAAGGAAGGATTTTTGAAAATTAATTTCCTTAAGGGCTTAATAAATAGGAGATGAAAGTTTGCATGAAAGTTCGTCTTTTTTGCCGATGAAAAATTCCATCGGGCACACAGCTTCATTTTCATTGCGTTTCATTGCCATGATTTTGTACACAGACTAAGAGAATTTTTTTTTTTAATAATAATAAATTTATTTGTACACATTGAGAAACATACATAAGTACACAGGATTAAAGATATATCTCTCGATCTGTCTCCTATACTAGGCCAAAAGCCTGTGTTTTAGGGAAGTTATATACAAGACATGTCCTAGAACCAAAAAATTCGAAGACATGAGACACCCGTACTGAGCCTGCGTGGTGAATTAAGGCTCACTCCCTCTCACAGAGAGGAGGCCTGTGTCCCAGTAGTGGGAACATTATAGGCTGATTATAATTATGAATATACAAGACCGTTTATTCAGAAGCTCTAAACCTATACAATATACAGTGACCAACTTCTTCAGAACACACCCAATTCGCATAAAAAACACAAGACAAATTGAACGTCACCATTAGAATGTATCGAGTCATTTCGGAAAAGCGACGAATAATTAATTAAAACGTTTAATTAATTACTCGGCTAAAAGCGTTGTTAATAAATGATGAAAGGCCGTGGACTTGCTCGTTGCTGTAGATCCCGTTATCAGTACACGGGCGATTTAAAATTGCAAAATTGTATCTTGTCTCTTCTTAGATAAAATTACTAAAATAATCGATTTTCAAGCGGACTTTACTATGTTTTACAAAAAATGTTATTCTATCGATTAAAACATATATATTGAAGAAAACACTCGATAACTTTAAAGACATGGTAGGTATACATAAAAAAAAGTTAGTCACGTATTGGAATCAGCTACTATATACTGGGATCTTGGAGGTACCCATACAACTTCAAAACAAATTTAAAAAATAGCGTAGAGTCATCTTAATACCTCTCTTCCTTGATTTTGTATATATATATATATATATATATATATATTATAAGTATATATTATAGTAATAGTATGTATGTGTATAATATAACCTATTTATATACATAGTTTTAAGTTTTTTATCATTGTCCCTCTCAACCAAAGCACCTGCCATCTAATCTCTTCACTACCCTTGGTTGACTGGTAGAGAATGCCTAAGGCATTAAGTCCGCCTTTGTACCTTTTTTGTGCGAAAAGTTTAAATAAATAAATACAACTTTTTTTTGCCGCCATTTTGTTTTGGCGACAAAAAATATGACAGTTTTTTCATGAAAATTATTTAGTGTAGATACGGCAAATTGGTATTTGTTGTAAAACTGAACAAAGTGTTTTAATTATTGAAACATTCTTCTCAACCTAATCATGTATTGCGGAAACTCTAAGAAAATTGCGGCCAATTTTTGGCAGAAATCATTTACCTTCGCGGCTAACAATAACTCGTTTAGTGATTAAATTTGAGCAGCATGGCATTGTAACAGATAAAGCAGCAGCTTTCTTACATCAAGTGAATCAGTTGGGCTTAGGAAACAAGAGGTTCCAACAAAACGGGGCCACATGTAATATGGCCACAACGAGACATTGAATAGAACGTTTCTGGGTTGATTAATTTCGAGAAACGGTGACAATTATTGGCCCTCAAGATCCCCGGCTTTAATAGCTCCTGTTTTTTTTTGTGGGGCTATCTAAAGGGAAGTGTCTATACTAACAGGCCAATGAACCTTCAGGAATTAAAACAAAATATAGTGACTGAGATACAGTCATTGAAATAACGCAGGAAATGTGTGAAAATGTCATGAAAAACGCAGTGAAAAGAATTCACATCTGCCATGCTGCTAGAGGTGGACATTTGTCTGAGATTATTTTCCATACTGAAGTGCCGTGCCGTGCGCGCGTATTTAAATAAAAATACTTAATATTTTTTCTATTTCATAGAATAAATTAAAAAAAATAAAGTGACAACTGTTATAAGACATCATCATCATCTGCCTAGCCTTTTCCCAGCCATGTTGGGGTCGGCTTCCAGTCTAACTGGATGCAGCTGAATACCAGTATTTTACATGGAGCGACTGCTTACCTGACCTCCACAACCCAGTTACTGGGTAATACGATACCCCTTGATAAGACTGGCTGTCAGACTTTCGGGCTTCTGACTACCCGTAACGACAACACACAACAAGACACATCCAACTGTTATAAGACTATGTTCTGCTATAAATGCTGTAGGCTGTCACATAACGATGCTTTCTACAGGATTGCAGTCGTGGTCTCTTTGAACCGTTCAGGCTTAGAAATAAGTCAGTCAACTGTATTTGGTGATTTTGTAGGCCAAGTAATTACTCCAAAGTTGCCCGTATGTCTATACCATTTGGCTTTATTTTTGCTCCGTGTTGCACATAAAGTATTTATGTTTAATGTGTAGTGGAGGCATTCTCTTTGTAGTCTTAGTTTTGGATAATAGTGTTAATTAGGTAGACACGGGAACTGGAAGACTGTGGGTGCGTGGGTGTAGTGTGTGTGGGAGGTTCCCGAATGGGTTTACCTCCTCGTCAACGCCTGAATTATTTCGTGAAGGATGTTATTGTATGTAGTTGTAAAAGTAGGTATTGACTATCTCCTGTTTTCTCGAGTGTTAGTAAAAGTTACATTGAGAGTGCAGAGCTCAAGATGGTTGGTTGCTCATGTAATGCTACTAGTCTAGCTCACCGCTACATTTCATGATGAGTTAATATTTTTGTATCCATCATCAATGGCAGAGATCTGATGGCCAATTCCTGTAAATAAAAATCGTTTAAATCTATTCGCAATCTCATCGCAGCGACACTCAAAAACTTTACTTTACGCTTTACTTTTACTTTACGCCGTGTCCTCGTAGAGGCGATCAGCAACGGTGGCGACCTCTCGCGTCCGGCCCTGGTTCAAGCCATGGTCCGGGGCGAGAGGGAGTGGGAGGCAGTCACCTCCTTCTGCGAAGCAGTCATGCTAGCGAAGGAGGTGGCGGGAAGGCTGAGGGAGAACACCTCACGCCTCAGCCGCCGCGGGAGACGCACCGGGCGTCGGGAGCCACGTGACGACTCCCGGCCACCGTAGGCGCGGGCCTGCGGGTGGAGAGTAATAGGTAACTCACCGTCCGATCAGGACCAGGCCCGTGCCGGACGGCGCGTTGTGTTCCACGCGCGCCTCAAAGAGATGTCAGCAGAGGACGGGGCCCGATAGGGCCGAAGCCTGCCAGGGCGGCGGGATCGTCCGAAAGGGTTACCGCTGCCCTGGAACAGAAAGGGCTAAGGAAGGAACACGGGTGGGTTTTAGTCAGTAAGAGTCTGACACTCCCTTCCGCTCCACCCAGAGCGGGAGGGGTCATTTGATGATTTCCCATCAAAAAAAAAAGGCCGTTAACACTGGGCCACCACTTCTCCACGCCCAGTTGCAAATGCATAACTATCTCGTACCGACAAAAATTTAGCTAATTATAATAATTAAGTAAAATAAGTTAGAGGCCAATGTTAATGGGTAATACAGTTAAAAACGTAATAAAGAACTGCTGACGACATTAATTTGCGTAACCCTTCCTTGGCACCCTACTAGTCATTGTATTTTGAAATGTGCCTCGTTTAAACTCTTCAGAATAAAAATCAATGCCAGTAAATTTAACTCCACTGCCTACTTAATCACAGAAAAATACTATTTTGTATGGATTTCTGTATATTCAGTATTCTTTTATATTACCTGCATCTAATGGTATTTTCATCTTCAGATATATGTAAATGGTACACCACAAACTACCTGCAGTATTGTCTCTTCTTTCTCTCTAAATCTATTCCAAGGTTGTCTTTAAAAGATCGCTTTTAGCGATAAGACACCATTGTGTCGCCACTTTTGAAATTTCTACATATAAGTCTGTAATATGTATGTACTTAGTAAAGAGTATTCTTTTCTATTCTCTATATCGTTCCTCGCTATATAATAAACCTACCATTGTACTTCTGCAATATATAATAACTTATTCTATGCTAGTAGACTAGTGATCAAAGCCAGTTAAACAATAGATAAGGCGAGTGAAGTGTCAATCATAATGTGGTTGATTAAGTCTACTAGAGAAAGACCCCTTTAGTTGTAAATTGAACGGTTGATAAAGTCCAGTTATCGTGTTGAATCATAATGACTTGAAGACTTTCAACCCACAGAATTGTTTTAGGTACTTATCAAGTTGTTGTGTCCAGGGGCCTTAAATAAATACGGGCATTATGACAGTCTGTTTAACGAACATTGAATAAAGAAGTATGACGTCATTTTGCAGCCACTGCGCTGTTACGATAGCATCGCTTTATCGAATAGAATTACAATTTAAAACGAAATCTTCGTGTATGGATGTGCATGAATTTATGTGCAAGTTTACCAAAAAAAAATACCATAAAATTTCGTCGAAATATTCAACCTTAAAGATAGTAGGTAAGATGTGGGCAAACCTTGGTAAAGTTGCATATGAGTAACCTGGATATCATGCCGCACCCATGACAGGCTTGTAACGTGATAAACTTGTTCAAAATCTTCATGTAAGTACTGGCGCCACTTACTAACCCCATCTAAAAGCTCCACAGAACAGTAAAGTTATCAGGTGCTTCACAGCGGTGTCTTAATCTTTAACGAGTTTACTTCTGCCCATCTTTGAAACTTTTACGTTCCGATTATTCTTCTAATTATATAGCTAACACTGTTCGGTATTTAATTCTTCCACAATAGTTGGGTTCTATTCAGGAATCCGCTGGATGTGAGAAGCACAGGTGATCAGATATCATACTATCAGAAGCAATGGTTTTAATTTTGACATTTCAACCACATTCATTGCGTTATTTATGTTGTTGAGCATTAACATTTTTCGAACATATGAAGCAACGGATTAGCATATCCTTCAAAATGATCCAGATTCTTTTTTTTTAATATCTTTATTGATTTAATTGGGGTTTTTATCCCAATGGATACGCCAACCCCATCATGCCTTATACAGACTTACAGACTACTACGAAACAATGCTTCAAACTAAAATTAAACGGAGAATCTTAATCAATATGGTACACCAACTCGCTAAATCTTTTCGCCACATCTGACTTGGGTTGTGCTAAAATTGATTGAATTAAATCTACCTGTGATATATTTAAATTAAATTCATTGATTAAAATTCTCCTTTCCTCTTGGTTCTTGACGCAATCGATCAGCAAATGATGTACATCCTCAAGCACATTGCACGTGTTGCAGTTGGCAGAACTTACTTTCCTGATTCAGATTCTGATTGATAGTGTGTTACGAAATTAGCCATCTATTATCATCATTATCGTCATTCCAGCCGAAAGACGTAGGTACACTGCTGGACATAGGCCTTATCTCTTTGACTCTTTGAGAAGGCCATAATTCACCACACGGGCCCAATACGGGTTGGTAGATGTCACATGTCTTGGAATTTTTGGCTCTAGGACATGCCGGTTACCTCACGATGTTTTACCAGTGACGCGTCAAGTTTTAATTTTAAAGAAGAAGGACTGATATCCTTCTTCTTTAAAATTAAAACTTGACACGTCACTGTTGATTCAGTATTTCTTTGTTATTATTAATACTTATGTATAGCTGAAAGATGTAGCTGAACGTTGTCAAGGAATATTAGAGAAGAATAAGAAACGTGTTCGGAATGAATTATTAGAAGTTTCTTTCGTCTTTGACTGAATCATTTGTTCACAGGAATGGCTACAGTTCCCTGTTATAGTATTTCCGAAATATTATTGCTATTTTCTGGCCTTCACATTCATAATTTCATACCCATATTGTGTTGAAGTCTAAAATAACAACCACTGTTAAACCGTATTTAAGTTGATCCATAGTGTGTTAAAAACAAAGAAATAAATTTTAAAAAAACCGGCCAAGTGCGAGTCGGGCTCGCGCACCGAGGGTTCCGTACAATTTAAAATTATTAAAAATATTTTTATTATTGATGTAACTAAAAATTTACGGTTTTCGCAATGTTTCCTTTATCTGTGCTATAAGACGTTGCTTCGTACCAAATTTCGAGATTCTGAGTTCACGGGAAGTACCCTGTAGGTTTTGATTCCCTTGCGAGTGTCGAAAATTTGAAGCATAAACGGCTGTACCTTTTGATTGCGTTGGCTTAGAAGTGGAATTTTTTCACAGCTCCAAGGGTCAGTAGACCTAAGTATTTGATATAAATTCCAGCTTGATACCCCCACGCGTTCCTGAGAAAAAGGGTCTTGACAGACAGACAGACGGACGGACGGACGGACAACAAAGTGATCCTTACGTTGTTGAGCAGACAGTTGTTTCGAACATATGAAGCAATGGGTTAGCAATATCCTTCAAAATGATTCAGATTGTGATTGATAGTGTGTTACGCAATTAAGGTGCAGATCAAGGAAATATTTAGGTGCAGTTCTACCTAATACACCATCTCGTGTACACAAATATTGAAATTGACCAAATACAGAAACTAATTCGCTGCCTGAATCAAATACCTATTTGCTTTACGCTAGAATTAAAGTGCTACTGAAGCCAAATCAACGAAATACGCCAACAATTTACGAGGTTAAATTAAATTAGCTAGCGAAACTCTGCAGACGTCATGGGTATCGATATTTAGATATTGATACCTCTATCACGTCTGCGGAGTTTTGTTTTATCATGTTTAGACAACAATAAAATAAAAATGAAATTAATTTGATGTTTTTTTGTGGAGTCCTCGATCGCAAGTAGTGTAGTCACTTGAAATATCTGAGGGGTAATTCTCGTAATTTTAAGAACAGAGATCAGACTGTTTTTTTATAGGGAAATTGACAAGTTTTTGACAGATTGAGACTGATCTCAATCTGTCAAAAATACGTCAATTTCCCTACATTACGTACCGTTTTGTGTGCGAGAGGTTTAAATAAATAAATACCCATCACGTTTGCAGAGTTTCGCTAGCTAATTTAATTTGACCCCGTATATGTAGAATGCACCGAACAAGCCTACCCGAATTTTCGATTGACTATTTCAGAGCGGACACAAACAGGTTAAGTGGGTTCAAAATCTCGACTAATATGCTAGTTTACATACCTAAACACAAGCTCATGCGCAATGTAGGCATAATTGCAAACAAATTAAGCTGGTTTTCGTGCCTCCATTTTGCCTATATACCCGACATAGCCCCAATAAGGTCGTTTGAGGTTGAAACTATGTTTTACAAAATATTTACTGTGGGTAAAGTCGGGGAAATTAATTGTTAAGCAAATTGACACTCTACAGTCCGGCCGTCGAGAGAACGGGTTCCTGACATCTGTCAATGTGACTATTCTAAAAATCAAATTCTCAAAACACGTATTCGTTTGTATGAAACTGACATATTGTGTCAAAAACTATTTGTCTCGTCGGCTGAACTGTAGATCAATTTTAAGCGTTATTTATGTTGTTGAGCATACAAATTTTTCGAACATATGAAGCAATGTATTAGCAATATCCTTCAAAATTATTCAGATAGTGATTGATAGTGTGTTACTCAATTAGGGAGGTCTTCCCTGCGATCTTGTATTATCGAATACGTGGTAACCTTACCAGCATACAATTCCACCACCAAAACCGGAACATACTATTGTAGCGGCATCACTTTCCCAAACGTCTTTCAAAAGGAGCTTTACTACTAATACGTTTTTAGGGTTCCGTACTTAAAGGGTGCCAACGGAACCCTACTGCTAAGGCTCCGCTGTCCGTCCATTTGTCACAGGTATCTTATGAACCGTAAAAGGTAGACACTTGAACTTTCAGATTGCTTACGACTATCAATTTAATTCAATTATTTTTTAAGTAATCATGACTTAATTGTTACTTAGTAAAAAAAAAACCTATTTTAGTAATTAAGATAATTTTATCTACATCCCAAACAAATTCCTGTACAACATATACCGCGGCAGCACTGTCTGACGCTTCACCGCGGATGCACCATGACCACTATAACAACAAATATCTGCCTAGCCTTTTCCCAACTATGTTGAGGTCAGCTTCCAGTCTAACCGGATGCAGCTGAATACCAATATTTTACATGAAGCGACTGCCTATCTGACCTCCACAACCCAGTTAATGGGTAATACGATACCCCTTGGTAAGACTGGTTGTCAGACTTTCGGGCTACTGACGACCCGTAACGACTGTCAAAGATCCACGAATGACAGCCGGGACCAACGGCTTAACGTGCTTTCCGAGGCACGGAGGGGTCTTGGTATGTGAAAATGGTCACCCATCCACGGACCAACCGCGGCAAGCGTAGCTTAACCTGATCGATCAACCCGTGCGGCTGTTATTACTTAGCCACAAGCCCCCCACTATAACAACAAATAATAAAAATAAAATAAAGTTTAAAAATAATTTAACCACACAATAAACGACCGTGTATTTTAGTAAAGTACCTACCTACCTATTAAAAAAATGTAGTATTAAATATTGTCCCGTGGTACGGAACTCGCGTACGTTCACTTGCAAGGAGGAATTCCGGGTAGTCTGAAGTTCAAATATACCGAAGAGATTATTGTGTGAGTATCCAATTTAATATACCGCTTAGAACGTTGCTGCGGTTGTCCTTAATACATTCTTACCCTTTCTTCCTTCTTTCAGGCCTTAGAAATGTTTGTCGTAGAAGCCTTTTCGATGTTTTAAATATGATGGCAGTAAATATGACATATACGGTCACGAGCACTAATATGTCTACACTTGAAAACTTTCAATAGCGATTTTTGCGTGAAATAACGTAAACAATCTTTTTATGTACAAAGTTAGATGTAAGTTTAAATTATATTATACTTTAGTTGTGAAAGTTTGTTGAAGTTATATCACCTCCATGTACTAACCTAACACTGGCTAGATAAAAAACTGTCTATATTATCTATAGCAAGAGTTGACATATAGCTTTTGTCATTGGACTCCATTTTACACAATTTTCGTAGATAAACTTTTAATAACTTCGTAATAAATGCTTTACAGTATTTCCTGTGTCTTCGCTCTGCAAACCTCCCCAACAAGTTCCTAATATTAGATAATGGATACTCACTACAATACTGTTAGTTTTAAGTTATCTTGCTGCACCCTAACAGGGTCATTTACTCACTAGTTTAAGCCTAGCGTGTACCTAACTATGGTTGTGTACATTGTGCATTAAAGAAATAAAGAAATACGACACATTGAAAAAACTTATGGGTTCGAAAATACTATGTTTGTAGCAACATAAAAAATAACGGACTAAATCGCTTTTGAATAAAGCTAAGTGTATGCATACGTACTTATGCTTGTGACTGTACCTAATTTTTGCCGAATATGTGACCTTAATATTATTGTCTAATGTGTCTTAATTTATGCATTATGCTGAGATAAGAGCCTATTTGTCCTCGCACAGGTCTTGTTTTTTTGTTTTGTGAATTCGAAAAAATGACGTTAATTTTGTTAGTGTTAAATGTTTCTTTTTTACAATGAGTGACTCAATTTTTATTACAATCTTTCTAACTTTGAAAAATATCAATGATCCAGTTCACTTTATAAAAAAAATACCTTACACATTTATAAACGAAGATAAAAGAATCAAGACTTTAAGAGGATTGCGTATTTAAATATTACTAAAGTCTGAACAGTTGTAAACAAAAATTAAGGCCTAAAGAAACTTGAGAAATTGTGTCAGGAACAGACTACATCTTGAAATTCCTGGTTCTCAAACTAGTTAAAATAAAGACAGGCAATTACTCCAGTCATGAATAGAACACTTGGAAATTACAGTCCAACTTTAAACATAAGGATTAAGAGATTTTTACAGAGTACGATTTTGAATTAATCGTTAACTTGCGATTAACCCTTTTGACCTACGAAAGTGTCAGACTAAACAAGATGGTGTCTAAACCACTTTATACAGTCTTATTCGATGAACTTTCAGGTTTTTTAGCACTCCCAACATTGAGTAATCCTCGAGGTCTCATGTGCTTTTAATCTTGCACACCAAACTTTCTCACTATTGTAAGACAACATCAGAGGGGCAATTCTCGTAATTTTAAGAACGTTCACAGTCTGATCGCAGTCTCAATCTGTCAAGAAATACTTCTAATTTCCCTACATTTTGACAAGTTTTTGACATTTCTTTGTCGCCGAGATGAGACTGCGACTAGATTTTGAACGTTCTAAATTACGAGAATTGGCCTTCTGATGCGATAAAGTTGCGTATAGTAGCCGCCGACCTATTTGGAAGTCTATTTTTGACTGGAATTGCATCTAAACATTACCTACATAATAAAGTGTCCATGGATATTTTATTTACAAAGACGAGTAAACTCAAAAGAAGCTTCAGTAAACAAACCTTGCACAAATAGAAAGATCGTTTCCCTTCCATTAAATTAAAAAAAAAAACCTCGTCTCGTTGGTGTAGTTGTCTTAAGCGCCACTGCTAAGCATAAGGTCCTGGGTTCGAATCTCAGGTCTGGGAAATTGTTATTGGGTATTCCATCAGGAATTTTTCAAAGGCTGCCCGGAGTGTGAACATGTGCCCGTTTGATGGCAAAAGGCTTGCCAGTAAGCTTTAAGCATGAAAGGATAAGGCTCATTGTTCTGTGACAGCGTCATTGGCTTGTTTATCAGTTTTTGGATTTTAGCTACAGTTCAATAATCTGTCTTTTCTGAGCGTTACCAACGTAGGTTAGGTATACAGATCTTATCACATGAGATTTAAACATACCTAGTGAAATGTGGGATTACAGGTAAGTACACCTTTGCCTAACCCATCGGGTTCATTGTAACACTCATTTACTGCCAACGCGGTCACGCGCTGTCCGCCAACAATAGATTTTCTATTATGTCTGTTGTATGGCAGTCAACGTGTTAAGGCGTGATGTTATGCTAAATAAACAAAATGCGCCTATCTACGACCAATCGGATCGCAAGCACAGAACAAGACCCACCACAAAACGCGAGTGGGACCGTCGTACAGTCGTAATAAAAAGTAGCATGTGTACACATATTTACGTCTCGAGACGCGGGAACCTCTCTCGCCTTTATTATTTACGCGCCGCGACAGACGTGTTGACACTGGTTAAGGTGTGGTTTCAATGATGGGGATGATTAGAATCGGAGGATCGTATTAAATTGTTTATGATTTAATAAAATGTTATAATATGGGTCTTCGATATCTGAAACTCAAATGGAGTTGAGCAGGACACCTGGCAATGTGCAGTGATGACAGGTGGAGTAAGACTGCGAGAGAGTGTCCAAGGACTGGAAGACGAAATGTCGGTCGTTCGGCTGCGAGATGGGTAGACGATATTGTTGCCATCGCGGGCAAAATATGGATGAGGCTTGCACAGGAGCGTAGGGATTGGCACAAGGAAAGGGAAGACTTGGCCCAGAATTCGGTGAAGTCGAGCTGTGGATAATGATAATGATGTTACGGTCAACTATGTACATAATAATTATGATTAAAAAGATCCAGATTTGTAACACAAACAGACATATCTTAAGCTTAACAATACCGCATGGCACCGTCTGGGTATGGAACCCAAAAAATACAGTTTTTAGTTACTAACTTGATTAGATTTACTGGTTAAAAGTATAGTAACTTACGCTGACGTCTTCGGGCTGGTCTTCAGAATACATCTTGATCAAGCGGGATAGTCACAAAACTAGCTTGTTGAAAGGAACATTCTTTGTTTAGCTTTTCAGGGATGACGTCTAACGCATTCTAGTTGTTTAGTGCGCGTCTAGTAATGTTGTTCAGTCTTATTTGACAGCACCGACTATACTTAATTTCATCCTTATTTTATCTACAAGTGGAAGACAGAAATTCTTTTAAAAATGGTATCTTTTGTAGACATCATCATCTCATCGAATCTTCCAAACCTAACTCCAAAATAACTTCAGGTATTTTGCAAGTCACACCAGTGGAACCGCACCCACCTTCTACTTCAAAATATGAAAGGTGCCCGATGAAGCAGCGTTGTGAGTCGCCCACAGAGAATATAAACCGCACACCCGGCGTGCATACACGTCCGCGTTTTACGGGGATTGCATTCAGACAAAGAATCTTCGCGTTTTCCCACCCGCTTTTCGGTGAAAAAAAATTAAACGCAATAATGAAACAAGAAAATGTTTCGTAATATTTTTGTTCAATTATTTGAACGGGTGAAAGAAGTGAAATATGGATGTTGTTCCTTATTATTTCAGTTCTCGGATTTATGTGTTATATTTTTTCTTGTAATTTTGTTCACCTAGTCCATAAGTACATTGGGCTCAGTTGCACCACCAATCACTTAATACGTTTAACCCTAAACGAATTTAAAACATCGTTAAATTTCGGTATTGTTTGAAGTTGACAAGGCAGTTTTTGTATTTCATCATTGTTTTGGTTGAAGGGCAGAATTTTTTCTAATAATGTTTAGCAATCATCAATCATCTGCCTAGCCTTTACCCAACTATGTTACTTTACCCAACTGTAGTCAGTTAGGAAACGCCCTCATCTAGTTTTTAAAATATCATTGACGTGTAAGTGTTTGTGCAAACCAACTTACAGAAATAGAATCATTTATCACTTTGATAGAAATGTTACATATGTAGATATTTAATCGCGTAGAACCAGCAAAAATACATTATTTGTAAAACTTGATTTATTTGCAACAATAACCAGTTTGAATCAAATTTATTTTTCGAGTAAATAAAACATAGAGAGACCTACCCTTTTCTATCCTTACTGAGTGGTTTTTAGAAAGCCTGGATCTCTCTACGCGCGGGTACTGTAGCAGACATCTTAGGGATTATGTCAAAAGGGATGCGAAGTTGCGTAGATATAGTACTTAGATGTTATAAGCAGACACAAGTCTGCTTATACAGGTTGGCTCTTTTATAGTGGTCTATTTTTTTTTTTTGTGTCTGTCACATCCCATGGATTCGCCTAAACGCAACATATTATTATTTTCTGCGAATATCGGTAGCGGCCATAATCCACCAGAACCTTTACTTTGTGGAAGGAAAAGGAAAGGAAGGCGCTTTACTTTGTGTAATTTATTTCATCACCACTGTTCTCAAAACGGTGAAGGAAAACATCCTGAGGAAAGCAGTATGCGTCCTAAACCATAAATTCGAAGACAAGTGACATCCGCCAACACGCTGGCCCGAGTGGTGGATTACGGTCTACTCCTTCTCACAGAGAGGAGGTCTGTATCCCAGCTGTGGGAACGTCATAGGCTGATTATGGCGATCGTTTAAACAACAGACTATGCTAGTGAAAGCGTGTACCCTCAATTTCCAGAAACATTAATAAATCCATTATTCAACCAATAAGCAAGTATCGTATTGGAAATATTCTGTGATTTTTCAAAAACAAAAGAGCTATTGCAAAATGCAAATTAAAATAATATCATCCATACATGCGGAACAAAAGCAAATTTTTAAATTTTTCATATTATTTCTACGTTAACAAAAATATTAAAAAAACAAAGAAATTTAACTGGCTGTTCGGAGATTCATCGAAATAAAAACATTGGTATGAATAACAATTTTACATTTGGTGCAATATGAAAGTTTTAACAACAGTCTATTGCACATGATTCGAATCGTCCATGCGCACGCAGAATTTCAATATCCGTCCATGGGTTTATAGAGGTACTTCCATTCTGTAGGCTGCTGACATACTCACGACTCTATACGATATTAAAATTCTACGGTTTAATATTGCTTACATAATGATTAAAGTTTCATCTTTTTCTCTCATGCATGTTTGAAGGCTCGTCGTGAACCGTGAAGTGACAAAAATACAATATGTTGCTCTGGGTTGACAAGGTACAGGGATAAAATAATGTTTTGTTATATATTCGTGGCTCTTTATAACATTGGGACAAAATACTATAACACGACGATTTAACACAACTAACTATTTACACTAGGTACTACATTGAATGACTAAAGGCTGACCTTTTTATCGACTGATAATTTTTATTCGTGGAATAAAATTGACGTCTGACAGATTTTGTATCGAAGAACTGTCAAAACTTCAAAATTATTCCTTGGATAAAATTATCTGGCGTTGGCAAAACCAGCCCCAAACTAAATAGGAATTATTAAAAAAATAAAAGGACACTAGAGATAATAAAGTAGTCTTGTCACCAGCATTGAACCTGAGCAAAGTTTAGGAATGTTATGATTAATCATAACATTCCTAAATTTTTAAAAATGGCAATTTTAAATTAATTTTATAATTGCCATTTTTTCTTATCTAAAACGACGGCTGTCTTTTACAAACGTTATTACTTTTTTATTATATAATTTTTCAATTAAAGTAAGTATCCTAAACTTCCATATTTTTCGTAGTTTTTTCAGAAGATTTTTTTAGTTATTAAAACTTAGACTATTAATTTGTCCATGCGATTTTTCTAAAGTTAATTTTGACAACAGTCTTACAATGTGTTGCCAGCCTAAACAACGTTTTGACATTTTAACCTTTAGCTGCCGACCTGGTCTAAACGTAGCACTTACGCCGACGTGACGACTGAGAGACATCAAACTTTAAGTACTGAAATAAAATGTGTATTTGCATACTACATTTTTCTATTTTATACATTAAAAAGATTGGTGTTTGAGGTAACAAACTACAGAATTTTAAAAAAAATACACGCTATTTTTCAGGTAAAATCAGCATTTATTCGAGAGATCACAATTATTTGGTACTAAATTTTAAGGACTTATTTAAGTCTCGTTTTTCTTTAAAATTAAGTAATTAACAACAAATGAACTTAAAATATGTTATCTTCTATAAACTATTATCAAAATAAAACATTAATCTTACTTCTTAGTTAAAAAATAAAAATAATGACAGCCCTCGAATATTTGGTATTGACAATATTGTGCGCGCGTAGTCGACTTGTTCGGGATGGTTCCGCCGATGCCCATTTGTACCTATTCTTCCCGTAAAAGTAGCGCGGCAGCTCTCGTGTTGATTCTTCATTTGGCTCCTGGTCTGTTCTAAGATCTTCACTACCCTGGTCATTTCGCGTCTCTACTTCGCTATACTGCTCCTCTCCGATCTCTTCAATTCTAGTATCTGCTGCGCCATGCTGTTCCTCTCTAACCATTGTCTCTTCTTCGATCTGTTCTGTAATGTCATGTGTCTATGAGCTCGTACTTCTCTTTCTTGTTCTTCATTGTCGTGATTGTGGTTGATTTCTCCGTGGTAAACTTCCTCAACATCCCCATGTTGAGGAAGTTTACCACGGAGAAATCGCGTCGCTAGAGGTCGCGTATCCCCATACGCGACCTCAACATCATCCTCATTGGATTGTTCGGATTCCGTGTAGTGATCGCTCTCTAAAATAAAATCAGGATCGCCTACATCGTCGTCAAAATCACTACAGTTGTCGTCCCTCTCGTTTATGAGATTTTCACATATCTCTTTATCTTCTAAACGCCTATTCTGTTTTCGCAGTTTCGGAGGCTTCTCGGGAACTGAACAGTCATCATTTGCAGGTTTTTTCCGCTCACTAGACGTGATGTTTCTCCTTTTAGGCATTCTGCAATTGAAAGTATAATTTTAAAGCCGATGTGACGTCAATCAGACACTATAAGCTACCACACATGAATACCGAGGTGACGACCAAGAGACGTACGAAATTTAGTACATAAACACCGTACTTACGTCTGTGAGACGTCGATCGCTTCAATACGGAGATGTGTGCACTCGCCGCGGGCGCAGCTTCGACTGATGGCTTGCGACGCGGAGGGAGGAAGGTAGCGGGAAGGGCGACGCCAAAGGTGGCATGATTTTAGAAATATTTCAAAATTAAAAGTTATTACGTCTGTGAGACGTATAGGTCGGTAGTTAAAGGTTAATATAAATTTGATATTTTACTGGCAACTCCGATATTAGTGGCATTTGAATATCGAGTGCGATACAAGTTAGTTCGTGGATGGTAGTAGGAAATTAAATGGCGAAACTCTATTTAGTTTCAGCACTGAACGGAACGTGAACGAGGAATATTATATGGTGCCGGTTAGTATTCAGAACTAGTGTTAGTATAGTATAAGAATCAATGGAGGAATATTCACAGAAGGTCAAAACACGACCGAATTGTATTATGTTTTGAAATTCAAACTCAAACGCAAAACATTTATTTCAGTTGAACCATTTCCGGGCACTTTTGAATTATCACGGAGTCTGTCAGTCAGAAAAATGAAGGTACCTAGTTGGTTAATTTATACAAATTAACCATCAACTCCTTGTGTATTCGTAGAAAAGTATAGTTCTTTTATTAATCCCAGAGACTAATCTGACATTTAAGTATTTTGTGTTGGGTTTTTTTAGAATAGAAAGTTGACATTACACCTGTCAGATTTTATGCTCTGGGATTAAAAATCAAATTATAGCTAGAGCCCCCGCGTTCGACGAGCGTGTATTTTGTATTTTGCCATCTTGTTACCATAACACAAGCATTAGGTTGCTTAGCTTGGGACAAATGGTGCTGTGTGAAATGTCCAGGGATATTATTATTATGCTTTTAGGATTTTTATACAAACATCCAGGAATCTATGCCCCACTATGTCTTTAACGATCGGTTCAGTGTTTTAGGCGTAAAAGGTAACAGACAGACAGACTGACAAGAGTTACTTTCGCATTTATAATATTAAAGTAGGTATGAGTATTAACTTTGGATTTATATTTTGGAATTAATAAAACAAACTATGCCTCACGTATTTTATCTGCTTGTCCGTGCAATGTGTAGATATAACAATTTAGATACACCACATTATAATAGTAATCATCATAATTTATTGTAAGTATTAAAAAAAAAACACTTTAAAATCAGCACATACCACAGATATTTTAAAGCCGCTTATGAAATACATAATTTAGGTACAATGTATTCAGTTTCAATAATTAAGTTCTGCACTAATGAGGGTAGGAATTAAGCATAATAAATCGAAATTATACCGACTGTGGTTAGGTAGGTACTAAACTACCAAAGCAATGTAATGTAAAAATCCATCTTATAAACAAATATGACCCCTACCTTTAGCAACGAATGTCGTTATTATAACAATCAGTTAAAATAATCGGAATAGAAACATAAAACAAACACAGCACAAACGCAGTGTATTGAATGATTTTTTGGTCAATAAAGTTATAGAGATGTGTAAAATTGCAAAAAAAAATTTTATGGTTTAATTAACATCATCATAACCTGCTTAGCTTTCCAGTCTAACCGGGTGCCGCTGACTACCAATATTAAGAAAATTTCAACTGTCTAGCTATCGCGGTTATTGAGATACAGCCTGGTGACAGACAGACGGACGGACAGACAGCGAAGTCTTAGTAATAGGGTTCCGTTTTACCCTTTGGGTGCGGAACCCTAAAAAGGATAATTTAGAACTAAACATTTTTTTTTATCCTGTACTGTCTCACTGCTGGGCAAAGGTCCCCAAGTCCTTCCAGGACCTCCTTCCCCGCGCCATCTCGAACCAGCCTCGCGGTGCGCGTCCAGGTCATCTCGCCACCGCTTTCTGGGCCGACCTCGGCGGCGCCGTCCATCTTCAGGCACACATTGTGTGGAAACTTTTGTCCAGCGGTCATCCTGCTTGTAGCTGATGTGACCCACCCAATCCCACTTAAACCTGGCAGCCTTCTTGCCTACGTCTATTATACCCGTTTTGGAATGCAGCATGGTGTTCCGAATTTTCACTAAAACTACAAATTATATTTAAAAAAAAAAAATACCTGTGCGAGGCTAAAAAGACTCCTAGCTCAGCATAATGCTACTACCTACAACCTACATATTTGAGCTCCACAATCCAGTTACTATAGATAGTAAAATTATCATGGTTTCTCGCACAGATTTACCTTCGTTCAACAACGAAATCGAATTCGAATCGAATTCGAAATCGAATCGAATCGAATTTTCGTTGCTGTCTGTACCACAATACTTTCCGATCAAACATCATAGCTACACCTCCATAAATTATTCCAACAAAGAACTCTAACAATAATATGTCCTTGTCTCGTTAACTCATACGATATCCGTACTTTATCACCCTCCCTACCTACCCCCATTATGTCGCGGAAACGTTTTTAGTTCAACAGATCACAAGAAAGAACGTACAGGGAAGGATGTGCAATTTAACCATACCAAAAAGGCAAGCGAAACTAGTCCTTAGTTTATAACTATAAGGTTTAATAAGGGTGTATTGTTTAAGTTGGTAAATTCAGTCACAAGATTAAGCGAGATCATTGATGTGGTAATTGTATCTATGAGGAGTTTCATGGAACTATTTCACTGGAATTCCTTTATTGGTATAAGGGTAAGTAAGGGTTTTCCTGATAATATTGCTTTACGTGGTTAATATGTTGCAATACGTAATCAGTACGATACTACTACTAGTAGTACGTAAGTTAGGATTATGTTACTATGCTGATAATTGAGGGGCTCATGGCTAAATAATAACAGCCGCACGGGTCGATCGATCAGGTTAAGCAATGCTTGGTGCGGTCGGTCTGTTGATGAGTGACCATCTTTACATAGGTACCGAGACACACGGAGCACGGAGGGGTCAAGAATGACAGCCGGGACCAACGTACCGGCTGTCATTCGTGGATCTTTGCCAGTCGTTACGGGTCGTCAGAAGCCCGAAAGTCTGACAACCAGTCTTACCAGTGGGTATCGTATTAACGATACCCACTGGTAAGACTGGTTGGCTGGACTGGTGGTGTATCTGACCCCCAAAACCCAGTAACTGGGTAATCTCAGTTACTGGGTAATGGAGGTCAGATAAGCAGTCGCTCCATCTAAAATGTTGGTACTTATTCAGCTGCATCCGGTTAGACTCCAAGCCGGGTCAAACATAGTTGGGAAAAGGCTAGCTGATGATGACTGATAATTAAGGTCATAACTGAAGAGATGGTGTGGCGAGCTACGAATACTTCAGCGGTGGGCCACAGACAATTCATCGTGATCATAACCACTGGTGACATCCACCAACCCGCACTGGGCCCGCGTGATGGATTATCACCCACTTCCTCTCATATAGAGGAGGCTTGTGTGTTCAATAAACATTTTTTTTATTTTGAAACAAAAATAGATACAGTTATGAAAATTAATTGCTTATCAAATTGACACACTCCGACAATTTGCAGTTCGAAATACATTTTTAATACAACTGTCAAAGAATGACAGTTGTGATTCAAATATTCCAACAAATTAAATTGGTAAGTAGTCAATTTGATAAATTATTTATTTCCCTGACTTTAAATTATTTTTTTATTTATTTTGTATTTAGTCACAGAGATGAGGCCTGCGTCCTAAAAGAGAAAAAATGCATTAGGAAATAAGATACATTTTATCCCGATATTCCCACAGGATTGAGACTTATGCGGGTGAAACCGCAGGGTAAAGCTGGTGCTGCTAGCTATTTAGTACAGCAAATCAGTCAGCCATTCATTGTAAATTATGTACAAGCACATTACACAAACAGAATACCTTATATTGTCAGACTCTCGGTTCCGAAAAAACATTAACGTCAATGTTCCAAAGTGATCTACAGTAAGTACCTTGATATCATTAATTCATGTCCAGGATAAAAGATGGCGCTACCGAGCTAAGGGTTCGCTGTTCAAACGAAAATTTGGCAGCCTTAAATCCCTCGAGAGTAATTTTAACTAAGCTTTTACTTAAAGGCCCGTTTAAGTTGAAACCTTTTGTTGCAAACCAAACACTATACCAATTAATTACTTACGTGATGTTTGAGTAAGTCATTGGCTGATAGAGTTGAATTTGATGTAGATAATGCGGCAAATGGTCGATATAGCTCACAGAAAAAGCAAACTGAAGTGGCAATGGGCCGGCCATTTTAGCCGTAGAACCGATGACCGTTGGGGTGGACGTGTTCTTAAGTGAAGACCGCGAATCGGTAAACGTAAGGTGGGTCGCCCTCAGGCTAGGTGGAGCGACGATCTTCGCAGGATGGCTGGTACCAGCTGCATGAGAGTTGCCGAAAATCGAGTTGAATGGCGTGCAATAGGCCGGCCTATGTCCAGCAGTGGACTGCTATAGGCTGATGATGAATTCGCAAGTATTTCTTTTCTGAAGTAAAATAATTACAACAAACGATTACTTTAAAAACGTAATTTTTTCTATAAACGCCAATTCTCGTAATTTAAAACGTTCAAAATCTAGTCGCAGTCTCATCTCGGCGACAAACAAATGTCAAAAACTTGTCAAAATGTAGGGAAATTAGAGGTATTTTTTACAGATTCTGTGAACGTTCTTAAAATTACGAGAATTTCCCCTCGGATATGGTTGAAGTTTAGTAGAAACCAATGTATGTTTTCGAATACGAATTCAACCAGCTTAACTACTAATTTAACTAGCTTCAACTTTCTGACTAACAGACCGACTATTTGACAACTCAAAAGTGACTGTAAATGGTTTAATTAAAATAAATGCTATAAGTTTGAGTTTGAATACGTTTTAAAATAATAGAAAATAAACAGTTCATTTATCAAATTAAATGTCATTACCTTACGTTCCTGCGCACAATCTGACTCGTAGAGGTTATCAAACAATGGAAAGCTTTGCGTTGTCTCTTTATCAGTTAGTCTTGGAACAGTTTTACATGGATAGATCTTCTATTTGCCCAAAATGATTAATGGGCTAGGGAACGCTTCGAGACTAGTTTTCGTCTTTTACATAAATAAGTCTTGAAGGTTTACTCACCTACTAATCATGGACGGAAGAAGACGTTGATGTGAGTTGTTTCACCATTGAGCCATTCCTAGCCTCGCTTACACCACAAATCCCTAAATTCGTTTTAACACACACACGCCTGTATCCGCGAAAGGTTAGGTAGAGATAGATATACCTATAATACACCCACATTTCGCCAGTTATGTTAGGATCTCATGTAGGGGCGAGCCTGTTGCTATCAACCGTGCACGAATCCTGACTCCTGGCTACGATAACTATTAACCACTTAAACGTGTTTAAAACATAATTTTGTTTAAAAAAACTTTACGCACAAGTAAAAGAAAAATACTGTACAAAGGCGGACTTAATGCCTTAACTGCTAGAAAATTCTACCAGTTAACCTTAGAGTGATGCAGAGACAAAACTAGCTAGGAGGAGCTAATTACTATTAAATACGAGAATAAATACCAATATATAGATAATTACATACATTATAAACAAAATGAACTGTCAGGAGAAAAAAAATTCGGGAGAGGAGAAAACGAATCCATCATCATCCATCCATTTTGTCTCTGTCATCTTCAAACGATTGATAGAAACGGACCGATGTTAAAAATACGTTTGGCGCTAAACGTATTTAATGATTTGCGGTGCAAGCGCGCCTTAGCATCTGACCCATTAAACTTTTTGTCACCAATTATCATTATCATCTGGCCAAGCCTTTTCTTACCTATGTTGGGATCACCTTCCAGTCTAACAGAATGCAATTGAATACCAGTATTTTACATGGAGCGACTGCCTATCTCACCTCCACAACCCCGTTACTGCAAGCTACACCAATGTCACTTATCCAAATTCCATTGAAACTTTTTACAACACCACCTAAAACTTATGTAATCTGTTTCACTAGGAGAACTAATTGCGTTTCTAGTACTTCGGCTTGTTTATTAAGGTCCTCAAACTTTGTTATTGGTTTCTTAATGTACAACTTTGTTGAAACAGTAAGGCTTAGATGATCCCGTTTCGTGAGTGCCGAGATGTTTGTGGAATTCATTGAGAGATGTTTTTAGGTGCTCTTGAAGAGATACTGTTGTTTCTTTATTAGATACCAATAATGTTTGTTGTATAGTATGCTTATAAACCACTTTGGTACATTTTTATTGCTACCCAATAACGTATTTTTTTCCTGTGTTGTTTTCTTCTTTGTGTCGATACTAGTATATAGAATTTTATACTTTGTGGGCCCAATTTTGTAGGCTCACTTCTGCAGCGTTGTTCGGTTATACATCACTCATAGCTTTCAGTTAGTAGATTTTATGAAATAGTTTACACATTATTCTTTGATAAAAATAAATTTTCGAAATTGAGACAAATGGCATTACTCTTAGTTTGGCTTGTTTACAAACTTTGTTAATGGCTTCTTAATGTTCAACTTTGTTGAAACAGTAAGGCATCGACGATACCGTTCGGTAAGTGCCGAGGATATCTGTGGGTTTCATTGAGAGCTAATTTTAGGTGCTCTTTAAGCGATACTACTACTGTTGTTTCTTTATTACTTACCAATAATGTTTGTTTTTCTATCTTATTCGCTTTTAAAACAAGTTTCTCTTTGTTAAGAACTAACAGCGTATTTTTCCCTGTGATTTGGGTTTTCTCCTTCTTCAGGGTCAAATGTATAAATAATTTTAATGATGTGGGACTCAAAAGTAATCCGTCACAGTTTCTTGTATATAGAGATATTAAATACTATATAGATTTCACGTCTTTGATGTTTATCTAGTATAAAAATACCTTTTCAATACTTTTAAGATGGCTCGACGACCACACGTGTAAAGTAAGGGTTGAATCGAGTTCGCTCTAGAAAAAGATCCTTGGAAGGATTTGGGGAAGACCTTTGGTCAGCAGTGAGACCGTGTACCTAGGGTAAGAACAAAAACAAAAAAAACAACTTTAAGAGGTTTTACAATTTTATATTCTGAGTATTCACATTCAAATGTATGAGTTGGAATATTTAGTTATACCAGATAAACTTCAGAATCATAAACAGAACGTGCATTCAAAACCTAAAGTTAAATTGTACAGAGGATCAACTAAGCTGGATTAATGTTAGAATTGGGTTTTAATAGTTGATATAAAATGTTTGGTACTCTGAATCTAAGAGATAAAATTAAATTCAAACGTTTATCAGAAAATACAGATATTCATTTTAAAACGATAAACGAAATTTTATTTATTTGTTAAGTCTTTCATATTTGTTTTACACTGCCGAGCAATGAAAAAGTTCCACCCACAAAATTACAAAATACAAACATTAAAAAACATTTAATTTTAAGGCTTATATGATCCCGTTTCGTGAGTGCCGAGATGTTTGTGGAATTCATTGAGAGATGTTTTTAGGTGCTCTTGAAGAGATACTGTTGTTTCTTTCGAACACAATATTTACGTTTTTAGTTGGTAATATTCTGATGCGCTGTTAAATGTACTTCAATATTGCAGACGGCGTCGTTCAGCTAGCCTTTCCCGTTTAGGAGTAATTTGGTGCTATGTCACTGGAACTTTTTCATTGCTCGCGAGTGTATTACTATCTTGTTCTATCAACATCTGCCTAGCCTTTTCCTAACTTCGTCGGGGTTGGCTTCCAATCTTACAGACTCCAGATGCAGCTGAATACCAGCACCCTAATTGCGTAAAACACTATCAATCACAATCTGTATCATTTTGAAGGATATTGCTAATCCATTGCTTCATTATTCAAAAAAATTGTCTGCTCAGCAACGTAAATACCGCAATGAATGTTGTTGAACTGTCAAAATGGAAGCCATTCCTACTATTAGTTACGCAATCACCCCGCCGTATTTTACATGGAGCGACCCGCTATCTCACCTCCACACCAGTTACAGGGTAACACGATACCCTTTGATAACACTGGTACGACTTTGATATATGATTCGAAATAATTATATTCCAAACCCCAGCTAGATGGACGGACGACCTTAAGAAGGTGGCTGGGACAGACTGGATGCGGAAGGCGGAGGACAGGATGTTGTGGCGCAGGCCTGGGAGAGGCCTATGTCCAGCTGTGGACTGCGATAGACTGAGTTGATATTACGATCAAAAGTACTCAAAAAATGAGGCAAAAACCTTCAACTAATGTCAATGTAAATAAAATCATCAATCTAAAAAAAACTCGTGAACATTTTTTATCCCATGCTCGAACAAAAATTATTTCCGAATCATGTGTCCAAATTACACTTTTAACGTCAGCGAGCGTCCCTCCATGTAATGTATTTATAAGTACTTGATTTGTTGCCTTTAATAACATGGCAACTGTAATACGATCTCTCTCACAATGCTTTTAATTCTGTTTGTAGGCCATTTATTATCGTAATATTGAGTTGCGAACACTACAATAGAGCTTAAGTTTGGGGGAAGCTATTCTTGTATGGTATTGACATTGGTTATTTATTCGCCATTGTTAGATGTAATTTGGCTGGGGAGAAAAGTTTTAGGTGTTTGGGTAAAGTTTTTTTATGAAAGTAAAAAAAATGAAGCATTTGTGTCATCGATCATTTTTTGTTGGTACTCGTATATGATAACGATTCAAATGACATAGAAAAACTATTTGGTACGTGTTCGATTCGAATTATTATTAACAGAGTGTGGGTTTTCATACCGGCTCTTTTCCATTGGAACCGTGCTCCTAGCTTCTGACGTTTCATTAGTACCTAATGTAGGTTTCTCTAAACCAATATTATAAAGATTTGATTTTTGTATGTTTATTTGCGTTATTTGAGGTATTTGCGTTAGCGTGAAAGCGTATCACGCTAAAAGAGCGACACGGATTTGGATGAAATTTGGCACTTGGGTAGACCATGTCCTGGATTAGTACAAAGGATACTTTTTATTTCGATATTCCCACGGGATTGAGACTTATGCGGGTGAAACTGCGGGGCACAGTTAGTGTGAAATAATAGGGGCTAAAGTATGAAATGGCCGATTTGTACTGAAAAATTGAAATTTGTTTTTTTTTTAATTTAACATATTTAATCAAAATAATTACCTTTATTATCTATACATTGCTGCCATCTAATAGGAAGGTCATTTATGCCTTTGCGATAGAACTCTCGTGATCTAGATTCGACAAACTGTGTGAAAGCATTTTGTACTGCCTCCTGAGAAGAAAAATTTTTATCACGTGGAAAATTGTCCAAATCACGAAAAAAATGGTAGTCCGTTGGAGCAAGGTCTGGCGAATACGGAGGGTGACGAAGGGTTTCTAATTGCAGTTCCTGTAGAGTTAAAACGGTTTCTCAAATCATGAGGCACCCATTTCTCATATTTTTTTATTTTATTGATTTGACGCAAATGAGTCAATATTGCTGGTAAGGTAACGTTAAACCATGCCGTTAATTCTTAAGTAGTTTGGCTCGGATCGGCTTCCACCATCTCTTTCAATTCATTGTTATTCACCTGTGTGGGCGGTCTTCCACGTGGTTCGTTCTTCAAATCAAAGTTTCCATCACGAAAGCGTTTAAACCAAAATCGCACGGTGCGTTCATTAGCAGTCCCCTCTCCAAACGCAACATTGATATTGCGAGCTGTTTCTGCCGCGTTAGTTCCGCGTCGGAACTCGTATTCAAAAATAACTCTATTTTCGAAGTATCCATCTTTCTTGTCTGAGCTGAATAAAAAAAACCACTGAAAGTCGATAGTCAAATGTTGCACATTTTTCAAAAGAAGAACTTCATAGGTACCATTTAAAAAAAGTTTCACTCAAAAATCTCAAACCACGAAGGTTCAATGTCAATTCGAAGTACATATTACAATAAAACGGCAATTTCATACTGTAACCCCTATTACAATATTTTAAATTTGGTTATTTGGTGTTTCGATAACTATGAAAAACCAACTGCCTATCCTTTCTAACTATGTTAAGGTCCGCTTCCAGTCTAACTGGATTCAGCTAAAATACCAGTATTTTGCATGGAGCGACTGCCTATCTGACCGATATGATTAAGTAGTCGCTGTATGAAAAAGAAAAAGTTCAGTCAGTGAAACATCACGATAAAATTAAACATTAACTATAAAATTGTATTAAAATTAGCAAAACATTTAAGGCTGGCATTGAACTTTAAGACTTTGTAATTATAATCTTTCATTACAGTAACAATAGAAGGCACAATTTAGTTAATATTATCCTCGGTAAACGAGAAACGGTAAATCCCTTACAAATCTGACTGGAATCTTTGGAATATACGAGTACAAATACAAGGTGTCGTTTTTTATCCTCGACAAATTCAAGGAAGTAACTATGCTGCTGATTCTCGACACGAAACAATAATAAAAAAAAAATAAGTAGATATTTCTTTTTTCTAATTTTCGGACGTGATCGGCATGTGTGAGACACGCATTTTAAAACGCAGTTATTATTATTATTACATAAAAACGCTGCCGCTTATATACGATACCATAACGCGATTCTGTTCTTTGAAAGTGGTGTATTCAGAAATACTGTCAAACTTAAATAACTAAAAAAACAAGTATGTATTCATTATTTACCAGGGATCGTAATTTTATTTTATTATTTATGTCTTTCATAACAGCCTCCTGAATGACGAGGATGCAAAACAACAGCTTCTATGTAATTGTCTAGTAACAATACGATTTTACAAAATTTTTCAGTAGAATCTCAAGCAAATACCATTTGTCTTCATTAGTAAACGTAATTAATCCTTTAAACAAATTCTTACTGACATTGTTTAACTTATCCCTTAGCACCTTGTTTTACTTCTCAACTTAGTTTTATCAGGATTGGGCGAAAGGTTCTTTTTAAATCCGCTTATAAAAAGTTTTCGTGCAGGAACAACAGACCTATTTCGTTCAGTTTTTTCATTTCATATTCAAATTTTTGGTCTGGTTCGTTCTATAGGCTATTCTGAAATAAAACTTTTGTGTACTTTTGTCAACTGAGGGGATAAATAAGAGCAGCCGTATGCAAAGCAAAGGTCTATGCGCATCTCTATATTTAAAATATTGATTCCTCAATTAGTTTAGTGCAGTATTAATGCAGAGACAAACATCGCCCAAAGGTTGACTGGTAGAAAATGCCTATGGCATTAAGTCCAGCCTGTACATGTATGTACTTGAAGTACCTATTAAATAAATAATTAAAGCACGCTAAGCCGTTGATTCCGGCTGTCATTCGTAGACAGCCGTTACGGGTATAACAGTGTTCATAATCTCACAGGGGCAATTCTCGTAATTTTAAGAACGTTCACAGTCTGACCTCAGTCTCAATCCGTTAAAAATACCTAAATTTTCCATATATTTTGACAAGTTTTTGACATTTGTTTGTCGCCGAGACACACGACTAGACAACGCGACTAGATTTTGAACGTTTTACATTACGAGAATAACCTTCCAATAACCTTCTAATAATTTACATTCCATCGCCACTTAATCAGTTATCAACTTTAGTGAAATGTATTCTGAGTTGATTTTTAACGGCTGTAATTATGTAACAAAAGGTCCATATAAGTTTTTGATTGCAATGGAATTGGAAATTTGTTAAGTATTCAGTTTCTTGTTCCTTAACTTGAAAATTATCTCAAATCAAAATTATTCAAATATAGTCTGAAGTTCAAACCAGTCTAAGTTAGGGGTATCGTGTTACCCAGTAACTGGGTTGTGGACGTCACAATGTGCAGTCACTTTTATGGCTATATTCACCCAAAAATCATTTCTGAACTTATCATGATTCTTCTATGTCAAAGTTGCAAGCACTGCCCACGGCTACTCTAAAAAAATCATTGTCAAAATAATTCTATCGCTTAACTAGGGGTTAGTAAATGCAATTTTAATAAACTTGATACTGTTAGACTGCATGATCCCACAGCTGGGCAAAGGCCTCTCCCCATGACTTCCAACTCTTTTGTTTTAGGGCTAAAGTCACTGATCGTTTGTTTTGTCCAGCTTGTCCCGCCATCTTCTACGGGGTCTGCCACGATGCCTTCTCGCTGTGTGATCCATGTAGTTTAAATTTAATATTCAACATTATTCATTGAATATTAATGAACTTGCAGATTATTATTATTATCGTAATCAGCCAGACAAGATCTCGATTGGAACTCAGTCGTATGCGTTCTATGCATCTAATAGCTTCTGAGAATCCTCACCAGTTCATTACAATATTATCTTTCTAGAATGTAAACATCGTTCAAGAATATTTCCACTCCATTGGTTACAATATGCTATTCAGATCTGCTACTTCAATTAGTTCAGACTAAGTGCCATTTTCACCAATGAAACGGATTCGATCAGTACATTTAAACTGCGTTCAAGAGCTGTCAGTGTCAATATTCCACAGCAATGATGACACTGACAGCTCTTGGACGCGGCAAGATGCTGATCGCGTTAAGTTTAATTGGTGAAATTTACCCTAAGTTAGACTAAGGTAATTTTAATTCAGACTAAGATAGATCTAATCTAATACAACAAGCCTGTATTTTCCCACTGCAGGAAAAAGGCGTCCCTCTCCCTTTAGTAGATCAAGGTAATTAAATTTTTGAATAAGGTAAATCAGGGTAATTGGTAGTTCAGACTCCTTGGTCTGAACTACAATTACCCTGATTTACCTTCAACCTCATTCATTCAACTTCTCCTTCATTTTCATTCAACTCGATTTTCGGCAACTCTCATCCAGCTGCTACTAGCTATCCTGCGAAGATCGTCGCTCCACCTAACCTGAGGGCGTCCTCCCTTACGTTAAAGTAAGTATGACTAAGAAGGTAATTTTAGTTTACAGTAAGGTAAAAAAAGTAATTACCACTAAAAAACAGGCTCTTTAATTCTACAACATAATAGTGTATCTATCAGCTACAATCCTGCACATACAAAAGCGTTCCCACACAAAATATTCATTAGTCATTAGAAATACTACGTTTCTAACATCGAACAATTCAGTGTCTCGGAATTTCTGAACAACTACTCCGTCAAACAAGACTAGACTTATTCGGTACAATTTACAGGTCCCTAGTTTTAATAGCAGGCAATCACTCGAATAGTGCCCGTACTATAATTGCATAGCAATTTACGGTATCGAGGATCGCTGTTGACAATTTTCCTTCTTGTTCTATTGTTGCATTTGTTATTCTGTTGCTGTGGTTCAAGTCTTTAGATTTTGAGTCAGTGTTTTTATTAGCGTTTACTTTTGATTGTTGAGTTCTTGACACCTGTCAATTCGCAATTATTTTTTTATTAGCTTCTACAATTGTCGCACTGACATGGTGTCAGGAACGCATTCTCTCGACGGCCGGACTGTAGCGTTAACCTTTGGTTATGAAGTTTATAAATCTTCTTCATTGCTTGCAGGAATTACAGCAATAAGCCGAGCTCTGTTCTTATTTTCACTGTATACGCGTACTATACTCAGACCAGGGAGCCTACCCTCTAAGTCCATCAACAAAGATACGGGCCCGTTCACAAGTAGGTAGAAACTTTAGAGTGAACCCTACTCCCGACTCATTAACTTTTTCGGACGGGCAACATATTGGTAGTAGGGTCAACTGTCAAATTGTGTTGTCATTGATTCTGTCAAAGAGAGTCTACCACGGTACATAGAATGTGCATACCTCCAGCTTCCTCATAATTATGTGAAAGAATAATTCGACCTATGCCAATATTTAAGGCATAATAACTGCTATCAATTCACCAACCCGCACTGGGCCCGCGTAGTGGATTAGGGCCCACTCCCTCTCACAGAGAGGAGGCCTGTGTCCCAGCAGTGGGAACATTATAGGCTGATTATGCTTATGCTAACTGCAATCAAAGTTCCCAGTCTTTTAGTTGCCACAAAAACTTCGTTAATATGAATCGTTTAGTGTGTGTTAGCTGGAGTGACGTCACCCCAGCTTCCTCATTCAATGCAGGCAATCCAGTGAGGTTAGAATTTGGACTATAGTATAGACAAGAGTATAGAGAATGATTGTATTTTGTACATACTTCTCAATGTTCTAGAATGAAGTAGTGATAATTTATAAACAGCCTCCGTTTTTGTTAGCTATGCACCTTTTTCCAGAACTGTAGATATTTAAAGAAGTTCAGTTTTAGCTGTCCAGATTTCAGCCTAAATTCCATAACTTAAACCAAACCCAATCTAAAGCCTTGCTGTGAAGTGAATTGAGGACTTCAAAATAGCCATCCGGTTCAACGTGCGATGCAATATTAATCGCACTGAGTTCTGGATCGTTGCCATTAAATCATTGACGTTTAATTGCTCCAAAATGCGAATGCTTTTAGTTTGAATCGGTGATATTTATTGCTGTTTTAATAATGGTGATTATAACGATTGGGGAGTATGGGTTTTCCGATGTAGCATGATCAGCTTATAATGTTCCCACTGCTGGGACACAGGCCTCCTCTCTGTGAGAGGGAGTTAGCCATAGACCACCACGTGGGTTCAGGGCGGGTTGGTGGATTAGTTACAATCTTTTCTTTCAGCGTTTTGAGAGCAGAAGTGATGGAATTAAATACACGAAGTAATGTGGCATAGAACTCGTAAGTCGGGGCCAATACCAGGCACGAAGATACACGTTGTGTGGTTTGATCGAAAAACTTAATTTTCATAGCTGCCTACGAAAATTAAGTTTTTCGTGGCAGATTTTTTTTTTTTAACTTTGCCCCGCACTAGGAATTTCTCCTGTATCGTGGGTGCGTTTACAAACATTAACTCACATACACAAACAGCCAGACCCGGAACAACTACTTGTAGTTCATACAAATAATTTTGTTCCGTGCGGGAATCGAACCCGCGACACGCAGCGCAGCAGTCAATCGCTTAACCACTGCGCCAACCGTGCCGTCAATGTAATTTTCAGATTGAAAATGATTGTTTTTATATTTTTCGCAACAATATTTATTTCTTTCATTTATGTCATCATCGTCCACAGTACGACTTCACCCACTTCCGAGCATAAACTTTTTTCAAGTGCCATTCCTGACGCCCTAGTGGCAGCCTCATCATGTACGTCCATCTCGCCGCCGAACGACCATTTAAGTACCTAATAATAATTATCCAAGGATTTTCACAATTTTGATGGCATCATATCCTTTGTAAGTACACGTTGTGTAATTACACTAATTGGATCCATTGCAAGTTAAAACATTAATACTTCTGAAGAATCTGACAAAAAACACTCACGAAAAAAAATTACATAGAGAGCCAAATACGAAAAAAATATATGAAAATTTATCACGAAAAAAAAAACACGGCCGTATAAATAACATGTTAGGCTGAACGTTAACTCGCAAATGGAGTTCATTCCCTCAAATCCGCGTCAGAAGAGCACTTAACACACGAAACGTATTCAAACGCGAAGGGGAATTGACAAAATAAGTTATTTAGGTGCTCATTATTTTGGTGATAGAGGTGTTCGTCGAAAGAAGGTGTAATAACAGTAAATGGTACCCATCATGCGGCGAGGCATTAACATCCGTCGAGATGGGAATCATGCCAGCGATGGATACTACTATTGTATGTCGGAATTTTATCACTTTGTGAGTGTATTGTTCTGGTTTTCGAGTGTAAAATCAGGGAAATTTATTGTGAAACGAATTGCTGTAGTTCCTTGACGGTTGTATAAAATGGCAAATCGAGGTAGGATTTCAATTTGCTTAACAATCAATATTCCTGGCTCTACATCATTGCTGATCGTTCCCTTTACATCTGTGGTTTTTTTATTAATTGCTAAGCGGTCGAGTCGAAAAATAACTATGTTCGACAAACCTATATATATTAGGCAAAATTTACACTTGTACACTAAAAATAGTGATATTCACAGTGTTAACACTAGAAATAAGGACAAACTACGTGCCCCCTTTCACCGGCTTCATAAGATTCATAACTCATTTGTTGGGCTTGGTATAACCTTTTATAACAAGATACCCTCTTCTTTTCTAGACTTGCCTTTTAATGCGTTTAAAGCTCAACTAAAATCCAACCTTTGTTCAAAGGCATACTATTCCATCAACGACTACTTAGACGATAAGAATAGTTGGTCACCCTAGTTTAACGCAAGACAATGTTTATGTTCCTTCTCCAGAATTAGCTTACTGCCAGGTCTTAGAACCCAGCAATGCATAAATGTGTAAGCTGTCACGCCCTTTACGCCTGGAGGCTTTTATTTGGGTAGTAAGTTTTTTTATTTACATTTTAATTAATTATTTTTTAGCTTGAGTACGTATAGTTTTTAGTATATTTGTTGGTATATTGGCGTGGCTAGCTGACATATTATGGCAAATAATTAAATTTTATGTTCTGGTTTTGTAATGTTAATTACCGAACATAAGCACCTAGTATTGTATACAATCAAGTATTTTTTTAAATCGAACAGACAGCTGTGCTACTGGGGAGTTTGTTGCGCCACTTCTTCTTCCCAGCGATAGCACTAGGAAGTGGTGAAGGGCGGGCGTTTTTGGGGGACTGTCTTTTGTAATTTTGACGTTCAAAAAGTGCTGATTCTCAGCCTAATTTGAATAAATGACTTTTGATTTTGATTTTGTCGTCACAATACAAGAAACCGGTAGTAGAGACTCTAAGGTGCCGTGCCGCACGAAGTAAAATACTTGTACTTATTACCTCGGCATTTTTAAGGTACAAAGCTTCGTCAACATTTTTTGCACTTTTACTTCGCATTGTTACTTAAAAAACAAAACTGTCAGCGCCTTTTTTGTTTTCTGTTTTCCGTGTTTCCGGATTTAGGATTACGGTTATACGAGCTTGGGGATTGTACGTATCTATTTACATAATATTGTCAAGTTCTTATGTTAAACAAATGAGAATCAAGCGTACTTGATTCTTGTTCACAAATGTGGCTGTGATATTATATTTGTTTAAAGGAATCGAAAGGAGTTCCTGAAAGGACTTGGGGGAGGCCTTTGCCCAGCAGTGGGACAGTACAGGTAAAAAAAAAAAACGTATCGAAAATGTTCATAAGTACTGAAAATTAATTCATGGCAAAAATTATTTCGCTTTCGATATTTTACTATAGTTTAATAACTTCTTTTCGTTTGATTTTTTGTTTACTGTTAGGGTTCTTTACCCGAAGGGTGCCGACGGAACCCTATTAGTAAGTACTCCGCTTCCCGTTCGTCTGTCCATCCGTCTGACTGTCAGCGGGCAGTATATCATGAACCGTAATAGGTATTGATATTTTCACATAGTGTGTGTTGTTATTGCTGTTAAAACATCAAATATTAAAAATTAAGCTAAAGGGGAGACCCCCTTTAACTTAATTTAATAAAAGAAACGTGTTTTTTTCGGCGTTTTTTGGCCTTGTGACTTGTGACACGGAGCCCTTTGTGTGCGAGTCTGACTCGCACTTGGGCGGTTTTTTCTATGTTTTTCTATTTGCCTTCAAAGGCTCATAAAGTAATAACTATATTGACCTTTCTGCTCCCAGTCGTAGTTATGAAGTGATATTTGTAACATGTTCCCCGAAACCAATTCAAAAGGTAAACACTGATAATTGAGTTTTATAAATAGATTTATTTTCTTTATTTCTTTCTTAACCTGCTGAGATTATGATACTGTACGATTATTATGTATGTTGTGTGTAGTATATAATCGTCATCATCATCATCATTCAGTAAATAGATACCTTTTTTTTTTTTTTTTTTACCTACTGCTGCACATTGGGCTGCACAAAGCATCGCTACAACAATCAGTTTTACGTAATCACTCACGAAGCTATTTAAAAGATTTTAACTTTAAATCTGACTTTAAAAAAAAGACTATTTTTTTATTAAAACCTTTAGGTACTGTCCCAGTGCTGGGCACAGGTCTCTCCATACTTCTACTTATTAAACTAACATTATTACATTTTAAACAAAATTAAATCATCAATTTAATTCATATAACAATTATTGTTAGATGAAAATCATCTTGAAAGTGATTAAAAATGAAATTGGGTTTAAGCATTCACGTAATATAATCAAATTCAATTTGTAAGTGCCACATATAAATAGCATCCATAGGTACGTTTTCTGATTAATTTGTTTACGTTTCCATCATTAATTTTACATCCTTTTTGGAACAGACTCTAATGACTATACAGTTCGATAATGTCTTACTCAAATTAAAATTCGATATTATCTACATATACATTCAGCACCCTCAATACCACAAGGTCTAGAAAGGGGACACTTCACTTCACCACCGGCTTTGCTCTCGACAAATTAAACAAGTTGGCTCACTCAAACTTTGACAAATCCGATTTCCTGTCGCTCTTTTAGAAGTTACGAGTCCATCCGTTGGTGTGATGGAGTTAAAATATTTTACTTACAGTAGGGATTTTAAAGGCATTTACCGTAAAGTTTCTACAAAACAATATATATATCCTACGAATATTATAAACGCAAAAGCTTGTATGGATGGATGGATGTTTGTTACTCTTTCACGCAGAAAGTACTGAACGGATTTGGATGAAATTTCGCACACAAATAGTTTATAACCAGGATTAACACATAAGATGCTTTTTATCCCGATATTCTCATGGGATCGAAACCTATGCGGGTGAAACCGCGGAGCGCAGCTAGTAAAATATAATTACGTACGCTATAGTTGTAAGCCTTGCTCAAAAATGGAAGTCTGTTTTCTGTTTCCACTTAAGATACCGTGCACGAAATTGACTGATTTTGATAAATTTTGTCATATAATATAATACAATACAATATCTTCATTTAGTAAATCAAAGGCGAAATAAACTATATTTTCGAGAGCGCAAAAGTGATAAAACTTTTAACTTGGTTTACTGCCACGAGACTTTTATAGTCCGACAGACTTAATGGTTTTAATAATTTTTTATTTTAAAATGTCTGTGTAATATGATTACAATATTACCGCTAAAATAAAAAGACATAGAGCAATCTACAAAAAGAAGTAAAATCCCACCAAAAACATTTCATGTAAAGTATTTGACCAAGATTTAAGGGTTTGTAGAGCCTAAGCCTTGTAGAGTTATGGGCTTGACTCTACATTAGACCAGAGGGGCAATTCTCGTAATTTTAAGAACGTTCACAGTCAGAGGGGCAATTCTCGTAATTTTAAGAACGTTCAAAGTCTGATCTCAGTCTCAAACTGTCAAAAATACGTCTAATTTCCCTACATTTTGACAAGTGCTTGACATTTGTTTGTCGCCGAGATGAGACTGGGACTAGATTTTGAACGTTTTAATTACGAGAATAATTGGCCTTCTGATCTCAGTATCAATCTGTCAAGAAATCCTTCTAATTTACATTTTGACATTTGTTTGTCGCCGAGATGACTCTGCGACTAGATTTTGAGCGTTTAAAATTACGAGAATTGACCTTCTGATAACTTTTTAACTGAGCGTTATGTAAGTCTTGACAACCTATTTTAGATGAAATGTTTTTGGTGGGAATTTATTTATTATTTCTAAATTTCATTTATTTCAACTTAACGTACGGAACTCTCCCCGCGAGTTCAACTCGCACTTGACCGGTTTTTTTTATTTTTAGTAATATTTTGATCGCATCCAGGGAAACTGCTAACTCTGCAAGTATCGTTATAAATTTGAATATAAGGTGCTCCAATCACAAAGCAAATTGTATTAGTCCCACTGAAACAACTTACTAAGGCATGTGCACTCGGCTACACATAAAGCTATACATTTCCAGTTTTAGCTGACTTCACATTGTATAGGTTTTTTTTTCGAATCAGAAATGAAAAGATCCGCAGGAGAACCAAGGTATCCAATATAGCTCGAAGATTTGCCCAACTTAAGTGGCAGTGGGCATATTGCTCGCAGAACAGATGGCCGATGGGGCCGAAAGGCTTTGGAGTGGCGACCGCGTACCGGAAGATGTAGCATTAGAAGGCCTCCCAGAAGATGGACCGTCGACCTTGTGAAGGCCGAAGGAACCCGTTGGATGCGAGAAGTACAGAACCGGTCGAGGTGGAGGTGCTTGGGGGACTATGTCCAGCAAAGGACGTTTTTCGGCTGAACTCATGATGATGAAGTTTTTCATACAATCAGAAGTCAGCTTATACTGGTTTTGTATAGCTTGATCTGTAGCCGTGCGTACGTAGAAACTAAGAGATACTTGATACGAGTGTCGCAACTCGTATATAATTCAAAGATAATTACCGACAAGATGAATGTTGTAATTTTTGTGTCTAATATTCTGTCTGAGTTACGTTATTTATTTTATTACATTAGATGTAGTTTATATTAGCTGTGACTTTTCTTCGTAATATAAGGTATTCGTACTTTTAGGTCAGGTCCTAACCAAAGCGGCGTGCCAGTTCGCGATCGTCACGCTCTGTAGGTAAATGAATATGACATACTCGCGCAAGTTGCTTTTGTACGTCCTCTAAATCTAAACTAGAAAATATTAGAAACGATTACATTTTTTATATATTTGTATGTTTTTTTTGTTACGCTGAACAGTTTTGAATTTTATTTAGCACATGGGTAGACCGTGACCTGATTTAGGACAAAAGATACTTTTTATCCCGATATTCCCACGGGATCGACACTTGTACGGGTAAAACCGGGGGGCGCAGCTATAACAAAACAAACGCTCGCGTCGATCGCGCACTCGCGCGACGCTTGCTTTTGGTTAGGACGCGGGGTTAATGTACGTGTTTTCTAACTTAGTCAACCCGACGCTCAGAAATTTTGATGAAAACAAGCCCAACCAGACAGTAATTTAAAATCCTTAAATTAATGTATGACCTTCGACACATTTGATTTACTTCAATAAATTGTGAATAACACAAATTGCGCTGCATCAGACGTTGGCCTCGTTGGTATAGCGGTTGCAAGCAATTCTGCTGCAATAAGTCCTGTGTTCGATTCCCGGGTCTCATCTGGAATTTGTCAGCAGCAGCCCAGAGCTTGGATTGTGCCCGGTTGATCAGACTCGCCCCCTACTAATGGGACTTCAACATAACTAGCGTAATGTGGGTGTACAGTCACGAGTACCAATATGTCAACATTTGGCAATTTTTAATTGCAATTTTTTCATGAAATAATGAATGCAATGTTGAAATTCGACACATTACATAAACCTATGGGTTCGAAAATGCTATGTTCGTAACAACATAAAATTTGATTAAAAAATAAAAGAGTAAATCGCTTTTGAATAAAGCCGAGTGTATACATACTTTTGCTCGTGACTGTACCGAAGCGTAGGTAGCGAACTGTACACCCACATTTCCCGATTTCGGTACCTATAGGTACAACTCTGTCTAACCCAGCAGGGAATATGGGTGTGATGTTAAGTAGACTTGCTTCCTGAATTTAGTAATTTTACAAACCTAGGCTTATCCAAGCTCAGAATAGTGATTATTCTGAGCTTGGACAAGGCTAGCTTCCAAATATCTGGAACCAGTAGAATCCTAGAAATGTTTACTCTCCGAAGAATATTAAGTTAGGTCACGCACGTGACCTTGTTTATCCTGAGAACCTAACATTAAGTGAATTTACTGTATCATAAGCACAAACAACGTAATATATTACGCAGCATTACTCTCCGAATATCTGTATCGAATCTTGTGTATCAGTACACACGTACCAAACTTGGTGTTAGTTCCCAGAGGTAACTTAACTCCGTTATTATATAATTCTCTGTCATTAGCAAACTTTCAGAATCAGTCTCGTGTAGTTGCTTGTTTCCTTTTGTTCGGCGCTTATTGTTCCAAATTTCGGTATTAGTTACTCCATGTGTAACGAGGGATGTGGATTGCGTTATCTAAGTTCGGAGATTTGACGTCATACTCTTTGATTTACTTCAAACTCCTACTCCAACAGTTCTGAATACAAGTAACTATACGCCTTTAGAATTTATAATATGATCATAGTAGAGTTTTGCGAATGAGTTCGTCCGGAAAACAATTATAACATACCTGTTTATGCTAAGCCATATGTTCAGCTCCGTTCAGGTGTAGTGGTGAGGATTCCAGTGTTATCGCAAATACTTTACAGATTTCAACGTTGCCTCGGATCTGGTATTGACCATAGGCTGCCGTGTCTACTTGCCATCAGTTGGCAAGACTTGATTTTCACCTAAGGACTTATCCGCTGACCAGGTATTTTACTTCATAAGCATAATTGGCCTGTAATGTTCCCACTGCTGGGACACAGCCCCAAACGCGGGCCCAGTGCGGGTTGGTAGATGTCACATGTCTTCGAATTTTTGATTCTTAGGACATGCCATTTCCTCACGATGTTTTCCTTCACCAGTTTTTGAGATGGTGATGAGTGTGTGGTGATGAAATATTTTACACAAAATAAAGTGCCTGACTATGTTTAAACCCACGACGTACTCTCGTCAGTCGCGGTCGTTACTATTGTTCCACCACTGACTACTTACTAATTATTAATTTGGGAACAAAAGGTAAGTGACTTGGATTATAAAATAAAGTCTTTGACGGCACGGTTGGCGCAGTGGTTAAGCGAGTGACTGCTGCGCTGCGTGTCGCGGGTCCGATTCCCGCACGGAACAAATATTTGTATGACCTACATGTATTTGTTCCGAGTCTGGGTGTTTTTCTATCTATAATATGTATGTATTTACAAAAAAAAAAAAAAATGTATATAAGTAGTTTATCAGCCATCTTGTTACCATAACACAAGCATTAGGTTGCTTAGCTTGGGACAAATGGTGCTGTGTGAAATGTCCAGGGATATTATTATTATTATTATATTAATAAATAGTCTTAACATTTAAAATTCATGTGTTTTGTTTTTATACATTTCTATCAATATTTATATTAGGTATAGTAAAGATGAAAGGCAACATTCAACAGCATGTCTATGACGCTTTGGGCGATACAGTCGCTTATTATCTAATAGTGTAAAATGTATTACTATTCACAGTCAGAAGTTAACTAATTTGCCAGCCAAAAGAGGTGGTAAAGACAAAGACCCATCACTGTCATGAGAAAAAGTCACGACAAGGGGTCGCTCCTCCGTTGGAAGTCCCAAAAGGACCTAGGGGTTCTGCCGGACCGCTTACATTGTAAACCATGAGGTGTAAGAGCTCCCTAGAGGTTTGTAAGATCCATAGTTCACATAGTAAAATACAGGCTAAACTCTGTATTTTGAATGTTATTGAGTGATAGTGCCTCAATAAATTAAGGCATCCAGCCAGGGTGATCCAGTGTCGTATTGCACTCTCTCAAATATTACCAGTGTCATGGCCAAAAAAATAAAAATATTTCGAGAGCCCCGCCCCACACATGTATTTTGTGTGCAACGACGCGCTTCTGAAGGTTAGTTCTCTATACCGCCAGTCATGTAGTATCATATTACAAGTATCTTGACTTGTTTTTCACGGCAGTCCAGCTATAGGCGAGGTATTATTTTGTTTGAAAATGTTTAGTATAATTTTCAGAATGTCAACTTCATTTCATTGTCCGTGAAAGTAAAATTATAAACTGATGTGAGTATTGAAAGTCAGATATAAATCACAAACACCCAAAACTGACAAACGACCGACCCGCGGTGAATGAGTTCTTTTGCTATTACCCAAACGATGCTATCCAACTACTGATTGCTAACTCAAATATGTATATTTTATTCATCCGCTGCGCAGCGATGTCAGCATAGAATTGATACAATTGATATGTACCGGGATTGCTCGTACAATGTGAATCACGATACGACAGTTGTTAGAAGAGTTACGTAGAAGTCGGTTTCGTCGTGTCGATGATTCTATAATTTAATTATATTCGTATTGACAATAACTCCACCACATCAAAGTTAGCACATGCTGAAAAATTCACCGTGACCATCTAGGTGAAGTGAGCTTGAAATGAGCTGTCAATAGTGTCAATCCCTAGCATCAGAAGGAATGACAGCTCACTTGACTTAAGTTAAAAACGTCATTCTTTCGGTGACATTTTTACAGAATATACCGACCGGACAGGAGTTACCGACATAGCTTGTAGAGCAAGCTGAAGTGGCAGTAGGCTGGCCATGTTTGTCGAAGGACCGATGGCCGGTGGAGCAGTCCGAGTACGAGTCCTGGGGGTCTACTCCGAAGTGCAAAGTGCGAATGTGAATGTTCGGATCGGACCGACACATGGCCTAACCGAATATTATTGAAAAATGCGAAAAAAAATCGGATCGACTCAGTTGGGTCGGGACCATAGTCAATATTCGAAAGAGTGTAGGAGTGTAGGATCGGAACCGACCGAACCAAATAGTAACTTCGTAGCAGGAAACGGCCGAACATTTGGCCGATACTACTTCGGAGTAGACCCCCTGGAGTGGAGACCACCTCAGCCAAATGGACCGACGACCTCAAAAAGGTGGCTGGGACAGACCGGGCAGCATGGGAGAGGCATATTTCCAGCAGCAGACAGCGTAGGCTAAGTTGTGTAGTTGATTGTCGTTTGTGATGTGGCATGGCAGTGTTACATTATATGATATCACAACGGAGTGGTCCTATTCGATAAAGTTGTATCGGGCCCAATACCACCTAATCCTTAAATAGGCCTATGTCAGCAAACATTTATTATTATTTATTTATCCTCACACTGGAACGCCATACAGCAATTACGCCAATTGAGCAAAAAATCTGTGTTGCTTTCCATCCATCCTGTGCGCGGATATATCATATCCACCAATTTGCACTGGGTCCACGTAGGTTACGGCCCACTCCCTTTCCCAGAGAGGAGGCCTGTGTCTCAGCAGTGGGAACATTATAGGCTTATTATGCTACATCTGAAACAAATGGTTTCATGCGTTCAGTAATTTCATGATGACTGAACGCATCAAACATGCCGCCATACCACTATGTGCTTGAAGCAGGTCGTAGTCGTTTTGAGAATATACTCACCAGCAGAAAGCAGATAAGCCAAAGTAATATCAACATTATTATAGTTCCAGACTTCAATAATAATATTCAGTTTTGCATACACATCGCAATCATGATTGTTTCAGACTATGCTGAAACGTGAAATTGAATTTTAACTAGATTCTAGAACAACTAGATAATGCCTATTACCTGTTGCGTAGGATGACAAAGATTGTTTGAGTATCAAACAGTCTTTGTGTACACGCTTTGTGAAATGATTGGACGCCAAACATCTAGCCTGTAAAGCACTTTATCTTGGCGTAGTCTTAGAAAATTTCACTAACATTATATTAGTGATGGCCCAGGGGTTAAGAATGATCGTGATGGCCCATTTAAGTCTCGCCTCTCAAGCACAAGCTTGTGGGTTAAAATAAGGGTACGTACCAATGTGACTTTTTCAATTCATACGAAGCTTGAATTTCTGAGCTTATCTTGGATATTACTGACATCGGTGAAGGATAAATATCGTGAGGAAACTTGGATTTGTAGTTAACATAAGCCTGAAATCACCAACCTATCTTCTTGAGCAAGCGTGGTGGTCAATGCTCTTGCCTTTTATCTATGAGAACCTCTTCTCGCCCTTTACCCTGCACTGGGACACTAATAAACTGCCGTTCAATTCTGTAAAAATCTCACCGTGAAAAGTTAGGTGAAGTGAGATTAGAGTGAGTTGTCAATCCCTAGCAGTACTTGGAATGACAGCTCACTCCACGCTCATTTCACCTAAGTTTTCACCGTGAGATAGTTACAGAATAGACTGGCTGGTTTTAATATTATTTATTTTATAGTGCGCTTTTACGATAGCAACGGTAGATATTGTTTCGTACCTACTTAATCTGTCATAAAAAAACATAAATTGCCATATGGATACAGAGTGGCGATTAGGTTATCAGTCTGTTAAAATAATAAAATAAAAAATGATACCAAACCTAAAAAACTAAAATAAATAGCTTAAAAATTGGCACGACATAAACCACCCTTTATCCTACTAATATTATAAATGCGAAAGTTTGTATGGATGTATGGATGTTTGTTACTCTTTCACGCCAAAACTACTGAACGGATTTGGATGAAATTTGGCACACAGATGGTTTATAACCAGGATTAACATATAGGATACTTTTTATCCCGATATTCCCACGGGATCGAAACTTATGCGGGTGAAACCGCGGGGCGCAGCTAGTAATTTATAAATCACTAGACACGCACAGGGCGATAGTATCAACAATTCAACAGAAACTTTATGGTTCTGTTACAAAATAATCCAAAATTAAGCTTAATGTTGTTAAATACTCAAACAAAAAAAAACAGTTTCACGGCTAGAATGTTAATAGTCATTAATTATTTTAATTGTGTGTGATTGAAATGCGAAATGAAATACGTGGTTTCAATCAATGTGATAACCTAATCGCCACACGCACTGTATAGGCTTTGTACAGATTTTCATGTCAAAATTATTATTACCATTTTAACTCTGTATTTAAATAGATTAATTGGCTTATATACTACTCTCCCATTTTAACGGTCCACTTCGTAATCCTTTTCCACGAATTCAGTACAATATAACATTTTCTGCCGGCTAGGTTATCTATATTCTGACAACTGGGTTAAAAACCTGAACAAATAAATCGCTACAAAATTCATGATCTCAAAAATTTTATTAATCCTTTGTCTGCTAGTTACAATATCCAAATTCTTAAATTCAATATTTACAAGAATTATGATTACTATATATATACATTTTTTATTTCTTTCACAGACCTAACTCACACAAAAATTGGGTACATGCATCTAAAGTGTTAACATACATTGAATATTCGATTTCCGCATTTGCCCATAAATCTGTATAAATAGATGTTTCTTCCATGTCAAGATGTTCAGGCGTATGATTTGTGTTTGTAATAGCATTTGCGACATGGAAAATGCTAGTATGGTCACCAACGGCAATCTTTATTTTGCTATTGTCATCATCATTTATGTATGTACGAGTATGTATTTGTCATCCGTAGCATTCAACGGTTTACTCGTAGGCCTTATATTATTTACTGTTGTCGTGGTTGTAATTAAATAACGCGTGACAGCACTCATTAATTACCTAGTATATCATCATCTATGTTAACATAATTCTGTTTAACGTGTTAAACTAATCGTATTTGTACATAGAAGATCAGCGATAATAAAAATCTTAAACTAAAGAAACAATCAAGCAATCTTTAATCTGTACTCACAACTTTGTACTCAAATGATTTATTTTCCATTATTTGCTTTTCAAATACGTCTCTTTCGAACTTTTACACAAAGTTTATATCTAAAAGCTTAAAAGATCGAGCCGCCGATCCCTAAAACTTTTAGTCGCGTAAATATATCTACTATAATTTTTGAAAAGCTGTTTAGTTCAAAATTATGACCTTTGTTTGATATTCTAACCTGACCAAAAACTTTCGGGTACTCTTTTCTTTTAAGACTTACTTTTTACCGAATATAAAAAATAGATTCTACACAGTTGTAAACTACTTTGGACATTTACAAAATCTTTCCGTCCTGTTATGTTATATCAACAAGTTGGAACAAATCCAAGATCACAATGCGAACTCTTATGTTATTGACATTATGGATCTATCGTAGAATCTTCGACACTGGTTATATAGTAATATATGACACTGGGTTTTTAAATTACACTTACTAAGAAATAATTTAATTAAATATCTAAACCAGTCTTTTCTCATAGTCTAAAAATCAAGCATATAGCAGAAGTATAAAATTATAAGCTCTTAGTGCTGAAATATGCGGCAAAATTCTAGTCATCATTTTCAATAGTCACAGAAGGTCAGAAACCAATACATATTGGTCTTAAGATCTTCTTTACAAGAGGAAAAATATGCGCCGTGATAATGTTATCACTGATTATACCATTAAAGGAGAGATCGTTGCCAAAGGAGGCTGGATAATGGGTTATATAACCATTACGCAACCTACTTTAGGAGGTATCTTTCTGTATAATGTTTGTTATCTGCTACATGAACTTTTTCGTTGATTTCAGCACAACTATCGCATATCATCACACGGGTAACTTTAATATTACTTAATGATTAAAATACACTTATTGATAGTAACGTCAATATGAAAAACAGTTTTGGCAAAATCCGTATGCTGGTATTTGATTGCCAGTAACTTTCGTCTTTTGATGAGAGCATTAGAGAATCTTCACCCCTTCGAACTAGCTGGCGAGGACAAGGCAAAGTTTCTACAGGCATATTTACTATTGTGAGTTGATTGGCCACAACTGGCTGCACGGTCGGTTCGAAGTTGTATTGGTTCGTACTATCTTCGTACAATTCTTCATCATTGGCATCTTGTTGAAGAACCTCTGCATTCGTTTCTATCTCGTACAATTGTTCAGATTTCGATGGTTTGGGGTCGTTGAAGGCAGAGTTCACATCGTTCGACGTACTTTCAACTGTTACACCGGTACTCATTACACATGTGATGCTATCTAAGGCCATCCTAAGAGGTTCACTCTTCGTTTCATTCCTTAGAACCTGTATCCAAGATAGACGACAGTCGCAACTAAGTTTGTTACCTGTAAAGAGAAAATTAAATGTTAGTAACAACTTTATTTTGGTCACAGATTTTTGAGAAAGAACCTATGCGATCGAAAACGAAATGAATTATTCAAACATTGCTCCAAACTTCGGGAGTGTTTCATAAAATGAAAATACATTTTTGAGAATGAAAAGTTATAATCACATAATATCATGGGATTGAAATTTTATGCTCTAGTAAGTTTTAAGTTCTATGCGTGAGTGAGTTAAGTTTGGGGAAGGGCTGAGATACTAAAGTTTTTACTTAAAAACAACATCTGCTTGCTGCAGCCTTGTCAATTGTCAATCAAGTAAAACTCGCCGAGCTCCTCTTTTTTTAAAGATGTTTAAAACAAGTTCTTGAAGAATAAGAAAACGATGTGAAGAACTCATTTTTGTTGACGTATTTATTATTTGAGCAATTATTAATTCACAGGACCCCTAATCATTAAACTTTTTATCTCTATGTTTACAATGGGTTTAAAATCCTCGAACAGTAATTGCGAAAGATGCGTTCATTCTTAATAACATTTACATACATATTTAAGTTTGTCGGGTTAAATATTTTTCTACACGAATCTCTATAATAACCCCCTTAATCATCCAGCTACACGTGCCAATTTAATGAAAATGTCCAACTTAAACATGTTTGTTTTTAATAAAACTACACCATTGTACAAAAATCAACTTATTGCTACGTTTGAGTCGATAAAGGGCGCTTTTACATTCATTAATTGTCCTTAATGTGAAGGGTGCTTCAGTAAGGGGATTAAAATGCAGCAGGGAATTCCCCATTGTTTGCACAAAACATAGTTATTTAACTTCCCAAGAGTTGCTGTGTGCTGTGTACTATTTATTCGAAAATAACATGTTGCCAACAAAAATGGACCCGTAATATTATTATAATGGCAATATAATGTCATAACTTGAATAATGACATTGACAGTGATAGAATTGAATATGAATTTCCTGCTACAATTCAAATAGTGGTGTTTGAAGTTATTATAATATAATTGCTGAGGGGAACATAAAATAATAGTCACGAAAAATACTGAAGGGTCAGTTATAGGTATTAAAGGTTCGTGTGGACGGGTTGAGTTGAATGATAGTAATTACTACAGTAAACCCAGCTATATTAATCAAATATTTCATATTTGAATATTAATATATTTCGCAGTAATAACTCTTCTTTTGACAAAACAAGTTAAAGGTAAAACTCACCGCTCAAATACAGGACAGCATTCTTCATTTTCAAATTTTCCAATATCGGCTTTATTGTCTCGTAAGTAAAATGTTCTATCTCATTGTTCCTCAGATCCAATAATTCAAGACCGCGCACACCTTCTAATAGCCCCTCATTAATAGACTTCAATTTATTCCCTGTCATAGATAATTTCTGTAACAGAGCGAGACCATCAAAAGCCCTTTCGGACAGGAATTTTAATTCGTTATTATCCAGAAGCAGCTCGTTAAGATTCCACAGCTCCGTGAAAGTTAAATCGCCCAACATTGACAACTTGTTGGACCGCAGATCCAATCTCGTCAGATTAGCTAAGCCCCTGAATGTGTCTCTAGTCAGCACCGTAATTGAATTAGCCTCCAGTATCAGATCGTTTAGTACGGTCAGATGTTCAAAACAACCGTCGTGCGCCAGATTGATACTGTTAAAAGACAAATCCAGATATTTGAGACTCGGCAAATCGACGAACACGTCCCTCTGCACTTCAGTTACTTTATTCTCTTTTATAGTTAGGTTTACGAGCGACGGGAGATTCGTGAACGAGGAGAAGTCCAATTCGGTTATTTTGTTGTTCATCAGAGTTATTTCTTTGAGTGTGGTTATGTTTGAGAATGTTCTTTTCTCAATTTTGTTTAGTGTAGCGTAGTGTATGAAGAGCTTTTGTAGCCGTTTCATGCGATGGATCACGTGGAATGGAATGAACTTAAGTGCTCCGTCGGATCGAACGTTGAACGTTAGCCTTTCCAAATAAGGCTGAGAGTTGAAAGTGGACCATATTGGATCTGTTTCATCAATACCTCCGTTAAAAACCCAACAGTCAGCTTTGGTCGCTGATTTAACGTCAGTGCTTTCGCAATAGCAATGTACTTTAGATTCTCTGTTCGTTATCTCGCATATGTTATCTTTTACTTGCGTCCCATGGTACCTCCTTTCAGTTTTATCCCTGCGTTTTTCATTTAGACGGCTTTCAGTGTAGGATATTTGCACTGAAGTCAGAGCCAAAGCTAGGAGTAAATATTGGACGACGGTCTCCATGTCCCCTTGCCTTTTCACTAACCTGGAACAAACAAAAAATAAATTAAAGAGGTGCTTTGACAGCGCTGTAGCGGGTTGAAATAATGTTACAACATTTTTTGAATGTTTTAATAAAACGTTTGACTTAGAAGATGCTTTGTGAATATTAACATCAACGTTTTGTACCTCTGTCTATGTAAATATAATAAAAAAATGTTCTTTAAAATATCACTCTTTGATTAGCTCCTGAAATTTTAAAGTAAAAAAAATAAATATTACAAATTCTTGTCGGAAACATGAAAAAAATTGGTTCATAATATTCTAGGCGAAATAAAATACACGCTTCACAGTAGCCGCCTGTTGTAAATTTACATAATCACTTAAACAGGAGGCTTTAAAACAATGACTCAGCGTTCAGCTGCCTACTTTATTACCAAAACTGATCGTAATTCATTCGCCCATTGACTTGTTGGAGTGGGTATCGGATGTATTGCCTGCACTCAGCCTAATTTGTGGGGAGGCGTGTAATGAACGCACCGGAACATGTCACGTGACTTTGAGCCATTTATGCTGCGTTCACCCTCTGTAAATTCGCTTTTTTACTATCATTTTTTGACGTAATTACTTTGATAATATGTTTTTCAATGGTGATGGCGGAGGGGAAAAATGAAATGTAACGTATGGTTTGCCGTTAGCGCAACGTTTTGTATCATTTTGTTTATTTAGGTTAGCTTTCATAGCAATATCCCAGCCCCTTTGAAGTATTTGGTAAAAAATTTACATTTTTAAAAGTCATCATTAGAATTCCTAAAACAAAAGAAGTTCAATACAGTACAAGAACCTTCTAGTCTTATTGGTGGTTAAAAGTCAACTCAAATGAAATCTTCAAATATAAGAATTTAAAGTAGCTCATTAAAACTCCAATATACTACAGTGATTTTTTATTCCTCCCATTTTCTCCAGATAAATTAACAAAACACAAAAGCATTGTCGTCAAAAGAAAATTACACATCGCGAAACTAGCTCATCAGCGTGTTTAATTAAAATCTTTTCTCTTTTTCACGCGAATGAGGCTAGTAATCAGTGTGAGCGGGACAAAAAGCGTTGTGTGCAGACTTTTTGTTTCTTCCAAATGGTTATTAGGGATTGAAATTTTAAGGGCATCCCTTGACGCGTTCGCGACGCTTTAATTAAAGGGATTGTTAGATCGAGATGCTAAAGTTCGGCAGTTAAGTCTTTTGTTATTGTAAAAAGTTTAATATCGTGCGAAGATTCGCGAATCATGTTTTCCTTTTACTTTTTAAAGCAGCTTTGTAGAAGTGAACGCCTTTGTCTTGTGAGTGCTCTCGAAGTTTTGTCTTGGAAATGTTTTCTTCATTTGGTTATAATGTAAGGTTTTTATTAAATTATACGTTTGTAATGAGTAATGTGTACCAAAAGTTATGAAGGTAGGTTACATAATACTAATAATAATAATAATAATGTAAGTCGTTTGAACCACTTAAATATGCTTGAAATTATACGCCTAACTCGTGATTATCTTAGTGTTTGTATTGTAGAGTATCCAGAAAAATTGCCTGTGAATACATTAAATATGAATATCCACATTCTGGAACACCATTACAAATGATTTGTGTTTCATAACGAAGAAATAACAGAATCCTTTTCTCACATTTCAAAAGAAATCGAATTCTTAAAAATCATTACACTTTCCGCGGCGCGACCGTTCGAACCGCACTCGATCGGACTTTTTTTTAAATTTAATTCTATCCGGAATGGCGCCCGCAATACCCATTTGAAGTGAAGCTGTAAAAAGATGCTGTTAGAAGTCCAACGTTTCGTTTTGGGTTCTTTGTTTGCTTGTTTTTCTTTTATTTATAAACTCTTGCGAACCAAAGCAGTCTATTTTTTTTAATAACGTCTTGTCTGTTTGTTTAATTTATGTATGGAGTATATTTACAGAGGACAGAAAACAATAATACACTTAAAAACTAATAATGGTATTTGTATACTTCGTTTGGCAGCATGGAAAATGTTTATTAGTATGATTGGGTACTGTTTTTTTTATGTTTCGGCTATGTCAGGTACTGATTATAGCCAATTTGGTGCTGAAATGCAACATTTATGAATATTTTTATAGATGGCATAATTAGGAGACAATTATTTATATTTAGAAGGCGAAATACTCGTAAAACAGTAGGAGTCAGTTTAGCTGACAAGAGATGTCATATTATAAAAAATATATAAAAATGTACTATTAATACTAATTCGTAGTACCGTTTATAGAAATAATTATCAAACAAACTTATGTTTAATTAATTTATCCTGGTACTGTGAGCTCGCAGAGAGGACACAGTGCAAACCACCTATGTAAAGGTAGCCATTGACGATACGTCTGTTTGGAATGCTTCTAAATGGAAGACTTCCTTATGGAGGTACTTCAGTTAAAGGCACATTGACTTTCATCCATTTGGACGTACGCGCCGCCACTTTGAAGATAGCACGCTATCAAGTCGACGTCGTACGGAAGAATTATCACAATGGATTTTTTAATGGTGGCAACAGCAGTGTGTATTTCGATAATAAAAACTACTTTTTATTTTTCACTTTTTTGTTGTGATATTTTTTTTGATTTTTGTTGATTTTTCAAAAACCGCTTGTCCGATTTCGATAAAATTCATGGGACCATTTGGGAAGTATACCCATTCCAACAAAAAAATAATTATTCAAATCGGTTGGCAAGCGACGGTGTTACGCGCGAACAAACATAAAAAAAAAAATACCAACATCCGAATTGAGAACCTCGTCCTTTTTTTAGAAGTCGGTTAAAAAGACAGAAAAGACGAAGGAGAAAATGAACCTTTACAAATAAAACCGTCCTGGTTTCATAGACTCAGCTCTTTCTAGCACTGTAGCACATGTACCCCGCGTCAACACATAGCAAAAACTGAGACAAAATTTACAAAAAAATGGACGCGGTTTTGCCCATTCACAGACGATTCGAACGGCTTCCAAATTGCGTGTCGCACGTTTTTGACATTGACAGTCGGCCGCGGATGACGTCCATTTGGATTGGATACATGGATTTCAATCCGTTTGGAAATCCAAAGCTGGAAGGCGTCCATTTGATTGGCATACGTTTATCACATTCACGAAACAATTTTGGAAGACGTCCACTCCATTTGGATTGATGGACGTATCGTCAATGGCTACCTTTATAATGATAAGTGAAACGATTTTAGGAAAATTATGATTTTCCTATGTGTTCTAAAATTTTCCAAATATCTTTCATATCTTCTAAAGACGACAAGTGAGAAGTCCCTATGGTTTTAAGATTCATATATGAGCACATTACGTTGGTAATGTGCTCATATTAATTTTGTAAGTAGGTGGCGTTCTGTAGTTTCTGCCTATACCCAGATAACAGAACGCCACCGGCTACGATCCTTTCGTACTCCTTTTGTTTCGTTTTGTACATTTGCTCATGGTCTGGTCTGGTTACTGCCTACCCCCATGGTAAGAAGGCGTGAGCTTATGAAGAGTGAACCATGAGTCTGTCAAGATGCCAACCCGTTTTGAGCAAACGGTGATCAATGCTCGAGTTTTCTCTGTATGAGAAGTGACCTTTGCCCTGCGCTAAGATTTATAATAGGCTGTTGTTATTATTATTATTTGAGCACATTAGAGACTATGTTAATCTGTTCATGTCATAAGTAAATGGCACCTTATCACAAAATGTAAAATTAGATTGGAAAGAGGCTCGAAACTGAGTTTGGAATTTGCTTATTGTTTTAACAAAACGATATTTCAACCAAATTAGCATCCAATTTTGATGTTTTCCGAATACATTATTTACCTAGCAAAGCCTCTGCCATAAATATTTAGTCATGAACAGTGTAATTTTAATCAGTATTGAATGGACCAGTCATTGTACTAGATCTTTACTGAAGCGTAAATTTTACACGCTTTAAATAAAGAAGTGAAAACTAGTTTGCTGAAAATTCGTTCAAGCGCACTTTTATTACTTTTACGAATCATGAATTATTTCATAGAATCAGCTAGTAGGTTTATTTATGTTGTAAGAAAACTATGTTGTTAAATATTTGCTCTATATTTATTAGACTTCATAAAAATATAACTTAGCTAACATTCGAGCGCAAGCGTCAGGTACATTTGCCTGATACATGCTGAGCTGGACTCCCATTTGGTGCAACCTTGAGACGCACACCGCACTGTGTATGTTTCGTTATTAATTTTATTCGTCATAGTGTCAATTTTATTTCCATAATATTTGTGTGTTTTTCATTTTGTATTTTTTTATCGGCACTTTGTTTTTATATTAGGTATAATCATTGGGTAGTTTGGTTAATATCTAATAGTGTACCCTTGTGTGTTGTGCTGTCTTTTTTGTGTGCGTCAAATAAATGGTTTATCTATCTATTCCTAAATCAATTTCATAAGCAGAAGATGTCTGGGCGATCTACTGAATTGTTGCTTAACCTAAATTCCTTATCAATTTTTATTAACATTTTATTTTATTCAACGATGTGAAGGCAGAGAAATTAATTAGTTAGCAAAATCACTACCAATTGATCCGCAGGTAGGTCAAATCAAAACCGTCACTCTTTGTCAGTTATATGAAATCGGTTTAACCAGGCAATCTGACATTATCTTATAATATAAAAATGAATCGCTGAATGTGTTGCTAAGCGCAAATCTCGAGAACAGCTGAACCGATTTCGGTAATTCTTTTTTTAGAATATTCCTTGAAGTAAGAGAATGGTTCTTACGTGAAAATAAATGTAAGAAAGTTGCTTTACGCGGAAGAAGACGTGGGCAAAAGCTAGTATTTAATAAACAATGAATTTCCCTAATCGTACCTGTCGTGAATACTTATAACAATTGCAGGAAACATAAACCAATTCACCATCTGCCTAGCCTTTTCCCAACTATGTTAGGGTCAGCTTCCAGTCTAACTGGCTGCAGCCAAATACCAGTATTTTACATGAAACGATAGCCTATCAGTCTGACCTCCACAACCCACTTACTGGGGAATAATGGTTGTCAGACTTTTGGGCGTCTGACGAACAATGACGACTGCCAAAGATCCACGAATCAAGGCACGGAGAGGTCTTATAACGTAAAGATGGTCACCCATTCACGGACCGACCGCGGCAAGCGTAGCTTAACATGACCGATCGAACTGTGCGTCTGTTACTACTTAGTCACAAGCGTCTCTACTCAAACTTTAACCAATTGTACCACATAATGAATCGGCCCAGATTATGCGTCGATGATAATAATATTAATATCGTCCATATAAACATGGTAGCTAAAATCTGTAACCATTCTATGGCAGCACTTCACATATTATTCAAATGGAAATATTCTGACGCCTGAAGCGTCAGTTATTTCGAATTTAATTAATTATTCATAAAATATGAATCCATCTATAAATATAACGAATATGTTTTACGAGTGGAACTTAATTGTATCCATAGAGATCCAATATATGTATTAGTGAGCATATTAGACTTTTTAAACTAACCACTATTTGTTATTTGATTGGTCAAAGTATGAATAGTTACATTGGTTACGTTCATCTCCTGAAATTAACGTTTTCAGATATTATAGTTTGGCAACATCAAATAAATGCAGAATTTAATGAGGTCTGATACTGTCTCTGCGTCACCCCCACTTTCTTTCACAATCCGATGGATTTTAAAGGAAATTCCCAACCCATTGCTTCATATGTTAGAAAAATATTGTCTGCTTAGCAACGTAAATAACGCAATGGATATTACCGAATTATCCAAATGAAAGACATTGCAATTGGTAATGTGTTACGCTATTACCCCTTAGGTTTTACTTATATCGACATACGTACGAGTATGGCGTTATTTTAGTGGTACATGCTCATTTAAATAGCAGAAGATGCAAATAATAAGCGAAGCTAACCTTTAAATTTGAAGTGTTATCGCACAAGACTTGACAAAATCTTCTTAACATAATACCCGCTCCCGCATCCGCTTACAAGCAGGTACCGCCTTAAAAACGTCTGCATTGAAATCGGTTATTTTAGATTAAATCAATACCTTTGATGTCCAGACTCGGACGTTACATATTGAAAAGCTAATATGCAGCAGCAGTTACTGATTTAGACATTCATGTCAGCGACGATAGCAAATTAATATTGTAGGCGTTTCATTCCATTCAGCGGCTTATGAATTATTGAAACTATAAATTGAACAATAATAATGGTTTGAGCGAATGAATGAACATTAATTTAATGTTCACTATAGTTCGGTTACATGACTAGTGTATTTATGTGGCTTTTGGTGAAATATTTGAATGCATGATAAGGTACTTACATATTATTAGGTTATATACACAATATACATGATGGATTGATTGATTATAGATTGGATTTTTTAAAACCATAATTAATATTTAGTTGCATTTACACAACAATGCGTAAAAGGTGCGCTTCCCTGGTGCGCAGGGTGTGGGGCGGACAAACAATCTTGTTGAGTCTTTGTAGCTTGAATAAAGAAATTCTATATTATTCATGATATTTGTAAGATTAGCTATGCTTGAATAAAGAAATTCTATATTATTCATGATATTTGTAAGATTAGATAAGATTATTTTTTTTAACCTTTGACGTTAGTCTTTGAAAGCTAGCTAAGAGGTTATATGACTATTGTATTACTGTGGCTCTTGGTGAAATATTTGAATTCATGATAAGGTGAGATAGGCAGGCGCTTCATGTGAAATACTGGTACTCAACTGTATGCGGTTAGCCTGGAAGCCAACCCCAATATAATTGGGAACTGCCAGGGCGGCGGGATCGTCCGAAAGGGTTACCGCTGCCCTGGAACAGTAAGGGCTAAGGAAGGAACACGGGTGGGTTTTAGTCAGTAAGAGTCTGACACTCCCTTCCGCTCCACCCAGAGCGGGAGGGGTCATTTGATGATTTCCCATCCAGAAAAAAAAAATATAGTTGGGAAAAGGCTAGGCAAATAGAATTCTTAGAAACGAGGTCATCACAAATTTGAATATTAATGATCCTGGTAATTTTAATACATCTTTTAAATTAGACCTTTTTCCAGCACATACAAAGGATAGACCAAACTTAATTAAAATTTACCGAGAATAAATTAACATGTAGCGAACTAGTTTTTTAATTACACATACATACATTTACTATATTTGCTTAAGTTCTAAAAACTACTGGCAGAACGCGAGATAGAATTTACATTAAAATGTTGAGAAAAGACTTCGCAGATGATGATGATGACGTTTGGAAGATTAGATTTGAAATTGTTAAAGTGTAGTGGAATGTTGACGTTAAAGTCTTTGAAAAAAGACTATTATCATAAACAGGTTACTTTATACTCCTAAACAAAGTATGTAAGTGTCTCATTATCATAAACGACTCGAGAGACTCAAAACGGCTGCAAACAAAAACGAAATCCCGACAATAAAGCGAAACAATCCGTAAAATTAGTTTTATTTCAATCCAAAAGCATCTACTCGAAATTATTAGATTAACCCTAAACTAATAAAAACTAATGAAACAGAAAACATTGTAAAAGAAAATGTTTGTTACGAAATTTCTCACATAATTTCGCGAGACAAGTGTGTAAAATCACTGCTTTGATCTTTGTCACGCTCGCAAAATGCGACATTAAAATAATACGAGGGTGCTACGTGCTTACTTAATATTAAGCTCTAGTTCCATTAGCCGAGCGCCCGAACGTTCGGTCGTGAGCTTTTATCGTAGAATTTGTTTTGATAAAATATTACGTCTTTTCGGCTTTCGAGGGCACCCTTTTTGTGAAATTATTGGCGATTATGTTATAGCCTGTTTATGGTCAATAACTAATTCTTTCGGGATTTTATTGGTTGGGTTGTAATATGTTGCGTGTATGTATTTCGTTGAGATTCAAATTATCTACAAAGTGATATCATTTTACCGTGCTAGAATACCGGTTAGAGCGGTTTTGCACTACGTCCGATCCGAATCCGAATTCAAGATCCGAGTTCAATCCGAATTGGGAATGTTCTAAAATCGGACGGACTTAGTTCGGATGAAGTACGTAGTAATCTTTCATACAAATAGTACTATGGCTACTTCGGACCGTCATTTCTCGGATTCATGCAGATTCAGACATTTTATGATATATTTGAAAATAGATTTAGTGTCTTCAGGCAATTCCTGTTGATAGACAGAAGTTGCAATTAATATTGCAATGCACAAGTTAACTTGAAATTATCCAAACTTGAAATTTTCATTGAGTCGCACAGCAACACCAAAAATAAACATAAAACAAATACAAAACGTTCACGCAGAGAAATCACGACCTAAATTCAATTAAGAGGATTCACTGACATTACGAAAATACTCAAACACTGACATCGGGAAAATACCGGGAATACTCGAAATTCTCACAAGTACATGGTAAGCCTTATCTTTTTCTACTTAGATGGAAATCGTCTTACCCTTATAGAGTACGTTAATCCTTTAAGAACATTGTCTTTTACGCCAATTCTGAGCTGATGCCCGGGGAATCGAAACGTATCCTGATAATAGGATATTTTAAGGATTAGAATGTAATACAAATGATGGTTTTTTTTAAAGACATTGCTAAAATATTTTACAGGCAGGACACACCTTTTCCTTTTGGGCGACATAAATTCATGATTAAGTTTAAAATGTTCGAAGTTCTTAAAATTGGAGTTTTAATGGCTTTTAGTAGTCTTTATTGGGCTTATTAGTTTTGAGCCCTTTTGGGTTCTACTGAACAGTTTATGAACCATATTATTGGTTTTAAAGTGCGTGCTTGGAATCTCTTGCATATATTTACTCAGACAAGTAAAAAAAAAATATGAACAGGCAATCAAATGCAAAAAAAGTCTTAACAAAAACTTCGTAAATCTCACTGTGCATTCGCACAAATTATTATCACCTCTGCTACCTGCCTATTTAGTTGTACCTGTACCTTTTTCAAACAACTCTAAGAGATTTTTTCTAACAAAATCCTTAAAATTTATCACTAGGCACGTTTACCTGTCGCGTGTATAGGCATAGAATTTTACCTGCGGGTAGAAGAATTCTTTGGGTTTTATTCAATATCTTTACTAAGCACACAATGCGATTCTGTAGAATGTAGAGTAATTGTGTAACGAGAACTGTAAAAGTATCTTTTGTTGTGTTTTTTCTTGTGACGAGTGTCACTTGTTTAGATAGGTTCGAAAGGAGGCTGGAACCAATCAATTATGAGGACAAGGGGATTATTTTCTTAGAAGCTAGCACGTTTTGGAATAAATAAACCTTCGTAGCGGTATCTACAACGCGCCATGCGAACTACGCGTCATATTGCCGTCACAAATCCTGCATCTCACAAGCAGAGCTTACTGCGCTACTAGTGCAACGGCCCGTCATGAATCATTGGGCAGTTGTCCGCCAGACACAACACCGGTCTGGACGGAGGATCCTCCCTTTTCTATGGAGGATGAGTGAACTTTACACCCTGTTCCTCATATCTCTATACCTTAAATTGTATTGTTATAGGGAATCCATAATTCAATAGTTACACATGACGTACCTAGTGAGGAGAATAGGTAAGTCAAAATTCCTGTATAATAAACTAAAGAAGCCGTACTCTGTACCTAATATATTCACATAGCTAGCACCAATGATTGATCAATGATTAATAAAATACAAGATATCATAATTATCATAATATAACATCACGCCTGTAATTCCCGAAGGTTAGGCAGATGTTCACCTTAGTACACCAATATTTCGCCAGTTAAGTCCCATGTAATAGGGACCGAGCCTTTTGCCATGAACTGGCTGCAAATATTCAAACTCCGGGCTGCTACTCAGAAATTCACGACGACAAATGAAGACCGAATATCACTTTGCCCAACCTGGGAATCGAAACTAGGACATCATGCTCAGCAGTAGTGCTTGCGACCACTAGACTAACGAGGTAGTCAAAATACAAGATAGGTAATAGTGAATAAATCTGTCATATCAAAATTGACAACTTTTTATATCATTAAAAAACAATTGAGTACGAGGCTTTTGACTACTTTGTATGTGTATATTTTTTGTCTTTTTTATGGTTTGTTTGTGCAGAATAAACATTTTTTCTTTCTTTTTTATATTAATGGCAATATCTACTGATTTTCAAAAACAGAAAGCACCAAGTATTCTTGAAAAGTTTGAAAATAACCACTTTTGAAGATCCCAAACATAATAAAAAGTGCTTCAACAGCCTAATCCCATCCGTATACAATACTCCCCTTAATTCAAGAGCAACTTGAACAAATACTTCACGTCCGTACTCATTACATAACAGTAAAGATAGGCCATAACATTCCCCATAAAGAAGACCATAACTCAGTCGATGACGTAATCAACGAGATACAAAAGGAACCTTGACCTCCCAAAGTAGCTGTGTAGTTTAGTAAATGGCATCTTTTATCACCGAGTGTTATAAAACAACTAGGAGATGAGCAGTTGGTAGGCGGTAGAATAGTTATTTATATAGCAAAAGTTATAGCCAAAGTTAAATTTGGAGGCTGATGGAACACAATGTTTTAAAGTTGATGAATTTTTTTTAACCGACTTCTAAAAATGAGAAGGAGGTTCTCAATTCGGATGTTTGTATTTTTTATTTTTTTTATGTTTGTTCGCGCATAACTCCGTCCCTTGCCAAAGTTGCCAACCGATTTTAAAAAATCTTTTTTTGTTGGAAAGGGTATAAGTAGGTACTTTCCAAACGGGCCCATGAAAATGTTATCGAAATTGGACAAGCGGTTATTGAAAAATCAATAAAAATCAAAAAAAATATCGTAACAAAAAAGTGAAAAATAAAAACTTTTTTAGAAAAAAAAAACGGCGGAAAAATTTAAGTTATTTTTCACTTTGTAGTGTTTTTATGGAAGGCGGTTGTTTTTTTTCTAAAAAAAATTTATTTACATAAAAAGTTAGAATGCCATCTATAATTGTCTTTTGTGAGACAATGATTACTGTTAGCCTGAATCATCCCACAGCTGAGCAAACCACCCATGACTTTCAGTTCTTTCGATCCAGGGCTAAAGTGGACCACGGGTCGTTTGTTTTGTCCAGCTCGTCCCGCCGTCTTCTACAGGGTCTGCCGTGACGCCTTCTAGCTGTGTCAGGGCTTCACGTGGTGGTTATTTTGGCCCACAGCTCGTTGGGTATACGGCAGACGTGGCCATCCCAGTCCCACTTCAGCTTAGTGGCTTTTTGAGATAATTATGCATAGCATACACAGCCTGTAACGTTCTCTTGGAACACAGGCCTTCTCTCGGTGAAAGGAAGCGGACCCTCGACCACGCGGGCCCAGTCATGTGGGTTGGTAGATGTTTTGAGAGCAGTGGTGAAGAAAGACGATTATGACAATGATCATTAACTAAATCAGTCTCGGCTAATCATAGATGAAAGAAGGGCAACGCATGACGAATAATTTGAATTGAAAGAAACAAAGGGAAAGGACAAAGTCTGCTACCTGCATTGGACGAATAAAAAACATGAGAGCCTCAATCAAAAGAAATGGCAGTTGCCTCTCACAAAACAATTCTCTCTGACGCATAAATGAATACGCTATCAAAAAGATATTCTGTGGTAGCAAGTATCGTCACTTTCAGTTGAGTTACTACAATGGTTTTTCCAGGAAAACCCAAAAAAATAAAGTCGGTATTTATAAATAGGTGCGGTATGCGGTAACGTCTCATAAGTTCCTGTCAGCGACACTGGGCTATTCGTATGGGTGCATAATGGAAACCGCCTTTAGGCAAATTTACGGCTAGGATCGGCTTATGAATGGGCACGGGTTGGTCAAGTCCGAACTATTTTGGGGAAAATTGTTTTAGGTAGGAAAGTAAAGTTGAAGTTTACTGTTGGATTCCTTTGCTATTTCTTCCTTCCTTCTGAATTCCTTTGCTTGTTTAGTAGTTGCTTTGATCTTGGTGAAATCGTTTACTAATTCTCATCTGTTTCAGAGAGAATTCAGTTGTCAAGAAGTCGGAAGTTTAAAAAGGATTTTCTAAGTGTTACCTATGTTTTCTATATCTAAAAACTGATATTATAGTTACGTTAGATTTGTGCCCGAATGATGGCAATAGTCTCGCCTCCTGGGACTTAAACATAGCCAGCTAAATCTTATGTATAAACTTTATTTCCAAATTTACAATTTACGCAAAACCTCTGCCTATATCTTTGGGGATTACAGGCATGATGTTACGTTCGAGAGTTTAAAGGTGTGTATACAAGTTTGTTAGTAATAATGTTTTGTATAGTTTTATCGAGCTAAAAGCCACGTACTGCAATAACTTTCTGGGCTTAGCTAGCTGCATTGTATCGATACAATCGAATGTATTTTAATGCTAATACATAACTTTAGATTTTATACTATAACAGGAGGAATAAAATCTAATGCATTTTTATAGCCTCTGAAATACAGCCAATTTAATGGGATTCCACGTATCTGTATTGTACCGGTATATTATAAAATGTATTGATATATTGAATTTTTGACGTTATAATGTCAGGGTATTTTGGCAGTTTTTGTGTGTCAATCCATAAATGTTCATCCATAAGTTTGCTTGTACTCGTTGTAATTTTATTTGTTGTCTCTTTCAACTTCAGCCGCTGTCCACGTGACCTGAGAGCATTGCCATTCAACGTGGCAATGCTGCCAGTCTTATGGCCACGTTTCCGGATGTCAGCAATGCGGATGAGTACTTTAATGCCTAAATATGCTTTTGGTTTTGTATTTATTTAATATAGTTAATCAGTCTTTTAATTTAGTACCTCTTGTAAATAGTTAGTCAAGATAAATATATAACCCGTTGTATTATGTATATATGTACGGGTTGGTAGATGTCGCCTTCAAATATATTGGTTCTAGGACATGCCAGCTTCCTCACGATGTTTTCCTTCACCGTTTTGAGACCAGTGGTGATGAAATTAATTACACAAAGTAAAGCGCCTGCCTGAGTTCAAACCCACGACCTACAACTCAACTAGGTAAGTATTACTTTGCGTTCATTATAATAGAATGCAAAATGACAATAATACCATCCTTCTTTTTAGCTTGTCGATAGCAATCTAAATGGAATCGGCCCAAAATTCGGCTACTTGTTTCCCTTATCGCCGAGATATGTCACTCGAAGCACGTTAACGCAGTGATTGCTGCTCATGGCGTAAACATACTATCCATCAATGAGTGCTCAATATTACCATTACCAGATAGACTGTTAGTAGATACAGTAGGCACGTCTGTGGTAAGATAATCAGTAAGTTTCCCTTTGTATAAGCTGACCTCTTATTTTATGAAAACTATGCTAGGTCAGCTCAAAGTCAAAGTGTTACCACCGGTGCGCGACGATACTATTTTAATATACCTACGCTACATATAACTACTAGTTGCGTGTAAAGAAGCTGGAAATAAAATAAAATTCGCCTCCTTCTATCGAGCGTTAACTTTTGTGCTATGATTCTACTAAACATACTTTTCTTTATAAGGGGTGGTGATTAAGTCACCTGCATCCGTCAAGGGGGTGATTCTATCCGTCATTTTTAACCACTTAATTCCTATACAAAGGAAAACAGACTCTTTCGATTCATGTATGAAATTTTGTCTTTTTTTTTACATTTTGGGTATGAGTTTCATAGCGAAAGTTGTTTAAAATAACGCGTAGAATCACCCCCTTGGCGGATACAGGTGACTAAATCGTCACCCTGTATTTAGGACGTTTCAACTCATCAAGGCTTAAATATTTTATTTCGTGAAGACACTAAAGACACTAAAGCCAAAACGTCAGCAATGTTCTAAGTAAAATATAATATTCAATTCTACACAAATAACTAGCCTTATCTCTGATGGATGCCGCAAAGTTAGAGCAAGTTAACTTGACGAATGACTTACTAAGTCTTATTAAGTGAATTAAGTAAGTGCTGAAATAGACGAGTTGATACTTAAGACAATTAAAGCTTTTGTGATTAAAGAGATAAAAACTGTTGTTGCTCTTTAAACATTAAACGTAGGTATCTAATTTTAAGTTATAAGACATATTTTGAGTTTATTTCGTCTGGAATATACTCCGGCAAGACAGTGTAGTTTTATCCAGGTTTCTCTTAATTTTTTATTTGAATTTTAAACATACACTATAGGCATATATTATGTAGAGTATAAGGTATAAGGAACAGGGTGTAAAGTTCACTCATCCTCCATAGAAAAGGGGGGATCCTCCGACCAGATGGGTGTCGTGTCTGGCGGGCAACTGCACCATGCTTCATGTCGGGCCGTTGTATGTATATATGCTAGTTGCGCGGTAAACTCTGCTTGCGAGATGCAGGATTTTGCGTGACGACAGTATGACGTGTAGTTTACATGTGGCGTTGTGGATACCGCTACAGATAGAATGGAATGCCATCATTCTCAATAAAAAATTACTTCATAAAAGCCAGCTATTTATGATTACTATTACTACATTGGTGTAGAAAACACACTAATCATTGAACAACAAATTTTGAACCATATTCAGAAGCGTTCATTAAATGTTCCTATTGAAATATTATAAAATGTTTTTGATTTTATTATTTCAGTCAGACATCGTACAATATTCAAAATTACCTAATTGCCGTTAAACATTATTCAATTATTAATTTTCTTCAATACGTATATTTTATCATCCATTCACCATCTTGTTGAATGTTAATAAGCTAAGAAACGAACTTCTAACAGATTTCTTCTCTATGTTTCGAAATTATTAAATAACCTAAAACATAGAAAACACGCCTACATCAACACGCTGCTATAACGTAATAGAAAACTTATAACAACTTCAATAAACTTTTGCTTAGCCAGTTCAATTCATTGTATAATGGCAAACTTTCATAAGAAGTATTTTAGTTTTGAAAAATCAATAGACGACTGCGGTGCTAAAACTTTCAGCCGATCAGCATTAATTATTATTCTTAGAGCAGTAATTTCCAACTTGTACCTGCCAGTTATTAATGAAGTATTTAATGTCTACAAAACCTTTTGAAGCTTGATGGAACATAATATATTTAAAAAGGTTATTATACCTATAGACACAGTCGGTCTATTGTAAAATTGGAATTGCGCGGTAAACCGAAACTTTGATTGAAATAAAACACAATACGAGCTAATAAAGCGTTAAATTTTAAAACGGTTTTACTTTTCTTTCTCTTCTTCATTTAAAAACCATTTGACATTTAATTTGAAAACAATTAAGAAGTGTTTTCAAAATTCAGAATTCCAATTTGGGTCTGCTATAAATTTTGTTGTATCTGTATAAAATTTTAGACTGTTACAAACAATGTGATTGCTCGTACATCACAGTACAAAGTTTGAAATATATCTCAGTTCTCAGGCCATCCGTCATCAAGCTATTGTATCTCGTGTAGAGAAATAATTCAACACTGTAAAGGAAATTTGACAGCCGCATCAAAACAAAGGACTTTGGTTCTTGTTCATTTGTTGTTAGAGTTGTTATTTCGAATTGGGGTTTTATGGCCTTAGAGCTGTAGTGAGGGTCTTCATCAGAGTACACGGAACTCGATTGAAGCTTCCAGTCTTCGTTTTATGCGCTGTTTGCCAGTTTTATTTCTAAACGCTAGGAGAGCAAATGGCGGAATAAAGAAACTACACGTTTTAAAGGCACAACAGTCGTGAAACAGAAGAAATAATTAATTGGGTTTATATTTCTGAGTTTTGGGACTAGTCTTTTGTTTTTGTCTACATATTACGTATCCGTTTTTTTTCGTTTTTAGATTTCTGAAACGGTACTTTTAGTTCAGACTTTGTAATTAGATAATGTTAATAACATCATTTCTTTTTCAGTGAATACAGAACGATACGTAATTTTGTTTGGAAATGTTCCTACGAAAATAAATGTAGAATAACCAGGAAAATAATTAAGAAAATCAAGCAACAACCAATCAATCTGCCTTTATCCAGTTTAACCGGATGCAGCTGAATACCAGTATTTTTCATGGAGCGACTGCCTGCTGCTTCCCCTTTGGTAAGACTGGTGGTCATACTTCTAAGCATCTGACTAAGTACCCGTAATAACGAATAGCCGTATCTTCAACTTAACATGCTTTCCGAGACACGGAGGGGTCTCGGTATGTAATTTAATGGATGGTCACCCATCCACGAACCGATCGCGGCAAGCATAGCTTAACCATGGATCGACCCGTGACGGCTGTTATCATTTAGCCACGAGAGAGGAAACTGAACTTCGAAAATAGCCACTGGTTCTCTATTTCTAATATATATTTTGTGCGCTTTACTCGGATCAAAAGAAAAAAGTCAAATCGCGTCATAGGCTCACTTTCTCGCATTTAAATAATAATAAATCGTTTGAAATAAATGTTCAAATTAATTCAGATTAAAATATCAGCTATTCTAATGCTGCATCGCGTTGAAAAATATGGCCCTCATTAGATACCGCTCTTGTAATGTCTATTTACGCAAGGTTTAGTCTGCATAATGGTCCAGAAACCAATCTGGTATACAAGGCATAAACTTACAGCGATAACGATTACCATTAGCAACACGATAAAGATTGGGTTCCCTAGGAAAGCATAATCAACCTATAACCCAAGTAGCACAGAACTGCATTATAAATTTTCACCCAAGGCCCACAGCGTTAATCTAAGCATTTATACCGACTTATTTGGGTTCACCCAGGCAGCAACAGCTGTTTAGAAAAAGGCGAGGCTCACTATAACGCTTTCTTCTGTACTGTAAATCTTTTAAGCACCACAAACACGCCACACATGTCACTGTTATTCAGCATTTAGTAGTGCAGTATCCTATCAGCTGCAAGAGCGCATGGTTGTGAACACAAATAATGCAGTTTTCTGAATAAAAAGCCAAGCGTGTACTATAAAACCGTTGCATTTTAAGAGAGAACATATGAACTACTTTAACGTACGCAGTTACTTTGTGAAGTTATTTAACAAAGATTTAATGCTTTATGCTGCATACTGATAAACTTTTACCCTATTAGCCAGGTGTACTATACATTCGCATAACAGCATTTATTCAGGCCAAGACAGAACTTAAAGTGGACTTTTATGCAGTTACATAGCAGCAAATCTGTCAGCCATTTCGTGTTGGGCTGAATAATTTAACTTTCGTAGGCATTTAAGTTGCTGATTGAATTATATGTAACCATGAAATGAATATTTCTACACCAGGCCATTTTGACAGTTTCTTGACATATTTAGTTATTTTACAAAATGTGGAAAGCCAAAAAAAGAACTGGTGGAGTACGCCGTAAAATTAATGCAGAATACTTAAAAATTATAAATAGAAATACAGCTAATGCGGGACAAAACAAACAACCTACAAGTTTAATGAACCTTTGTCAAAACATAACCGTGGAGCAAGTTTTAGAACATTCAGGCTCCGTATTCAGAAGTAATGGTAGTGTGGAAAGACATGAATTAAATTACGGCCACGGGTTACCAAGAGCGCATCCAGATTTAGATGGAACAGCGGGTTTTTTATCCGAATCTATTATTAGTTATGGCCAAGAGTCAGCAAGTGCGCATCGAATATTGGACGAGACGGGTTCCGTATGTAATATTTATGATGACGAACGGGATTGTCCCAACGATTCAGACAGTTCAGACATGAGTGATTGTGCTATACATGATAAAAGACTGGAATTTCAATCAAAAATAAAAAAATGGGCCATATCAAAAAATATTGCACAAACAGCCTTGAACGACCTAGCAAAAATAATAAATGATTTCGTTCCAAATACATTACCCAATGACGCCAGAACCATTTTAGGGACACCCAGAATCACAGCTTTAAAAAAAATTAATGGAGGTGAATACTGGCACAACGGAATATTGATTCCTTTAAAAAAAATTTTACTTCATTGGGATGAAGCTCCAGAAAATATTACATTAAATATTAACTTCGACGGTTTGCCAATTTTTAAAAGTTCCAAGAATGAGTTTTGGCCCATTCTGTGCAACATTTTCGAAAATCCGTGCATCAGGCCTTTTGTGATTGGCATTTATTTTGGCCAAGGAAAACCGAAAAGTGTAACTGAGTACTTGGAAGATTTTATTAACGAAATGAAGCCATTACTTGAAGACGGTATTTATGTTCAGAGTTGTGGAAGGAAATATACAATAAAGATAAGATGTTTTATATGTGACTCACCTGCCAGAGCTTACATAAAAGGTATGCACTAAAAATCTTTTTATAATCTACACACATTTTCAGGACTAATAATGGTTGCCGCAAAATTAAAATTATTATTAATTTTTTTTTAGTTACTTTAACGCTTCCCTATGCCTTCTTTAACTTGGTTGTCATTTCATTATGATAGATTACTTCCCGTTGATATTCGAAACTTTGGGTAGGTTTCGAATATCTTTCTAAGTTCTATAATTAAACAATTCAAAAATTGTGTCAAAACTAAACTTAGTAAAAAAGGATATTACAGAATCTCTGTTTATTTATATGATAAAACCGCTTGGGATTCATAATTGTTACCAAAATAATCTTATTTTTTCAGGTGTTTGTAATTTCAATGGCAAACATGGCTGCATAAAATGTGTGACAGTTGGAGAGTACTCACACACTTCCCATACTGTTGTATTCCCTGACACGAGATGTCCCGAAAGGACTAATGAAGGGTTCCGTAATAAATTATATGGTGCACACCATAAAAGTGACTCACCATTATTATGTCTACCAATTGACATGGTTACCGATTTCCCAGTAGGCGATTCCCTCCATCTCATTGATTTAGGAATAATGAAAAGATTACTGATTGGTTGGCGTGACGGAAACTTTGGGAAGTACATCACGAAATGGCGTGCGAGTGATACTGAGTCAGTTACATTTTTTTTAAACCAATGTAAATTACCCTCTGAGATACATCGTTCCGTGCGAGGGCTTGATTCTTTAGCATATTGGAAAGCGTCAGAATTTAGATCTTTTTTTTATTATCTTAGCATTGTCATTCTACCTAATGTTCTGACTCCTAATGCTTTTTCACACTTTTTGACACTCTACTGTGGAATAACAATTTGTTCCAATAAAGCTTATCAACATTTGTTACCACTGGCAGAACAACTTCTGAGGTATTTTGTTGAACATTATAAAGATTTTTATGGAGCAGCATATGTAACAAGTAATGTCCACAATTTACTACATGTTACTGCTGAAGTTGAAATGTATGGAACTCTTGATACCTTTAGCGCATATCCGTTTGAGAACAAATTGTACATGATCAAAAGAATGTTGAGAGACGGTAAAAACCCACTGTCACAAGTGGCCAAAAGGCTAACTGAAGACGAGGATAACAATGGAATGAACATCCACCTAGAAAAGAAAAAAAAAACTAAATATCCATACATATCCAAGAGTAAGAAAAATATTTGCACTCTGATTTTTCGGGATTTTATATTGTCTTCTAAAACAAAAGATAGGTATTTATTAACAGTTCAAAATGATATACTTGAAATTGATTCAATTGAAGAAGTTAATAATATTGTGTCCATAAAAAGTTTCCAGTTGAACAACAAAGAAGAAGTGTTTGCCTATCCAATAAAATCATCCCGATTTGGAATATATAAATCGAATAGCCTAAAACATTGCGATACTAGTGTGGTTGTGTTGAATCCTAAGGATATAAAATGTAAATTTGTGTGTATTCCTCATAAAGAATACCACTATTTCATACCGCTAGGACATACTGTTTGAAAATAATATACAACATTGCATACTAATAATTGTTTTAACTTTTATTTTCTTTCCTCATTCAAAAAATATTTTGCACATTGCACATAGCAGTGACACATAATCATACAATTTTTTTTTTTAAATCTTCCGCAAATACCTACTGAAAATACCTGGCATAGATAAATTCACGTAGGTAGGTAACGCCTCAATAGAGCATGCAAAATAGTACGCGCTACTAAATAATTTTTTAACTAAGGACTGATTGTTCCATCGCCAGATAACTTTTATTCGAGGAATAAAATTGACGTTTGACAGTTTTTGAATGAAAAAACTGTCAAAATTTCTAAATTATTCCTCGAATAAAATTGTCAGATGATTGAAAAACCAGCCCTAACACAAACATGAAGTTTTATAATTATTATTAGGTACACGAATTTCCTATATCAGACTAATTTAAAAAAAATATCACATTAATTCAGTACAGTGTACATTGATATAAACATAACAGTTCTTCTATAAAATAAATTAGCAGGAAAGCTTCAATCAAAAACAAATACGCAGTTTAACAAAATCAAGTCGTCACAAAAGTATTAGGAAAGAACAAAGAAGCCGATTAATAGTCTTAAACTCTAGGCTCTCCGTCGTTATCATCCGCAGCTCTTGGATCTGCGTCAGTATCATCTTCATCTCTAGGCTTTTCGGCAATGTTGTAATCAGTTCTAGTATCTTCCGTATTATTGCTATTATTAGCTTCAAGCTGGTTACCATCACCGTCTTTATTACCTTCAGGCAAGATTGCTTCGTTGTCTACTTGTTCTCTTAAATTTTTGGATTTACGGACTCGTTTTGTTGATTCTCGCAAACCTTGCATAGACTTACGTTTGGTAGCGTTCCTTAAGACAAGTTTAAAAAAATTGAGCATTTGATCATCAGTAAAACTCGAATCCCACATATGTATAATTTCAAAAAAGAACTTCCTAAAGTTCATGAAATTTTTCATTGGTATTTTTGAATGTTCTCCCTTGCTTCCGCCGGACCATGAGCACTGACACAAAAATTCCTTCGTGAACAAAACATCTATCAACTTATAGGCACATGTTTGGCCTTGACCCGGTTTAGATGAGTATAGTGTAGATAAACATTTAATTAATTTTTTTCGGTGCATCTTGTCGGAAAGAGTAACCTCAAACATTTCAAACTCTTCATTAGTTTCGATAGGTTTCAAGCTAAAACTTTCTCGTTCTTCCGAAGATGCGTCTTTTAGTAATGTAACGTTACATTGTTGTTCCTGTTGTAATTGTCTGACTGTTTCATTTGTTTCATCTAATTGTACCGATAAAGAAGCCAATTTTTGTCCAAATCTCTTCTGATTTTCTAATATTAAGTTTAGTTTATTTAAAATAAGAGTTTGATTAGATATCATGATGTCAGAATTTTCTGAGCTGATTATTTGAACTGTCTCCTGTTGCTCCACTACTTGTATGGTCTCTTGCTGCACTGGTTCAAAATTTTTCATCGAAATTTCATACGCACCAGGCTGTGAATATGTCTGTAATAAAAAAATGACGATCATTTATAAATGTTAGCCCAATTAAAAATTGCAAACGAAGAAATAATAGGTAAAGCTTTAGTGTGAGTTAGGGCCAACTCATACCGAGATGCGACGAGGTACGCTCTTTTTAAAATAACGATACCATATAAAACTTTATTATGTGCTGATTTTTCCAAAGCCAGATAATTTTATCCAAAGAATAATTTTGAATTTTTGACAGTTCTTCCATACAAAATCTGTCAGACGTCAAGATTATTCCACGAATAAAAATTATCTGTTGATTGAAAAATCAGCCCTTACTTAACAAAAAAGTACACATTTCGAAAACATAATTCGAATACGTCCCGCGGCCTACTACCGTATTTCACGAAACTGTGCTGCGCAGCGCAAAATAACTGGCCTCTTCAAGCACACTGAAACAGAACGCGACGGCGGCGTTCTGTTTCAGTGTGAAGGCTGTGCTCAACCCGAAAGTAAAACGGAAAATAGGTAGATAGATACTTTAACTATATATTGAGACTAACGTTTTGCCCTGCAGGTTCGACCGTGGAGAGTTTTTCCTCGTGAAACTTTGTTTTTTCCTTTAATTAATACCTTCTAAGCATAAAACAAAGTACTAGAGGTGAAACTAGAGGCTATAAACAACTACATACCTACATATTCAAAATTTGCACGTCGTCAACTTGCATCTCTAACTTAACTGCTTACAAACAAAGCCTACAAAAGAACAATATGTATTCCAAATCTAAGAAAAATAAAAAACTTACCAAATTTTCTGCCATTGCTTCAAAGTTAACCTCGTTTCTCTTTGTTTGGCAGGTTTTAGATGCTACCGGAAAGCTCACATATTCGTTTTCCTGATTATCAGTATCTGTGTTTTGTTCCATAAAAGTTAGTTCGCTGTTGGCATCTTCATATGTCCGAATGTTGTTTCTTTTTAAAGTACATTTTAGGGTATCCCACCCTGGTCCAGGTCTTGAGTTTTCATCTTTTATTAATTTCATGGGGTATTTAATACTTCTCGGTGGCCACCGTAGAAGTCCCCTAATTTCCCACTGTGCAGGAACGACTGACAGAGTGGCAACACCTCCCTCTGTAGTCTGAACGATTTTGTAAGGCATGTTCTGTAAATAAAACCACAAAATCACACTTATGTATATTCAAGAAACGAAAAATAAAAGTAGCAGGATCTTAAACTTATTATTATTATTAAAACTTCCTATGCAGTTTTTGTGAAAAATTATGCCACAAAAAATTATAACATATTAATACCTAAACTTAACGTAACATAATTATTTAAACACAAAAACCTATAGACACAAACACAGAGGTACTATACCTACCAAAATAGAACTATAATTATAAACTTTTAACACTTTAATTCGTTACTCTAAACTAACGTTAATCTATCATAGAAAGCCAAAACGCTTTGACTTGTAACGACCGGCCCAGTTGCGATTTAGCGATAAACAGTGATGATCTATGAAAACAAACATAGCTAGCGATCACACGCCCCGCCGTGCCGCCACCCGCGCCCCCCCTGGGCTCGGGTGGCGGTAGGGCGAGTGTTCTGTGTGTCGCATCACGCATGTCAGATTGTCAGATATTATTACAGATCACCAAATAAAAACGTCATGTGAATGAACATAATTGGCCGGAGGTAAGTAATATGCATCTATATTTGGTCCACAGAAATATAAAAAAAAACTGATTTGGTCGCGAAATGAATACCTAGGTAGGTAATTAAATAGTTCATGTATTGTCTATTCAATTAAATTATATTTATAGCTATTTAAATTACAATTTTAATGAAGTACTTGTTGTCGAGTAATTACTAAAATGGGAATAAAATGGTTTTAGCAGAACCACAGCGGGACCCTAAAAGCTTGGATCCATAAAGGTTATCTGGTTAGCTGGCGCGAAATGTGAACCACTACTACTTGTCATATCGATCCATGGCTGATTTGTTTCTCACAAGTGCTTAACTATTTTACTATTTGCTGAATTATAGGCCACATGAGAACACCCGTACAGACCTTAGCATTAAATTAAGATTAGAACTGTTCACTTGCCATCCGCCATTTTCACTGCGTGACTGTGAATTATTGTAAAATTTTATCTTCATAATTTGGTTTATTTTAGATGCTATCGATTGGAATTGATTTGGTTTACAAATTATTTACACGTAACCAAGTTTTTATCAATTTCTTTGTAAAAAACCATAACAGTTATTTCGTTTACTGTTCATTTAACTTAAGTTTTTTTTTAGTATTTAGTGGTATTATGAGAGCGCATGAAAATTTTGAACTAAACATGTATGGTATTTCACAGTAAACTTAACTCCCCAATAACATTTCAAACATAATAGGAAGAAATCGAAGTTTTACTTACCTTAAATATTATATTCACAAATGGCCGCACTTGAGATCTTGCACACAGCACTTATACTTCATGTTTAACAAATTGACAGTTCATATTAGAGAAAAATAAATAATAATTTTATTGCATTCCACAATTTCGCTCAGAGTGTACTTTCAACTGTGTAAAAGCATATAAACTGTACACATTCGTCTTTCATGCTGTATTATAGGTAACACGTGTCTTGTTAATCAGGCAATTTTCAGCTCTTGGGGTGATTGTTACACACATTAATGCTAATGTAATGTTGATATATTTCAATTATTTGATAATGGGAATTCTTATACAGCTATGTGCTGAATAATTTGTGCCCAAATTAGAGTTATATCAGCAGAGGATGCGCTGTCTACGCTGTTATACAGCAAGTTTATGCAGCCAATGTTTTCACGGTGCACTGTGAAAATGCTGTTATAAAGCACTTTTGTGCTACTTGGGAATGTTCCCACTGATGGAACACAGACCTCCTCTCTTTTAGAGGGAGTGGGTATCCACCACGTACCTACCTGTATCCACCACGCGGGCCCAGTGCGGGTTAGTACCTATATGTCACATGTCTTCGAATTTTTGGTTCTAGGACATGCCGGTTTCCTCACGACGTTTTCCTTCACCGTTTTGAGAGCAATTAGTGTTGAAATTATTGACACAAAGTAAAGCGTCTGTCTGGGCAACCTAAAACTCGTTGGGTCCGTTCCCACCAGGCCACCACTACTCCTGGGCTACCACAGCTCTTAGGAAAGCGGTTCCGTGATATAAAAATCTGTCATTTTCACCAGCATTTGACGTTAAGGTGTCAAAAAAGGCTCTGTATTTGGACAGCTGTTATTGTGTGACCGTTCACCGCTTTCTTAAGAAACCAAAGCTTAAGGAAATATTTGTGGTGGACAAACAGGCTATCGCTACCCTACCTACTCGTATATATGTATACCAGCAAAGGCCACTTTCATAATACTTGTCATGTTTATACTTTATGTAACGACGCGTATCGCGCGGGAAAGGAGTTCCTGGAAGGATTTGGTGGAGGGCTTTGCCCGGCAGTGACCCAATACAGGCTAAAAAAAAGGAACTTTATGTAATTCAGCATTCACTCAAATGTATATTTACTATATCTAACAACCCTACACTTACCAATAACTATGTAATACTCGTATACATATTACGTAATACTCGTATTTAATTGGTCGAAGTCGATATTGACGGTCAACATCTTGATTCATGACAAGCAACAGCGATGACTCCCATGACTAGTTATATACCGAGCCGCTCGGCTGCTGTGCTGTGCACGAGGAACAGAGGGTCTACTCTTTAAACTCTATATCCGTAGTTTCGGCCGAAATACGGGCATTTCCTACTCCATATCACCTACGGTCATAAGGATAGTTCAGGGTCCAAACTAAGAATGAATGAAAACATGGTTTGACTATTGTCCTTACTCCCGATATGTTTTTGCCGGTCTCACAAAGTTAATTAATCGGTTCTAGGGTTCATTACGATGTATGTGAACTATTTTTGGACGGGCCGTATCCGTAGACGGCATTAAAGAGTGCCCCGAGTGCTGAGTACCCATTGCCTAGTCTCGTGAGTCGAGGTGCGGATGCGACGCGTGATGCAATTTTTTTGTTTGAGTTTTGGTTATTGTTGCTCGTTTGTGCTATATTTGTGTTTTTGCTACTGATTATTTAATTCACTGTGTTTGTATGCTTACTAGCTTGTGGGTCCTTTATAATTGACTTATTAACCCATTGCACCCTCCAAACAATTTTGTGTGTGTAACAGTGTACCTGCTGTGGTTCTGAATAACTCCATATTGTATAATATTATGTAACCGTGACTCGAATATTATTAACTATCGGTGATAGCCTCGTGGGCGTTTTAGACTTTCATGGGGACCGTAGAAGACCCAGAGAAAATTTATATATCCTATATTACGAGATCTCTATCTTCTATATCATAGTAATATAAAGTATATCATATATCATAGAATAGTTGTATGAAGCATGCATGGTTTGTTAGGAAATATAAATTTAGAATTGTTCAGAGGAAATAAGTTCTCGAAGTCGCCGTGATCAATACAGAGTTTTACTAGATGGTTAGGTTAGCAAAATACTCGTATAATAAAAGCTGTCTGGCTATGTGTGTAGGTACGTGTTTATAAGAAAATATTGCCTAATGTACCTATTATAAATATGAAGTTATTCAAAACTAAATTATATAAATGGCTGAATGAAAATAATTTCTATAATATTAAGAATTTTTTTGAATATAAATTATAATGTTTGTAAATTCAAATTTGTTTATGCATGCTTTAATTTTTAAGCAAAACATGTCGATTTCGTGCTTTAATAACACCTATGTATACCATGTTTTACGCAAATAAATTATCTTATCTTAATGTGTAAAACAAGTTAAAAAAAAATGGGGCCTGTAGAAAAAAATATATTTAAGGTTGAGAATCTATGTATCCTCAAGACATCCTACTACACTCATCCATCCTACATTGGTGATTAGACTTAATATTTGCCTATGGGATTTCTATACCAGAGACAACAAAGGGATCACAGAGACGATTGCTCATGGGTATTCTTCTTGTTGAATCTATAGTAAGTATTTGTTTTTTACCCAACTCCGTGACAGCAAAGACGGGGTTATGTTTCGCGTATCTTTGTATGTGGGAATCTTTATAACATCGAAGCATACTAACGGCAGATAGATTTGAATAAATAAGGTGACCATATATAGATTCGGTAACCTAGGTTGCGCGGTGGTTATACCTATCATGTTGGGCTCCTTAAGTTTTTAGTTGACTCCAGTCAGTGTACGCATTTATATCTCGTGCAGCCACACAAAGAACCACACAGATTGAGTGGATCTGTCCAAGGCCCACTCAATCTGTCTGGTTCTTTCCTCAAAAGAACATTTCAGACATGGTCTTCACATGATGTGACCAAGATTATGTGTGGACCTGCTTGCAGAAATAAAAGCATTTATCAATGCTAATACAATAGTTACCAAAGCTAGGTTGTTTTTTTTTTAATCGAAATCGTGGGTGATAGACCTATTGTCCATAGGTGAAGTAAAAACAATTTCATTATACAATGGCTTGTAGTGTATCAAAACAAAGGGATAGTATCTGTCAATCCAACACATTTTCGACTTTTCAATCATCGTTAGCGGTGTGGTAGAATGCCTCTTTGACTAGGCCCTCAGGTCAGGAATACCGCTCTTGCACTGAAATAACTCACATACTCTAAAACTACAAATATACTAAACAAAATACCTCCCAAACAAACGCAAACAAAGACACGTAAATAAAAGCACAAACGAATCCCATACCCACCGCGCGTCTCTCGGACCACACCTCGGGGTTTACCGCCTCCCCGAAGCCTCGCGAACTAATAAACGAGTGACACTAATTGGTGTTGAGCTTCCCCGTCTTTGTAGACGACCACTCACAATGAAAATTCTTTAAAAAATCTCTCGAAATACCTCTCTGCCGTATTTCTTCCGCCATTTATTAAAGGCCAGAATATTACACGTAAAGAGCCTGTCTTTACATTTTTTTTTGTAAAGAAATTCGCGATGAGACCAAGTTTAGCTAGTGAATGGGAGTAATTGACATTTTTTTTCTCGGCGCCATTATGTCTTTGTATATCTAATATTGGATTAGGTCCGTCGAAGTACTATGACAATACGTATTAATCTTAAGTCTGTCTGAAACTTCTGAAATCTTTGAAAATGTATTTACTTTTTCTGTAGCTATACGCAATTTCCAACACACGTAAGAAATTACAAAAAGTAATAATATAATACAATTCCATGATAAGGAGCTTTGAAGATTATCGTACATGAAGACTGAATAAGTACCTAAGTAAGCTCCTTGAGAACTCCTACACAAAAGAAGGTAACGTTATATTTATCTTCTATTAATTATTCGGTGATTTATCTGTTCCAATATACTTCAATGCGAAAGTAAGTCTTTCTTACGTTGGCTACGTTGTCACAGGCGTATCTTGTTTTAAAGCCGAGAGATGGATGGATTGTTAATGAGAAGCCACGATTACAGCTAGCTTGCTGTAGTGTCTAGGAGTCTTTGTGAAGGAGCTCGTTCGGAGAAGTAGGTACTTTCACCAAACTGATTTCTGCCGCGGCGCGTTGCTCTATTCCGCTTTCAAGGTTTTGGTTAAGTCCCCCCGCCGCGACTCTCTGCTATCTGTCCTGTGTGAACTTGATAAAGTCATAAACTAGCAAACGGATTTTTATACGGTTTTCACCAATCGTTATCTGCCTAGCCTTTTCCCAACTATATTGAGAACGGCTTCCAGTTTAGCCGGATGCAGCTGAATACCAGTATTTTACATGGAGCGATTGCCTAACTGACCTCCACAACCCAGTTACTGGTAAATATGATACCCCTTGGTACGACTGGTTGGACTTGGTACGGCAAAGGGGTATCATATTTCCTCATGAATTATTCCTTCTATTGGTGCAAACACCAATAGACGGAATAATTCATGAGGAAGGTTTAAGTGTATAATTCTTTAAGGTATTGTGTAAATTGGCTGAAATAATATATAATGATGATTGTTGAAGATGTAGGAAAAATTCATGCTGACTAGCTAGCAAGCTTCACTGGCGTGTGATTCATGCTGACTAAAAGTTTCACTGGCGTGTGCGACGCCGCGTATACAGAGTTATATGAAAACAATGTATTACGATATTATTTCTCTTAAAAATATCTATTAAACGTCGTAGTATATATTTTTCCGTAAGATAATTTCCGACCTCCACGCGACCGAAGCCACGGGCTAATTACAGTTATTTCAGCTTTGTCTACTGGTTGTTTACTAACCAATGACTTAAACATTAACACACATTACAACATTGCAACCTTATTTAGTATTTAGAAAAGTAGCAGATAGGTATGGAAATAATGTTCGTTTTCAATAACAACGGCACCTAAATACAATGCCAACATATTCATGCACTGTTGTGCAGCACAATATAAGTAGTGCGCTTATATTTAGAAATCACATTTAGATGTAGACTAGTGTTACTGAAAACGGGCTTAAGAAATGCTTACGTATTCAAATCTTCTTCAAATATCAAACATTGAGAACGAGACCCCAATGTAACTGAATCATTATCATTGTCATTCTCCTGCCTTCAGTTAATTTGGGGTCGGAGCAACATGTATTTTTCTTCCATACTCCTCTATTAGTCGTCATCTCGGTAGTCACTTTCTAACCATATTATCATTCACACAGTCCATCCATCGCGCATCGTTTCTTTGGTCTTCCCCAATGTAATTGAATATAACTCGAAATAAGCTTCGGTTCGTCATACAAGATTGTCCATGATGAATCAGAATTAATATCGATTGACAGATAATCCCTATGTCCTGTGTCAATGAATGGAGCAATGGCCTCGTGAGCTACAGTCAGCCATTTTGCAATGGAATCATGGGCAAAGCTTAATCAAGTTGGTGATTTAGGCCTTTTTCAGGAATAAATCATAGTTTTCACGGCAAGAAAAACGTGTGTGTACGAAAGCCTTAGAAGCTGAGTGTTCTACATATATTATAAAGTTTAGATGATCTTTCAATTAAATACCATAGTGTTTATTTTTATTTATACTTGTGTATATTTATGTATTTTTATTTATTTATTATTCACAAAATCATAGTTTCGCTGGAATTTCCCGCGGCTTCCCCCGGTAAATATCCCACGAGAATGCACAACCGGGATTAAAAGTACCCTATGTGTTAATTTGGGTTATAAAATATCTGTGTGGCAAATTTCATCCAGGACATACATCCAGAAAAACAGACAAACGGACAAAAATTCAAAAAACGATATCCTCGTAGCAATTAATATTTTTGTCAAAAAATTTAAAAGTACAGTTTTATTTCGTTACTATTTTATTAATATTATTATATGTAGATAATTATAGAAGTTATATTATTCAAGTTCTAAAAATAGTGAAATTGATATTTGTTTAAGGTACTCGTAAGTATTGTACGAATGCGTAGGTACATGCCTTGATTGTATTTCAGTTTGAGTAAAATAAATTATAAATATATAATACAGATATATATACGAATTAGGTAAGTATGATAAACGATTCTATGAAGACCACAACATTTTAAGATAGTATAATATACTAAATAACATATTATTGAATAAAAAACATATTACATGTTGTAATTGAAAAACAAACATTATATTTTGAGAGTGTTCCTTAATTAAACCGATTCTAACTTATTTCAAAATTTTCTTTCCAATCAACTACTTTCTCAAAACTCACATCATTTACTAGCCAAATCTCTATCAGCTCAAGCCTCCATTTACACTTATCATCATCTCCTAAGTTATTTGCGTACCTACACATTATTGGCCCATCAGATTCGACCCTGGAAATTTCAATTTACTGTAGTGGACCGCTATAGCCAATATTTCAATGGACACCTAGAGTACATAGTTTTTTGTTTGAACTAAAAACGCAGGCACTGTATCTACTCGTAGATGCTTTTATTTACTTTCAGTTTTGGTCAAATGCAATCTAAACGAATTATATCAAATGAATTTTGAAGATATAATATGTGTTGCAATAGCATATCTAGTTATAGAAACAATATAGCATAAAAACATTTACATACAAGTTGTAATTTTATTGAAAAAAACACTGTAATTTGAAAGTGCTAAATAACACGATCATTAATGAAACCGATTCTTAAAATCGTAACAACCTAATTTCAAAATCTTCTTTCGAATCAACTACATTCTCAAATCTGACATCATCTACTGACCAAATATCTACGAACTAAGTCCCCGTTTTTACTTATAATTACCTGCCTACCTTAGTAGGCAGGTAATTATAAGTAAAAACGGAGACTTAATGTGAATAATGTGGAATAATGTGGACGCAAATAATAAGTTATTTGCGTCCACATTATTGACCCATCACATTCAACTCTGGAAATTGCATTCTACTGTAGCTGACTGTTATAGTCAATTAGCTAATATTACAATTGACACACAGACAGACAGTGTGGTTCAGCTAGATCCGTATCCGTAATGGCTTTAGGACTAAGAATAGACTTGGTGACTGGTTCCAATTCAGGATGAACGGACATTAACAATAGGATAGACAGCTAAATGTATATAGTCACTAGTATAGTGTATATGTGCACATATACACAGCTTCAGGCTTAGACCACCTTAGGTAGAATCAATATACTAATTAAATTGTCGGTTTTGATAGTACTTTGGAAAAATATGTATGGAATTTATAATTTTACTTGATTCTATAGGTCAAGAGATCAACACGTACGGATTCGTACCGATGAAAATTAAAACCGAAATGTAAAAAAAAAACATTTCTATTGCAAGACGCAATGATTGCTTGAAATCAAGACAACTTGACGTGCATCTTTATTTATAAGAAGAAAATAACAGCAAAAGAATTTTAGTGCAAATAAAAATATTCTGTTCTAAGACTTAAACAATTTGTGAAGAATAAAATTCCATTTGGGACAAAGCCTGAATAAGTAAGTGTTAAATGATGTAAATAAATAAATTGGAAATTGTGAACTGTCGCCAAGCGTCAAGGACGGAGTGTAAATAAATTATTGTATACCACAATTTTGTCAGAACATAAATAATTTATCATACTAGACAAAGAACAAAAAATGAGTAAAAACATAAAAAAAATCCTCACCTCTGAAAATCCCAACACGTTCGAACCACTTCACACAAACCCACAGAATAAATACTCGAAAAAAAAGATCAAGTTCGGACAGCGATGCGACGAATTCGTAAAGTTGAGGTCGCTAGGGGAGCGAACGCGCGTGCTTCCCTTATCGGGTGCGAGATGACAACTGGGCTGAACGACGCGGGGCGTGGACTCCCAAAACTAGAGGGGAGTGGACGCGTTTGGGGGCTGTAATGGACAACTAAAGTACTGTAAATAATTTAGGGTGAACTCCGGACAGATAAGAAGATTTGCTATGATTTTCTGAATATGACGAAATAACATGCCTAATACCCATCCTCAATAACAGCAGCGTGAAATCTTAGCAAGAAGGTATAGAGGTATTAATTTTTCGTTCTCGTCTTCAGAAAGGTTCCTTTTTTTACCGAGTTTTCAAAGTTTTGGGTTGTTAAAAGCTTTGAATTGTTTAATAGCAAACGTGTCTATTACTTTCAGCTTTACATTGATATTGTATCGAATCTTCTTTGTACATACAAGTCCTATCCTGCTATAATATTATAAACATGAAAGTTGGTGAGGATGGATTGATGGATGTTTGTTACTCTTTCACGCCAAAACAACTGAACGGATTTGAATGAAATATGGCATACAGATAGTTTATAGCCAGGATTAATACATATGATACATTTTATCCCGATATTCCCACGGGATCAAGACTTATGCGGGTGAAACCACGGGGCACTGCTAGTATATTATAAAAATAAAAGAAAAAGGGAGGATCTCATTGAGCATCAAAAATTTGTTAGTATCGCTGTCAATGGAATAAGTACCCAAAAGGCTGGATGGCAGTGCTGATTCTTTGGGTTAAAAAAAAAAAATTAAAATCGGTTCATCCGTTCGGATCACACACACACACACCCTGACACGTCAAACTTATAACACCCCGTCGTTTTTGCGTCGGGGGTTAAAAATAGGCCAGCCCTCTGTCTTATTTTGATCAAATCTGTTTCGAGGAAAATAATCAGAATCTTCACTCCCCATCAATTAAATCATCCTCAACCAAGATCTTAGCCACTATTTATTTACTGCCCGTAAAAAGAAACACGGCACGAAGAATTAAGTTGCTCATCTTGGATCCTAAGTAAAGAAATCAGTTCATATATGCTAAGGCCTGCTGACCGGCAAATTATCCGAGAAACATGTTCCAATGTTTGCTGGGAAAATAGTACGTAATATATCTTGGAGGCCACATGATTAGTGGGGTTTATTAGTGACTATGCTTTCGACTACCGGTACTAATGATGTCCCTTGAGAGGATTACGGAGCGCTCCGGTAAGATTTTGTACCTGGCAGGAATACCTTTGGACATCGGCTTACTCTTCGATTCTGTGGAGTGACGGGTAAGTAATACTGTTGTAATCATATCGATGTAACTGTCAGAGAGGACAAAGTGAAGGAAGCTCAGTCACGAGTTATTAATTATGCAGACAGTGGACAAGAGCTATTTGATTATTTTGCTCACTATATTGAATATATGCATAAGCATAGCATTATCAACCCCACAAAAAAAAATCAGTTGATACATAGATTTATGTTCGCCTAACTCGACATAATGTATGGATCAACTGATACTATTTTCACGATTTCAGGGTTAGTCGCGTAGTAAAAGTGGTTCATAATGATGAGTACAATGACCTTTTTTTAAGGATTAAAACGATCAAAATTTAACGGTGAATATTAGTGTAAGATATCTTTTGTTGGAGATCCTAAAACAAATAAAGAACAGATACGCTACAATAATAATGATAAATATGATGATACAACCAAAGAATCTAATTTAATTAGCTAAACTACAACCACTTTCTCTAATAACGTAACTATATGACTAAACAGCGTAATAAAAATTCAATACAATATCCTTTCGGTACAGAATTAATCAAATATTGCCATGTTTGCTATCACGCGGGCGTATAGATTGTTTAATAACATTATTGAAGGCAGGTGGCGTTTGTGACTCATCCGTTTATGACGGCGCCTTAGGGTTGGCTCGTGACGTCATGCATGAGTTTATGGGCTTTATTCCTTTTAACGTTGTCTTTTAAAGTTGTCTGGGATTTAGAGAAAAACTATGCAGGGTGGCATCCCGACATCGACCTGTTACAATTGATTCAGTGTGTGTGTGTGTGTGTGTGTGTGTGTGTGTTCAGTGTGTGTGTAATGGATTCATGATTCTGAATGCGTTGAAATTTTCCGTCAGTAACTAAAAAAAAAAAAAATGCTGTTGCGTATATTTTGACCTTGACTGTTTTTTTTTTGATAACCGACAAAAAAAATCTATGCTAGCTAGAATTATGTGCTGAATTCATGGTTACACTATGCGCATCGATGTTTCTGCCATCCTGTATATTTTCTAAATAACTGAGTCTAAGACGTCTGGCCTACCGTGAAAATTATTACGCGATGTGATGAGTATCTAAAGTGCTAAGCACTTTGTGTTATAGTAACTTCTAATCTATCCAGTAATAACTCTTTATCTGCTTATTGGTCTCTACTTTTGTCTTTTCCTATATAATTGTGTTCCGAACTGTATCTTAACACCAGCTTTTCTAACTAAACCAAACTTAATTTTAATTTAGCTACAAAATTCGTTCCCTAATAAATATCTCGACATGACATCCCTAACATGTAGACCTACATCAAGGGTAGGTGTATCTAAACAATGGATATTTTGGCTCGATTTGATTACCCTTATCTTCCAAATTATCAGAAGTATAAAGCAGAACTCCGACGGTAATCTAATATACTACTATATCGTATGGAAGCATTTGTTTAATGTTGCAGCTGGCCGTAGTTTCTCGTTACGCTTCGCTGGAACGTACTTGATCACTGGAAGGGCCCCGAAAACTATCCGTTTTACAGTAATTTATAGCTGCTGTTCGAGCTATTTCACATATTTAATTTAATGCTAATATTTCATTCATCATAATTTTTAATATCAGCTGTCGGCGTCTCATATATGTAGGTGTCTAATAAATTGTAACATAAAACGACGACACACAAGACGACACGGTTGGCGCAGAGTCTGAGCGATCAACTGCTGCGCTGCGTGTCGCGGGTTCGATTCTCGTACGAAACAATTATTTGTATTGCCTACAGGTAGTTGTTCCGGGTCTGGCTGTTTATGTATGTGAGTTTAAATGTTTGTAAATGCACCACGATACAGGAGTAATTCCTAGTGTGGGGTAACGCTTTAAAAAAAAAAACATGCAATAACACCACAACAACATAACGTATAAAATATTAAGAGTAGGTAATCGTAGAGGAGGTGTAAGTTAATTTAAATTTGTGTTTGGTTTTAGGGTCGATAATTATGTAACGATGGCGGCTGGACGATGGATATATAATGATGTCGGCAGGACGATGCTGGCTGGACGATTTGGACTCGTTCCTAACCGATTGGACGGAGAAGGCACACACAAGGAAAGGTGGAAGAATATGGGAGAGGCCTTGGCCCAGTATAGACTAACGGAAAAAAAATGTAACGATGAGGGTAGGGTGACATAATCTGTCCAGATTAAAATATACTTTATGTAAAAGAATGAAACAACTTCTATGAAATAGCGAAGCCTAATAAATGTGTGCGTAAAATGTTCTTCGTTTACAATTTTGATTCAGACCCGTTATGACCCTGACAGTTATTTTCCAATATTGACGGCACGGTTGGCGCAGTGGTTAAGCGACTGACTGCTGCGCTGCGTGTCGCGGGTACGATTCCCGCACGGAACAAATATTTGTATGACCTACAATTAGTTGTTCCGGGTCTGGCTGTTTGTGTATGTGAGTTTATATGTCTGTAAACGCACCCACGACACAGGAGAAATTCCTAGTGTGGGGCAACGTTTTTAAAAAAAAGAAAGAATATTCTATCATCAAACCACTACCTACACAAACCCTGAAACACTAAAGAACCGTCAGTCTATTCATACTAAACGTACCATTTCTAGTTCTTAACTATTCAACAGCGAGAGTGGCTTTATGTAGTCATGTCCGAAATCTTACGCCAAATTTCCTCTTTTGGAGCAAGCAGAGCGTCAAGTAGTCACGCACAGGTAGAATTTGTTCCCTTGTAGGACGTTAGTAGTGTAAATGTATGTCCAAGTCACGTTCACTAGCATTTTAAGCTGTAATAAAAGTTGTTGCAACTTCTCTGGTATGTTTTAGGGTGGATATATACTTATCTTACTTTAGTTCTGATGGTTTTACTGTGACTATCTGTTAATCACGAATTTTGTTGCAAATAATTTTAACAGCACTGGGAAAGGAATTTGTAAATAAATTTGGTTGAAAATCATCACGTAAAGATACTTTTCTGCGGAATAATGTGGGCGTTATAGTTCTGGAGATTTCGCATTGAGTGCAGGGTGTGTGGTATTTCAATTGTATATTTAAATAGATTCTATTATCTATATCTATCTATCCCCTCTAGTTTTGGTTTACTAAAATCTATATATCTAATAAAATCATAGTGATGTCAAAACCCTACCTTGAATATATATATTTGAAAAAAAAGCAATTGCTACCAGGTCTGGGAACGATTCTAATGCCGAAAATATAGTTTTTAGAATTTTTGCCCGTTTGTTGTATGTATGTTCCGGATTGGAGCAAAAACGGCAGAACGGATTTGGATGAAATTTGGCACACATATAGTTTAGAACCTTGATTAACAGATACTTGTAATTGCAGTTGTACGTTCCCGTGGGATATTTTCCGACATCTGCAGGCGAAACCGCGAGCAAAAGCTAGTAAAAGATAAGTGGGTGGCTTAAATAGTAAGTCAAATCAAAATACTTTATTCATTTCTCACAAGCGTATTAATAGAAACATCAAAGAAAAGGAGCTTTAAAAAGCACTTTCGAACTAAGAAAGAAAGAAAAATATTTTATTCTGCATAAACGAAACGCACAATTACAAATAAATAATCATAAAAAAACTTAAGATACATATAGTCAAAAGACTCGTACTCAACCATAAAAATGTTGACACTTTGATCTATTGCTTGATGTCAGGGCCAATGACAACCCACATTAATTGACATTGACAATACAGATATTGGGATACAGATATAACTAATAACAATGTAGGTACAACATAGTTTATACAGTTTACATACTGTTTCAACGCCTCGGAAACTGCAACAGAAATAGCAAGTGTCAATTTGCCAGCCACACATTCTGTCAGGGAATTGATGGCTCTTGTAGACGACGACATCTCAATAGGAAACCGCAAACCAGCAAATGAAGTTTCGGACGTTCTCAACCAGATAACGTGTCGACGAGTAAAATACCGCACAGACTGCAAGCTAAACTAGACTTTAGGTTCACGTACAATTTAGGGCCTGTTGTTTGATCCGTAGTTAACTCAACCAATGGTTAAACATTACATTACAATGGTCATTAATGGTTATTTTTTTAACTAATAATTAATTACTTGACCATTAGCAATGATACCTATTAGATAAACTAAAAATTAATCAAAACCACACATTTTGCAAAAAAATTATCATTAGTTACTATTTTTAATAATTGGCTGAGTTTAACTACGGATCATAAGACCGGCCCTTAGGAGAATCAATATTACTCGTATATGACATTTTTACTTTGTTCTCATTCTGATCCTTGTTGAAAGGCATCTTTATTATTACATTTTCAAATTATTGAGTATCTTTTTCGTCTTCTTCTAAATGTTTACCCTAAATCTTATTAAACTCAGTTGTCTTTATTCCAAGATCTACAGTTCTGATTGTAGGATTATCATCCGTTGCGCGTCTACCCTCTCTTTCCTCGTTTTCATATAGCCGCTCAGATTAATTAATTTAATTCACAAGAGCCGCATCTAATTCCGCAAGTACTGCAATAAACAACACAGGTATATTATACCCTGTAAGGAGACTGGCCTTTTGTCTCAGTAAATGTTCTATAATAAGTTCTTAACGCCAGTTTTACGAGGATCCTTCCAACTACACTTCTTATTGTGTTTAGGAACAATGAACCTTTAATAGTTGTTGAGTATTAGCGCCGCCGCGCCGTGTTTAGCGCACGTCTCCTTTGATAGCGTTTTACCTGGCTTCATTTTATTCTTGTTTTGCTATTGTTTGGCCTTTTATAATATACCTAACTGTGTTATTGGTTCAGGGGTTCAGTTGAGGGGAATGATCTACAGCAGTGAATGTTGTTGATTTATTTTAATTTCGATACAATGAGCGAAGATTTATTGTGTGAATTGCGCTGAGTCAAGTTTGGTGTGAGCTGACATGTTTGTTTATTTCGATTGGTTTTATTTAAGTCACAATTTTGTTTAAGTCAGAATAGGAATTTTATTTAAGTCATAATTGATTTCATTGTAGCCGCCAGCTACAATTGTAATTGTATTTTGAGCATGTTGTTGTTGGTTTTTTGTTTCCGGGTAATTTTAAGATTCCTACCGGTACCAATTCCCTAGTATCCCTCATATAATTCCATGCTATTGTCAAATTTTAACAAAAAGAAATCCTACATTTCTAGGAAACGCTTCAAATCAAACCCAAGCCCGCTTCCATAATGAAACTCAGTTACCTGTCACAGAAAACAAACTACAAAAGCGTTCTGTACTAAAACGCATTGTCCTTTGCACTCCAAGTCTCCAAGAACTTTTATTACTGAACTGCACGCAAAGAACTTATTGTTTGGCACTTGAAAAGAATCCCATTGTGTTCTTGAAAGATAGTTTGCGGAAATTTTATTGTTTTCTTATGCTTTTTACTAGAGAATTTCATTGGTGGATAGTTAAGCTGAGCTATTCGCAATTACTTGTTTTCTGTGTGATCAGAATTCCGAAGTATTTTTGCTTTAAAGCGGACAGTGTCTGGGCAATGTCTTTTACAAATTGCTGAATAAGAACCACGGTGATGCTAATTCTTTGATTAAAGTTCCTATAGTTTAATTATTGTAAAATTACCATGATGACACCAACACTACACTAGTTTTTACAACTGTGTTGGGGTCGGCTGTTAGTCTAACCGAATGCAGCTGAAAACCAGTAATTTACATGGAGCGACTGCCTATCTGACCTCCACAACCCAGTTACTGGATAACACCATACCTTTTAGTAAGACAGGTTGTAATACTTTTGGCTTCTGACTACCCGTTATGACTGTCAAAGATACTATACAAATGACAGCCGGGGCCAACAGTTTAACATGCTTTCCGAGGCGCGGAGGAGTGCTCGATATGTAATAAATGGTCGCCCTCTACGAACTGATTATTTTATACACCATAGTCAGCCTAGAATGTTCCCACTGCTGAGACCCAGGCCTCCTCTCGGTGAGAGAGAGTGGGCCGTTATCCACCTCGCCGACACAGTGCGGGTTGGTAGATGTGACATATCTCCGATTTTTTGGTTCTAGGATAAATATGACCCCATCATCGAAACGAAAATGGTTCTGATGATGACGTCATTGTATGTAAAAGGAAATTAATCTTCAGTTTTGAAACTGTTATATTTGGAGTATATTGAAGTACTTTTCTCCCCTTCTTTCTTACACCCCTGTCGACACTATTTACACAAAATGAATAGTGCAATAAAAATAGTGAGAAAATCCTATCACTGTGATACCCAATCGTGTTGTAAAAATCGACAAAAGGGAAAGGACCCCGTAATGACCCTTGAAAGCAATGACTTAGCCTCTTGATTCTACCTATGAAGCCCTTTTATCCTTTCCCCTCATTTTACCTTATTTGTTGGGGCTAGCTTTCTTTCATTATCGTGTCATGGGAACTCGATTTAATGAAGTTCCTGCACAAGACATTTCCAATTTCAGAAATGTGTGTTTTCCTGTTCGCACAGGTTACTTATACGGTTATACCTACAAATATAGCGTGGTGTGAAGATCATAGGGTAGGGACCTTTTGGGTGATTGCTTTACACGCATAAAATGTTAATTGATCGCAGTTCCTTTCATCTTGACAGTTCAGCCACGTTCATTGCGTTATTTACATTGTTAAGCCGATGAATTTTCCACACCTATGGTGTGATGGATTAGGAATTTCCTTCAAAACCTTTGGGTTGTGATTAAAAGTGTGTTACGCAATTAGGTTGCTGGTGGTTTTTCTAGAATACTTTAAACGTTCTCATTGTGGAACTACTAATTTGGCTATAAAATAAATTCCTTTACAGCTTGCGTTTCATCATTTTGTAATAAATTGTTTTTAATTCGTCAAATAAATATTTTGGTATGTTTTTTTTTTAATTAAACGTCTGAAGATCTAACAGTTGTGCGAGTTCTTTTGTTCTTTGAACTGAATATTATTCTATTTTTAAACTAACTAATAAATTCCCTGAGCTTGACAATTTTTTATTACTAAGGGCTGGTTTTTTCAATCGACAGATAAGTTTTATCTGAGGAATAAATTTGACAGTGTGACTGCTTTTCTTTAGAAAATATGTCAAACCACCATGATAACTTTTATCTAAATGATATATCTTCATATAACAGTTATCAGGCGGTCAAACTTATTTTGTAAATTTGTTTCTGTATACCCAGTCTGTTCTATTTTGTGGTCTGGCATACAGACCACAATATTTTGACCTTCGACAAATCTATATTAACCCAAATACAAGCTTTAATTCTAGATACCCCATTAGTAACCGGAAACTTCCCCACCGTATTAACGACCACTCTCAAACATCACGCTATTACAATAGGGCACCGAACAAAAGTCGTGGTCATAATCAGACGGGTCTTATCCCACCCATTAATGCGAAATATCTTTTCAAAGAGGGGGAATAAAAAAATCAAAATATGTTATTAGAAATCTGTTCGGCCCCTAGTTATGAAATTATGTTAATGTTGAACCGATCTCTGCAGCAATTTTGCACTTTAATGATACCATATAAGGTTGGTTATTTAATGTTTAATTGCACAAAAGAACGTCACGGTGTTATGGTTCTTTTGATAAAGAGATTATTATGAGAAAAAATCTCCCATGGAGTTTTATTGTCAGCAATGTTTGAACTAAAGTAATATAATATGAAGCTTTGGTGAAGTTTAATAAATGTTCAATATACACTTTAATGGTGGGTATATATCGGATTATTAATAAAGGTGCATTGTGAGTAGAAAAAAATGTATTTGATTTTTATGCGGATCTAAGGGTGCGCACACGTCTGGGATCTAAAGCGAAATTGACTGTTCTAAAAATTATATTGCTACATTCTAAACTCGAGAAAATTACTTACATCTTTAATGTAGGTAATGCAATACATTATAAGCTGGGGTCCTTTCTCATACAAAGCACGAACGAACATTGATTACCACGCTTGCTCACTTCTAGCCCGTTCTCCTCCATAGGTACCTGCTACGCTTTGGAATGGGAAATTATCTTCATCTTTCTGACTGACCGACCCCTTGACAATTCAAATGTACCTGTAATTGGTTTATTTGAATAAAAATGGTTTGAGTTTGAGCTAGCAATCTCAAACCGTTCGGTTTGCATCCCCAATCCCAACCAAAAGTCTGACAACCAGTCTTACCAAGGAGTATCGTGTTATCCAGTAACTGGGTTGAGGAGGTCGGATAGGCAGTCGCTCCATGTAAAATACTGGTATTCAGCTGCATCCGGTTAGACTGGAAGCCGACCCCAACGTAGTTGTGAAAAGGCTTAGGCACTTTGAATTCTTATAAATGATGTCATCACAAAATTAAATATTATTGATTCCGATTTCGATTCCGAGATTAATTTTCCCTACTACCACATACCTCACCTACATCTAACATCCATCACACACACGCACACACACGTACACAAACACGTTATCTACATGCATAAACACAACATGAGTAAACCTAAACCATCACTTATTTGATTTATTTCATCTTATTATTATTATTATTTTTTAATTTTTATTCCCAATTTGTATCAAGCAGAAACTGGGAGAGGGCACTGACTTCTGTAATACAGGTTTTTACCTAGCTCAGAAGTCAGGGTTTTCATAGGATTCTTGTAAAAAGTTTGTGAATATTATTATTATTATAATAAAATTTCAATACACCTTAGTTTCAATTAGACGTTTTCCAAGCAGATACACAGGATAGACTAAACTTAATTAAAATTTACCGAGAGTAAACTAACATGCAGCAACTAGTTTTTTAATTGCACATACATTTACAATGTTTAAGTTCTACAAACTGGTGGTAGAACGCGAGATAGGATTTACCTTAAAACAGTTAATTTACCGACGCAGTTTAAAAGTAAGCCAACGAGTGCCGTAATTTATGTAGTATTTTTGAATATTTTTTTTTTGGGAAATGTGTGGTTTTTGTCAGGAACAGCTCTAAGTATACTTCATCAGCTCAATCCAGAAACTTCTACTATATGGGGCATCGACATAATACCTAATTATAATACGTCCGGTTGGAAATATTGCTCTGAAAATATTTGATGGTGCGGCAATTTTAAAACAAGAGTTTTACCATAATGGGCAGGTTTTACGAGCTTTTCGAACTGTTGTTTTAATTCGTATTGTTTACAATACCTACGTAATAGAAAAAGGTGAGTGGCATAGCTTTTTCGACCCGAGACTATAAGTACTCGTACCGATGTATACGTTGTTGGTTTGTTTCAAAAGTACGCAATCCTAAATCGCTTAAGGGAATTAGTAACACAGTCATTTGTATTTAGAGGGTTCAGATTTATTTGTCACCACTTTTGTCCAAAAAATAGGTACTGTTGTAATAATATTATTAAATTGTAAATGAAAACTCATTCACGAAAATTGAAGTTATGAAATTATCCTTAATCATTCCTCAATTGTCCAATAAACAACATCTCTAAGGTGATTTAAAATTAAAATTTCCAATTCAATTATTGAAATAATCAAATCGAAACACTTAATTTGTTAGTGGCACTTCAAATTGGCACTTACGTGTTTGTTTTCTGATCCAGTTGTTTTCTATTTCTACAAACACTTTACAAAAAAAAAATAAAACATTGTAAACTCGAACTCAAACTCAAATCATTTATTTCAATTAATCCATTTACAGGCACTTTTGAATTGTCAAAATTAAATAGTCGGTCATTTAGTCAGAAAGTTGAAGCTAGTCGCCCATTCCGAAAAAGTAGATCTCTATGGAGAAGAACGGGCAAGAAACTTCACGGACACTCTTTTAAATCAGGATATTATTACAAAGTCCTGGGTACATTATTCTTATTGCTTCTATATGTGAGAACAATGTAAAAAAGAAACAATTTAAAATATAACATGTCCATTTGCCTGTAAGAGATCACAGAAAGCGATAAGGTATTGGCATTGTATAATTTTTGTAGTGTGTGATGTATTTTTTTGTTATGTATTCTTGTAGTATACAATAAAGTATATACACCGTGTTCCAGACGATATAATTATATAAACTTCGACCAGATGTTCAGACCATGGAAATAAGCATTTTTCAATTTGGACACATTAATGAATTCTTACTTTTTGTTAATTTTCATAAAAACTAAATACCCTGGACGTAAATCATTCGATATACATGTCTTTTTGTCCGAATAGGCAACGTCGTATATTCATTCATAAGATTTGGCGGGCTGAAACTTGTCGAAACTAAGTTTCTTACGACCCTTTTTTTTGTGGATGGGAAATCATCAAATGACCCCTCCCGCTCTGGGTGGAGCGGAAGGGAGTGTCAGACTCTTACTGACTAAAACCCACCCGTGTTCCTTCCTTAGCCCTTTCTGTTCCAGGGCAGCGGTAACGAGGACACGGCGGGGCTCCGCCCAAGCGGGGCAGACCTCCACCGTATGCTCCACCGTATCCTCTGAGTTCTTACGACCCTTAAGACTCTTTCTTATTGCATAGCTCAATTAAATTTAATTGTAGATTTTATTATCTTTGCAAGGATGCGTTTTTAAGGACGCTTCTATAGCTTTTACAAATCAAATCTAACAAAGTATTGTTAGATTTGATTTGTAAAAGCTATAGAAGCGTTTTTCAACGTTTATGGATAACGTGAAGAACACGGTGGTTAAATAAATAAATAATAATTTGACACAAGCAGAATACATCATGTAGTTGTTTTTGAATCTGGGCCCGTATTCCCGTAATTTAAAACGTTCAAAACCTAGTCGCAGTCTCATCTCGGCGACAAACAATTAATGTCAAAAACCTGTCAAAATGTAGGGACATTAGACGTATTTTTGACAGATTGAGACTGAGATCAGACTGAGAACGTTCTTAAAATTACGAGAATTACCCCTCTGGTCTCTAATTCAACGGTCTTGAATTTGTCGGTCAGAATTTTGAAAACTACGATTTCCAAACTAAGTCACATTTCCAAAAACACCAATATAACCACCCATTTGTCTGGAAAGCCTGTTTACAGGAATCACAACAGCGTAGAATCACGTACTAATTAGTTACTTAATACAAAACAGAAATGACGGTATTGTGTACATACATACAATATAATATATACATACAATTACTGTTGCCGGAAATGTTTAGTTAAGCATCAATCATTTACATCTCATGACAAGTTAACGTATGAGTAAATTATGCTCATATTACGTTCAGTTGTATATTGTTTATAGATACAAGCGTAGCGAGGCGATGTCCTTTCCTAGATGGACCAAAGACCTTAAGAAAGTGGCTGGGACTGACTGGATGCGAAAGGCAAAGGGCAGGGTGTTGTGGCGAAGCCTGGGAGAGGCATACCTCAAGTAGTGGACTGCGATACGCTAAATTGATTGATTGACATGATTGTACGGATGTAACTACATATATTACAACTATATGTGGTAACATTTTGACCTTGAGCTGGACTAGCGTAGTACGGAGTTTCAAAAGAATCAGAGGCTCATGTATGTAGACTATGATATCCTTAGGTTAAGTAATCACTGACGTGGCAGCGTACCATAACTATAGTCCAGCCGCCGAAAGAAGGCGTTCCTGACACCTGTCAATGCGACAATTTCTAGTAGCTAATAAAGATCAAATTCGCAAAGCGCCTATATGCTTGTATGAAACTGACAGGTGTAAAGAACGCACTCTCTCGTCGGCCACAGTGTAAGCAGATTTTCTTATTAAATTATAACATTCAGCTGCCAAAAGGAGATCCAAGATACATGTCAATCAATGTGTGGAAAAAACCGTCTACGATTTGAACATGATCGCAAATCAATCATACTATAATCTTACTTAATATTATAAACGCGAAAAGTTTGTGAGGATGGATGGATGAATGTTTATAACTCTTTAACGCATAAACTACTGAACGGATTTAGATGAAATTTGGCACACATATAGTTAATAAATCAGTGCGGTACGATGCGCGGTCGAGTACGGTCGCGTTTGCGCTGCACAGTACGAATATTTTATTCGCGAATTGCGCGGCTATAGCCGCTGCCCGTTTTCCGTTATGAGTTCCCAAACTCTCATAGCCAACGAAGTATTGGCATTCATTAAACATGCCATTGACTACATGGACGAGATCAGCATCTTGCAGATCTGCAAGTCATCGTACAAGGAGGAAGAGATTAGCGGTGCCAAGTTGCTGCTGTTCACAACGCTCGGCAAAGTCAGCCAGATGCCGTCTCGTCGAAGGGACGGTACACAGAAGAGTATCCAGGACATCATAACGCTGATGAAGGAGACCGACCCGGACGACGTGCCTGAATTCGTGGCGAAGGATCTGCACAAGCTGCCTCCCGTCACGTTCGACCACGTAGACGTCACCAGGCTGCTGAAGGACATTACATTTCTGAAGCAAAGCCAGGTCGAGATGCAGTATAAGCTGGAGGTGTCCAACAATACCATCAGTGACCTACGGGCAGAAGTAGTGCTCTTGCGCAACGCAATTTCTGTAAGTAGGTCACCTACCGACGCTGACGCTGCAAATGCGAACGCGCGTCGCGGGGCACAAAACGCCTCCATCTGCAGTTTCGAGTCGGCGGGCTCGAATGCGTCACCAACTGCCGAGAATGCATGCGTTGCAACGCGTGCCGTGGCCGTCCCTGCCTCGACACAGGTGGAGACAACGACGTGTGTAGGTTCGTCGACCCCCAAACGAGCCTACGCAGCAATAGTAGCCGCTAACAAGCCTGCTGAGTCGCAAAACTCGCAGGTAAAACTAGCGGAAAAACCAAAAGGGGGTAAACGGAGCCGGTCGAAACCCAACAAGGTTTTGAAAAGGCAGGGTCTAGAGAAGGACACGTGCGACCAGGATGGATTCATCAAGGTGGAGAAGAAGAAGAAGAAGAAGAAGCCTCCTTGTCAGAACCAGTGCGGCACCGCGCTGGCAGGACCCAACATGCTGCTGCGACCAGCAATCCCAACGACGCAGCTGTACGTGTCCAGACTGCACCACTCCACGAAGGTTGAGGAGATCGTGGAGTACATGCGGGTGAAGACCAACTGGACTTTGAGGGTCGAGAAGTTGGAGTCGCGTCACAACACGAACTTCAAGTCGTTCGTGGTGCGTGTTCCAACACATCATCTCGAGAAGTTCCTCAAGGAAGAGTTCTGGCCGAAGGGTGTTGTGTACCGCCGGTTTCGTGGCCTGCTACATGACACCAGTCAGCGAAACACGACGCAGACACTTCGTGTGACTTAGTTAGTTTTTAGTGTAATTATAATGTTGTATGTATTTATAGTATTTTTAAGTTATATTAATATTGTATTGTATGTGTTTTATATGGGCCTTGATGCCTGAAATAAATGGATAAATAAAAAAAATAAAAATAAATAACCTGGATAAACACATAAGATACTTTTTTATCCCAGTAGTACGTTCTCGTGGCATAATTTCCGACCTCCACGCGGGCGAATTCGCTGGTAAAAGCTAGTCATCATTATAATACTGCCCTTATCCTGTTAATATAAGCCTTCTGCTTCTTCTTTCTTTTCTAAATATAACTCGACTCATTCCTAATCATGATCTTTTACACAATCCATTCTTCATTTTCAATCTTCGATTTTTCTCTTTTCCTTTTCACCAGATTTAGATCACATTCCGACAGCACTTTTCCTGGTCACAGTTGGCCATCATTGGTTTCTTAATAGATCAATCAAACTGCAGTATAACCAAGACCCTATTTTACTGTTTCAATTAAAACACCACTACGAAACGTTCGTACCTCGACGCCTACTGCAATACCTAGGTACTGTTACATAATACATTCGAAAAACTGTCCAAATAAACTGACGCAGATACAGCGTCGAGCGAGTGCGACATAAATAATCTGAACAGAACGGTGTCCCTAATTCCCATAAATCGAAATATCCGTGGGGCCACATCGACCCGGCTGCGGTGATAACGCATATTTATGGTGATGATGCGTCCACTTTGTCTGCGGATGAAAGTAGCCTTGAATGTTGGTTGGTCCTTTTGAGTGGATTTCGCACTGAACGATCAGGATCCTTGGGTACCATTGATAAAGTAGACGGATACTATATCAATACTATGTGACTATGTGAGGTACCAAGAGTATTGGAACGTTTTTTTGTATAAAGGTGTAGCGGTATCTACAACGCCACATGCGAACAACGCGTGATACTGACGTCACGCAAATCCTGCATCTCGCAAGCAGAGTTTACCGCGCAGTTAGCATAAATTGTATACAAACTTCCCGACATCAGTCGTTGGGGCAATTGCCCGCCAGACACAACACCCGTCTGGTCGGAGGATCCCTTTTCTATGGAATATGAGTGAACTTTACACCCTCCTCACACCTCAATACTGGTGACTCCGACGTGAGAAAAGGGAAGTTTGTATACAATGTATGCTAATTGCGCGGTAAACTCTGCTTGCAAGATGCAGGATTTGCGTGACGTCAGTATGACGCGTTATTCGCATGTGGCGTTGTAGACACCGCTACAAAGGTGACAAATAACAAAGTTTGAGTAACTGCTCCTGATGCTACTCCCATGTGCTTGTACTTGGCAAAACAATTTCACTAACAGTAGAAAAGGGAAAGTTATCATTCTCCTGCCCTAATCCCAATTTATTTGGGGTCGGCGCAACATGGCTTTTTCTTCCATACTTCTCTATTAGTTGTCATCTCGATAGTCACCCATTTCAAACCTAACGGTAGAAACGGAAAGCCTCCTGAATTGATATTTTAGTGAAAACAATATGAAGAACAAAATATATTCTCATAGTAGCTCGTATCACAAACGGCACCAAAAGAGCTTTCCTAAAGCACAGACGCCAGCAGGTCAAGCTACCCGAAAATGTTCATATTTTCCCAAATTCCAATCAACCTTGAACCTAATGCTTTAGCGATAAAGTTGAAAAACTATTAAAGAAATTTGACAGATTGTAGTAGCTTGATGTGCTGGCGTCTGCACAATACTATTTCGGTAATATATAACAGAATTTGAATTTGTAAATCGTAGCCCACAACTGGACGTAAGCCTTTAGAGGATCGTACCACAACAACCGGCCTTCTGGCAATTCAAAATTGCAAGAGGACCAAGAGCTTTTAAGATTGGAAACGATACTCGTACGTAATTGGTATCCGGAAACTATTTTTTAGGATATTCTCATCACAGACTTTAATTCCAAACTGGAAATGTAATTCCCTGTAATCTTCAACAAGTGGAAATCGAATGAGTGCCCATACAACGAGTAGCAGAAGATACTCTAATAAATGGAGATATGAGGTTGCTAGCCACTAGAGTGCAACAAGTTAAGCCTACTGCGTAACACTGTGAGGTTATGGGTCACAATAATCTAGTGTAGGGGATAGGACCAAATTAAATCAAATAATCTTAAAATTAATTTTGACAAAACAAATTACATGACATTTACAAATAAAAACACAAAACCAAAAAAACTTCACATAAGTTACAAAGTTGAAACAATAAAAGAAGTCGATGTAACAAAATTCTTGGGTATGTATATTGACCGTGGTCTGAACTGGAAATATCATATTGATCACGTTTGCAAAAAATTGTACCAATATTCATACGCCCTGTACATGCTAAGGAAAGTGGTGAATGAGAGTGCACTATTAAACGCATATCATGCATATGTGGGCTCCACTCTAAGATATGGCCTTCTGTTCTGGGGAAACTCCTCTAACAGAGAATATGCCTTTAGAGCCCAAAAAAAATGTTTGAGAAGCATAACTGGACTCAAACATCATATCATATCATATCATTTATTTGCATTCCACAATGTTTAAAAAGATGTTGTTAACAAAAGGCTTAGAGCTAAGGAATCATTGTAGACCCTGTCAGGGCACAGCAAGAGGTGTTGTTTTATACAAAACAAAACAAAAATAAATAATCGTGGAAACTTAAATCTAAATGTTTACATGACAACTAAAATTTTTAAGAGTTAAAACGGAAAACAATAAAATATTATTTCTATATAGTTAGGAGTAGGTAGTTATTTCTTAAAATACTATTTTTACATTTTATATTATGTTTAAGTAATTTTTCAACATTATTCATTGAAATATTATAATTATTTGGTTAAAGCTTAAGAATAATAGATATAAATTAGATAATTAGGTACGTGTATCACAATTTGAGACCAGTAGGCCGGTAGGTGCTTAGTTCTGTAAAGTAAATATACATTTTTTTTTTTTATTATTTACTATACCTACTTATATTATTCACCTACAACTATACAATTAAGATAATATAACTTATATAACATTTACATTCACCTTTAAAACTATACAATTAAGATAATATAACTGACAGACTCATGCCTAGATACAATTAAGATAATATAACTGACAGACTCAAACAGACAGACTCATGCCTAGAAGTGTTTCGGAGGTTAAAAATTTTAACTCTGCCTTCATTATATATTTATGAAGCGGCTTTAATGATAAAAGGTGATATTAGTAAATATGAAACACTTAGAAGTGCACGACACAAAAATGAGCTATCGGGTATTAGATGTAGAACTGTTAAATTTAAGTCTAGTATATTTGGAATGGGTGTAAAAATCTATAACAAATTACCAAACTATGTGAAAAGTATTTCAGCGATCAATAGTTTTAAACATAAGTTAAAGGATTTTTTGTTAAACAAAGCGTACTACTCTATAAGCGAGTATTTTAACGACAAAAATTTGGGTTAGCTCTATTTTGTTTTTTTTTTCCTTTTTTATAGTGACTATTGAATGTAATGTTATTATGACTTCTTATTTTTATGCATAATTTGACATTTATAATATTATTAATGTATAACTTGACTAATGAATGCAATGTAATTATGACTTTTTTATGTTTATGTAGTAAAATTAGACATGTATAATATATTTTAATGTATAATTTGAATAATTTATAAATTGACTAATGTATAATAACTTTAAATAATGTATAACTTGACTAATTCAAATTAAATTTCACAATAATTTATTAAGCTACAATTTTATATTAATGTAAAAAATGAGTAAATCGACTGTAATAATGTTTTTATTTAACGCAAGTAAACGACAAAGCTTCATAAATATTGTACACCTTATAGGTATGTTACATTGTTACTTCAACTATAACTATAACATCTCTATTGACATGTAACAAACAATAAATGATTTGAATTTGAATTTGAATTTGAATTTAAAGAGAATAGATAAAAGTGTCTTCTTACTTTCAAATATTCATTAAGAAAACTAATAATTGCACGGTTCCGGCCTAATGAAATGAAATGATTATTTCTGTAAGGATACCTTTTAAGACACAATGTTTATTTATATTATACTAGCTGCACCCCGCGGTATCACCCACATAAGTTTCGATCCCGTGGAAATATAGGGATAAAAAGTATTCTGTGTTTAATTCTGGTTATAAACTACCTGTGTGCCGAATTTCATCTAAATTCGTTCAGTAGTTTTGGCGTGAAAGAGTAACAAACACCCATCCATCTAAACTTTCGCGTTTATAAAATTAGTAGGAATAGGATTTCAAAACTAGATGGTGCCGGCATTTCCTAACTGACCGATCCTTGAGAAAAAATGCTGAAACAAAATCAGAGGTCATGGTCTCTTTTTAATGTTATAACAATATGAATCTATTCAGTAGCAGTTGAAACTATTTCAGTATTCTTTCAAAAACAACATGATTTATGTATTATATAGTCATAATTGTCTGGGGAGTTCATTGCATATCGTTCTATCACAAACACTGAGAGGGACAGATGTCGTACATATATGGCTTTCTTGACGGATCGTAGTAAAATATTTAACTATTTGATTACTACCCTACTCCACCCACTACTCCCCACTACTTCTATTTTCATTTATTTCTAAAATGGTAAGGTTATGATCCCAATCCCATTGATCCTTACAAGCATAATATGCCGTTTTCCTTATAATATATTTTATATGATAAATAGTATATTATCGCATGTAAGGAATTGTGTGCGAGTGTTATTTATTGCATCTCAATGTTTATTTATTCCCCTGAAGATTCTGTTGGGATTGATTGTTTTCCTTGTTTTCATATTGTTATGCAGTAAGAGTCGGATCTAATTATTACGATGTGCCGTGGTTTATAATAATATCTTGAAACACGTTATTTTGCTGGCTTTCTCTATAAACTGTGGCCTTATCGTAATATGCTGTGGCTCACTGTTCATTCTCGTCTGCTTTGATAAAGACATCGTCTGTCATCTTTAATTTTGTGTTCACCATAGTTAATACTATCCTGATCAATAGAGTTTTGTCAAAATTAGCTTCACATGATAGGTACTATAAACCAGGAGTTTTAAGTTGTGTGTATAACTCAAGTATTTCAGTTGTTTACGTACCATCTCCATCTAGGAAACTGAGAAAATCCCAAAACGTCTCAACAAGCGTCCCTTCCCCCAATTCTAGTTCATACATTCAAAGCTCACCTACCACCCATAGCTTAGCTCATTCATTCAATAACTCAAAACGTTTGCAGCATTAAATTATGCCCCGAATGGGCAATGTCTATTGTACGTCACAGTGAACGAATAGCCTTCTCTGGGCCAGCCGGCGATTCGTTTGCGGTATTTGCGATGGTCGTGCAACGGTATTTCACAAATATTTGGATTTGTAAAACGTTGTGGCAGATATTGCTTGGTATTTTGAAATGGAACTGGCAGATTTGATGGCATTTGTTGAGGATTTAGTTGTGGAGTTTGTTCATTTAGTTGCATTAAAATAATATGTGACAGGCTAAAAAAATTGTTTTTTACCCTTTTTAGGGATTCGTACCTACGAAAGGAAAAACGGAACCCTATAAGATCACTTTGCTCTTCGTCTGTCCGTCTGTCAAGGCCCTTTTTCTCAGGAATGCGCGGAGCTATCAAGTTGAAATTCATATAAAATACTCAAAGCTGCAATCCCTTGAAGCAGGGAAAAAAAAAATTCTAAATCAACGCAATCAAAATATACGGGCGTTTATGTTTTGTGTATGCCGCATATTTTGACACTTGCAATGGAATCAAAACCTGTAGGGTACTTCCCCTTGACCTAGAATCATGAAATTTGGCAAGAAGCAATGTCATGTAGCACAAGTAAAAGAAACAATCTGAAAACCTTCAATTTGTTACATACCTACAAAGTACGGAACCCTCGGTGCGCGAGTCCGACGGGCGGGCGTTTTTGGGGGACTGTGTTTTGTAATTTTGACTTTCAAAAAGCGCTGATTCTCAGCCTAATTTATATAAATTACTTTTGATTTTGACTCGCACTTGACCGGTTTTTTTATGGCGAACAAGCAGGCTGCCTACCTAATGTGTAAGTGGTTATCGCCACCTGAGGATATAATGCAGTAACCAAAGGCATCGTAGGAGCGCATTGCCATTCTAAAGACGAATGAAATTGTCAAACTCATCTGTAATGACATCTGCTGCTTGACTTTAGAAACAGGTGCGGTGGATGTACTTACTTCCCACTTAACAAAAAGCTCTATTACTCCGTTCATAGTCTGGTTGGCAATCATAGTTGGCATTATCATCTCAGCAAGTGTAAAATGAATTAGACGCATTAGATATATGTATTTTTAATCTCCATTACCAATCGATTCAGTTCCTGAAATCGTTAAAATATCCATCCATGGGTTCAATTTTATTATGACCGATTTATTTTCATTCTCATCTATTTTTATTCCACTTCACATAAATTCAACGCTTTCATTGAATGTCCAAACCTTTCACGAATCACATAATAATAAGAGTTTCTATACATACCCCAGTACAGTGGCGTACAATAGTATCACGTGACATGTAATCTGAATGTCGATGTCGCTAGGATTAATCTTTGTATCGTCCATTGTACACGAATGTACATACCTACAGGCGGAATGGGATTATTTTCAATAGGTACGTGTTTCATATTAGTTGTTTGTTTTGCTGTAAACATGTGTATCAAAATGTCCATCGATAAGAATTTGCTAATGGTTCTTTGCCAGTTTAGAGGTATTTGAGTTGTACCGAAAAAGGTTACATGTAAGAGTATTAAGGCGGATATGTTTTTTTCATAGTGTACATACACATGAACGACACACGTCGACAACAGAGGCAACCGCAACCGTCGACATGTCGTCGGCTGCCGCCGATACGCGTCGCTGCCTGTCGCCGACACGCGTCGACGATTGCAGTTCTGTCAACGCATGTCACTCGTGTGTATGCACACAGTTTAGAAATAATACATCATTTATCAAAACATTTACTTTGAAATCTTCTAACATAATAAAGCAGAATAGTTTTTTTTTTTGTTTGAACGCACTAAATCTCTGCAACTACCAGTCTGACTTGAAAAAAATGTTTTTACATTTGATAGTCCAATTCTTGAGGTAGGATAAAAGCTATTCAACATCATGATACGACCCTAAGGAGCCGAGCAAAAAAACGCTAAGCAAAAACGTGGGCGGGCGATACGATGCTATAATTTATTTCAAGCGGACGAAGTCGAGTGTAGAAGCTAGTTGGAAATAAATTTGCTGCCATTTCAGCTTTCTTTCAGAGGCTTGGAATAACACGGGCCACTTGATTGAAGAAAATGAATCATGAAAAAACAACTTATAACATTAATTAATCATTCTTAATTTTATATACACATAATAATTTATTTTATTTTATTCTCCTCCGTTGTAAGAATAGAAGTAATGTTTAATAAATACTAACTCATTAGCACAAGCTGACTGCATTGTGCATCGCGTCGCTTGTTACGATTTCATTTTATCGCCGCCATGCATCCTATTTGCTATATTTCCCGTTTATTACCGCAGTTTACTTGGAGAATTAAGCAGGAAATATTTTAATATGTTATTCCGTAATATGTACAGACGCCAGCACATTAAGCTACTACAATTTGTCAAATTTCTTTAATAGATTTTCAACTTTATCGCTAAAGCATGAGGTTCAAGGTTGATTGGGAAAATTTGACAGTTTCGGGTAGCTTGATGTGCTGGCGTCTGTACAACTAGCGACACGTCCTTACTTCGCAGGGTTTTTACGACTTTACAAAACATGGAGATCTCTTCATTATAGGTAAGAGTAGTTAGCAACTTAGGCTAGGTGAAGCGACGATCTTCGTAGGGTGACTGGTAGCAGCTGGATAAGAGTTGCCAAGAATCGAGCTGAATGCCATTCTATTGGAGAGGCCTACGTCTAGCAATGGACTGCTGTAGGTTGATGATAATGACGGCAAGTATGTAATATTAGGTATGCAGAAACCTTCCAGAATAAATTCTCAAAATTTTGGTGAAATCCATATCAAAATCCGTTGCGTAGTTTGGAAGAACAATGTGGTCACACAAACAGACATGAAAAGCGATTTTAGACAATCTAAACTAATATTATAAAGAAAAAGATTTAATTTATTGTTTGTTGCGCTTTCACGCTAAAACGGCTGAATAGATTTGGATGAACTTGGGTACATGGATAGACCACGACCTGGGTTAGGATATAGAATACTTTTTATACTGATAATCCTACAGAATAAATAAGTCTCTTATGCGGGTGAAACTGCGGGGCGTAGCAAGCGTTAAATTATTCTGTTGACGAAATCCAGCTGATAGTGTTTATTATTATTACGTATATAACTGTCTTACTGTTTGAACATTGAGTCATGTTAACAAACATTGTATTATCTCAATCGGGTGGTAGGTATCTATTTCAAACTATTGTATAACCAAACACCTATAAAGTGTATTACGTACTTACACGTGTTCCACTAAAACTCCTCTATGTACACGCAAACAGCTTAATATTTGCCTTTATTGGATAGACACGTGTAAGGTTAAAAATATGATTGATTTGGACCCAGTATCTGCCATTAGGTACGCCAAACTATTGCCAAAATATAAAAACAATGTCGTCGTAAAATTACTTCAGATATAATGATAGTGTTGCAGGATAATTTATACATGATATAAGCTAACATTTAAAATAATAATGCTTATTTTTTCACATTTACGTAACATGTGAAAAAATAAGCAAAATAATCAAAGGGCATCAAAAAATCCGTTCGTATCGCTGTCAACAGCCTAAACAGTGCCCAAAAGGCTGGCAGCATTGCCACGTTGTATGGCAAATTCTTTGTAATAATTTCTTCGGAAATTAGGAGAAAAAATATGTGTTCGTATATTTGGACATACTGAGCTATAATTTACCAAAACCCGTCCGTGGCTCGGAAAGCACGTTAAGCCATGGTTCTGGCTGTCATTCGTGGATCTTTAAAACTCGTTACGAGTCGTCACAAACTCGAAAGTCTGACAACCAAGGGTACCATTACCCAGTTACTGGTTGTAGAGGTCAGATAGGCAGTCGCTCTATGTAAAATACTGGCACTCAGCTACATCCAGTTAGACTGGAAGCCGACGCCAACACAGTTGGAAAAAGGCTAGGTAGATGATGACTGAGGTATACTCAGAACAGTTATTAAAAAGGCAAAATGAAAAAGAAATACATCCAACAATACCGTTGCTCTAAGAGATCAATCTTCGAAAAAGAATCGCAATAATAGTATTAATGTAATAAGGACACAAAGTTTGACCCTCATCGGATGCAAATAAATCATTTTGATCGATGCGATGAACTCACGTGCGAAACAGGGATGCATTGTTACGTGCCCTTGTATGTGTGGTCCTAGTAAGAAGCGGACTAGTTAATACAAACATTAACTAACACCTGCTTACCATTGGGGTAGACAGATACTACAGAACGCCACCTCCTTCGATTCTTTTTATTTTGTGTGGGAAATACCAAATAACTTCTCCCGCTCTAGGCGAAGCGGGAGGGCTTTTATCAGATTTTTACTGACTAAAACCCATTGGGGTAGGCAGAAACTACAGAACGCCATCTCCCACGATCCTCGCTTACTCTTTCAAATTTTGCTTCGTCTACGTTCATACATCAGAAGGCTAATTCTCGTTATTTAAAACGTTCAAAATCTAGTCGCAGTCTCATCTCGGCGACAAACAAATGTCAAAAACTTGTCAAAACGTAGGGAAATTAGAGGTATTTTTGACAGATTGAGACTGAGATCAGACTGTGAACGTTGTTAAAATTACGAGAATTGCCCCTCTGGTCATACACGCACCGGTTGCGAGTACTACTACGCACCTGACCTCTCTGTAGAACATCACCAAAAAGGTCACTATTCAGGTCACTATACAGGTCAATGCTGCACATAGGCCTCCTTCAAGGATAACTACAACGACTTATCCTATGCTGTTCAAATGAATCAGATTCCTGCGGCTTAAACAGAAGGCCAATTCTCGTACTTATAAAACGTTCAAATTCTCATCTCAACGACAGTCAGTGTCAAACACTTGTCCAAAATGTAGGGAAATTACAGTTACTTTTGACAGATTGAGATCAGACTGTGAATGTTCTTAAAATTAGGAGAATTGCCCCTCTGGTCGCCAATCGAATTTGTTATTATCCCTCTTAGCCAAAACACACTGACATAAAAGCAATTCTTCGCAAAAATCTCAATGTAAACTAGTTTTATTTTATTCTGGGGTAATCTTATAAAAGTTTCTGGAAGGATTTGAGGCTATACTAGGCTATACTATAGTATAGACTAAGAAAAAAAAAGACTATAATCATACTTATTTGCGTCTAAAATAATATCCTATAGACAACTTAACTTAAAAAGTACCTGCATCCTTATCTTTTATGTTAACTGTATTATGTTTTCCCTGACTGTACCAGTGTCGTTGTGTGTCATTAGTAAATGCACAATAGCACGAAAGTTCAAATACTCCTCGATTTTCGTAGGTAAACTCGCGTAATGACGGCGAGTAGGTACCGAGTTGGAATTGTTTACAAAGAAACCCACAGCCCGGGATGAGTGTGAGCTCGTTGCGCTTCACAATACTGGATTCAACTTCATCTTAAATTCTTAATACACTGATATGTTCTATCGTCGGGGCACCAATTTAGGCGCTATATGGCGCCCTGTTTAGGTACATGAATGAAATACGTTTTAATATTTGTTAACTTTAAAAAATCGCTAATCTCCTAATTTGTACCACAACCGTTATACAAAAGTCATTCATTCGGAAGAAGAGTTTCCTTTGTGGCCCAACCCCCAAATATTCAGCAACATTTTAAACTTATAATAATAAAGGAATTGGAGCCGGATTAATTGTGTTATTTTTGAACTACAGACCTTTTTATGTCCTCTCAAACGTAAGTAATATGTTGTTGTATAGTCTTCAAAGTATTCAGAAATTGTTTTGTTGAAAATATTTAGTTTTAATAGAAGTTTTGTTGTTTAGTTTTTTTTTTGTGAAGGTTTCGACGTCTTATTAACTTTATAAATGTTTGCTCAGTCATCCATACCATTACAAAGTAATACTTAGCGGTAATTTTACATAACTTTTGCTATTGAACATGAGCCTTCTAGTTAGAATTTACCGCAAAATTTTCTTTGAAAAACCTATACTTCTAAAACACAAATGTATTTTAATGTTGTTTAAAAATATTATGTAATATAACTAAGTTATCACTTTAAAAAGAAAGATTTAGGTAAGTAAATAAGCTATACAGAATACCTTCAATACAATATTATATCCTAGTAGTGAAAGTCGTTTTTCATTGTTAAATTAAGGCTGAACTCAAATCTAATTAGCGTAGTAATCCCTCCGGATTTTCTTAAGTAAGTATATGTATTTTTCAGTATGCTATTTATAGCCACTATTCACCAAGCTTTTATTAAAAGTAGGCCAACTTAATACAACATTTAAAACTAATAACAAGAATGCCACACGCACGTAGCTACTTGTAAATATAACTCGTAACATAATCAGCATTTATTATGATGTTCTCACAGCTGGGACACAGGCCTCCTCTGTGTGAGAGAGGGTGAACCGTAATCTACCACGCGAGCCCAGTGGTAATTCTCAAATGTCTTCGAATTTTTTATTTCGATGTTTTCCTTCAACGTTTTGAGAGCAGTGGTGATAAAATTATTTACATAAAGTAAAGCGCCTATCTGGGTTCGAACCTATTTACAACTCGTAAGTCGCGGCCATTACTCGTACCACTGAGCCACCACACTGCTCTCGTTAGTATAACTAGCACCGCAATAAAAAGTCATACTGGTGTTATCTATGAATTGAATTCTTTTGAAACTGCCCCGAAACCCATATCCTAAGACCTAAATATGATATTTTTTATTCCTACATAGATAGGTCTGCACCAGACCTTTTCGATAATTCACTACTTTATCGTTCTCTCCACAACATTCTCGATAACCCAAAGTATGTTAACACAAGACATATTTTTTTATATTTATAATATTTTCTAAAATGGCTGACAGGCTTCCAGTAATATAAAACCATTTTATTATGGCATTCGCATGTGTACCTGAATACCTAGCTAATGTTACCTACAGATGTGTCACTTGAAAAAGTTTCTATTTTTGATGTTAGTTTTTGCCTACACGAAGCTTGCCGCACAGAAGAACAAACACAATTATAAACTACAGTCCGGCCGACGAAAGAATGCGTTCTAGAAACCTGTCAGTTTCATACAAACGAATACGTGTTTTGCGAATTTGATCTTTATTAGCTACTAGAATTGTCGCACTGACAGGTGTCACGAAGGCACTCTCCCGACAGCCGGACTGTAAGTACTCTTGTAAAGCCATAGGTACGTACAGACGCCAGCACATCAAGTTACTACAATCTGTCAAATTTCTTTAATAGATTTTCAACTTTATTGCTAAAGCATTAGGTTCAAGGTTGATTGGGAAAATTTGACAGTTTCGGGTACTTTGGCTGACATTTTCAGTAGGTACATAGTTGGTTGAGTTATATCTTTAGTCTGATAATATTTTAGATAAGCTGTGCTGAAGTCGCGTTTAAAATACCTAAACGATTTTTAATAAGTATGAATCTCTATTAGGCCTTCTATCTACTCTACAGGTCTACCGTTTCTTGCTACGGTCGTTTGACGTCAGACGCTACCGACAGCGTGCGGTGACGTCACGGCAGACGACCGACACGCCGCCGCGTCGCGCCGGTTGCCAAAAAGTTCGTTGCTGCCGTCGCAACTGGTCAGCACGGGTGGCTGCGGCGTGAGAGCGAGACCGCGCCTGTGTATTTACGAACACATTTGGCCCTCGTTGGTGCCGGACGGCTTCGGCTACACGTCGTCGGTCGCGGTTGGCATGTGGTCAGATAGACCCCAGCCTAAGAATCACTTAATAAAAGACTTCAACGGCAGTCCTTACTTTTAAAATATTAGTATTTTATTCATTAAAAGTCAGGCTTTGGTCGGTACCAGATAAAAACACTTTGCATAATTTTCTCATTCACATTAAAACAAAGGGTTTAATCCCGAAAAAATCGCTCATTTTGACAGCTGATATGCGCGAAAATATTTTATTTTATCGCTTTGAAAGCTACTGGGTTTAATACACCAATGACTATTGGCATCAAAATGGATTATTTCGGTCGATTCAATTGCATGCAAGTGTCAAACGAAGTAGATATCATTTGATCCAGCTTTCACATAACATAACGTAACGCCTGTATTTCGCGAAGGGTTAGGCAGAGGTGCATCTATAGTACACCCACATTTGGCCAGTTATGTTATAGTCCCATCTACCAGGAGGCGCTACATCCAAGTTGGCCGCAGTTACCTACTTGGCTATTTTGCATTTTTAGGACACCAAAATAGGAATTATTTGAGTTAAAAAAAATATTTATACAGAGTGCGACACGCAAACAGAAGGGCATTCTCGTAATTTTAAGAACGTTCACAGTCTGATCTCAGTCTCAATCTGTCAAAAATACCTCTAGTTTACTTACATTTTTGATTAGTATGTCGCTGAGATGAGACTGCGACTAGATTTTGAAAGTTTTAAGTAATGAGAATTAGCCTTCTGATATCATGGATTCAGCTGTTATTAAAAAAAAATGGAGTGGACATGTTGAACATGTTGACCGCGTAGGTATTGCGCTTTTCTATAAAACAACAGATTTTTTTCTTGATTTCTTACGAAAATATCTATGCTATCGCTAGGGGTCTAAAATCATGTGCTGAATTCATGGTTAGTTTTTGCACATCGATGCCACCTTGTTTTCGATGTTTATTAATACTTTTAGGAAAGCAAAAGTGGAATTATTTGAGCTTGGATTACATACATGCCCAGTTTTCTTGGCAACCATCAACTAAGTACATCCGGCGGGGTAAATGGCGTAACACACTACCTATCAGTAGCAATGGCTATCATTTTGACAGTTCAACAAAATTCATTGCGTTATTTTCTTTGTTGAGCAGACAATTTCGTCGAACATATGAAGCAATGGATTAGCAAAATGTCTTCAAAATGATTCAGATTTAGATTGATAGTGTGTTACACAATTAGGGTGAAGTATTAAATATTTCCAATCTATTCAAATATTTCTTACTCTATGCCCCACATGTGCGTGAGTTAGTGGCATAAAGAACGAAGCGCGAACATTCAGGCTGCATTACTAGCTAATAATTCAACGCTGGTATTTACTGGTTAGATGCGTGAAATGATAAATGTTGTGCCTTTGATATATTATAGAGTGGCATGTATCTAAAGAGTTGTTTCCGTGCTGCACTGGATCATAGATAAGGTCTATTATGATAATGGAAATGTTTTATTGGAGAGGGTTATGGCAGCATTGGTAAATTAATCTTTACATTGTGATAAATTTATTACCATTTACTTATAGGATGACATATGGCGCCGAAACGTGGACACTGACAGTCGGGCTGGTCCACAAATTTAAGGTCGCTCAGTGCGCTATGGAGCGAGCTATACTCGGAGTCTCTTTGAAGGTTAAAATCAGGAATGAAATTATCCGGAAAAGAACCGGAGTTACCGACATAGCTTGCAGAGTAAGCAAACTGAAGTGGCAGTGGGCTGGCCATGTTTGTCGAAGGACCGATACCCGGTGGAGCAGTCGAGTCCTGGGGGTCTACTCCGAAGTGCAAAGTGCGAATGTTCGGATCGGACCGACACATGGCCGAACCGAATATTATTGAAAAATGCAAAAAAGTTGGGATTGGCTCAGTTGGGTCGGGACCATAGTCAATATTCGAAAGAGTGTAGGAGTGTAGGATCGGAACCGACCGAACCAAATAGTAACTTCGTAGCAGGAAACGGTCGAACGAGACCGCGTATCGGCAAGCGTAGTGTGGGACGCCCCCCAGCTAGATGGACGGACGACCTTAAGAAGGTGGTTGGGACAGACTGGATGCGGGAGGTGGAGGACAGGGTGATGTGGCGTAGCCTGGGAGACGTCTATGTCCAGCAGTGGACTGCGATAGGCTGAGATGATTGACTTATAGGATAAATAAATAAATATTTATAGGAAAAATAAAAATAATGTCAAATACAGTATTACCTAATCTTAGAAATTATATATAGGTGTTACGAAGTTTGATGCCTGTACTTTGTTAAACATGTATGCGCGAGCGGCATGAGTTCTACCAATTACTATTAGGACATTAGATTTTTTTAATAACATCAAGCAATGGATCAAATTGTCAACTTTTTATATGCTTGAGTATGAGGCTTTTGACTTTAGGTGTATGTCTTTTTTTATTTGTAATGTGCGTTTTACATACATTTCGGTAATTCATTTTTATTTATAGTATATATAAGTAGGATAGGATTTGTGTGCATAATCAGCCTATAAAGTTCCCACTGTTGGGCACAGGCCTTCTATCGGTGAGAGGGAGTGGGCTGTAATCCACCACACATGGGCCCAGTGCGGGTTGGTAGTTGTCACATGTCTTCGAATTTTTGGTTCTAGGACATGCCGGTTTCCTCACGATGTTGTCCTTCACCGTTTCGAGAGCAATGCATTCGCATTATTATGCTAAAATTTTAAATAAATATTGTTTTAAAGGTAGGTACCTAATACGGAGTAAATAAAGCTAACCAAACAGTAAATAAACCTTTTAATAGGACCGTCTCTATCATAAAATTAAATAAAATAAATAATAAAATGTAACAAAAATCTCTGCACCACAGCGGCCAACTTTCTTATTACTTACCCACTTTGATCGAACCCCCAAAGCAACTTAAGTATGTATGTAAATAATAAAATAGAATAAATATCTCCATTTCACCAATATGTATCTTAGTTTTATACCGCATGTTTTCCGAAGCAGTTAATATAAGTTTTATAGCATTTATTTTATACTTGCGCGCAGAAGAACACTGAACGTCTTTGCTCGACTTATGTCGAAGTAACTTATTGTTCTTTAATATGTACACGAAAACATTGGACGTGGGAAGTTTTAGGTAACGAACTAATAACTCAATTAGCTAGAGTTTTAGTGGTCTTAAAAATAAATAATTATAATAAATAGTCGTGACAGCCAATGGCTTAATAGCCAAGAGCCTCCACCAACACCTGAGGAGGCTCTCGTTGGGCAGCTGGATCAAGGGCTTGATTCAGAAAGCGGTACTTCTAGACACGGCTCGCATTGTCAGGAGGTTCCTCTCTCTGGAGCCCTGACCGCCGGTAGCTTGGACCCTGTTCCCGATACCGGTGGGCTACTATTTTTTATATTTTTAAATGTTTTTATAATTTTTATATTCAAATATTTAAAAATATAATTTATATGTTTACGTTTAAATAAAGGAAATAATAATTTATTTGGAACACAACCATAAATTACAGTGTCTTAATAGCTAGAACAAGGACAGTTAGTTTTACATAAGTGCATAGCCAGCTGTCTCCCAAACTAGGCAAAAGCCTGTATCTTGGGAGGCAGTATATTAGAAAATAGGTATACATTTATTGGTTCATAGCCCGTGTAAGACGGCGTGAACTTAAAAGGAATGAGTTAAATACATTAGCAGTGCTAGATTTAAGTAAAATGTGCTTTGCGCTTTCACAGACTGACATAGCCCAAATGAAGAATGAGCATGGATGACCTTTCTGCCTGTGAACAAACATGCCAATTATCAAATTCAGTTCACCTATATCTATGCCGGTCTGCAGTCATCAGTAGCTTGTGAATTCGTGATGAGGTGGACAAAATTCTTTATTAAAATTACGTTGTTGACGACGACTAAAATATCTCTTTAGTTAAACGGTCACAACTTTTATAACTCACTGATATTAAATTTACCGACATCAAAAACCTTTTTCTTTATCTACAACAAAAGAAGGACATGCCATTTTAATGACAGATTTGGATTCGGTTAATAACTTCAAACACCACCAAAGTGCAAATTATCTCACAATGTTTCAGCAAAACAACTTTCTAAAAAATATACCCTAAGTTCTAAGCTTACTATCCACACCAATACCCCAGTTTGTTAGTTTCCTTTGAGGATTCGGTTTACGACTCCACCGTACAGAGAGCCATCGTAAACTTAAAGAAACTACGTTGGAACGTTTGGTGTATCGCGAAATATCCTATTGGTACGTACGAGATCTGACGGCTACTTTGTTTCGTCTATATTGTTGTGGGTTTTTGTAATAGACTTATGGATATTTTCTTCAGAATCAGTGGTTTGGAACTTGTTGATTTTGTATAGAGACGAAAGAGAGAAAAAGTTTTCTAGCTCTACCTATGTAACATTGTAAGAAAAGAGGGTACTTTTTGTCTTTGTGACAAAAGGCGTACAGTCAGTATCGTATTTGTATGTATTACATCAAATTTGTTTGCAAAACATTTGCTACCTGCTTTTATGTGCCTATTTGATTTGTCTTTGACTACATCGCGAACAAGATGAAAAGGGTTAGCAGTATTAAAGGAGTTACTATAATTCTGACAACTAACAATTTCTGATCATGACCCTTTGTAACAGACCTTATGTTTTGGTTCTTGTTCACGATTCTAGAACCCATAGTGTAGAAATTTATCGTCGTTTATAAAAAGAAAATCAGCTGTACTATCATAAAAAAGTGCAATACGTACGCCGCGTTCAAAATGTATGGCATAGCATTTTTTTTTAATAACCTACTAAAATTTCCATCGTATGGGGGTTCAGAATCATGTACTGAATCCGCGTCGATGTCCTCCTGTATAATTTTGGGGAGTTGAAAAGTTAAAATACTCTATGAGTATATATCTACTTGACGGCAACATTGTAAGTTGGTATTATGGTAACGTACACTATTATAGTTTCACATTCACAAGCGTAACTGGATTCACCCTTTATTCTATAGTACCCACTCATTCATCAAGAACCTCCCTTCACAATTCTGAAGACAACACGACCTCACTAGACACAAAATTCCCATCATACACGTGTCACATTACTTACATGCATGAATACACATGTCATCCCCTCCCCCCGTAATACGTGTAATGTTGAGCTGCATTCCCTTTGTTCATGACTTAATTATCTACGCCGAAATAAGCCGATCACTCAACGCGCATCTTCACGCTAAGTAAACAAGGGGAATTGAGGATGTGGATGTGGGGTGACTGGATGAGACAGTGTGATAGGGGTCCGGGTTGTGCGTACTCGTTTGGGGCTGGGTTTTTCAAATACGCTTAGAGCCTTTTTTTTCTCGACAGAGAAGTCTCAGTTTTGTTCAGTTCAGCCACGTATGTAGTCAGTAAATAGGTTGTTCAATTGACAAAATGATAATTATGGCGTTGATTTCTTACGTTAAAATATCGATAGCTAATATCTCTTTGAAAACTGAAATATGATTAAATAACTTTTATTGCGTTGAAAAGGTTGTACAGTTGGATACGATTTAACTTTACGGTTTCATTTCCAATACGTAGTGTGTATTTGCTAACTGTAAAATCAAAATGTTTTTTTTTTACAACCTTTTCAAAACTGTAAAGAACTGAAAGAATGATTGAAAGTACGTTTATTTATTTGTGCACAGATTGAAAGGCACACAACATAATACCTAATTCTGGAAATTAAATCGAATAGAAAAATAAAAATATACCTGTAAAAAGATTTAGATCGCGTTCTAGTCGGGACTTTCTCTTCTTTATACAATCAGTCTATAACGTTCTCACTGCTGGGTCACAGGCCTCCTCTAGGTGAGAGGGAGTTGGCCGTAATCCACCATGCGGGCCCAGTGCGGGTTGGTTAATCGCACATGTCTGTGAATTTTTTGGTTCTAGGACATCCTACTTTCTTTACTAGGTTTTCCTTCACCGTTTTGAGCAGTGGTGATGAAATAATTTACACATAGTAAAACGACTTCCCGGGTTCGAACTTCCGACCTACAACTCGTATGTTACGCCACTGCTCTATACGAGGTTTTATTTTTTTTCTATGTCCGAGGTGTGTCATAGGTTACAGGTAGGTTATAGGTACAACAACACACAACAAGCTGTTGTTTTGCATCCTCGTCAAATTTCAGGAGACTGTTATGAAAGACATAAATAATCAAATAAAATTACGATCCCTGGTAAATAATGAATACTACATACTTGTTTTTTTAAGTTATTTAAGTTTGACAGTATTTCAGAGTACACCCTCAAAGAACAGAATCGCGTTATGGTATCGTATAAGCGGCCGCGTTTTTATTTATGTGTAAACAGGCAGTTACTGTGCGGTCTCACACAGGCCGCGTTTTAAAACACATGCCAATTTCCGAAAATTTTAAAAAAAAACCTGCTTATTTTATTATTGATTCGTGTCGAGAATCAGTAGCATAGTTACCTCCTTGAATTTGACGAGGATGCAAAACGACACCTTGTAGTATAGTTTTGTAGCCACTTCCAGTTTCTCGCTATTTTCACAAAGGTATATGAAGGCAATTGTTTAATTTAGCCATAGATTGCTCATTGTTCGAGAGCCCGTGATCCGATGCACCCATTACCCTGGGACCTGGGCGCATTGTACCGGCTTGTTCTCTGTTTGATTTAGGGGTGCATAAGTTCAGCGATGTGACGCGTTTAATTAAGTTTGAAGAAGATATCTTTAAAAAAATAAAAGGGGTCTGTCAGATTTCATCTGCAACGGTGGAACGGATATCAAATTGTAATTATGTATGCGCCAGAGTGACTGATGTCTGAATAATTGTTTGTTTAATTTGCTTGCATAGAAATTTATTATTTTTGAGAATTAAGGACAGATACTTTTATTGTTTTATTTGAACCGCTAAAATGGAATTGGGCTGGACACATCGTCTGCATGTCAGACGACCAATGGGCCAAACTTGCGACCCAATGGGTCCGCGAAAGAAGCTGGGACGAATTAAATACCTAAAGTTCGTTCGCGTTAAGAATGCAGTGAGTTATCAGTGCAACTGCAAGATAAAGGTGTATTCACAGTGGTGTTAAATTCAAACAAATTATATTTTAAAAGATTAAGTTTAATGAATTTATAAAAATACACTTAAAGAGATTTGATTGGTTAGGGGGCGGGGCTAGGCCGACGGATAATGATGACTCACTGCATTCTTAACGCGAATGTACAGACGCCAGCACATCAAGCTACTACAATCTGTGAAATTTCTTTAATCGATTTTCATCTTTACAACTAAAGTATTAAGGTTCAAGGTTGATTGGGAAAATTTTACATATTCGGGTAGCTTGACTTGCTGGCGTCTGTACTATAAACGACTGTTACCTGATAGGTTTTCATGTCGATAATGGTGAGTGTATTTAATGCATTAAATAGTACTTTTATGTCACAAAGCGACGCGCGCTTTACGTGTAGTTACAAAGTTTGGAAAAGAGACTTTAAAATATAGAAATAGAAAATATTTATTGTCCTGGTAATACAGAATACAGAAATGCAGGTTCAATTCAATTCAATTTTTATTCAGTAACAATTTTATTCACATTGCGTTCGTATATAATCCAGCATGAAACATTAACAACATAATTAGATGTAGGTACAAATATACAAGAATACATGCAATTTAATTTAAATAAGAAAAAGACACTGCAATTCACTTTAAGTTATACAGTTTAACAGCAAGTTGAGACGACTTACAGCACATACCTATATTACATATTTGCATGTGAGCCTTAAACTAAGCAGTAAATCTGTATCTTGAGGCTCGGGGCACGAATTCCAGTGTGGAGACAAGGGAGCCGATTTCAGGTATGGCGTGTGTGGGTGTGTGTGTGTTCCCATTGTGCTTCGTTTGATTCGGTGTCAGTTCATGTTCCGAGTCATCATAACCAGTGTTTTGCAACAATTAGTTAACTATTTTTTGCAACTGAATGAATTTGTAGACTTTATTGTACGTATTATATATGTGAAAGCGCAGGAGCTTTCGGTACCGTACGAGACTATGGCAAAGTCGGATGTGTGATGTGTTATGTGCTAACGCTACTCGTCATCACGCACACATTCACAGCGTGTTTGTACATTTGGTTACCACAACTAACGCGCGTGTCGCTTCAAGAGAAAAAAATACTGTACCTACCTATTGTTGAAATCCCTATGTCTCGCCAAAAATACCTCCCGCTAGCATAAAACTTTTCAAATACCCAAAACACCAGTAACCAATAACCTTTTTCCTTACAAAACAACTCTTCCACTAAAAGAATGTAAACAAAGTGTGTCTTAATGTCAACGCTGCGGCATTTAGAACGCCTACTCGCTTACCTGAGTTTTTATTGTCTTAACGTGAGGTTCCAGCCACAAAAGAGTTCAGAAGGTTGGTTTCATACAACGGGCGATAACACACACGCACACACATACGCGTGCGTCCGGCGATTCAAACAAATGCCAGTCGCGAGTGCGCTTGCACTCGCTGTATATGAAGAGTGTCTATGTGTGCGTGCATGTTCGCTCTCTGTATGGAGTCCTACATGTACTGTACCCATCTATTTCGTGTTTCAGCTAAGACATAACGCGCCTTAGAATTCTTGGAGGCTACACCGCGTATTGTTTGAGTATAACTATGATTCATATTTCAAGGGAGTTTTTGCATACGGTTTCGTTTTCCTTGAGGCGGAAACGTGAGTTTTTGTGTGGGGAACTTTAGCGGGTGAATTTTTTTATCCTTTTGAGTAAGGAAAGCTTAAAATGTTGGCTGGCCGATAAGTAGCGGTTCATATTTGAAGTTAACGGAGGACCGGGAATTGTCATAGTCTTACACTACGTGCTACTCCAATCGTATCCTAAAGATAAGACTTCTAGAGCATGTCCCGATGATTCAAAAATCACGTTTTTTGTTTTCAACATGTACTGAAACATTGAAACATAGAATGTGTTCAGAAGAATGACAAACACGAGCATTACAGTTCGGCCGTCGAGAATGCGTTCCTGACACCTGTCAGTACGACAATTTTAGTACTTAACTAATAAAGATCTATTTCGCAAATCACTTATTCATTTATATAAAATCAAAATCAAAAGTCATTTATTCAAATTAGGCTGAGAATCAGCACTTTTTGAACGTCAAAATTACAAAAGACAGTCCCCCAAAAACGCCCGCCCTTCACCACTTCCTAGTGCTATTGCTGGGAAGAAGAAGTGGCGCAACAAACTCCCCAGCAGCACAGCTGTCTGTTCAATTTAAAAAAATACTTGAATGTATACAATACTAGGTACTTATATTCGGTAATTAACATTACAAAACCAGAACATAAAATTTAATTATTTGCCATAATATGTCAGCTAGCCACGCCAATATACCAAAAAATATAATAAAAACTATACGTACCTACTCAAGCTAAAAAATAATGAATTAAAATGTAAATAAAAAACTTACTACCCAAATAAAAGCCTCCAGGCATAAAGGGCGTGACAGCTTACACATTTATGCATTGCTGGGTTCTGCAGTAAGCTAATTCTGGAGAAGGAACATAAACATTGTCTTGCGTTAAACTAGGGTGACCAACTATTCTTATCGTCTAAGTAGTCGTTGATAGAATAGTATGCCTTTGAACAAAGGTTGGATTTTAGTTGAGCTTTAAACGCATTAAAAGGCAAGTCTAGAAAAGAAGAGGGTATCTTGTTATAAAAGGTTATACCAAGCCCAACAAATGAGTTATGAACCTTATGAAGCCGGTGAAAGGGGGCACGTAGTTTGTCCTTATTTCTAGTGTTAACACTGTGAATATCACTATTTTTAGTGTACAAGTGTAAATTTTGCCTAATATATAAAATGTTGGCAAGGATGAATTGTGATGCAACTGTGAGAATACCAATATCTTTAAAGAAATCTCTTAGAGAAACTCTGGCACCTAGCTGGTAAATTGCTCGAACAGCTCGCTTTTGAAGGACAAATATATTTTGTATATCAGCGGCTTTGCCCTACAGCAGAATACCGTAGGACATAACGCTGTGAAAATAACTAAAATAGACTAAACGAGCTGTATCAACGTCAGTATATTGTCTTACTTTCCTGACGGCGTAGGCAGCTGAACTGAGCCTCCCTGCTAGACTTGATATATGAGGTCCCCACTGAAGTTTGGCATCTACTGTTAGTCCTAGAAAAATTGCCGAGCCTACAGTTTCAAGCACCTCTTTATCTAAGACGATGTTGGGTCCTAGGTTTCTAACATTCGGTAAGGCGAACTTTACACATTTGGTTTTCTTGGCATTGAGAACTAAGTTATTTGACGTAAACCAATCTGTAACTATTGAGAGTGCACTGTTTACGTCGTCAAAATCTTGTCTATTCCTGTCTACTTTAAAAATAAGAGAGGTATCATCTGCAAACAGTACAACATCACAGATGCCCGTCAAATGGAATGGTAAATCATTAATGTAAACTAAGAACAAGAATGGACCCAGTATTGAGCCTTGCGGAACACCTAACTGAACTGGTAGCCCGGATGATTTCACACCATTAACATCTACACATTGGACCCTATTATGTAAATACGAAATAATTACGTTGAGAGCTTCGTTTTGGACACCGTAATGACGTAATTTACGCAAAAGCGTGTCATGGTGCACGCAATCAAAGGCTTTGGAGAGATCACAGAAAACTCCAATAGCATTTTGTGATTTCTCCCATGCGTCAAATATGTGTCTCAACAGAGCAACACCCGCATCTGTAGTTGAACGACCTTTTGTAAAGCCATATTGCTCATTATGGAGGAGGCTATTTAAATTAAAATGTCTTAGCAGCTGCTTGAGTATTAACTTTTCAAATATTTTGCTAAATGCAGGTAAGATAGAAATAGGCCTGAAATTGCCAACGTCATTCTTATTACCTGATTTAAATAATGGTATGACTTTACTACTCTTCATGAGGTCAGGAAAAGTTCCTAAATCAACACATTTATTAAAAGTAACAGCTAGATAGGGGGCTACGATGTCTATTATATTACTTATAAGTTTAGTGGAGATGCCCCAATAATCACCGGTGTTTTTAGACTTAAGTGTATTAAAAACATTAACTACATCACGCGGGGTTACATGTTCGAAACTAAATAAGGGACTACATTTAGGTACACTACTGTGCAAAAGGTTTTCAGCTTTAGACGAGGACGAATTTAAGGAGCGAGTCGTAGTTATCGGTATGTTGGCAAAAAACTCATTAAATGCCTCAGCTACGTCAGCTGCTTTGTTAACTAATTTGCTGTCGACCATAATCTCAAGTAGTTTTTCTTGTTTAACCGATTTTCCCGTTTCATTATTAATAATTTTCCAAGTGGTTTTTACTTTATTCGTAGAATTTTTTATTGTATCGCCTAAAAATTTTGATTTAGCAAAAGCACTAATCTTTTTGAATAATTTTGAATAAGTTTTGACATACTCTAGGAAGGGAGTATCAAACCTGTATTTTTTCAAACCATATAACTCGTATAGTCTCGCTCTACTTTTATAAATACCGGGAGTAGCCCATTGGTTAAAGCCAACAGAGGATCCATTAATGTTAATAGTTTTGGTCTTGAAAGTGGATTGGTATTCTTTTTGCACAACATCAAAAAGGGCACCATAAATTTCATTAGGATTCTCGTATTCTACTATCGATGGTGTAATTCTATGAGCTATATTATTTTTAAACATTTTGCAACGACTAGCTGTATAAGGCCTGCATTCAAGTTTATGTGGCTTTTTATGTAATGGCATGGGGAAGCTAGCTAATAAACCACAGTGGTCGGACGTTAAGTCAGTTAACACTAATTTATTTTTGGCATCACAATCACTAAATATATTATCAAGACAAGTTGACGAAGAAGCTGTGATCCTAGTAGGTTCAAAAAACAAGTTAATTAAATTATAAGACCTCAAAAGATTGAGAAGTCTAATACTTAATGGAGTAACATCTAAAATATTAATATTGAAATCTCCACATAAAATAATACTTTTGTTATTTGATTTTAACCTATTGAGAGTATCTTCCATTACCGATTCGAAACTAATAAAATCCCCAGAGGGGGGTCGATAAACGCAAATTATAACATATCGCTCAAGTTCAACACAAGACAACTCTATAGTGCGCTCGATTGAAAGATTAACTAAATCTGAACGTTGTTTACATTTCAACTTGTTTGAAACAAGAACTAAAGAGCCACCGCGAATAGCACTTTTTCTCACAAATGCACTCTGTACGGTAAAGTTTTCATCATTTATAAACACTACTTCATGTTCCTTCAACCAGTGTTCAGTCAAACATAACACCTGAACCTCATAGTTCTCCATAAATAAACTTAATTCTAGCTCTTTGCCGGACAGACCCTGCATATTTTGATGTACAACATTCAACATATGTGGCTGACCCGTTGTCGCACCTAATAGTTTAAACTACAAGGCGTATCAAAAGTAGTATTAGTATCAGTACTAACAGTAATCGATGGTACACTACAAGTACCAGTGTCACTGAGTATATTGTATGCTAAAAGATTAGCAATTTGTCTCCTACAACTAGGTGGCAAATACATAGTATAATTTGTCAGTTTGTAATCAGTAATGAATTGATTACAATCAAAATATAAAATAGCATCACTGTGACGACAAGTCCTATTATAAATGAACATATTTAAATTATAAATATGCTTATTTTGCTCATCAGTTAAATAATGGGAATAAGGCAAGGCACAAAAAATAAATTTACAATTATTAGTCTCATTAAGATGCAACATCAAATGGACACATTCAATTAAGTCCTTTTTCCTTACATTTAAGCTATCCCCATATAATAATATAACAGTTGAACTGGGGTTTATTTTTGTCAATTTGATATTATTAATTAATTGGCTAATACTGGCACCGGGTAAACAATGATTAATTGCATATTGTTGCGAACACTGATTTAACAAGCTACCAAAACCTTGACCAAATTTATCAGAAAAAATATAAGTAGTATTAATCAAATTATTCGTATTATTGCTATCATCACTAATACAGCTACCTACTGGTTGAGCTACTGAGGGTGTGGGTGTAATAAGTTGGGGTCCCCGGGAACAGGTACAGCTAAAAGAGAGGTTATTTGTCAAAGACTCATACCTCTCCGCATTATACTTGACCAGGTCTGCCAACTCATTAGCCTCCTGCATGCGCTTACTCAGGTCTTGTTGAGAAGCCTCATATTTACTAAAGATATCCTTTAGAGCGTATTCCCTAACAAACAGTTCATCCTGAAGGTGCTGAGTGTCTGTGTCATACATAGCATTACACAATTCTAATTCACTGTTACAGTTTTTTAATTCTTGTATTAAATTTACTTTTTTTTGCCTAAGTTTTGTATTTAATTTGTTTACTTTTTGGCATTTCAAAGATTTTTGAGTTTTTCTAATTAATCTATTAATTTTAATATATTTTTTTAGCTTATTGTGACTGGTAAACAATTTATTTTTAATGATAGTATCATCAGTTAAATCTATTGTTACCACTGGCTCAACACATATGGGACCCGACCCGCTACCAACCAACTCATCATAAAGACTGCAGGTGATCGCAGACTCTTCACGGGCTTTGAAAGTTTCCAAGGCGGTTATTGTGTTGTGGGCCTTGCTTAATTCCTGTTCTAGTTCCGATATGCGTCTCAAAGCCAGTTCGTGGGTGTCACTACATTCCTGGAAATTTGACACTAGTTGACGGAGGTGTTGATGCTGGTCAAGTATGTCCATATGCCGTACATGTAGTTCAGTCAGCTGGTTCTTAAGCTCAGTGTTCTTGTCAATAACAAGCTTTATTTCCACCTCACTGTCTTCCCTTTCACAGAGCAGCTGTTTGCATGTAGCTTCAGAAGCCTCTAGCTTTGTCAAGGTAGATCTCAGTTTTGCTTCCATCTCCTTGATTGTGGCACTGCGGGTCATCATTTGCTTCAAAATGTCAGTCACCTGAAATGTGTGAAGTTAGGCAGCTAAATAACAGTGTGAAAAAGATGTTACACTATTTAGATTAGTAGGAGGTAGAAGGGAAAAATAAAATTAAAGTTAGTTAAAAATAAGTAAGTTGTGAAATGTTAACAAATGGATTATAAAATTAGTTGAAGTTATTATGGAATGAGATGGAGATGATAAATAGAAGTGAAGTTACAAGGAATAGGCACTGCTTTTATTGTAAAACACAAAGAACTTAGTTGACAATAACAAGTTTATGACTCTTAAAAGGTTTTATAGTATGAATAAGCTCTAATGAGCCTATTTTTGTGCAGTAATTATGTAGTGTTTATTGTCTGGGCGAATGTTTTCGTCATCGATTTTGCTTCCACTAGTTGTCAAGCAAAAGGAGACATAAACTGTGCCAGTGTGTGATGGACGTAGCTCAGGGACCTGAGCAGTACTTTGTGATGTTCTGTGGTATGTAATACAAGCAAATAAATAAAACAAAATCAAAATACTCCCCAGGATTGATGAAAGTTTGAAATCCGTCACCGTTGGTACTGTGACTGTCTGTCACTTACTCCTAATTTAATAACAAAATATTTTATGCTAAATTCTTATTTTAACATTGGCCCACGATATCAGCCCGCTTAGAGGCGCATTAAATCTCAATTTTATGGTCTGACCGTTCGACATGTTACCCTAATAAATAACAAACCATCCTTTTTCTTTAAAATAGTAAAACAATATTGAAACTCTTAGAAAACCATTCCATTTATATTTTATGGGAAACAGACCGGCAATTATGGCCAGTCATCAATAGAAAGCTATGTTCTACGTCACTTAAGATGCAATATTTTGTACGAATTCTAAGAATGCCGAGACGCTAACATGCAATGGACAATACGAGTCCCACATCTGTTTCCCATTAGTAGGGATCGTAGGCTGTGGGAATGAACCCTCGAAACAATTGAGAAATCGGACAAAAAAGGGACAGACGGAGGCTGGACTAAGCGTGGTATTTTTGAGGAATTGTGAGGAGACTGATGTCATAACTCAGGGCAGTCGGTGTCGAACCGCTATAGGAGACGGACTTCCTAGTCCACGTTAGTTAAGTTAGGATATTTAGGGAATGCCACGAGGCTATGTCCGAGTGGGCTGTCGCGGAATAGCGAGAATAGAACCAGTGTGTTTGTTGAGAGATCGAGAGAGCGGGATGTTATTAAATATGTTTAATAGTAAGTGTTGGTTTAGACTAGGTTATATTAGCCTACTATCAATGTATGTAAGTAGCGTGTAAGGCGCGTGAATCTCAGTGAAAGTGTTTGTGAACGATCAGGTGAGTGCCGACTATTTTATCCCTCCTTGTTCCTTTCTATGACGATACCGAGGAATCCTACACACGCGTTTGGTCGTAGGGACTCGGGGAAAGCCCGCTATAAGGTGTGACTTGACAACATACTGTAGACACATGCTCTACCAATAGACTATAGACAACCACAACCAAGACATGACGCTAGGGCAGTCGCACCACTTATGGAAGGCTGAACCGAACTCACAACTCGTTAGGGCCAATTTTAATTATAATGCTTCCTTGTAATCAGTTGTTTACGAACACAAACCAACCAAACGTTAGTGATGGCTACCTTTTCCCTATGGACAGACTAACTGCAGGGTTCTTGCATTGCTCTTGATATACGCACACTTCCGGGGAGGGGGGTAGGCTTCACCAAGCACCCTTAACTGGATTGATAGTCGTTCTAAGGAACGTTAGGTATTGTGTCTCGTTAAATCACACCCGGCCCCCGTAGGCCTCTTACTGATAAAAAAATATAATATTTAGCGAGACACATCATTTGGATGCCCAGATAGAAAGGCTCCGTTGCTACATAAATAGGTAGACAAGAATGTACGCACGGTTGCTGATTACACTGGAAATATCCTCTAAATTGGGTAGATTAATAAGGAAGTGCGAGGTGACGATTTAAAGTAACCACTTCGGCGTATAGCAAGCAAGGCAATCGTAAGGAATTCTGCAACCGACTGACGATGCGGTACGCTTGCGCTAGTTTTGTATTGTCTTAGTAAGGGTGAGTAGGCCGTTATGAGGGGTTATTACTACTGTACGCGTCCAGCACTTCTGGAAACTTGTCTCGCTCAATGGTAGAGGCACTTCGCAGTCCTTTACCTTAGGATTGAGTAAGACATGCTTGAGTGTAGGGAGCGTGTCTCACTGGAACCGCAGCAGGTTCTCTCTAGGCCTATGCAAGTTAGGACTGGTGGTACACGCATGACGTAACAGCTGTTGTAAAGCGGCCCTACGTCTCTGGGGTGGGTTATTCGATTATTGTAAGAATATTCAGTAACGTAACACAAAACAATGTATTCTCCAACGCAAGCGTTACGTGCCATTTACCCTTTTGTATTCCTCTCATCTCTTGTAGCTTCATAATCAAAAGAAAAGTAGATTTCCTTTCCTTAATCATCTTCTATGGATTCCCAACCCTATTTTATATTGCAATTGTTTTCTGAAATCCCTCCTTGCTCCCCACCTCTCCAAGTCGGAGCAAGGCAACCGCTTCTCGGGAATCCATCACCATAGGTGGAAGGGTGTCCAGTCTGGAGCCGAGCCCTACAGAACAGCACGGCGGAGGGGTGCTGTTCTCCCCCGCAAGGGGGACCTACCCCATTTTCCTGTCAGTTCCACATAATTAGGAAAAACGAAAATTTTATCAGCCTAGGGTAATTTAGGAACAGTCACAGTACGTTGAGTTGACAGCCGGTTTTGAATCCTCTATTTTTACGAAATTTTCGCGACAAAGAACACTTGATAATTACTTTTTAGAATACTTAATACCTAGGTTTGATTATATTACACTAATTTAACTTATTTATAACAGTTTTATTAATTTATTAAATTAATTAACCTAGAGACCGTTTTTTGACGACCGGCTACCAGTGTCCAATCCTATAAAACTGACAAATGTCAAAAATGCATTCTCTCGACGGAGTACCTAGTACCTTTATCTAACATAAGTTTCTATGACGTCATGACCATATATGTCACCACCATAACACCTTACAGAGTGAGGGCGATATTTCATAACACAAACAGACACAAGTCTACGATATTTTTTTTATATTTAAAGATAATATGCGACATTATATTCTGTACATTCCTGCTTCCGTAAAAAACCAGAGGAATATTTTGTTTGTGAAATATATGCCTGAGGCCACAAAAATATAGGCTTAGAAGCTCTACTCCGAGTCAGAATATAAAGACAACAGGACATTTGTTTCTTGTTGTGTTTAATTTGTGGAAGCTTGTAAATGGCAACTGTAAGCACTAATTTTACATTATTTACTTAGATATTTGACTGTAAGCTTTAAGAAGAATAAATAAATTTGCATAAAGGATTTATTAGAATTCCGTAAAGTCGGAAAGTTGGCTTGCTATACGATTGACCGAAGAAAAGCCAGTACAGAACCCGTGAGTAAAAACCTTTTATAGGCCACCCGCTTAACTGAGACGTCGCCTGAGGTAGCAGCGCGGTGCGGGAGGGGTGTGGTGACGTGTTGCGAGAGCTCAGTGATTCGTAAGTGACAACTATCACCCCTCCCGCACCGCGCAGCTACCTCAGGCAACGTCTCAGCCTATAGTCGATATACCGAGACCAGCTCACCATAGCCTATAAAACGTTCCGTGGCACTATTGACGCGCCTAACCTGCATGCTGTGCTGGCTCGCTTCTTTGTCCCAGACAATTACTGCCGCAGCAGAAAGTACAGGCTGGTGGCTGTGCCTAAGCTCTGTGTCTCTCCGTTGCTTGTAATAAGTCCCATGTACTCGTGTACTCTAACTTGTTTTTAAATCTACTCAACATTTTTATTTAAAGATCGTGCACGAGATGATGGGTGCACTTTTATTAACCAGCTTGTCATTCGACAAAGACCTCCTCTAAAGGTTTTATCGATGCGGCATATACCGGCTGGTAACTGTACTTACCACTCCCTCTCGAACAGAGGAGGCCTGAGTCTCAGCAGTGGAAACATTATAAGTTGATTATGCTACTACTGTTCTTCTGTCTATCTACATTTTATACGACACATAAGTTCACATCAACGTAGGTGGGAATCATTGTTTTCCAGCCGTACATTTCTTCCACCCTAATATTATCATACACATACAATTTACATACATCTACTTATCTCTCTCGGATTCCGAGGTAAGAGAAAACATAGGATTTTAACGACACGCGTATAAGCAGATGATTCTGCTTATACGCGTGCCGTTAAAATCGATTGAACGAATAGGTAGTCTTTTTTCTAAAAGATACCAATCCTTTGAGACAACGGATATAATACTTGTGAAATATAGCTTAAAATATACCCATTCAATAAACAGCTTCGTCTATGGCTGGTCGGAGGACTTGATTATGACCAGAGGGGCAATTCTCGTAATTTTAAGAACGTTCACAGTCTGATCTCAGTCCCAATCTGTCAAAAATACCTCTAATTTCCCTACATTTTGACAAGTTTTTGACATTTGTTTGTCGCCAAAATGAAACTGCGACTAGATTTTGAACGTTTTAAATTACGAGTATTGGCCTTCAGATTGATAGAGTTCATAGAATAGAATTGTCTTTATTCAAGTAACAGAGACTCAACAAGATTGTTAGTAAAACTTACTTACACTAAACAAAAACAAGGAAAATAATACAAAAACAATACAAAAATGAGCGAGCGATAGAGCGATGTTTTAGACATTTCAATTGAAGTGTTTTTGTCATGTCAAACTTACAGCTTTTGACTAAATGCATTATATGAAAGTATACTCGTATACGGTACTTTTAAAACATTTTTTTTCCTTTTTTGCGTCTGTGTGTGTTGGTTCCAACTAATCTTGAAAACGGCTGGACCCATTTTGACGGGACATTCACTGGCACATAGCCTGATATTATAAGAAGTTACATAGGCTACTTTTATTTGAAAAACAGAGAAAAAGAATTAGAAAAGCGATACATTATTGTTTTCTGACATCCACGCGAACGAAGTCGCGGACACAGCTAGTGTTAACATAAAAACTGTTTTGAATATTTACAGATAATTTAAGTTGACAGTCTATTCGCCTAACAATTAGTTAACAAAAAACATTAATTAACATAAAAAAAATATATGCAGTTAGTAATTCAACTTAAAATCAAAATTGCACACAATTTTAATGAACACTCGAAAAGGGGAACAGGAATGCAGCGTGATGCAGATTCAAATTCCAGGAATAATTATGCAGAATTCTTCTCGTTGCTTACATTTTTGAGGCTGATGACAAAAATTTTCGTATTAAAATTCTTTCTTTAATGTCCTCATCACATAAGTAAAGAGCAGGTATTACACCAGAACTCCCCATATCCCCCAATTACCTATGGTTGACGAGTATTGGCCTGAGTTGTGAGAAATAGCGTTAGCGACTCCTCATCATTTTCCTAAGAAAGGGCAGGAGAATCCCAATTTATTTGGGGTCGGCAACATGTATTTTTCTTCCATAATTTATTCGCCGTCATCTCGATAGTCACTCCCTTTCTAGCCGTTAGCGACTATAAATATATTTTTTTTTTACTTGAAAATAGTTCAATATTTTTTAAGAAAATCACACTCCCGATCTCAAAGCATTTAATTCAATTAAACCATTTATTTATTATATTGTTTGTTTGTTTTTTTTTTTTCCATTTTTTTTATTGTTCGATCTTTTGATTGTTCGATCAGTCAGATTGATGAGTTGCCCAATGCCCATTCCAAAGAGTAGAATTTTCATATGGAAAAGAATGGGCAAGAACCTCTATTCTTAATCTCTATTTTTAATTCTCTATTTTTGATAATTTTTATATTTTTAATTGTACGGAACCCTCGATGCGCGAGTCTGACTCGCACTTGGCCAGTTTTTTTTTACTGATTTTCTTTTTGCATATATTTAGATTGCTGATTTTGCTCTAGCGATGGTGGTTTAACCTGAGTCTAATGTTAGTATTCGTTTTCTAAGGCCAATAAAATTGTATTTTAAAATACTCTAGACCGCTATGTCCCATGACTCAACCCTCATCGTAATAAGGGTGCAACACAATAGCATGGGGTGGCATAATTTCACGGGCCGCTGACACCGTCGCACGCTCAATAATATGTACAATGTTTACACAGCGGCTTTGCTCGGCTAACTTAGTTGTTATTAGATGTTGGTCTAACCAATTTAAGGAATAGCGGTAAATCTGGGTACATTGGGATTTAAAAAAGATTTTTTTTTCATTATGTTTTATATTTTTTTTTTCAGAAAAAGGTGTAAAGTTGACCCAACAGTTATGTGGGACCAAAATTATAAAGAAGAAATGAGATGGGGATCATTAAGATCATTTAGTGATCTTATTGCATGGCAAACGAGTCGATTGACTCAATGCTCCATTTGATATTCCATGTTTAATGAAAATTAAATTATATTATTGTCAACGTAATAATTGTCAATATGTTATTGGTGTTGTACCGTTTTAATCAACTATAAATAAATAAATAGAAATAAAATGTTTCGTGGGTCATCATTGCCTGAATATCTATAATACTAGAGCCATCACAGATGCGTTGCCGACTCAAAGGCGTACATGATTAAACAAAAAACCTCGTGATGTTCTAGAGCTACTTCAATTAAAGTAATGCAGGACCTACAACTTTACCAATATCAGAAGGGACGTAAACTGACCTGAGATATGTCATGAAGATGGGTACAGCCTCCCGTCTGCTAATTACAACCAACTGCGGTCACCAGTCCTTCCTACCAGCGCAGCGGACTGTGTAATTATGGCAATTTTCTCGTTGGCCCTTTATTGTAGATGTAGAAGTCATTTGGATCCTTGTAGGCCTTCTCAACAGTGACCGTTTACTGTCTGAAATTATTTAATTTAGGCCAAAGCGATGTTTTTGGAACGAAGTTCTTTAACTCGGCTTGCAGTAGAAGTAAACTGGTAGAAATCGTCACGTAACGAAAAAGAGCAATAATCTCTATGTAACACACTTTGAAAAAGTCGCAACTCTGAAAGAAAGAAAGAAAATATATAAAAAAACAAGTCAGTCAGCCAGTCTGCTCCCAAGATACAGGCAAGCAGGCCCTCTATGCAACTTTCTATCTCTCTTTCTATTTTTAATATGATGAGAGAGATAGTTTTCATGGTTTTCGAGGGTGTTAAAGCCAATAGTGATTTCAAAAAAAAGGAAGATGGTGGCTGCAAAAATTTTCAAATTTTTCGTTATGGGTGAGAGAGCGAGAGAGAGCAAAATTTTTTTTTATACAGTATTTTGTCTTAAAAAAAGACGCGCGCTTTTTTGTGGTAACCAAGTGTACCAACACGCTGTGAATGTGTGCGTGAAGACGAGTAGCGTCAACACATAACACACACACTTCCTACTTCACCATTGTCTCGGACGGTACCGAAATCTCAGTCCTGCGCTTACACACACATTCACAGCGTGTTTGTACACTTGGTAAACACAAGTAAAGCTCGTATCACTCAAGGTAAAAATACTGGAAGACTACCTAGGAAACAAAATCAAATAAAATTTTACTTAAGCTTCTTCAAGCTAAAATTTAATTTCATGTCATTAATCATTCTAAAAATATTACGCCCTTAAATAAAACGTATGTGTATATAAACGTATTTTTGATGCTCATTTTTTTTCCCTAGCGATGAAACGTGACGACACAAAGTATAAATAGCCCCCAGCACTTAGGGGAAGTTCCACCCCCGGGCATAAAAATCAAATTAATTTTATACTAGAACATTTAATCACCCCCTTATCTTACTTGCATACGAAAGACGTTATAAGGTCTATTTAACTTACCTTGCTATTTAGTTAGTATGTATGTATGGGTCAATCTTGCAAGCTGACACACCTTCCTCTTATCCTACGGAGTTGAAATTTTACGTTTTATACGTAGGGTTCCTGATTTTGACTGACACAGTGTGTATTTTATTATGTACATTTGCATCAACCAATATCTCCCCATTTATCTCCTGCCAAACCATGACATCTTTCACACTGTCAGTTCGTCTTTGCTTTGGTCTGACTCTTCTGTAACCATCCACTATAATCGTGGGTATTCTTAAAACTGATGAAATTATGCGGAAAAAACTGGAGCTACCGACACATCTTGTAGAGTAAGCAAACTGATGTGGCAGTGGGGCTGGCCATGTTTGTCGAAGTACCCATAGCCGTTGGAGCAAATTAGTCCAAGCGTAGTGTGAGACGCCCCCCCGCTGGATGGACTGACCACCTCATGGAATTGGCTGGGACAGACTGGATGCAGAAGGCGGAGCACAGGGTGCTGTGGTGCAGTCTAGGAGAGGCTTATGTCCAGCATTGGACGGCGATAGGTTAAGTTGATCGATTGATTCGTAAAACATAATAATTATGGATTAATAATATTCTGATACACTCAACTGCTGGTCATAATAGACATGTTTCAATAAGCGTCACATCACCCGGGTTCTTCTCTTCATCCATATTCTGGATCCAGTCATTTATGTAGTGGTCATCATCATAAACATCATTTCAGCAGAAAAACGTCCACTGCTGGACATAGGCCACCGCCATGCGCCGCCACTTCGACCGGTTCAGTGCTTCACAAGGTCATCAGTCCACCTTGCGGGAGGCCTTCCAACGCTACGTCTTCCATTACGCGTTTGTGTTGTGTTCATTCTAAAACATACCTTCAACAAAAATAATACAAATTAAAATGCCAACATTACCGAGAAACATCCTCAGTTCTTTAAAAGAAGGGTCAGCAAATACGAAAAATGTATTCGATACAATGGGCTTTGTAGCTAGGGGAGATAAAAGATTGTCCGTCAAAGTTATCAGACGAAGGGACACGAGGTAATCCCAACAATACTTGTGACATACTTGTTCTGAAGTGATTGATGTGATTACATTTTATTATGTCGTTGTGTTTGATTTTTCGTACCCAAAGGGGGCCAACAGGACCCTATTACTAAGACTCCGCTGTCCGTCTGTCTGTCACAGGCCTGTATCTTTTGAACTGTAATAGAAATACACAATAAAAATAAAACTAAGTTAGTTAGTTAAATTAAGTTAACAGGTTACAAATAAAATTAAGTTAAAAATTAAAGGGTCCCCTTTAATTTTTAATTTTATTTGCAACCTGTTGTTACCTTTAATTTGTAACTTCATACTAGAAATATGTATTTGTGTGAAGCGGACCCTAACATAGTTGGGATAAGGCTAGGCAGATGATAATGATGACTAGAAATATGTACGTATTTTGTGTCTTCCATACAAAGAAACGTGTCTTTTTTTAATAAAGCATTACAAAAAAAATTATGTAGTGTTAAATATTGTACGGTGGTACAGAACCCTTCGTGTGCAACTTGCCAACACGCACGTGACCGCTTTTTTTTAAGTTTTGTCGAGAAATAAGATACCAACGTCTTTGAAGGTAGATATTCATCAACGCAGGATTTTTATTACCTTTGTTATTGTATGTACACCCGACGACACATCATGCTTTAAATTTCCAGTTTTAGCTAATCTAGCCTTTTCGTACAACGAGAAGTTAGCTAATACTGGAAAGCTAGCTTGATAAGTCGTCGTGCTTACCGCTTTGAAGCCAGTATAATTTTGTAAAGAGTAGTTAGATAATTGAAAGTTCTTGTCTGGTTCACTCTCTCTGGCTTTTACTAGAAAAGGATAACTATGAAAACTGAAACACTCTCTTGAATGGGAACATTTTTCTTACAAAAACTGTAACGAGAGACAAAGCTGAATAGTTTACCACGGATGATTTTAAAACAAAAAAATATTGTCTTTGTTTCTCTATAACCAGCACTTAAATTAGGATTAGTGTGACATGTTGGTGTCAAGTTTTTTATGTTCTAGAATAAATTCGAAAAGATTAAAGCCAATTATGATATTAATTTCGGAAAGGCAGCGAAATCATGGCAAAATCAGTACTAGTTCGAAAAATATTTAGGTTGGATCCTTTGCTCGATAGATGGCGTTGGCGTCTCTAAAAAGTAATAGTAAGCACTTAGCAAATGTTGATGTCCAACATAGCTTTGAAACTTCAGTCTGAATATATATACCTCCGTTCTGTTAGCATGTCCGCAACAAACTCCCAGCAACACAATTGTTTGTCATCCAAAAATATTCCATTATCAAATTCACGTAATTTCCGTCATAGTACCAATTATTTGACTGAAGATCTCAGGGCAAGAAGAGAAGATCGCAGACCGCACTGTGAAATAAGCGTGGGAAATTTATGTAAATATGAACCTTACTGTTTTTAGTATTAAGGAATGTGAGCAAGCATTTTATACGAATAATGGAATATGCATTAATGGCATAGCACTAATGAACACAATATTGTTAATCTCACCTCCAATAAGGTATCTTCTAGCACTCAATTAGTTAAGTGTAAAAAAGGGGCTAAGCAGAATTCCTTGAAATTGTTTCATCAAAATATTCAAGGTTTTTCTTCCAAATTATTAGAAATTGAATTGTTTTTAGAAAAAACAATGTTTGATATTATTTGTATAACTGAACACTGGTTGAAAGATTATGAAATGCTGATTAATTATGTGAACTATAGTGTGGGCAGTTGCTTTAACCGAAAATCCATGCAGCGTGGAGGTTCATTAATATTAATTAAAAATTCTATAAAATATAAGACTCGTAAAGACATAGTGGAACTATCTGTGGAACATAGCATCGAATTGTCCTGTGTTGAGCTAGATAAGCATTTTATAGTGTGCGTATACAGACCTCCAAACTATCAAAACTACTCTATTTTTGAGTCCGTAATGGAAGATGTCTTGGCAAAACTTGCAACTAGCAATAAATCAGTAATTATTTGTGGTGACTTTAATATTAATATTTTGGAAATTAATTCAAATAGCAGTAGATTATTAAGCCTTTTTAAATCATTCAATCTGTCAAATGTGTTTTTGGAACCAACACGAATAACTACGGCTACTGCTACATGTATTGATAATGTTTTCTGTTGCTGCGAATATCTAGAGAAGGCCATTGTAAATTATCTCCCTTCTGATCACAGCGGTCAAACCGTTTATTTTAAGTCCAACACACCAATACAAAAAGTACAGATTCAAACTAGACCAATAACATCGGGTAATTTGAATAAGTTTAATATAACTTTAAATAGCAAGTTAAGTGCTCAGGGCCTAAGTATGACTAATGGAAGTATTTTGTATGAAGAATTATTTTCACTAGTACAAACAGAGTTCAATAATTATTTTAAACAGAACTCTAAAACTATTTGCCCTAAGTTCTTATTCAGTGACTGGGCAACTAAAGGCATCAGAAAGAGTAGGGAAAGATTATTTGAACTGTATGGCCTTAAGCCGTATATTAACACGGATACTTTTAATAAGTATGTTGCTACTTATTCTAAAACTTTTAGAAATATCTGCAAAGCAGCTAAAGCTTCATTTATTAGTAACAAGGTTAAATCAGCAGACAATAAAATAAAGACAGTTTGGAGAATTATTAACAATGAAACGAACAGGAACAAAACACGTAATACTGATTACACTCTGAACACTTCCCGCGGTCTAATTAGCGATAGCATCGATGTTGCTCAGGAATTTACAACTTTCTTTACCAATATCCCAATTAAAACTACAGAAACTTTAAATTCCTCGCCCGCACTTGCTATAGAATTATTAAGAGCGAATGTTTCAGCCTGTACTGTGGAATTTAAATTTAAACATATTAACCCTATAGGCATTATAAAAGCATTTAAGCAACTTAAGATCAAAATTACCGAAGATCTGTGGGGCATGTCTACTAAAGTCTGTCAATCTATTATTGAGACAATTGCACCCTACTTAGCTTTAATATTTAATTTGTGTGTAGATCAAGGGGTATTCCCGGATTTAATGAAGTTCAGTAAGGTTATTCCACTTTTTAAATCTGGGGACAGCAAAGACACAAATAATTATAGACCCGTATCGGTTTTGCCGGTTTTCAGCAAGGTGTTTGAAAAAGTAATGTTGGATCAAATGCTCAATCATTTTAATCGTAACAACATCCTACACGATCAACAGTATGGTTTCACCAAAGGACGTTGTACAACAGACGCCGGTGTCACTTTATTAAAACACATCTTTGACGCATGGGAAGAGGCACAAGATGCAATAGGTATCTTTTGTGACCTATCCAAGGCATTTGACTGCGTTAATTACGAAACACTGCTTTTGAAACTTGAGCATTACGGACTGGGTAAACTAGCTCTTAACTTAATAAAATCATATTTAAATGATAGATTTCAGCGAGTTCAAATAAACGGTGTGAATTCATTGGGGTTAAAAGTCAAAATGGGTGTACCGCAGGGCTCAATATTGGGGCCGTTCCTATTTTTAGTATATATAAATGATTTACCTCATTTACTAAAAACCCGACCACAAATGGTGTTATTTGCTGATGACACATCACTGATTTTTAAAGTAGACAGACGTGCACAAGAGCTTGACGACGTAAATAACGCTATGCTTATGGTCCATAATTGGTTTACTGTAAATAATTTAGTATTAAATGAGAAAAAAACTAAATGCATTAGATTTGCTTTACCGAATGTTAGAAGTAGTTTATGTCACGTTGTATTGAATAAGGAGATACTTGAATTCGTCGAAAATACGGTTTTCTTGGGGATCACGCTTGACTCAAAGCTGCAGTGGGGTCCTCACCTAACATCACTTGCAGGGCGGCTAAGTTCAGCCGCTTACGCTGTTTGGAAAATCCGTCAATTAACAGACGTGGATACCGCGAGACTGGTCTATTTTAGTTACTTCCATAGCATCATGTCTTACGGTATTTTGCTGTGGGGACGAGCTGCAGATATTGATTCTATCTTCATTCTGCAAAAGAGGGCTGTCAGAGCCATCTACAATCTCAGCAGACGCGAATCTCTAAGAGAGCTGTTTAAAAAAATTAACATCATGACGGTTCCTTGTCAATATATATTCGAAAACATTATGTACGTTCGAAAAAATCTACATCTTTTTAGTAAGATAAGTGACAGGCATAATTTTAACACTAGGAATAGGAACAAACTAGATCAACCGCGCTTCAGATTGTCTAAAGTAAAAACTTCTTTTATGGGGTACTGTGTAAAATGTTATAATAAACTACCACTCGATATTCTTCAACTAAATGAGAAGAAATTTAAAACATGTATTAAACGCACACTATGTAGACAAGCATATTATAAGTTGGATGAGTATATACTAGATAAAAATGCTTGGCTTAATGCTGGTCCTGCTCCACAGGCACTTGGGTTCACTAGTTGATCACAATTTCTATATTTTGGAGGAGATGCTTCCCCTTTTTATTTTTGTTTTTATTTTTGTGTTTCTGACATTATGAATTTAATGTTTATTCAATCAAGATTAATTTTGTATACTTCACTATTAAATACCTCTTCCAGATTGGTAGTAACTTTTTATATATATTTTTTTCTTATCTTATATTTTTAGTTAGAAAGTTGCAAACTATAGTTTTGTATAATTTAGAAGCATTTTTAAAATTTTGTAAATGTAAGAACCATGGATCCGTTTTTTATGATATTTTGATGTTGACTTGAAAGAGCATGGCAGTTGAGAATATGTCATGCTCACTTAAATGTCTCACTGATGGTGGCGCGTGTGTTGGATCATTCGGTTCCCTACAAAATGGTTGAGCTGGGTGGTGCTGATCCACGCGTCATGTTCGTGAACGGGCGCCGTTGGTTGAGACTGGTCATCTCTTAACTGCCAGGGCTTATTTTTAATGTTATAAATTGTTTCTTTTTTTTTTTACATTGTTCTCACATATAGAAGCAATAAGAATAATGTACCCAGGATTTTGTAATAATATCTTGATTTAAAAGAGTGTCCGTGGAGTTTCTTGCCCGTTCTTCTCCATAGAGATCTACGTTTTTGGAATGGGCGACTAGCTTCAACTTTCTGACTAACTGACCGACTATTTAATTTTGACAATTCAAAAGTGCCTGTAAATGGTTTAATTGAAATAAATGATTTGAGTTTGAGTTTGAGTTTGAGTTTGAGTTTGAACATATTCGACGGTTACTTTGCAGCAAAGCATGGGGTGTAGTCTCAAATTTGTGTTAGTACTAATGTGACTTTTTCAAATTTTAATATTTACTCAACTGCTATCTTGGATTTTAATTTTTTTTCTCTTTAGAACCCTGGAAAACCATGAAAACGACAACCATGACAAAAAATTTGTCAATTTTCGCAGCCGCCATCTTGGCGACGAAGTTTGGGGCAGAAGTTGGTATTTAATCTTTGTCTGAAATCGCCAACCTGTCTTGAGCAAGCGTGGTGATCAATGCTCGGGCCTTCTCTGTATGAGAAGAACCTTCTGCCCCGCAGTGGGACAATAATAGGCTGTCAAAGTGCGTCCTGTGAATCTTGCCCTTAGTAACGACTACGGAACATTATGGCTACTTTTGGTCGTTTGTTATCACAAACGAAATTACTGTTTTCGTTTATCTAACAGTAAATTAACTTAAGCGCTCAAAGACTTAACTTAATTTAGTCATTGGAATAATAAATTATTAAAGTTCGTTTGGACTTTGAAGTTTGAAGGGCCTCGTGGCTAAATAATAACAACGGCACGGGTCGATCGACTTAGTGGAGCGATGATCTTCGCAGGATGGCTGGCAGCAGCTGGATGAGAGTTGCCGAAAATCGAGTTGAATGGCGTGCAATAGGAGAGGCCTATGTCCGGCAGTGGTCTGCCATAGGCTGATTATGATGATGTGTCGGTCGAAGTTTACCTTACGCTTGCGCAGTCAGTTCGGGCATGGGTGATCCATTACATACCGAGACCCCTCCGTGCTTCGGAAAGCGCGTCAAGGTGTTGGTCCCGGCTGTCATTCGTAGACAGTTGTTACGGGTGGCCAGTAGCCCAAAAGATAACGGCCAAGGGTAACATGTTACCCAGTAACTGGGTTGTCATGGAGATCAGATAGGCAGTCGCTCCATGTAAAATACTGGTGTTCAGCTGCATCCAGTTAGACTGGAAGCTGACCCATAGTTGGGAAAAATGCTACGCAGATTGATATATAGTATCTTTACCTACATAGTATAATATAACGTCACTTTTTATATCTGTCTGTGTGGCCGCTTAATTCTTCTAAACTACGCAATGGATTTTGATGCGGTTTTCAACATCATTTTGAGAATTCATTCAGGAAGGTTTGTATACATGTCATTAATATTATTAAACTAAGATATAGATCAGAAATCTCGATGTTGTGACTTATCACCAACTTAGTAGATTCCACCCGTATATATGTAGCCCGGTAGTGTCATACACTATTATGGTGTTGCTGGCATGTGAAACTATGTGAACTGCCTTCCAACTGCCACTCTTATGCCTTCACAATACGAAAAAGTCCCAATAAAAACGGCTACACAATACAATTCATATGCCTTAGATTTCCAATAGTCAGTACAAAACGCCAATCATCAATCAACGTACGAAATTCCTCATTATAATATGCATTTAATATGGCGAGTGCAAGAACTCGTCAGCGTCGTTCGGGACACGAATGACAAATGACAACGATCGTTTATCTTCCTATCTGTCAGCTGAGCCAATCAACGCACATGTAGGACTCGCTTTAATTTCAAATCAACATCAATACAATCGAATCCCAACCTTGTATCTCACAAAATAGAGATCATACAAACTGCATTTTACATTTTTGTCAATTCATTCTAACTACCAACTGCATCTGAGCTGCAACAGTGTTTCGCATTCAAATGTTTAGTGAAGAACTGAGGGGTCTTTATAAAATGGTTCTAACATGGAAGGTCGGTTGTCATGACGACGGATTGACGGTCAAGCAATCGCTAATCGCCAGCAATCAATCAAGCATTTGAAATGGGACAGTGCAAGTAGTTGTAAGAATAGCTTTGAAATATTCCAAATGTATTGAATGGGATATTAGGGATGGGTTAAACGTTGAATCGTGATGGTTATCTGATGTTACCATTAGTTGGAATATTAAAGCGTGTTTGAGTAGGTGCCTATATTCACAAGGTAAAGAAAAGGGTATCTATACAAACGTAGTGAAGAGTTTATCGAATCTGTGGGAAAATTATCACCTCAACAACTGACATTAATTCTTTAAGGGCTAATATTTCCAACGCCATATAATTTTATCCGAGGAATATATTTTAATGGTTGACAGTGCTTTCAATACAATAACTGTCAGACATCAGTCGTCGACATTTCATCATCTGCCTAGGCTTTTCCCAATTATGTTGGGGTCGGCTTCCAGTCTTACCGGATGCAGCTGAATACCAGTATTTTACATGAAGCGACTGCCAATCTGACCTCCACAACCCAGTCACTGGGTAATACGATACCCCTTGGTAAGACTGGTTGTCAGACTTTCGGGCTACTGACGACCCGTAACGACTGTCAAAGATCCACGAATGATAGCCGGGACCAACGGCTTAACGTGCTTTCCGAGGCACGGAGGGTCTTGGTACGTGAAAATGGTCACCCATCCACGGACCAACCGCGGCAAGCATAGCTTAACCTGATCGATCGACCCGTGCGGCTGTTATTACTTAGCCACAAGCCAGTTTTTTTTTTAAACTTTGCCCCACACTAGGAATTTCTCCTGTGTCTTGGGTGCGTTTACATACATATAAACTCACATACACAAACAGCCAGACCCGGAACAACTAATTGTAGGTCTTCATAGGAATTACAAAAAGTCTATAAATTAAAAAGAGAAAAAATTAAATAAGAATCATGCTTGGGTAAGTTTTATGAATATAAAAATATAGGTACATACTATACATATAAAAATTGGCACGAAGTAAACCACCCTTGATAATAAGGCACTAAACACGCGCAGGGCGATGGTATCAGCAAATCAACACAAACTTTATGGTATTGTTACCAACAATACTCGTAATCACAAATTAAATTTAATGTTGTTATAAGTTTAACGTGTGTATCTGTGTTGCTGTATTTCTGTGTATCTGTGTGTCTGTGTATTTGTGTGTCTATGTATCTGTGTGCGCCATCGTAGCTCCCAAACGGTAGAACCGTTCTTTTTAAATTGGTTTATGCTTAAAATTCGAAATGTAGAATACGTGGTTTTAATTATTAATGTGATAACCTAATCGCCACACTGTTACGGTACTTATAGCAAAAACTATTTTTAAATTTTTTGTCTGCCTTTCTGTCTGCCGGCTAATCTTCGAAACGGCTGAACCAATTTTGACTGGACTTTCACTGACATGCGCACTCCACGCGGACAAAGCCTCGAGCAAAAACTAGTAATAAGTAAAATTGACTTCATTCTCCGAAATTGGTACTTGAGCACATGGTGTATAGTACTTTTTACATCCACTTTTGCCAGTTACATTTAAGTCCATTATACTAGTGAGCAAGTACACTGCCATCGACTGGTCACAAATCCAGACCCGGGTCGCTACTAGGAATTTCCTAATGGAATAACCTCGTAACACTTTGCCCGAGCCAAAATTTTAAAGCTTTATTCCTAGAAAATATACACACCTTAAATAAGTCTTCAAAAGCTTTTTGATAATTCAATTAACTCTATTGAGCTGAGAACTCCTTTCAACGTTCAGTTTATATGACACTAGCTTCTGTCCGCGACTTCATTCGCGTGCAATTTATTGTTCCCCCAACCCACCCCCTCGCATCGCATGGCCTGTTTCGCTTACCGTTCTTTCTGATTTTTTTTCTTTTTGCTCGGCTCCTAACGGGTCATAGCATGATGTTAAATAGTGCCTTTCTCAAGAATTGGGCTACCTACCAAACGGACAAATAATTTTTCTAATCCGACCGGTAGTTCCAGAGATTAGCGCGATCAAACAAACAAACTCTTCAGCTTTATTACTTACTAGTATGTAGATTATTCTTGCTTATAATGAAAGGCATTACAAATTTTAAGTATCTTAAAATATAACCTAATTTCAAAATAAATTGCACATAAATTAACCCAATCGCTCCTATTACTTCGGCGAAAGATACCAAGATTAGACGAAAAAACAATATCTCCAAATTAGCAGCAGTACTTAGACTGAAAACAATTATTATAAGTAATGAAATTATGGGTGAAAAAAATTCTTGAAACTAAATAGAAGATGGCATCCATTAAGTGCTTCAAATATTTTTTATTCAACCTTAAAAAATTATAATTTGAGTGGTACGCTCTTTCGCGTTTAAGTAAAGTAATCAAGAGAAGTGACAATGATTAAATAAGCTTTCGCAGTACATTTTTCATTAGTGTGTAAAAATAATAATGAACTTTTTTACGGGTTCCGTGCCCAAAGGGTGCCAACGGGATCCTATTACTAAAGCTTCACTGTCCGTCCGTCTGTCACGGGGCATGGGGTGTATCTTTTGAACCGTAATAAGGTAGACACTTGGCATTTTTAGAAAAGTATACTAACATCCGTGATGTTAGTATACTTGTGTCAAAAGTGTCAATCTATTTCTTCGTGACAATGTTACTCGACTTCTAACCCCAATGTACATAAACAGTTAAATGAATGAACATGAACAGCCCCCCCGACCCTTGCTCGTTGAAGTGCCAGCCCGCGCCATACTTTAGCCTGTAGCTTTAATATCCCCAACTGAGACCTCTGAGTTTGTTTCGGCCTTTCTTCTTTTTTCTTCTCAAAGCATTAATAATATAAATTCGATCCAGCCTGTCCCATCTTGCTGCCCTCTCCCAGCGACGCCCTAAGCCGAGGTTCGTAACCCACAGGGGGTGCCCTTAGCGTGCAATCGCTTAATTTTAATTAGTTTTAAGCCCTGACTGGAGGTTTTAAGTTTTCTTAAGGCAACCACAGGATAGTCACGGCCTCTCAAGGTCAACTACGAGATGCCATTTATAAAAAAAAAACAGGAAAAAAAAGAACATGAACAGTGAAATAAAGAACCTCCTGGAAAACGGACTGGACTATTCCAATCTTCTCAGAAATCCTAATAAACGTATTCAGAATTCCTTCACGAAGACGTACAAAAGAACAGTACCTGTTCACTCTAGCAATAATAAATTCTAAACGCGTTTATTCCTGGGAACCTGCACTCATCACGAGTGATAACAAACTGTCTGGCCGCAAAGCACCCGACCTGGAAACATCAAGGAACTTTCTTTTACAATATCGTGGAACTAGTTCATACATATTTCTTTGGAACTGTTCGAATGAAAGGAAAAATGTAAAGTGTACTTTTGCATTTTATTTTACGACTTCGCGACTTGCTTGGAATCAATTAAGGGTGTAATAAAAGCGGGGGGAAATTGCATTTTTAAATGTTGTTCAGTAACGGTGATTATTTTTGTCTTTATTAGGTTTTTATAGATTTTGAGTTGTGTGGACAGAAGGACAACACAATGATGTTAGTCGAATGGGATTGCTGCTTTAGGTTTCATTAGAGACCACATACGACGCGTCTCCAAGTTATGGGGTCTTCTGCAGTGTGGACCGCTCGGTAATTGCTGACTCTAACAGCTTTCTTGATCGCGTCTGACCATCTTGCCAGTGCTCTGCCTGGAGCGCGTTCATTTGAACGTCTAACACTCTTAGATATTATAAAAGGAAAACAAGTGTTTGAGTTTGTTACGCTTCGTACGAAGTTTTTTTTTAACGCTCTGTCTGCAGTTAGAGCATTTATAGCAGTTTATATTTGCATTCGTTAAACAGCGAGTTTATAGCTCGTTTACAGTTATTTTACCTCTGCCACTCTGTACGATTTAATTGCCTGTGACATACCATAACTTGAAACAAAAATAAAAGTAGCACCGATTTACCAGTGCTATAGAACCAGCATTGCCATCCAACGTTGTAATGCTGCCAGCCTTTTGGGCACTTATCCCATTGACAGCGATGCGGACGAATTTTTTTGCCGCCCAATGAGGTCCTGCCCTTTTCTTTAATTTTTAATTATATCTACTTAATATATATAATTCTCTGTACGTGTGTTTGTCACCTTACTTCACCTAAACGGCTGCACTGATTTGGATGAAATTTTGTGTGTATATTTCAGTGGGTTCCTGGATGGCTGGATTAAAAAAAATTAATTGGACCCGTCAGGTAGCGCTGTCGGTATATGACTCAACCGGATAGGACGAGTTCTGCCGGGTCGAGTATATTTTAGTGTTAGCTTGTAAAATGTAATTATTGTGTCTTTTTGCATAAATAAGCTATCGTACAGTGCTTAGACGATTCAAATCTTGTTGCTTAAATTTTATTGTATGCCACAGGAAACAATAAAATCGAAACTTGCCGCTTGAACTTGAACAACGCTGACGTCACCTAAAATGCAGGTCACGTGGGAATGAGCAGGATACGTTTACCGCATGTCAGATGCATTCTGGGCTAAGACTACCACAAAGGGTTCCTGAAAACGTCCAACGGCATCGCGGAAGACCAAGGCGTAGACGGCGGGACAAACTTGATGCTACTAGGAGTGATTGGTCCTTATTAGCTCAGGATCAAGTAAAGTGCAAAAAGGAAGAACTGCCTTTGCCCTGCATTCTTTTTTTTTTGCATCTTTTATATCGGGTTTCAGAGATGATGGAAATGCGCTTGAAAACTGACGACATTAAAAACTTTTTAAATTACCTTAATCATTTAAATGCTTTCGGAATACAGCATTTCTTTACTTTGCAACTAGCAAATCTTCACACATTCCAAGTCACTACCTTGTAACGGCCATCTCGAAACATTAAACTAACATCTTAAGACCTGTTTTTTTATAGACTATCATAAGGACATTAACAGGCAGTCTCATTGCGAACGGCGAGTGTTAAAGAGGAAATTCTCAAATGTGTACACTGCTTATAGGTAGGTACGTATTTTGTGCAATAAAGTTTGGAAAGTAGCGTATTTGGTGTGCGACGTAAATGTTGTTCATTTAGATATGGTATTTTTTGTTTCATGTTTTAGATTGATGTTAAAATACTCTCCAGTGATGATAACTTAAAGCGTACCATCGCTTAGTAAAAGCTAAAAATATTTTTTGGAACTCAAAACTCTCCTGTGTGATCAACCAGCATCATCCAATAAACAAATGACTGAAAACCATATGGAAACTAATTCCATTTTTTACACTCAAAGTTAAACATAGAACATAGAATGTTACATAGAAAATCAAACATTCTCAAGAATCTTTATATAAAAAATCCCGAAATAAAGTCACGAACTTCACTTCTGATTTTTCAATTACGACATGCATACAATATGTTTTTAATGCAGCCAACCCAAAACTGCTCTTTGTAAAGCTTTTTAACCCGTTTTGTGACTAAAATAGACGGTAAAAACTCTCCTGACCTCACATTATTTTCATTATTTCGAGATATGACAAAGCAATGCAAATGTGTGTAATTTATGTTGCAAATTGACTAGCTCGGACAGCGAGTGTGTTTTTCGAACAAAAAACTTACAAGGTTGGGAAAAATGATGATTTTTTTTCGTCGAATAACGCCGAAGGACACATGTCACTTTAGTAAGCGGATTTCTCGTTTATGAAATGAAAGGATCAATCAATCTACCCCGCCTATCAAAATCTTTTGTTACAAGACTTAGCCTTGTCTCAAATTTGATAGATACAGATAGGCTTTCTAATTAGGAAATTCTCAGTAGCCACCCGCAGGCTGAATTTGTGCGCGATCAATGGCTGGACTCCTAGGTTGTCACACGAGACTTAAACAGAAGCGCCGAACAAGGGTGTGCCACCTCTGCCTTATCTCTTAGGAAAGACAGGGTTTACGCAATGCCGGGTACAGATTGGTGAAAGGTAACCAGGTTTGTGAGAATCGGTACCATAGGTTACTATTGGTACAGGTACCAGACGGAATACCTGAACTTTTAGTATTTCTAATCAGTATCATCATCCGTCGCTTTTCATCAGGCGAGATCGAGGCTAGCCGGTTTTACGTGTTGGTCCCAATGTTGGCTCCAACGATACTCGTTCAAAGTGTGGATCTAGAAAATAGCTTGGCCCCAATGTGGTTTACTGCTGACCTGGCCCATTTCGTAAATAAAAAAGGATCACTACTGTACCGGTATCAAAACCGGACCAAACAAATTTTTCCGTAAGTTAGAGTAAGAAAACCGATATAGTTGGTAAAAACGATATAGTTAATGGGCATTCGAAAAATAAGTTCAAGACACAAATACGAATTCGTGGTATGTGGCGGGTACCTGAATTTGTTACCGGTACTTCTTAGGTGGAGTATGTACCGGTATCCGTTTAAAACCAGTACCCGTCTAGAACCGGTACCTGGGTACCGAAATGGCAAGAACCGCTAAGTACCGGTGCAGAACTGGTACTTTTGGTACCGGTTCCAACGTAACGTAACACAAAAAATGAACCGTCCAAAATGCAATGCAACATGAAATGTAACACTACAACTAGGCGAATTTGCTTCAACGTGTGTTATAATCCATGTAACGGTTCACCAATCAGTACCCGGTGTAACATTTATAAGGTTGTAACTTTTATCACGGACAGATGCATGACCCCTGAAACACAGGTTTTTCCTAGCATTGATCATCGATCATTTATTTTGTACCACGCCATTATTTCCTACATAAACCTACATGGGCATTTATGAAACGTCAGAAGCTAGGTGCACGGTTCCAATAGGTCGTTTCCTATGAAGAAGAGACGGCAAGGAACTATTACAAGAAATAATATTCATTTATTTTAACTTTTCGCACACAAAACAGTTACAAAGGCGGTTTTATGGTACACCTACAGTACGAGTATTTGTCGCTCTTTCCCCTTTTTAATCCATCCAAAGGTTGTCTTTAAGATATCGCTCTTAGCGATAAAACCGCCCATTCTGTCGTCCTTTTCTAAAATTTATATATTTATGTCTGTAATTTATATGGTGTACCTATTTAATAAAGAGTATTCTATTCTTAATGCATTAGGCATTCTCTATAGTCAACCAAGGTTGGTGAAGTGATTTATTAGTGTACGGAATACCGTATCTACCTTTCCTGGTTCTGCACCAGCAGCATCTTTATACCACATTGATGTAACGTCTGTTCCTATGGACCCATTATTCGCGGATCAAATGGGCCATTTTCCTCGAGGCCCAGAGACATCGTTAAACAAAATTTTATTCTCACAATACTAAAAACTTGGTACCCGGTATTACTTATTAAAACGTTCGTAACCGGTTTGATGATTATGTTTTAGTGATATAAACGGGGAGACTGCGAATATTTTGGTTGTGGTTTGGAGTTGGAGCAGATTCTACGGTATCTTGAGTGGTAAACTAAGATTTTAAGGAAATGTGCCTTTCTTTAGTTGGCTGGTCTAGTTAAGAAAACTCTGGAATGATTATTGAGGTACGAAAAATATTACCACGGGTCTAGTTACCCGAAATAAATGAATTTTATTTATTTATTACTTACTGACGTGGAAAGTGTGTTTAAAAAGTGAGGGCTAAAACCTTAGATGGTACCTGGCTAGATGACAAAAAGAGATACAAAATTAAAGCATTAGTTGTTATCCATCAATTGCTGACTAAGTCTTGCCTATTTTGATAACTATTATTTAGTCCTGAATTCATTACTTCTGTAGCGTCTAATTTTCTCATTAAAATATAGATGAAACTCTTGTGTTTATAGCCGAAATAGTACTGTCACAATTAAGGCCTAAGAAACTCAAAAACAGAGAAGGACAGTGCAATATTATGTATGATGACACTCATTGACATCACGATCTGATCATGAGAGATAGATCTGAAAATGATAGACCTCTATCATTATCTATGTAGGTATATCTTTATTATAGATAGAGATGGAAAACAGGCTCTGTGATAAAACCACAAAAATGTTCATTTCATTCTGAGTTTGATGTACCATTTCGAGTTACTATACTTTTTACGAATATTAATGTGGAGTATGTGGTTTAGTGCGACGTTACTTGTTTATGTGTAGTCAAATTGTATGACGAAATACGATTTTTTTAAGGCCTAGTAATAATCGTTAACATTTTCATTATTTGCAGGCTTTTGTTTTAATGTCGAGTTCGTAATACAGTTTGCACACAAAAACATGTGCGGTCGGGGAACCCCGTTAAGAACGATTCCTTACACGATACTCGCACGCACACCTACGAGAGATAGAAAATCTGAATTTAATACGCGTTTTTAATACAGAGCCATCTAGTATACGTTTTTAGAATCTCTCATAAAGTTGTCACGTTCTTGAGATTTTCATTTGGATTTCCTCGCTATTGACTTTAGCACCCTCGAAAAAGATAGTCTTGAAATATATTGTATCCTATTTTCCTGCCCGGCTGTGCTGAATCCCGAACAAGCGTGAAGCACCCCTTAGACATTACATGTAACACTTACTGTGAAGTGGAAAAATATTCACTCTTGTTTTATATTTAACTTTTATCCTTGGCTCCAGGAAAAATTACTTCGAGAGCCTATTTATAATTTCTTCCACGAATCAATTATAAATATGAACTGCTATTCCCAACTAGGGTCGGCTTGAAAATTACGCTTAAGTATCTTGAGTCATTATCTTTACAGACCCCTCTTCTTCCCCCTCAATTATTATGAGTTTGAAGTGCATTTACTTACACCACGTAATTGCTAAATAAAAAGTATGTATTTTAAATTGGTCTTGCTAAAAATTTGAATGGAGGTAGTAAATAAAACATCCGTAATGATAGTTCTTGTAGTTCCTTCAGTGCGTATTTCATACTGCATATCAGCGTATTCACGCTAGATACTAAAATGTCTTTAGTAAGTAGTAGGTAGGTGTGGTTTTGTCAAATCATAATGTCACTGTCTGGTGCTACCATGGTCGTACGTTTCTTTCATTTATTTCATAATCAATATATCATCACCCTCATTGCAGTTCTCCTAATATGCGTCACGTGACTAAAATAATAAGAACACATGCATGCATATGCATTAACAAAGTCTGTCAGAATTTCATGCGTGATTCATCAACCCTTATCAGTCTATCTACTTACATAATGCGTGCGTTGCGTTGTGCCAAACAAACTTAAACACACATATTTTTATAACCCCACCAAAAACACGTTAGATTGACTGTATCAAACTCGGGGTCGCTACACTACCCACTACTTGTGTACCTCGGGACCGTACGGTAAAACCGTCCCGCGGGACACCGGACACGCATTGCGACAGAACCGTGTTCGAACTGGTACACTGAGAGCAATACATTTTATTGCTTTCTGTTGTAACTTTGATGGATTGAGTTTTTGTGTTGATGATAGTCGTATGTCTATCGGAATTCTGGTCTCTAAGGGGCTAAAAACAAACGGAAAATTGTTGTTACATATTTGAATGCAGTAGAAGATAGACTATTTTAGTTTTTATACAGTAATGAGACGTTTATTCACGGCCAATAAATTGTAAAACAACCACAAAGCACGAGGAACTTTCACAAAGTTTCACTACCGCAATATTTTCAAAGTATCCTTTCAACTTCAACTGTATTCATAGTCGCTCTGTCGCCAAGTCCGCACAGCGCCCCGTTCACAGAATTCTTGAATATTTCAACGCATTACACTTCCCACTCAAAGTGTTCTTATTATTTATTCAAAAAATTAAGCAACGCAGTCTCATGTTCATATTTGAGTTTATCGTTCATTTTTTTTTTTTCGTTTCGTTTTTGCTAATCAAGAACGGTAGTGGTGGAGACGCAATATGCGTGACATAAATAATTCAGGTATATTTCTGGATGGGAAGCGAGACATCACTGGATTTGGCAAATGTACTCTGAATTTGGATTCTGTACATTAAGGCACTAAGGTAACTTTTTTATGAGTTTTCCGTTCTCAAAGTAGCTGGCACTCATAGCAGCATCTTCACAATATTATTTGATTTGAATTCATTTCATTACGCCTGTTTTACTCCAAATTCTTTAAAAATCGATCGATATATGCCCAGCAACATTATCATTATCTGCCTGCCTTTTAACTATGTTGGCGTCAGCTTCCAATCTAACCGGATGCAGCTGATTATCAGTATTTTACACGGAGTGACTGCTTATCCTACCTCCACAACCCAGTGACTGGGTAATATGATACCCCTTGATAAGACTAGTTGTTAGACTTTCGAGCTTCAGACCACCTGTAACGACTGTCAAAGATCATGAATGACAGCCAAGACCAACGGCTTAGCGTGCTTTCCGACACATGAAGGGGTCTTGGTATGTAAAGATGGTCACCCATCCACGGACCAACCGCGACAAACGTAGCTTAACCTGATCGATCGAACCGTGCGGCTGTTATTACTAAGCCTCAAGCACCTCAACAATTTGAAGCTAAATCAAATAATTAAGTTTAAAACTAATACACTTATCAAAACAAGTTTTCTACGTCTACGAGTATTACCTACTGACTTAAATCAATCAATTTCATCTGTGACGAAAACAAGAATCCCTATACACTTTTGATAATTAGCTGAAGATTTAATAACATTAACAGCGAAGCCGCCCAAGACATTTTCTCGAATTGGTAAACAAGAAACATTTTCAGCTCTGTCTTGTTATTATCCAAGTTTTCTCTTGCAAACATTCTGAAAGCCATTACGCGATTAGTAATATTTGATGGCAGGTGCGTCACAACGTTGCTGTCTTTTACCAAGAAAGTTAACAAACAATATCTCTTTTCATCATCTGAGCTCCTGGTATGTTTTCTGGCAAGAGTTCATTCGGTTCACTGAAATTGAGATTTACGTAGAAATTGAAAGATTTGTTATTGCTGTTAGGCTTTGTCTCTTTATTCAATGTATCTTAATCTATTTACATAATTTATAAGCTAGTCTTAAAATAATTATGATAACATGTACATGTATATAAAAACGGAAAAAAATCATAGGACATCGTAAACTTCACCCGCGTTGTTTCCAACAGAAAAAGTGTCCAAAAGGCTGGCAACATTGCCACGGTGTATGGCAATGCTGATTCTTTGGTGGAAAAATAACCCAGCCCTCTGGTTCCGTGAAGTGTCGACCAACCGCTTAACAATGTGTCGAAAAAGTAAGTGGGCACTCGGACCCTATGGCACTAGAGTTTTAACCCCAAACGGCTCGAACATTTATTATGTGTTCCATTAAGAGCGTTGACAACGTATGGCATTTCATACAAACTTTCAAGTCCTTGTTTTTCGAGATGCATGAACCGATTTTAATGAAACTTCCTACGCATAAGCAGGATATAAAGGTCTAAAAAGTTAATTGAGAACATTTTCGAAAAATAGTGATACATGTAAATTCAACCGATTTTAAATTTTCCATAGAAACAGAGATTTCCAATTATCTTTTTTTAAATAAGACATTTCGAAAATGTTCTTAACTAACTTTTTAGACCTATGTATCCTGCTTATGCGTATGAAGTTTCATTAAAATCGGTTCATGCCTTTCGAAGAACAAGGACTTGAAAGTTTGTATGAAATGCCGTACGTTGTAAACGCTCTTAAGATTAGAATATTTGCACCTTTTGAGGTTTTCCGCACTTGCACCTTTGTCTCTTGTGCTTCTCATTAGTTCAACTTAGCTTTTAAACTGAATTACTACTCCAATTTTCTATACTTACAAAAACAAACAATACCAGCCTATTATTGACCCGCTGCAGGGCAACGGGCTGTTCTCATACAGAGAAGGCACGAACATTGATCACCACCCTTGCTCAAGACAGGTTAGCGATTTCAGACTTAAATTGACTATGTTCTTCACGATGTTTGTCCTTCGCCGATGTCAGTAATGTCCAAGGTAAACGCAGAAGCTTTATATAATTATCCTCTTTTATTCTTCCTGAGTCCTTCCTTTACTTTTTGAAAATAGTTTTGTACACTCAGTGCACAATCCGGGTAAGCCGATTTTCAGTCAAAAAATTCTTGACTAAACGACATCTTAGTTTAATTTTTAAATAAGTTTTAAGTTAGCTAGTCATGGTGGTGGTCATATATTGTGTTGTACTAGTACAGGAACGTCACCACACATCTGCCTAACCTTTTCCCAATTATGTTGGGGTCGGTACTTCCAGTCTAACCGTATGCAGCTGAATACCAGTATTTTACATGGATCGATTGCCTATCTGACCTCCACAACCCAGTTACTGGGTAGTACGATGCCCCTTGGTAAGACTGGTTGTCAGACTTACGGACTTCTGACTACCCGTAACAACTGTCAGAGATTCACGAATGACAGCCGGGACAAAAGGCTTAAAGTGTTTACCAAGGCATGGAAGGGTCTCGGTATTTAAAGATGGTCATCCACGGACCAACCGCAGCAAGCGTAGCTTAACCTGATCGATCGACCTGTGCGGCTATTATTAGGTACTTAGCCACGGGCCTCCCCACAACTGCAAAAGTCACCTTTAAACAAAAAAGGTTTTATTTTACTTTTAATTAACGTTGTGATACTTTTGACCTTAGCATTGAAATATCCCTACGGTCAATCATCTTTGCGTAATACTACAATGTTTCGATAGGTATCAATCAGATATACTTAAAATTTCAGCTCACAAAAGAAGAAAAGTTGCTTCGTCTGATGTGAATGCTTTTAATTTCGAGATCATAATAATTATTCTGTCTTCTATTGTTTTAATTTATATTCTTTTCGCGTTGTTTTTGATCAAGCCATCGCTAATTGACCTCCCGGAAGGAATTCGTTAATTATTGAAACGGGCATTTTTGTGTAAAGACGCCTAATTACTCCGTGACAGTTTACAGGTAGAAATTAACGTTAAAAATGTTTCATTATAATAAAAATGTCGTTTTTCATTATAGGATGAAGAAGTGTTTACTTAATTTCTTTTAGAAAATGTAAAGATAATCGCATTTTATTAAGAAAGACAAATAATTAATCAGCCTTCTAATGTTCCCACTGCTGGGACACAGGCCTCCTCTCTTCAAGAGGGAGTACGTGGGCTGTAATCCACCACGCGGGCCCAGTGCGGGTAGGTAGATGTCAGAGAATTTTTGATCCTAGGACATGCCAGTTTCCTCACCATGTTTTCTTTCACTATTTTTGACTGAAATATATATATATATTTTTTAATGATATAAAATAGAGCTTGACTGCGATCCCGCCTGATGGAAAGCAATGATGCAATCTTTGATGGTAAAGCGCACTAATTTATTATGAGCCTATTCACTCTAGCCTTGAAGACACTTAAATTATAATCGGACGGGAAGACCGCTGTAGGCAAATTGTTCCAGTCCTTTGATGTACCTACGGGGTATAATCGACGACGCGAAACGCTTTGTCCGGATCGCGGCAGTGTCAACAACGTAAGGGTAGACACTCGCCGTACGACGGATTTTCTGATGATGGAATGGCGATGGTGGAATTAAGTCATGTAATTCCCGCGCACACTCTCCAGAATGCATCCTGTAGAATACCGAAAGGCTGGCTACCTTACGCCTGTGCTCCAGGCTTTGTAGATTGGTCCTAACCAAATCTGGATCACCAATTAGCCTATTCGTACGCCTCTCCACTGAGTCCAAAGCTGCTAGATGGCATTTTGCAGCACCAGCCCATATGTGACTGCAGTACTCATCACACGATCACACATCACACACTATACAGAGAGTGACAAGCTTTATTATTAACATAGCCAAATTGTGGTTTTAATAAAGCTTGTATATTACAAAAATTCAAATCATTACAAGCTAGACACCAAAGCTCAAAGTCTAACAAGAATAAATAAACAAAATCCATAGACGAAATACGTTCCCTCTAAATTTTAGAGCATGCATTTTCTCGGCAAAAGAATCTATTATAACAAATAGCCTCTTAGGGTTTGCCTCGGAATATTGTTACGTGTATACTTTGCCGTATAATGGTGCTTGGAACCGCCAGACGACGCTTTAGGCTTCAGACACACGATTGATTTTCAGTTAAAAAATGTCAGGGTGATTGTTTGGTCCAGTGACTTTGCTAGCTACAGTATCGCTTCTTGGGTACAATTGAGTAATCGTTTCATATCATCTTTGCTTATGAATTATAAATAAAAGTCTATTTTCGTCTGTCTGTGTTGTTCTTTTAAACTACGCAATGGATTTTAATGCGGTTTTCACCATCATTTAGAGATTATTATTTTTTTGTTTATTATAAATATTAAAATTAACCTTACGTATAATAAAAACATCTGAATGTTTTGTCAAGACGTAAAAATCGTGTAGATAAGTGTTAATAAGTAATAACATTGTTGTATCTGTATGTTGTATCTGTATACACTGATTATTGATTTGCCAATGGGAGGAAATTATAGACCAAATTGATTGATGGACTCTGGTCTTCGTAATCAAAGAGATTTGGATCTTTGACAAAAAGTTAAAAGCTCTTTCAGCTAAACTTGGAATGAAGTTATTATTAAGTTATTAAAGAGTTGTCATTCAAATATTTTTATCGTCGCAATGTCATCTTATACAGAAAAAAAGATATCTGAATGAAAAGAAGAAAAACAGTAAACACAAAATATTTCTGCTAGTGATAATAAAAGAAACGAATGGGACCAACTTAAAATGTCTAATAAACTTCTAAGTGGTATTACCTCATTCTGTTATAAAATAATTTGAAAAAATCTTTTCAATTTGTCTGCCTTAAGAATTACCGTCTATACTCTATTCGTATTATGCCGTATGCGTCACTAGTTTAGCCCCTCGGCCTTCTTCGTGTGGATTTCTAGTAATTATATTAAAATCGAGACCAGCTTGTCTCGTACCAAAAGGACTGGCCTGCACTAGCAAAAGACAGAATAGAGCAGATTCCTGGGAAAAAAAAAAAAATTTATAAAATAATTATTTATTATTAAAGTCCGTCAGTTAGATTATCGAAAAATAATGGGAACGTATTGTTTCATTTGTCAATCAAATAATAATTGACAACGATAAAGCGCGTCAAAATTTGGGGGGTCGTGACGTCATGCCATGCTAAAAAGTGTAGCACGGCGTGACGTCACCCGGAACTTTAACGGGCGATATCTTCATCATTTTTTTTTATAATTAACAAAATAAAAAATACCGGTCCAATATTTTTTGATAATCTAACTGACGGACTAATTAGATTTTTTAGGAATCTAGCCTATTGTGTTGAAAGAGGGGAGGGAGGCCTTTGTCCTTACATACATAACATAAGCAGCCTATTTTGTTCCCACAGCTGGGACACAGGCCTCTGCGAGAGGGAGTGGGCTATAATCTACCACGCGGGCCCAGTGTGGGTTGGTTGGTTCCTTCTCCGTTCTGAGAGCAGTGGTGATGAAATTATTTACACAAAGTAAAGCGCCTGCCTGGGTGCGAACCCATGACCAACAACTCTTAAGTCGCGGTCGATACCACTGGGCCACTGCTCCACGGCTTTTGCCCTGCAGCGGGACAGAACAGACTAAGTAGTTAGATTAGATAGTTATTAAAACCGATCAAGAGTATATAGGTATATCTACTAAACAAAATCAGGGGAATCGTATCGGTCTGTACGTGGTTATCGATTATCAGGCAGACGAATATGATTATAGAATTCTCACCGATCATTCCAATCATGCGCGACAATGCTAACCAAAATCTCGCTCAGCTCAGCTTCACACACAACCTCCCTTCAAGCAATTCCTCACACATTCTCCCTTTTATCCTCGCTCATCTCAATCGAGCTGTTATAAAACAGTCTCCCGTCTCTCAGACAACATCCTGTGAATTATTGGAAGCCGGTGAAACCCGCCCGCCAATATTCAATGGTACGCCCATTTCAATTTCCTGCCAGTTTTCATAACCGTTGCCGTGTAGGAACGTTATTTTCCAGTTAAAATTTAGTTTGCGAGGTGAAAGCCTTTTAGATACTGATTGGAATGAATTAATGTAGACAAGATTTTTATATATTTTTTTTTATGTGAATTTGTCGGTGGAAATATTCTATTACGGATCTCCAAATGTATTTATATTAGCTTGATGATTTGCTTGCAGTATGAAGTTGTATGCGTGTGCATGGAGAATTGTAACATTTGAAATCCTTATCTCATCACATTAGACATACTAAAGACAATAATATACATACTAAAGACAATATAAAGAGGATACGGAAGCTTTGACAGGTATAAGTATTAAGAAGAAAAGAAAGAAAAAAAACACGAAAATACATTTATTTAGCAGATTAAAAGGCACACAACACAACATAATTATACTACAAGTAAAAACGGAAATATAAAAAAAAAAAAGTGTAAAGTGTGCTGTGAGAATTTAGCAGGAATGTAAAGTGTGCCTCAAATGCGCTGCGCCAAATATAGGTCTAGTTCAACAAAAATGCCAGACTAGTGCCTGAAGCTAGTTTTCAACTGGACCTGAAGTGTGACGTGACGGATGTAAATCAGTTTTATACTGCAATAGTGTGATATTAAATAAAATTAGGGCCTCGTGGCTAAGTAATAACACCCGCACAGATCGATTGATCAAGTTAAGCTACGTTTTCCGCGGTTGTTCCGTAGATGGGGTAACCATATTTACGTACCAAGACTCCTCCGTGCCTCGTAAAGCACGATAAGCATTTCGTCCCGGCTGTCATTCGTGGATCTGTGACAGTCGTTACGGGTCGTCAGAAGCCCGAGAGTCTGACAACTTACCAAGGGGTATCGTATTACTCAGTAACTGGGTTGTGGGGGTCAGATAGACAGTCACTCCATGTAAAATACTGGTATTCTGAAACATCCGGTTAGACTGGAAGCTGACCCAAACATACTTGGGAAAAGGCTAGGCAGGTGATGATGATGATTAAATAAAATTGCATAACAAAACAAAAACAAACTGATAAATAAATGGAACGGATGCATGACAAAAAATACACCTTTGTCTCAGAATTTTTCGACACTAGGTTTTCGAAATACTTACACAGGCCCTAGTCGTATCCAATCTATACGATCTACAGTTACATAAAATATTACTAGAATTGCCTAGCTTTAGTACCAATAAATTGTTACCAAAAATAAATAAAAAGCCGTGTTCACATAGTCATAAATGGATCTAGGTTGCCGCCGGCCACAAATCAAAAATTCATCGTATTGCTATATTGTAGTTATAAATAGCCCGCGCTTGCGTCAGACCTCTGAACTAATATGTATTTTCTTTTATAGTTCTGCAGGTGAGTGTGTGTGTCTAATTTTAGTTCTGAAAACCAATCTCGGTTGATGTAGTTTTTGTCTAATACAGCAGTGCGATTCTGTAACCATCTCACCGTGAAAACTTAGGTGAAGTGAGCGTGGAGTGAGCTGTAATTTCAAATAATGCTAGGGATTGGCACTACTGACAACTCACATCAAGCTCACTTCACTTGAGTTTCCACGGTGAGATTTTTACAGAATCGACCGGCAGTTCTGTTTTACTAAGGGTCAAATCATCAAATTGACGGTTGTCATTTTGACAGTCGGTACGTCAAACTGTTTCATTTTCAGTTTCTTGAAATTTTTCCAAGTCCAAATTAAATCTGGATAACTTTTCTGGCACATAACTTTGTACTTTTGGTTCTACTTTTCCATTTTTGTCTGTATTTTGGATAAATTGATCCGGCGACAGAAAAATAGGCACGAAAAGATGGAGACAGTATATAGTGGTGTTATTATCTGCCTTACATTTTCCCAAGTATCTGGTGGACCACAGTCAGTCGACCCAGATGCAGCTTAATACCAGTACATTGAGCAACGACCTATCTGACCTCCAAAAATATATATGTATAGTCCTCCAGAAATCGGCCAATCAACGGAGACTAGCCTTCGGTGCGGGAGATATTATAGTGCAAAAGTGGGTGTGCAAACACAGGTGCACTCTCTTTTTCACCACTCTCATTGTCCGAAGGGACGGCAATTCAACACGGCCGTAGAGAGGTCAGGCGTAGGACCAACGGCTTAACGTGCTTTCCGAGGTTCGAAGGAATAACACGGTCAACTTCCAAATTCCCGACTGTTATTAAGAAATGCCTAATGGGATAACAATATTATTATTATTCATTTCATCATTTTCCTGCCCTTATCCCATGTTACTTGGGGTCGGCGCAACACGTTTTCTTCTTCCATTCTCCCCTGTCAACCGTCACGCTATCATTCACTCCCTTCTCTTTCATATCATTCCTCACACAATCCATCCATCTTTTCTTCGGCCTTCCTCTCCCTCTCCATCCATCAACATGTATATTCATCACTCTTTTAGTCACATGCGTTTCGTCCCTTCTCATCACATGCCCATACCAAGCTAAACGATTTCCTTTCAACTTTTCTGTCACTGGCGCCACTTTCAAACTTCCTCTTATATACTCATTTCTTACTTTATCCATTCTCGTCACTCCACACATGCATCTCAACATTCTCATCTCCGCTGCATGCAATCTTCTTTCATCCGTCTTCTTCACGGCCCAGCATTCAGACCCATACAGTACGACAGGCCTTATCACAGACTTATAAATTTTCCCCTTTAACTTGAGAGACTAATATTATTATTATTATTTAACTCAAATATAAGGACAAGAACAACACGTCAGCCTAGTCAAATAACCCACCCCTAACTGTTCCCGGCTCAAAAGTGCCCAAAACGCTTGCTGCATTGCCACGTTGGATGGCAATGGCTAACCCTTGCACCAAGAACGAGCTCGAGCGGGAGTCACCCATTTATCTCACTAATGAGCTTCCTGGCCTCAGTGCCCCAAGCACCCATGGTCTCCACGGCAATGGGCACAAAATGATACCGGTCCACCAAAACGGTGCGTACTTCACCCTCTTCCTCTCAGCGGCGTCTTCCTGGAGGAACGGCAAGTGCCTAATTTGGGACGCAACTTGCGTCAGCACTGTTGCTGCCAGCCACCTTGGTCGTCCATTCAATAGAAAAACTCAATAATACTTTACCCGACCTGGGAATCTTACAGCCACGTTACCAACGGGGCACCTCCACAACTGAGTTACTAGATAACACGACAACCTTTGAAAGAACTAGTTGATATATTACTGTGGTCAATGCCAGGGAAAGAATGATGTTTGTGGAATGGGCAACTAGCTTCATCTTTCTGACTGACCGACAGTTTGAAAATTCAAAAGTGCCTGTAATTGGTTTAGTTGCAATAAATGATTTGAGTTTGAATTTTAAGTTTGAGTTCATCATCATTATGATTTATCAGAATCCCATTTAATACTGAATAGTTCCCAGTAGTAGAAGTGACACGTGTCTATGTCTGTGTGTGACGTGTGCCAGGCCTATAAACCTATTTGACTTGACTAATTTATGGACTCATTAAAGGGTGGTGTATTATCGTAATTAACCCGTCCAGCTATTTACGATTCAACGTTAATGAATGACATGCTTGGTAGCAATATGGATTGATAATCGTCGTGAGATATACAACGTGTTTTTTTACCTTGTATATCAGACTTATTGAAAGTATCGGACTCACATAACGTAGCCTCACACCCAGTAGGTATACCCCAAAGGATTATAGCAAAGATGTATAGTATAAGTATGTTTATTGTCACCTATGAAACTTATCTTCCTATGGCATCTCGCAAAGAAGATTTTTTTTTGTGTACCGTTTACTATCCCACGGGTGGGCAAAGACCTCCCCTAAGTCATTCCAGGAACTTATATCCCGCACCACCTGGCTCCCGTGGGAAGTTTTGCCCAGCGGTCATCATGCATGTTACTAACGTGACCCGCCCAATCTCATTTGAGCCTGGTAGCCTTCCTACCTACGTTCATTATACCCATTTTGGAAACATTATTATTTTGAATTCCCTCTAATTCCTCCAAGCTGTTGTTGCGAATTACATTTGACATTTTGTTTATTTTCGTCAGAAGGTAACATTCTCTCATTTCAACCCTAATTAGTTCAACATGAAGAAAGAAGGTTTTCTTCAAAAACTCAGAATATAAAATAGCAAACATTGTAATCCTGTACACCAATTCTATTTACACTGTATTACACTACCGCCCACCTAAGTACCTTAATAGCTCCAAAATCCTGAGTAGGTTTGCCTAAAGACCGGGAGTCGACCTTGCGGAAATATCCTACTCTTTTTCCGGTAAAAAGCCGACGCATTTTTTCTTCCTCCATAGCGTATATTATAAAAACCTTCTTGATATTTTTGAGATTCCGTAGATTAAAGATTAAAACTCTCGGGCTAAGCTAGGATCAAGTCAAGACTGTTGAAAGTCTTGAGTATCCCTGTATGGAAATAAAGATGGTGGGTGTATCGCACTTCTTCTTCTCTTATAGGCTTGAGCTATATTAGAGTAGCGCTTCATCATCATCATTTCAGCCGAAAGACGTCCACTGCTGCACATAACCCTCCCCCAAGCACCTCCACTTCGATCGGTTCTGTGCTTCTCGCATCCGAGTAGCGCTTGCCGTGATAAAAATGTTATCCAGATTGGTGATAGAGAGGCTTACTGTCCGGGAATACACGGGGCGTACATTTGTGGAATTGCCTTTCGTGAACATCCCATAGTTTTCACGACACGCCCCTGCTTCGCACGGTTTTTACGACTTGACAAAACAAAGAGATTTCTGTATTATTTCTAAGTTTAATATCATTGTATTATACACATAAAACTCCCGGGATAATTTCTATTAATGATGATGGCGAGAACTACATCAAAACCAGTTACTAAACAGTACAGTTACCAAAGAACAACTCGGTCACTGTGTGGCTGCGTTGTTCTTTTAGACGAAGTAGACAGACATGAAAAGGAACTTTAATTTATAACATTATGTAAAAGCTAAAAGTTATGATTCAAAGTAAAACGGTTGTTACTATAAATGAGTACCCTGAGTACTGTCTCCTCTCACACTTTACCGGTTTTTGTACTCGTGTAAATATTAGAGGGGGTTTCAAATATTTTATCGCGGCCACGCACAAACAGGGTTGAAAGCATTACGCTGTAAGATACACGTTGTCGGAACGTGATGTCTTTATAACAAGCTTATTGTTTTTGGAGGGGGCGTAGGGGGTGTGGGTGGAGTGAAAATATTTGATATGTGCGCGCGGCTTGCAATTTAGCTGAGACTCGCGTTAAAGATTCCTGTACATCTGTGTTCCTGGTTATCTTTGTGAAACTGGGATTATGTGTGACAGGCTTCACAGAATCAATGCTGTACAGGGAAGTAGAGTGGGTTTATTGCTTAAGGGTAAACCATCCAAGACATTGTTAATGTTATAAATGGTATCATGTTATATCAGGACGGCAACCAGTGGGTTATCATTAGTAAAGGGAACATCCCTGCGCTGATTCGCTGGATTCGTTTTCTCCTCTTCCGATCGTTGATTCTCCTGAGAAAGGTTACATGTATGTATGTATTAGTATTTATTCTTTTATTTTATAGTTATTTCTGAGCTATCTATCCCGTATGCTGCACCTGCCATGTTGTGTCTCTGCATCAACCTAAGATTGAGTGGTAGACAATGCCTCAGGTGTTAAGACCTTTGTACAGTATTTTTTTACTTGTAAATAAAGTTTTAATAAATAAATAAATTGTGAGGTGGCTATGAACACGACTAGACAAAACCTCTCAGACAATGTATGTGGTGAAAAATGGTTATTATGCTACATGTTATTATGCTACATATTAACGACTAGCATAATTAGCCTATTATGTTACTACTGCTCGGACACAGGCCTCCTCTCGGTGCGAAGGAGTGGGCTGTAATCCACCAAGCCAGCCCCGTGTGGGTTGGTAGATGTCACATATCTTCGAATTTTTGGTTCTGACACATGCCGGTTTCCTCACGATGCCGGTTTCCTTCGCCGTTTTGAGAACAGCGGTGATGAAATAATTTACACAAAGTAAAGCGCCTGTCTGGGTTCGAACCTACGACCAACAACTCGTAAATCGCGTCCATTATCACTGGGCCACCACTAAATATCAATTAAAAAGAAATTAATGAATGGCTTATGTAGAGTTAAAATTAGTTTCTAAGCTTTTATTAGTAAGCTGATAAGTTTTAAATAACATAAGCAGCTTAACTCACACAGCGAGTTTTGCAGATAAAGTAAATTGATCTATCTAATGGACTGAAAAGCATAAGCAAATTCAGACATTTTATCTCTGTGTTAAGTCTGTTTACCCATCAGAAATAATAAGCCTAATAATACTAACCATTACCATAATTATTTAGCAAAAAAAAAATCCTCTTCCAAAGATAGGCTTTACAGGAGATACCTATGGTATTTTTTTAGACATTTTAGTAACAAAATAAAACTAAATCTCCCAATTTTCCCTAAAAAAATCCGCCCAAACATCTGTACTTAAAAAGTAGTACAGCGGGGTGAAATTAAGCGGACAAGCAAGGGTCGAATTTTGTCGAGCACACATATACAAGGGTTGGGTCGAAACCCAATTAATTCCTTGGGCACCTCGGCCCCGAACAAGTTTTTACTTGCCCCGGAGCTCTGAACGAAACTCAATCTCCACGATATATCGCTCTAATGACTCAAGTATTTTTGGGCTAAAGGACCGGGTAAAGGAGGCTGTTTTAAAATTGCGTCGTAAGATGTTTTTTTTGTGGGTAAAAGGGATTCCTTTAAGGAGTTGGGCGGTAATACCTTTGTTTGTGAATCATACTGGGTTTCGGTAATCCGATTGCGAGTTGTCGCTATGGCAACGACTGCTTTTTGTAACAGTTTTAGTATACCTAGGTGAATCCTAGACTATAATTATGATGTTTGAAAATTTGAATTAAAAATTTGGATCCAGCAGATAACAGATAGATTTGGATGGCAGATAGACAGTCGGACAACAAAGTCATTCTATAAGTATTCCATTTTTCTTTTGAGTTACGGAACCCTAAAAACAACTGTTTTGTCCCTTAAATTCTCATAGATAATTTAAATCTGAGGCCCTTAGTCTAGAATGATAGTTGCGATTAGTCTAATCATCTTGCAGTTATAAATCAAGATTAAAATCCACAAAAAATACAGACCTAAGAAAATGTATCCAATTTTTTCTTCAAAAACTGTACCCGGCAACCGAGAAGTGTAAAAAACAACCCAAAATTATACGTAATCTCTATGCATACATTCCAGCAAACATTTTGGTGTCAACATACTTTTTTGCTAAAGTCAGCATACATTTCTTTTGTTCTCCAAAACATACGGCATAATTAAAATTTTAACCCGTCAACTGCGCTTAGAAAAAAGTCGGCGAGATGGGTCGGTGCCCAGCGGAGTGTCGTGATATTTTAATTCTGACCCCAAATTGCTCGGCCGTTTTGACCTAATTGCCCCGTGTAATTTCACAGCTTTATAAGGGTTAATTTAATTTATCCGACAATACACCGTGTTGGCATGATTGCGATGAAAATTTTAAATATTAAAGTTGTTTAAGACAGGCGATTTATAATCAGGTTTATAATATAAGATAACATTTTTGCTATGCTTATTATTTTCTAGTAAGAAATCATTTCATATACGGTCACCAAAGAAGATAAGTAACCAGGACCGTCGGATATAGTTGAGGTTTTGTAAGAAACCGATGGATGCTTTCGAATAAAATTTAATTTAGTTAATAGAAAACAGACAGTTCATTTATGAAATTAAATTTCATTCGAAAAAAATCCATCGATTTCTTACTAAGCTTCAACTATATCTGACGTCCCTGGTTAGTTATCTCCTTTGGCGACTGTACATGAAAATGTAACCAATTTTTGGCATGTATACGTACAATTATACGACCTATGGTGACAAAAGTGTCATAAAATTAACAGTAAAATACCAAATTGTTTGAATGAGCAACTTAGATAACAGACAATGATAAGATTAGCATCACTAACACTAGATTTACCAAGAAGCTTCAGTCGTATTTGGCTTGAATAACAATTAGCAGTCGTATTAAGTGACTGAATGGGACAGGAAGTCTTCTCACTTAATGCCAGTTTCTCAAACACATTTAAGTAACTGATCTTATACCCATTAGAGTAATCCGATAGTGTAAGTGATAGTAATTGCAAAATTGTTTACAGTTCGTAGGGTCCGCGTAGCTTCCGTAGCACTTCGTAGCGCTACGCCGTAGATGCTACGATCGAGTTCGTTTAAAACTTAGTGTGCTTTGCTAACTATTTATTAAGTTGGGTTATTTATTGTACAAGTTCATACATTCAATTTCTAAAATTAGTTTCGAATGGAGTAAAATTAACTCAGGGACCTAGTTACATAACCATAACCCAGTGAAGCTAAATTTATGATGAATTTGTTAACAAATATTACCTCGGACTAAATGTAGAACATTTTCGTTGAATCAACTATGCTTTAAATCAGAATCAGTTAATCTACAAACAGTTTATCCAATTCGAAAGCTATTAATGTTTTTATTGACGGTTACCATTAAATTAATCTTTGTTGATTGATGAATGGGCGCCACATGGTCGCTTTTCGTGTAAGTTTTATATTTTGTTTTTATTTACCTTCCTATGTGTATTATTATTAATATATAAATTGATGTTTTATTACAGAAGAAACAGCAATTTATTAGTGAATGGAAAGAAAATACGTTCATTTGCGGTAATCATGGCACAAAGAAAGAAAACAAACACAAAAATTAATAAGTTGGGGGAAAATATGCGTCACGTACACGCAAAACGGCCATAACGGCTCGTAGCAAAAGGAAAGAAAGTCTTTCTTTCCTTTTGCTTGGCTCTTATGGGTTCTAGTATGATGTTGCCTATAACCTTCCTCAAGAATTGGGCCATCAAATGTGTTGTTCCGGGTCTGGCAGTTGGTGTATATGAGTTTATATGTCTAAAGACGCACCCACGACACAGGAAAAATTCCTAGTGTGGGGCAACGTTTTTAAAAAAAGAAAGAAAGAAATGAAATTTTATTTTTGTAGTTCCCGAGATTAGTGCGTTCAAACAAACAAACTCTTCAGCTTTATTATTAGTAATATAGATTTGCCCATTCAGCTCGCATTCCTCAAGATATAAACATAGAAAATCATGGCTCGAGAAACCCGAGCTGAACTCCAATTCTTTTCAATTACTCTCGGCTCGGGATCACGTTTTACCAAGAGAATTCTTGACAATTCACCGTTTTTTTATAATACGTAAATAAAATCCAGTAAATTATTTTGAATTGGAAATATATTGAAGGTAGGATTTAAATAGAGGCTTTGGATTAGTTAGAGAAGATAGGGTTTTAATATATTTACTTTTTTTTATTAATTTATAACATATCGATAACAGAGCTTCTACAGTAGCAGTCGGCAATCTCTGCGTTGTGCTCGTGTTTATGTATATACGAGTATTTTGTTTTTATTTTTCCTTTATTTCATTTAAATCCTTATAAATTACATTTTTAAATATTTTTATAAACAAAAAGCTAAAAATAAAACATTTAAAAATATAAAAATAGTAGCCCATCGGTATCGGGAACAGGGTCCAAGCTACCGGCGCGGCGGTCAGGGTTCCAGAGAGAGGAACCTCTTGACAATGCGAGCCGTGTCCAGAAGTACCGCTTTCTGAATCAAGCCCTTGATCCAGCTCGCCAACGAGAGCCTCCTCAGGTGTTGGTCGAGGCTCTTGGCTATTAAGCCATTGGCTGTCACCACTATCGGCACATATTATTAGAATTATTTACTTTTTTCTATGCACGTGTTTCTGTGACAAATTATCCTCCTTTTCTTTATTTCTTTCTTTCCTTAGCTAAACTAAAGTACTTGTAAATGTGTACATCAACTTTAAATCAGAAATATCTAAAACAAACAAAATGGATGACAATGCAAGTAACTGGAAACACATGAACGAAACAAAGCTTGTAATAACAAATATTTCACACATTTGAATTGGATTGGGAATGCATTTTTGAATGAAATACCTATTTTATTTTCGAAACACTTTTATTGGATGTTATATTTCTAGGGTTTCAAATATGTTAATCTCGAAGAACGAAAACGCTCATTGACTCTGACTATCAAAAAAACATGTGTAAAAATTATGACTCATTATTACAGTCAACTTAAAACAAAGTTTGTTTCCTCATGACCTTTTTTTCTTTTAGACAGCAAAATAATACGTTGTTCGCCAATTATTTATTGTGACATCTATTATCTTTCGTTCTTTCTATTCAAATAATGGTTGTGAACACGCACGAGTAAAGAACTGAGTTATTATAGAGAAAATTACGATGATAATGACTTACTATTATTTATTTATTCTGTGTTAATTGCCAACGTTTTTATTAATTTGGAAACTATTAACCGCTTTCTATGTACAGACGCCAGTACATCAAGCTAACCGAAACTGTCAAACTTGCTGTCCCAATCAACCTTGAATCTAATGCTTTAGCGATAAAGTTGAAAATCTATTAAAAAAATTTGACAGATTGTAGTAGCTTGATGTGCTGGCGTCGGTCACATCAAAAAAAAAAAACTGATAGACAACGGATGGCCTAAGCCTCTGGGCATACATAGAAGCTTGAATTTTTTTAAGGAAGGACTTTAAAATATTCATGCCCAAAAGGGATTAAATAGGGGAGGAAATTTTGTATGGAAGTAACATTTGTCAGTCATTTTTACCGATGTGTAATTTCCATGAGGCATAATACAGCTTTTACTTATTTTTGCTATTTTTGTCAACATACTTTGTTATCAACTATTATTATGATAGAGATCAGACTGTAAACGTTCTTGAAATTCCGAGAATTGCCCTCTGTTATCTATCGTTTTTCTGTTAAAAAATGACACGTAAAAACTGACATCATTGTAGAGCAAATTACGAGGACTTACAAAACTACCCCTCAAAGGGGGATAATAATAGGTAATAATAGGTAAAACGGGCTGGTGTCCGCAACTCCACGACAATGCGCGTATTTTGCGTATGGGTGGGAAAATCGACTATTCGATCCACCCCAGCTCCTCAAGGAAGGCCAGCAACGCCTTGATGTTACTGACCGTCTCACGTAGGGTACCTGGGTTACCGAAGTACTTTGCCCTGTACGTAGCGACCACCGGGCAGTTTAGCAGCACATGCGCCGCTGTCTCGTCATCCTCCATGCAGGCCCTGCACAGCGGACTGTCTGTTACTCCTATGACATAGAGGGATATAGGAGTCAAAGGGGGATATAGGAGTGTTGAAATTGTGTGGAAGATTTGAATGCGCGGTTCGATTAACTCGAAACTAAAAGTTTATACTTAAGACCAAATATAAAGAATAACAACTATCAGGGTTTTTCGAAAATCAACCCATAACGGGTTGAAAAGGGGTAGTTAATTTTACAGGGGAGGATTATAATGCGTGGCTTGATTAACTCGAAAATTGGTATAGATAATCTTTGAATCAAGTTATGAATACATCCCAAACGATTTTTCAAAATTCCACACTTGGGGGGATTTTGTTTATATGAAAAATCTTATTCATTTAGTTAATAAACTTGAAACTTGGCAAGAATACTCGCCTAAGTAAGTAATAAAGTTTATTATTATAAGTTTTTCAAAACTACCCCTCAAAGGGGGATATAGGGGTGTTGATGTTTGTAATTGAATGCGCGGTCCAATTAACTCTAAGTGTGTAAAGTTGTCGAAAATTGACCCCTGACGGAGCAAAAAGGGGTAATTCGATTTTTAAGGGGAGGATTTGAACTTGAAACTGTATGTTACATTTTCACACCTAAACCACTGAACTTCTGGTTTGGCAAAGAGATAGATGGCATCCTGGGGAAGGACATACTTTTCATCCCGGTAGCACGTTCCCGTGGGATAATTTCCGACATCCACGCGGGTGAAGCTGCGGGCAGAAGCTAGTTAGCCATGAAGTTCTTAAACTAAACCTAAAATTATATTATTACGTTAAATATAGCAAGGTTTAGCAAGGTTTAGAACTTTAGACGAAGGCAGTAACGCTGGCTCCAGTCCTCAGACAAGCCTACGCTGGCCTGGTCCGTGACGTTCAGATGAGGCCAATGGATTCATTTCATTCCTGTTTTTTTTATTTTTTTATTAATATACTACACCACAAGTATCAGCACCACAACCAGGCTTGTGGCTAAGTAATAACAGCCGTACTGGTCAATCGATCAGGTTAAGCTACGCTTGCCGCAGTTGGTCCGTGGATGGATAACCATTTTCACATACCAAGACCCCTCCGTGCCTCGGAAAGCACGTTAAGCTGTCGGTCCCGGCTGTCATTCGTGGATCTTTGACAGTCGTTACGGGTCGTCAGTAGCCCGAAAGTCTGACAACCAGTCTTACCAAGGGGTATCGTATTACCCAGTAACTGGGTTGTGGACATCAGATAGGCAGTCGCTCCATGTAAAATACTGGTATTCAGCTGCAACCGGTTAGACTGGAAGCCGACCCCAACATAGTTGGGAAAAGGCTAGGCAGATGATGATGACTTGTGGTGTGCACATGCTTTGTGTTTTTTTAAATGAACGGAGGTGGAATGAAGAAATGAATGGCTTGAAAAAATAGGGCGGCGTTCTATTCCCGCCAGTGCTGGTAGCCAGCGTTGGCTTGTCTTGATAAACTGTTTACACGAGGCCAATAACAATTTATTCAAGAAAAAGTCAAATATAAAAACGTCCTGATAAAATCAAAAGGACCGCAAAAAGACATCAATGAATGTACGAGTTAAGTAAACTCGTAAATTCATTGATGTCTTTTTTCGGGGACTAAGCCATATCTCAAAAATATTAATAAGAAAAAAACCTTCAAATAAAAAATATGTAACAGAATTTTTTGGGCAATAAAAATAAAAACATATTTCTCAGCTAAACGCCTAGCTAATATAAAATTAATCGCAACAGATTGCGATAAAGCACAACAATGACTTTAAGTGGTCCAGTAATGGCTTAACAAATCGTTATTACTATCAAGAATAATAACTTCCAGCAAAACAGCGCTGAATCATAAAGTAATGAATATTATTCATAATTTTATAGCGTACTATATTTTATGCGGTAATCGCTCACTTCTTGGCGATGTACTGACTTGTGACTTTAGTTCTTTAGATTCCTAAAGTGGTCAGGACGCAGTTGTAAGTTCCAATTTATTGGAGAAAATGGCCGTGATTGGTATCTTATACCTACAATTACGTATACATACGAGTACGTAGCAAGGTAAAGGCTTAACCAAAATGTCTTTGATTAATGTACACGCAAATATTACAGAGCAGGATATTAGTGTAGTACCTAGTGGCCCAGTGGCAACGGTTGTGACTTACAAGTTGTAGGTCGTAGGTTCGAACCCAAGCGGGCACTTTACTTTGTGTAAATTATTTAATTACCACTGCTCTCAAAACGGTGAAGGAAAACATCCTGAGGAAGCTGGGATGTCCTAGAACCAAAAATGACATGTGACATCCGCACTGGGCGCGCGTGGTATATGGCTCACTCTCTCTCACAGAGAGGAGGCCTGTGTCCCAGCTGTGGGAACGTTATAGGCTGATTATGTTGGTAATGTATACGCAAGAAAGGTAGTTAACGGCAAATGTTTCGGCTTCTGCGTTTATGTCGCCATACAAGATCCTTTGGTTAAAGGGGCCCCCCATGTTTGGCAGACGGTTTGCTGTTATTAGCATTTATTAGCAACAGACGGTGCTGCTTATCCTCTAACCTATGCTTTAGGTCTGGTTTCGGCAAAAGTCCAAAATTGATAGAAACGAGATTTAGTCTCGACAAACAAAAGTTCAGAACTGAGAATTAGTTACCCGTGCTTCAACAGGCGTTAATTTTTGAAATATTATTATTTTCCCCTTGTTTGTAAGGGCAGATTTTACCGTTTTTCATCAAATGACCCCTCCCGCTCTGGGTGGAGCGGAAGGGAGTGTCAGACTCTTACTGACTAAAACCCACCCGTGTTCCTTCCTTAGCCCTTTCTGTTCCAGGGCAGAGGTAACCCTTTCGGACGATCCCGCTACCCTGGCAGAGACTTTACCGTTCCGTTTCGTTTTAAGAATTGTAGTTCCCTCTAATCAAAACAAACAAAGGACAGCTTAACCAACTAGCGCACTGACTACGTAACAGCAGTATCCGCTTACAGAAGACGCGGTTTTGATCCCGTATGGAGCGAAGATCTGCATTTCCTACTTTTGTTCTGCTTCAATGTATGTGCATTCGATTTGTATGTGTAATGCGGCTGTCCCATCGCCGACGATAAGCGACAAGCGAGTAGTGCTAGCAAACTAGAAATCAGTAGGCGAACAACGAGAAGCGAGTGTGTAATTCGGATAGTTTTATCTACAGGGGATTACTCGCACCACTCGCTCAGAATCCTAATTATTATAGTTTTGAAATGAGTAAGTAAGTTTGATCGCTTGTTACGTTTTCATGCTAAAACGGCTGAACGGATTTGGATGAAATTTGGCACATGGATAGGAGAGGAGAGGAGAAGGACATAGGCTTCCTTTCTGGACTGCAGACGAAGTCACGGGCAACAGCTAGTAATTAGAGACTCCATCTTTTATATACACAGCTAGAGTCTCTCGGTGAGTATTCTGCCCGCCAAGCGAGTGTTGCTGAGTGAGTTTTTCTTTGATAGCTCTTGTCACTGCGACAAACTAGTGGAGACAGTTCTCGCCGGTAGTGCGAATAGTCAGCGATCAACTATCTCTTTTACTGAACGGGACCTACATCTATTATACGATACGAGAGCGAGAAAATCTTTGATAGCTAATCGCTTCCTGGTTGGCGGTGGGACTGGTCCCTCATGCGTCGCGTTCCGGGTGCTATGATTCGGTGCTTGAAATGCGACTGATTAAGCCGTGATTATGGATGTGACTTTGTAATGGGAATGAATTAGAGAACGGCTGTGGTGCTGAGGTTCTGAATTTGAATGTGAGTTTTTTTTTTGTTGTGGCAGTCGGTACTGTATAGATTATCTAATGAGTTCTACCTTTGATGGGATATCTGAGGGATAATTCCAGTTTTTTTTAATTCGCATTCTAATCTCAAACCCAGCTCCAACGACCTGGTCTGGTCTGGTCTGGAGATTCTTGTTCTCAGTCTAAATCTGTCAAAAATACAATCATTTTTATTCGCATTCGCATTCTAATCTTAAACCCAGCTCCAACCACCTGGTCTGGTCTGGTCTGGAGGTTCTTGTTCTTAGTCTAAATCTGTCAAAAATTCAATCATTTTTTTTTTTAATTCGCATTCTAATCTCAAACCCAGCTCCAACCACCTGGTCTGGTCTGGTCTGGAGGTTCTTGTTCTCAGTCTAAATCTGTCCAAACTACAATCAATTTTCCTTTTCTTTTCTTCAACCTTTATTGTCCCACTGCGGGGCAAAGGTCTTCCCCATATTTTTCCACTTTTCTTTGTCCTGTGCCTTCTCCGTCCAGTCAGGAACGAGTCTGAATCGTCACGCCAGCGTTTCTTAGTTTAATCTTATCAATTTACATACATTTTTGTCATCTAATGTCGCTGAGATGAGATTTCGACTTGAATTTTAACGGTTTTTTTTAGTACGATAATATTGGTTTTCTGATGTAAAGCGAGTTACAACTGTGTGATAAATGATAATATACCTATAGGTTGATATAAATGTTAAAGGTCGCTAGGATCAGCTTCCAGTTTACTGAGCTGGGCTAAATATCGGTATTTTATTCGGATCAACTGCCATCTGACCCCATTCCGAATTTCCGATATCCTTAGAATTGGTTACTTTCAGATTTTTTGGCTACCATCTGGCGACAGTAGAATAGAATAATATTATTGTTGCTTCAGGTATTTATAAATAAACCTGCGATCGAGAGTTTTCGAGTATTGTGCTTTGAGAGGAAGAAACAGGAATGGACGTGTCAAGAATGGTCATTGGACACCCATCCACAAAATGACCTTGACAACTGCCGCTTAACCTTTAGCAATCCATTGATTTACGTAGTTATATAGCCTTAAGCCATTATAATTATACTATAAATTGACTAAAAACATATTCTAAAAATAAACGTCGGAATTACTGGGCGAATAGAAACTTCGCGTTAAGATTTTCAAGGAAATTTCATGCATACTTACACACAAGTACCCTTGAGATTCCTTAATAAAAATTTCCGTATAAGGTCGAGCGATAAGAAAGCTATTTTAATATACTTTATGTTTCTGTCAGTGTTTTTAAACTTCTCGCCCCACTGTGACAGTTTTAAATTGCATTTTTATGCGACACTTTAAATGGGGACACACTTCGCTGTAGGCTGTGGGGCTTGCTCGACAAATTGAAATAATATTTAGATAGGACAGTGTAATCATCATAATTTTTCACACAAGAAGTTTGATTTCTACTTCTCTCGTAATAAAATAATGCACGGCATGCATAGTGAGGAGTTTCGTCTCTCAAGACCCCTGACCACCGGTAGCTTGCATCATGTTCCTGATGCCGATGACCTACAATTTTTTTATATTTTTAAATGTTTTTATAAAGTATTATAACATAAAATACCGCCCGGTATTTTTGAAATACTTTTATAAAAACAGTAATTGTCCAAAAAATCGGTGAAATAATCGCAAATGTTATTTATCTACTGTTAGGTACATAAAACACATCCCTATAATAATATTACTGAAGAGGTTCCTGTCCCGGGAGCAATAACCACCGGTAGCTTGGACCCTGCTTTTGACATCGGTAGATCCCTATTTTTAAGTGGTTTACTTTTACGCAAATATTTAAAATATAAATGATATTATGTGAAGCAATTAATAATCCTCCCCGTATTGATGGTGCACAGTTTTTAATTATTCTTGCACTAACACCCAGGTTATACAAATATTTATTTTTGAAGCCATTCACTCAGTCACTATCAATCCAGACGTATTTGTTAAAAATATACGAACCGACCAACCAACACCAACGAACGTCGGTATGATATGGGAACGCGCAATGTTGATATTTCAAGTAAGGCCGTGCTCCGACCAGAGAAAAAGTATAAAAAGAATAACGAACTCGTACACTCTCGACCAAACTGCCTAGAGTTACAGTTGTCATATTTATCGAAGAACTTAATCAAACTGACAGAACTATTCTGTCTTCATCAAACAAAGCTGTTTAGACTCAGGTGTGCACACTGTCTACAAAACCGTCCTAGTATAAGTCGGTCCCGCGATCACTAACGCCCGGCTTCTGGAACGAAACTCGACACAAAAATTAGCTGGAAAATTGTCAAGAGGTCGTAAACTGAAGGCCAATTCTCGTAATTTAAAACGTTCAAAATCTAGTCGTAGTCTTATCTCGGCGACAAACAAATATCAAAAACTTGTCAAAATGTAGGGAAATTAGAGGTATTTTTGACAGAATGAAACTGAAAAACTGTAAACGTTCTTAAAATTACGAGAATTACCCCTCTGTGTGTTGAATCAACTATAAAAATAAAAACGCATCACTTGACTTGCGTTTGAGTTTGACGCGTCGATAATCCTCGTTCTAGAAACCGGGGCGTATGGGTTCAGTGCCAAAAATCGTTTATACCTTTTATTATTATTATGATAAGCCTGTGTTGTCCCACTGAGCCTTATTTTTAATATCTCCCATGATATTGTGCCATTGGTTGCAATGGCATAACTGACTACCTAAGCGTTGGCTTAGGTAGTCTGTGAAGAACTGGCCACCCACCAGACCACCTTTATGTTTAACCAGACAACCCTTTTACAGAGAGACGACGTATGCTTACTGAAAGGCTCCTGGCACATTTTAGGCACAAGACCCGTTTCTGATCTGAGAATAATTCTCAAGAAGAAGAAGAGTTGGTCAAGCTGTCAACTTCAAATTGACCAACTCTTCTTCAGAATTACAATTATTCTGTAATGTAGCCCGCGAAATTCATAATTGCTTACTTTTTATGCATAAAAATTAGAACTGGGCTTTCACCTTAAGTACAGCTAAAGTAGAGTTTGATAAGTTGTCAATTTCAAATTTTGAACTTGGAAACCTGAAGGGCGATTCTCTTTTTTTTAAGAACGTTCGCATTCTATAGACAAGTTTTTGGCATTGATTGTCGTTGAGATGAGACTGCGGCTAGATTTTTAACGTTTTAACTATGGAATTCACCATTTATAGACATTAATTCACAGAAGCTATGTATATTTCTCTAATTTCCTGTTCAGAAACTATAATCAGACTAGTGTGTCTGATTATAAATCTCAAAAAAAAAAGGAATTCAATATTTATGTTGCTAACACTGTTTGGGATATTCTTTGCCAAAAAGCCGTGTTTGGCCTTTCATTATAATCCTAGACGTGTAATTAATTATATTGGCCTTCTGATAAAATACTTCAAGCAAATCTCTACAATTATAACTCAGTGTGTGACTCACAAATGATTCGTATAGAAGAATAATTTCCTTTGTGGTGTCCGTTAATTAAAGCGTTCAGCTTATTATTTCTGAGCATTAAACTTTTCAATTGTTGATTATGGCGCAAAACTCGAGAAATTATAGTTCTTGAAATTACTGTGTTTGAAATACGCTTATTCTAAACTTTTGTTTGAAATGGAAGTTGTTTTGAATTAGATTGGGCAAATATAAAAGCAATCAATTTTAGGGTTACGGGTTCATCGGGATCATAATTATTAAACTAAAGGAATAAGCTAAAATGGTCGTACATTTTGGTACGTTTTTTTTTTTCGGAAAGCTTTATTTCATCATCATCAGCCTATAGCAGTCCACTGCTGGACATAGGCCACTCCTATTGCCACGCCATTTCAACCGGTTTAGGAAGATTCCCATGAAAAATCCCATGAGAATTTTTTTTTGGAACGAAGTTCCTTATCGCTTGTTATACTTTGCACACTTGGCGAATGAGAGCTGGACGAAAAAAGTGTAACCTTTTAACCATCACGACCCGTTTGCTATAGCATGTCTGTTTACCAGCGTATGTCTATGGATTTGTACATTTATCCCTTTCCAACCGAGTTAAAGTGATCGTGAGTTTTGACTTTACAAAATTCTGAGCAAAAATGAAATGTTATCGTTAGCAGACGGAACCGGCGTCGATCTATCGTGACTCTATCTAAGAATGGGACAAAAAATAGTTTTGCACTCTGCGTGCACATTTCATCCTGCCAGTTCGTTCAAACCCTGAGGGATAGCTGGGTTTTTGTAATACCGGCGCCACCGCACCCTAGTAGATCGATTTTTAGTAATTGTATTGGAATATTCAACATTATTTGATGTTATTTGATTAAATACGAGTTTCTGTAAGCATAGTCATTAAATTCTTCGTTCCAACCGGTGTCTCATGACACCTCTCACCACTTTTGTACATCTTCTGTGTATGTAAGAACCTACCACTTGTGGGAATTTCTTCCCAGAACCTCTATTGCAAGCTTAAACATAACACCGTGCGGTAAAATTATCTAGATACAGTGCAATGTTTAGAGTTAACTTATCAGAGGCTTCACACTAGTATACAGTATACCTTAGGTGTATATAATAGATACTTACATTATTGCATGCCTGTCTTCCCCGAAGGAATAGGCAGAGGTGTAACTTTCTTTTTTTGTTCCTGGTTGTGGAAAATCCTCATGGATGTCCACCGCCCTGTGGTGGGCGGCGGAGTCTGTTAGACTCTTACTGACTAAAAACCACCCCGGTGTTCCTGTCCCACTCTTGGACCGGGGATCATGGGAACTAGGCAAAGCTGCACCTACATCATCATTTCGCCAGCTATGTACAAGTACCACGTAATAAAGTAGAGCCTATTGCTAACAATCAGGCATAAATCCGGACTCCTGACTTATTACTCAGCTGATAAAAAACCTATAAACACTTTGCACGACCTGGCAATCTAACCTAGGACTTCATGCTCTGCAGTAGTGCTTGCGACCACTAAACTAAAGAGACAGTCACGGTCATACTTCATTAGATATAAACGAGTCCATAATAGACAGAAAAATCAAGAAAAATAGGTTTATTTGTCACAAAAACATGTATACAAAAAGATCAGTAAAATCAAATAATAATGTAAAATAAAAAAAAAACAAAATAGATATAAAATAATTAAATCACGAACACAGAACAGGAATAGTGAACAGTCCACACCAGTCAGCATGATGCTGTGCTATGCGGAACCCACATCACAGCACTGATTTTCAGTGGTCACCCGAAAATTAGTTGCGGAAACTAAGTCAGGTTTCATCTGCCATGTAACAGAGGGCGAGCCTGTTACTATCAAACAGGAGCTAAATCCAATGACCACACTGCACTCCACATTATTCCACTCCAATTTCCGCTCCATAATAAACTGGTCGTATTTTATAACAATTATAAAGCCATACATGAAACAAAACATAAAAAATCGCTTGTAAATTTTAAGAGCGCTGTAAAACAACCAGCTCATAAACGCGGTCTTAAAGTTCAGAAAAAAAAACTTAATTTACATTTGATATATTTATTACAAGTAGTTATTTCCTTCTAACTCTTTATTTTTATAATACAAACTACCCTGCGGAGAACGATTCGTTTCACGTGAGGTGTCACGCGATACTACATAGCTTTTTTGTTTGAGAACTTTTATATGGCCTTTTTATGGGACTTTTGACTTCGAAGGGTTTTTCCACTCTATATTTGTATTATGTGTGGCGAATTTTCAAAGCTTTAAGCTATCTCCTCTAGAAAAATTGAACATTAATGTCTTTAGCAAATTAAAGAAACTGTAGCGTTGTGTTAGTAAGTTGCTAAGCACATCACTAAAATCATGGAAGACCACTCGTCAGTTTGATCATCTGCTTGTTTAGCTTGCAAAAGCCATTCCTTGACCCTCAGGATTCTGACAGCCCCAACTTAGGGATTCTGCGTCCAAGCTAAGGGCAGGACGTCTACATATCGCATGCTGCTCCAAACATACGCTGCACGCGTAGCTGATATGTGCGCTACCAGCATCCTACGACCTGCTACCAACACACGCTGACTGCGGCCTTGCGAAGGCCTGACCGGCTTCTTGCTGACCCTCTGCTGCCACCCTTCCTGCGTCCCGTGATACCAAGGACGCACCTTCTTAACTTAAAGTGTGAAAGTACTCAGAACAGAGAATCAGAGTGACCTTACCCGCAACCTAGCCTAGAAATAATATGTAGAAATACCTACATATCATTTCTGGGCTAGGTTATTTATTTAATAAATAAATAAATACCTACATATCATTTATATTATTTGTATATTAAATAAATATGTAAGTATGACCTAGCATAAGTGTTTATTTTCTCTCTAAACACTAACCTGTTAGTTAGCCGCCTGCGCAGCCTACCTGCAAAGCCAAAAGAAACTGAAGAATGCGTCTATTTGCATTTCATGAAAAAATAAATGTCGTAAAAATTGGCAAATTGCTACCGTTCTTAAATGAACACATCTAATTCAACGTGATACTTTAATTTTCTTATTTGTTTTGATAGTATTTTTTTTTTTTACTGGAACGCCGATAGTTCGTATTTACTTCAAATTAAATTCAAATTCATTTATTGTTTGCTACAGATAGAAAAGCAGTTCTTACCATAACAATATATCGATCCCTGTAACATATCCATAGGGTGTACAATATCTAGTAGTCATTTAAAATCCATTTGATCATTAATATCATTATTTATGTCAAAATACATTATTATCAATCAGTATTTCTCATGCCAAAATACATTATAACTAATTAATACTATCACTCATGTCATATAATTATATATGTCAAAAATACACATAGACAAATGTTAATTATACACATAGAATATGTCAGAAATACACACTGACAAATTTTAATTTAATATTCACATACTTTATATCAAGGCTTTTATGTTAATATCTTTATCATTTAAAAAGTCATTGATCGAGTAATATGCTTTACGTAAAAATTCTTCGAGTTTATTTTTAAAAATATTCAGTTTTTCAATGCTTTTTATACTATTTGGTAGTCTCTTATAAATTTTTACCCCTATCCCAAATATACTCTTTTTTAATTTAACTGTCCTACATTTAATAACATACAATTCATTTTTAAATCGTGCACTTCGTAATGTTTTGTATTTGCTAATATCGCGTTTTATCATCACCGTAGGCTCAATAATATATATTGACGGGAAAGTTAAGATTTTCAAACTAGTAAATACTGCTCTACACGTATCAGTTTGTTTAAGTCCACTTATTATACTTCTAATACATTTTTTTTTGTGCTTTTAACGCAGATTCCCTGTTGGGAGAAATAGCCCCAAGAAAGGACACCATATTTAAGCACAGAACCCACGTATGCATGGTAAGCGCTTAGTAATGCACTTTCGTGTTCGTATGTCCTTTCGTAGCATATAAAGTGCATAAGAGGACTGATGCAATTTTTTGCAGACATCATTGACTTGCAATTTCCAGTTCAGCCCAGAGTCAATGTGAATGCCTAGAAATTTTGTGTTGTTAACTTCTTTCAATGTTTCGTTTTTATAGTTTGTTTTTGATTTTTTTATTATTGAAAGTCATGTAGCTTGTGTTTTCTATATTTAGTTTTAGTTTGTTTACATTCAACCAGTTTATTATATATTTAAGAGATTTCTTTTTATTTGTTTCATAATCATCTTGTTGGCCTTTAGTAAAATTAGCTGTGCTATCATCTGCAAACAGTATTAATTCCTGTTTTATGGATTTGAGTAATTCGTTTACGTAAATTATGAACAAAAGTGGCCCCAGTATCCTTCCCTGGGGCACTCCATGTTGAATGCTGGAATTCGACCTATATGTTTGTTCATAATTTGTGTCATTTGTTATTCTTGTTATTTGCGTTACTTGTAATCTTTTTGCTAACTATGACTTGAAGGCCATAACTTAGTTTGCACTATCTAAGACGATAATTACACGACATTTTTCAAGAATTTTGGTTTGGGAAATGATAATTTATAATGATTAGGTAATAGCTTCGGTTTGGCGGTTTAGTTTTCAATTTCATCCTGTACTTTAGTCTAATTTAAGAAAAAAAAAAACATCATCTATACCATATAAATGTAATTACATCTTACTTCACACGAAAAGTAAATACGTTCGCCAGCTTAAAGTCACGAGTTTAATCCACACAAAATGTCAATAGGATTTTATGTTAAAGAAAATTCTCAATCGCACTCCGGATTTGGAATTGTGCCCGGTGAATGTTAATATTCTTTGTCACATATTCCACATGAAGTGTGAAAACAACATTACGAACCTACGTCTAAATTCGAGTAGCCTCCAAACTACATGGAAATTTGGAAATTTGGCAGGTCAGTTGCATGTGCTCAAAGCTAGAGGCTAGAGTTGTCTGAACTATAATAATATTATCTTTTCTAAGTTTTGTTAAGGTAGCCTTTTTGATGCCAAATAGAGGATTGTATGAACAGCTAAAGTATGTTATTGAATTACCTTCATTTCTTTAGAAACTAACGTTACGTAACACTTTCTTTAGGCGCCTGCTCCACTGCTGAAGATTTGTGAGAAGTGAGTTTTGATAGTTTTGTCGCTGGGCTATGAACGAGTGTGATGAACTGACTGTAGAATGAAAGAAAGAAAAATATTTTATTTTGGACACACATAGGAAATACAAATAGTAAAAAGAAAAACCAAACATTTAAAACTAAGTTACATTACAAATAACAAAAAAAAAGTAAATAAAAAAGGCCTGCCGATCGATTCTGTAAAAATTTCACTGTGAAAATTTAGGTGAAGTAAGCTTAGAGAAAGCTTAGCAAGCTGTCAATAGTGTTAATCCCTAGCATTAGTCGGAATGACAGCTCATTCCACGCTCACTTCACCTAAGATTTCACGGTGAGATGGTTACAGAATCGCACTACTGTAGTGCTATTCTATAAAAATCTCACCGTGAAAACTTAGGTGAAGTGAGCTTAGAGTGAGCTGTCAATCGTGCCAATCTCTAGCATCAGATGGAATGACAGCTCACTTCACTAAAGTTTTCACGTTGAGATTTTAACATAAATAGACCGGCTGTGCGAGACCAAACAGGCTGCGATCTCAACATAATGCGACATTAAAAAAATAAATACCGCAGCACTGGTATTCTAATAGAGCCTGAATGACCTGCAGTGCTTCACCTAACTTTTCACGGTGACATTTTTACAGAATCGATCGGCAGTTACTTGCTGATATACGTGTGTACGAAGCTGTTCGGTCTCTCAGCGAGTGTTCTGTCTGACAAACAACGTTTTTTGAGCGAGAAAATAGTCGGTAGCCAGTCACATCCTCGTCTTAAGACTTTTCAACCTTCAGTCTCTGATATTAAAAACCAGACTTTCTTTGAATTTTTTTTCCGAATAATTGTTAGACTCCAGAACGAAATCATATAAATTCATCATTAAATCGGATTGTAACCTAGCCGTAGATTTTCAGAGTAAAATAACCTGCAAATGCTTATCTAGATATTCTGCATCCATACCAAATTAGAACCAAGTCCATTCAGGCGTTACCAAGCGATTGACTGCCTTACATCTTGCTCACATAATATATTACTCATAGGTACGTATATAACCAAGCTAAGCAAGTGTTTTATTAATATGACACAAAATACAAACTTAGGCCTTATTTTTATTTTATTACTTTAAGCACACTAATGTAAGAAAAAAAAATGAAAGAAAATACGTTTATTTGCGGCAAACACGACGTATAAAAAGAATACAAACACAAAAAAAAATAACAAGTGGGGGGAAAACATGCGTCACACCACGCAAAACGGCCATCGATCAGCATAATGCTAAGACCCTATACGAGACAGAGCCCCAGCGCTGGTTTTTAGCGACAGCCGGCGTTAACGTGATTACGTCAACCAGTGCAGCATACGATTAGATATAAATAAACATCAATAATCAAAATAAGAAATAAAATTAATATACATTACAAAAACATGGTACATACAAACATGAAATATATTAAGTGGTAACAAGCACGAGCATTTACAGAAGCGGACTTAATGCCATATGCATTTTCCACCAGTCAACCTTTGGGTGTTACAGAGACAAACAGTGGTAGGTGCAATAACAGAAATTCTAGAATATATAAAAAAAAAATATATTAGCTGTATTTAAATAGAAGGATTCACTTACCTATTAAAAACTATAAAAATAACATGTATATCTAATTATATATGAATATAACCACAAATAAATACACGAATAGGTATACTAAAACGAATAAGACAAACAATGGGGAAATATTACTGTTGTGATGATACTGCCAGCTTCTTACGAATGTGGTCGAGAACTTTAACTTTCAAGGATAATCGGTTGGTTCTCATCCTGATTTCCTGGGGGAGCACATTCCATAGAGAGATAGGAATAAACGAAGGAAGAGTGAATGAAGTCTGTGCGGTAAGTGAGACATTGATGAAGACGATTATGTGATGAACGTACATTTCCATTGTGATTGGCTCAATTGTACTGAAAGTAGGGGGCTAGACAACTAAGGGAAGAGGGAGAGTCAAAAAACGAAAACATGGTGGTAGATAGATAGATAGATAAAAACGTTTATTTAGTGCAACAAAAGACACACAATACAAAAAAATAGAACAATGAAAAAAAAGTGAAAAAAAAAACAAAGATTATAAAGATAAATCGACCCATAGACACGTCGCAAATCCACAACCTCTAGTATAAAATAGTACCTAGTCTATGTCCCCAATGGTCGATCACTACTGGGCGGTGTGTGTCTCATGGTTGCAAGCATTGGTGGTAAGCGCCCTTTGCTCTCTGCGCTGGCTTATGAGCAACCACTTTAGAAGCGACCGATGCGCAGACCGCATCCAGCGGCCATACTAAATGCATATGAAAGTATATACGTTACTTACAACAAAAAAACGATTTTAAACATTTTTGTCTGTCTGTTTGTTCCGGTTAATCTCCGAAACGACTGGACCTATGAATTTTGACAGAACTTTCACTGGCTATATGATAATTATGGGATAGCTGATATTATAAGTATGAGTAACTAAAGCTCATTTTATTTTAGAAAAAAGAATTAGGGTTCCGCGCAAAGAAATTAAAACCATTGAAAAATACAATTTGTTTTCCAACATGCACGCGAACGAAGTCACGGGTACAGCTAGTCATAAATAATAAATACCACCGACCACCACCACCACCAACTAATTAACCACAGAAAAGTAAACAAGCAAGCAACAAAATAACTTTATAGGTACTCTACGAATATTAATACAAGCCCTAAAAATTGAACACATACGAAGCTCTAATAAAACGGTTACATGCAACAATATAACCCTCACAACAATGTAAGTTCTGTAATTGCCCACCTATTGCCCAAGTGCAGTAAAACTTGCCCGATAAATTCATTGTTCTCATGCTAAGTGTGTATAAACCCATCCAGTTATATGGAATGCTCTCGTAAAACCGATCGGAATGGAAAATGTATTTGGAAGTTTGTGATTGTGTTTGGTTATATTGTAAGATTTAATCGTAAGTATAAGACCTCGCAGCTTTATCACCTTAAAGGATAAGCACCAGAGTAGCCCGCAAAACTCATTTTTTTTTACGCTTTTGTAATTTCAGGTCAGTGTCAGGTTGTGGGTTGAACAAAATATGATTCGCGACCGTAACAAGTATGTATTTCCAGAATTATATTCATTAAGATCATCAATACAACCCTCTAAGTTCATTTAACCCTGTTGGATGACAATTTAAATATTTCAATAGGGTTATCTGAACTTAATATAACTTGATTGAAATTGGGTAATATAAACTTTACACAACGCTATTGATTGAAATCTCGATCTTGAAAACGAGATTCTCAATACCAGACTTACCACGCGAAATCTCGAGTTTCGAATTTCTCGAGATTGCATTCCCTATTTATACCAACGCATTTTCATACTTTACAAGAATCGTAAACTGTTGCATATTTGCAAGCCCATGTCGCAAAATAAAAGCTTCCTGAAAAGTAATTTTAATAATGACGATATTTAATAAAATAATAAAACCTCAATAGTGTCGACATCATTCACATAATTTATTTATCTGTTACTGGTACGTTTCATGTGAATTGAAAAGAGTTTTAATTATTTCGGGGCCGATTTATTGAACATTAAATGAATATTTAAAGCTAATAAAGTTTTCAAGTAATGTATCGCAGTTCACTCATTCAGAGTTATGAATTTATTTTGTGCCTTTAAAATACTTGAGTTATGCATACAGATTTACGAGTTGTAGGTAGTAGGTTTGAACCCAGATAGACGCTTTACTTTGTGTAAATTATTCCATCACTACTGCTCTCAAAACAATGGAAGAAAACATCGTGAGGAAACAGGCATTTCCTAGAACCAAAAATTCGAAGACATGTGACATCTACAAACGGTGGATAACGGCCCACGCCCGCTCACCGAGAAAAGGCCTTTGTTGGGACACAGGCCTCCTCTTGGGGAACATTATAGGCTGATTATATTATGCTAGTACCTATATGTACTTCGAAAAATGTACCTGTACAAATACTTGTTTACATGAAAAAAAAACACTACAATGTGCGAAATAACTATGGATTTGAACGTCGAAATTTTCGAAACTAGAGTTTTTCCTCTTTAGAAGTCGGTTATAAAAATAGGCATGAGACTGTTTTCTCCTCAAATATTTCTTAAGCAATTGAAGAAGTGTTTTTATTCCAAGCAACAAGCAATTTCCCTGAATTGAAAATAATGATGACTATCTACGGACTGATCCTACCAAAATATTCATCCAACCTCTTTCAAAGTAAACCAAGATGAAAAAGCTAGTTAATACTGAAAGTACTAAATAGAACCATAAAAAATCCATCAGATACCGCTCCGGGTCTCATTTACGACGTCGAGTTTTGACACTAAAATTTTTCTACCGTTTTTATACCCGGATTTGCCATCACGGGCCTTTCATGAAAGATTTGACAATGCAAATGATCCGTTTAACTTGATAACATCTCTTTGTCAGCATTATCTGGACAAATGATAGTTTGAATAATGAATTCTGTTAACGTAGCATTAATTTATAGCATTTCTTTATCTATACATATAATAAAATAGTAACGAAGAATTTGGGTCCGTTTGTCTGTATGTTCCGGATAGGTGCAAGAACAGCTGAATAGATTTGTATGAAAGGAGACTGAAACGATTACATACAATCTTGGGCCTGGGTGTGTATGAAAAGGCACTGCAAAGCCAGGATTGGGTACGCTTTTAACAAGTTCTTACGAGTTAGTTGGCAACACCTTAAGTACGCGATTACGCGCGGGTTCTCACGATTGCCCACATGTGATTATACTTTCATTTTTTCATGACATGATTTGTTAGGAAATTCGAAAGATGATTTTCACCATGACATGTGTGACAGCTTTGTTTTATTTTGGACGTTGTAACTTCTATGTGAATTTTTCATTATCAACATATCCATCACATGTCTTAAACTTAAAGATGAAATTCACTTAGAGATGTTCACCGCTAAGTAAAAATCTCAATTTACTGAAACCAATCAACTCTAGAAATGACATGTTTAAGAAACCTTTACCCTTCCTTAGCAGCTGCATCAAAGAGTTTATGCAGGTAGCCAACTCCTGGGTACATGACGTTGACGAAAAAACGACGTACCCAAAAATGAGCACTATGAACAGGTTTTACGCTGATTTTCAAATAAAAATAGAAGATCATAAAAGTAATGAAAAACTGAATAAACCAAATCATGTTGCAGCCTCGTCATTTCGGTCTAACATCGCATTATTTAAATAAATAAGTAAACGCTCAGTTGCACGGATAGAGGCATCTGATTCCCTATTCTCTTATATCATAACCGGGTCGGCACTATAATAAATTTCCCCCTGCATTATTAGAGGCAATCTTCCAAAGAATGAGGTAGTAGATGAACCTAGGAATTTTTGTACTCTATTCTTGAGTAAATAATGCAAAGTATAATTCAGACTGTGCAGCTTTGTTGAAATTTCCAATGTAGATCATGGCGGAAGATCTACCATCATCTACATATAGAAACGTTCAAGTCTCGGTTTGTTTGTTTAGGATTTGTCTCTGAAAACTTAATATTATGGTGTGCTGAATATGAGCTTCATGAAGTATAACTGTAAGGCCTGTACAGCAGAGTTACAAATTAGGCCTGCTTATCCTTTTTCTCAGCTTTTAGAGAAGAATCCTTCATAGCTTCGTAAAAACAACGACAACAGTTCTGTCAGTTTTCTACGTTTCAGTAGAAGACTGGCAGGTCTGCCAGTCTTCACCTTAACCTTATGAATGTTCAGCGATTATTTATAGTTTATGAGCTAGACTTTTTATAAATTTTTGGGAAACCTTTTACATTAACGGAGCTTCAGTATCTCCTATGAGACGTACCTACTGGCACGTTAATGGACGATTCTAATCTTCATAAAGAGTCTGAGACACTAACGTTTCTTTACTGCATGCTAGTTTGACAGTTGTAGAAATTAGATGAGAATATCTAAACGTATCAATAGTTACAGTCACCAAAAGACATAAGTAAGTAACCAGGGTCGTCGGATATAATGTAGTTGAAGTTTAGAAAGAAACTGATGGATGTTTTTTTTACTATTTAAATTTTACTTCCTTTATTTCTTTATTTACACATAAATTATATTTTTAAATATAAAAACATTTTATTTTATTATTATCTTACAAAAATCCTTACATATCATCTACCTAGTACTTAGAAATACGAGTACAAGGAAAATTTATAAGAGAAATAAAACTATGGACATTGAAATTGGATGGAAGAAACTCGTCTCAGAATGCAATTTCTACCAAAACATTGGAAAGATACGGTTAACGTCTTTCTTACCGGGGACCGACTGAGCACCTACGTCAGGAAGTTATAATTAGAGTGTTCACTGATTGAAACTTGCGAGCATTTGTAAGTACCCTAGGGGTGATTAAAATTCTCGGCACCAGTAAATGAGGTTCGCTGATTTGGTTTCACTCATGTACGAGCAAAAGTTTGTAAACACTCGGCTTTATTCAAAAGCGATTTACTCCTTTATTTTTTAATGAAATTTTATGTTATTATGAACATAGTATTTTCGAACCCATAGGTTTATGTAGTGTGTCGTATTTGAACGTTGCATTGCGTCGTATAGTCGACGTCGTAATTTCTTTATCACTTTTGACAACAATTTTCAATACATTCAATCGTCATAGCATATTAAAGCATAATCAGCCTATAACGTTCCCACAGCTTCCCAGCCCAGCTGTGGGAACGTTACAGGCCTCCTCTTCCAAGAGGGTCAGCGTTTTGAGAGCAGTAGTAAAGAAATCAATTACAAAAAGTAATGCGCCTACCTGGGTTCGAACTCGCGACCTACAACTCGTAAGTAAAATAGTTTCAACCTTAGTGAAGATTGAAGTGCGAGCAGCGGTTGTAGCGGCTCCAATTACCACTGGCCCACCACTACACTAAGGTTGAATGTGTCACCTAGATAAATAGTCCTTGACGTTTTATGAGGTACATGTAATATTGAAACTTAGGCTGGTAAAACAATTCAGACGTCGATTATACAGAACCTGATTTTAAAATATGACGTATCAAGCTTTAGAACTGAAATGAAATGATATGAATACTTGCTAAAGCTACGGTTTCCCAGAAGAGAGGTGACGGCACACATAGCGTGCGCTCTTTACCGGCCTATGACGTCACTGAAACGTTATTTATGAAAGTAAGTTGGTGTTTTTTTTTTGAGATCGTTTTTGACACCGTAAGGTCAAACGCCTCTGCCCAAAGGTTAAAAATGCTAGATTTGCCCTCACCGTACTTAGTCACGCGAAATAGTGTTCATGCTGAGAAGAGTGAGCTCACACATTATTATATACTATAGTGTTTTCATGACATTTAAGGGCTGATTTTGCAGTCGACAGACAATTTTTATTCGTGGAATAAAATTGACGTCTGACAGATTTTGTATAGAAGAACTGTCAAAAATTTAAAATCATTCCTCGAATAAAATTATTTGGCGTTGAAAAAATCTGCTCTAAGTCATGTCAGAGGTGTCAAAATTAATCAGAAACGCGACTATCTTTTGATGCGGTAAGGCGTATCTAATGATTTAAATCTTTGCCGCTGTCATCATTTTCATGACATATGTCACTGTGGCTGTTATGTGCGGTCACCGTTTTTCTAGAACACCTTGCCTTTACTGAAATTAGCTTAACACAAAAGAAAAATACACAAAGCGCCATTTATCTTTCCAATGAATTATTTTTGAAGAATTTTCAAGTATCTCTTAACAAAGTTGTATTTTCCAAGTGTTCTTTTAATTGCATTTTTATTACAGTTTCTTTCTTTCGTTTCTTGCTTCACAAATGTGAAATGTTTTCTAGCGAGAACTGTAATTACAACAAAAACTACATCATAAGAGAATGTTCCATCATTTTTAGTTTTTTTCATTTTATTTGTGCTGGATGGTATATTTTTCATAATTGTTTGTACACCCATCACACACCTATCATCAATCAATTAAAGAATTTTTTTTTTCGTTTTTCTTGGCGTTTCAAATAATGAACCAGTATTACCAATATTTTACATAGAGCAACTGCCTATCTGACCTCTACAACCCAGTTACTGGGTAATACGATACCCCTTGGTAAGACTGGTTGTCAGAATTTCGGGCTTCTGACGACCCGTAACGACTGTCAAAGATCCACAAATGACAGCCGAATGTCGATAAAGTAATTCACTTATTAGGTCCGAGTTTGGTCCATTCAGACCAAAACACTGCAAACATTTTATTAGCTCTTGAGTTTAAACAATGTAAACAAAAAATGCAATTTTTCAACTGAAAATGAAACGGCTTGGAGTTGCGCCGTTTTTAGGAACAGCAATTCGTTTTACCACTGAATTGAGTCGCGATTTAGCTGCGCTACGAGTTTCTGTACCACTACTATCGATACAAAAAGTTGTAAGGACGCTTTGTTCGATCATAACATAACCTAAGCATGCCTGCATTCCCCGAAGGGTTAGGCGAGAAGGGGTAGAGGGGTACCAAAGTCAACGTAAAATCTTTTATCTCAAAAAGACCCTTTTGAACGTCAAAATTTACAAAAAAAATTAATCGATTCTAGTTGTAGTCTCCTTCCAAAAGGAGTTTCGTATGGAGAAGAATTGTCTCTTGTTTTTGATGTAACTGGTGCGACAGTTAGTATGGCAAAAACATAATTTATTTACATATTAACACAATTTATAACTGATTTTTCAACGCCAGATAATTTTATCCGAGGAATAATTTTGAAGTTTTGACAGTTTTTCCATAAAAAAGCTGTAAGACGTCCATTTTATTCCACGTGTAAAAAATATCTGTTGATTGCAAAATCAGCCCGTAGTATAGTTAACCATCATTGTAATCATCTATAAAAAACTACAAATACTATTTACTACACACAGCAAATAGTAGGGTCCATATTTTTACTCTCAAGAACTGGGCTCGAGCGGTACAGTCCACACATCACGCGACACAAACACTGTGCAAGCTCAACGAGCAAGCTTGCCATCGACGCTTTTTGTGCAAGTATTTATAAAGTGAGCTACACTTTGTATGGGAATAATGCAGATTATATAGCATCTTGTAGAGTGGAAGTGACATCTACGAAGTTGGGAAAAGGCATGGCAGGATATATATAATAGAATCTGGGACGAAACTTTCCTTTTTTGAATCGGGTTTATGCGTATCTTTATATTTAAAATACTGATTCCTCAATTTTCATGATTGTTTGTCTCTGCGTAAATAAAACAACGTGCGAACATAAACACAACATAGTGAAATAAACATGTGTCATCAGATGGCTCTATTATGTATGCAGCCTCATTTTGATATATACAACACTCCCACTCAAAATTGAGACTGCATGATAACAGGACAAAAAATTAAAACAAAAATTGTACCTTAACAATCCCTAAAGCATTCAAATGTTTATAAAAATAAAGTGTTAATTGCATCATCTTAAATAACTTATTCTAGTTACAATGAACCCATTTAAGCAATTAGTTTGCTTGTGTTAGGATGCTCCGCCCTTCCCCAGGTTATAGATTGTTATTAAGTTGTGATGTAAACTTAAACAATTAAAAAAATAAAATAAAAACTAAATAATGAAATGAAAACAACAGTATTTTTATGAAAGGCAATACTCGCGCTAGTGATGTGTGTGTTATGTGAGTAGGAGAAGGTGTGGAGGTGAATGTGTATGTGAGTAGTGGGTGTGAGTAAGTGTGGGAGTGAGAGAGTGGAGAGGAGGGTTGTACCTACACAGTAAAGTAGCTAACCCTACGACTTGTCTTGGGATCGGAAAATACTGTAGGGCATTAACTTCCATTAGCGGCAAAATATCGAAGCATAATAATGATATTACATGTTTATTATAGTTTCATCGATTGCACCATATTTTCCACTTCGTCATAAGTTTTTGACTTAAGCTATTTAGACAAAGCGGTTTTGCATTCGCGGTAGGTTAGCGGGTAGTATATGTCAAGTTCTTTATTAAGAAGATTGTATAAATGGGATGATTGGCTAGGATATTGCCTTTTTGCGAAAGTAAACTTAACTGAGACAGTAGGAGCAAGTGCAGTGTTTTTTCTTCTGCCTTTTGTCTTCTGTGGGTTGAACGATAGTGTTTTATGCTAAGTTAGAGTTACATTAAGTACGTAAAGCTTTCTAACGGTCAGAAGATCTGCAGTCCGATAAAGGTTGTCAGTTGAAAATCTGAAGGGCTTAAAAACATAACTTTCAATAGGGAACTCTGAGCCCTCTCGAGCTCCATATTAGTTTCCTTGTTCGCTTCATTAATAATTCCGTGTGATTGTGCCGGGACAATCGTTGATCAACCATAATACCTAGGTATTTGGTGGATTCAACTCTAGTAATTTCTGTACACGAACCATTTGGGTTTACAGGATAAAGGTATTTATGAATCTTAATTTTGAATTCTGGTTGGGTGTTGAGAGGTGTTGTATTTTGTGAAGCAGATGAAGTTGGTTTTGGAGATATTTAATTTTAGAAGGTTATGGTCAAGCCAGGCGGCTATCCTTGCTAGTCCAGGCAGTTTTCCGGACACTGTCCCAGGTAGCGGAACTGCAGTGTCATCTGCGTATGAAAGAATGTGTCCATCCACGATTTTCATGCTTCATAGGGTATTTATATAAGGAACAATGTCGGTCCGAGCACACTACCTTGGCCCACTCTGAACTGGACGGTTTCTTCGGAGCTAATGGTATTGCCTATCTTAATCTTTTGTTTGCGTTCGCTTAGATAATCTTTGAGCAAGGCCTGGGGAATACCTCTTACTCCAATTGATTCCAGCCTATCCAGCAAAGCGGAGACAGAGACTGTGTCGAAAGCCTTTTGAAGGTCTAGGAAGACAGCAAGACACCTGCCTCCGCTGTCCACTTGATTGGTTACAGTGGAGGCAAGCGCCAGTACTTCGTCTTCCGGAGATTTTTTTTGTCTGAAACCGTACTGTGTTGTGTTTGTACAGTTTGTGAGTGACAATCATGGCGTCTACATGATTATCACTCACAAACTCACGTATCACTTTGACTATAACGGTCTCACTTATTTATTTATTTATGTAACCTTTAAATATATTATCAGTATTTTCCTATTTTCTTGTTTATTTTTGCAATGTTACTCACATATTCGTTACTGTTTTTATCTAACACAAATTAATGTTATTGCTATATTTAAGTACGTATGCACACACACGTCACGTTGCAGTATAAAACTGATTTACATCCGTCACCTCACACATTCAGGTCCAGTTGAAAACCAGCGTCAGGCACTAGTTGTCTGGCATTTTTTGCTGAACTGGGCCTTTTTGGCGCAGCCGTGAGGCACACTTTCCTGCTAATTTCTTACATCGGACTTCACCCTTTTTATCCCAACTTTTTTAAAATTATTTTATTATTGTTCGTTTTATCTGATGTATGTATCTGGTGTATTGTGTGTCTTTTAGTTTGTGCCAAATAAATGTATTTTCTTTCTTCTTTCTTTCTTTCTATAATCTAGTTACAGTTCACTTTAGCAATACACAGAGATGGTTGTTCATCACACCGATAATGATCATTCTAACAATAAACTCGAAAAAGCTAACTATACGGTACTGGGCCCATAACAACGTGCTTGAGCTTGCTTAGGTAGCAACACTTTTTTATTCAAGAACATAGACACAACATAGTAAAATAATCATCCTTTTAATATTTACAACATGACTGGTAGGAATTGCCTATGGCATTAAGTCCGCCCCGTAAATGTATGTGCTTGAAGTATTAAATAAATAAATAAATCTTGACTCTATAGTTAGCCAATAGGCTCGCCCCCTTTTATATGGGACTTAAACATAACTGGCGAAATGTGGGTGTTCTGTAGGTACACCGCCGCCTAGTCCGTCGGGGAACACAAGCGTGATGTTATGTGATGATATAAGAGCTTGACTCCTACACAAAAAATTGGTCTGCCCAGCACGGGTTCCTCTATCTGGCAGAATCTTGATGCTCCGAAATTTATTGGGCATAACACACTTGGCATAATCTTCTTTGAACGAATATTTTTAAGGCATAAAAACTATTTAATATAATTATTGTTTGGCCGAATGCTTATATGTCCGAATTTACAATGGCATACTTTTAAGATAGCAGAATTTTATTTGGCATTATTACCTTTGGCAAAGTTAGAATTTCGCATAATCTCGTTTAGCATAACGTTCACTTCGCATACTATGAAGATGGCAGAATTTCGTTTGGAATAATTTTATTAGGCATGGTATTGCTATTTCCATAAAATAGCATTTTTAACCTTAAAGTCCTGAAAAGTCAATAATATTTTGTACTACAAAAGTTAGTGACAAAAACAAATCGCTGCAAAACCGACTCCACGTAGTCTTGTCTGCCCCAGCAAGCAAGCCGCAGTTACGGTGGTGAACCTTAAAACCATCTGCGACGATAAGCTCGCGTGGGACGGCTGGAGCCACGCAGCGCCGGAGCCGTGACAGAAACTATGCGTGCTGCATGTTGCATGCTTGCTTGAATGCTGCATGTTTGCTTGCATGCTGCATGCTTGCTGCATGCATGGTGTATGCTTGTTTGCATGCTCGCTTGCATGCTGCATGCTTGCTTGCATGCTTGCTGCATGCATGGTGTATGCTTGTTTGCATGCTGCATACACGGTGCATCCTTGTTTGCATGCTGCATGCTTGCTGCATGCATGGTGAATGAATGAATGAACGAATTTTCTGTAATGTGATAGTCTTTCGATTAGTACGTATATGAAATGTATGCCTGAAGATTATTCTGACTTACAAAATTATGAGTTTTTAATGTATGATAAATGAGTGTATGCCAAATGATTTTCTGCGAAATGAAGTTTATGCCATGCGCTGTTATGCAAAATAATATTATGACTTAAAAAGTTCTGCTATAAAGGATAGACCCGCCCAGCAGAGGATAATTGGAAACAGAAAAGAAGGCCTTTGCCTTCTAAGTCTCTCTTCAAACTACGGACTAACCTTATTTCGTCACATGGCCTTGGGCAAGACAGGTTATTTCTTTATTTATAACTAGCAGTGCTCCCCAGTTTCACCCGCATAAGTGTCGATTCCGTGGGCATATCAGGATAAAAAGTATCCTATGTGTTATTCTGATGTATAAGCTATATTACTACAAAGTTTCATCAAAATCCATTAAGTAGTTTTTGCGTGAAAGAGTAATAAACATCCATCCATCCACACAAACTTTTGCGTTTATAATATTAGTAGGATTTTTAAATTCTTCTATTTTGTTGTAGTTTAGTCCTATAGAATAATGGCCAAGACTCTTTGGATATTCGGTAAATTAAACAATTGAACATTTTGCAAGACGTTATTTGGTGTTAAGGTATTATCCTACAAGAATTCATGACAATAATTAATTACAATAATAATTGACGGCACGGTTTGCGCAGTGCTTAAGCGATTGACTGCTGCGCTGCGTGTCGCGGGTTCGATTCCCGCACGGAACAAATATTTGTATTGCCTACAGGTAGTTGTTCCGGGTCTGGCTGTTTGTGTATGTGAGTTTAAATGTTTGTGAACGCACCCACGATACAGGATTAATTTCTAGTGTGGGGCAACGTTTAAAAAAAAAAATTAATGATCGAAAATGCATGATAAAAATGCTATTAATTTAGAATGCATGTCACAAACTCAGTGCCTACCACTTTTTCAAACATGTCTTACCTAATCTATTATAATAAAAAAGCTATTTCTCTATCATCTACCTTCTAACAAAACCCCTATTAACATAAAAAGCTTATGTCCTGTCGTGATATTTATTTAAAAACGATTGTATCGGACATCGGCATAGATGCACTGCGCACTGACCAGAAGCCTGCATTAGGCGTCGTAAATATAAATTTATTGCCAGCAATAACTGGTGACCAAAAGGTTGGTAAACCCGTGTGTATTAGAAGGGTTCCGTAACGACAATATATGGCTGGAAAAGTGTATAAATTATATTTAGCTTCACGGATTTTTTTTTCTTGAATGTGTGAATAAAATTTTATGTGCTGTCGATAATGTGATCGTCTTGTTTTATTTTATCCTTGTTTACTTATATTATGGAAATTCTTGTTTAGTGTAGTACTGTTGTGGCGGGTCAACTCTGGGCCATTATAAGAGGAAGTCGTGTTCTTAATAAATCTCTTGCGATAAATATAGGGTGCAAAGGCAAGATAAGAATGTGGACCTGAACTGAGATTTCCTAATTAGTATATGAAACTACGAATTTACAGAGTACAATATTTTTTTTTCCTAATAAACTTATATACAATTATTTTTAGCCCAGAGTCCAGGCCAATGATGGTAATAAGCTCGCCCCTATTTCATGGGATCTAAACATAACTGGCGAAATGTGGGCTTACTATAATAGGTACACCTCTGCCTTACCCTTCGGGCCATACAGGCTTGATGTTATGTGTTTTCATATGTAGTCATCAGATTTTCTTCTAACTGTTTTCATTCTTCAGCTGATTATTGTTAATGAAAAATAACAATAAACCCAAGATGAAAAAATATAAGCCACTTACCCTACAACTTTGATGCAACGTACGATAATAACACGCGAAAATGTGTACCCAAGTATAACTGGACGAGAAATATACAGCCTATAAGCTGCTTATCGTTTGCCACAAGTTTAGTGATGTAACAAATTGTGGCTGCAAGGAGTACATAGTGTTGTTATTTACCTTTGGGGATAATACAAAAAAATATAAAAGCGCACTGTGTTGACGATATCGTCAAAGTCACGGGAAACACCTGGATGAGAGATGCGCAGAACCGGGAAGTGTGGCAGAAGAAAGGGGGGGAGGCATATACCCAGCAGTCGGTGATTCATGACAGGTGATAACAGGCAACTATAGGCGTTATGTTATGTTATGTTATCTTGAGGTTATTTGTTTTATTTTCCCCCGAATTATGGAAAACGGTAGTGAGCGATAATTTTTGAGTTTATCATTCGTTTCGTATATTATCAAGAAAACTTTTTATTTATATCCTTACAGATAACGTTATATCGATCTCCTCGTGACCTCCTTTGTGTAGTCAGAGGGCAGAGTTCAACATTCCTCAAGTTTTTGTTATTAGCAAACAAAAGAATATATTAATGATGTAATAACTTCCTGTCACTGAATTTACATAGCAAGTAGTGTTATGCGAATTTGTGTGGGGCAACTTAAAAGTGAAAAATAAAAAAAACTTTTTACAAAAAAAAATAGCCGGCTTCCAAAAATGACAAAGTGAAAAATAACTTTGAAATTAATGTTATTTTTCACTTTGTAGCGTCTTTTATGGAAGTCGGTTGTTTTAAAATATATATATATACATATTTTTTTAAACCACCGACTAAAAAAAGTAGGAGGTTCTCAATTCGGTTGAATATATATATTCAACCGAATTGAGAACCTCCTACTTTTTTTGAAGTTGGTAAAAAAGAAAATAACTTGTCACAGACCTACATGTAATTTATTTTGATTCCAATAATGGATCTAACATGCCTCCCAAAAACAAAAAACCAGCCGTCCCATAGCACAATTTAGACCAAAGTGTGATGTCGTATGTATGTATGCAAAACATTTCCATACAAGCCTGAAAAACAAAAAACACAGCCACACAGCATTCATACAACGTGCAATTCTATTTACACGTTACTTTGCTCGTTTATTTCGTATTCGATTGTGAGGTTCGGTCTGAGCGCGCTTTGAACCCTAAAACCTATGCATTTGTGAGCACAATGTGTAAACGTTTTTATTCCTTTTATCTTGCATAAATAAAGTTGCGGGTTTTGTTCATGTTTTCTAATGGAGGTGATTATTTAGTAGGTGCACTGACAATATTTTTACATGAAATAATACCTGCTGGGATATTTATGATGGGACTTTCCAGCTGTCGTAATTAGCCACAGGCGAAGTTGTTTACATACAAAGAAATTGTAACTGTTTTACTGATATTTTTTTGTTTGGCTTTATACATAGAAATGTAGTTTATTTTGTACTTACTTCAGAAAGTAACCACCACGTTTCTACAAAGTGTATTTCTCATAACTACGAAGGGTGCGAATCATCTGCCTAGCCTCTTCCCACCTATGTTAGGGTCAACCGCTTGCAACTGAATATTTAAATGAAGCGACTCTCTATCTGACCACAAACGAGGAACTGGGTAACACGATACCCCTTTGTAAGACTGGTTGTCAGAATTTCGAGCTTCTGTCTACTCGTAACCACTGTCAAAGGTCTACAAATGACAGCCTCGACCAACGGCTTAACGTACTTTACGAGGCATGGAGGGATCTCGATATGTAATGGATGGCCACCCATCCACGGACTGACCTTGGCTAACGTTGCTTAACCTTGAAGACCGACCCGTGAATCTGTTATTATTTAGCCATGATAGCTACCCGAAAGCCCAGTAATTTGGATAGATAAGCCATTACGGTTTCATCTCTAACATCACAGCTTCGTTGATGAGATGAATCAAATCAACATCCAAATTATTTGCGTGATGCAAGCAATACTTAGAGAATTTTGGAGTGTATTAATCAGTCAAAGTGCATAACGGGGCGAGTTTGTAAAAATACGTAGGAATTTCATTGTCTACGTGCAATAGAAATAAAAAAAAATGTCCAGTGCGCTATTCCAAAGTGTGAAAATACCTAGAACACAGGTAAAGCATATTCAGCATTTTTCCCGAAATTGGAACCTGCAAACAATTTTTATATTTTCCTCAGCCCCAACACTGCACACCTCCAAAAGCATTCTTTGAACCGGATTCAACTAGAACTGCATACGTCATAACCTTTTTGATATTATAATGCAACATCAACATTGTTTTACGAGGAGCTCTGTATTTTCAGTGTTTCTCTTGAAAATGTTAGTACAACGCCATTTGTTCGCTAAAATAGGAAGTAAAGTTGTTTTCTTCCTTCTTTTGAGTTCGTCCGTAGAACTTTTCTTTTACTTTTAAGGCGATGCATCAAGAACTTGTGCTGTTTGCGGCGAAACTGCCTAATCGTGTCGTGAATCTTTTAGTTTATACCATGGACTTTATGACCCGGAAAGGTTGTTGCTAATTACGGCTTAAGGAAAATGTAGCTACTGCTTCATTTATTCTCATTCATTTGTTTTGGGCTTTATTTTTAAAAGTTAATAATAATAATAATATCCATGGACATTTCACACAGCACCATTAGTCCCAAGCTAAGCAACCTAATGCTTGTGTTATGGTAACAAGATGGCTGATAAACTACTTAAAATACATTTTTTTTTTAAATACATACATATTATAGATAGAAAAACACCCAGACTCGGAACAAATACATGTAGGTCATACAAATATTTGTTCCGCGCGGGAATCGAACCCGCGACACGCAGCGCAGAGTCAATCGCTTAACCACTGCGCCAACCGTGCCGTGCCGTCGTCGAAAAGTTGCTTACAGTCATGGTTATAGTGCTCTACTGCAACCTTTGGACAGTTGAGGGCCAAACCATAGATTACTAATGAAATCACGGACCAATAGGTCCATAGGTTTGTACCAATACAAACCATCTCTGGTTTAACCCGATGAATGTCGTAATTACAGACACAATTAAAAAGCCTTTGTGTCTCGCGTGGATCTACGTTCCGACATATGAAGGGTTAATGATACAAAACAAACATGAATCTGTGTTAAGACTATTATTATGTTTAAATAAAATAAAAAGGTACATAAGAGGTATATAACAATAGACCAGTCAGTTGTGATAAAATTGTGACTTACAACATTTTGTTATACATTGCTTGTAGAAACCACAACCCTATTTGAAATAGGTGCGCAAAACCAGCAGTGATGTACAATATATATCAATATCTATATCTGAACAGACAGCTGTGCTGCTGGGGAGTTAGTTGTGCCACTTCTTCCTCCCAGCGAAAGCACTAGGAAGTGGTGAAGAGCAGGCGTTTTAGGGGACAGTTCTATGTAATTGTGACGTTCGAAAAGTGCTTATTCTCAGCCCAATTTGTAAAAATGACATTTGATTTGGTTGATTTAATTTTGAATGTCGATTTTTGATTTACTTGGTATTACTACGATTTTATGACTACATTATGTTAATAATGTCAATGTAGCAAACGGCTTGCTTTAAATATTGTTTGTTCTGTAACATCACTACCTACATCTGCTCCTTTTGTCACAATACGAACAATATCTCCGTGACAGCTGTGCTATCAAATAAGTCGTGTTGTTCAACTAAATGTAGGCCAGATCATCTGCTGCGAAAACAGTTTTGTAGGTCAGACTGTAGGCGCATTGCGTTGAACTACAGGCTGGAAATACTCCTGTAAGCTGTAACGAACTAGAATTTTGTCCGTTATTATCATCTCCTTCTTCTTAGTATGATATCAGTAGCCATAGATGGCAAAATAACACAAAAAAATATAATTAGGTAATTTTTACCAAAATTCAGCCACGCGAATACCGTTCGCTGACGCACACATTATGTCATCACGTGTGCAGGTGACATGGTATGCGGTGCAAGATGGGAGGTGAGCCATTGTCTGTGAAGAGACGCCGGACACACACCGGAGAGAGCCGACCACGAACCCACACTTGCGGAGATTGTCCTTGCTGCGGCCTACTTGTGTACGAAGGCCTATTTAAGGTTTCCCATCAGTATAAAAGAGTCGTCAATATCAGAGAGTATCCAGTGAAGAAGATGGCCAACGGTATAAACAAAAAAAAATATACTTCAGCAAAATTATTTCCAGCCAGATTTTTCTGCCATGGCTACTGTTATTTCTTTTGTAATCAATTAGTATTCTAATACTATATAATTATGATAAAGTGACTTCCCAACGCGATCACAAATCTGACACACACAATTATTAAAAAAAATATATAAACGATGTTTTTGTGTATCAATATGCATGGCGGATGTGAGTTCAATGGAGATGAATGGCGTGCAATTGGAGAGGCCTATGTCCAGGAATGGACTGCGGTAGGCTGATGTTGCATGCATAGCGGTTAAATAGAATTATGTTTTAATATAACTAATGACAATGCTGCATCCATAAACTAATTACAAACACAACTCCACAAACGAAACACACTTAATAGCACAAAGTTAATAGAAAACGTCTCAATCTCCTAAGTCCCCGTCAGGAACTTAACATGTCTGCGGTCACCCTGAGCCGTTGGGGCTCATGTAGGACTAACGTATTCAAAACGGACCGTTTTCTGTAAACACACGGTCCGTTGTTATGCCGTACTGAACTTGTTGGGGAATGGATTTGTTATTGTTTAGAACTTGATGGGATATAGCTGATTATGATAATGTCTATCCTTGTTGATATTACACAAGCAGCCTGTAATTTTCCTACTAATGGGATACACACAGGCCGTCTCTCTTCGAGAAGATTAGGCTATAAATCACCACGCGGGTCCAGTGCGGGCTGGTAGATGTCACATGTCTTCGATTTTTTTGGTTCTAGGACATGCTGGTTTCCTCACCATGTTTTCCTTTACCATTTTGGGAGCAGTGGTGATGAAATAATTTACATAAAGTAAATCAACTGTCTGGGTATAAACCTACGTCCGTAACGTATGCTACTGAACCACCACTGCTGGGAGACATTACAATACAACTAAATTATCCAGAAATTATGGATCTTTTTCGGCCGTCAGAGCCTATGCCCAACCATCCCATGGTTCGGTTATGGGGCATGCTAACAGTAACTGGTACTTATGTTTATTGACCAGGACTCAAGTACTTACTTATCTGTCACACTCAGTAGCCATCGACCCTCCCGGATTTACTTATAAAAAATAATTTTGGTAATTTGTGGAGACAATAATAATCCCAGTTATATGAATGACCAGCCCATTTGTCGGTCACTTTATTCTTCTTAGCGTGTCGATAGCAATCTAAATGGACTATTTCCTGAATTCGGCTACGTGTTTGGCGCCATCACCAGCGTCCATCAGTTCCTGTAACATTCAGCTCACAGGACACACAGGACACGATATTAAGTGTCCCGTCATTTGAGGGACAGCACCACATTTAAACTCCAAGGCGGAGTCCTCTATTAATCTCAACTTGAGCAGGTTTTCCTTGCTTCAGTCAACCTAGGTGAACATTTTTTAACAAATATATGTAAATCTGTTAGACTAAACCAAATTCTAGCCTGTAACATTCTATGGCTAGACATGTCATCAAAAAGTCATAATTAATCGTTTAATTTTATTATTTATTCAGTTCGCCAAACCCAACCCACCTATAACCCAACCCACATTCAAACACTAACTCCCAACGGATTAAGGAAATATACCTTCCATTTGTCACTCAAGAAAGGGCTTCGAAAGGGCCCCATTGTTTGGAAGACACTTACACACCAAATCAGTGGATAATAACTCTTGTAACATCCTTCCTGTTGCCTCAATTAAACTATTCAAGTATTGTGATACGTTGGTCGGAAGGATTTCTTAACTGTATGGGCTACTTTGTTGTTTGGCCGGATTATAATAAAGGTCGGTAATAAAGACATGATTTATAAACATGGCTGCGGGGTTAGTTGTCTCTATTATGTGGTTGAAGTGTAAGTTTGGGATGAAACAGGATAATAATGGTTAGGAAGATGACTGACAATGTGATTTTGATTATACAATCTCTGAATGTGTCTTTAATGGTGGCGTTTATGTGCACTGTTGTGCGTAGTAGAGTTTTAAATCAAAGTTGATACAGAATAGTGCGATCTTCTTACATTCGATTCGATATGTTAAAATGGTATTATGTTAATTGGGAGGGGCTTGTGGCTAAGTAATAACAGCCCCACGGGTTAATAGATCAGTTTAAGCTGCGCTTGCCGCGGTTGGCCCGTGAATGGATGACCATCTCTATGAACCAAAACCCTCCATGCCTCGGAAAGCACGTTAAGCCGTTGGTCCTAGCTGTCAATCGTGGATCTTTGACAGTTGTTTCAGAAGCCTGAAAGTCTGACAACCAATCCTCCCAAGGAGTTTCGTATTACCCAGTAACTGTATTGTCGAGGTCAGATATTCAGTCACTCCATGTACCTATACTACTGGTACTCATTTTAATCCGGTTAGACTGGAAACCGATCCCACCATAGTTGGAAAAAGGCTAGGCACAATAAGCACATGATTCTAGACAGACTAGCGTAGAATTTTTTCGTCGGATGTCAGAAAAATCAGCTGTGTCATACAGGAACAGCAATTTTTTTTTAATAGCCTACGAAACATTTCAACGCAAGGAGTAATAGTTGGTAATAGTTAGCGCGTCGATGTCCATGCCACCATGTATAACATCTTTATTTCAACGTGTTTCCTTAAAACTTCACTAACAAGCATCATAAACTACAAAATTAACTACAAAAATGTGTGTAACTGTAGTTAATGTGAAAACTAAAACAATGAATAGTCACAAACTTATTATATCAGCTAAGTTTCGCTAGCAAACTTCTTATGCATTAACTATCTGACAGGGCTGGTACAGAAATTGTTTAATATTTAAACATATTTTAATAGACGCGACGAATTTGTGGCAAAGATGGCAATGGGATAGTTAAGCTCGGTAGGAAACTGACAGAACCCCCCCTTTTTCCTCCTAAATCAGTAGAATTTGCATATTTAAAGGATTTTACTGGATTCCATTCGAAAAAGGGCTTCATTCCATTCGAAAAAGGGCTTTCTACATCTACCTGATTGCACTTAATCCACCAATGCTTAGGCCACCACCGCTCTCTCCATGTAAGTCATGGTGGGAGCAGTAATGGCCCAGTGGTAATGGCCGCGACTTAGAAGTTCGTAGGTTCGAACCTCGACAGGTGCTTTACTTTGTGTAAATTATTTCATCACCACTGTTCATGAAGCATAAGAGGGAACCGGCATGTCCTAGAACCAAAACTTCGAAGACATGTGACCACTACCAACCCGCACTGGGCCCGCGTAGTGGATTACGGCCTACTCTCTCCTACAGAGAGGAGGCCTACTAACTAATTAGCAAAAACGAATCTTTTTAATTTTAGTAGTACGATAGACCTTTGACTAAAAATAGGATTGTCATTAAAGGTCTTAAGCTAAACCTTCACCATCGATCCTATTGAAGAAACAAACATTATTATGTACATAGTTGAGTTTAGTTCTTCAGAGAGTGAAATGTTTAATTTATGTTGTGCGCATCGATATTTAACGCAAGAATAAACAAACACGAAGGGCACTTGACCTCGACATTTAGCCAACCATCTGGCTCTTCCGCGTTTTGCCATGAAACTAGAACAAACTTACCGTAATATCAAAAATTTATATCATGAAAGCCACTACTGAAATTGGAATAATATGAGATTTAAAATTGAAACCTGCTTTAATATTGACACGAGTGGCGATACGTTGACTGCACTTGGTCAACAGCCCTCGTTAAGAGTTGGAAGCGGCAGCGAAATAAATAATTAATATTTTTATTTTTGGAGCAAAAAATACTATAGTAATGCATGTTTTTACGTGTCCATTCCGAAGGCTAACTGAGTGAGGACATAGATTCAGTTCTGAAGTTATTGAGTACATTTCATCACTTGGATGAAAAGGATAAAAAATAGTGTACTTACCTTTTTTTTCCGTTAGCCTATATTGTCCCACTGCTGGGCAAAGGCCTCCCCCATATTCTTCCACCTTTCCTTGTGCTGTGCCTTCTCCGTCCAATCGGTTAGGAACGAGTCCAAATTGCCACGCCAGAGTTTCTTAGGCCTCTGCCTCGAATCTTGCGGGCAGCGGGACGGCGGCGGCTGCGGCGCGGGAGCGGGGCGGGCAACGCAGACCCCAGCGGGCAGATCGCGCGGCACTATAGCGGCGTAATGTTGTGTTCGTGGTTGTGTCATCGAGATATTTGTTTTTATTCGCGAACGAAATGTCTGAACAACGGCAACGTCGACCATATCTTTTTGATTTAAATTTATTCCTAACGCTCCATTTATTGTGGGCAAAAGACTGCAATGCAGATGCGCGGGCGGTCACCGCTTGACTGGAGTGCACCGCTCGTTGCCCGCCCCCGCGCCGCTGCCGCGCCGCTGTTTTCGAGGCTGTTTTAGATCCTGCCGCTCCCGCGCCGCCTCCGCCTCCGCCCCGCTGCCCGCAAGATTCGAGGCAGAGGCCTTAAACCTGCGTCGGTGACGACGTCCATCTTCAGGCACCCACTGTGTGACGACTTTGGCCCATTTGTCTGGATGCATCCTACAAGTGTGACCCACCCAGTCCCACTCCACTTACCTATCATTTAATATTATATTACAAAAAAGGATAAACTAAAACCATTGCTTAAACCGCATAATCGAGGTTGCTTGGAAGAGATCGCAGAAAACGACAAGGCAGCCCATTGTATATTTTGTAATGTTTGATGTATTTTTATGCATATTTTTGTGGTGTACAATAAAGTGTATAAATAAATAAAATAAATACCTAAATAAATCGAGAAACGTCTTAAATAAGGAAATCAAATAAGTTTATTTGCGTCTATTATTATGGCGTATAACATAAAGTAGAAAAGACCTTACGGGGAAAAAGAATTAAGCGTCACATCCGCGCAAAGCAGCCATCGCTCAGCATAATGCTGCATAAATAAGACGAGGGCTAACAATAATAATTATTGTACAAAATGTAATAAAGTTAATGGCCATTTATATTATATTTTGTACCATCATTTCGCTACACCAGCACCACATAATACTAAATAGTAAGAGATACGTTTTTAAATTAATTTTATTTCAATTAACCCATTCACAGTTATGTACTATAAACTGCCCATTTGCTCACTATCAACCCTAAATGCCCGTTGGAATTATTTTCAAAATTGGATAATCTAATGAACCAGAGACCACCCTCCCGCAATTAACCAGCTACCCTCATTTTAGTTTTCAATAAAACTCAAACTCGCCCACAAAATATAATATTAATCCAAGCATTGTTTTTAATTAAAATTGAAATATATTGGTACCGCATCCTAGAGATGACCCTAATCTCCAAACAATTGTTGGCAACTACTGATCAAACATAAAACTTTGCTGGCTTGTATGAGTTTCAAACCACATTTTAACTATGATATCGTAAACTAGAGTAATCAAAGTAACTATGTACGTATTCGTTTATGTAGTTTCCTGTGTATAACTTAAATTGGAACTGGATTTTGGGAATAATATTAGGTAATTATTTGATTATGGTGTTACAAAATGAAAGGAGATTGGCACAAAAAGGAACAGGAGAGCAAAAGCGAAGATAGTGACTTTCAGTGTGTTTAGGAAAGCTGTGTTTAATGATTATTGTGAAAGTAATTCATCAATCACTTTGTCCTTATCCCAATTTATTTGGGGTCAGCGCAACTTTTATTTTTCTCCCACACTTCTCTAGTAGTTTTCATCTCGGTAGTCACGCCCTTTCTAACCATATCATCATTCACAGTCCATCCGTCATTTCTTTGGTCTTCCCCTACATAAAATTAAAACTGCATAAACAAGCAAATGCAACTCACGTGTTATTGGCGGATGATAGCCGCCGATGCAGGCTGCGCAGCGACATGGCGTACCCCTAGCAGGTCGGACTCATAGTCATCGATATTCATACTCATATTGTGAAACTAATTGTGGCATAATAATGCCAAGTTCAGTTGGAAAACCTATGGCTTAGATATTTGTAATCGAATAAATGCACAATTAGAAATAATTACAACAAGCGAGAGAATATGAAGCATACAAGTGAAAGTGAAAACGGATCCATAGTTCGTAATAGAATCTGTAACTGAACGTATAGTATTTTATTCCACGAAGCGACGCGCGCTTTACTTGTGTTTTCCAAGTGTACGAACACGCTGTGAATGTCTGTGTAAGCGCAGGAGCTCTTGGTAACTTCCGGGACAATGGCGAAGTCGGAAGTATGTGTGTGTGTATGTTGTGTGCTGACGCTACTCGTCTTCACGCACACATTCACAGCGTGTACGTATACTTCGTTAGCACAAGTAAAGCACGTGTCGCTTCGTGGGCTAAAAATACAGTACCTACAATAATAATGAAGACTTTATTCTTAATAATCAGAAAGTAAATCCCAAAACACGTCAACAACAAAAATAAGCCCTTACTCAATAACCCACGATCACGAAACCACTTTAAACATTTAAAATCATACTATAAATTACAAGCTGATTAATTCTCCACTCTATAAACGCTTTAACACTTAATAATCGACAGTAGAATTTAAATTTTGATTAAATTATACAGAAAATTTGCATCAACATGTGTGATGTTATTACCTTAATGGACATAGAGTTTTTCAGCCGCGTCATGTTGGTATTAATTATATTGATTCCAGTTCGTTGACATTTTAATTTGTCAGGACATGGTAGTTTTAACGAACATAATCACGGACGCTGAGGTTTTACATTTTGTTAAGCTTACTGATGCTGTTTTTGGAAATGTCGAATTAATTTAAATGAGTTTACTTCGTCATGTTACTTTATCAATTATTCTTCTTCATTTATTTATTTAGATGTGAATACGCGTTTTGATTTGGATTTGTGGAGGTAGTATTAAAATCCAGCCAACCGCGAGTCAGACTCACGCACATGTTCCGTACCACAAGGCAAAAAACGCCGAAAATAACACGTCTCTTGCATGGACTTTTTTTTTTCTTATTATTAGTTATAGCGGCAACACAGTTGAAATACAGACTGTGTAATTCATACAGTCTGTAAAATGAGCCCTGCTTCAAAAATGCTCAACCTTTTTTTAGGAATTTAATAATCATTAGGATTAATTTATAAGGTAATTAAAAGGTACGTTTTATGAAGGTTAAACACAAAATGAAGCAAAGATTTTAGTTTTCACTATTCGGAAACAAATTCTGTCGTTTATTATTTTACACAATTTTGTGGGAAAACGTTCACAACACACGTTACTTGCAGACTTTCCTATCGATGTCCAAAGCTGGCTCGAGTAGTCGACTCGTTCTAATTTGGAGAGCCCGTAACTGGTTAGGTTCATCCGATTTTCTTTTCTTTTTATTGAAAATTTTCCATGTTTTCGCTTCGTTTGTGGAAAGTCGAAATCACACAATTTCCTCATTTGTTTTTTATTTGGAACTGTCATGAGCATTGCTGTCGTCATCGTTACATTTTTGTTATAAGCGTCTTACGTTGTGTTTCTTGCTTTATTTTTTTAACTTGTCCTAGTTTTGGTGATTTATCGTTTTAGTTTGGACTAGTTGTATTAGTAATAGTTGTGTTTTTGCTGTATAATGTAGCACTAAATAATAGTAATAAAACCTTTGGCTCACACGGATGTCTAGAAAATAAGGGGTTTATTTATAAACTACTAGCTGCGCCCCGCGGTTTCACCTGCATAAGTTTCGATCCTGTAGGAATATCGAGATAAAAAGTATCCTATGTGTTAATCCAGGTTATAAAACATCTGTGTGCCAAATTTCATCCTAATCCGTTCAGTAGTTTTTGCGTGAAAGAGTAACAAACATCCATCCATCCATCCATACAAACTTTCGCGTTTATAATGTTATTATAATTATATTATATAGTAGGATAGGATGGTTGAGGTTATGTGACTGTGCTGTGTGGTTACAAAATCGCTAATCACTATTTAACTTTAAGCAACGTTTATAAATAAAAGGGTAAGTGTTTTAGTAAAATTTTAATTCTTCTTGATTTTTTTTTTCTAAAGTAGCCTTAGTCAAACTCAATGGAAACTTAAACCTATCGTAACTCGAATGTACAATATAAACACGTATTCTTCCTCAACACTTAAATCGTGAAACTTCAAATTGGTCTGTATAGTTATGAACTACGTCCGAATCACTGTTCATCAAAAAGTTCAAACGACAAATACCGCGGGACATCGCTCGGAAAATCCATCGCTGTAAAATTCATTAAAGAACAAGCACTAAGTTACCGCTTACTTTATACAGTACATTATTCTGTGTACGTACATAAAGTTTCCAAAGATCCAAAGTACTTGCACGACGAAAATTTCACCAGAATTTTCGCGAGATCACCCATGCAAAAATAAACTTTAATTTTTTAAATACAAGGTTGATATTCGTGCGTGGGTCCACCGTTTAGGTACCCCTGATCGATGCAACGTTGCATTCGCTTGAAGCAGACCAATTTACTTGATTTTGTTCACGGCGAGTTAGGCCGGTTGTTAGCTTGGACTCAATTTCTCGGAGCTATTTATAATTGCCTGTCTCCCGCCAGTGGATTTAGTCATTCGTGTCCTGATGAGTTTTTGATGAGGTGAACAACTTTGCCCTTGTGTAAACAACTTCATGCATGATGCTGCATAGACTCCTGTCGTAACAGCAACCTATAAAATATGTCCACTGCTAGACATAATTCTAATCACCGGTTGGAATTAACGATCCCGGGCCGCCCGCAGACCACCGACTCAACAATTTTGGTAGACTGTGTTCATTGGTGATTAAAAATTGAGTTCGAGTCGTATGATGATGATGTAAAAATCCCCTTGGCAGAGTCCCGAAGCAGGGTCGCCATGTAATGTTGGGGGTCCCTAAGGGGTGGTTTCAAGGAACAACCACATCTGTTTAGTACTATTTAATAACTGATTAAAAATAAAATAAGCAGTTAGGAGGTATAGTGCAAACTCAGCATACATGATAGTTATAAAGGAGTGTACTTACTTACTAAAGAAAAGGAACATACTTATTATATTCATACACTTCACAGTCGCTTATGGGTATATTCTCAATGTTTTATACTACGACTGAACTGGTGAGTTAATTGCCTGCGGGGGCCTTTAGCAAGGATAAGTTGGAAAAAGAAAGATACCTTTAGGTGGCGCATGAAAGAGAGGGATGATAGATTTGAATGAATTGGTCGAAAATTGGAAATGTCTCTGTTTGAGTCAACGTCAAGTAACCTGACTTGACGTTGACTCAAACAGAGACATTTCTAATTCGTTACAATAAGAAATAACTTCGGGCTATGTCGGTTACCTTGGTTCTCCTGCGGATCTCTTCATTTCTGAGCACAGAACCGGTCGAAGTGGAGGTGCTTGGGGGTGGCCTATGTCCAGCAGTGGACGTCTTTCGGCTGAAATGATGATGAAAAAATACCTTAATCTTAACGCTAGCATAAATAAGCCTATAACGTGAGTTTTAATGTTTGTAAACGCACCCGCGATACAGGAGTAATTCCTAGCGTAGGGCATAAAAAAATATTCCCACTGCTGGGACACAGACCTCTTCTCTGTAAGAATAAGTGGGCCGTAATCCACCACGCATGAGTGCAGGTTGGTAAATGTCACATGTTTTCGATGTTTTTGGTTCTGGGACATCGGTATCCTCACGATTTTTCTTCGCTGTTTTGAGAGCAGTGGTATCTTAACGCTAAGATGATTGATAATAGTCCGAGTATTATCACCAGATGCAAGATAATAATTATCTACTTATCGCTCTGATAATATCAAACAATGTGGTCAAAGCGACCACTAAGCTAATTATAACAATTACCTTCATGATTGGGATGTGGTTGGTGATAATAATAATTAAATTGGCAATGTGGTAAAATTATTAATAATAAATCGTTAGACGTGATTTTGAGTAGAGACTAGAAATCATACATACATACATAAACTCCCGCCTTTCTTGCTACGATCCCTACACATACTCCTTTTACTTCGTTTACGTTCATAAATCTCCAATCCAATCCAATTCTCGTAATTTAAAACGATCAAAATCTAGTCCAGTCTCATCTCGGTGACAAACAAATGTCAAAAACTTGTCAAGAATGTAGGAAAATTGAAGGTATTTTTGACAGATTGAGACTCAGATCAGACTGTGAACGTTCTTAAAATTACGAGAATTGCCCGCCTGGTCATACACGCACGCTAGTTGCGAGTACTACTCACCTGCGGGTAATTGCACAACACGCTATCCACAAAGTGTGTTTGGGTTTTGTCCATCAGGAATTTCCAAGTAACAACCAGAAGGCCAATTCTCGTAATTTAAAACGTTCAAAATGTAGTCGCAATCTCATCTCGGCGACAAACAAACGTCAAAAACTTGTCAAAATGTAGGGAAATTAGAAGTATTTTTTGACAGATGGAGACTGAGATCAGACTGTGAACGTTCTTAAAATTACGAGCATTTCCCCTCTGAAATTGTGCCCGGTCGATGACAATAGGCTTGCCGCCTTATTACTTGAGACTTACACGTAACTGGCTGACTTACCTACATAATATATAAAGGGTCTTCCAATAGGGACTTCCGAACTTTGACAGTTGATAGCGGCCGTATTGTTGAAGCTACATCTGTCAAATTGGCTGTGTTTTATTCAGTCTGTTTGGCCAAATCACCATGGAAGGAAATATTGTTCAAAATGTGCACAAAAAACAAACACGTGCAAATTGTAAAATTGTTTACTCAAAATGGGCGTTCTGTTCGGGCAACGATCCGCGCGCTTCACCCATTTTACGGTCGCCATAATCGTCCTACCGTGAGGACTATTCGCAGTGTGGTGGATAAATTTGTGTCCACTGGTGACGATACCAATCCACATGAGATCCAAGGGCGTTCAATGTTGTTCGATTTTGAGCTGGCGGCATCATCGGTCCATATTTCTTTGAGAACGACGTTGGCCAGGCAATCACCGTCAACGGTGAGCTATAGGTCAATGATCATCAACTTTTTTTGGCCTGAATTGGATGATATGGACACCAACGACACGTGGTTTCAACAGGACGGCGCTACGTGCCACACAGCTCATGCCACATTGGACCTTCTGCACGAGCGATTTGAGAGCATGGTAATCCCACGTGGAGGTGATGTGAACTAGCCACCGAGATCGTGCGATTTGACCCCGTTTGACTTTTTCTTGGAGGAGCAGTGGTGGCCCAGTGGTAATGGACCTGACTTACGAGCTGTAGGTCGTGAGTTCGAACCCAGGCAGGCACTTTACTTTGTGTAAATTATTTCATCACGACTGCTCTCAAAACGGTGAATGAAAACATCGTGAGGAAACTGGCATGTCCTAGAACCACAAATTCGAAGACATGTGACATCCACCAACCCGCACTGGGCCCACGTGGTGGATTGTGGCCCACTCCCTCTCACAGAGAGGCCCATAATCCACCCCTCACAGTGGGAACATTATAGGCTGATTATGTATGACTTTTTCTTGTGGAGTTTTCTTAAGTCGCAGGTCTATTTGAATAAACCACAAATCACAGCGACCCTCAAAGCCAACATAACCCATGCCATCGGTAAAATTCAGCCTGATTTATGCGTTGAAGTAATGGAAAATTATCATTTCGGTAATTTGGGATGCGCGCCACCCAGAGAAGCCGCGGCAGACATTTGAACGATGTCATATTCCATACATAATGGCATCGACAGGCCTTTCAAACAAATAAAAAAAAATCGATGATATCTCACACACTTTGTTTTATTTTAAATTAAAGGTAGGTAGACCCGGTTCCTATGTACGGGGTCTTTCAGTAAGTATAAAATATATTCTAAACACCTCTCGCCTAACCCTTCGAGGGATACAGCCATGATGTTTAAGTTAGACTAATATAATTACGTGCATACATAGAGGAAGTGATACCGCATGGTAACAGCTATACGTTCAGGATAGATAACGTAGGGTTGCGGTTTTATCTGTTCACAGCAGATACCGCAGGAGACAGTAGTTTATTGACAACTAATACATTGTGGTACTGTTATCATTTGTAAGTGATGTTCAGCAAGGTGTAAATGATAGTAGACTTTATATTTAAAGATATGAAGGTCAATTTTCGAACTTAAAACCCGTTGCAATCTCATTTCAGCGATAATCAATGTCGGAAACTTCTTAAAAAATGTATAGGTATTTTTGAAGTTTTTTTTTACAGATTGAGAGATTAGAACGCCAATGTTCTTAAGAATAAGGAAATCGCCTCTCCGATAATATCAGCTTTAAGCGGCTTATATCAATCTTAAGTAGACAAACGAGAATAGCATTAAGGCACATTGGGTGAAATCGTAGCCACTATCGATAAAATTCAAAGGGCCATATTCAGAAGGCCAAGATTTCATCATCATCCCGTAGTACATTGCTAAATAAACAATTATTCAATAGCACGTTTCACGCACCCGATCCTCAGGTACTCTCATTCACCTGCTGTCACCCACCCTGCAAAGATCGTCACTCCATCTAGCCAGCCTGAGGGCCTTACGTTTTCACGTTCACTGATTCGCGACTAACAAAAGGTATTTAAATTGCAGATGTGAGTAGAAACGCCGAGGTGACGCCCTAGAAGGACGCCCTAGAAATTATATTATGTATAGTGTCCGTATTGGTGATGTTCTTCTGAAACATCAGCACGCAACACGCTGTCAATTTCAATCTGAATCATTTTGAAGGATATTGCTAATCCATCGCTTCATATGTTCGAAAAAATTGTCTGCTCAACAACGTAAATAACGCAATGAATGTTGTTGAACTGTCAAAATGAAAGTCTTTGCTACTGTTTGTGTTACGTAATTACCCCGCGGGTAAACAGCACTGCGATTCTGTAACCATCTCACCGTGAAAACTTAGGTGAAGTGAGCGTGGAGTGAGATGTCATTCAAACTAATGCTAAGGATTCACTCCATTGACAGCTCACTCTAAGCTCACTTCACCTAACTTTTCACGGTGAGATTTTTACAGAATTGTTCGGCAGGATGTTCATAAGTCTCGTGTGCGACCATTATAGAAACAAGACTGAATTTCCTTTATTTTTTCACATGTAGGTGGGTAACATTCCTAGAAACCGCAAACCTTCTTCGTATGTGGATCCAGGCAAATCAAATCAACTTAAATAAATACGTAACAGGAAAGGAAAACTAATTTATTTCCTTTACATTTTTATAAGAGATTCATAACATTCAATAAGCAGAATAGGTACCTCAATGAAACTTATTTCTGAAACTCGGCCGAGAGTAACTGGAAGTCGGATTATCTTAGACTTAATCTTACAAGAGCTCCGAGAAAGAGGATCATATTTTTTTAAAGTTAACAATTTTGATAAACTCACTTCCTTTATTTGCAACCGTTCGTTTCTTGTCAACTAGCTGGGGACCGCGAGTTCACTTGTTTTAAAAATGATTGTGTTTTGTTTTTCCTCAGTTTTCTGTATTGTTAGGGATTTGTTCTCCTGGGATGCTGTGAGGTGTGGCAGTCTTTTGTAGTATTTGACGTTCAAAAAGTAGGGGAAGCTGATACTCTGACTATTTTTAATGAAAGGTTTTTTGAGTTGGCGCTTCATTTAAAAAACCTATTAAGGTTTTTGGTTTTTAAGGTTCCGACCTTAAAAATAAAACGGTACCTTTATAGTTAATTGTTAATAATTAATAAATAACTATCTAAGCAACGTAAGAACCTGAGTTTTGACATAGTAGGTATATCTAATATTATGCCAAAAACTAATTGAGACCCACTCAATAACGTATACACAGATCGCCAGTCGCAGACCAAAAGAATATATTTATTTAATATTATAACTTAATTTTGATAAGTACAATGGACCTACATTGAACGGACAGTGGCGAGTAATATACTAAAAACCAAGAAAGGATACAATTTTCACAGTTGACCAACACCAAAGTTATGAGAAACGGAACACTTAAATGAGCTCGTTAACAATGAGCTGTGTTAAATTGCGCTTTTTAATCTAACATTAAGCCTTGAAGCAACTGGTCGTTCTTTTATAAGGGACGTTATTGCAGGTTCATCACTTAAACAGAGTCCAAAACTTAGATAAAACTATTGTGATCGTTCTGTCCACGTCAATATATGAAGTAACTAGTTGCGTCTCACGGTTTCACCCGCATTAGTTTCGATCCCGTGGGAATATCGGAATAAAAAGTATCCGATATGTTAATCCTGGTTATAAACCATCTGTGTGCCAAATTTCATTCAAATCCGTTCAGTAGTTTTTGCGTGAAAGAGTAACAAACATCCATCCATCCATACAAACTTTCACGTTTATAATATTAGTAAGAAGTTATATTTTCATTTACAAGATAACACTAAAATAACAAAATTATATCCAAAATTAAATAAAACTGTTTACAACGTCGAAAAATTCACCCGCATCAAAGTAGGATACAAACTGTTATCAATGTCTCTGCAATAGTTTACTCAATATCTCTTTCATAAGTACTTAGTTACTGTTAAGAACAAACAAACATTCCAAGAAGAAATGAATCAATCACAAAAAACCACCTGACCACAAAATTTGAATAAGGAAGAAGACCGACGAAGAAAAAATTAAATTTTCACTTATTTTTATTAAAGCCTCCTTATCCGCTCACTTTTATGGCAGCATAAAAATTGCTATAAATTATACTTTGAAGAAAATTGCTATTTCTATATCTTTTTCTATCAAAATTTTGTATTCCGAGATGTGCTCTTGCTACTAAAGCTGATATCAGACGCACCATTTATAATGGTTCACTCAAGTGATTTTTGTTCTATTCCACGTTCACATGACACCGAAAAAATTACATAGGAACAAACGTTCATCTCCTTTAATTTCATTTTACGATCATTCGGTAGGCGAGTGAAAGATGCCGTGTACCGAAATCCAACATCGTTCGATCGGTTCACTAATAATTAATTTTTTACTTTTGATCAATTTAGTGTCAGTTTTAGTGACTGTAGATAATGCCCAGAATGCAAGACATAAATGAACGAACGCGAAGCGTCTGATATCTGCTTAAGAGGTGCTGTTAATGAGTACTTACGTTGTGGTCTGGCATGGGCAGTGTTCCCCGAGACGATGGGTCCCTGGGGGCACATTGCCCTATATAAAGGCTGCTCCCACGACCGACAAGATGCATATTCATAAGGAAGTAAAACCACTAACTTGTGAGTTCACTGGACTACGAAAATATGGGAAATGGTCAGCCAATTGGTTTATGAGTTTTCAGAAAAGCCTTTGTCCAATGCAAATGTATAGAATGACGTCAGTGCATAAAAGCATTCTTAGTTTAATTTGTTGTCAAAATCATCGTTTCAAGTTGGTGCAATTTATTGTTGTTAATATTTGTAAAACAATTAAAATAGCTAACTTGAAGAAATCATAAAATACATAGGGCTTGTAATCGAGAATCACTACCTTAACGAATTCTGGAAGATAAAAACTTAGTTATCTTCCAGAAAAGTCTATCCAGTATGACCTATACAACTAAAACATACAACTTGTAATAAACTATTCAAATAATAATGAAATCTTCTCGAGTATCACTTACATATAACACACATAGAAATATAAAATAGTAATTAAAGAGAGAGATAGTGATTAAGAGTATTCTATTCTATTCTAATTAATCTAAGAGATAGTATACATTAAATATCACTAGCAATATGTAAAAATAATATCCTACCCAAATATACTACAGTAATAATAATAATTCCAGCGTTTTTGTTTGACATTTTCTTGAATGAACCTCGTCTTAGAATAGACACTGGCGGAGTAATGGGAGAGCGACAGGTGCGGTCCTGGAGGGCCCCCAAAACTCGAGAAATACTTTTTAATCAAATCCTAAACAATACCAAATTATGTTCAGTAAGTAAAAGGCAGGTTGTAGTTCTGGGCCCCTATGCATGCTAAATATAAACGTAGAGTATTAAGAGTTTCGAGCTACATTTTCAGACTTTTCTGTATTATGTTGACAAAGTAATTCCTATATTTGTATAAACATTCAAAATAAAATTTTAACTATGCGCAAGGTGCAAAAATATTCGAACTTGCTACGCTCGCTCTAGCATCCTATATTTGTCTACTGCTCTAGCTTTACTGTTGTCGACAAAGTATCTCCTATTTCTGTATTAATAGTACAAATTAATAGTACAAAGAACACCTAACCTTTTCGAGGCAGCATGCTTAATACAGGATGGCTGGTAGCAGCTGGATGAGAGTTGCCGAAAATCGAATTGAATGGCGTGCAATAGGAGAGGCCTATGTCCAGCAGTGGACTGCTATAGGGTGATGATGATGATGTTAAATACTTCGACGTTCATTCCTGGGCGGAGGGGCCGCAAGCGGGGGCCATTTAGTTTTGCTACCCTGGGCCCCCAACAGGCTTAGTCCGCCACTGAGAATAGGACTTCGCTATTTTCTTGTTCGTGTGGGAAGACGCATTGAGAAGCTTAGAATTGTATCCCGTTATGTACAGAACTTTGAAACTAGATTATCCAGGGTATTCTTGTTAATAGTTTTGCCAAAATGTTACACAAGAATAAATGTATTAAACTATTTTAGGACACTGGAGTGGTAGGAGCTCTTATTGTGAAACTGTTTTTATCTGACAAACTCATCATCCTGAAAAAATAGGATAACAATAGTGTTGGTATGTTACCACGACTATTATTGCTATCTTATATTTTGCTACCAAGTAGGTATTTATTATTTATTGATTTATAGAACGAAGTTCTTTTACGGAGCTTGCGTTAGGATTAAATTTGGAGAAATCGTCACGTAACGAAGAAGCCAATAGTGTGGTCAAAATGAAAATGCAAGTGCAGATGGCGATTGCAAAAACTTTCAAATTTTTCATCATAGGTGTCGTTTTTATGGTTTTCGAGGGTGCTGAAGCTGATAGTGAGGTCAAAGTAAACGGGAAGATGACGATTGCGAATATTTTCAAATTTTCGCAACCGCCATTTTGGATTTTCATTTTGTACTTCGTTCCTGCCGAACACACACGTTTTTTATTTATTAAGGTACAACAATTATCCATATCATGCTGGCCGTATCTGTCGCATGTTGGAGCAGCAATATGCAAAAGCCACCACTCGGTGGATCCCCAATGGCAGGAAACGACTGCGCGGAAGGCCCAGAAAGAGATGGCAGGATTAGCTGGAATCCTTCTTAAAGGATTGGCCCACAATCGCAGTAGATCGGGAAAAGTGGAAAGAGAGCACTGGGACAACACAGGCTTATAATAATAATAAGGTATACCAACAGCTTCTCCGTATAATATAGCTTAAGTAATATAGGTATCATTGATACGGTTTGAGAAGGGCCGGTCGGTGACATTTAACATTTTATTGTTTCGTTTTTTTTGCAAGAAGATTTTTATTTATTATTATTTATATGCCTGTCTTTAACTCTAATTGGAGTAGTGGGTACCGCAACATTTTTTTTTGTTCCAATTATTTACCAACATTTTTTAGTATACTGCTAAAGTCCTAGATTTAAAACATAGCTAAATGAACCAAAACGGCTTAATTAGAACTAATTATAATAACAATGATAGGAAAATTAAATGCAAGCGGGCCGTATTAATATGACCTACATAGAATAGTAAGGAGCCGTGGCCCCGGCTGTAAGCCGCGCCGCACACTGCGATCAGTTATATAATTTACTAGTAGGCACATACATAACATATTGTATTTATATTATACCAAATAATATACTGTAGAGGTTATACCTATTTGGTGCTTACTTGACGTAGCGTTGGAAGGCCTCCCACAAGGTGGACCGACGACCTTGAGAAGGAAGCATTGAACCCGTTGGATGCGAGAAGCACAGAACCGGTCGAAGTGGGGGTGCTTGGGGGTGCTTGGGGATGTCCAGCAGAGGACGTCTTTCGGCTGAAATTGATAATTAAGATTGTGCTGGCAACCTCCGTGAAACTGTTAAAAATAATGGCAAAAATACGAGACAACAAATACAAAAAAAAAACAAATTGACCCGTAGTTCCAGACATGGGCGCGTTGAAACAAACAAATAAAATAAAAATACCAAACTCTTTAGCTTAATATTAATAATATAGATAAGCAGACAATAGCACCTGCACCCTAATTGCGTACCACACTTTCAATCTGAATTATTTTGAAGGATACTGCTAATCCGTTGCGTCATATGTTCGAAATATTTGTCTGCACAACAACGTAAATAACGCAATGAATGTTGTTGAACTGTCAAAATGAGATGCATTACTACTGATTGTGTGTTACGCAATTACTCTGCGGCTGGTCACTACCGTCTGTGAACATTGGCGCCGATTTCCTTGTTCACAAGCTAAACTAAATTTAAGTTCACTGCAACTTTTTCTATCTATTTCACTAAGAAAAGGACAGAAGATAAATATTAGTTTAGTCCTGTCATAGTGCATAGTGTCACGAGTTCGGATCTCAACAAATGTAATTCTTTTTGTGAGTTTAGTTGAGATATTAAAATATTAAAAGATTTCAAATATGCAGCGTACACCGCCACCTACTGCTGACAAGGCGAAAGATCCAACTAGTGACACGGATTTAACGACGGGTACTCACGTAACTACGCGTAATAAACGGCCTAGAACAACTAGTAGTCACAACAGTTCGATGGAACCATCATCGCCCGAAAAATTCAACAACGAAGCAACCCATCTGTCTATTACACCAGAATTAATTCGAGACATCATACGCACTGAACTGCGTAGCCTTCTTACTACGGATATCCGAAATGTTGTGCAGGAGAGCGTGAGAGCCGAACTAAAGGATATCAGTACGGAACTAAGCCAGATGAAAGATTCCCTGGAGTTCACTAGCAAGCAATATGATGATATGCGCTTAATTTTTGAAGAACAGTCAAAGCTAGTAGATCATCTACAAAAAGAAAATAACAGCATGAAACCCTTAATAAAGGACCTAACTTTTAGATTAACTCAGATGGAACAACATGCCCGATCTTGTAACATAGAAATACTATCCGTGCCTGAGTACAAGTCTGAAAATCTAAATGTTACTATGCTGCAGTTATGTAAAGTAGTATCATGCCCCTTAAAGGAGAATGATATCGTTATGTCTACAAGGATTGCTAAACAAAACCCAGAGGGAACGCGTCCTAGATCTATAATTGTTAAACTTACTTCTCCCGCAGTACGTGACGAAATTCTAGCTGCCGTGATTAAATTTAATCAAGCTAATAAGGCAGATAAACTTAACACTGCCCACTTGGGCATAGGGGGGGATAAAAAGCCTGTCTATGTAGCTGAGCACTTAGCCCCACAAAATAGATCTTTACACCATGCTACGAGGATGGCAGCCAAGGAGAAGAACTACAAGTTTGTATGGGTGCGAAACGGTCGCATTTTTGCAAAGAAAAACGAAACTTCCGAACGCCTTCTCATAAAAGACATGGACTCTCTGGTTAAATTAGTTTAACATCGTTTAATTGTTTTTGTTTTTATTTTTGAATGTTTCATGAACAAATAATTTATAGTTCGATTTCCAAATTTATTACCAAAATACCAGAGGTTTAAAGACTAAAACGCATGATTTGTATCACAGCGTATTAATTAACGATTACGATGTTGTAATTCTTACGGAAACCTGGCTTAATGATGATATCTCCAGTACAGAATTATTCGATGATCGTTACAATGTGTATAGAAGAGACCGTGAACTCAATGAGCTCTGTGGGAAGAGGACTGGGGGCGGGGTATTGATCGCTATTTTGAAAAAACATAATTCTATGGAAATGGCGTCTTATAACAGTTTGTGCGAAGATCTGTGGGTTAAAGTTCAAGTTAAAACCAAAAAGAATGCAATCAGTGTTTGCTTTTGCGCGGTATATATTCCATCCCCAGTTCAAATTGATGTTTTGGAGCATTACCTTGAAAATGCGGGTAAAGTCATTAGTACTGAGGGAAATACTTTTATAGCAGGCGACTTCAATCTGACTAACATCAACTGGCTCAATAGCGATAACAGTAGCTTCCTAGTCCCTGAGACCACTAATTGTTTAACTAACCACCTTTTTACTGAGTTCGTTGCGTTAAATGGTTTAGACCAATTTAATAACGTCAGGAATGATAAATCAAAGATCTTAGACCTGGTTTTAGCTAATATAATGAATGTCAAAGTGAACGAATGCAATGATCCCCTATCTAAAGTAGACACACATCATCCTCCTTTACTGGTCCATTTAGATATACTTCCTGAAAGAACTCTGAACTGCAGTATGTTGCCTACGCGTAACTACCACAAAGCTGATTATCAAGCTATAACACAGCATCTTGACTCTATAAACTGGACTACAACGTTACAAGACTGTGGGACGATAGATGAAATGGTTGAAATTTTCTACGAAAACGTAAAGGCTGCTATTAGCAACAACGTTCCTTTTTCATGTAAAGCCAATTACAATAAATTACCGCCGTGGTTTACGAAAGATCTCACTAAATTACTGAAGGAAACATACAACCTTAGAATAAGAGTAAAAAAATATAACAACGCTATGGATAAAATGAGTTTAGCAGTACTAAGAGAGAGGTGCCGGTCATTAAACAAATCATCTTACATTACCTATATTAAAAAAATTGAAGATAGAATAAAAACCAATTCTAAATACTTTTGGACATACATTAAACATAAGCGTAAAAATAAAAGTACAATCCCGGAAATAATGAACTTATACGATGAAGTAGCTAACAACAGTACTGATATCTGTCAACTATACGCAAAAAACTTTTCATCGGTGTATAATCAGAACCACCCCACACAGCTAACAAATACATCAAACAGTTCATTGCGTTGTGTGAGCCTAAATGTATTAAGTCACATATCGCTTACAGAAGATATGGTCGCTAGCAAATTGAAATGTCTGGATATTCGCAAAGGACCAGGTCCTGACGAGATTCCCCCAATTCTCCTTGCTAAGTGCGCGAAGTCATTCTCGGTGCCTTTAAAATTGCTCTATAATCGATCACTTGAAACAGGTTGTTTCCCATCCGCGTGGAAAAAAGCTAAAATAGTCCCTATTTTTAAGAATGGTCGCAAAAACGATATAATAAATTATAGACCTATATCGATTATCTCTATTATCCCTAAAGTTTTTGAGTCATTATTGTATCCTTGTCTGTATAGCCACTTGAAAAATCACATAGTAGGCAATCAACATGGTTTCTTTCAGGGCAGATCAACTCACTCTAATCTAGTCGCTTTTTCAGAAAATGTCATAGGATCTGTGGACAAAAGGATTCAGGTTGACGCAGTGTATACCGATTTTAGTAAAGCGTTCGACAAAGTAGACCACCAACTTTTAATACAAAGACTCGAGAGCTGCGGAATCTATGGCCCACTGTTGCTATGGTTTCAGTCATACCTCAGTGATCGTTTATCGTTCGTTGTTTTGAATGGAGTCCGATCTGAGGATTTTCACGTGACGTCTGGGGTACCACAAGGCTCCCACTTAGGGCCCTTGCTCTTCAATATTTTTATTAATTCTATTATTCACTGCTTCCATCACGCAGAATCATATTTGTTTGCAGACGATCTTAAGTTGACCCTGCCTATAAAATCTATAGAGGATTCTTACCTGTTGCAGGCTGACCTGGATAGATTAGATGAGTGGTGCCAAGAAAATAGGATGAGCTTAAACTTACAAAAATGTTTACATATAAAATTCTGTCGCAATAAAAATGTTTTTAATACAAAATACTCTATTTCTGGCGAGACACTCAACGAAGTTAGTACTATCCGGGACCTGGGTGTCTTGATAGATAGTAAAATGACCTACAATGCCCATATAGATAAAATAATATCAAACGCAAATAAAATGCTAGGTTTTGTATTAAGGACCTCAAAGCCATTTAACAAGCCTAAAACGAAAATTATTCTATATGAGACGTTGGTTCGCAGTAATTTGGAATACTGTTCACAGGTATGGTCACCCCACTATAACGTTCACAAGCAACGTATTGAACGAGTTCAAAAGAGATTCTTGTATCATCTAACCTTACATAGCAAAAATGCGATACAATTAAATTCCTATAAAGAGCGTGTTCAGCACTTCAAACTCCAAAGCCTCACCAATCGTAGAAAGGTTCTAGATCTTTGTTTCCTTCACAAAGTAGTGACATCTAAAATAGATACTGAACTATTACTATCCAACATATATTTTAATGTTCCTCGCAGGTTACCACGGTCACATACCTACAATCTTTTTAGAAGACCTTTGCACAAAACCAATTTAGGTGACAACTCTCCCCTTACGAGGGCTACCAAATTGTACAATTGTATATGCCGCAAAGCTGAAATAGATATAAATCATGACAGTCTTAACACTTTTAAACGTAAACTATACAAGCACTTTCGTTTGGAGGACATTTGATCTATCATTCTAATAATTTAAAAAAAAATCATTCTTATTTAATTTTAAACTACGTATGCTTTTTATTCCTATCTAAAAAATAATAATTGTATTTTTGTATTTTATAAATGTAATTTTTAATGTTTTAATCTTTAATCTTTTAAAGCATGTAAATCACTTATTAGCACGTTATTGTTATTGTTTCTTTTTTTTTAATATATTTTATAATTTAATTATGTATTCAGAGCATGTGTACTCGATAATGTGTAAGCTGTGGTTACCTGTAATTGAGTGTGCATTACAGGATAATGTATAATAATACAAGTTATATAATGGTTTAAGATAATTGTAATGTATCTCGTTGGTAATCCTTAAATAAATAAATAAATAAATAAATATGTTGTGTTGTATGTTGTTGTTGTGTATGTTGTAGTGTTGTGTTGTTGTTGTATATTATGTATTATGTATTTATAGTATTTTTAAGTTATATTGATATTGTATTGTATGTGTTTTTTATGGGCCTTGATGCCTGAAACTCAAACTCAAAGTATTTATTTCAATTAAACCAATTACAGGTACTTTTGAATTGTCAAGGGGTCGGTCAGTCAGAAAAATGAAGCTAGTTGCCCATTCCAAAGCGTAGTAGGTACCTATGGAGAAGAACGGACAAGAAACTCCATGGACACTCTTTTAAATCAGAATAATATGGTTACAAAGTATTGGTTACATCATTCATGTTAGAAATTATGCATGTGAGAACGATGCAGAACATTAAAAGCGTCCGTAATGAACAGATAAAAAAAAAACAATTCAAATATGAAATTAAATAAAATTAAAAAAAAAATGAAAACCTCGTAAAGCACGTTAAACCGTTGGTCCCGGCTGTCATTCGTGAATCTTTGACAGTTGTTACGGGTAGTCAGAAGCCCGAAAGTCTGACAACCAGTCTTACTAAGGGGTATCGTATTACCCAGTAACTGGGTTGTGGAGGTCAGATAGGCAGTCGCTCCATGTAAAATACCGGTACCTACTCAGCTGAATCCGGTTAGACTAGAAGCCGACACCAACATAGTTCGAAAAAGGCAGATGATAAATTGATGATGGTAAGGCAAAAGAACACTCAAATATCCGGAATGTCAGAACATAACATTTACCCACCGAGAGACTGTTGCAAGCGTACACAAAGTTGTATTCTTGTGTGCCTCTGTTCGTATCGCTCTGTTTGATTTTAGAAAACAATGTATTGGTATTGTGTTCTATTTTAATTTTGTAATGCTTCAAGTGTTTGCAGCATTGCGGTATTTTCAAACAATAGTGATGCGGCTTTTATTGTTTCTATGGGTGGCCTAAATTACTCGATATTGGATGCAAGCTCTTTTTTAGGATTGCGTACCTAAAAAAAACAAAAATACCTTTATAGGATCAATTATTCGTTGTTCGTCCATCTGTCAATCTGTCAATACGTATTTACACGTTACGTACGTAAGTCTACGATCCCTTGGAGCTCTACAACAATGGCCTGGAATTGGCTGGTTTTTCCCGTGTAAGAATCATTGTAAGTAATGTAATTGTCAAAAGTACGTATGAATCGAACCCAAGACTCATGTTCAATAGTAGCGCTCCCAACCACTAAACCAACGAGGCAGTAGAAAATATAGAATTCATACGGTGTACATAATAAAGAGTAGACAAGGGGCCCGTGGCTAAATAATAACAGCCGCATAAGTCGATCGATCAGGTTAAGCTCCGCTTGCCGCGGTTGGTTGTGGATGGGTGACCATCTTTATATACCGAGACCTCTCCGTGTCTCGGAAAGCACGTTAAGCCGTTAGGCTAAAGCAGATGATGACCATATGATGATGAATCATATGTTTTTTTTTTCTGTTTGTTTATTTAGGGACATTTATGAATCATATGTTGCAATGGCTTATTTTATGTCTTGTTTTGATTGTTGTTTTTATTTATTTATGTATAATTGCATGCTGCACTGGTTGCCGTCATCACGTCAACGCCGGCTGCCGCTGAAAACCAGCGCTGGGACTCTGTCTCGCATTATGCTGAGCGATGGCCGTTTTGCGTGAATGTGACGCATATTTACTTGTTTCTTTCTTTCTTTCTTTGCATAATAAAGAGTATTCTATTCTATTTTATGTTATAAATCAATTTTTTCTTTCTTTAAAAAAAACATTTCTTATTCACACAAAAAATCCTTTGCATACTACAGCTATAAACTTTCTACGTCTCAGTACAAGGTGAGCCTAACACACAAGCGACATATTTCGATTTAATGAATTGTTTCCGGCGCTGAAACGTGGCACGGAAAACATGTTCACTGTCCGCCAGCAACTGCTAATAACTGTGACATGGCTATTATTAGCTTACAATATTATTATATTATATCCCTGCCAGCCTCCTTTTTGTTGCTTTTTTTTTTAAGTGTCTTTGTATTTTCGATCATATTTGTGAGCATTGCTCATTTTAATTTTTAATGCTACTTTCACTTTTACTTTCGTTCATAACTTATAATAATTCAACTAACGATAATGATGTAGGTACTTACTATTTGTTTCTGTGCTAGTGTTGTGCACTTCTGTAAGTGACGAACTCACAATTCCTAAAACTGTATGTGATTTTTGTTTGTGTATGTCGTAGTGAGTAAGTCGTTGAAGTGCCATTTGGAGGTATGTGGAACAGGGTGTAAAGTTCACTCATCCTCCGTTGAAAAGGGAGGATCCTCCGACCAGACGGGTGATGTCTGGCGGGCAATTGCCCAACGATTGATATTGGGAAATTGTATCTATGCTAATGGCACGGTAAACTCTGCTTGCGAGATGCAGGATTTGCGTGACGTCAGTATGACGCGTTGTTCGCATGTGGCGTTGTAGATACCGCTACAGCCATATAAATAAATAAATAAATATTATTTTACACCGGCGTTGCTTTTGCCCACGGATTCGCCCACGTTTAGTTCATTGACCCACAGAAACGTACTACCGGGAAAAAAGTATTATGTTTTAACCCAGGTCATGGTCTAACCATGTGTCAAATTTAATCCAGATTCGTACAGAGTAAAAGGGTAACAGGCAGAGTCACTTTCGTGTTTACAATATTGGTATGGAATATTTTATTGCTTCATTAACAATATATGGGTAAAAATACCTGAGGGGCAATTCTCGTAATTTTAAAAATCACAGTCTGATCTCAGTCTCAATCTGTCAAAAATACCACTAATTTCCCTACATTTTGACAAGTGTTTGACATTTTTTTGTCGCCGAGATGAGACTGCGACTAGATTTTGAACGTTTCAAATTACGAGAATTGGCCTTCTGATCAAATGTAATAATAATATGTGTAGTGTGAGGGTGTGTATTGGATACTCTATATTATGTACACCATATAAATTACAGGTTCCTCTCTTTGGAGCCCTGACCACAGGATAATCTCGCTGATCGGTTCCATTTAAACAAAATATTAAAACTTAGCCCATCAACTTGACAAAATCTGGTTCCTACTGTACACGAACGCTAAAAAAAAATTGAGTCCTGTCTATAAATACTTTATACACCAAAGAACTAAAAGGTTTCTTTCACATTATAACTTGTTCTAACTTCTTGAACATGTTTTCACTCAGTAAAATTCCAAGTAAACTTAACATAATGTTTCATAAAAGACTTAAGGTTAATTAATTTTATTTTACTAAGAAACACGGCTGAGGTACGGCGGTATGGGTAAAATAGTGAGCTTGGTACTTACCGGACAACTTATAATTACCTTTGAAACTACCGTCACTCCGTAATTATATTCAAAATGATTGTTGAGCCTCACCTTTTTAATAGTGCGTGCGTGTTATTTCTAATGTTATCATCTCCCTGCCTTTGTCCCATGTTATAAATTAGGGTCGGCGCCACATGATGTCCTCTTCCATTCTTCCCTGTCAACCACCACGCTATCATTGAACCGTATCCACATACCATGGCTACCGATTTCCATACCACTTTTCAGTGACCGGGGTCACTTTCAGACTTCCTCTTATCATCCCTTTCCCAACTATGTTGGGGTCGGCTTCTAACTGGATGTAGCTGAATACCAGTACTTTATATGTACCGATTGCCTATCTGACCTCCACAACCCAGTTGCTGGGTAATACGATACGCCTTGGTAAAACTGGTTGTCAGATTTTCGAGCTTCTGACGACCCGTAACGACTGACAAAGATCCACGAATGACAGCCGGGACCAACGGCTTAACGTGCTTTCCGAGGCACGGAGGGATACCAGACTTCCTTTAATGTATTCACTTATTTTATCCATTCTTGTAACACCACACATACTCTCATTTGCATGCAATTACCTTTCATTCATCCCTTTTGTGGCCCAACATTTTGATCCTCTCCTTCTCCATTCATCATTTATATTCATCACTCTTTTAATGCGTTTCGTCCCTCCTCATCACAAGCATTGAAGAGCAGAAAAGTTAAAAGGAAATCATTTGGCTTAATGCCATGCCAAACGATTTCCTTTCAACTTTACTGTCACTGGTGCCACTTTCTTACATAATCAGCCTATAATGTTCCCACTACTGGGACAAGGCCTCCTCTCAGTGAGAGAGAGTGGGCCGTAATCTACCATGCGGGCTCAATGCGGGTTGGTAGATGCCACATGTCTTTGAATGTGTGGTCCTAGGACACGCCGGTTTCCTCACGATGTTTTCCTTCACCGTTTTAAGAGCAGTGCATGGTGATGAAATAATTTACACAAAGTAAAGCACCTGTCTGGGTTCGAACCTACGACCTACAACTCGTAACTCGGCCGTTACCACTGGGCCACCACTGCTCCCACTTTCTTACTTCACCTTATATACTCAATTCTTACTATATCCATTTCCGTCACTCCAAGCATATCTTAACGTTCTCATCTCCGCTGCGCGCAATTTTTTCTCATCCGCCTTCTCTACGGCCTGGGATTCCGATCCATACAGTGCGATAGGCCTTATCACGGACGGGACGGGGCGGGTCTTTACTTGAAAAGTAAACAAAAGAAAATTACATGTATAAAACGCATTTTCCATTATCAAAAAACATGCCTTAAATTCCGTAACGAAAACTACAGTGGACTAATTAATCAAAGCAATTATAAAATGTTAGAAAAAAGTGAAAATGCCTCGCGATAACGTCCCTTTAAAAAAATATATACTGTGTGACAGTATGCAAATAAGGCTGAAAAATTGAGGAAAGCTTTGTGTTTTTAGGGATCCGCGTATGGTAAACCAATGTTAATATTGATTTAAGGAAGTTTCAAAGTTTTTTTCTCAAAACCAAATACATATTCCGTTTGCAAAAGGATTTTTGAGAATGTGTCAAGTTATGTTTCTGTTACCAAAAGACTTTTTGTTTCGTATTGTTTCTAATTTGATCGTTAAAATTGTTGTTGAGTGATTTAATTTACGTTTACTTTGGATCAAGTATCCAAAGTTAAGGTAAATTAAATAACCCAAAAACAATTCACGTTCACAGTCACAATTATTTCTTTGATATTTATTAACATTAAACATTACTAAGCACCTAGTACAAATTCGCAAATCCTACAATAATCAACAAAGAAGAAAGTTTTAGGAAATCATAATTCGAGTAAATACCACGCCGTAAATTGAAATTAAATGGTGCCTATTAGGTAATTGCGGTACTCACAAACATTAAACATTAACTTTATAATCAAATACAGCAACAAAATAAAAAATACATTCTTTAATCAAACCCTAACCCAAAATTTCACACCCCACAAACAAACGAGACAAACCACAATTCTAAACAAAGCAATTTAATCTCTATACAGAACCCTACTACATAATTCAGTGTAAGTCAACCTAATTAGCGTGTTGGAAACAATTTAGACGCGCGTGTACGCAAATGTACTTTAATCATGTGATTATGATATATCACAGTACGCTTTAATTGGGTACAGGCGCGCACTGCATGTGCAGTACGGACTAATTATTGGGAGTCATGGACGGGACTGGTGTTGCTGCCTTAAATTGTTGAGTTAGCGGTATGAGGCCTGGTTTTATGCCGAGTACGGGAGCGGTTACCTTAGTTGGAATTCATGGACCAGTTAACTTACTGACAAGCTTACATTACCGACTGAGACTGTTGATGGAAAATTGTATCTGAAGGCCAATTATTTACAAAAAAAAATGTATACCTATAAGTAGTTTATCAGCCATCTTGTTACCATAACACAAGCATTAGGTTGCTTAGCTTGGGACAAATGGTGCTGTGTGAAATGTCCAGGGATATTATTATTATTATTACTATTATTAATTCTCGTAATTTAAAACGCTCAAGATCTAGTCGCAGTCTCATCTCAGAGACAAGAAAATGTCAAAAACTTGTCAAAATGTAGGGAAATCAGAAGTATTTTTGACAGATTGAGACAGATAAGACTGAGAACATTCTTAAAATTATGAGAATTGTCCCACAGTTATGTGCATCACCCATGATAAAACAAGAGAGTTAAAGACTTGTGTGATGTCGTAGCTTACACGTAAGGCTCTTTGTACACGTCATGATTTCTTAACGGTACGTCGTATAAACCGTGCCGTAGAAAAAACCTGTCTTTCAACAAGCTTCCATAGTGATCCATACAACACTGCCGACCGTGCCTACACACGGCGAATGAACCGTAGTTTTTCACGGCAAGAAAAACTTGTGCGTACAAAAAAGAGCTTCAAGTTTTGGGTTCCTAAGAAAGCGGTGAACGGTCACACAATAACGAAGTTTCATCAATAACCTTAATGTCAAATACTGGTGAAAATATCCTTGAAAAATAAAGCTTAACTGACTAATAATATCAGGCTTTTTTTTAAATTCAAAATAATAAAATCACCCATGATTTTATTATTTGAATTTCGAATTTTATGAATTATGTTTTGTTTTGATTTTAGTACTGACTAACAATAGTTTTAAGAGCTTTGTTACTAACAAGTATGGATGGACAAATAATGTAGTCTGAAATAAATGGATTGAATTTAATTATTTTTGCCGAAACCCGCCTCTTCCCACACCTACTACTGGGTGGCGCAAAAGTAAAGACCCTATTTGGTTCAGCTATAACATTTTTTCTAAATTAGAAAACTAGATTTAGATTTTTTTAAATGTATATTTGTGCCATTAAATTTCGTACCATTAGGATTTAAAGATGATGTCTTTTAAATGGTGACCTCCAGAGTTGATACACATTTGAGCCCTATTTATGACATTTTGCATAACTTGCCGTAACACTTCCTGCGATATGTTCGTTATTTCTTGACGAATGTTTTCTTTTAGAGCTGCGAGAGTCTGTGGCTTGTTCACATACACCCGAGATTTCAAAAAACCCCAAAGAAAGAAGTCTGGACTGGTCAGATCGGGTGATCTTGCAGGCCAAGGCAAATCGCCAAAACGAGAGATAACTCGGCCTGGAAAAGCGTCCCTCACTAAGTCCATAGTGTCGCGCGCTGTGTGTGCCGTAGCGCCGTCTTGTTGAAACCAGATGTGCTCCAGCCCCAATTCGTCCAAACTGGGTATCAAAAACTCACGTAACATGGTTCTGTAGCGTTCTCGTTTGCGTGGCACGTCGCCTCGTTGATGTTTCTGGACACTCTTCCACATCTTCGCGCACAGCATCGATATTTTCAGCTGAACGGCCTGTTCTTGGTCTCCCAGACTTAGGTTTATCCAATGTTGAGCCAGTTGGTTCAAGGCGTGTGGCAAAGCGTCGAATTGTGCGACCAATCGGTGCCGGACGGTGGGGAAATCGTCGACGAAATTCACGTTGTGTTCTTATCACTGATGAATTATTCCGTAAGAACATTGACACAATTATTCCACGTTCTTGGGGAGTAAAACGGTCCATGTTTATTTTCAGTGTATTTTACATTTGTTCACTACACAATTTTCAACAACAGAATGACAGAAAATGTCATATAAAAAAAAAAAGGTATTTTCTTTAGTGCCACTACTTTTGCGCCACCCAGTATAAGAAATAGAGTGGCCTATTCCCAGTCGGGAGAGAGTTTGAATTAGTTGTTCTATTTCGGTTATATTTCATGCACTAATGCGGTGAAAGTTTGGAATAGTTTCAGCTCAATGCCAACATGTGGGTCCATGAGCTACTTATGTATGTAATAAGGTTAGCTATGTTTTCTTAAGGAAAAATTCGTTTTTCTTCCAAGTAGGTTACTAAGGATACTTGCTATAAAAACTTCAGGTTAGTTTTTTAATTCGAAGGCAATGAGAGTTCTGTAAAGAGCTTTGAAGGCCCATGGTATACCTAACTGTCCGCCATTTTTTTTTTAATTGCGGCCACCTAAGAAACTTATATAAATTGATAGCTGACATCAATGGAAGCAGACAACATTATAAAACCAAACCCCGTACAGTGTTTCCGAGATTATTTTAAACATTCAGAGTTATCATTACAAACATCTATGCAACAAGATCTAAAAAAAAATAAAATGGCGGACAGGTCTATGCCATGCTCTTTAAAAAAATCTTCAATCCCTGACCTTCAATTGCTGACCAAATGTTCAAGGTCGGTTCTCCGTATTACGTCTATTATATTGCTTCAGGGTTGCATGTTTTTTTTTTAATATGAAAATAATTTGGTACAATTTGAGTACCAAATGATGTCGGGTAGGTACTTGTGACTGCCTGGGAAGCGATCACCCCAGGAAATACAGTCATGTGATAACAAATAAAAATAAAAAATAATAACAAAGTCTGATCACAATAACTTCGAAACTGACGCTATCACAGCATCCAATCATCCAACCCGGTACCCACTTAACAAAAACCAATAAAACAAACAAAAAAAAACCCTTACGAAAAACACAATTACCATTACGAAAAACAACAAAACATTTTTTTTTAATTTGTACCTCACCGTATCAAGAAAAACTTTGTAAACTAAAATAAAACCTCGCAGTACGAATGTTTTAAATTTCGCGATAACGTCCGAGTGGTATAAAGTTGAGCATATAAATTGTGTACAACATCTAACTTTGACTTTTTTACTGCTGGCTTCCCGTATGAGATTGTAGCCCCACATCAGTTGAGGGTACTTGAGGATTTTATTTATTACATTCCACGACTGACTCCTGATTTTTTGTGTTAACAAGCTTCGGGTGCGTATGAGAAATGGGCTCGAGGTTAAAGTGTTTACTTTGTAAGTGATGCCTTTTGGAGTTACTTGGGTTATGAATTTGAAAGGAGATTTGGGTTTTCTTTGCTTGATAGGCAGTATTGAATAGGTGCGTTGTAACTTTCGAGCAATGGAAAGGAAAATGTGTTTTTTTTTTAAGTTAGGAATGAAATGACGAGCCAACGTCGACACAGCCGATCTATGCTGTAAGCATCTCACCGTGAGAACTGAGGTGAAGTGAACTTAAAGTGAGCTATCAATAGTGCCAATCCCTACCCAAGTTTTCGCAGTAGCAATTACTGCCACCCATAGACATTTCTGCAATACCAGTTGCATAAATGCGTTGCCATTTTAAAGGCGAAACAGAGCTGCAATGTCAAATGATTTAATTTGCCCATTACATTATTATTTGGTTAGACACACTAGTAGCTAATTAGCTGATGCGTGTGTATCGTATAGCTTGGAGATATTTAATCTGTCCAGTCGATTCTTGAAGCAGTTCAGTAGTAGTAGTACATTTTCAGTAGAAAATGTATTTAATTATTAAGTTAGATGTTGTTGTAGCGGTATCTAATACAACGCCACATGCGACGCCAGACACAACACCCGTCTGGTTGGAGGATCCTCCCTTTTCTATGGAAGATGAGTGAACTTTACACCCTGTTCCTCATGCCTCTATTAGTACTATTGAAAAAGAGTTAATTTGAAAGAAAGACAGAAAAATGCGTTAATTGACATTACACAAAATTAATACACCTTAAAACTATAAAAACAGAAAACAAGATTATAATGCCAAAAGGGCATCAGGTCAGCATAATGCTAAGCATTTGCTAAGTTAAACGTAGTGGCAAAAAAGAAATTAGCGAAGCGAATTTAGAGTAAAATTATTTCTTTGTAAATAGTTTTACTCTAAAAACGGTATTTTGACCCAGACGACTATATTTAGTAAAAAACACTAGGTAGGCTAATTATTCAATCTAGATAACAAAATGTAAATTCAGGTAACAAAATAAATGTATATTCAATGAAGAAATTATACAAAGCCCTGAAAAAAATACAAGGTTTTATTCATGAAATCAAAGCGTAACGATAGCACAGGCCTTCAAATGAAATGAGCCGTAATCAAATTCGCAATCATGAAATAAATATACTTTTTCTTATGATACTATTTTTAAAGGTTGAACTCAGATGGGAGTTTGTGTTTTTCATATAAGAATTTCTCAGTAGCAAACTGCACCCTAATTGCGTAACACACTTTCAATCACAATTCGAGGGGATAACAGCCGCACGGGTCGATCAATCAGGTTAAGCTACGCTTGCCACGGTTGGTCCGTAGATGGGTGACCATCTATACAGTAACATACCAAGACCCCTCCGTGTCTCGGAAAGAACGTTAAGCCGTTGGCTCCGGCTCATCATTCGTGGATCTTTGATAATCGTTACGGGTCGTCAGAAGCCCGAAAATCTGACAACCAGTCTTACCAAAGGAGCTCCATCCGGTTAGACTGGAAGCCGACCCCAACATAGTTGGGAAAAGGTTAAGCAGATGAAGACTTTCAATCACAATTCGAGGGTTTTAAATGATATTCCTATTCTATTTTTTATTTATGCAAAGTGATGCCAATGTCGACTATTTGGCCAATGTCAAAAGTGAATTGGAAAAGCAAGTGTGCATTATTTTAAACTAAAATATAAAACGATAAAAATCTTCGATGATACAGTTGAACTTTATGTAGATCTCGTGGGGTTAGTAAAAGGATATTCCAATTCGTCTGGTCAGCAATGTTAGTAACGGTGGCTGAACTGTCAAATTCAATATGCGAAAGGTTCCTGCCTCAATTGTCTGACCTATAAATTATACAAGTATCCAGCATACTTGTATAATTTATAGGTCAGACAATTTGTCTGACCTTCATTTTGTCATCATAATAATGATGACAAAATGAAGAAATTTGATTTTCGCCGCTGATAGCAACGTGAGCGTCTGGGGAACTAATATTATTGATAGTGAGTTTTACAAAATGCTTATACTCTCATGAAAAAAATGTTTTATATATCTCGTAGTAAACACAAAACACACAAAAAAGTCTTATTTTTCATTCATCTTAGAACTTTATTCGGGGAATAATTTTGAAATTTTGACGGTTATTTCATACAAAAACTGTAACGTCAATTTTATTCCTCGAACAAAAGTTATCTGGCGATGGAAAAATCACACCTTAGTCCAGCGTACTTGTTTATTAGAGGTCAGTGGTGCTACACAATTACCCCGATGAAGTATTGATTTGTGCTCAGTTTATGACAGATAACTCGGTTCGTATTTCACTGGGACTTGAAAATTACTAACAACATGTAGGTGTACATACCGTACAACACACCTCTCTCAAACTTCTTGCAATAAACATGTGTGATGTTATGTATGATTGTGACTCATCCTCTTATTTATAAACCTTGCTTGGAGATAAGAAACATTTAAACGTCAAAAATGTATCAGATACTCATCATTATAGAAGACAGAAGACATATACCGCCTTATTACAGAACGAAATTTAACTTTGGTTCCAGCCTAAATCTTTGAGCCAGTATTTGTATTTCGAACTTTATTTCGATTTAGGCAAAGTTCTAAATACTACAGTGACAACTAAGTACCGAACTAAGCTGTCATTTTTGCATAAAGTAATGCATTTCTATAATCCTTAGTTAGGTTCTTTATTCAATAACAGGCTCGATGGTTTGAACCTGATTTAAAGAAAAACCTTGTTTGGTAATAAGGGACCCCCCTTATTACAAAACAAGGTTTTTCTTTATGATGGTGATCTTACTGTTGATGTTCTTCAGAACGGTCAAGTGCGTAGTACTTGCAATCGACGACATGCGTATACATGCATACGATAAGATGCATGAACGTAAAGGAGTATGTAAGAATCGTAGTCGGTGGCGTTCTGTTGTTTCTTCCTACCCCATGGGAAGATGGGGTGAGTTTATGTATGTGTACTAAATGCGACATTTGTTAATATGACGATAAATGTTTTTAATGCACCTGCCTAATATAAATTCCCTATTTTATTTTTAAGCATAATTATTCACCTGTACCCACGAACGCATGATATTCGTGATAGTATTTGCTTCCCCTCGAGACGGTTAATTAATGGAGTGTCCGTATGTAATATGAAGAGTCTAGTCATAATTTTACCTTGACAGGTCACCCTCCCCAGTGTATGGTACATTCATTAAAAATACTATAATTTCGGTTCTATGAACTTGCATTTTGTTACGAGAATATTTAAAAAAATAATTTATGTTGACTGTTACTATTCTGAAATTAATGTCGTTTGACAGAAGGCAAGCTCAATATTTACTTTTTAATCTTTTAATGTTCTGTTATTTCCATTAAATATTATAGTTAATGTGCGTGCGTGCTTCGGAGTTAGCACGCCGTCGGATGGCCTAGTGTCGTGATTTCTTTGATTATTTTTTTTGTAAAAAAGTTTTTATTTTTCACTTTTGTGTTGTACCTACCTACCCCACACAAATTCATAATATATACTTGCAAGATTAGAACTACCCCAATAACAACTTTGACAGAAATGAGTGTGTTACGTGTTATACTGAATACATCTGCGTACCCTTTTAGAGGGTACAGGCGTGATGTTATGTTGTGTGATTACGAAAACAATGCATACATATGCGATAGCAGCAATCGCGGTTGATTTGCTGGCATTTATTGAAGAGTTCCGTTGTCTGTCTCCGAAACTCATCATCAGATCTTTACAAAATTTAAATGGGACCATTTCGGAATAAAAGTCTTTCGAAAAAAAAAAATTTGCTAATCCGTTCATATATGACGGCTGTTCATATATGAGTTACGCCCAAACATACATAAAAAAAATATATAATATAAACATCCGAATTGAGAACCTCCTCCTTTTTTTGAAGTCCGTTAAAATATTTTAACAAACTTTTAAATGTATTTTCTCTTTGGCAACTGAGCATACTCGTATTATTCTACTTTGGCAACACTTAGAAATAACAGTTATCTATCATTATTTCTGGGTGGGACAAGTAATTTTAAATGATAAAATGTCCTGCAAAGCCAGTCGTTGATGGATTGTGAAAGAGTACAGTTGTCCAGGGTCGGGCAGTATTTGAATTACTTGTAATTAATATACGTAATTGAAATACAAATACGTATTTGGTATTTGTACTTCAATTACTTCCTTAAAATGTAATTTGTAATTCGTATTTCAAATACCTGACGGCGAAGTATTTTGTAATTAGTATTTCAAATATTTGATGCTTCAAAATACATTTTAACATTAAAACACATTTAACCTTCATTTAGCGATCGTGAGTGTGAGCGCGAGGCGAGAGTGCAATGATGGTAAAGCAGCTATTAAAGTTGGCAACACTGCACCTGTTATGTACAGACGCCAGCAGGTCAAGCTACCCGAAACTGTCAAATTTTCCCAATCAACCTTGAACCTTAATGCGTTAGTGATAAAGTTGAAAATGTATTAAAGAAATTTGACAGATTGTAGTAGCTTGATGTGCTGGCGTCTGTACACTGTACGCTATGACTGTACGTCAATACAAAATATCTTTAAGTAAGGTATTTGAAATCTATAATACAAAATACAGTATTTTAGCTATATTTAATTGAAATGCAAAATACAAATTACATGTTACAAAATAAGTAATCTAGACCGGCGGCATGGGCTGAAAAGTAGAGGAAAACAAGATTAATTAATCAGTAAAACCAGAGTTTCCTTACATGAACACTAGATAATTACTTGCGATACTGTATTTTGTAATTTGTATTTCAATTAAAGCAAAGCACGTATTTTGTCCAGCCCTGACAGTTGTGCAATATAAAAACTATTAGTTTGAAAATAGTGTTTTCTTAATATTAATATCCATCTGGTACCTATCAGGAAAATGCAATGGTGTAATAACTCTCACAATGCTAAACTAATGTCAGACTGTGCAACTCGTGGAACATGGAATCGCCGAGCAGCATCATCTAATTAATTATAAGTATAATTAATTATCTCTTTCTTTCTTACTTGGATCGCACACACACGCACGTTAACATAAACAGGGACAAATAGAACTGTGCGCTTCCTATTATAGGAGACCACATCATTCACTTATTATCTAGGAAAGTACAACAAGTTTGACAAGACGATGAAAACATTACGGACAGACTGCAGTACAAAAAGTTTCGCATCCGCCATATTGTATTTTTATTTTGACCGCACTACGAGTATCTGCTTTAGCACCCTCTAAAACCGCCTCTAAAAAAAATGTCGTAACGTGACTCCAGACCCAGAACAAGGTCGGCCGAAGCAAGGAAAACCTTTTCACGTGGAGATTCATAGACGACTCCGCCTTGGAGTGTAAATGTGGTGTTGTTCCACAAACGATGAGACACTTACTATCGTGTCCTGCGTGTCTTGTCAGCCGCACGTTACAGGAACTAATGGACGTTGATGCTGGCGCCAAACTAGTAGCTGAATTCTGGGCCGAGTCCATTTAGATTGCTATCAACACACTAAGAAGAAGTAACATGACGATTTCTACCCAGTTCACTTCTACCGCAGAACTTCATTCCAAAAATATCTACAGATCAAATAATAACTGTCTACTATAAAGTATTTCTACATGAATACAAATAATTACTTACGCATCAATAAACTATCACGCTGGTAAACACACTAAATATGGTTGACACGTTAAGCAGATTCAATTACTAGTGAAATTACGTTTGGTGGTAATGTGGCTGGCAGGTTAATAGTTGATAACATTATTGGAATATATTTTGCCACAACATAACACCAAATAGTTAAATTCCATCGACATTAAATAAAAATATTCACTACATTAATCACAGACATCAGTAATAAGCGTGAAAGCAGTTACTATCGCTGCATGAAATATATTTTTGGTAAATCATGTGAAATCTTTTTGCGTCTCATCATTTACCTGGCCTTTTCCCAACTATGTTGAGGTCAGCTTCCAAACTAACTTGATGTAGCTGAATACCAGTATTTTACTTGGAGCGACTGTCTGTCTATCCTCCCAAAATGCTGAAGCGAAAGCTCTAGGAAGTGCTGAAGGACGGGCGTTTTGGGGGACTGTCTTTTGTAATTTTGACGTTCGAAAAGTTCTGATTCTCAGCCTAATTTGAATATACTAAATTTTGGTAAAAATTTAGTATCGTTTGGCGGGAGTGGGGTGGGAGGGGGTGTGTGCCCCCTCACCCCTGGCACCACTTCCATAAAAAGGTAATGCACCGCAAATTATTGTAACCGGTTAGGCTGCAATAATTTGTTTTTCAAAACACCGTAAAAGGCGAAGGCCCCGGCTCAATGGTTTAAAAAAATATATAATATCCCCTTCGAACCTAATCTGTCCGAGTCGGGATGCCGCAAGTCCCGAGCTCGCTTCGCTCGCTCTTGCATCCTAAGTTCTCCTAGTAACAGTAGTAACATTGCCTTTTGTACACACATACGATCGGTGGGTGTACACCAATTTTCTTCTGAGCAGAATTGGTAGGTTGTTATAAAAACAAATAAAACATTCATTTTTTTACGTTTCCTATTCTCGATTCTGCACGACATTTTATACCACGGAAAATTAATTAATTTCTATAAAAACATGCATTACTTTTTAATAAAAGTGGTAGCGTTATAATCTTGGATCCAACCCCTACCAGCTTTAACCCCTTTTACCCCCCAAATCCTATCAAACGATACTAGATCCAACCCATTTCAACATCTCTAAAGCTAGGAAACAACAGAATTCTAACTATATCCCCACTAGTTCTATGAAACAGGACACAATATCATAAAGCTAATAGCATTAATTTGTCAATGGCAATTTATTGGCACCGGCTAATTCCGTGCACATGAATGGACTTGTCCTATTGTATTCATCAGAGAATGGACATTAATACTGTAGCCTTTGAATGATTACCTAGTATCAATCGATCTCTTTGAGGAAGACAGCGTGTCGGTGGGGCAGGAATATGCATAGATATTCAGCAATGATTACATACCTGCATACCTAATCAGCTGATATTGTTCCAACATCTGGGTCCCTGGTCTTAATACCTCATCATCGAGATGCAAACCTAATTAATACATGATTATCGTGATTGGCACTCGCAGATAAGGTAATAAAACACCTACATTAAATCGAACCTGAATCCTGACCGTAATGTTTCTCGTCTCTACTGCCACTGTTTTTAAGCACAGATTAAATACACACGCCTCCTGTTCACAACGTGAGCCTAGAGCGTATTGGTAGATGAGACGTCATTTCTTTCAATTTTTTTTTGTATGGTTCCTCCCTGTGTTTTCACCGTTTAAGAAAAGAGTTTGTGAAATAAATTGCACAGTTTGAGACAAAGTTTTGACTGTCACCTCGCTTTAATTTAATATTACAAAAAACAAAAACAAAAATCCTTCCGCTTTTTTTAACTTTCATCAAATTCTATCAATTATATCTTGCAGGAAAGTAAGTGTAAGTAATTTCTATTCCATTCAAGATCTACAGAGTCTTTCTGAACCCATTATTGCAATGCCATTATTACACTTCATAATAAGTCAATTGAAAGCACTTCAATAAACTAATAATGTTCTTGCCAAGTTCTTTGTTCATCTCAACAACACGGACACTCTTCACAATAAGGTATTCTCATTGCTTTTAAAATAAAATATGAACTTAATCAAGAAAAATATCAGTACTTTTACAACAGATACTACCTACATATTTTATGACACAACATTTATTCGATATCTTGCCAGAAAATATGAATGAATATTAAATGAATCATTATAAAAAGAAATAAGGAACGAAATAAAGAATGGATTACAAAAAAGCACAGAAACCTACAAAATGTATGACAATTTCGAAACCGTCACGGTATTTAGCTTAACATCATCCATATTTGCATATTACAGCGACACGTGAAATCCGAACCGACCGACGTTTACACCGACGGCGACGCCGCGTCGCCGTATTTTTGTTTGTCTGATTTGTAACATCATTCTTCCATGGTTTTATTTGTCATACTTGAAGTAGTATTTCTGTCGTTTTGGGATTTTTAGTTTTCTAATAACTTCTGAGGAATACAAATTGCAGTTTGAAAATAATTAATAATAATAATAATATCCCTGGACATTTCACACAGCACCATTTGTCCCAAGCTAAGCAACCTAATGCTAAATGCCTAATTACTTTAAACCACAGTATTTATTCTTTAGATAAAAGTGATCTGAGGATTAAAAACTTCGCCCCACAGTGAGATTAATCATTAAAACCAGCACCAGCTACCAGCGAGCCGTACCTACAAACAAAATTATATTTTTTAATTTTAAGCAAAATGAAACACGTTTACATTTAAAGTGGTGGGGACAATGTAAACCTTGATAGCGTGTTTTGTTTCGAGTATAAGTAATTAAAAAAATGTTTTTTTTAGAGACTGATTAGGTACTCGTTTCGGGTAGGTAGCTATAAAGTCTGTTGCTACTGTAAAATCACACAAACTAAGGTACTATTAGTTGAATTCAAAGCAACAAAACAGAACCAAATTTACCTATCGATTTCAAAATTTACTCACAATGCTAAAATCGGTGACGATGAAAATGTCGTTCTAAGTACGCCGACACCGTCATTTACACCGACACCGCAATTTTATTTAGTCGCGTTGAAGCGAGAGTACAAGTATACTTGCATTAACAAGCTGCGTTAGATCGGACGTGATTTAAAACTACTAACATGATTACCTACCTACTCTATTAAAGAGCATCGTGAAGGATTGAGTGACTCAAAGATTTTTATTGGTATTTTCTTACGATAACTAGAAATTACTAGCTGACGACAGAACTGTAGGTACTGGACAATCCAATCTACTATTACTACCTACCTAAGTTAGATTCAAAACAGCACAAAATTTAACAAACCTTCCCGATTTTAAAAACCACGCGCTATATTCAGTGACGGTGGAGATGTCGGTGTAACTATACCGTCATTAACACCGACACCGCACTTTTATTCAGTCGCATTGAAGCGAGAGAACAAGTTTACTCGCGTTAACAAGCTGCGTTAGATCGGACGTGATTTCGCGCACGCCATCTGATTTATTTGTGTTCCACTTGGGCTTCATTTCGTTGGCGTCCAACCCCCTTTTTCAGGTTATGTTATTGCTGACGTTTTGTTTTTTAAGTGTATGTTAGTTTTTATTTTTGTGTGATTGAGTAGGGAAGTTATTTTGGTGTTTATTTTTAAACATCGCCGAGAGTAGCTTTATTATATATTCCTTCCTATTCCTACATAATTTCAACTGTTATTATTTCGTAAAGTTTGAATAATTTTATGGGTCCATTATATAATTACTTAGCACAGAGCTTGTACCTACTTTTCCAATAGTGATATTTTAACTTGCATGCTGACTTCTACATTGCGGTCAGAGCTGACTTCGAAGTAATGGGTCAGGTCATACTGCTAAAATAGGGGAAGCTAAACAATTTCTGAAGTCCCTATATATATTGCGCACCACCCCGTAAAGGCAACGCAAAGCTGAAACACTTATTCCTTTCTTCAAAATGTCTATACGTCTGTCTGTCTGAAGGTCTATACGTTTATCCCGTCTGCTTTCAAAGCCAGCGTGAACAGGCATCTTCAGGGAACGCTCGTTCTATTTATGTACAGACGCCAGCACATCAAGTTACTACAATCTGTCAAATTTCTTTAATAGATTTTCAACTTTATCGCTCAAGCATTATGGTTCAAGGTTGATTGGATAATTTTGACAGTTTCGGGTAGCTTGACCTGCTGGCGTCTGTACCTCAACCTTCGCTATCTATCAGGCGTGATCGAGGTCAGAACCGCGACGATTCATCAATAAAAAAAAAAAAACAACAAAATATATTCTACTTTGATGTAGGTATTTAGGCCATACCTATTATTATGTTAAGACGTTTGCGTACCCTTCAAAAAGTAGATACTGACAGAAACAAGAATTTAAGTCACATGACTAGATATTTTTTTTTTTAATTTTAAGTATATGGTAAAACTACCCTTATATTTATCCTCGTAATTACAAATACATTTAAGCCTAATACCCATCTTCCCACTTTATCCCTCTCATTTTATTGTTCGGCTTATCGTTTTCGATCGGCTGTAATTCCACCCTGAACATTGTAATAGGTCACTGACCTTACTTCTTAAGGTGGAGATTTAGAACATTATCGTTTATTCCCAGTCCTGTGGAAAATTTCATGCCTTCCAGTCCGATGTACCTACATATAGGTATATTCTTGCTATATTTACGTGATATTTATTAAGATAAGAGTATAAAAATATTCCATTATGTAGTAATTTAGTTTTATCTATATCTAGTACCTACTTACTGGACATTCCTTCTAGAAGCACGAACAATATTTTGTTCGTAACTATGTACAGTCACGAGCAAAAGTACACCTTTATTTTTTAATGAAATTTTATGTTGTTACGAACACAGCATTTTCGAATCCACAGGTTTATGCATTTCAACGTTGCATTCGTTGATTCACGAAAAAATTGCAATTGAAAGTTGCCAAGTGTTGTCATATTGGTGCTCGTGATTGTACTTATTTAGAAAATTCTGTACTTATCGAGTTCTTCAGCATCTGTTTTTCTGTATCTCTATTCGACTTTATTTTCTATATATTCTTGGCACCGCACCGACTTCCGAAACTGTTTTATTCGGGAGCCAACTTTAGCTACCACTTTTAGACTAGTACGAGTAATACCTACAGGGTGGCAGGGTCACCCACGCGCAACCTATTACCGTGGATTCAGTACATGATCCTGGAAACCGTTGAAATTTTTCGTCGGTTATTTATACATAGCTGTTCCACTTTTGGACCGCGGTGGTGTTGTAATTTTCTATGAAACAGCAGATCTTTTTTTTAATAACCGATCAAAATATTCTATGGTCTAGTATCGTGCTGAATTCATGGTGGTTGTCCCTGCCATTCGAATAAGGGGTAGGCTCTACTTCAACATTTGTTTCTTCACTAATGCAAAATAGGAGATGGATTGTATGAAATCTTTTCTCATTTTAAGGGAACAGACTTTTAAATTCCGGAATTTTAATTAATTCAAATACCACCCTCGTTACGCAAAAAAGTGTCCCAAAATACCCAAAAACATTCATAATGCTCTTTCAAACCAGTTATGCTCAAACGGCTATTATAAAAACCATATGAAGGATATGTGAGATTTCATAAATCGTTACTACCATTGTGGTCTGTTTCAACTGAATCGCTTATGATAAATGTATTGCCATCCTCTAGGACAATAGATGCTTTGTGGTTATGATTAATGACAGTTTTAAAAAGCCCGATTTGGGTCCACCCCTAAATGGCAATAAAAAAATATGTCCCCGCCAGATTTCTTTCTACCGGACTGATAACAGATTGCGCTTGTGAACTGATTAATTGATATAAATCGTGTGGTTTTAAAATATGTGGGGTTTGTGGGTCGGTGTTTCGAAAGCCTGGCTCGTGCCGTACTTATTTGTTTTAATACGTGGTGATACTGTGTTATGTACTCGTGTAATTGATGTTTCGTTGGTATTCAGTGTCACTTTATTGCTACGCTGAGGTTTCTCAATTAATGACTTTTTTGAGGACATTGTCATGATATTTTTACCTCTTCCATAAAAAACCTGTCAGACGTGATTTTTTATTCTACGAATAAAAATTATCTGTTGATTGAAAAATCATGATATCAATATGAAGTAAGTAAGTTTTATCCCTTAAAATCTAAAGCTTTTATACTTAAATTTAATTTCAAACGGCCTTACAGCAATAAGAAGACGGTGGGACAGGTCGTAATCGATATAAAAAAAGCATCTAGGAGATCATAGGTATTACTGCTACGAGTAAAAACCATGTGCATCCAATAAAATATAGTGAAGATAATATAGGGTGCCACAAAACAATCCCGTTTAAATTCTCCGACAGAAGTAGTTAATGTCTGACACGGCACAATTAAGTCATTGTAAGTCGTTCTACTTTAACTGCACACGGCAAACGGCCTTGAACTCATAACTGTGACCTTTGATAATGCTAAGCTAAATTCAACCCTATACGTAAAAGGATACAATAAAAGTTAGAATGGAGGAAATGTTTCTTTTTGTGTACTAAGTATTTTCGTCTATGTTTGCATGTTAATGTTCTAAGAAAACTTATGATAAGAACTAAAAACCAACCATAGATCTCATTTTGATATCTAGTTGTTGAAGCTTGTCTTGTTAGTTACAGCATGTTTTTTTTTTATTCTTTTCTAGCTTGTAGCACCGTATTTAGTGGCATCTTCACACGCTAGTCTTGTGAAAATGTTTGTGCAATGTGGTTTTCTATAAGAATGTGTTTCAAAATGGACTTGAATAAACAAGCGATGATATGATAGAAATGATTTACATGATTACTTTTCAGAATCAAATACTTTTTTTTTAAATGCCCAAAACTCCACTGGCGTAGTCCTATAATTAACAACAAGTACTGGGTTTTGTAACAACTGGAATGATAGTCTGGGGAATTATGTGATAAAGCGATGAACAACGTTACGGTTTTATAACGGAAGAGTAGTGACAATTTTTTGTAAAGTATTCTAATGTGGTTGGGTCATTTTGAGAGGATGAATGAACAAAGGGTATTTACAAGGCAGATGTGTGTGGAAACGCCCTAGAAGGAGAATATATAAAGACCATCATTATATGATGAGGAATGATATAATAAATGATGATGTTCGTCAGAATCAGCGTACGTAATCGGAGCAAAATGAGTCGTACCAGGTGACATCTTGTGGTAACATCTTCTGCCTACCCATTAAAAGAAATTCCATTGAAAAAAAGCGTGAGTTTACTTATGATTGCGATGAACTTCCATTCGTAGCCCAGACAAAGCATAATCATCCTTCTATTAAAACTAAAAGAACTCCCACTAAAACACCAGTCAGCCCATTGATTGAACGGCCCATAGCGGAAGTTCAACAGGACAAAGTTTTTAGATGGCCCAACGTGGCCCAACGACGCGGCGACGAGACGGAAAATTAACGGTAGGAAATTTTATTATTTACTTACCAACTTTGAAAGTAAGCCCAAATGCTTTTAGCTATAGTGGGGACTTCGGGAAGGATTTTATTCTGTTTATTGTTTCTGGACTTTGTTTTGCGAGGCCGTTCTATTTTTGGAGATTTCGGGCATGTTTTGTTATGTTATAGCGGAAAATGTTTGTTTCATACGTCATAAGTCATTTATTCCTTTGTTTCATTCGTTTCATTGTGCGCAGTTACTAAAAAAACATGGAGCAGTAAAACTTACCTTCTCGTGTGAATTCTCATTGTATGTTTTACAAGGAATTTAGAATCTAAAAGGTCATATACCAAAATCTTTTTACCTTCGCAAAGATGGACGTAAAACAAAGAATGACTTGGGTATATTTATTTCTGTTTTTAGAGTACGTCTTCTTACCCTTTTATTCTTTACAACAGTATTACAATCGTTTCTAGAATAATAGAAACACGTCGCATTAAATATTCAAATAAATCTCTCACAAAGTTAAATGTATGCCATTGTGCCGGAGTACCAAAGCCACTTCCCGAAGGAGAAAGTTCCAAAGTTGGATTCGCACTTTCTATAATCCGTTGGTAGTTCGTGTAATAACCGTTGTGAAATCAACTTAGTTCAACTAGACAAGTAAATCTTGAAGTCAGTTATCATAATTATTCCTCTCTTGAAACAATATGCGCTAGTTATTTCAGACCTTTCTGAAAGAATATTTTCATTTTATAATTCGCGAGCAAGAATTTTTCCCACTAGTCATAAGGTTTTACTGCCATAACTATTTAACATCTTACCCACCCTGTTTATCTACGTCCATTCCATCCAACAAAATAAGACATTTTAACTTTTCTTGCAAAAAGATTTTTCTGACATATTAAGGGTAGAAAGTTAAAAGCAGACAGCGAATAATTTTTGCTAAAAGAATTACGGAGAAAAGCTTACCTTGATTTACGAAAATGAGCTCAGAATTTTAAGATCCACGATACACATAACTACTGAGATTTTCTTGTTCATTTACATAAGCTTACGTAATAATGGTATCGCAATGGAAACGATAAAATATCTAAATCCACTCCCAGAAATCCAGCTCCACGTTTATCCGACTGACGGAACCCATAAAAAGAGGGTTCTGAACAATTATTTTTACATCAGCACCGGAACCATTCCGGACACGATAAAGAATCTCCCGGAAAAAGATATTTATTCGACCAAGCTAACGTGTTCCTCAACAGATTTTTCGGGGATATATTTTGGACTTTATTGTCCAGAAATAAGGTTTCGTATCTTTGTATCCGTTAAGGCCCACATTAAATGTAACATTGTTGTGGAATGTCAGGAACTTTCGGGTGTGAGCGCAATAAAACACCTTAAATCGAAGTGCGAAATCACTGACTAATTGTTAGTCTTGTTCCGATAAAATTAACTACTTTCGTGCGAAAGGTTAGTGAAGTTTCGAACTAGGTGTCGAGTTTTAGTGGTGTTTTCGTCAGCTAACGTTTAGCGGTCAGGTGGAAAGTTCGGGTAGTTTTTTGAGGCCGTCTCTTGTTTCAACGGAGGGATCCGTTGTTAAACAAATTAGATTGAATGAACGGTCACCAGACCTGTCTAATATTAAGTTTAGTCCTAATCCATTTTACTGAAGGACTTATCTTAAATTAGATTCTATTCAGTGAACTGATTTAGAGATAGTTTTACTACATATTATATAGCGCTGGGTACCGTCGGTATTGATAATAAAGTCAAAGGTTCTAATAAAAGGATTGGACATTCAGTCTGGATACCTGTTATCAACTTGGTCATTGAAAACTATTTTGTCTCACAAACCGAACATACAGCATAAAGCAAATCGCACAAAAGACATGAACGCCTACATACATATTCAAACCCAGTACCATCGCACAAACAGCTTTCAACAAAGACATGGCTGCCATACTTGCCATTGATTTATGAAATTGTGTGGCACTGCCCGTCAGTCATTCCAATTATGTGAGAGCATACCGTCGGCAATACATCAATCTTATAGACAAGGGAACAAACACTGCTCACGGTGATATTGCATGCATTAATGCGCTCGGAGATAGTGGTGTTATGCGAAAAGTTAAATGAGTATAGTTTATTGGTTGTGGAACTCTTCGGTGCATCGTTAACATAACGCTTGTTTATGTTGTCGATCGTGCAGTTCTGTTTAGTGTTAGTCTTTTGTAGTTGTGTATGGATTTATAAGCAGTGTTGTGGGAGTTTTGTGTATGTTTCGTGGTTTTTAATTCTCGGTACATTGGTTTTGCTTCTATTATGTGATGTAGTCGTCGTTCGGTTGCTTGAATTTTGTCGATATTATTTAGTCATGAAATCTTATTTGTTATTATTTACTGTAATGGATTCAACTCTCAAATATGTATTCATTAAATGTTCTGCTTTGTGATATATGTGAACATAAACTCATGGCTATAGGATCCAATGGGGATATACAAAAATAGCAGAACGTACTGCGATTCATACTCTTTTTGCATCTTTCACGTAATCCGACTCTTTATTTTAATCACAAAAACAATCTAAAACTATTTCTAAATCTGGTTCACCTGCAGCGACTTCTGCAGTGAAAATCGAACAAAATAATGAGAACAATATTTTCTAGGGCGTTCGCTGCAAAATTATCGGGCTCAGTTCGCGGGCGAAGTGTGATATTACCAGTTAGGGGCGGTTCAACCCGATTACAGCGACAAGTGCACGCGCACCAACCGTATCACGCTAGAATGATATATTGTGATTAGTATGTACCAGTGACTTGTGTTATGTTTTTTAGGAGCTTCTAATTGTTGAGTCGTGATTTTGAATTATGGTTTCGCGTTTGTGGAAAAATTGCAAGGTTCATTTTCATACAAACGGCATTTTAAAATGTCGCGGGTACTATTTACTTGTGTGTTGGCTGTCCTGTTTCGTCGACATCTACTTGTCCCTTCCTGATTATTATCTAAACATGATTTTAATATACTTTTTTCTGGTTCTATTCATAAACACCACAATATAATATTATGCATTTACTTTCTTCTCTAAGTATTTTAAATATTTAATAACCTCCCTTTTCATGAAACCCGAGTGCACTTCAATATCTCTTAACTTATGCATTTTATACGCTATTGAATTTCGTACCGTTGATTCCCAACCGTTTATTATTTAACTGGATAAAGTATTAAACTGACGAAAATCAACGAATTAATGAATGTAATCCCCATTGCAATATTTTAAGCTTATTTTAATACAAAGCACGGAGCATCCAATCTCCCCAGGTACATTTAATCAAATTTAATAAAAATAATATCATTATGTGTAAAACTTAATTTACATAATGAAAACACAGTTTCGCAGAATTGTTAATATGTATTTTTATTTTAATGAAGGAATTATAGTGTTGATGAAGTATGGACTTGGGAAAAGGTGAGGTTATTCCTTTGTTTAAAATTTTAATCGATAGTAGAGTAGGTAATAAAAATAATACAAGAAATGAAAAGTTAGGCATCTGTCTTCTCTTTTTATAACCCCTCGTTTGTTAGGGAAGCATATTAAGTTCGGTAACAATAGAAGAAGTAATTGTGTCTCATTAGTGACAGTTGGGCTCATAAGGATGAACATAGATGGGTTTATTTATAAACGATGATTAAAGTTAAGTGACGTTCAAACGTCAAAAATGTATGGTTAAACAGTCGCTAATCACTACTTAACTTTGAGCAACTTTTATGAGCAAAGGGGAGATTATCAGACCACAACTATACTATATACTGGTAGACTGGCCGTTTGGGGAGTCTGTCAGTTCGATACTCAAAGGAATTCTTCTAATTGAGGTATTCCACTTAGAGCTCTGTATTGATTTCAACAGCACTTGACCGAACCGTACCTGAGCACTTTCAGTAACCGCACGGAATGCCTTGAACATAAAAATACATCCCATTACTAAAAAAATATTTTAAGTAAGTGCCGTTTGGGGACTGAAAATAATATTGACAAAGTCTTCTACCGAACCGCTTTTATCAAAATTTTGTTTCAGTGCGATTAGTGGAAGTGCTCAGGTGCACTTCGGTCAAGTGCCGTTGAAATCAGTACTCTGAGTGGAATACCTCTTCTAATTTATGCCTTGTAGTGAAATTCATGACAAAGCAATAATGTGCATTGATTTATAAGCAAGATAGTATTTTAATCATCTTTGTTTCAACCAAAATGACATGTAAATATTATTATACGTTTCCCTAGATGATCCATGTTGAATGTTTATTTGTTCTGTCTAAAAGCCGTTTTTTACATCGGCTGTACCATCATATTATACAAAGGTGATTGGATCAGACGTATGACGGCAATGTATGAAAATATTCAATCCAACGTTCTCTAGTTTGTGTTTGTTTAGGACCTTATGGCGCTGTAGTAGAGTGAAATTGTTTGTCTATGCCTAATTCATTTTTTTATAAAAAACATCGTGTTTTTATTTCGTGATGAATTTTTGTTCAAGTCGTTTTTTATTGTAGATATTCCGACTAAGTATATTTTAAAAACGATATTCCTGTTTCTAAGGACATTTTTACCAAGTTTTTTGTACAATAATGAATTAGATTTAAATCTCAAATTGGAATACGAGTAAACTGAAATCCCTTCACTCACATTTTATTTCAAGGAAACGTCAAAAACAAAATCAACAAAAATAATTGGCGACCCGATACTGTTTGTACTCGATAGGCTTACGAAATGGTCTCTAATTGTGCATTATTGGGATCTGTAAACCCGATACATTATCGATACACGTGATACTACACAACTTCGCTACATGTACCTCACTGTAGCAACACTTAGTGTGCATACACACGAGCGACATGAATCGACGACAGAGGCAAATGCCGTCAATAACATGCCACTCGTGAATTTGATCACCGTACAAAAATACCCGAGCCACACTTTGTCGACGGATGCAATTGCCTCTGTCGTTGACGCGTGTCGCTCGTCTGTACACACACTTCGAGATCGCGCAACCTATACGTCTGGTCGCTGCGTCTAGACGATGCAACCGATTTGAAAACATCGAAATTGATCGTATCTAAGTTGAGATACGCAATAAAATCACACCTCCACTTTCCTCAGCGCTCATAGCACGACTGACGCTGACATGTCGCATGCAACTGTTGTTGGGTGTACTCTTGCACCGGGCGTCTAGCCGCTGCGATATGCAACGAGGGCGTCCGATCTCCCTAACCTGTTGTTGCGTCTCTGCATCTCGACGCCAAGTGTGCGGAGTTTTGAACAAAATATATGAGAATTACACCACCACTACTCACAAAAAGGTAAAGGAAAACATCGTGAGGAAACCGGCATGTCCTAGAACCAAAAATTCTAAGGCATGTGACATCTACCAACCCGGACTAAGTTCGCGTGGTGGTGGCCCACACCCTCTCACAGAGAGGAAGCCTGTGTCCCAGCAGTGGGAACATTATAGGCTGATTATGCCATATGAAAATTGTCGACCGCAGCCTTTCGTCGTCTAGTCATCGAGCTGTCGCATTCACATGTTGGATAGTGTGAGAGGCACTTAGGTAATGGCGTCATATCTTAGTTGGTATTAATGTCTTCATCCTTCATCGCTCCTGTGGCATGGACATTGTGTCTGAGTGTCACTTCTAACTATTACAGATAGCTGTTCCAATATTGTTCTGATAATACGAGTGTCGTACGTATTACAAGGATTATGATAATTTTATATTTAATGACCATTTTATGTCCAGGCAAATCACTGTCCATTCCAAGGATGCCTGGAAGAGATCTCAGAAAGCGATAGGAATATAGGTAACGAACATTAAAAATATACAATGGGCGGCATTGTATATGTTTAATGATCGTTACCTACATTTTCTTTCTTATGTATTTTTGTGGTGTACAAATAAAGTATATATAAATAAATCAATAAATAATATGATTTGTTACACTCGTAGGGCTTCAAAAGGCCTAGATATTAAAGGCCTAGGTAATTAAAATTACCTATTAATTGTCTGTTAGAAATAAAAATTATATCAAAATATGATTATTTTCCCTCCCTTTTGTATATACTATACTACTGCACATTATTATTTTAAGTCTGTGAACTTTTAAATTATGTAAATATTATCTCATAAAGTAAATCGCACGTGTATAATTTTATTGTGAAAGATCACGGAGTGCGATTGAGTTTTACATTAACTTGTTTTTTAAGTTCAGCTCAACTTTCATTGCTACGCCACATTCAGAATTTACGCCTAATTTAACTTTAAAAACACTTCGATACATAAAAGCAAACATTGAACACAAACAAAATTTTTGTAAATAAATGTATTTTTCTTTCTTTGTTTTAAAAGTTCTAAACAAACTGAACACGCTTAAACCCTCTAGGCACCCAGAAATTGGATACTTGGAAGTTAGGACCCCAATTCACCCGCAGGGCACCTCAAACTAATAAAGGAAACATTTAATTAATGTAATTCAAAGTTTGGTCAGTCGTAAAGTTATTAAATCAAAAGGTCAGGACTTGAAGAACATGAGATTAGCCTTCTGCACATGTTAACTAGTTACACACATATCGGGTAGGGTAACCATGTAGGTACTGTTCAAGGAATAAGTACGTTTAATTTTATTTCAGTTTAATTTTGTGCGTCATGTTCTAATATTGAAGATACAACAGAATAAAAAGATAATTTAACTCGAACTATAAAGAAAAAAGCGGTTAGGAGCAAGTTGGAATCGCGCACCTAGGGTTCCGTACTTTGTAGATATGTAACAACTTTACGGTTTTCGGATTTTTCCTTTACTTGTGCTACATGACATTGCGTCTTGTCAAATTTTATGATTCTAGGTCAACGGGAAGTACCTTAGAGGTTTTAATTCACTTGGGAGTGTCAAAATATGCGGCTTAGACGGAATATAAACGCCCGTATCTTTTGATTGCGTGAACTTACATAGAAGTTTGATGTTTTCACTGCTTCAAGGCATTTTAGTCTTGAGTATTTGATATTCCAGAGAAAAAGGGTCTTGACACACGGACAACGAAGTGATCTTATAAGGGTTCCGTTTGTCCTTTTGAGGTACGGAACCCTTAAAAGAAAAAAAAAGGAAAGCAACTACGAGGACACAACTGAGGGGCAATTCCCGTAATTGGCAGCTGCACTAAAAAATTGTGACAAGCAGCTTGATTATGTGCTTGTCATTTTGTACCCACAGCACAACGCTGAAATACAGTGGTCTCCCGAAAGTTACGAACGGAAGTAGTTTTTAAATACAATGCATAAAACTAAATGCCTACGTACGTGCTTTCCGTTTCTCTTTTCCTTTCTATCAAACAAGATGATAATAAATCATTTTCCGCCAGCCAATTTCATGGACACAGTAACAAAACAGCAAGTCACACGTAGGGTCTACATGAAGGAGTATTAAATTCGGTTAATGCCCGGACAAATCGCACAAGTTTACAAGTGGGGTCCAAGAGACCCTGGCAATAGCACAAATTGTTACCAACTCACGACACTAGAGGGTTAAATGGACTCCGTGTTTTGATTCCAGCGATTTATGGTGTTGTAAGTTATTAAATATTGATTTTAAGTGCAGATTTACGTGAAATATTTAATTATTTTTGGCAGAATCTAGCTTATAACTGTTAAATTTTGTAAAAAAAAACGGTGATACGTATTGTTGTATTTTTCATTTTTATTTGTATTCTATTTAATTTTGTCTAATTTTATCTTATTTTATCTGATTTTGACCAATTTTGTTTCATTTACTCAAAATTTATCCAGTTTTATTATGTGATTTAACTTAATTTTATGATTGTATGACATTATGTGTAATTATTAATATTGACTAATAACTTGTATCATAATCAGCCTATAATGTTCCCACTGCTGGGACAAAGGCCTCCTCTCTGTGAGGGTGTGGGCCGTAATCTACCACGCGGGTCCAGTGCGGGTTGGTAGATGTCGCATGTATTCGAATTTTTGGTTCAAGGACATGCCGGTTTCCTCACGATGTATTCCTTCACCGCTTTGAGAGCAGTGGTGATAAAATTATTTACACAAAGTAAAGCGCCTGCCTGGGTTTGAACCCACGACCTACAATTCGTAAGTCGGAGCCGTTACCACTGGGCCACCACTGCTCACTGCTCACTTGTATGTGTGAAAAAATGAAAAAGTATTTATTGCGACTCGTACAAGAACATAAACTAAACTAAACACAGTTAAAAATAAAAATAAAACAAATTATATAAAAAAAGTAACAAAAGGAAAAATGAAACAGAAAGTCCTATGCGAGGCCAACTTCGACATTAAAAAAATAACTGATTATGTACTATATTATGCTATGTATTATTATATGCGGCAGGAGACACGTGATCCCTCCCCTTCCTTTCCTGCCTTGTTACTGAAAATAATTTCTTGAGACTCCTTTTACGTAACAAGTCCGTACAGTACAGGCCTGCACGTCAGTGTTCCGTTGTTTTAAAGTGCTATTCATACTGTATAACCCATCTCAGTCTAACACTGGCACGATGATGGCTTTAACACGTCATAGTACGGCCGTAGTAACTATTTAGTAATCTGTGGTACAGCCTTAGATATTATACCGTGCCAGCGCATATACAAATTTTCTTTGAAGTCGATACGATACTTTGATTGAATTTCGTCTCGACATAAAATTAACAAAATATTTAATAATATATTTCCTCTTTCCTCACTTTGTGTGAATTTCCGTATTTTATCGGAGAGTAACATGAATATTTAATTAAATGTTTAATTTACATGTGTTGTTGCTTCTGAAGAAATGCACACTGATCTAAAATTAGAAATTAGAAACAAGAGTATCTAAATTTTTGAATATTACTTTATAACGAAAATAAACCTGCGATAGTCTAGGCGAAAACCTAAAGAATACTTAGGTACAATAAAATTGTAAGTATCTTTAAGAATTAAGTCTCAATTGTACTTCCTCTGCCTAACTATATGAAATGTAGCTACTAAAGTACATTGGTACGCTTACATAATCAGCCTTTAATTTTCCCACTGCTGGGACACAGGCCTTCGAGAGTGGGCTGTATATACCACGCGGGCCCAGTGTGGGTAGGTGTACATGTCTTCGAATTTTTGGTTCTGTGTAATAAACCATGTTATAAATGTACTGATTTCAACAAAAGATAAACTGAGTTACGGAATAGACGACGTCATGTGTTATCTTTTACGATTTTCTTTCGGACCGCTCGTTGTATCTTTTTACGTTTCTCTAGCTACAAAAATACTTACCTACATATATTAAAAACAAATTGCTGTGCTCGCGACTTTGTACGCATGCTTACACAGTCAGCCTATAATCTTCCCACTGCTGGGACACAGGCCTCCTCTCTTCGAGAGGGAGTGGGCTGTATATACCACGCGGACCCAGTGGGCCGGAGCAGTGGTGATGAAACTATTTACGCAAAGTAAAGCGCCTGCCTGGGTTCGTACCTACTACTCTCTGCTCTCTTTTGCTTTGCTTAACCCGATAGAGTGTCACTAATTTGTCAAGGCCCTTGTAGCTCTTTTTTATAGAAAAATAAATCAAAATAATAATGACGAACGAATTTATAATAAATATTATAATTATGGATATATTTCGCGTGGTTGCTGCTGCCAAGTGAATTCATGAGCACAGCAATTTTAACACACCACAGTTTCCTTATAAAAGAAACTGTTAAAAATCCTCTTTTTTCCGAGCAAAAAATCGCTCTATAGTGGGATTTAATTTCAAAGCTTCTCCATAATACAGTGGACTCGAAAAACCATTTTCGGGGCCGTCAGTCAGCCCACATCAATGCAGCTAGCGTTCAATTATTCAACTGGAACTACATCGATATTATTGTATACGTATACGATTGACACGAATCTAAATATTTTGATGGATGAATAGAAATATTTTAATGAATGGAATACACTGGAATATTTTTGTCAGGAAGCTATTTTCCATTTTATTATTAAATCTAAAAATGAAACTTGTATAATGCCTGAAGTGATTCTACTTTCAAAGACTTTGAACGAGTTAGTTCTTCAAACTATCAAAGACTTTGAAAGTGGATTTCTAGAATTGAAATCTTTTGACGTTACCTTTTCTAGATATTTTCTGTGCCTATCTACAAATCTGACGTGCACATTACACAGCTTGGAACAAATGTCTGTAGGCCAAAATATAAATATTTGTTTCATGCTGGGGATCCAAACTGGGCCAACACAAAGTCAAGCACTTAGCCACTACGCCAATAGGCTCGACAAACATTGCCTCCACATAGCTTTTGAGGGACCTTTGCGAATCTGTACGATGTTATCAGTGTCCGTGGTATACCTACTGCTCATACGAAATCAATGGAGGTAAAGTGGTCACTACAATAAAGCTGCCTTAGGTGACTTTACAGTAGTGAGCAGAAAGTGTACTTTTAAGTAAGTACACTTCTGCTCACTACTGTAAAGTCACCTGTATATTAGACATTATAAGTGCTATAAAAAATCATTAACCGGACACAAATCTAGGGAGTCCGGGCTACTAACACTTGGCTGACCTGGGGTTCGAGCCCAAAATACCACGATTAACAGTCACGTTTTCAACCACCAGACCAAGAGGCATCATGTAATTTGAACAAAATTACAACTTCCTAAATTACGTAATTTAAAAATCAATCTAAAATAAAACACAACCGCGTAACATGCAATAACACTGCATTTTATTTTTTATTTTCTGCCAGTATTACTAAAAATTACTTCGAGCAAGTGTTCATTACGATAAAGCATATCGCATGGCGTCATTACCCCACAACACCCATCGATTACACCGTAGAAAACTATTAAGGACCGTGCAAATTACACGGGCAACGGTTCGACGTGTACTGGCTAAATTGCATTCGAGTGCGGATAGATGGCGCTGTACTAAATTATGATTGAAGGAACATGCCGAATCACGCTAACGATATTTGCAATTTTAATTTTCTGCGTGTCACTTTTTTTCTTTATTGGTTGAGGATGGAGTGACAGTTTTTAGATTGCAGGTGTTTAGGTGTTCGTACAGTTCTGTTATCAGTTTAGATTCACAGTTTTTTGGGAGGAAATAGTTATGGGATAACTAAGGATAAACAAGCATTCAGTACTAGCAAGCCCCCTAAGAAATGTTCTCAGTCTGCTCTCATATTAATATCAGTATCAATTGGGAAGACTGACAGGTCACTCCATGACGACGTGTCGTTATCACAAACCGAAGAAAATGATCATAAATTAGATGATGATTCACTTCATCGTCTCTTTGTAGATTTTTACACGTTAATCGAATTAAAACAATCTATTTCTAAGCTTATCACCACTGACTCAATCCTATCTAGCTCACTAAACTAACACGTCCCAAACGTGACTTTTAATCCACTTCTAGAATTACATCCCACTTTACCAGAGAAAAAATATTGCAACGATAACGCTAACTTTGCATTGCAAGAAGTGCAACCGTTGCCAATTACGAGCCGTCGTCTACAAGCCTTGAAACCATCCGGAGCTGAACGACAGAATATTACAGAAGGTCGTCTCCATACAACGAACGAAAACGCACTCAGGCTCCAGTTACGGCCTTAAGCGATGCGACTTGCGTGAAGCAGCACCTGTGGGGTAATTGTGCAAACACACCAATTGTAGCTGTGGCTTTTATTTTGACAGTTCAACAATATTCATTGCGTTATTTACGTTTTTGAGCAGACTAATTATCCGAACATGCAATGGATTAGCAATATCCCTCAAAATTATTCAGATTGTGAATAAAAGTGTGTTCGGGAATTTGGGTGCTATTTCCGACCGTTGCTCCGCAAGTCGTTTGTAAGAGAGAGGCTCGTGGCTAAGTTATAACAGCCGCACGAGACGATCGATCAGGTTAAGCTACGCTTGCCGCAGTTGGTCCGTGTATGGGTGACCATCCTTACATGCCGAGACCCCTTCGTGCCTCAGAAAGAACGTTAAGCTGTTGGTCCCGGCTGTCATTCGTAGATCTTTGACACTTGTTACGGGTAGTCAGAAGCCCGAAAATCTGACAACCAGTCTTACCAAGGGGTATCGTATTACCCAGTAACTGGGTTGTGGAGGTCAGACAGGCAGTCACTCCATGTAAAATACTGGTATTCAACTGCATCCGGTTAGACTGGAAGCCGACCCCAACATAGACATAGCGAAGGTCTGACAACCAAGGGGATCGAAGGTCAGATAGGCAGTTGCTTAAAATACTGGTATTCAGCTGCATCCAGTTAGACTAGACGCTGACCTCAAAAATTGTTGGGTTGGCTAGGCAGATGATGACAGCGAGCGCAAGCGCTCTCGCTACTCGCATTTGCATTTGTTTGAGATCGCCATACTTACGCATCTACATTTCTGTGCGTGTGATTATTGACGCTCGTTGTATGGAGTTGGCCTTCTATACGGTTTACTATTGTGTGGCTTAACGTCCTCCCGACTAGAAGCCAGTTAATGGCCGTAGTGATTTATCGATTAAACGCCACACAAGTTTACTGTTAGCCAAACAAATAGATCTTCGTTGATCCTGAATGTATATTATGGTTTGGATACAGAAGTTATGAAGATGTTTTGAAATTAAAAGGGAAGAAAATGAACAGGGTAATAAAATTCTAGTTTACCACCAGAAAAATCTCATTAAGGGCCGGTTCAAACGGTTGGTTAACTTAACATACGTACGGCAAGGCCATAATTTTGGAATTGTAATTTGAAACAACGCTTTTGTTGGTTTGACGATAGTTAGCGCCAGTTTTGACGTTTACGCGTACGTCAAGTGAACGTGAAACAACCTGCCCTAAGAGAGGCACTTTTATGATGGTTCAACAAAAGTTAGTTTTTGTCAAATGATGTTCAGTTTCAATTTAACATAATACATTTGAACTTATTTGTTGTTTGTACCTTTATCAGTAGGTCGTCGTCAGCCTGTCATATTGTTACTCCACATATTGCCATATTTCAATTCACATTTGAAATGCTTATTTTCCATTCCATTTTAATTCCATCATCTGCCTAGCTTTTTCCCAACTATGTTGGGGTCGGCTTCCAGTCTAACCGGATGCAGCAGAATACCAGTATTTTGCATGGAGCGACTACCTGACTGACTTCCACAACCTAGTTACTGCCTACTGGGTAATACGATACCCCTTGGTAAGACTAGTTGTCAAACTTTCAGGCTCCTAAATACCCGTAACGACTGTCAAAGATCTACGAATGACAGGGGGACCAACGGCTTAACTGAGGCATGGAGGGGTTTCGGAATATAAAGACGGTCACCCATCCACAGACCAACCGCGGCAAGCGTAGCTTAACCTGATTGATCGAACTGTGCGGCTGTTATTACTTAGCCACGCGTCCCTCTCCATTCCAATTTAATTACCATAAGAATATAATAACTTCATAACTATACATTAGCTAAATCTTAAATTGTATTTCCCAATATCGCCTGATCTGAACCAATTCTATTAGATATTCGCGTCGACCTAGAATGATGAAAACATAAGACGTTCTAGAAAAAGGACTCAGACAAATCCTTTTTCTAGAACGTCAGATTATAGATTACCATACCCACCTAAAAGTATAGGAGGTGAGGCAAAGATGTTTTCTATTCTAAGTTGGGTCTGAAGTAAAAAGGTTCCAGGGTTATACTTGCGCGTGAGGTGTGACGACTAAGAAGATATTAGTGAATATATTGACCTATTCTCGATTTAAAGAGAGATGAATGGCGTTATAGATAAACCTTGTTTTGTAAGGTTTATCTTTAGAATTTTAAAAAGGTGAATTAAAAAAAAACCGGCCAATTGCGAGTTGGACACGCGCACGAAGGGTTCCGTACCATTATTATCTATAAAAATCACGTCTGTTGTATGGGAGCCCTTCTTAATTTTTTTTTTTTTTTAGTAAGTATTTGTTGTTATAGCGGCAACAGAAATACATAGGTATGTAATTTGTAAAAATTTCAACTGTCCAGCTATCGCGGTTCTTGAGATACAGCCTAGTGACAGACAGACGGGTGGACAGACAGCGAAGTCTTAGTAATAGGATCCCGTTTTTACCCTTCGGGTACGGAAAATGGATCAGTATTCGTTTTTTTAGAGAGCAGTGGTGGCTCAGTGCGCTTTACTTTGTGTAATTTATTTCATCACCATTCCCCTAAAAAACGGTGAAGGAAAACATCGAGAGGAAACCGGCATGTCTTAGGACCTAAAGTTCGAAGACATGTGACATCTAATAACCCGCACTGGGCCTGCGTGGTGGATTACGGCCCATTCCCTCTTACAGAGAGGAGGCCTGTGTTCCAGCAGTGGGAACATTATAATCTGATTATGCTATGCTTATGCTATCCATTTTTTGTGTTCCGTACCCAAAGTGTGCCATCGGAACCCTATTTCTAAGCCTCCGCTATCCGTCCGTCTGACTGTCGGCGGGAAATTTTTAGTGCGTATTTCTATGGCAGCTATGACAACAAAATAATAAAGTTAATAAAAATGAAAGGGGGTTTTCATACAAGAAACGTGGTTTTACGGCGTTTTTGCCTTGTGGTATGGAACCCTTTCTGTGCAAGTCCAAGTCGCACTTGGGTGGTTTTTTTTTAAATTTCGAACTTTATTTCGACAAACCTGAAGTTTCAATTACAAAAAATTTACTTTAGAACCGAGTCTAATTTCAAAATACAACAACTGACATCAATTTTATTTATTTATTTATTTATTAGATTTATTTTGTAGACTTAACAGGTCAACCCAAGGCGTCTACAAACAAGTTACAATTAGCAATATACATAGGTATTATTATGATTTAATACTAATGCTTAACTACTAACATAAAGTAAATACAGCTTAACCTAGTTATGTAAACCACGTATTCTAAAAAGATAAACAATTAAATTATCTATAAAGTGGTGAAGGTTTTCTAAAAATAGCCCTTTTTTGCACTATACAATATAAACTAGATGAAAACAATGAAAAATAGATGTGAACTCCCAGTTTAAAATCCACAAAGGTCTGTTATCGTCGCCTTAACTTGTGCTAGTATGACAGTGTGTGAGGTGGACCCTTGTCGCGGATACAATTTTGTTCAGCCTGTCAGTGAACAGGTCCACATCTTGACTTAATAAGATCGAGTTGAGGAGCGCAAGAGTACGCTGTGTGGTTGCATTTCTTGCGGCGCGGGTGCGGGAACCGGCCGCTGCAAGCAGAGGCCGCCTCCGACGCAGACCGCGCTCCCCCGCACCCCTCATCGCTCCCGTAGGGACGTTTAGGCTTACATCCATCAGTGCTGAAGGATTGTCGATTTTGTTATTGAGTAAATGGTAAAAGTGTATAATTGCCTGCAAGCTCCTTCTCAACTCTAAAGTGTCAAGTCCGAGCATACCAAGTCAGTTCGGTTTAAGTTTGGACTAAAGTTAAAACTTGTTCTGTAAAACATAACCCTGTCTTTGCTGTCGCGCAGTCGGATAATAAGACCTGGAGTGTTTTGTTTTTTAGTTTGAATTTAGATGTAGTAGTTTTCTTTTGTTTTCAATTTAATCTGCTGTCGAACTTAATGATTTGGGCCTCCCCATGTTGTTTCTCAATATCCAATCTTTATTTTTTCGAAGTCATTCTTATTTTGATAGGTATGATCGATTTTTAGTTACCTACTTTTATTTTTTAATCTGAAAACATTTATAATGGTCTACAAGGTTATTTTGGCGGATGGCCAAAGTCGGAACTAAGCTGAAATTGTTTTTTGAAAACATTTCACAAAACAATAGCACAAATGTTTACCAACGCATATTTCAGAGAAATTCTGTGATTTGTTAAATACTTCGTTTGCTTAATTGATATGAGAGGGGCTTGTGGCTAAGTAATAACAGCCATACGGGTCGATAGACCAGGTTAAGCTACGCTTGTCGCGGTTGGTCCGTGGATTGGTGACCATCTTTATATACCAAGACTGTATAACTACTGACTATAAAATACTGTTATTCAGCTGCATCCGGTTAGACTAGAAGCCGACCCCAACATAGTTGGGAAAAGGCTAGGCAGATGATGATAATTGATGATGATGTTTCATAAAACAATACGATACGATACGATAATACGATCGCCAAAAGTTCCTTGTAGGAGTGTGTTTCTGAGAAATTCTGTGATTTGTTAATTTTTTTATTTGATGAGTAATTGACATGAACATACATTATCCCCTTGTCTGTTAGGTAAGCTTATTAAGTTCGGTAACAATAGAAGAAGTAATTGTGTCTCATTAGTGACAGTTGAGCTCTTAAAAGCCCCTGGATGTTTCTAATTAAATTTATTGATACTGCAGCATCATCAGATACAACTCAAATTATCTTAATAAAAACGGTCATAATTATTACTATGAATTCCGCGCAGAGCAATGAATTACTCGGCAATTATGAAACAAATTAGATTAACTATAACATTCACGTACTTCGAGACGTTTGGTGTTCTTATTCCGTGGAAGTGACTCGATGTTGGTGCGAGAACGTAATATTACGGTAAAAAAAAAACATTATCCTTAAAATTCTCTTTAGTAAAACGGTATTCCGGTTTGTTACAAGTATATATCTGTCAAGAAACCTTTTTATAACATGTCACGGAATTTACGCACACCACCAAACATCCCAATTAAGATATCTGTAGGTATCTACACTAATATTATAAAGAGGTATAATTTGTTGGTTTTTTCGTATGTATGTAGGGGGTAATCTCCGGAACTACCAGTCAGATTTAAAAATATCTTAAAGCATTTAAGAGCCCAATTCTTAAGGAAGGTTATAGGCTATCTAACATCACGCTATGACCCTTAGGAACCGAGCAACATGAAAAAAAAAATGCGAAAACGTAGTAGTAGCACGAGCGAGCGCTGGGACGCGACGCGATAAGCTGAAATCTCATGCAGACGAAGTCGCGGGCAGAAGCTAGTTATGTTATAATCATAATTACCTACGTATTACCGAATTTTTACAATTAAGTATAAAACATTGTAAAAATAAAAATTATTTATTTTATAAACTACTAGCTTTTGCCCGCGGCTTCCATCGCGTTAAGATGTAGACAGCCCGATCGGTTTAAAATTGACAAAGTTTCATACAAACTTTCATCCCCTATTTTATCCCCTTGAGGGTAGAATTAATCAAAATCCTTTCTTATCGGATGCCTACGTCATAACATCTACCTGCATGCCAAATTTCAGCCCGATCCGTCCAGTGGTTTGGTCTGTGCGTTGATAGATCACTATGTCAGTCAGTCAGTCACCTTTGAGTTATATATATTTAGATTTATTAAATTGGTTAAACTGATTGTGACAAAAAATTATAGCCACATTACAAATCTACGCACGCACACATAATAAAGGTCTAGCGTAGTGGGTACTCCGTCCATTTTCGTTTGTTTTCACCGTACAGCGGAAGTGTGACTGTAAGTTAAATAGTTTTACAAAACAAATTAATGCACTTTATAAAAACAAATTACTTTTATGATGTGTGTGTGTGTTTTGTTTAGTTACACATTGTATAGTGTCGAAATACGACAGACAAGAAATAAAGAATAACGGTAGGACATAGGAACCGAGCATAAGAAGAAAATTACAGTTCATTTTGCTACAATTTTACTAAAGTCCAAAATGCTTAGATAAAAATTTATAAAGTCAGCCAGTAGGTTGTATCATCCCATTGATCGCTCACAGAATATTCCTTCCAGTAATAGCTCCGGCTTCCCGTTCTGAATAATTTATCATAAGGCAATTAATTATGAAAGTGGAGAACATAAGTAGCTCATTTCGTGAACTCAAGTGCCTCGGAATTTATCACACGTATACCATATAATTACAAATACGACTTCTATTTGAAAGATATGTAGGGTATAAATGGGATAGGGTATATATTGGAATGTTTGATTTATGGTGTCAATGTAGAATGGCGGTATTTTCTTTCTTTCATAAATAATTTAAATGTTATAATATCATTTAGCATCATGGATTAATATGTATCGTCAATGTCAATTCTCTTTCCATAAACTAAAAAAAATTATACTATGCCGATTCCACATTAATTAAAAATAACTAGAATAAAATAGAAAATCATTATTATTTAGCTTTTTTATTTAACACTGAATCATTACTAACGGCTTACTACGGTTTGGTTTCATCACACTTAAGATATAGGTTCATTTTCCGGGGCAATTCAACTGATAAGGACATACCTTACCATACTTACAGTCAACCGAAAGTTGTAAGCCCTACTTTAGAAAATATAAAATATTGGCTTTGCCTTGCCTTTACATTGTAGAAATTGACATGTTTGTAAAATCTAAATGACATTTATTTCCACGTCAACCAGTAGTTGTCGATCGCGATCATAGCAGACACGATAACAGTGTTCTCTGTCTATATAGATCGAAAACAACACTAATGTATGTACAAAAGTGTTTTCTGTATGGCCCCTAGAATAAGATTTTATCTCGGGAGATGAAGATAGCAGAAGATAGCGATATGAAATGTGTGCAAAAGATGATGATTCTAACTGTAAACTTTCTGTTATGATAGTTCTGCCTACTAATGACTATAGATATGAAATGTATGCCAAAAGACGATTCTGACTGTGAATTTTCTGCGATATGATGGTCTACTTTTAAATTATTATGGATATGAAATTTATGCCTCAAGATTATTCGGACTTACAAAATTATGAGTTTTGAATGTATGATAGATAAATGAGTGTATGCCAAACGATTTTCTGCGAAATGAAGTTTATGCCATGCGCTGTTATGCAAAATAATATTATGACTAAAAAAGTTCTGCTATAAAGGGTAGACCCATTTTAATGAAGTCAAATATTTCAGTTGGTATAAGATATTTTACGCAAAATAAAATAAGCCAAATATTTAGTATCGTCGGTTTTCAATTTACCATTTCTATTCAGTGAGTTGCTTAGTCAATGACAAAAGATTTGCATCTTCATGTCAGTTTCACAAAATATACAAATCAAATTACAATGTATTTTGTTGGTTTGGTTTTACATTATAAAATATACTTCCGGCAGTTGTGTTGTGTAGTCACGGTTCTACCTAACCTAGCTTTAAAAAAAGATATATGCGTGTTACATTGCTTTCACTAAATTCTAAGAAAATTATAAACTATACATGTCAATTAATATTATATAATATTAAATTTCATAACAAATCATATGACTAAATGTTTATTGTTTAAAGATTACTTGCTGTAATAAATCATTTGATTAAAGACCAAATGCCTTAATGACATTATCCTTGGTATAAATATTGTGCCGAGTAAAAATTTGACCAAATGAAAATGTGCGTATTAAAATCATTCAAAATATTATTGCATGGGTATAAAAAAAAGTGGTCAAAATAATTTTGGCAAAACGGCAGGCTCCCTTTTTATGGTAATGTGCGTTTTGTTTGTGCAGAATCAATATTGTTTCTTTCTTTTAAATACACCGCTATGAAATTTGGGAGCTAAGTAGCCTGCGACCTGGAGAAGGGCACATGCTGTTTTACATCCTCGATTACAGACGAAGTCAAGGGAACAGCTAGTACTAAAATAAACCATCTTAAAATCTTAAATCATATTATATTCAAACTTGATGGAAACACGAATTAATTCCAGTCTGTCTATTTTTCCTTGGCCTTATTATCTTAGAGCGTTGCGCCTAGAATTCCCACCTGGGACTCAGTCGATCTAGGTAATGAGCACCAAATAGGCAAGTACAAAAGGTCGGCTACATACAATGAGCAAAAACACTAGCATTAGATTATATTTCTGAATAGCTGGGTCCACACTGGACGATCCAAATTTTGATCGGCTCTTCACGATTCACGATCATGAAGCACCGATCATGGACCGGAGATTCTTTCAAGTGATCTGTATTAGGGAACCGGTGATCCTGCCGCGCGCTCCAGTGCCGATCCCCGTTTTACCTATATGATTTAGTTCAGTTGAACACACACTCGATATTAAATATTTACGCAAAAGATCACACAAAAACAAAGACTGAAAAGACGGTTCTGAGCGAGAAATATATTTATAGAAACCGGTTGGAATACGGGGTTTAGGTTTACAAGGAAACATCCGATCCACACACAAATGTTCAGAAAAATCACTGTCCATTCCAAGGTCGCCTGGAAGAGGATCGCATAAAGCGATAAGGCCGCCCATTGTATATTTTGTAGTGTTTAATGTATTGTTTTTGTTATGTATTTTTATGGTGTACAATGTACAATAAAGTATATAAATCGTCCACACAGAGCGCGCCAAATGACTGAGACACCTTTGAGCGTTGTCATAAACCTACAGCGCTCCGGATCAGCCGCTCCACGGAGCGCGCGAGCGCGGATCGCGCGCGGCTCTTCCATACCGACCGCACATTTGGATCGCGCTCCTGCCGCGCCCGATCGGAGCGCACTGGATCGCTGGATCACTCGCTGTACGTGAAGAGTGTCTAAAGCGCCTCAAGGATCTTTAGACGCTCGAATGTCGTTGACATGTTGGCACTGTTGGGAAACATTATGCGATTGTTTTGTGAAATGTATTAAAAAAAACAAATTTCGTGCTTTTTCGCTCGTTGTGTGGAGCTGACCTTCTGCACCTATCCTATCTTGTATAGTGAGTTCTAAGGATTTGTGCCCCGTTGGCGTACGGACGATGGGTTTATTACGTTTATAATAATAGATGCTAGGTATTGTCCGTATTTGAAAATTTGTTCGTACGATTCATTTTATATTTTATTATCAACAATATCTGTAGAAGGATTTGACGAGAGTTGAAAAGACAAAGGTTTCGAATGCGTTCTCATTATCGATATGAGAAAAACACACAACATCACTTTACACACACTTTTAACACTTTACCTTTTTCACCACGGTCGCACGGATGTAAAAATATCGCGGCGGCATTTTATAGCGCAATGGATTTTCAACACTCGTTGTTAAGCCGAGCGTTGAGAACCCAACAAAATGCATCCCAGCGCGTCAAAAAAACACACTCTTGGATTTTCAACTCTCGGCGCTAAGTAGTGCGTTGAAAATCCAGTGCGCGAAAACAAATTGCCGCGGGAAAAACGCGCTCATGTGTACCTGGGCTTAAAAATATTATAATTATCTATGATATATAAAAATTATTAAGTCATTTTATTTAAATATAGTATTTAGGGCCGGCAATTCAGTACGAAAAACAATATCTGTTAAATGTCCACCTCTAGCAGCATGGCAGATGTGAACCCTTTTCACTGCGTTTTTCACACATTTCTTGCGTTATTTCAGTGACTGTGTCTCAGATATTTTGTTTTAATTCTTGAAGCTTCATTGGCCTGTTAGCATAGATACGTCCCTTTAGATAGCCTTACAAAAAAAAGTCAGGAGCTGTTAAATCCGGGGATCTTAGGAGCCAATCATTGTCACCGTTTCTCGAAATTGATCGACCCGGAAACGCTCTTTTCAATGTCTCGATTGTGGCTCGTGCCGTATGACATGTGGCCCCGTCTCGTGGAACCACGTGTTTCCTAAGACCAACTGATTCACTTGATGTAAGAAAACTGCTTCATCTGTTACAATGCCATGCTGCTCTTAAATCACTAAACGAGTTATTGTTAGCCGCGAAGGTAAGTGATTTCTACCAAAAAACCGCAATTTTCTTAGTTTCCGGAATACATGATTCGGTTGAGTAGAATAATTAAAACATGTTGTTCAGTCGTAAAACGCTCCATAGCAATATTGTCGTATCTACACAAAATCATTTTCATCGAACAACTGCCACATTTGCCGCCAAAACAAAATGGCGGAAAAAAAAGTTGTATCCCTCCAAGTTGCCCACCGTTGTATTTTTAATTCTGTTTTCCTCGCGACGTTTTCCTCTACCGTATGTTAGAAAAAGGCTCATTTTTATTTGTCAGATTTTATCCTCATCACTATGGTAGGTCCTTCGTTAATAAATCATAATAATCATAATCAGCCTATAATGTTCCCGCAACTGGGACACAGGCTACATTTCTAAGAGCATTATGGCATACTCCCTGTGTGCCATAATACACTACGCGGTCCCAGTGCGGGTTGGTGGCTGTCACATGTCTTCGAATTTTTGGTTCGCAGCAAACGGTGAAGGAAAACATCTTGAGGAAACCAGCATACCGGTTTCCTCACGATGTTTTCCTTCACCGTTTTGAGAGTAGTGGTATTTTAACGCTAAGATGATTGAAATAGATTGATGATTGGTAATTGATGATTGAATAGATTGATTGTTTATATTGATGATTGATTGATAGCTAGGATAATTTAATAAATAGTAAAAGGTTTTGAGAGCAGTGGTGATGAAATTAAATACACAAATTATGGTGCCTGGCTGGGTTCGAACTCATGACATTGGACTCGCACTGCTCTCCTTAGTTAATAAAGCATAATAAAATTGTTTAGGTTCTATCCTTAAGCTAAGCTGGCAGCTTTGTGCTCGTTAGTGCCTCTATTAATAAGGTTAGCCTTTAGTTCGTTGTTTGCGGCTGTTTTGTCCTCCAGGAAGCATGGCTTTGGTCTATTGTTTGCCTAACAATAGATTTATGTCATAATTTTATAAAATCTAGGAAACCGGTTTTTCATTGAAAATGTTTTTTTTTTCTTTTTTATGAGACGGTAATAAGGATAATGTTTTTGTAGAAAATCCAATAACTTAATATTTATTCGCTTTTTAAAGCATATTGGCAATCTTTTTAGACCTGCAACCTGTGGGACAGTTATTCGCAACGGGCATACAGCGACCTGCGTGTCCAATATAATAATGCTCTCAGGGTACTGTTGGGGCTGCCATGGCGTTGCAGTGCGTCAGGGATGTTTGCTGACGCGCGGGTGAATGGCTTTGCCGCTATCATTAAGAAAAGATGCGCCTCCCTACTCGCTCACGTTCGTGGCAGTACCAACACTATACTGGGTGTTTTTACTGATAGGTAGGAGTCCCCCATGCTGCAAAGATGGGTGCGGCTTCATGTCGTAATTTAATTTTGTTGCCAATACTAACAGTTTTTTAAGTACATTGTTACTCACAAATTATGGACCTGGGGGTCTACTCCGAAGTAGTATCGGCCGAATGTTCGGCCGTTTCCTGCTACGAAGTTACTATTTGGTTCATTCGGTCCCGATCCTACACTCCTACACTCTTTCGAATATTGACTATGGTCCCGACCCAACTGGGCCGATCCGAACTTTTTTCGCATTTTTCAATAATATTCGGTTCGGCCATGTGTCGGTTCGATGCGAACATTCGCACTTTGCACTTCGGAGTAGACCCCCTGGTCTGAAATAAATGTTTATTATTTTTATTGCTCAACCCGTGAATCGAATACAATACACTCCGTAGTCGTGTTTTTACTTGATTATTATTATTTTTTTTTTATTAAGACGGGGCTGTGTCATTGTAGCTTATGAAAATTAATTTGGGGTTTTCCGAGATATTTTTTGATTCAATTAATTGGGATTGGGATTTTATTGTAATATTCCGAAATATTGAAGTAAATAATACAATATCGACGACTGTTAATAGCACAGTAACCTGGGTAGAATTATTAAAAATCCAATCATCTGAACATTCAGCAAAATTTGTATATTTTATTGTTGAAAAATTTAGAAGGAAAATAAAAAATATTGAATAATAGTTAAAAAAATACAAAAAGATTTAAAAGAATGTATTTATTTTACTTGTTCATTTATTTCAGGCGACGCAGGCCCATACCCTAAACATACATATTTTTATTATAAAATAGTACTTAACTAGCTAGTTCTTGTGCTGTTCTGTGGTACTTGTCCGCGGAAGCGACGGAACACCACGACTTCTTCGTCAGTGGTACCCCAGCACGGAAGTTATTAATTAGGCCGAGTTCGAACGGTGGTTTCTAGGTTTCATTTTTACACTAAGCCTTCGTCGGCAACAGCTCCGCGTCCAGCTACCTACGGACCGAGGACTTCTACGACGCTTCGCCACCGGTGGTGTGCTTAGCAAGTCGGACGGCCGTGCCGTTTTATGCCCCTGTGACGTCACCGTACAGCACAGCACTGAATTTCGGCAAACTTCCATCTCCGGCTAGTGGCGGGATTTCGCCTGCAACTACAGGGGAGTACCTATCCCTGCAGAAGTGACAACAGACAACTGTAACCCACGGCCCACAAATCTTTTTGTGCCTCCGACTTCACCAGCTTGGTTTTAATATTAATATACTTTTAAAGGTATCCGTTTTTTATTCAGTCGCCAAATATTAGGTGAGAATCAAAGGGGTGGAGGCTACACTGCCGTGGTGGTTAATTAACGCTTTGCAATTTAAATTCCAATTACGAGAAGTTGTATGACTTTATTTAAGTAAAAGTAAAAATAGAATGAAATTTTAACTGAATATGCTTGTTTAATAACGAACAATATTTGCACTCTTCACTATTTTAATTGACATACACGCCTACTAATATCACGCCTTTATTCTCCGAAGGGTTAAGCAGAATTGTACCTATAGTACACCCACATTTCGAAAATCCAGACTCCGGGCTTCTTCTGAGAAAATGCTGATGGATAAACCTAATAACACCTTTGCCCGACCCGGGAATGGAACCCAGGATCTCATTCTCATCAGTAGTGCTTACGACCTACTAGACCAACGTCTTTAGATTTTTTTATTGTATGAGTGTGATTTTCCTGTAACCTACCTATTTTAAACAAATAAATAAATGATTTATGACTTAACATGTTACGTAGCGGTGCTCAAGAAATGAAGGTGAGCTTTACACAGGCGACTATAGCTGCATAACGACTGTCTAAATGGCAATTCGGCTAGGCCGTAGGTGACTAAAATCGGAACTTTCAAAGTAGAGTAGGGTTCGACTTTTGTCGTACGGCGACACTTCTCATGCGACGGGTGATTATTATCGACCGTGAAAAGTGCTCATGAAGGTCGACATTTTGATGAAAAATGATAGTCACCTGCGATTTTTCTCGACCTGTGTAAATGGAGTGGCGATTCGGCTTGTGAGGCGGTTTGGTAAGTGACTAGCCGCACGTCGAAAATAGACCTAGTGTAAATCCCCCATAAGCAGTTATGTAGTTTCAGACCTAGTTTTAAATACTTCTAAATACGAAACATTAAAACAAAAGACAAAAAAATTAGCTTTTTGATGTCAAAAAAAAATAAAAAGAATACAAAATTCTCATAAGAAATGTAATGGGTACTTTCATTACCTAATAAGTGTCAATTTAAGGAGTGTTCAACCTTTGATTGTTATTCTTTTATTAAAGCTGAAAGCGTCAGTTCTCATCATTCTGAAGTAATTACCTAGGTAAATGGGTATGTTTTGGTCCCCATTTAGGCTTTTATTTCTTCGAAAACGTTACTTCTTTGCACTGATATCGTAGACAACGGCGTTTCAATTATATGTAACTGTTTTTTTTTTTACTTGTAAGGACTCATAATGTTTTGATAAAAATGTTTCATAACCAATATAGTTGCTTTGGTTCGATGTATCCCACTTTTTAAACATCCTTTTTTATCGTCTTCAATCGGGATGATTTTTTGCCAAACAAGAAAAGTAAAAGTTTAGATTTATATAGAATATGGCAGATAATTTAAGGAAATCAATGTGCTTAGCCTTTTTCCAACTATGTTAGACTTAGCTTCCAGTCTAACCAGATGCAGCTGAATATCAGTATTTTACATGAAGCGACTGCATATCTGAACTCCACAACCAAGTTACTGGGTAACACCCCCTTGGCAAGATTGGTTTTTAGAATTTTTGGGCATTTGACTACCCGTAACGACAGCACGGCACGGAGGGGTCTCCATATGTAACGGATGATCAGCCATCCAAGAACCGACCGCGGAAAGCGTAGCTTAACGACCGACCCGTGTGGCTGTTATTATTTAACCTTATTATTTGGCTGGATTGAGGTCAAGAGTGAGCCCATTGTCAATAAAAAAAAAAAACGAGCCCAAATAGCCTTATAGCCCTATACTTTAATATTGTGTCTGGAAGACAAAATTCAATCCGACGACTATGAAGGAGGTTCAATCATGCTAGACTAATAACATGACACTTGTAAAATGTTGTATCTGCTTACTTAGACTTCGAGAGTGTTGCCGAAAACTAACTTGTAGGCTTTCAAGTTTAGCAGAGGAGTTTGACTAAGTGAACTAAGTAAACTTACAATGTAACTTAATGTTAATTAGAATTGCTTCTGACTATGTACATGAGTCGGGGACTAAGAGATGAGGTAGGTATATAGCTGAAATACTGAGACTGTATGTAACGCAGGGGGTTCGCGTTCCATACATTTTGACCACGTAGGTGCCTTGATTTTTCTATGAAACTTGATAACTGACGACAAATTTCTACGCTAGTGGGGTCCATGTGCGTCGATGTCCCTGCCCTAAAATATTACCTGTCCTATACATTTTCTCCGCAGGAAGGTAATGTACTTTTCTATGAACGCACCCCCGGCTATAGGCAGAGGTGGAACATCGCAGTAGTCTTAGCCGGTAAGAGTCTGGCATACCCCTATAACACCCCCACGATGGAGGAAGTCCATGAGGATATCAACTACGCAACAAAAAAAAAGAAGGTAGATACTTATTTATCACACTCCTGCATAACATCGAATGCACTACTAGGCCTCTGACTACTTAAGCTGAAATTATGAATTCCGTGCTTAGAGAGTAGACCCTTCCCTAAGCACGGAATCCATAATTTTGGCTTAAGTTACGGGCGTTTCCCACTCCGTATCACCATCGGACAAAAGATTAGTTCTGGGTCCGAACTAAGAATTAATGACAACACCTTTGACAGCTGCCCGTACCCCCGATGTGTTTTTTCCCGTCCGAAATCTTAAGTAGTTCATTAATTCAAAGAATCGAACTACTATCGGGGTTGGCTTCCAGCGTAACCGGATGCAGCTGAATATCAGTATTTTATAAGCAGCGACTGATCTGACCGCCACAACCCAACAACTGGATAACACGATACCCCTAGGTACTTATAAGACTGATTGTCAGACTGTCGGGCTTCTGACTACCCGTAACGACTGTCAAAGATCTACGAATGACAGCCGGGAACAACTGAGGCACGAAGGGGTTTCGATATGTAATGGATGGACCTTTCCTTGTTTTTATAATATTGCTAAATTAATTAATGACATGTGAATAATAATAATGAAATTTTAAATTGTATCAATTGTAAATTAATCAATTTTGCATACCGATTATACGGTGAGACATGCTGAACTTCTACAATGTATAATGTAACGTAACCATGTTTCTGGCAAAATAAATTATTCTTATTCTTATTCCTCCACGAATCGACCGCGGCAAGCGGCTAGCTTAATCTTAGAGAGTTCATTCCGTTTTAAGGTTCATTCCGAAGTATCGAACTACTTTCGGTCGAACCCGTATTTTCGTTGACGGACTTAGAGAGTAGGCTCCCTGTTTCAGTAAGAGAAAACATCGCGCGTTAATAAGTCTGAAGGCCGTCACGAAGCATGGTGATCATTAAAATTGTATCAATGCTTTTTCCTTTTTTTTCATGGAAAGAGGCCCTTGCCATTCAGTTGGGACAATTATTACAGGCTGATAATGAATGACAGGATATAATAGGTCGTCACGTTTTGTAGGTATGTGAATGCGATTGAATTGATTGATTCTTCCTTACATCATTCGTATTGGTACCGGCAAGCTTATGAATGGAGAATATTTTCATGACAATTATTTTCAAGAAACATCTGTCAACGCAAATTTTTACAAATATTAAAAAATAGCTTTTATAAATTTTTTGTACCTATTATATGTGTCTTAAATATAACTGGCGAAATGTGGGTGAACTATAGGTACACCTCTGTCTAATCCTTCGGGCAATACAGGCGTGATGTTATGAGGACGGGCGCTGATACCTATATCATAAGATATTAAGTTATCTTAGCTTAGATATTAGTAGCTACTCTAACATGTAAAATAATGTAACTATCTTTTGGCCTATTTTATTGTAAACCTATTTCTTTATGTTAATTTTGAAGGTGCAAATAAACATTTATTTTATTACTTTTTTATGTGTGTAACTTTTATGTAAAACAAAAACAAGTTTTCGAAAAGTCAAGAACGAATATAAGACCTTTTACCTCCGTCATAAGATCGACTACATAATAACACAATTTTTATCGTCATCATCATTTCAGCCTGGAGTCATCCACTGCTGGGTGTAGGCAACCCCTTTTGAGTGTACCACGTGAGCTCGACAAATGGATGTGCGAATAACACTTGTGCGACAAAACTGTACTGCGACTCACGATAGTGCGAATGCACGCTTGTGCGACAAGCATATTATTAAGACTTAGTCGACGGAGCCCCGGAGTTTAAAGGAACCTAACCAAACCGAACCTCGGGGTGCCTCTGACGTCGAAGACTTAATATTATTGCTTGTCGCACAAACGTTCATTCGAACTATCGTGAGTTGCAGTACAGTTTTGTCGCACAAGTGTTATTCGCACATCCATTTGTCGAGCTCACGTGGTACACTTACCCCTTCTTTCTGCCATACTTCATCCAGGTGTTTTCCGTGACTTAGACGATACCATCAACCCGACGCGCTTTTGGACGGCCCTGGTTTCTTTGGCCTAACCTTGGCCACCACAGCTTTACTCCATCCGCCGAGTCCTCGTCTAACTAGATATCACAATAATATACATTTTCTAAATTGTCATACTGTGAAAACTTTCATATTCAACGGTTATCAGTCTGAAAAAACTATCACTAGACATTTGCTTAGATATTCAGCATGTCAATAACTGAAAAGTCCACCACATTTTTCTTTTAACACCAAGGAACTCCCAATTCACACAGTTTTCCACCCAATCATTGAACCAACATTAAACTATACAGGAAAAAAACCTTTAACCCTGACAGGTAACAAATTGGTATGAACGATACTGCTTTGTTGTGGCTAGTCGACGTGTTAACAATAAAGACTTTAATTAATCACTGTATACCAGTTTACCGGTTTATTGTCACTTTACACAGTGTACAATATACCGGAATTAATTTTCTGTTAAGTAGGTATGTATGAAAAGATCGTACGTACAAAAGTATTTTTTGCCAATTGATTTTGCTGATAAATATACCTACCCAGTATTTCGCTGTTAAATGTAAAAAATATTTTTGTATTTGATTTCGATTTATATATGAGGCAAAAAATTAATAGTACCTAGTCCTTTTTTTTTGTGTGGGAAATCATCATAATTAGGACTTCTCCCGCTCTGGGCGGAGGGCGTGTCAGACTTTTACTGACTAAAACCCACCCGTGTTCCTTCAGTTGCCCATGCCAGGGGCCACGGTAATAAACGGTTCTTTCGAACAACCCGTGGCCCTGGCAGGCATCGGCCCTAGCGGACCCCGTCAGTTCATGCTGACATCTCTTTGAGGCGCGCGTGGAACCCAACGCGCCGTCAACCTGGGCCTGGTCCTTGCAGAGCTGCCCATTGCTCGCCGCCCGCAAGCCCGAGGCTACGGTGGCCGGGAGTCGGCTGGTGACTCCCGACATCCATCCAGGGCGTCTCCTGCGGCGACTAGGGGCGTGAGGGCGCAGAGATTGTCTTTCCCTCACGCGCTCCACCTCTTTTGCGAGCATTACTGCTTCGCAGAAGGAGGTGACGGCTTCCCATGCGCTCTCGCTCCGTACCATGGTCTGGACCAGGGCCGGACGCGAGAGGTCGCCGCCGAAACAACCGTGTCCGGTGACGACCTGCGTCAGGCGGAAGGTGAGGGCGCCGTGGCACCTCTCCAGCCACTCCTCAAAGTGGGGACTTATCGCCGCAATTGTGGCGTGCCCACAATGAATAGTCCTCCAAACCATATTTTGGCCATGGCGTCCAATCTCAACGGAGACTAGCCTTCGGCGCATTATTATAGTGCACGTTTGACATTTAACGTTCAAAAGTGCCTTTTATGTGCCCACTTGAAATAAATGGTTTGACTTTGCACACAGACACAGGTGCACTCGGTCTTCCTTCACTCTCATAGTCCGATGGAACGGCACACAATCCGACACGACTGAAACTTTTTGAAGAATACTGCTAATCCATTTCTTCATATGTTCAAAAAATTTGTCTGCTCAACAACGTAAATAACGCGATTAATCTTGTTGAACTGTCCAAATGCTACTATAGTGTGTTACGCAGCTACCCCGCTCGCTGGATGAGTAAACAATGTTTGAAACCAGCTAATCAATTACTTGCCAACCCTTAACGAAATAATTTCTTCGCTACTCTTAGTTTCGCGGGATTACAAACAGCTGACGCCCAAACACTTCAACTCCACCTTTATTCCAAAATCAGGACAAAGTCCTTATTAAAAATTAATAAAGCGTTTTAATCACGCGTCCTAATTAAAAACTCTCAACTCAAAACTTGAAGGAAGAAAATTGAAAACCGGTTTGAAAACCGGTTTTAAAAGTCCTCGCCGATTTGAGTAGTGATAGTTAGTCGGAAAAACTTGCCAACTTTCTACTAAATCACCTCGTTAATCAACCGTTTAAGCTCGGCTTAAACTATAGTTTCAAATTACACAAAGTTTGATCCACTCTACTATGGAGAAGGATTTTAGTTCGAATGACGTTTTTTATGACGTTAAAAGTATTAAAATTATGGACTTCCCTCTTGGAATTTTATTCTTTTCTCGTTGGCTTCGGCTTTGAATATGAAGCTCTGGTTTATAGCCACTCGGGGATGTATCAAGTTTTAGTGTAAAATTTTAAATGTTTGCATCGTGTGTGTCGTAATAAAAATGAGAATACTGAATGTAGTACTCATTTTGAAAATGAGAAGCTAAAAAAGTTAAATGTACTCGGAATTAAATTGTTCTGCATAGAGACTTGTTTTTCCTATTGGTACTTTCTTTTTTCTGCAAGCTTTCTATTACTCAGTCGTTATAAAATTCCAACTGAATTTTATGTTAAAAGCCCTTGTTACTCGTATTTATCTTGAACGACGATGGTTATATTTTTTTTTATTTATGACAGTTTCAACTAAAAATAAAAATTATTTATTTTATTATTTTATTTATTTGGTCGACTCTTCACGTGACCGGAGGGGTGGCCTATTTTTAGGTAAAAGAATCAGCATTGCCATCCGACGTCGCAACTAATGACTAATTTTTTTATGCCTAATGAGCTCATAGCATCCTTTATATAGGTACTGGTACATAATATTTTTATATATTTTACTGTTCAATTTTATATTGAGAGTTGTATAAAGAATGATATTTTTGAACTAAGCACCCAGCGCCCTGATTATGTAATACACTATCAATCTGAATCTTAATCATTTTGAAAGATATTGCCAATCCATTGCTTCTTAAGTTCTAAAATTTGTCTGCTTAGCAACGTAAATAACGCAGTGCACGTTTTTAAACCGTAAAAATGAAAGCTATTCCTACTGTTAGTGGTGTTACGCAATTGCCCCGCTGCTCTAAATTAGTACTTTTGAACTCACTAAGCACCATCACAAAAAAATAAAAAGACAGTTTTATGTGGGTACAAACTCCGTCAAAATGGCTTAAAACCTTGTCATAATTTCATGTCCTTCCAATGGAAAAATAATGCTTGTAAAATTATGAGCACAAAAGTGCGGAACTGTGGAAGCGAAGTGAAGTTTTCAGAAATAAAAAAAGTTGACACCAATACAAAAGTTAGTCCCGACACTTCACAATATGGGTTGTTGGCTCCGGACTACCTGTGCCACTATTCTGGATGGTAGCGATGATGAATTTAATGAAAATAAGAAGTTAGATAGTTTGGTAAAAATGGTGGAGCCAGTTTTTGTAGCGCTGACTTGTGTGTTGTATGGCAATGCATCCAAATTTCAAATAAGTTGAATATAGAGGTATGACGAACAGGATATATGTAAAGTTCACTCATCACCCATAGAAAAGGGAGGATCCTCCGACCAGACGGGTGTTGTGTCTGGCGGGCAACTATCCAATGATTCATGTCGGGCCGTTGTACATATGCTAGTTGCGTGGTAAACTCTGATTGCAAAATGCAAGATTTTGCGTGACGTCAGTATGACGCGTTGTTCGCATGTGGCGTTGTAGATACCGCTACATTGAAACTAGACCATTTTTAAGTACATAATAAAACCAAAACAATCCAAAAGAACGATACTATTATAAGAATCCATCAATGATTCTTCAATGAATCGTTCAGACAGAGGCTATAAAAGTTGTATAGTATTATAATAAATAAATAATGTCGTCCAGATCGAATTTCAGCTTTAATAGCGACGAATCTCAGTGGATACCAGTCTTCGGAGCGGAAGATATATATTTTATTGCAAAGAGAGAGTGCTTACTCTCTTTTCCCTCACTCTCATTGTCTGATGGAACGACCAAGACCAGACGAGAGAGATCAGGCGTAGGGCCAACGGCTTGACGTACTTTCCGAGGCACGGGGATATCACACCGCCAACTTCCATACTCCAGGCTGTTACTAATAAATTCCCAATGGAAAAAACTCAACAACAATTTGCCCGACCCGGGAATCGAACCCAGGACCATGCTCAGCAGTCGCGCTTGCGACCACGAGAACAACGTGGCAGTATATTATTATAGAAAGTATACAAAACAATTGAATTACATTTTTTTTTTTAAAACATCAACCCTCACATTTTTGCAATCCGCTAGAATACTAGAAAAAACAACAAATACAAATTCAGCACACAACAAGCAATCATTCATAAAGATAAACTGTTGTTCGCATCGTGTCGACATTCAGATCCATACATTTTTACCACATCAGCGGCTTTTACGGGCGGTCGCTCAACAGAATAGGGACACTAGTTCGGCCAGGAATAAATTGCAAGTTATTTTCCACTCCGTCGCCGCCCATATTGACGTTGACACTTAACGGCACATAAATCTCCCGCTAGAAATAATTAAACAAAATCGTTGGATAGACAGTTTTGAAATATCGAGGCGTTGTTCGAGTTTTTTTAATGTCATGTTTACGTAATTTGGGTGTATTTCAGATTGACAATGAGTATTCTCTGATGTCGTATTATATAGTTCATACCAATTCCATGCCTCTGCTTTAAGTATTGAAGGGTCATTCTACTATGACATTGTAACTAGGTATTGCCCGCGAGTATATGAATATATACGCATATATCGAATACGAATATATCGCAAGTATACGATACAATCGACCGTGCCGCTCGCGTAGTGGACCGCAATCCACCACGCCGACCCAGTGCGGGCTGCCAGATGTCACATTCGAATGTTTGGTTCTAGGACATGCCGGTTTCCTAACGATGTTTTCCTTCACCGTTTTGAGCACAGTGGTGATGAAATAAATTACACAAAATAAAGTGCCTGGCTGGATTCTAACCCGCGACCTAGAAATTGTAAATTGAGGTCTACTACTACCATTGGGCCACCACTGCACTGCTCCCATCTCATTCAATATGACGCTTGTCTACGTATAACGCTTTTATTTTACAAATAATTCACCAGACTTTTCTTTGGCATCATGACTTAAAATTTACGGCACCCAACGGAGTTGTAGCATCATGCGCCTGTGTGACGATTAAGCCGCAGGAGAAAAAGACTTACCTCTCTGTATAAAATTCTGCAGAATTATAACTTATGAATACAAGGGGCCCTGGGTTACCCAATAACTGGGTTGTGGAGGTAAGATAGGCAGTCGCTCCATGTGAAATACTGGTATTCAGCTGCATCCGGTGAGACTGGAAGCCGACCCCAACATAGCTGGGAAAAGGCTAGGCAAATGACGATGATGAATACAATTTATTATATTTAAGTTTATATTTAATAAAAGGTAATCACTATTTAAAACCAAATTAATTAATAAAAATAACAAAATTGTATGTTAACATAACTAAAACTTCACAAACTAAAATATAGCGTCGAAAAATTCATCCACATCGCTGTCGACTGATAATGTACCCAAGAGACTTGCGGCATTGCCACGTTGTATGGCAATGCTTAGCCTCTGGCCAAGGTAAAAGCCAGCCCTTGGGTCACCTTTGGTCAGCCGCACTGGCCTGAGGGTTTCAACCTCAAACGGCTAGAAAATATAATTACCAATAAGGATATTTATTTATTTCTATGCATAGAGATGTCAAAAATACAACTTTTATCGATATCTCTTAATGCTAAGTATGATTAATAAAATACCTTTAACAACGGCTCAATCAATTTATTCTTAATTATTATGACGTTGCCTTTAATTTTATAAATTTAATAAAAAAAATATACCAATTTGATGGTTAAAAATTTGTCCCTTAATGAACTATTTAATTTTTCATCCTGCGTAATTAATCGGAATATAATAGAACAGGGCAATCAAAGAAGAATTAATGCTATGTTAATGATATTGATAAATTATTTTGATTTTAAATTTAAAAACTAGATGATGTCAGCGTTTCCTATCTCACTACTCAGAAAACGAACTCAGAGGTCAGTGTTTTTTAAAGTCCAGACATAATCTTGGTCAAATTATGTGAGGACCATGCAAATTGGTGTCTCGAAGGATCTTTTGAGGAAATAACCACACAGATTGAATGGACCTGTCCGGTCAGTGCACGCATTTGTGAGTATTTTATTATTTTATTTTGTAAGACTCGATAATGCTACTTATTATTTTGTTGTTTAATTGATCTCACACTGTTGATTTTTATTTTGCTAAGTTAGATCTCACGCTGATGGCAATGTATATGCCAATTTTTTTTTTTTTTTAATTTTGATTTTAGTTTAGCTAAATTTTAGTTTTAGTTTTCCTGTCTTGCAATAATCACTATGTACCACACTTTGAAAATGTCGCAACTCTGACTCCCAAGATGCAGGCAAATGTCTAGTTTGGGGGTCGCCGTCTATTCTTGTACAAATTGAAATTAATCAATTTTGAAGTTTGAGGTTGAGGTAATCAGAAATAAATAAAATATAGCGTAATCAGCCAGCCAATTGGGACACAGGCCTCCTCTGTTTTTGAAAGGGAGTGGGCCGTAAACCACCACGCGGGCCCAATGCGGGTTGGTAGATGTCACGTCTTCGAATTTTTGGTTCTAGGACATCACCACCTCACCTCACAATCTTTACCTTCACCGTTTTGAGAGCAGTAGTGATGAAATTATTTACACAAAGTAAAGGCCCTGACTGGGTTTAAATCCACGACCCACAACTCGTAAATTGGGGCTGTTAACACTGGGACACCACTGCTCTCCTTAGTTAATAAGGCACCGTAGTAATTTCATATCAATATCAAACCATGAGTATCACTATGCATAAATATTGATCCAAAGGAGGTTAAGAGCAATACACACGTTCATAACTAATTATTTATACAGCAAAGTGGTACGGGAATGACGGGCACCGGTCAAAAGGGTTCAGTCCCCCCAAAATTTTCGGTATGACAAATATGTCCAGTGCGTGACGAATTCAATATGAAGGGTCCGTTTGGGGTTCCGTACCTAAATTGATACGAAATATTTATGGAATCGCCCCGGCTGTCTGTTTTGGCTGTAGGTATTTTCTAGCTCAAACATTTCGATAGAAGCAGATATAAATATACATATAGGGTCAAATAAGATTAGCTAGCGTTGCTCTTCAGACGTGATGGTCATCGATTCGGTTCTACACACTATAAAATAAAATAAAAAAATATTTGATGTTTTTTCTGGGGTTCAATGAACGCGGATGTTTGTTACTTGAAGTATGAATTGAGAAAATCTGTTTTCTTTAGTTTTGTCGTGTTGAAATATCGATACCCACTATGTTTGTTACGTTTACACAATAAAAAGCTGATTTTTAGACTGATATTTCGAGGGATTACTCTCTGCTGTCCCCACGAAAAATAGTCAAATTAATTTCATTTTTATTTTATCATGTTTAGATATTGATACCCAAACAAGCTAGCGAAACTCCGCAGACGTGATCATCTGCGGAGTTTCGCTAGCTTGTTTAATTTGACCCCGTTTAAGAAAAATAAATAATACTCAATAGTTTTTCAATTTAATTTATTCAATCCATGCATTTTTAACTAAAAAACCAAATATAATAATAATATAATATATCCCTGGACATTTCACACAGCACCATTTGTCCCAAGCTAAGCAACCTAATGCTTGTGTTATGGTAACAAGATGGCTGATAAACTACTTATATACATTTTTTTTTTTTGTAAATACATACATATTATAGATAGAAAAACACCCAGACTCGGAACAAATACATGTAGGTCATACAAATATTTGTTCCGTGCGGGAATCGAACCCGCGACACGCAGCGCAGCAGTCAATCGCTTAACCACTGCGCCAACCGTGCCGTCAATATTAAGTTTGATAAAGCTTCTGAAACTTAAAACGAATGATAAATTCTATTTATGAAAAAACGTATACCCTTAGTTCTATTTTCAATATACAGATTCTATTAATGAATATTAAAATTAAATTTTCTTTCCATGACGTCAAAGTGATATATCAGTAAAAGAAGAAACTCGAACTTTGTTCTATTATTATTACTTCGAAGTTAAATTGAATTCTTTTTAAACAAAAATTGAAAGAAACTTCTTTCCAAAATCACTTGACAAAGTCAATGAACTGGCGTAACAACAACATCCCCAGAAAAGGAGATAAAAATATATAAAAGGAATCTTTCGATCGTCGAAAGAAAACAGACGAACAAACAATAACCGAATAACTAAAGAAGAAAGTAGTCACGTCCTATAACAGGGATGGTGAACCTATGGCACATGACAGACAGGCTAGGAGGCACGATTTCGTTTTCATTGTTTTTTAAAATGAATTTGATCTCAATTCATCATAATGTGTAAAAGGGTACAAAAGAACGTGTCGGGGTGGGGGTCCGCGACAGGAACGAAGTTCAAAATGAAAAGCGAAGATGGCGACTGCGAACATTTTTAAATTTTCGCAGTCGCCATCTTGGATTTTCATTTTGATCTCACTATCGGCTTCAGCTCCCTCGAAAACCATGAAAACGATACCCATAACGAACAATTTGAAAATGTTGTGAGCCGCCATCTTGGATTATCATTTTGATCTCACTTTCGGCTTCAGCCTTTCGGTACGGCACCACCACCAGCTTTCTCCAAGTTTTTCCCACCGCACGCTCCATTAAAGAACTTCGTTCAAAAATGATTTTTATAAACTCATACTGCAAGTAACCTACTTACAAAATACGGTCGTTGAAGAAAATAAAATCATTTTGTTTCTGTTTTATTTTGTTTAGATATCAATACCCGTCTGTGGAGTTTCGCTAGCTAATGTAATTTGACGTAGTATAAGTAATTTTGGTTTCCAGTTCGCTTTTCCTGTTCTCAGGTACGTTGGCATTAAGACACGTCCATCACAGGCATGTCTAAGCAAACAGTACATTTTGTAGTGTATGTGAAAAGGTTTGCCAACCCTGTATAGTGTGACTAGATTCGGCGCTTCGTGCGTTACAATGCGTGTCAAGTGTGAAACGCTCCTTAAATACCTATCATCCTTTACACCGTGCCGTAATGTGCCGTGTTTATTTCAGTTAGACATGCGAACTTCAGTTCGGATTTGGGTTTAGATTATGTGAATAAGCGTGTTTGGTTCAAATTTGAAAGCACTAAAAAACAAAAGAATATTGACTGACATGAGAAAAAATTATAAACTTAATATTGTATGTAACTTAATATTTTGTATGCTTTATATCATGTTTTAGCTTATTTTTTTTAAACTAGAATTGATAGAATAATTAAAACTAAAAGGTATCGTATTACCCAGTATCTGGGTTGTGGAGGTAAGATAGGCAGTCGCTCCATGTAAAATACTGGTATTCAGCTACATCTGGTTAGACTGGAAGCCGACCCCAACATAGTTGGGAAAAGCCTAGGCAGATCACGATAGAATAATTCCGGGGCTGGCGTGAATATGTTAACATACCTAAAATTGCAATTGGTCAAGGCGGCCATTTTTTGTTTAAAACGTTATGTGAATCGTTTATTTGACATGAGGTTTTGTCAAGTTAGACATGTTAAAATGCGAGATTTCAACATAATACCAAAGTCGAAAAATTTTGTATATTTGGCACTGTAATTTTTTTTCATATAAATTCCTAGTAGGAAGCATTAAGCCAATAAAAAAAACATAGAAGTTAACATGTCAGTGTGTTCAGGCCAGCCACGGAATTATTAAAACTAAAAGCAGAGACGATGAAACCCAACAAAACTATTTTGAAACCGTTTGTTGTAAATCAAAAACTACACAATATTCCACTTCGAAGTTTGTGTGAGACGCAGTCAATAAAACCGATTTTAGTATTCATAAAAACCTAATAAAATTTCGAGTACCTAATATCAATCGTATGTATAGTTTGGGAAATTAAAATACTGTATCAATTTGTCGTGTTATAGCCATTTCATAAAACTGTCAAAAGATGACAGCTGTTGAGATTTGAATTTGTCGCAGTAAGATGGTTGAAGCTGTGATATAGTTACATATATCCCTAGGGACTATTTTTGGTATCTCAATCAGAACTTAAGATCCAACGTCATCGTTGCTATATTTAATTGAGGACTCTTTTTTAATTATTTCAGCAAGTTTTTTTTAAACCACTACGACCACTTGTGCAAATCACAGAAAATTATATGCGTATAATTATTTCACTAGATTAGTCTAGTAAGATAGTTATATTACTAGATCGTGCTCGTATCATAGCTCCCTAGGGATATAACTACATAATTATATCGCAGTTTCAACCATTTTACTGCGACAAATATACGGACAATTTAAGTGGGTACTCAAACACGTCCCTATTTCCCCTTATAAAATGAAAAATCCGCCATCTTCCGTAAACCCATAGAAAACTAGTTGAACTCATAAGTAAGTAACGTTTACCTGCACCATTTCAAAAGTTATCTCTATTGCTCAACGCGGCGGAATTTATAGTAATCGTACTAGCATAGATTGCTTGCTTATTTTCTCAGCCGTTGCCCGCGTTTCTTAGCAGAATTACTTATAAAGTTCATAGAAAATGTTTCAAGTTATACTGTGCAGTAGCCGTGTTTTAGATGCTCTGTTTTTATTATTATATGCTCAAAGTTTTGACGAGTACGCTTGTTAAGACACGCGATGTTGAAAAATGTGTGTGAGGTTGTGTCCTGGTAGGCAGTTTTGGTGTTCAGTTTTTTTTTATTAGTAGAAGACTTATAACTGAACAGAATAATAAAAAAAATAATAATAAAAGGACGGTGTTTAGACGGATATGAAAATGGTTACTACTGAAACTGAAACTGTGAAACTGAAATGGTTACTTTTTGAGGAAAATAATGCTGATTAAACATAAAAGTACAGTCGTACCAAATATACAATGCGCTTCTGTAAAATTTGTTATTTTACACAAAAGAGTTACTTAATTAATTAGCAACACATATTTTGTGTAGCAGTTTTTAGTACACCAATGTGTTTCTGGTGTTTTGACCTATATCATTAATTTCTTACATAAAAATTATTATTATTCAGCCTCATAAAAACATGGCTAGGAAAAACTGAACAATAAATTCTTTTCCATACAGCCCTAAAGCAATTCGATCAAAATTGCGGTGTAAATGCAGAACAAAATCAGAGATGCTGCGTTGTCGGGACCATCTTTACGCACGTACGGGATCAAAAATCCTCCCTCAGAGGTTCGATAGACCGGACGCAAGAAAACGCACACCACATATTGATAGTGATCCGTTATTGGAGGTAAGTATATATGATGTTCTATGTTTTGGTCACGTTTCGAATATTTGTAGGTCGTGAAGCAACTAGTCACTGATAAATTGTGTATTTGTGTAAGACCGGTAGTCTTACCAAAGGGTAACCTGTTACCCAATGTCTGGGTTGTGGAATTTAAATAGGCAGTCACTCTATGCAAATTACAGAAGGCCAATTCTCGTAATTTAAAACGTTCAAAATCTAGTCGCAGTCTCATCTCGGCGACAAACAAATGTCAAAAACTTGTCAAAATGTAGGGAAATTAGACGTATTTTTGACAGATTGAGACTGAGATCAGACAGTGAACGTTCTTAAAATTACAAGAATTGCCTCTCTGGTATTCAGCTGCACCTGAAAATACTTATCCCAGCAAAGTAGGGAAAAGGTTAGGAAAATGATGAGATGATGATGTATGTTTCAATAAAAAAAACACAAACACAGGCAGTACCACTCAGGGCAGTACTTTGAATTTTATTTAATTGTTTTTTGGGCAAAGGCGCCTTTGCCCATAAATCAATAAAATTAATTAATTAATTATTAATTTAACCTATGGGTGGTTTATGTAACATATTGATATGTGAGTTATTAATAGAACACGCTGAATTTATGCTACCCTTATTATTTGAAACGTTACTTGAATGATACGACCCTTTTTTTTCTTTAAAAAAAATACAAAACATCCTTATTTCTAAACTAACTACAATTTATTAAATTCTATAAAGTTAAACTTATCTGACCCGGTACGAAGGTCAGATAAGTTTAACTTTATAGAATTTTAGAATCAATAAGAATGAATGTACGAGAGAATGAATTAAGGATCTTAATTTTTTTCCCCATGTTATTTGAAAAATACTGAGAAAAAAATTACATAGTTATTCTGCTATTTGCGATGGAGAAAAATCCAACAACACACAAATCATAATATGTTATATAGCAATATGTCCAGCCGTTCTTGAGTTATAAATGGTGTAACTAACCCGACTTTGTTTTATTTATATATATTTCTGCGCTAGTAAGAACCCCTCATTAAACTGAAGCTGAAGGCCTACTCTAGAGATTTCCATTGATGATCATTGTAATACAGACTGGTCGTTGTTAACCATTTTGATACTCTTCATAAAACTGAATATTGTTGTTGAATTTTCTCCCGTAATTCTGACCAAAGATCTGCCCATTAATTGGGTTGGTGAACGACGACAAAATACTGATCAGGATGCTTCAAAATTCATTTATTCAAAGTGGACTTAAGTGGGTACCACGGTATCAAGGGACAACCACCAAAATTGACTTCACCGCTTCTTATTGTACAGAGAGAGAGAGAGAAAAAGCCACGCAGTGAAATAAGCAACTCACTTTCAATGGCGATATTTGTTTAAGTTGCTTGGCTGGTTAATAATGCATTATGTTATGTTCCATCATCTGGCACGTCATCCTAGCACAAATACGCGGAGTACCTATCATAATCAGCGTACATAATCAGCCTAATGTTCCCACTACTGGGACACGTACCTCCTCCTGTTGAGAGAGAGTGAGCCGTAATCCACCACGCGGGCCCAGTGCGGATTGCTAGATGTCACATGTCTTAAAACTTTTAGTTCTAGGGCATGCCGGTTTCCTCACGATGTTTTCATTCACCGTTTTGTTTGAGAGCAGTGGTGAAGTCGCGGTCACCATTGTTTAGCAAAATGCTATAGGATAGTAGTATTATAGATTCAAAACTATATATTACGTTATGTTTACATCACGCTTTCGTGCGAGGCCCTCTGCTGTAAATAAACATACGCACACTTGTAAACATTAACCTTTATGCATGAATACAATTAATTTATGTACAAGGTTGGGCGAGTAATCCGTAGGTAAACAAAGCCCAGTCAATACCACGAAAGAATTAATGGAATAAAACTTTTCTATTTACTTAAATACGGCCACAAACGCACAATATTGATTCTGTTAAGCCAATCCGGAAGGAAAGCGCTGCACGCAATGTAGGATGTCACTCTCTGACACAGAAATTGCATGTTTATTGATATCAGGTGGGTTTAAGTAGCTGAATGTTTTCTTTTATATTTCCTGTAAGAATGTTTTGTGAAGGACAAGTATAATATATTATATTTTTATGAAGCATACAATGATCTACTTATCATCACCAACGTGTCCTTAAAAATATGTATTTTAATTGCATAGCTGGATATATGGACTTAAAACCTCGACTGTATTTTAAATCTTGTTTTCCCAAAACTTTGCCACTTCCACGGCGTTATCTGTGGTAGCGCAGAGGTCACTTTGACTGCATGTTTTGGGACACAGAGGGCAGGATAGGAGGTGGAGCATGGTTTGTGACATAGCCCCCAATCACACCCTACTACCGTTCCGTCAAGGTAGACCCACTTTACCAGGTTGGACTTACATATTCCGACTTGTATCCGGAGACAGTTCAGAGACCTCGTTAAAACTTCTAATAGACTAATACAGAAGGTAAATAAGTGGGTTTGTGTTGCCACTTAAAAGAGGCCTAACGTATGGCTTCTAGCTATATCACCTACACATTGAACAGCTAAGCATAATGACCTACATGTATTTGTTCCGAGTCTGGGTGTTTTTCTATCTATAATATGTATGTAATTACAAAAAAAAAAAATAATGTATACAAGTAGTTTATCAGCCATCTTGTTACCATAACACAAGCATTAGGTTTCTTAGCTTGGGACAAATGGTGCTATGTGAAATGTCCAGGGATATTATTATTATTATTATAATAACATAGGTAGACATTTTCACTACAGATACATAAAATAGAATTTAAGCGCTTCAACACTCAATGAACCTACCTGGGACAGACTGCAGTACCTACATAAAATATGATGAATCCAAAAATGGTGCCTATCCATTGATCAAATAAAGAGCACGTATTTGCACTAAAAGTCAACACGACGTTCAAACACGGCTCAAAACGAACACTAAAGCTAAAGTGTTGCACATATTTGCGTTTCACGTATCGCGAAAAAAAGAACTTAACAAAGGGAAATATTTAACTGATCCTCTAAAAACTTATTTACAATTTAAAGATGAACATTAAAAAAAAAAACTAATTTTTAAAAAGTATTTGCGCTTTTAACAATGCACCGCTTTTCGAATAATTTTGCCTCTTTTTAACTTTCTGGCCTTTTTTCATAGTTGGTCCCAGTAACAGGATGGAACTGTACCTAACTAACCGCAACCAACATCCAAGTTACTTGGCTATTTAGTTTTTTTAGGACCCCAAAATAAGAATTACTTTATGTTAACAAAAAGAGGCACAATCATAATATTAGGGTGTTCAATAATATTTTTAAGAGTGTAAAATGGGAATTATTAGAGGTCTAAATAAATAAATGCCATTAACAAAAAAATATTCACTTTTAACTTTATAGAGTGCAATAAAGTCGCTCTATGAATATTCATCAATACCTACATATTGAGTTTTGAATTCGGAGATTATAATATCAAATTTTCGACGAACATTATTTCTCTTTACAAATTTATTTTAACATCGATATTCGCACAATAATTCTTTATGAAAAAATTATGAGCAAAAATTGAACTGGAAAAAAAAACTGAATCACAGGCATATACGAATTCATGAGAATATTTATTTTTTCTTGTTGCATCATCATCATCCGCCTAACAATGGTAAAACAAAAACACAACGAGAGATACTAATTAGATATTAATTACCTAGGTTTTCACGACTAGAAATCGACATGCGTTGTGTTTTTGTTTACTCTTACACACACTGTCTACATCTCTTTAACTTCTATCCTATCACAGTTATGCTAGGAGTTCTTCAGAAATAAGCATCACCTTTGTACCTATTTTTCTGTCCTTTTTTTCTCGTCCGTTTTTATATATGTGTATACATAAATGGTTTTCGGGGGCCCATTATTGAGTGTGCAAGTAACCCCCTGCTATTTCATCAGTGAATATTATAGATCTATAGATCCACTTTAGCTACTCATAGTCATATGCATAGTGCATACAGGGATAATCGTCGGTTGGTGCCTCCTCATCATTTAAAATTGTGTAAAGGGCGTCTGCGAGTTGGCTTCGGCCCCTAGTACGCCTTTCAAAGGTCCGGGACCCCAGGGTCCCGAGATATGTCAAAGACCACATATTAATAATGCATTGTTTAAATAATCAACATCACTGACCGCCTGGTTACACCCACTACTGTTTCTTCCCTTTCGTGCCATGCTTCCCTGATCTATGCTAATGTCATTCAGTCCTTATCAGTAATAATTTGGCAGGTCGGCTGTTTGTCTGTCTGTCTAACATAACATCTTCCCTCAGCTTTTTGGTCAAAACTTGACTTCACTAACGCTAAGGATGGCTACGTAGGTGTGCCCATACTGCATCACAGCGGGCTATCAGAATACCAGGGCTGCGGTATTTGTTTTTTTTTTTCAAATGTCGCAGCATCACCCTGAGGTAGGAGCCTTTTTGTTAGTTTTAATCCTAGATAAACAGTTTCAATGTTCTTTTTTATTTTATTATTTATTATTTTCATGATTTTGATACATTTAATGTTTTTTTTTATTGCTATATATGTATATTCCTGTGCGTGTCCCAAATGAAATATTTTTCTTTCTTTCTAAATAATAAAATAAAGTTAATTGTCACTTGCCAAAAGGATTTATGATCGCAGCATCTAACACAAGCACAATATAATAGATTTTATAAAAAGCACTCAATAACATCAAGAACTTGTTGAACTACCGGTAAACAGCTAACAATAAAAAAATATCGAGCACGTCAAATTAAGAAACTCTCGTTAACTGTGAGCAGTCGGGCAGAAAATTGAATTAGTATCGAAGGAGACGTTATTTTTAGGGTACCGTTGCGAAACACAAGGGAACCCTCGGAACTACTTAAGAAAGTATGAAACAGGAAGACATTGAAATTAAGAGTTTCTGAAGTAGACCGGCACGACGAATGATATTTTTACTTCGCACCCCATTTTGTTGCGAAATCTTTGGATAACACGTTTCCTGTAATTTAAGAAGTAATTGTGTGGTCCGAAAGAATTTTGTAACATATTTTCCCCCAATTTGTTTTTTTTTACTGCCTCGTTGGTTAGTCTCATGCGCTACTGCTGAGCATGAGCTCCAGGGTTTGATTCCCGGGTCGGGCAAAGTGTCAGCTGCTAAATGGTTCTTAAACATAACTGACGCAATGTGGTTTCTTGGCCTCTGCGAGTTGGCTATAACTGGTGAAATGTGGGTGTTATTATAGGTAAACTTCTGCCCAACCCTTTAAGGATTACAGGCGTAATGTTATGTGTGTTTTTCGTCATGTTTAGGGCCAATAAATGTATTTTATTCCTTTCTGTCTACAATATGCGTTATGTAATGTAATTCTCGAATTGTTTTTACAGTGACATCTCTGCAGCGAGCGGAATAGTTCTGGAACGATTTTTGCGTTACAAAGTGAAACTGCTGTATCTTTCGAGGAATCATAAATGCAGCACAAGTAAGTCATGTCTCTGTAAGACTTCCTCTACGCTTGAGGCATAGCTTGGAAGAGAATACATAAAAGTTGATAAAAACTTTCGGAGTCTTCATATCTCCTTTATTAATTAAAATTATGTAGTAAGCTTCTCCAGGAAAACTTCAGGGTTGCACAAAACAATTAAATAGTTTATTTAAAAAAATACACCTTTTACACCTCAACACGTCTTTCTTATTTCTCCCGAATAGCCATCATCCCTTTTTTTACTTCCTTTCACTTGTTCAAAAACATGCTTTGCAGTTAAGAAACGTTTAGGTATACAGCCTATTAAGTGCAAATCTTACATAAATCCTACATAAACATGTAAAATGAATATTAAAAAAGAAGTAAAATAAAAGCCCACCGGTATCGGGAATGGGGACCAAGACAGGCCTCCGTCACTCCATATACTTGCGCGCTATAATTACCTACCGCCCGGCCGAGCGGTCTCGGGCCGTTTGCGGACCAAATTCAGTGCTGTGGGATCGCACCAAAGAGTATAATAATAATACGGGAATTGCGCGGTGCGAAGCAATCACAACTGTACGTTTGAGCATTTAGGCACATTTTAGCATGCAGCGGTTGCTGACGCGACGGAGTAGGCTATTATAGCAGTAGGTATTGGAAATTTTCTACTAAGTGAAGTATCTGTTAAGTAGTAACTATTTAGTAATCTGTGACCAAGGTACGCCGCGGTCAGGGCTCCAGGCAGAAGAACCTACTAACAATAAAGTCAAAGTCAAATTTTATTTCAAAAAAAGCTCATAAGGGGCACTTTTGAACGTCAAAATACGAGCCGCGTCCAGAAGTACTCGTAGTGTTCATATCACCATTAAATACTCTGATAACAATACGAACCTAGTAACTTAATCCACTTTACTACCAAATCTAGAAGCCACCTGTACTGTTACCCGCAAACATGACAAGACAACCATAAATAAATCAAGACCCGATACATAATCAAATATTTAGAAGCTTTCCCCAAATAGTGCCTTCATAGAGTAAACAGCACGGTAACAGGCCGAACAATCTCCCTGAATATTACACACGCACCTTAATTAACATTTAACGAACATATTCGGAACATGAGAAGGGTAATATTAATGAATATCATACAAATTATTCAAACAGACACTTCTAAAGATGGCTGATTAATGAATTTCCGTTGAAAGTCGGAGAAAGGAGAAAGGTTACGAGAAAATTACAGAGAGCGCTCCCGCGGAACACATAGGTTATGCCCGTACTTCCCGTGCCCGTTTTTGTAATAAGAAAAGTGCTGGTTTTTATTGAATTTTGCTGAGATGTTAGTTGGTCACTGGAGTTTTGATAAAACTAATGAGTGCATCTGTACATAGCTCATGCTATCTTGTGGCAGATATATCTCAATCTCTGTATGTATACAGGATGGTAGGGACATCGACGCGCAAACCATGAATTCAGCACATTCGTTACAGGTTGCGCGTCGATGCCCCAGCCTCCCTGCATTTTCATTATAGTAGATTGTTTTTAGAAAAACATCAGCGACCGCCGAGAGGTACACATTGTAGGGTTTCTTACTAACTGAACTCGCGGCTCCTGCGTAAAAAATATTAATTTTGCCGATTTAAAAAGTATCCTATTTTTTTGCTGGTTAATTAATGAACGATTGACCACCAACCATTTTAACGAAGCAAACATGTGATTGCAGTAGGCAAAGAATTATTTTAATTTTAGTTGTGGATCTTTATGTTAAGAGGAACTAGTTGACTCTTAATAACAAAACAGAAAACTATTTCATTTGGGACACGCACAGGAAAATACAAACAATAAAAGAAGAAACATTTAAAACGAACAAAATAATGAAAGAAGAGACGTGCGCGAGGCCAGAAGGCTCATATGTCAGCATAATGCTGCAATATTTAAAAATAAATACCACAGCGCTGATATTAAGGCTGCTATTGCAAAAAGAGTAACTTTCACAAAAAAAAAAAATACCAAACGTCAACCTAAACAGAACCCTTCTCAGATTTGTATAGTCGTAGTTCGTACCATCCCACTTTCCGTACCATTGGCGACGCGAAAGCCTTTACAAGCGATATGCTCCCCCGTTACAAATACTTGCTACTTAAAGTTTGCAATCATTTGTTTTGAGTTAAAAAGGTATATTTTTTAAACTAGATAGCTCGGGTTTGATCACTGTCTCACCTGAAAGCCAATTCCCGTAATAAAATAACATTTCCGCGACGATCAATATCAAACAATTGTTAATAGCATAAACATATGATAATCAGCCTATGACGTTCCCACTGCTGGGACGCAGGCCTCCTCTCAGTGAGAGGGAGTGGTCTGTAAGTTTCCTCACGATGTTTTCCTTCACCGTTGCGAGAGTAGTGGTGATGAAATAATTTACACAAAGTAAAGCGCATGACTGAGTTCGAACCTACGACCCAACTCGTTAACCTCAACGGCCGTTACCACTGGGCCACCACTGCTCCATCAAGACTTCATCCACCACTTGTCAATAATGTTGGATAAATTAGAGGATTTTTTGACAGATTGCGCATGAGATGAGAAATACGAAAATTACACCTTTGATGGTTAGCGATGTTGAGCGAAGTAACCTATCCACTCGAAACTTGAAAGCTGTCGGATAAAAGCTATATGATACACAGAGTTTGACAGCGAGTGTCACTCCTTGTCTTCCTCTTTCTCTTTGATGTTTCGAAATAGCCTCCACAAGCGACGATACCTTAATTTACATTCAAGATAGATAGATACATAGATAAAATACTCTTTATTATTCTTCCAATGCTACGTTTACCGGTACGCGGTCGCCACTCCAGAACCGTTCGGTCCCATCGACCATCTGTTACGCGAACCTGCCCACTGCCACTTAACTTTGGCAATTGTTCGGGCTATGTTGGTTACCTTGGTTCTCCTGCGGATCTCTTCATTTCTGATTCAATCACGTAGGGAAACTCAAAGCATAGCCTTCTCCATTGTCCTTTGGGTGACTTTTAGCTTTTTGATAAGGCCCATTGTGAACGACCACGTACCGGAAGACGTAGCGTTGGAAGGCCTCCCACAAGGTGGACTGATGACCATGTGAAGGCCGCAGGAAACCGTTGGATGCGAGAAGTATAGGACCAGTCGAAGTGGAGGTGCTTGGGGGGGGGGGATGTCCAGCAGTGGACGTCTTTTGGCTGAAATGATGATGCACACCTTAGTAATAAAGGACATGGCTCATGGATGTATGGAATCCCGTACCATGCTACATCAAAGAAAGTAAAACTTTGATTTTTATAGACTATACACTCATCATTACTAACTCCTACAAAAGTTCTTTTTGTAAACAAAACCCGGGTTTTGGAGATTTTCATAAAAATCGAGATAACCTAAAAACTCGGTAGGTACTTTATTTTTTTTTTGACATGTCACATACGAACGGAATGACAGTTCGTGTGTTGCTCTAAAAAATTATAATCGATTAAATAAAAATGATATTCTATTTTATTCTAGTTATTTTTAATTAATGTAGAATCGGCAAAGAATATTTTTTTTCATGTTTTTTGAAAGACGTGATCATGACACTTTCAAAATCCAAGGTTATATTAATCATATCGTTTGAAACGGAACGTCATGTACAGGGAATAAAACAACATTGATCAAACACTTTTTTACTTTAAATTAAATTCCCTGTTCAAAAATCAAATACCCGACGCGTAATGTCGTAAAAAAATATGAAAACAATAGGCTAAATTCCGAAAAAAATCTAATTAGTCCGCCAGTTAGATTATCAAAAAATATTGGACCCGTATTTTTTCTTTTGTCAATTATATAAAAAATGATGAAGATATCGCCCGTTAAAGTTCCACGTGACGTCACGCCTTGCGCTTGCTTTTTAGCAAGGCGTGACGTCACGAGCCCTCACTTCCAAATTTTGACGCGCTTTATCTCTGTAATTTTTTGTTTGATTAACAAAAGAAAAAATACGTGACCATTATTTTTCGATAATCTAACTGGCGGACTAAATATAATTATTATATTTTTACCCAGGAATCTATCCTATTAGGTACTATAATATTTTGTTCTTGATGCACGAGACTTTTTGGTATGACTTTTGGTCATTTTCCTATAGAAATTTTACAAAGAGTGACACAATGAACGGTCTTATCGTCAAGGAAGTAATTTACTAAACAAATTGCCTCCCTACGTCAATTTTCCGTGTTTCAGGCATTTCATACAACTGTCAAAGACTGACAGTTTAAGTTTGTACTGATGTTGCATAACAATTAGTTTCTCTAACTTCAACGCAGTCTGGCAGACAGTCCCGATAACCTTGCTGTCTGTCTACTATTTTTACCAAGGGCATCAACTATTCTCGTATTATTCGAGTTGAAACGAAAATAAAGAATTGGAATTATAATATTAGAGCAAGATCTTCGTGACGTGAGTCCAGAAAAAGAAAAAGCCTGCTTCTAACCTGTTTCAAAATAAAACATAAACGGTATTTCTGTCTCAGAACCATTTCAAGCAATGCTTTCCGGTTTACAGTCTCTGTTGAATAACTCGTCCTGAAGCAATATGGCTCAGTTACAAACTAAGTTTGCGTAGATCGGTTCAAGCTGGATCAACTACAGTGAATCTTAGGAATCAAGTTATTTGAAGCCAGTTCAGTTACACAATCGGTGGCTATTCAACTGTCATAATTATTAATTTGTTAATAATACATGATATTTATTCATGTTGTTTAAATTGGTTAAAAAAAACACTTTTACGCGTCAAAAATGTATTATGTTTTATTTGTTTGGGATCTCCTAAAATACACATCATCATCCAAACCCAAAGCCTAGCCTTTTCCAAACTATGTTTGGTCGGCTTCCAGTCGTACTGGATGCAGGTGAGTACCAGTATTTTATATTATGGAGCTACTGCCTATCTGACCCCCACAACCCAGTTATTTGGTGATATGAAACCCCTTAGTAAGACTGGTTGTCAGACTTACAGACTTCTGACGACCCGTAACGACTGTCAAAGATCCACGAATGACAGCTGGAACCAACGGCTTAACGTACGTTCCGAGGCACGGAGGGGTCTTGGTATGTAAAAAAGTTCACCCATCCACGGATCAACCGCGGCAAGCGTAGCTTAATCTGATCGATCGAACCGTGCGGCTGTTATTACTTTGCTACAAGCCCCTCCAGTGATACACATATAGGTACAATATAAATCATAATAATAAAAAAAGGTTACTTTACGTGTGCTCCTTCAATTGTTTTAAAACTAGATGAGTTCGGTGTTTCGGTGCCAGAAAGATTCAAACAAAATCAGAGGTCACAGCTTCTTTTAAAGTTAAATATGTCATTACGGGTGTAACATTTACACCTTTATACAGGGTGGCATCGTCGCGTAACCTGATACCATGGATTCAGTACATAATTCTAGACCCGCTGGCGTAGAAATTTTTCGTCGTTTATAAAAAAAACTGCTGTTTCATTAAAAAGTACCTACCTACGCGGTCAAAATGTATGGAACAGATATTTTTTTTTTTTCAAATAATTGTCACCAACCATTAAAAAATCGTTTTCACAGTTTTTAAAACAGAACGAAACAAAGCAAGAACGAATTGGTTGCGATTGAATTTTGATCAGAAAGCCAAATTCTCAAACACAACAGCTTCTTCCATGTGTCCAAGTCCTGATATCGTTGAAGTGTTCATCCCATAAGCTGCTATACATTGTAGGCTGTCACTGGGTAAGATTTAACACATTGTAGGCCGCAGTGTTCAGATATTGTGGGCAGTTTTAGAAGATATCTTTAACTTAACTTTGACGTATTTAGTTCAAAGAAAGCAGCACCCAGATCATATCGTATTACCAAGTTACTGGGTTGTGAAGATCAGATAGGCAGACGCTTCATGTAAAATAATGGTAATCAGCTGCATCCAGTTAGACGCCGACCCCAATATAGTGTAATGGTACGTTACATGAATAATCATTGTTGATGGGACTAACTCTATCTATATATATATAAATCAATGCCACTTTTCGTTGTAATTTATTACTCAAGAACGGCTGGGCCGATTTAGCTGATTTTGGTTTTGAAATGTTTGTCGTAATCCAGGGAAGGTTTAAACGGTCAGAAAATATGCAAAAAGGAGTAGGGTAGGAATAGGTTAGGAGTAGGGAAGGAGTAGGTTAGGAGTAGGGTAGAAGTAGGGTAGGAGTAGTGTAGGAGTAGGGTAGGAGTAGGGTAGGAGTAATGTAGGAGTAGGGCAGGAGTAGGGTAGGGGGTATTGTAGGAGTAGGGTAGAAGTAGGGTAGAAATAGTGTAGGAATAGGGTAGGAGTAGGGTAGGAGTAGGGTAGGAGTAGGGTAGGGTGTAGGGTAGGGGGTAGGACACCACGCGAACGAAGTAGCGCCGGGCAGCTAGAAATAATTTATATGGCAAAACAACGTTTGTCGGGTCAGCTAGTAGTCTATAAACTTTAAGCGAATGCTTGGTCCTTTGTTTGTGTACGACTTGGAACGCACCGGGTAGGTATGTGCGGTGCGGAGCGAGTCATGCGAAGGAGATCGCGCCCGCGCAGCTGACGGCAGTCCACGTCAGTCGCTTCTAGGCTGATGTGAGAGTGCACGTATCGTTTTGCGTCCTGTCGAGCGCCCGTTACTTAAACCTTTACCTTTTCCAAAATGTACAACAAAATTATTAAGTGCCAACTAGGTATAAGTGTAAATCCCGATTTAGGGTAAGTTTTAAATAACGCACATCATAGTCATGTAGCTTTATTGCCAATCACTATTCTGTGTACGCATGGCTCCAGATCAAGCTATACAAAACCAGTATAAGCTGACTACTGATTGTACGAAAAACGATTGTACAATGCGAGGTCAGCTAAAATTGGAAATGTATAGCTTGATGTGTAGCCGTGTGTACTACTATTATATATTTCTTATTATAACTCATTTTCTGTTGCTTTTTTCATCTTATTAAGTATGCACCATTTAGGAATAGCCTCAGGAATCGCTGATAATGCTGTATCATGCTAAATAATTTCCTTCTACCTACAAGTACATTTTTTAAATTTAAATTCTAAACGTTTTAACCGTTACATTAATATCGATTTTGACTGTTTTCTTTTTTTGTCGAACTTGCTATTATGTAAACTCCGCTCTGGTATAATTATGCATTCTAACGTTTATTGCTTTACATTGAGGTCCTACCGTAAAAAACGTTCAATTCGGGAATCACTACATATGGAAAACTTGGCAACGCTACATGAGCTAAAGTTGCTGTCATAATGTGCCCGGTAAAGTGACCGGGCCGTACTTAAAACAGAAAATTGTTCATTTAACCTGTAAAAAATATGGAAATAATACTGATTACAATAAAAACAAATGAACTGAAATTAAATTGTGTAGCATGCCCTTAACCTATGTGTTCGATCTTGCCCTTAAGCGCGGCAAACGGAAGATGACACCTCCGCCCGAGACCTCGCACCCCCGCCAACGGACAGTGGACGAAGGATCGCGAGTCCGTACGCCATGATCGCGACCTGCTCTTATGTAGTTTTGATTGTTTTATTTATCCAGTTTGTACCTTTCACTGTATTTTGCTATAAATTATATACCTACTTATACTGTTAAACGTGCGTTTCCAATGATTTAATTCCAACACACACACCCTGAGAAAAACTTCCCTACAATTGTTTATTATGCAAATAAGAATCGCTTTAACACGTTATTTTTTATTATATAGCTGCTGTCGGTATTTCAAACATCTTGAAAATTAAATGTATGAGTACCTCTACCCCTACATTGTCAGTAAGAATCTGTGCGTTAGTCACCTTTGCACACCACCCAGAAAGACAAAAGCTGGTCTTTGAAACCGGTCTTCAGAACTTTACAAACTACGTAACACATTACATTTACATAACACAAGCTAGCGATATAAACTATCCATATCTAGTTATAATTATAGCCCCGCGTTTACACAAAGGTATAAAACATGTATTCTACATGTAGCGTTTACTGTTTTCGTTTATCGTTTACACCTTATACAAGTTGTAAAGCCTATTGGTAAACTTGTCGAAAAGGTCAACAAGGTGAACAAGAGAAATGTAAAACAACGTCAATAAATCTATGATACATATTATTTTACCTTGTTACCCAGTAACTGGGTTCTTTAGGTCAGATAGGCGGTCGCTTTATGTAAAATACTGGAATCCAGCTGCATCAGGTTGGAGTGGAAGGAGACTCCAACATAGGAAAACGCTAGATAGATTTTATTCCTTATTTTTATATTTATATGCCTTAAAACTATCATTACAGGGCTTAACATAATGCGATAGCCAAGTCACACACAGAATTAAAAATTAAAGCACAAAATACATCTCAAGATCATAAATATCATTGCTGATTATTTTTTTGATGTTTTATACACTACATGTTTTTGACAAATCCTTATTAAGCCCTGTTGAAAAAAAGTGTAGGTAACAACTTGAATATTGGTATAAACGAGAGGCTGTAGTATCTTCAAGCAAAGTTATAAAGCGATCTTATTCCTGGCTTACTAAGTTTACATAGTAAAGTTGAACAGGGTGTCGGCTAGACATACCACTCCCGGATCTTCTTACATGATCTCAACTCGTGCATGTTTTAGCCGACTGCGGTGAAGCTGAAAGGAGGTTGTGTTTAACGTGGGTGTATACAGGGTCAAAATCAGAATCAGAATCAGAAATATTTATTTGCTAACAATGTAGGTACAGGATTGAGATGGTACAGAATACAATGTTTCCGCTACATTCTACCTTACGGCGTGCAAAACACATTATTTAAAAATACATTGACATTAAAATAACAAGACATCAAAAAATTAATACACATAAATAAATTGTCACAATAAAAAGTCACAGGAACAGCCTTCGACAGACATGGCCAGCCCACTGCCACTTTAGTTTGCTTACACTGCAAGCTATGTCGGTAACTGCGGTTCTTTTCCGGATAATTTCATTCCTGATATTATACTGACGGTGGTTTTTTTTTATGAAATGACGTTTGAGAGTAAATAAATAAAGAAAAAAAAGGTCTCGCTCTCATTCGCCAAGCGTGCAGAGTATAACGTACGATAAGGAGAACTTCGTTCCAAAAATCGCTCGGAGACTGCCGTAGATTGTACGTAGGTAGTTCTTTATGATTAGTTCTTACTGATTGTACGTAGGTAGTGGTAGTATCTTAATATATATTATTCTTCTGTCCGTGTGTTTGTCACCTAACTCCTTCTAAACGGTTGGACCGATTTGGATGAAATTTTGTGTGTATATTTCAATGCGTTTCTGGATGGTTTAAAAACACAATTGGTCGGGCAGGAATACATCTACCGGGTCCGCTAGTAATAATATAAAATAACAGCCAAGATTTCAAACAAAAGTGTCATCCATATTCTTTCACAGAAAACATAACATAACTATTATTAAGAAAGTTTCGAAAACAGAGTTTTGAGAACACAGATTCTTTGTTATGTAGGAACACCGTGAATTTCTGTTCCTAGAAAAACTTTCGAAGTGACTATTATACTCGTTTTAACAAACCAACTTTTGCAATACGAGTTCAAAAAAAAAATGAAAAAAATGTTAGTCTAATGTATTCTACAGAAAGCTAGAACACGAGTTTGTTACGTCAGGATGTTTTTATTCGAAAAATAGAAGCTAGTACAAAAAGTTCATAGTTTAATACGCAGAAATCATTGGTTTACTTACAAAATAATAATATGTTGCATAAACGCACACAACAACAATCTGGATTGTCCTTTCATCTGGTACTTAAGTCAGCTACATGCTCCTGTAAATATTGGTAATGTCTACTAACGTAGTTTTTATGTTATTTATTTATAAGCACCCCAACAGTACAGTCACTTACAATTCAAATTAAATATCATCTAAAATTAGCATTACAGTAACCATGCAAATAATAGGTATGCATGACATTTAACTTAAAAAATATTAGAGATAAGGAGAACAATAAAAGTGTGTAGGTATATTATATCTTAATCTAGAACATCACAAAATCAAAACGAAACAAACCAATTTTTGTTGTTACTAACATCTTGGTATCTATTGTAATTATGGAATTGTATTCTGAAATAAAGAGATTATTTATTATTATTTATAAGGTTGGCCATCATCATCATGATCAGCCTAGAGAAGTCCACTGCGCGACAAAAACCTCTTGAAAAACATTCAACCTTTATTTTCGGCAACTTATCCAGCTGCTACCAGCCATCCTTCGAAGATCGTCGCTTCACATAGCCTGAGGGCGTTCTACGTTTTAAAGTTGATATTGGCGCCGATTCCCTTGTTCACAAACTAAACTAAATTTAAGTTCAGTGCATCTTTTTCTTTCTATTTCATTAAGAAAAGGACAGAAGATAAATATTAGTTTAGTCCTGTCAAATTAAGATACTCCATAGACAAATTAGACGTGATTAAAAACATGGCTACTAAAAATACGTCAAATTACGTCAGGCGCTGACTAATTTGACAGGACTAAACTAATATTTATCTTCTATTTATATTATATATATTAGTATATATTATTATTTATCATTCCTCGCTAAATGAGGATACTCAAAAGAAAACAGAACTCCAATCACCATCTTAGAACATCTTCACCCCACCATATTGTTTCGTTGATCCCATTCTAACAGGCCGAAACGTTTGAACCTAAAATCTAATTATCTCCAATAAGATATTACAAAGTCATTCAATTTCGTAAATCGTTTAAACTTTCCACTAGAGATCTAACACCATTGAAAATTAAATGTTTTATTCATAAGTGCTTAAAAATTTTAGCTCCACGATAAAAATGGTATCATGATTTATTGCCCTGGTGTTTCGCCATGGGGTATTTTATGTCGCAGTGATGCAGGGCTTATGGTAATGAGTGTGTCATTAATTCAGTCTATGGGGGTGGTAAAAGCTTTTGAATTTTAGTATAAAAGGTGTTTTGTACTTACCATAAAAGTGACTGTAGTTTTAAATTCAGAATGAAATAGAACTATAGTCTGTTCAAAAATATCGGATGAAAATGTAAACAAACCTGTTATTTATTATTTTATTTTTAGCCTGCGTTGTCCCTCTGCAGGGCAAAGGTTTCGCTTTCTCCTTTCCGCTCCTTTCTGTCTTGACCTAGTGTGGACCAATCCTGTCTGTAGGCGTCAAGTTCGTCCCGCCATCTTCTCCTGGGTCTGGGCTAAAATTTTTGGTTTGGAGGAACCGAATTTAGTATTTTTATTATCAAACACAACAATATTTAAGAGTTCCTATGATGTTCATGGAAACTGATGAATAAAGTTCTTTTGAGGTTATTAAATTGTCTCTTCCTAGTATAAGACTTTAACCTAGTATACTAGGTGGCATTTTATTTTCATGGACATCGTAGTAGGTTCATATAACATTAAATCATAACATCACGCCTGTAATCTCCGAAGGGTTAGGCAGAAGTGTACCTATGTATAGTACACCCACATTACGGCAGTTATGTTTTAGCCCCATGTACTTAACAGGGGGTGAGCCGTTTTGCCATCAACCGGTCACTAGTCCCGACTCCAGGCGGCTACTGAGAAATTCCAGATGGAAAAACTCAATAAGACTTTGCCCGACCCGGGAGTCGACCAAGACCTCATGCTAAGGAGTAGCGCTTGCGACCACTGGAACAACGAGGTAGTCCAGTTTTAAATTAAAGTCTGACACATACCACACATACCATAAATCGTTTGAATACCGCATTGAGCTCAAGCCTTTGCCAAAGCCAAATACATGGACACACCCCCTGTTTCACACACACAAACAGAACTACAAAGAGATCCCCAAACCGACTGTTTTCATATTTCAATCCAGCCATATAAATAGATATCAGTGCCTATAAAATAGTGTGGCGATAAAATGCATGCCCAAATCCCGGGCAGAATCACAACGGTTTAATATCGGAGTCATTGTGCACATTTGGCTCGACCGACATTACGCGATGCCATTCCCTGTGGTACTGTAATAGCGGCATACTTAAAAACATTGGCATCTAATCGCATTTGATATATGACTGTTTAAATCGAGTGATCAATAAAATTATGATGATGATTTTATTATTATTTATAGAGTATGTGTACCTCACACATCTAAATATATAGGTACTCGTATAACTCAAAGGTGACTGACTGACTGACAAAGTGATCTACCAACGCACAGCCCAGAACACTGGACTGATCGGGCTGAAATTTGGCATGCAGGTAGATGTTATGACGTAGGCATCCGCTAAGAAAGGATTTTGATAAATTCTACCCCCAAGGGGATAAAATAGGGGATGAAAGTTTGTATGAAATCTTATAAGTAATATATAATGTACAATTGTTTGTTTTCCCTAACAAAATAAATACATAAATGAAACTTTGTCAAACTATACTTCTTAACGCGAGCGAAGCCACGGGCAAAAGCTAGTACTCTATAAATAATAAAAAAATAATTTGATCATTGAAAAAAAACTCCGATCCACCCCGTCTCTTGATGCCCTCCTCGGCCTAAGCTGAGGTCCGTACTCCACAGATGCCGTTAGCGTGTAGTCACTTACCCTTTTATTACAAAACGAAATCTAACTTTAGTTCTAGCTTAAACCTTTGAGCCAGTATTTACATTTCGAACTTTATTTCGATTTAGGCAAAGTTCTTAATACTAAAATAACAACTTAGCACCGAACTAACGTGTCAATTTGTATAAAGAACTGCATTTCTGTAACAGTTAGGTTCTTAATTCAATGACTGGTTCGGTGGTTTAAACCTGATCTAAAGAAAAACCTTGTTTTGTAATAAGGGGGTTTGTGTTTAAGCCCTGACTGGAGGCCTTAATTTATTGAGGCAACCACAGACAAGCCCGGTTAAGCAGCTTACCACCTCTTAGGTTGACCAGCGAGATGCCATATTATATAATTTAAAAGAAAAGTCGTCGAAAAAAAGTCTAGCAGTATAAAAACTTTTGTTGGGTGCGACAGTTATGGACAAAAAGTTGTTAATCGATGGACGGACACTGAATGAGACACATTAGAAGTTTTATTGTTATTACGTCTGGGAGCGTTTATTGTATCCCAAAGTGTTAAATATGTAGGTACCTATTAGGGCTGTAAGATTAACCGTAGTTTAAACCAAGGAGATTAAACTGACCATAGCATAATTTGTCGTGACGACCTTTCAGAAAAACTACAAACATGCCTGTTTCAAACATTTCTACGTATCTATTTAATAAAGTTTTGTTTTGTAGTTATTAAAATGGAAAGTTGTAACAGTGATTCGGATTCTGATATCGAAAGAATACACGAGAACGATATAAATAGTTATTATAGTAGAGGGTTTGTTGTTAGACCAAGATAATATCATGAATCAATGGGTTGATAGAGAGGTAAACGTCGTTTTCGTGTCTCCAAAGCTCCGAAGAAATAAAATACCACATGAAGACATAAATAATAATAAACAGTCACATAGACGTCAAATGTCAGCGTCAATGTCAAATAGACCCATTTGTTGCCATTATTTTAATGAACGGCTGAACGAACTTCGAATAAAGTAGAGAATGTTGCCATGTGTAAAAGACAGAAATCTAATGGAAAATATGACAGAAAGTTCATATTTTACATTAGATCTTAGGACAGTAGATCAAACCATCGATTATATTTTGTCGTAGATTCCGACATCCATAGTTTAAACGACTTTTTGTCTTACGGCCCTTAGTGTATATTAATAAATGCTATTGAGTTTAATTGATAACTAATTTCTTTGTGGAAAACTTTTTGTATGAATTAATAACTTATTTTTATTCAGAATTTTTTCAATTAAAATGTGCAAAAGTATCATTATTTTTTATTATGCTTGGCTAGCCAACCATAGAAAAGAATAGAAGCAGCACTTTAACCACATTCATAAGAATAACAGAAAATACCAAAAACTTCGTAATTAAACTTTAACACAGCAGCCCTTCAATCTAACAAAAGATAATTAACAAAACTTTCAAAACACTATTTAATAAAAGTTAATTCCATTAGAAATACGAGTACAATTAGTGAAGTTAGTTCTAACATTCCAACTTTGAGTTTAGACAAGTTTTTGTTTGTAAATGCAATTGGTAGTGTTGTGTCATTTATGATTCAGAAGCCAGAGGCATAGAATAGATAGCAACAGAAGGGTTCATATAACGAGCAAAAATGCACGCACACATAGACGCTTCACGTACAGCGAATACAAGCGCACTCGCGACTTGCATTCGTTTGAGTGCGTCAATCGTCGCGTTCATTTTTTCGGCAAATCCGTACACGTCATTTCATCGGTTTCCCCGACCAAATTTCGGTCACGTATTCACGCGATGTCGTCGATCGCTTTCTATTCGGCGGCAACGACAGAGACAAGGCATCGACGGCTGCTGGCGACAGAGGCAACTACAGCCGTCGACAAAGTATTTGAGCACCGTACGAGCGGCACGTTGTCCACGGCTGCAGTCGCCTCTGCTTTTGACGCGGGCTGCTCGTTTGTATGAACACTAAACGAACAGTTATATTGCACAATATCACTAATTGCGCAATGTTTTTGACCGTTTAGGGTTTAATATTGAAGGTTGCACAATGATTGAACAAAAGTTTGAGCTAGTTTAATGTTTATTCCACCATATTATTTTAATTGCATCTTGTAAGATAAGTAGTTTATGGGCTGTCAATGTTATTGCGAGAAAAAAATAGATCGTTTGACTGCAAGGGCTAATATAGTATTAGCCCTTGCACTTACTGTAAGTGTACGGGCCACCTTAGGACGAGGCCTATGAATGCGTGTGCCTGTATTCGTTGTATCGAGTCGGCCTTTTGTACTATTATCTATCTTGTGCCAACGGGATATTGTTTAAATGAATTATCCAATTAGTTGAGAATTCGCGACGCATTGTGTTGGGCTTAGCTCGAGTGTGGCTAAAAGGGCGGTCTTTACTATTGCAAATCTATTGGTATTTGTTATTGAAGTATTATTTTACTGTGAGAAGAATTTGGTGTATTTAATTTGTTTTAGGAATATTACAAAACAAATTGTTTCAATTTTATTTGGGGTTAAATACTTTGATACCCTTAGTTCTTGCACTTTAAATTGTATTCGAACACCAAATGTAGTAAATGGTCACTAAATCTTAGCGAGCAAATTAATGCGCTATTTCTGCCTAAATAAACCACTATGATTGCCATAAAATGTAGGTTTATTACCAAATAAAGTATTATGATGCCATATTAAGTTATGTCTCCAGCTTGCTGCAAACTAGATAGACGAGGTTAATTTAAAAAAATAATGGTTAGGTTAGGTTAAAACCGTAACCTCCTACGCACGAGCCGAGCGAGCGAAGCGAGCGGTGTCGCGGCAGCGGCCGGTGAGTGCCAGAAACGACTAGATCGTATAGAAAAAAAATATGGAAAAAAAAGAGATTATTTTTTGCAGGCTGTCGAGAACCGAACATGATTTATTTGAAGTCATTTTGCTTAAATAGGATAGCGAGATGTTAAAACTTTGGTTATAAGTTTACATTAAAATGCGGGTTTAATTTTGGTGACCATTTACTATTTTTGTCTGTTATATGTTACTATATCTGGTGGTAAGTTAAACATAAGCCATTTTATTTTAAAGTGCAGAAACGTTAGGTCTGTATTGCTGACAAAGTGAAGTGAGTGGCAAAAGCGAACCATGTTAACCATTAAGTAATTGGTTACTTTTACTTAAATTTTCATTTTACTTTTGGGTTTTCAATGTCTTTGTTTTGATAGAAATTAAGCTGAATTTTTTAGATGGCTTTAAATATGCGTCGGAAATATATCAGTTATTCATTTGGCCAGTGACACCAAGTGGCGCTCGACAGAGTCTAGCCTGACGTTTGTGCGAGTCGAAGAGAGCGAGCAGCTGTGTAGAGCCTCTTTTGACCATGGTCGTCGTATGAACAACATGTGCTCAGAAACTATCTCGCATTCCGTATTCTTGTGTCGTGTACCTGCAGTGTGTGATTCGCTAGTGTGATTGTTCGTAAATTATTGTCTGGGGGTTTACTCCCAAGTAGTATCGGCCGAATGTTCGGCCGTTTCCTGCTACGAAGTTACTATTTGGTTCGGTTGGTTCCAATCCTACACTCCTACACTCTTTCGAATATTGACTATGGTCCTGACCCAACAGAGCCGATACGAACTTTTTTCGCATTTTTCAATAATATTCGGTTTGGCCATGTGTCGGTCCGATCCGAACATTTGCACTTTGCACTTCGGAGTAGATCCCCTGATTTGAACTGCAAACGGTTTTTATATTGTGCAATTAGCAATACTACTCATAGTACGCCCACAGCCGTTAAAATATGTCTGATGATAACGAGAGACACGTACCTTCTCCGTCATATACATATATATAATCAGCCTATAATGTTCCCATTGCTGGGACACAGGCCACTCTATGAGAGGTGTTATATAATCCACCACGCGAGCCCAGTGCAGTTTGGCAAAAAAAAAATATAAATATGAGAAATAATTTGTGAAGCTTTTATGCCCAAAACCTAGCCAGCAGCAAAATAAAAATAGAGTAACTACACAAACAGTACCAATTTATCTACATCTAATATTAACGAAAATTGTAAGCATTAATTATTCAGAAGTCAGTAGGATAGAGTTTAAATGAATTAACCAATTAGTTCAGAATCCGCGCGGCATTATGTAGGCTTTAAATACAGTAGTGTCTTTTACCGTTGAATATGTGAGTATATTCATTACTAATTCCTTGTTTGCTAGACTTTTCTGACCTGTTTTTGGGTCCACTCGTTAGTAAATGTATGAATAGTTTCGTTTGGGCAAAGGCCTTGCCTTTTTTTCTACCAAACCTATATTTTGTACGATCTCTGGCCATGTTGACCCCGCAACCATGATTTGGTGCCTTTCGGATCTGGATGCCTTTATCACCATCTTCACAGCGGTCTAGCACCATGACGATGTTCTCCCTCAAGCGTCCAGTGAGTGACAATATATGCGCATTTCTCCGGGCAAATTCATGCAATGTGGTCAGCCTGCGTCCACTTCAGCCTGGCTATTTTGCATCCGGTGTCAAGCAGAATAACACGACCACCTCCCTCGAATACTCATAGAAAATGATCGCTTTTTGCACGACGTTTGTCATGACGACTATAGTGACAGATGGAATCGACCGTACTGCGTCTAGTCGCAGCGACAAGACGGATAGTTTGCGCTGACACTTATGACGGTTACAGAATGGTGAACCGTAACAGAAATGTAACAAATGAACCGTCTAAATCTATGCCATGCAACATGAAATGTAACACAAGAAGTTGGCGAACTTGTTTCAACGTGTGTTACATTTCATGTTACGTTTCACCAATCTATACCCGTGAAGCTTATCGGGTTTCAGACAAAAGATTATACTGCTGCGAAATTTGCAATAACCGTAATTACCATGTTATAATATAATCATGTAGTAACTATCAGCGTCCATCTGTAAAGTGTAAACAATTGTGGCAGTTTCACATTCAACCTGCTATTCATAAACGAATGTTATATATCAAACATTTTCCGTTGAAAATGATCACACTATACAAAACATTTTCACATTAAGTAAGCATTTCGATATTGCCGTTGAAATGAAGCTATATGTATATGTAGGTAATCTAGTTCAACAATTCAGGCCAACACAGCATAACATTAAACAATGAAGGTTTCGTAGAAAACTGACATGACGCCGGGATATAATGGTCCGCTTAAATCGAAAGCCGCCGTTCTAACGACTCTGTTAATAATTCTAGTGGACACTTATGTTTGGTAATGGGAATGGTTAAATGTGTGAGGTTTTCGATGTGATAATTATATAGGACGAGGCTTACCTGTACCTGTGCATTCTGTATTAGATGTCGTCGAAAGTTAATTCAGAACACGAGAGAAGCGTTTATGTGCTAGGGTATTAGAATTGGTATAAAAACAATGGCGAAAGCTATTAGCTCAGTAGATCACAATAAATATTATGGTGAATCGGGCAAGCGTTAAAAAATATTGGCTTGGCTTACAGTTATTCACAAAGTCAGATAGGTAGATGAATACAAGGCTCCTTCTAGCAGGTAAATATTATTGGAAAATTCTGTCACAAAACCGCAACTTAGTGTACTCTCAAATCATAGTTAGCTCCATATAATATTCGGTACATATCACCATAGTGTTAACTATAATATTACCCGTAGCTTAGCGCAAGTTCTGTAATAGACTTTTACGAAACGGAAAATGTGTAAGACCCCTTCAGAACCATGCAAAACACTCTAATTATTCTTCGAGTTGCACTTAAGTCTGCAGCACCTATAAAATTTAAATAAACTTCACACGGACAATGTTCCGGAATGGACCCAACTCCACATAGTTTTGGGCGAATAAACAATGACCCTGTGAGTGTATATATGACATGTTTACTTCGTATAGGTAAAGTAAATACGTTGGGGTTTCAATATTAATTATTCAGTTGTCTGTTTATTGATTAGGATCTTGATTTGATGCATATCTTGTAGGCCTTACATGGTACGGTCTTAGCCTGTATAAATAGAATAGGTTCTGCCTGCGATTTCGTCCCCGCGAAACTACGGCCCACGACCCAGCACGTCGCATCGCATCGTCCACCGTCGTGAGACTTTCTGTATAATCACATCACTGATACATGCCAAATCGTGGCAGTCGCATACTACGGATATTATTGTTTTCCGTTAAAAGTTAATATGCAATACCTGGAAATGAGCGAGAAGGATTATTTTTCATTGTTTCACACAATTTGATTATTTTTCTTAAATTATATAAAAAAATAAATGGAATATACAGTTTTCCGTTATAATGGCATAATTAATTTAACACACGTATACATACGGTTTTGCGTTTTCAATTTTATGAACATATTTTAATTCATTTATTTACAATTTTCTAAAATGGCATCTTGGAGCAACTTGTACTTAAAGAACTGTATCGCTTCCAGGATCACGCATCATAGCATGTCAATGAAATTAAAACAAATAACGCGCAAAAGAGAGTCGCGTCGCCTGTACCTACTTAGTTCTCAAATAACGAATTATTCTATGTTGTTATAATTTTTATGATTACTGGCCACATGACGCCATTGTAGCGGAACGTTGTAATATTACCAGCCCAGAAAGGGGTGGTACAGGATAAGAATTGGGAGGAGCTGGGCAAAGTCTTCCCGACTTTGCCAAGCAAAGGGTCAGTATATAAGTTAAGTGAAAAAGAAATCGTTTCCTCAAAACACCTCATGTCTTAATAATGATTGTATTTTATAATACACAATCGGCCATACATTTTATCGATAACAGCCTAGCTCAGCTCATAAAACCAAGAATTCATGTAACCAACCGTATTTCGGCCATACAATAAATTAACTCAAGAAATCGACTGAAGCGCATAAATTCAAATCCTAATTACATAATTATAGCAACCGCGATAAAACCATAAACTTCTCGTGTTCCCGTTCACAATATAATTGCCTACATTAGCGATACACATATATTTAAAAACGTTTGCTGGCATTAGTAGCTTTTTCTAGTTATTGTTGTAATTGATGGAAAGCATTCGCTTGCATGTGCACGAAGTGCCTTGCATTTGTTGCTAGTTTTACAGTTGTGAATTTCAATACAGATTATTATGTTTCAAAGGGTTTTTTTCTGTGAATTAAAAGGCCGCAATAAAATTAAACCGTTATCGGAGAGGTTAATTGTTTTATTACCAACAGCTAGGTTATTAATTTAATTATACTTTGTTTATACCCGCATAAAAAGCTCCCTAAAGGAAATTGAGAGTCTAATAATATAAGGAGGTAGGACAGCTGCATCGCATTTTGCATCAACAGCGTTAGAAACAGTGATTCTGTATAAGCGGATCATACATCGAGATATCTCATAACGACTAAGAAGAAGAGGACAAAAGCATCTGCCTTCTCTCTTATTACTACATATCTGAAGCTGTGATTAAAACATTAGCCAGTTAGCAAGGTAGCGGGGCTTAATTCCAATATAGTTACGTCAAACGTATATACATATGCGTACGTTGGGCCATAGGATATTTGACGGGTTTGCTGTCGCTTCTTGTGAATATACACAGTACTTTGACATTCACGAGATTTTGAAGTTTTGCTTGACAATACAAATACATACACAGCACACCTACAGAACGCCACCTACTAGAATCCTTTTTTTTTTTTTGCTAATTTGGCCAGCTCTTGACGTCTTTAGCCGTGCGCATAATACGAGTAAGTGTGGATGACAAGCGCTGAGTACGACTAGTCGGTATATCTGTTACAGCCAAAATAATAAATCCGGATATTTATCTAGCCATTAATTTTTAATGTCTACTCAATTTAGATAAAGTGATAATTGACACAGAATAACTCACATTAACTAGCAATTTTATATAATATCTTCGAAGACTTGGATAAAGTAATAAACAAGTAGGCATAGGTAAAGAATATAAAATTATATTTAAATTTGCCTTAAGCATACCTATATCGACCAAAAGAACCCTGCAGTACATCTGGTTGTCCGGTAGTGAAAGGAAGATGGTGGGATCAGATCACACATACTCCTTTTGTCCCGTTTATGTTCATACATCTGAGGGGCAATTCTCGTAATTTTAGGAACGTTCACAGTCTGATCTTAGTCTCAATCTGTCAAAAATACGTCTAATTTCCCTACATTTTGACAAGTTTTTGACATTTGTTTGTCGCCGAGATGAGACTGCGACTAGATTTTGATCGTTTTGAATTACGAGAATTGGCCTTCTGGTCCGATTGCGAGTACGCCGCACCTGACTTTTATTTATTTATTAATTACAGCATGGAAGACTTACAGCTAAAAAAACAAACTAAAAATAGGAAACAATAGTCGACAGAAAGCCAATTACAAGTCTTCGCGTTTAGACTTATAATAAAATTTGTGTTGTGCACATACAAGCAGTAACATATTGCTATAGTATATTTAATAGTTCAAAACAATTTTTCTGAACAACATCACCAATAAAGTCACTACATGCCCTTCTAGAGCGTACCCTTCCGGCAACCCAGAGCGGCGGGTAGTTTGAAAATAATTATGCAGAGCAATTTATTTTCTATTAATTGTTCTAAGTAATACCCGTAAAAACACGTTATAAAAGTGTTGTTAACACTTCAGGAACCTTGGTGTATTGTTTCATGTACAAAGGCTATCTTAATCTATAATCTGACCTATAGCATAATATAATTTCACGAATTTAATTTAACAATATTATGGCAGCTATCCATTTCATGACGAAGCGGTCGGTCATTGCCCTTTCAATGTAGACATGAATGCAAAGTAGTTAATACCACAGAAGGTCATCGCTATACAATGGGCTAAAACAGGCGCATGCACACTTAGACAGGAAATACACGGTCAACACAAAACTATTAATTTGTAAGTGTAGACTATGATTTAACCCTGTGATAGACTTTCGTTATTATAGTAAAAAAACCGGCCAAGTGCGAGTCGGACTCGCAGACCGAGGGTTCCGTACAATTACAATTTACGATTTATGACGTATTAAAAAAAACTACTTACTAGATTTCGTTCAAACCAATTTTTGGTGGAAGTTTACAAGGTAATGTACCTACATCAAATATATTTTTAGTGTCTCTCACGCAAACTCAGTTCAGTTTAGAAAAAATGATATTAATAATAATAATAAATTTTTATTTACTCAAAACAAAGGATTGTAGAACACGTTAAAAATACAGTTTTACAAAATAAGTACTATTTCTACAAACGTGTGGGTGAGCACTGCTCTCCTAGCTAGGTCCTATTAGAAACCTCAATATCATTTTTGAAGACCTATCCATAGATACCCCACACGTATGGGTTTGATGATAAAACATTTTTGAGTTTCAGTTCTAAGTATGTGGAAACCCCATTTTTTTTTTTTCTATTTTTGTGTGAAAATCTTAATGCGGTTCACAGAATACATCTACTTACCAAGTTTCAACAGTATAGTTCTTATAGTTTCGGAAAAAAGTGGCTGTGACAGTATACGGCCGGACACACAGACAGATATGACGAATCCATAAGGGTTCCGTTTTTTGCCATTTGGCTACGGAACCGTAAAAATGCCCAGGATGTTATTTACCATACGAAAACAGTACCTTTTTTTCTGGCACTTTAATTTTTGGGTACGAAATGGATGATGTACTTTAGTAGAGTGCTCTGTGAACAACATTTTAATCCATATGAGTTTAAAAATAGGTAAGTATTTAAAAATAAATTAAAAATATTTTTTTTGTAATTCTAATTGTAGATATTTTATTTCAGATAAAAACTGGAACACTGACGATGGCTCTCACGATTTTATGTAGGTTATCATAGCATTCTAAATTGGAGGTAATTAACCCCTTTAAGTACCTACTAATAATACAAAATGTACCTACTTAGGTAAAATGGTGGCAGCCAGAAACAATAGAACGTCACCTGCTACGAATATCCTTACATACTCCTTTTGCCTCCTTCATGTTCATACATTAGAGGGGAAATTCTCGTAATTTTAAAAATGTTCACAGTCTGATCTCAGTCTCAATCTGTCAAAAATACCTCTCATTTCCCTACATTTTTGACAAGTATTTGACATTGATTGTCGCTGAGTTGGGATAGCGACTAGATTGTGAACGTTTTTAATTACGAAAATTGACCTTCTGGTCATACACGCACGCTGGTTGCGAGTACTACGCACCGACCTTACTGATGAACATCATCAATAAGTTATATATTTATTTATTTATTTATAAGTTATATATTTATTTATATTTCCTCTTAGGGCATCCCAACTCACATCTGCCTAGTCAATACCTTTTGTTAGTCATCCTCTCAACATGACCAAACCATCGAAGCATACTCTTTACAATGTTTGTCACTACATTTACTTTTAAACCGCACTGTGCCTTATCACATCATTCCTCAGCCTGTCATCAGTCACACCACACATGCTTCGCTAGAACCGCATGTTCACAGCATTTATTCTACTTTCATGCTTCTTTTGCCACACCCAACATTCACTTGCGAGCAGTGGTGGCCCAGTGAACATTGCCGCGATTTACGAGTTGTAGGTCGTAGGTTCGAACCCAGACAGGCGCTTTACTTTGTGTAAACTATATCATCACCACTGCTCTTAAAAAGGTGAAGTAAAACATTGTGAGGAAACCGGCATGTCCTAGAACCAAAGATTTGAAGACATGTGACATCTACCAACCCGCACTGGGCCCGCGTGGTGGATAACGGCCCACCCCCTCTCACAGAGAAGAGGCCTGTGTCCCAGCAGTGGGAACATTATGGGCTGAGTATGTAACATTCACTTCCATACATAAGCGTAGGCACCATCAGCACACCATTGTGAACAGTTTAGGTAAAATATTTATAAATATCTGCTTAATCAGATATGATATCCGTCACATTGACTTGACCTTTACTACTAACCCATAATATATATACCCAGAAGAAGAAACAGGGTATATACTGTACCTCATCCATATTTTACTTTTATAAAAAGATTCTTTTGTTATCAAAGACCATTTCTATATAATAAAATTAACGCTATAATCCCACTGCAAACATGCTGTAAGCTAACATGCAAAAAGCGGATTACTGAATTTCTATCTTCCAAAAATTACGATGATACCGAATCCCTTCTTACAACAATGAAGTAACTCACAATATACACACACACTTAAACACACCCCCACTCGCACGCACATACACACACAAACACACAAACGCGCGCGAGCACACACATTGCTCTATTGGACTTTTGTTATTCGGCTCTAAATTTTATTAATAATTATGTAACAGTCTAAGCAATACTATGTCCTATTTTTCGGGAAATGAGTGCTGATTGTCCTTATTACAGGCTACTAAGTAACCTAGCTAGGACATCAAATCGTTAAATTGTTTTGTTACCTACTCATCTCAGTTGTAAACTATTCCTAAATTGTCATCCTATTTTTGTAACAGACTGTACCACTTTTTATGAAATAAATTATTATTATTATTATTAATACCCTTTAATAGGTTATACAAGTAACATTTAGGGTATTTTACACGTATACGTTTCTCAAAGAATTCCTCACTGACTTTCAATCGACTTTGCTGAATGAAATGTTTCAGTATAAAATCGCACTTTATCATTATAATAAATAACGGTGTTTGAATGACATTCTGTCGTGCTATCAAAACCAAAAACAATATTTCATTTATTTATTACACTTTTTAGGGCTCCGTACCCGAAGGATCGAATGGGGCCCTATTACTAAGGCTCCGATCTCCGTCCGTCCGTATGTCCGTCTGTCACAGGGCTGTATCATTTGCACCGTAATACACACACTTACAGACGCTTGAAATTTTTTCAGAGTGTGTACCGCTATAATAACAAATAATAAAAATAAAATACAGTTAAAACCCCACTCCTTTAATTTTTTACTATATTTTATATTTTTACAAGAGACATTTTTTATTTTACTCAATTGTCTAAAAAAAATGTAGTATTAAATATTGTACGGTGGTAGGAACACTTCGTGTGAGTCCGACTCATACTTGGCCGCTTTTTCAACCCTAAGTGCGTACATTTGTATTTTTTAAATTACTCATAAATTTTCCAGTGCATTACGTTTATATAATTTTTTCTTTCCGTCTGTACGGAGCGGAATTACTGGTGATAATTCGATTAAAGCTTCAGGTAAAACATTAAATCTGTCGTATCAAATTATAATGAATAAAAATAAATTGGATTTTTAGTAAGTACGAGAATCGTTTGAAATAAAACAGGCTATGGCAAAAATGATAGAACATTTTGAAAATAAAAATAATATAGACGTTCATAATAATAAGATAGTAAGTTTTGTTTAGTAGCAAGAAAATAAGGATAAGGAATTGTGTAGTTAAAGTTCTCACGACCCTGTATTGGCCTATTTTAAGGCCAAAGAATCAGCATTGCCATCCAACGTGGCAATGCTGCCAGAATTTTGTGCACTTTTCCCATTGACAGCGATTTTTTAAATGTCAAACGAGTTCTTCCCCTTTTTTATATACTTGTACATACTATTATAAGTGGTAGCTTGTAGAAGTCCTCAAGCATCTACTTGTAGAAGTACAAGTAGTAATAAAAAAACTTCCACTAACATTATTCACTAAAAAGATTTCCGATTTCCAAAAATAAAATCTAGCCATTTCCTGTCTGACAATCAGCCAAGATAAACATATGGAAAATGGAAAAATATTTTATCAGAAATATCTCAAAGATGTTGACTTGAATTTCATATTTCGATTCTTTGAGATCCTCTGCTCCGCTAGTCCTATGGGATGACAGAATATCTTTATTCTATAATTCCGGTACAAAACTGCGGGTTAAGGATAATATTTATGCTCTTAAAAGTATTTTTACTTTTAAATTCCCTTGTGGTTTCGAAATAATTACGTCTCTCGTTCTGGACGTGGGTGAAGTAAGTTCTAGGTATTACATAAAGTTGGTGGGTGGTTGTGTTATGAAAAAGGTTAAAGTTGATAACAACATTATAGCCTACTTTAGTTAAAACGTATAAAGTATTTCTTTAAATATGTAATATACTTTAGTTCACTTGCTACGCTTTTCGTAGCACCATGCTACGAGCGCTACGACGCTACAAATCCGTAGCAACGAAACAGTTTTACGAATTAGGAGACAGACATAGATGAATGCTTTTTTATAATATAATATGCATTTTCTTTTAAGTGTATTAAACTTTCCTTATCTTTCGCATCAACTCACAAACATGCTGAACATAAGGATTATAATGTTACTAGCTTCTGCCCGCGGCTCCGCCCGCGTGGATGTCGGAAATTATCCCACGGGAACGTGATACCAGGATAAAAAGTATGTCCTTCCCCAGGATGCCATCTATCTCTTTTCCAAATTATTCAGAGGTTTAGGTGTGAAAATGTAACATACAGTTTCAAGTTTAAATCCTCCCCTTATAAATCGAATTACCCCTTTTTGCCCCTCAGGGGTCAATTTTCGACAACTTTATATACTTTTTATTAAATATTTTCTGTCAAAAGAATTAATACTGACTTTCGAGTTAATTGGACCGCGCATTCAATTACTTCCACAGAAACTTCAACACCCCAATATCCCCCTTTGAGGGGTAGTTTTGAAAAACTTATAATAAAAATCTTTATTACTTACTTCGGCGAGTATTCTTGCCAAGTTTCAAGTTTATTAACTAAATTAATAAGATTTTTCAAATAAACTGTATCCCCCCCCCCCCCGCTTTTCACCGTTACAAAGGTGGAATTTTGAAAAATCGTTGGGATGTATTCATAACTTGATTCAAAGATTATTTATACCAATTTTCGAGTTAATCAAGCCACGCATTATAATCCTCCCCTGTAAAATAAACTACCCCTTTTCAACCCGTTAGGGGTAGATTTTCGAAAAACCCCGATACACATGTTATTCTTTATTTTTGGTCATAAGTATAAACACCGAGTTTTGAGTTAATCGGACCGCGCATTAAAATTCTTCCACACAAACTTCAACACCCCTATATCCCCCTTTGAGGGGTAGTTTTGCAAAACTTATAATGATAAACTTTATTACTTACTTAGGCGAGTATTCTTGAAAAGTTTCAAGTTTATTAACCTAATGAAGAAGATTTTTCATACAAACTGTATCCCTGGTTTACACCCCAACCGGGGTGAAATTTAAAAAAATTGTTTGGGATGTATTCATAATATGACTCAAAACTTTGTATACTAACTTTCGAGTATAATGCAGTAAAATCTCAATACTCTTCACGAAAAACACACCCTCCAAATTTCATGTCTCTAGGACCAGCGGCTTAGGCTGTGCGTTGATGTATCAGTTAGTCAGTCAGTCAGGACTTTGAATTTTATATACATAATATAGATTTTTTTTTATGGAAAAATAACTTTAATATAGATTACAATATTTTTTCCTTCTGGTCTCAGCTAAAAATATATTTCACCGACTTTTAAATATTTTTCATTCTCGACCTATTTTGGACGTTGAAAATAACTAGATAATGAATTTATCTACAACTGTGTTAAAATTACATTTTTAGTTTAAATTCGTTTATATTATTCGGATGTGCTTCAAATAAACTCGAAGAAAATAAATAATCTTAATCATAGCTTACATTTTTTTTTGTTATTTTTGACAAAATGTTTTTCTGTTGTAAAACAGCAGAAGTTATAGCTTCTGCTGTTTTATTTTATTTCAAATCATTTTTGAAAATATATTTTATTTTTAATTTAAGTCATAGCAGCTTCAGCTAAGCAATAAATATTAACAAAAACACAAAACCATGTCAACCATTACAATTCCTTGAACATCAAAAAGTCGTGCAGATAAACGCAGCCAACACCAAAGGACGAGACTAGTTAAACAATAAGTTTGCAGCTAATACCAGTAACAAGTCAGACTAATTGTCGGTTGGCGTGCGAACTCCTTAGTTAAGTGTACCTTCGTACAAGTTGCTTTGCTTTTTGCTCTTGTCACTAGGTAACGTATCGCTCGGGTTTCGTTTTAAATATGGTACACGATATAGGGTAATGAATTTTTGTTTTGTTTTGTGTTTAGTGTTTTTTGTTGTGTCGATATTTTACTTCCCCTCTCTCGAGCTGGTAGGGTTTTCTCGTTTCGACGACCAAGATTTTGTCTGACCGGTACGTAATTACTTTTACAGCTCGTTCTTTTGCTTCATATAAGTTCTGGAGGGTGCAGGTTGTTGTGCACGAGGATTAGTACACTGTATTTGGGGCGGCTATAATGATGATGAGATTAGTCAATCAGCAAGATTGGGAGTAGGGAACAAGGAGGTGAAGAGCCGACTAGCCTCCATCATACACTACACGTATACTTATTAATTGGAAGTTGATAAGCGGTTTATCCTGAAATTAGGAATTACCTGTTTATTTTTCAGCAATTTTGAACGAAAATAAGCCCAATCAACACGCCATTTTGTTTATAAAAAAAATATAAGTAGTAATAATACATGCTTTAAATATACATATTTCTGACACGTTATTGGTTTTTCCTTCAAAGAAAAAGTAAATGCTCGCGCAGACAGGCGCGATACGATGCTGCGACGCGATTCTAATAGAACAATTTCCGTAAAATTTCTATAGAAATTGTTCTACTGGAGTAGTGTCGCACAGCTGTCAAATCAAATCAAATCAAATCCATTTATTTGCCAGAGTGTAGGTTTACAATGTATGATCTTAAAACTATAATGGCCCCTTTTACATTCTACCATTACATATGGTGTGCAAATATTTAATTTTAACCTTCACAATGTTATTAATATAATTAGGTACATTCTTAAAAATAAAATTAAAATAGACAACAACAACAATAAGATCTCATGCTTAGGGATTTATAGGAACAAATGTAACTAATTGATGTCAAAGTTATACCTATGTCAGTTCAAGAGATAAAGTTTAATAAAATGTCAGATTAATAAATATAAATAATTGTGATTGGTAGGTAATGTCATAACTATTAAAATTTCAACGTTTTGATATAGTGAATTCTTGTCTACGGGAGCCTTGACGATACTCTCAATACACGTGTTCTCACTTGCCTATGTACAGATAGATAAGATTAATTAGCTGCTTCCGAAAACTTCTATAAAAACAAAATGCTCTCGACCTAATAATCTAATTAAAAGCAGATCCAATGACTGCGTGATGTTTCGTTTCGAGTTTTCGAACACTCTTGTTTCGACTTTCGATTGCTGTACTTGTTAATTGCTATGTCGAAGCACGAGTTTCAGTTATACGAACTTTCGAACAGGAAAAGTCACTTTCGAATTGCGAAAGAGTTGCTGGCTTACTTTCAAAACTTTTTTTTTTTCATTAGTTGGTACCCATAGGATTAGGCAAAATATCTTTATAGGTAGGTAATTCTTTGAGTTACTTGGATAAAAGTTTAATTTTAAAGGGGTATCGTATTATCCAGTAACTGGTTTGTGGAGGACAGATAGGCAGTCGCTCCATGTAAAATACTGGTAGTCAGCTGCATCCGGTTAGACTGGAAGCTGACCCCAATATAGTTGGGAAAAGCCTAGGCAGATGATGATGTCTTGGAGAAGAGTTCAGTTTTAAGGCCTCCAATAGGTATATACTTGTATTAGTTACACTAACTCTAGTATTATAGAATGCACATACATTACCGGTTGCTAGAAATTTGGGGCACATAAAATGGTGCTGTTTGAGAATTAATCTTTATTATTGATGATAATTTAATTTTAATTTAAAAAAAGATGTGCAGATACAAGTTGGAAAGAGTATGCTTAGATGGTTGGGTTATATTGAGAGAATTAATGAAATGCGAGTAACAAACACGGCGACTGGAAACGCCGGTGCCGTACACGCTCTAGGAGGAACATATACCGACCTTCTTGGTTCTTGTTCTTCAGAAAGGATAGGTGTGTGTACTCGCAACCGGCGTGAGTGTATGACCGTAAACGAAGCAAAAGAAGTATGTAAGGACCGTAGCGGGTTGTGTTCTGTAGTTGCTGCCTATCCCCTTGGGAAAAAGACGTAAATTTATGTATGTTTACAGGGTTAATTTTCAAAGACCAGCTAAATTTAAGGGTGTGGTACAGACCATCCAACTGAACAACTTTCTCTATGGGACCAATATCGTAATCGCGAAAAATTTATCAACTGCCCCATAGAAACCTTCAATACTTACTCGACCTAAACGTATGGGACGGCTGAATTTTTATTCGCGATTACGATTTTGGTCCCATGGAGAAAATTGTTTAGTCTAATGGTCTGTACCACACCCTTCAATTTGGCTGGTCTTTGAAAATTAACCCTGTATAAGTATTTATTTTAATTTGAAGATGACTTGTGAATGTGTATTGTCAATGGTAGAAAGATGATCCCCTTTTGTTCATCGGCTTAGAAATTTTACTTCCATCTTTAACTCTCTTGGGCTTCTAAGACTTCGAATCTTGTGAAAACCTTTTAACATAATGACGTTTGCTTACAAGGTCGATGATAATGGTGGATAAAAGGATGATGAAGGAGGTATGTAGTAGAAACACACAAGGATTTGGATTTTTGCATATTTAAACGTTCTACTAAGATATTCAAAGCCGGATAAAACACATCGGTTTGCGCCTACAAAGTTTCTTGAACGAAAATCAACACAAAATCTTGCTAACAAGTTGTCAAGCGCCTGTTTTGATTGGTTAACTGAATTATGAATAGCCAATTGGATGTCTTGACTTGCGTTTGATTTTGTCAGATCGATAATTTCCGTTCTAGAAACCGGGTGTTAGTCTAAACTAATAATAATTATTATGAAGAGAAAAGGTTTAGTTTTTTTGTTGTTTGTTATGTTTCAGGCTAAAACGGCTGAACGGATTTGGATGAAATTTGGCACATGGGTAAACCATGACCTGGAAAAGGACATAAGCTACTTTAGCAAGCGATCGCAGGCAAAGTCGCGGGCCACAGCTAGTAATACTTGTATGTTCATTTGTTACGCTTTCACGCTAAAACGACTAAACAGATTTGGATGAATTTCGGCACATACATAGGTAGACCATGACCATCTACGGGATCGAGACTTGTGCGGGTTGAAACCGCGGGGCGCAGCTAGTCTTGTATAAAACGGTAACTAAAAAGCAGGTTCTTAAGTACGGTACTTAACACAAAAATACTCACCAAAAAAACTTTTCAAAAATGATATCCCTATTGGGAATCCAATAATGTAAATCCCATTTCACGTTAATTTAATTTCAGCTTCGATTACTTTATATTCTAAAGAAGTTTCAGCCAGAAGGTACCTACGACCAGTCTGCTTCGCTAAAATGTTGATCATTTAAATAGAGAGCCTTTTAAGGCAACCTTTGTTATAGTTGAGAATGTTAATACTTTGTGTGTTATATGATAAAAATATTTTTACGTTTAGTTAAACGTTAAATAAAATTATATTTAAGACTTGTCTTGTTTAATACCTTTAAATGTATATACCTTGTTCATTTTGGAAGTTCATTAAAGCGGCTTGTGCTACCACAAGCCGCCACCAGTTACTCCTACGAGTAAACTGGTAGAAATCATCATGTAACGAAAAAGCGTTATGCCCTGTCCATGCGAGTTATAGCTTTTATGAAAAAAAAAAATTGTATATAAGTAGTTTATCAGCCATCTTGTTACCATAACACAAGCATTAGGTTGCTTAGCTTGGGACAAATGGTGCTGTGTGAAATGTCCAGGGATTTATTTATTTATTTATTTATGGTTTTCAAGGGAGCTCAAGCTGAAAAATCGAACATGGCGACAACTTTATGAGATATATTAATTCAACTTTATGATTCTAGATGGCTCTGTATTAAAAACTGTCTCTCTCTGTCTCTTTCTATTATATACGAGTGTGTATGCATGCGTAAGAAACTTCATTCCTGACGGGGGTCCCCCGAACGCACACGTTTTTTTTTCATATACCACAGCACCAACAACACTTTCATAAATAAATCATTGTATAGTGTATTATATCAGCCCAATATATGTTTTCCAATGTTATTTAAATTTAAGGACGTTTCGTACCTTATTTTACATTCAAAACGTTACAATTTCCGTCCAAATAGCACGGTAAGCACCTCACTAAACTGCGCGTCTGACGAATTCAGTTCCGAAAGTGCATTGCCAAGCAAAATGCATGTAACTACCAGTAAGGCGACACGGAGAAATATGGTCCCCACTTTGGCAGTTTGCGTGGAAAAGCTGCTCTTGAATTTATGTCTATCTGGCCAGATATTGTAGATCAAGGAATTATTACTGGCTGAATAGATTGTGGGATCTAGGAAATTGGTTTATCTGAAAATGTTATGTGAATTATGTCAGAAAAAGGTGTATTGCTACTCAATGGTAAAGGTTTTGGTTTCTAATCAGTTGAATGCCGTATTACAGAAAAAATTAAAAAGCCGTTGCGTCTCGCGTGGATCCACCTTCGAAGATAGGTCGAGGCAATACGAAGAATTATGCTTTATCACCATTACCCGATCGTAAAGAAGGATTATCTATTTGTTTTAAGTTACAATTTCCCGCATTTTCAGGTTAGGTACACGAATCTAACCCAGCACCCTGATTGCGTTGCATTGCAGTTTCAATCATAATCCGAATGATTTTAAAGGAAACTGCTAATCCATTGCGTTATACGTTCGAAAACTTCGTCTGCTCACAACTTAATTAACGCAATGTATGTTGTTTAACTGTCAAAATTAAAGGTGCACTTGTGTTAAATTGCTCCGCAGGCTGGTGACTACTGGCTTCCCTCGAGGCCACTGACTCCTGTTGAAACGCTTTATTTAAAAGTTTCTAAGATTTTCTAAGTTCTCGGAGTAAGTACAAGGCTTTCAATTGAACTCAGACGTCCATACAAACTCTACAAACAACAATCGCCGACTCACTTTTATAACAAGCATTAACTTTGCTTAGATGGAGAAGATACCAGGAGTTCTCACTATAGTTCGCAGTCAGTCATCTTTACAAAAACTTTTAACTAAGAACCTACTTATTATTACTTATTTTTTTATTGTTTTTATATTGATGTAGGTAATAATGAGGGGCGCGTGGCTAAATAATAACGGCCGCGCGGGTCAATCAAAGTTTGTCGATCGCGGTAGATTACAACACAGTCCTCCTGTGCTGTAATTCACCACGCGGGCCCAGTGCGGGTTGGTAGATGTCACATGTCTTTGAATTTTTGATTCTAGGTCATCTCAGTTTCCTTACGATGCTTTCCTTCACCGTTTTGAGAGCAGTGGTGATGAAATAATTTACACAAAGTAAACCGCCTGCCTTGGTTCGAACCCACGGCCTACAACTCGTAAGTCGCAGCCGTTACCACCGGGCCACCACTGCTCTATTACTTAAATCCTAACAATATTTCTTTATTTACACGTCTCAATGTTTCAACACTCAATAAACATGTTATTTCCTATACAAACAAGTACTGACCCAGTTGGTCGGCCATTTTAGTTAGTTTCGCAAGATTTACGAACTGAATTTGAGCATTATATGTGATTAATAGCTGCTAACACATTGTTTGAGTCGATTAGAAGTCGTATGGTTGGTTAGGCACTACATTTACAATGTTCAGGGCTGACGGAAATATTGTTTTATTTACCGGTTAAATATTATGTGATAAATTACCTTTGGTTGGTGAATGACGAGAGAGAGGCCGTACCACGAAAGCATGACGTAAACATAACGTAAACGTAACGCAAACGTAACGCAAACGTAACAGAAACGTAACGTAAACGTAACGTAAATTGGAACAATTTTTAAATTGAAAATAACGTCAAAGCGACATCTATACTAATACTGTTTCTATACTAATAATAAAGCTGAAGAGTTTGTTTGTTAGAACGCGCTAAGCTCTTCCCTGAACCCTTTCTGATAAAATAGATAATATTTCATAAAATAAACAAAACCACCTCATATTCGTCTCCAATTATTTTGCCCATTAGTTCTAGAAGATATTTATATATTTATTTTGTATGTTATTTTAGTTTTACTTATCAATGTTTTTTTTCAGTCTGACTGTAAATAACCAAATGACGTCGTAATCGCCCACTCACTTTCGATTCTTTTAAACTGGTTTAATAAATATGCTGAATAAATGAATTAATATGATATATATGTCGGCGTGAGCAAATTATTACGAAGTAAAACGAAACGCAGGTCTCTGTGACAACATCGTACCACTCAATGAATCAGGCGAGTTGTGGAAGGGGTCGGCCTTTATAAGACGGAGCGGCGGCCGATGCGGGCATTCCGATTCTAGAGAGCGCCCCGTCCACAACTCTAATTGTGACACGGATCACGCCTGAATCGATTTATTATTAATATAATATTTTATTGTTACTATTTCATTACTACAAAATCATTTGAAATTCATATTATAATTATTTTGTGTAAATGTTATTTTAAAATGGATTAAATCTTGATTATGAATTAAGTTGTATTAACTAATTTGATTTTCGTTTGTTATTCAATTAATTGATTATTTAATTAATTTAGAAATAAAGTCGGTTTTAATTATTAGTTTTAACTTACGTTTGTTATTAAATTATTTGTATTTAATATTGATTTTCTTTTGAACAATGGCGAATGACAACCCTCAGGACAATATGGGCCCCGTAAGAAGTCGGTCTCCTTCACCAATTATCCAGTCAAGCTTCTCTCGAGCCGAAATCAGAAGCGGGATCGACCGAGGCATATCTTCGGTCCCATCCGCCCTCAATGATGAAGGAACAGATGACTCTAGCTCAAATCGGATGCTGTCCACGTTGGCCAATATTCTGGAAAGCCTGTCACGACAGCAGCAAGCCAGTATGCAGACTAATCACGAGTTTCTTGCAGGGTTGATAAATAAGACTGTAACTCCAACGCGAAGACCAAGATTATGCGACATCTATATTGCACCCTACAATCCAGATGGTGATGTTCCAATTCGAGACTGGTGTGAGCACGTTGATCGAGCCAAAACACACTGGGAGTTGGCTGACTACGAAATATGCACTAAGATAGCTAGTCTATTGCAAGGTCGAGCCAAGACTGTTGGTGATGCTTGGCTTGTAAAGTCACCTGTATGGAGTGAGATGCGAGAAGCATTAATACAAACGTTCGAACCTGAAGCGCGTTACTCCAATGACATTCTTAAGTTGCGTAACTTCAAATTTGATATGTCGAATCCAGCAGAATCAATAACCAAAGCCTGGCATATTTGGAAACGCGTAGTAAGCGGCAATAAAGATACTGACGCTGTGGAAGCCGTAATTGGCTGCATGGATAATGAGTATCTTCGCTTACGATTGTTGTCTAGTAAGTGCACAACTGTCCCCGAATTGATTTCTGTTGCAGCTACAATAAGGACACGAGAACCACGTCAAGGCGAACCGCCTGCCAAACGGCCCAGGCTTAGGAACAATCGAGAAGACTCGATAGTATGCTTCAAGTGTGGCAAGACTGGGCATATTCAAGCAAATTGCAACCAAGCAAGTGATAAATTAAACGACCCAAAGCCATTACTGAGCGAAAGCACCAGTAAAGAGTCTGCGATTCGAACGGAACGCCCAAAGCTCAAATGCAATTATTGCAACAAAACTGGCCACGTTGAAGATAAATGTTTTAAGAAGATGAACGACGAAACTGAAAAAGTCAATCTAGCACAAGAAAATGACGAAGAAATACTTACCCCGATGGCTGTTTGTATTGGTAACCGTACATTTACAGCATTGTATGATAGCGGGGCTGCTCGTTCCTTGATAAGACGATCGGTAAGCTATACCTTACCAGGTAAACGTGAAGATTGTTCTTTGATGTTGAAGGGTATTGGAAGCAAAACTGTCCCAATTTTATCCTGCCAACTAATCAACACGACTTGCAACATAAACAATGTTTTCGTTGAAATTACGTTTCACATTGTGGAAGATCATGAAACACCATGTGATCTTATGATTGGAGCTGAAATCGTAAAGGGCACTGGCTTGAATGTCCTGGTTACTGAACAAAGCGCTAAAGTAATGAGGAGCTCGCCTATTTCAACCATTCAAGCTACTGAGGACACTTTAAGCAATCTGGACACCGATTTGACTAATGAAGAGGAAATACGTGAGTTAAAATATTTATTACAAAAATACAATGATTCTTTTGTTACCGGGATTCCTAAAACTAAAGTTACAACTGGGAATTTAGACATTCAACTTAAAGATCCATCTAAAATAGTATCAAGAAGGCCCTACAGAATGGCACCAATAGAGAGACAAAAGGTCAAGGCCATTATTGACGAATTAATTACTAACGGGATCGTACGAGAAAGTACTTCAGATTATGCGAGCCCTGTTATCCTAGTAAAGAAGAAAAACGGAGAAGACAGAATGTGTACTGACTACCGGGAACTAAACAAAAACACTATTCCAATCAAGTTCCCACTACCCATTATTTCAGACCAAATTGATAGACTATCAGGAGCTACTTATTTTATTAGCCTCGATATGGCCCAGGGCTTCTATCAAATCCCTATTCATGAGGCTTCAATATCAAAGACGGCTTTTATAACTCCCGATGGCCTGTATGAATATGTCAGAATGCCGTTTGGATTGATGAATGCTCCAGCAGTATTTCAACGCGCTATAATGACAGCATTACGACCTTTGCTTGAAGACATTCTAATTTACATGAATGACGTTCTTATTAATTGTGAAAAGTTCTCTGAAGGATTACAGATACTGGACAAGGTTTTGGACGCATTAACCAAAGCTGGATTTACATTGAACGCTAATAAGTGCTCTTTCTTCAAAACTTCAATTGAATATCTTGGCAACCTGATCTCAAATGGCACTGTTCGTCCAAGTCCAAGAAAGGTAGAAGCTCTAGAGAAAGCGCCAGTACCTACGAATGTAAAACAAGTCCGGCAGTTCTGTGGACTAGCTGGCTACTTCAGGCGCTTCATACCATCATTTTCAGAGCGCATGATTCCTTTGTATAACCTGACCAAAAAGGACGCTAAGTTTACATGGACTCCAGAATGTGAAAATGTTAGGCTTGATATCATTCGCAGACTTACATCAGCACCAGTTCTCACCATATTCCAAGAAGGGTTGGCGATCGAGCTCCATACTGATGCAAGTAGCTCGGGATTTGGAGCTGTTCTCCTTCTAATAAAAGAGGACCGACAACATGTTGTGGCGTACATGAGCATGAGGACTACAGAACCAGAAAGTCACTATCACAGCTACGAGCTTGAGACTCTTGCTATAGTCCGAGCCATTAAACATTTTAGGCAATATCTTTATGGCAGAACATTTACCATTGTCACCGACTGCAACGCCATAAAGTCATCGTCTCACAAACACGAACTTTTACCGAGGATTCACAGATGGTGGTCATTCTTGCAACACTACAGCTTTAAAATTGAATATCGCCAAGGAAACCGTATGAAGCATGCAGATTACTTTAGCAGAAACCCTGTGGCATGTATAAATCTAACCCAGAATATAGATACCTGGCTCAAGATTGAACAGAGACGTGACAAGGAGTTGGCCGATCTGATAAAAAGGTTGGAGCACGGTGAGGAATTGAATGATTATCGCCTTCATGACCTTGTTCTAGAACGTCAATACCAGGAGGATGAGCCCGGATGCAAAAAGTGGAAAAAGGTAATTCCAAAATCCTATCAATGGAGCATTATTAACGCCTACCACACTGCACTTAAGCACTTCGGGTGGGAGAAAACGCTCTCCAAAATTCGAGAATCTTACTGGTTTCCTGAAATGAGCACAACAGTGAGGCGATTCATCGACAACTGCATCATTTGCAAAACAAGTAAGGGAACCTCAGGCGCTAAACAGGTACAAATGTATCCTATAGAGAAGAAACCAATTCCTTTTGATACCATCCATATTGATATGACAGGCCACCTTACAAAACGAAACAATAAGCACGAATATGTCGTCGTTATTGTTGACGCTTACACAAAGTTTGTCACTTTAACTTATGCAACCAACAAAACTGCAAGTTCTATGCTTAACGCTCTCAAACATGTCGTGGCTTTCTTTGGAGCCCCTAAACAAATCATAAGCGATCAAGATACTGCATTTAAAGCTGAATTCGAAGAATTCTGTAAACAGTATAGTATTCATCAACATTTTATTGCACCCGGGGTAAGTCGCACCAACGGACAAGTTGAACGCGTAATGGCTATTGTAAAAAATGGTTTGACTATCATCCGTAATTACGAAACAAAAGATTGGAAAAAAGGTTTGGATGCCCTCCAATTGGCAATAAATTGTACCAAGAACAAGACCACAAACATAAGTCCAATTAAAGCACTTACTGGAAGGCAATGTGCTGCACCTGCCGAATTGCTATCTTTGATTAATGAAGAGGAAGGAACAGTAGATCGAAATCAGCTTGACAACTACGTACAAAAGAAGATTGAAACAAGAGCAAAGAATGACAAAGAAAGATTTGATAAAGGAAAAGCTAAAGTCAAAAGATTTCAAAAAGGAGAAATAGTTCTTTTTAAAACTAATCCCAGAAGTCAAATTGGACTCGATTTAAAGTTCCCGGATGCATATGAAGTTTGGAAAGTTTTACCTAACGATCGCTACCAACTTAAAAAGATTACAGGCAGAGGAAGACCTAAGAAAGTGGCTCATGACCAGTTACGGTTAGCACCAAAACCTGGAGAATGCATCGACCAGGATACCGTGTCGGCGGAAGATGAGTCTATAACGTCAGAAGTTGAACCCTCCTTGCCACAGGAATGTTCCACAAATACCGATCCAGAACCAAACCAAGACATGGGCATGGGTCAATATTCCGATACAGGGATTAATGCACTACAATAAAGGTATTCAAGTTACGTTTACACAACTTGCATGTTAAACCCGAGATCTATTTTATTGATACTGATTTATATGTGGTTATTGAGGACAGGGGCCTCCAAACCATGACTGACAAAATTTGTTGAGGACAGGGGCCTCCAAATTTCTAATGTTATTATTACGAGTTTGTTGAGGACAGGGGCCTCCAAACATTTTATGAGATCTAGTTTGTTGAGGACAGGGGCCTCCAAACCAATGAGACTGACAAAATTTGTTGAGGACAGGGGCCTCCAAATTTCTAATGTTATTGTTACGAGTTTGTTGAGGACAGGGGCCTCCTTACTCTTAATAATGTGTTAGTGACTGACCCGGTCTATTCTCGTGTTACAGGGTTATAAGGTCAGTGACGACCTTTTTGCAGAATGGCCGTGTCGGCGTGAGCAAATTATTACGAAGTAAAACGAAACGCAGGTCTCTGTGACAACATCGTACCACTCAATGAATCAGGCGAGTTGTGGAAGGGGTCGGCCTTTATAAGACGGAGCGGCGGCCGATGCGGGCATTCCGATTCTAGAGAGCGCCCCGTCCACAACTCTAATTGTGACACGGATCACGCCTGAATCGATTTATTATTAATATAATATTTTATTGTTACTACTAGCTGCGCCCCGCGGTTTCACCCGCATAACTTTCGATCCCGTGGGAATATCGGGATAAAAAGTATCCTATGTGTTATTCCTGGTTATAAACTATCTGTGTGCCAAATTTCATCCAAATCCGTTCAGTAGTTTTTGCGTGAAAGAGTAACAAACATCCATACATCCATACAAACTTTCGCATTTATAATATTAGTAGGATTTCATTACTACAAAATCATTTGAAATTCATATTATAATTATTTTGTGTAAATGTTATTTTAAAATGGATTAAATCTTGATTATGAATTAAGTTGTATTAACTAATTTGATTTTCGTTTGTTATTCAATTAATTGATTATTTAATTAATTTAGAAATAAAGTCGGTTTTAATTATTAGTTTTAACTTACGTTTGTTATTAAATTATTTGTATTTAATATTGATTTTCTTTTGAACAATGGCGAATGACAACCCTCAGGACAATATGGGCCCCGTAAGAAGTCGGTCTCCTTCACCAATTATCCAGTCAAGCTTCTCTCGAGCCGAAATATAGTAGAAATAATGAATAAATAGGCTGAATCGGGGTTTTAAATATAAAAAAACCGGCTAAGTGCGACTCGGACTCGCACACGAGGGACTTCGTACAACAAAGCTTAAAACGCTAAAAAAGATAGTTTCTTGTATTATTATTTTTTTAATGATTTTTTTTTGTTATAGCAGCAATAGAAATAAACACTATGAAAATTTTCTACCTATTACGGTTCATGAGATACAGCCCGCTAACAGACATACGGGTTGACGGAAGGGCGAACGGACGGACAACGGAGGCTTAGTAATAGGGTTCCGTTGGCACTCTTTGGGTACCAAACCCTAACAATGATGAAATAGAGAGTTTATAACAAAGTGAGAAAGATATTTTCCGATATTTTGTTGCTGTTTTTCTCTGGGATAAAGATATAAACAAAATTTCATGTTGAAAATTGCTATCGAGTCTATTTCTGTTTTAAATGTGGAAAAATATAGCAAGGGAGAAAATATCAAAACGTTTGTGACGTTGACAGAATTGTGGTGACTCTATAGAGGAATGAGGAACAGGGTGATAATGTTCACTCATCCTCTACCAGACGGATGTTGTGTCTGGCGGACAGCTGCCGTATGATTCATGTCGGGCCGTTGCATATAAATGCTAGTTGTGCGGTAAACTCTGCTTGCGAGATGCAGGATTTTGCGTGACGTCAGTATGACGCGAAGTTCGCATGTGGCGTTAATGATACCGCTACAATTCTTCTAAAAAGCAACTTATCATTAGAATAATCGTGACCTCGCGACAATACCCAATAAGTTCGCAGGACAGTTTGCAAATATTTTTATACATCACAGTATTTTTGTCTGGTATTCAGCTGCATCCGGTTAGCCTGGAAGCCGACCCTATTATAGTTTAGAAAAGATTACACAGATAATGACAGCATTTTTGTAAAAATACGTCAAGTTTATTCGCCTTTATTTAAATACAGACAGGGAAATTATTTATTAAGAAAATCGACAACCTACGTCAATTTGCTGTGTTATAGCTATTTTATAAAACTGTCAAAGAACGACAAACGATTTCAGTTGGCAGTTAATTAGCTTACATAAATTTCCTCAACTTTACGTAAACAAACAGAGTACCTATAGAATTATAATACTAGCGTCTGCCCGCAACTTCATACGTCACCCAGTCACATCGCATCACCCGCCCGCACTATTACCTACTTAATTTTTCGCTTAGCATTCTTTCTGACTATTATAGCGTGATATTAAAGCCTATAATAGCCTTCCTCAGAAATGCAACAAAAAAAATTTGACTGGTAGTTACAAAGAATAGCACGTTCAAACAAACAAACACGCTCTTCAGCTTTATTATTAGTATATTTTAATAATGTGGCTAAGTAATGACAGCCGCACGGGTCGATCGATAAGGTTAAGCTACGCTTACCGCGGTAGTCCGGGGATAGGTGACCATCTTTACATACCAAGACCCCTCCGTGCCTCGGGAAGCACTTTTAGCGGTTGCTCCCGGCTGTCGTTGGTAGATTTTTGACAGTCATTTCGGTTCGTCAGAAGCCCGAAAGTCTGAAAACAGTTACTCAACCTAGTTATTGGGTAATACGATACCCTTTGAACTGTTTGAACGGAAAGATAACACAAATAAAAGGAAACCTACTCATTTCGATTTTGAAATACCCGTTTCAAAGCTAGAACTTTTTCGGTGGAGCTGCGTTTATATGGCTCCCCTAATTTACAACGCCTAGGTCAAGTACTCAACTACCCTTCAATAAGTTTTGTGTTGCGTTGCGAAAGTGGTTGTTACTTATTTATTTATTTATTTCGGGATAAAAAACAGGAGTACAATTAAATATTATACAATTAACTACTAATTAAACAAAGTACTTATCATACTACCAACAACATTATCCACCTATTACTAATATGTTCATGCTACGTGAGAAAAAAAAAATGAAAACAGAGTACATGAGTGCAAGATAATTGTTACAAGAGTGTTTTTATTCGATAGATGAGTTCTTTCTTTCAAAAGTGTCCCTGTAAATTTTATACTTTAAAGCACAGACATATTTATCTGTTAGGTAGACATAAATTGACAAAATGTAGTTACTTAGTAATTAATATATTAACTGTAAAAACCTGTACTATTGCATGCTGTATATTGGCCAAATGTGTGTTACTAAATATTTTATATAAGAACTTCATGTACCTACCATATTTGATGCAATAAATGAATTGAATTGAATTTGGTAAGACCAAAGGGTATCGTATTACCCAGTTACTAGGTTGTGGAGGTCAGATAGGCAGTCGCTCCATGTAAAATACTGGTATTCAGCTGCATCCGGTTAGACTGGAAGCCGACCTCATTAGTTAAGAAAAAGGCTAGGCAGATGGCAGATGAGATTATTTAGGTATGCATTAGGCAGCGCCATTTTAAGCGCCCCACGAAGTTGAAGCACGGTTCGGTAAGTAATTTGGGTGTATTAACCAAGTAGTGTCTAATGAGGCTGGCGGCACCGAAGCTAATTTGTACCGCAACTTGATTTGTTATTATTATATAGGTACTCTTAACTTGCCAACTAGCTGTGGCTATAGATATTATTAGCCTTTGCCCGCGGTTTCGCCAGCGTGGAGTTCGGAAAACAGAATCTATTTGTATTTGTATTTATATTTTTCTAAAGATTTATTTCATATATATTCTTATTATCTGGTTTATTTTATTTCATATACTCGTATTTTGATTGTTATTTTTATTTATGTCTAATTGCGTGCTGCACTGGTTACCGTCATTACGTAAACGCCGGCTGCCGCTGAGGGCCGGCTGCCGTATAGTGTCTTAGCAGTATGCTGAGATGTGACGCATGTTTATCCCCAATTTGTTTTTTTTTTTTTGGTGCGTTTGTGTTCTTTTTATGCCGCAAATAAATATATTTCTTTCTTTCTATAAAACCTGAAACATTTACCTGAGATACAGGTTTATCCCTAGTTCAGGTAGAATCCAATAATTTCTTACCCACCACTAGTTTAAAGGGCTTATTTTGTAAATATTTATGTAAATCAATTATTTCAATAAACAATTTCAATTTTCTCTATTAAAAAACAGATATAAATACAATAAGTAGGGGTGCAGATCGAAATAATACTTGAAATACGTTTAAGTTCTTTTAATGAAATTATAAATAAAAAATGCACTTCTTAGCTCGTAACTTCATCCTGCTTTATCTTACTCTCCCCATTCTAAATCTAGAACTCACTCCTGGTTTATGTTTTTAAAATATCTAGATCTAGAAAATCTACATGCAGGCTACATGCTATTTTATTAAAATCCCTACATAAGATGTACCAACTTTTATGGTCATCAAACGAGGTTGGAGCTTATCAGTCTCATATATACCAGGATTCATTTTTTATATATTTCGATTTATGTGCATAAAGTAGGATTTGCACTAGATTTCTTGGAATTTAACTTTAAAAACCTTTTGCTACAAAGATCGGTAAAAAAAGAAAGTGAAAGTCATTTTATTTGCAGCCATCAAATAAGCCTATTCCTTCGATGTTTATTCGTTTAGTGCACTATACGAATTTACACAGTGGTTAGACGAAACAACTTTTCTTGTTGCTTCAACGTATGGTACACCATAGGCAATTAAATTGCACCGTGTAAATCAAGCTTAACTGCATGTGGGCTACGTGCAGTTACTACGTTACGCTAAGTTATTTCATTGTTTAGAAAATAGCAAGAGTATGAAGTGGGTATTACTGGTATATGTATATGATTATGAAAAGATAAGTGCGATTTTTCCCTGAACATTATTCATAGTACCCCAAGATTTTAAAAGAAAGAAAGAAAAATTGTTTATTCCGCACAAACAAAACGCACATTACAAATAAAAATAAAATAAAAAAACGACATAAAATATAGACATAAAACGCAGGCAAAAACCTCGTACTCAAACATATAAAATGTTGTCAATTTTGTCCATTGCTTGATGTCAGGGCCAGGGACCAAATATTGACAATACAAATTAATCCGTGATGCGCCCGCGTCACTGGCAGATGACAATACCAAAATGCCAATGAAAAAAAAACAGAAATGAAATGCCAATGAAAATGCATAGGCCTTTCTTAACCCTTTAATAAATCTTATTTTCGTCCAATTACCTAATAAAACAAATCCCTACCCCAGTTACAGTTAATACGTCAAATAAATATCAGAACAGTTGCTGGCTGATGCGACGTGCAATTAGATTACACAGTAACAGCAACTGAGTGAGCAGTAAATATGTATTTTTCAATTTCAAACATAATTGGAAGCTTGGAGCAATACCAGCTTATAACATTGTCAGGAGTAATAGAATAGTTGGCTCGCCAACGGACAGCGTGGAACAGGGTTAGCGATCTTGTATACAGATGTGCTTGTGCGTGCCAATATTTTAATGTTGCTGTTCGGACTACGAATTTCAGCAAATGTATGCAATGTGCGACTAGTCTTAGATGACATCGGACTTTACAGTTTTTATTTGTTTATAACTGAAGTTTGTATGTATCTGGTGTATTGTATGTCTTTTAGTCTGTGCTAAATAAATGTATTTTCTTTCAACTGAAATAATGCACATTATGAAAGTAGTCTGTTCAAAATCGTTTACTGAATCGATTTCTGTCACTTTGAATGTAGGTGATTTTTTATCCCAAAAATGAATAAAACTACGTAAATTACAGTCACACTTCCGCTCTACTGTCATAATAAACCAAAATGAACGAAGTATCTACTACGCTAGACCCTTATAATTATGTATGCGACTGTATGCGTGCGTAGATTTGTAGGCTCTTTAGCCACCACGATTTTAATTTAATAAATAAACAATGTTTTAAGTATACATAATAGTAAAAATTCAGTGAATGTATTGTAATCATAACATAATATTCTAATTGGGGTTTGGTGGTGTTCGTTATCCGGGACATGTTATATATTAAGTAAATCAATCAAAGCGCCAATAAACCGTTTTACCCTTAATTAAACGTAGAATAAAATATTTCAATAGATAAATACTTTTTTTTTCATTACTTCGACTACATAAATAAATGTATTTTTTTTTTTTACTTTTATTTGTTTAGTCGAAGTTGAAAGAAAGGAAATTAATTAATTTGATTCAGGACAATTAATGTCGTGCTTACAGTAATTGTTGGTTGTGTGTGTCGGTACCTATTGATGGTTCGTCTGGCATAGGATACTCGTATTACTAATTGCGATAAATACAGCCTTATAAATAAAACTGATGACCGATTTCAGTAATAGTTGTTTTATCAAAATATATATATTTTAATATGGCAATATGAAATCGTTAAATATTTTATGTTATAATCCGGATCTGTCTCCTTTAATCAGCTGACCAGTCTTCAGAAACCCACCAAAATGGTCACATAAGTGCTAACATAATTATTTATTAAGTATATTTTCTAAGCAAAATGACTTTGAAGACTCAATTACTTACAATAGGATTTATATCAAGGCTTTAGGGTCTTACCATATAAAACTTCTTAATAAACAAATTAATATTCCCGTCTCATTCTCACATTTATCAACGTCCCCTTTCTTTCTCTAATTACATTCACAAAATATTGTCGTTAAGTTACAAATCTCTTAACACTACTGCTTAAGTTGGAGCCAATATCAGTGTTAATGTGTAGCACATCTGGCGCCCCTCATCCGTCGCTAGCGTGATGATAATCGAGCGAAACTAACGCAGGCCATTCTTTGCCCTTTAAATAATGTGTCTTGTTAAGGGGGAGCTATTTTATTTTATTTATATTTTTAGGCTCCCCGTGTTTTTCTTGTGGGTCCAAAAATGGTTGTTCAGTAAAGAAAATCTGTAACGTTTTTGCTTTTTTTTTAGGATAGCTTACAGTCTAGGGGTTGGGTTGTTTTTAAAGAAATACCTACTATACAGGGTGGCAGGGACATCGACGCGCAAACTGTAACCATGGATTCAGCACATGAGTTTAGACCCCAGAGCGTCGAAATTTTTCGTCGGTTATTAAAAAAAAAATTGCTGTTCCATACATTTTGACCGCGTAGGTATTGGACTTTTCTATGAAACAGAAGATTTATTTTTTGATAACCGACGAAAAATTTCGACGCTATTGGGTCTAAACTCATGTGCTGAATTCATGGTTACAGTTTGCGCGTCGATGTCCCTGCCACCCAGTATTTAGGCTATAGTTTAAAAAAAAAAGAACCTTTGTTCTATTCTGTCTTTGTCTTTATACAATTAAGGTGGTGTGACGGTCTGATAGCGTTTAACGTGGCCAGAGATCGCACAAGACGGTTTGGAAGGAAAAAGGAGAACCCTTGGCCCAGCAGTGGGACACAATTTAGGCTAATAAAAAAAAATTACAACTGTTTTTTACAACACTGTTTCTGTTTTGAAATATTTTAAATTAACCACGCACCCTGATTGACATTAATTCAATGTTGCGTCACTTAAATAATTATAGAACGATGGAAATAATTACTATCATGGCGGATAATCTGACCTGATAGTCATATTACATACATAGTGCAAACAACAGCCGCCTGATTTTGCGTAAATAAATAATTGGAAAATATCAGTAACATTGAAATTTTCCAAAGTCAAATTAAATAAAGCAGCTTTTAATAAAATATGGTTTGATAAAAATAATTGTAGCGATTCAATATGACAACCTACCGTTAAATATTGCCGTCAATTGAACGAAATCAATATTCGTTGATAATTGCTTTTGTATTCATTGGATCCAAAAATATCCTAATAACTCAAACAATAATTGAAAAACACATAGGGTACATAGGAGTAATGTAAAGATCGTAGCAATTCTCTAGTTTCTGCCTATCCCCATGGGAAGAAAGGGTGAATGTATGTATGTATGTATGACTATAGAGACATACATTACACAAAAACTTTTATTTCCATGTTACATTGCAATCTCACTTTCTATGAAAAATAAAACCATTCAATTTACCATTTACAATCCTTTATTTCCACTTGCCTTCTTTCTTCAAGATGAAAGTCAAAATATTTTCGCTAGCGCAACAGCGCTTCTCCTTAAACAATACATTTGTAGTAACAATATTCGTTGCACGTCGTTTGCAGCCCGCTTGCCTCGGGAGTCTGTGTCACACCTACAAATACAATATTTTGCAAGTGTCGCTATAATAGGGGAATATACGTCCAATTTTACTGTCAAAGAGACTACCTATATATTAAAAGGTATTTTGATATTAAATTTTATAAGAAGGGGTGTATGAACGTCTCAAGTCGCATGGGTTATATTAATAGGCTGCTTGATATAGTAATTTGTATTCTACATAAAAATAATTTGAATTTAATTTTGATTGAAACATAAATATAGGTATAATCAAATCAAAATCAAATTATTTTTATTTCAGGAACACACCCGTGTAGAATATTTATTTATCACAAGATTCCTTTGACATTACTGATATTTAATCTAATGCGATAAAGTAACTTAAAATATACTTAACTATATAATACCTTACATGCTACACAGTACATGGCCCTTGTGAACTCACTCAGTGTACAGGTGAATATGTCTATGGCATTCTGCTACCGTGTTGGGAGTGCGCAGCGCACGAGTCAGCGGTGCGCGCCCTAGTAGTTTAGTGCGCGCACTGGCACCACGCCGCTTGCGCCGCCGCTCCACGGACCTATCCGGTAAATTAAACCCTATTTCTGATAATATACCTGAGTTTTGTATACTACCCCTTAAAACTTTGAAAACATACGTTACCAGTGCCACTTCACACCTAATTTCTAGTTTGTAGTAGCCCACCATACCGAGACAGAATAAGGTAGGATACAGTAACGGGTATCCCGGGTATCTCTTATACAGCTTTAAATAAATAAATTTGATGATTTTTTTCTGTATCCGTTCGAGCATATTTTCGTATTTTATTTCACTCGGACTCCAGACGGCCGCATTATATTCCAGATGACTCCTCACAAGAGCCTCGTACAAAGCCCTCAATGCAGTGAAGTTTGTGAAGTAATTTGGTTGACGCAGCACAAATCCCAGATTCCTGTCACGCTTTTTTACAAACGTGTACCACGTGTTTGCGAAATTGCAGATCACTGGTGAAATGAATGCCTAAGTCCTTATCCTCCATGATACGCTGCAGAGCGCGGCTCCCCGTCCATCCTGTATTGGTCGTGTTGTGGGATTCGTGTGCGTGTGCCTGAAAGCACCGAGCAATTTGATACATACCTAAATATAGAATTTACACTTTGTTCATCCTTTTAACTAGGTACCCTTTCTCACTGAAAAAATACTAGGTACCTTTTACCTGACAAAGTACCCTGCTCCCCACACAAACAACACCACCGCAGCGGTGCATACCATGCATCTTATTCAGATTCTGATATTAATGCGAGCCCAGGTGTTCTGCAAGCTGCGCTAAAATACTTTGAGACTTAATGAGGAATTTATACCGTGTACGTGGAAGTTCGGAATGTTCTCTATTTTAGTATAACATTGAATGTGGTGTGGTGTACGGTATTTTGAAAGACCGGTGTGATGAACAGTTAACTTGATCCTCATGTTATCTCGTTAGTGAATTCATAAACCTAGATCTTTATTTAATATATTTTACCGTAATTTATGTACACATATTAGATAAACAGACAAGAAAACAGAACAGAAAAATAAGTACAAAGGTGATGCTTATTTCATAAGAAATCTCTTCCAGCGTACCTGCGATAGGACAGTAGATAGAGAGATGTAGACAGCGTGTGAAAGAATAAAGAAACAAAAAAAAATCATAAAGAATTGGGTTTAAAGAACTTTATTTCTCATAAGAACATAAAATTATATCATAAATACAATAATAACAGTTCGCTTATAATGAGATATACAGTACAGTTATATAACTAGTACAATTAACATTAGTTACCTCTGGGCTGCTGGAGACAGACCCCTTTATTCATAAACGTTGCTTAAAGTTAAGCAGTGATTAGCGACTGTTTAACCATACATTTGTGACGTTTAAACGTTACTTAACTGTAGTCATCGCTTATGAATAAACCCCATTATGTTAGCTAATTAAATTCTGTTTGGTGTTATTTAAAATGTTGTAATGTGTTGCCTTAATCTGCGTTTGAATGTGTTTATATTCTTTTTTTATCTCCTCCGGTAAACTATTGAACAGCCGTGCGCCTTCAACTAATGTTGTTTTCCTGCCATAATTAGTGCGAGCGTGCGCTGGTTTTAACTGGATTTTGTTTTTATTCCTTACGTTGTATGTTATCTTTCTCTTATGTAGTTGTATGTTTGATTGAATAGATTTAGTGATGTTTTTTTAATAAGGACGCAAGTGTAGTATTTGTAAAGATGGGTTATATTGAGTAGTTTGGTTTTTTTTGTATAGTATTCTTGTCGGAGTTAAATAATGACAGTGAAATAGTGTTTTATGATTTTGTTTTGTATTCTTTGTAGTGGGTCAAGGTACGTTTTCGCGGCTAACCCCCTCCTCAATTAAATATTCAAGATAAGATTCACTTAATAAAACTAAACAAATATTATGAAAATATACTTACATGGATACACCAAACATACACTACATACATTTTAAACTGTATCTGAAACAAAAATTTAGCGATGTGTTAAATAAAATTCAATTGGCTGTTAGTAAATTCAGTTAACCAATTACAACAGTTACAGTAATAGCTAATTTTTGGGTTGATTCCAGCCAATCAATTCTGTAAAAATATCACCGTGAAAAATTAAGTGAAGTGAGCTTGAAGTATGTTGTCAATAGCATCAGTCGGAATGACAGCCCACTTCACGCTCACTTCACCTAAGTTTGAGATTTGAGGTTGACATTATCACATAATACCACTGCAGGAGAGAGCGTTGCCCGGTGCGTTACTCTTCAGCATTTTTGCTGTGGGAAATGCTTTTGGTCAAGAGAGTCACAAAGAGAGCATCTCTGCGAGTAGCCAAGGTATCTCTTGCACATTCATTTAATGATTACCCTTCACTTGTGTGAACAAATAACAAATCTAAAATAATATCATCATCTGCCTAGCTTTTTCCCACCTGTGTTGGGTTCGGCTTCCAGTCTAACCAGATGCATCTGACTATAAGTATTTTACATGGAGTGACTGCCTATCTGACCTCCACTTAGGCTATCAAAGTGCACATCATCAGGCGGGAGGAGACGCCCGGGTGTCACCACTGCCAGGATCGCCCAGAGGACACGGTGGAGCACACGGTGGAGGTCTGCCCTGCATGGGCGGAGCCCCGCCGTGTCCTCGTAGAGGCGATCGGGAACGGCGGCGACCTCTCGCGTCCGGCGCTGGTGCAAGCCATGGTCCGGGGCGAGAGGGAGTGGGAGGCAGTCACCTCCTTCTGCGAAGCAGTCATGCTAGCGAAGGAGGTGGCGGGGAGGCTGAGGGAGAGAACCTCACGCCTCAGCCGCCGCGGGAGACGCTCCGGGCGTCGGGAGCCGCGTGACGACTCCCGGCCACCGTAGGCGCGGGCCTGCGGGCGGTGAGTAATGGGTAGCTTACCGTCCGATCAGAACTAGGCCCGTGCCGGACGGCGCGTTGTGTTCCACGCGCGCCTCAAAGAGATGTCAGCAGAGGACGGGGCCCCATAGGGCCGAAGCCTGCCGGGGCGGCGGGATCTTCCGAAAGGTTAACCGCTGCCCTGGAACAGAAAGGGCTAAGGAAGGAACACGGGTGGGTTTTAGTCAGTAAAAGTCTGACACTCCCTTCCGCTCCACCCAGAGCGGGAGGGGTCATTTGATGATTTCCCATCCACAAAAAAAAAACAGGCTATCAAAGTGTGTTTAAAAGGCATTGAAAAACCCTGAAGGTTATGATCCAGTCTGCTTTTTAGTCCTGAAATTGATCTTGTACTTATAAAATACTGGGATTTAAAATAATATCAATAATTGAACTCGAAAATAATTAATTTAACGACTACCCACCTCGATCGTCCCTTTGTTCGTGTTAAACTTCTAAGTATAAATTCATCAGTGATATTGACGAATATTAATGAAATTAAATAAACAGGTTTAAAGCTTATTTTAAAATCCAATTTTGCTGCAAAACAGCATTGCTGAAATTCGGTTGGAAATGCCTATGAAATTACATTCATTTTAAAACATTAATATTGTCAAGTATATATAGGATAATTATTTCTTTTACATGGTGTCTCCATGTAATTGAGCGATAAAAAAGGGCTTGTGGCTAATAACAGCCGCACGGTTCGATCGGGCAGGATAAGCTACGCTGCCGCGGTCGGTTCGTGGTTGGGTGGCCATATTTACATACCGAGACCTATGTGCCTTAGAAAGCAAGTTACGCCGTTGGTCCCGGCTGTCAGTCGTTACGGGTCGTCAGAAGCCCGACAGTCTGACAAACCAAACGTAGGTATCAAGGCGTATCGTGTTACCAGTAACACCAGTAACTGCGTTGTGAAGGTCAGGTAGGCAGTCGCTCCATGTAAAGTAATGGTATTCTAATGCATCTGATTAGACAGGAAGCCGACCCCAACATAGTTGGTAAAAGACTAGAACAGATTGATTTCCATGTAATAAATCAATACGCCCTTGCCTTTTGTTATAATATTCTAAAATTAGATGCACGCAAAGATTTGTAAACAAAAGCAAAACAAAAGTTTGGAAGTTTTTAACCAGAAGAATTCCGGAAAAGTATTATCTCTTCCGGAATTCTTCTGGTTATAAACTTCCTAGAAAAAGCAATCGTGTTGGTAATTTATACGTTTTTTTACATCGCACAATATTCAACTTCGACTCTACGGATTAAATTCAAAACATTTCGGAACAAAAATAGAATACGAGGTTCAATTGTTTCTGGTTATGATTTTCATCAATTATCATGGACTCGCTCTAAATTAAGAACAATTGGGAATTGAATTCGATGAAAAAGGTTCCGTATCAATATTTATTTTGTAAACGAATTTAGCAAACCACTTTATACTAACCTATTTTGGCTAGGTAAGAAAAAAACAAACGCAATATTTCTTTGTCCTATAACTAAAACACATACTTACTTTTAAGATCACGTGGTTACGGGTAGTCAGAAGCCTGAAAGTCTGACAACCAGTGTAACCATGGGGTATCGTATTACCCAACAACTGGGTTGTGGAGGTCAAATAGGCAGTCGCTCCATGTAAAATACTGGTATTCAGCTGAATCCGGTTAGACTGGAAGCCGACCCCAACTTAGTTGGGAAAAGGTTAGGCAGATGATGATAATTTTCCTTTAAGATCAAGCTACGACATTTCCTGCATCCGTTATGGCCAAATAACGCCATGATCTTGACGGCATAAAAAAAACATAGGTACCTACAGATTGAATTGAGAAACTCTTCCTTTTTTTAAAGTCGGTAAAAAAGCCGCCTTGCATCCTTACCAAAACCGCAGTAGCAGCAAGACTTCCATATCCTAAAGTTTTCATGTCTTTATATTCATAAATTGCTTGCATTGTGCACGTTCAAAGCGAAGTTTCGAGCAAAACCAGTATACAACACTTGCGGTACCCTAATACAGTACCTTGCTAAGGATGTCGAAAGTGGCTTTACAAAATATACCCGTTGTATATCATCGTTATCCTGAACCAATTTGCCAGGGGAAACGTGCCACGGATTAAATCAAACTGTACGAAAGTTACTCAACAAATTCCACCTTTTTTTTATCAATCCCTTGGATTTCGAATTGGTCAGCGTTGTGGATGTGAATTATACGCGTTCTAAATTGGAAAACGGAATTTGTTGTCGGTTTTGAGTTCTGACTCGGCAATCTTCGTTCGGATTAGAAGCGGCAATTTTAATGTAAAAAGAGAGCCTATATCGACGCGGATGTTTGCCTGTTGGGAATGATTATCGCAAAAAGCCGTTTTTTTTATGAAAGGGTAGACAATTGTTACCCTTAATTTGGAAATTGTCAAACCACGCCCTTATATTAGCTCAGTGCAGAGCTAACATATCATAATCAGCGTATAATGTTCCTACAGAAATAAATTTAATTTCTCCTCCTCCTCCGGCATGTTCACCGACCTCAGCACGAACAGCTTTAAGGCGGTTCTTCGCAAAAGAACGGCCTCCCTGTGGTCTCAGGTAAAGGGTAGCACTAACACGCTTCTGAGCGTGGTGTCGGACAGAGTGGACAGCCAAATCCTGAGGCATTGGTCGCTCATGCATGTCCATAATAATAATTCTTTTAAATTTAACTAACATAGCTATAAGTAGGTATCTACTTATTAACATAATATGGACTTGTATCAATTACTGTGTGCTTAGTCTGAAATAAATATTTCCATTTTCTATTTCAATTATGAACCTGAAATAAATTGGCATTGGACTGGTAATACTGTGTTTTTTTTTTTTTTTTTTAAAAACGTTGCCCCACACTAGGAATTTCTCCTGTGTCGTGGGTGCGTTTACAGACATATAAACTCACATACACAAACAGCCAGACCCGGAACAACTAATTGTAGGTCATACAAATATTTGTTCCGTGCGGGAATCGAACCCGCGACACGCAGCGCAACAGTCAATCGCTTAACCACTCCGCCAACCGTGCCGTCATAGTATAATACTGGTTTTTGGATACCCTTATCTCACAGTAAAACAATTACAAGCAGATATCTACTATTGCATACCTATCTACCAATATATCTGCAGCAGTAATTCCGAGAGGTGATCCCATCGACACGGCAACACTGGATCATGACAAACTGGATGTCTGCCAAGTCAATCCGTTAGTGTTAATGGCGCCTCCACCTGTATATATTATGTGTTGGTACTTGAAATTGAAATGGGGGTAGTTATCCGGAGTTATGGAGGGACTTGACAGTAGATTTTGGTAAAGTTTTTGTTGTTAACTGTTTTTATTTTGGGATATAGAGTGTTCAGTCGTGCGAGAAGGTAGTTTAGTGGTGTTTTTTGCTAAGCCTACTAGAAAATAAAACTTTATTTTTTATTTTTTTATGCTTGGCATTAATCTTAAAATCAAGGGTTTTATTTATAAACGTTGCTGAAGATTAAGTCCTAATGATTAACGTCTACTTAACCATACATTTTTGGACGTCTAATCTCCTCTTAACTTTAAGCAACGTTTATAAATAGCAGTAGTGGTGGTGGGTAGTGGTAGTTTTGACATTATTAGTGGTGTTTTTGACATTTTCATTGGTGATTTTGACATTATTATTATTTTTTAGGGTGGGGAATCATCAAATGACCCCTCCCGCTCTGGGTGGAGCGGAAGGGAGTGTCAGACTCTTACTGACTTAAACCCACCCGTGTTCCTTCCTTAGCCCTTTCTGTTCCAGGGCAGCGGTAACCCATTCGGACGATCCCGCCGCCGCCAAATGTACCTAATTACTAACACTAGTGTTTAAGATGTGAATGTTATTACTAACAAATTGGATTGTATGATCTGGATAGGTAAAATTATTATTATTTCCTTTATTTCAATGTAAACATATAAATTATATTATTAAACATTAGAATGTAAAAAGTACAAAAACTTTTAAAAATATAAAAATAGTAGCCCACCAGTATCGGGAACAGGGTCATATTATTATTATTATTATAAATACATCCTCAAATAGGCAAGTATGTACTACAGATCACTATAAAATATTTTATACAGTGTTTAAGTAATATTAAGTGTGTTTAAGTAAAAACAAATATAAAAAGCCGAAGAAAAAAAAAAGTCGAAGTAAAAAAAAATGGTCGAGTGAGTGATATTTACAAAATTAACCCTTTTAACACCTTAAGGATACGAAAACTGCCTCGTTAGTCTAATCGTTGCAATCGCTACTGTTGAGCATGGGATTAAGTTTCGGGCAGTTTTATTGGATTTTCCCTTCAGGGATTTCTCGGTAGCAGCCTACTCCAGATTTGTGCCCGATTAATGGCCATTCCTGCTGGCATGCATGGCTGACCTGTCCAGGTGGAAATTCATAGACGACTCCGCCTTGGAGTGTAGATGTGGTGCTGTTCTGCAAACGATAGGACACTTAATAGGTAATAGGTCCTGCGTGTCCTGTCAGCTGCACGTTACAGGAACTGTTGGACGCTGGTTATGGCAGAAAAATAACTTTAATTCATACACAATAAAGTTCAGTTTACGCTACAATTTCAAACATTTGTATAACTTTTTCAATGGCGCTAGTCACTCTGAAATCAACTTAACCCTTCATAGCCGGAACGTAGATCCACGCGAGACACAATGGCTTTTGTAATTGTGTCTGTAATTACGGCATCCAACGGGTTAATTACCATTATAATAAATTTGATATTTGTTTAACTTGAAATAACGTCAATTTGAAACATAAATAAAATTTGAATATACATAGATTGCTATCGACACGCTAAGAAGAAGAATGGCCATAGACGGCTTGTCCATGTGGATGTACTATACGGACACCACTACTCAACCCTTCGAGGAAACAAGGCGTGATGTTTAGTGGAAATTAATATTCTATTATTCTCTTTTGTATCGCAGTAAGTGAGTGAATACCTATTGAGTTTATAATAATCATAGTTAAGTAACAAACTCCGCGTAAGTTACTTTATAACAACACAATTCACAATGTTATAAGTATTGTTATAAGTTTGAATGAACAAGACTAGGTACCATACCTATCTTCGTCCTCCAATATATGCGAGTAGGCGTTCTAAGGCGGAGGTTATACAGAACGCAGAGAGGGGTAGTTACAATATTACCTGTTGATGATTTCCCATCAAAAAAAAAAAAAAAAGTAAATGAAGAGCCTGACTTGTAGCTAAGTAATAACAGCCATACGGGTCGATCGATCAGGTTAAGCTACGCTTGCCACAGTTGGTCCGTGGATCTTTACATCAAAACCCCTCCGTGCCTCGGAAAGCACGTTAAACCATTAGTTTTGAGTGTCATTCATGGATCTTTGGCAGTCGTCAGAAGGAAAACGCTAGGTAGATGATGAGCAAATGAAGAGCCTCAGCAGACTAGTATAATATGAAAACAAAGCAAATTCAAAAGGTTATCCAGAAAATTATGAAATGTCATAGTCATTCTGTGTAGCAGACGAGTCTTGGAGTGGAGACAGGCGGTTCGGCAAGAGTAGTGTGGGACGCCCCCAGCTAGATGGACGGACAACCTGAAGAAGGTGGCTGGGACAGACTGGATGCGGAAGGCGGAGGACAGGGTGTTGTGGCGCAGCCTGGGAGATGCCTATGTCCAGTAGTGGACTGCGATAGACTAAGTTGATAGTGTACCTATACAGTATCATGTAAATAGCATTATAGGTACTCAAAAGCACAGCAGACCACTTCTCGTAACGTAAGACTAAAAACTAAAAAAATCCAGTCGTAATCTCTAAATATGTACGTTTTGACAGATTTAGACCGAGATTAGAACGCATTTTGCATTCTAATCTCCCCTTTCTTAAAAATACGGGAATTGTCCATCTGATCACGTTGTACGTTTATATCGATTCCATCGTCCAAAGAAAGGTTCTTTTCGGTTCGACAAATACATATAGCAAAAGACATTGAACATGCTTAATTGTATCATATACAAAATATTGTGGCACAGCAACATTTACAATATCTACTTTTTGAATATAAAACTATTAATTCTTCTCCGTGTTTCTTTTTTTACTTTTATTTTGTTCTCATCATCATTTAGCCGAAAGACATCCACTGAACAAAGGCCTCCCCCAAGCACCGCCGCTTCGACCGGTTCTGTACCTCCCACATGTAACGGATTTTTGCGGCCTTCCACCTTGAACGCCTTCCTTTCAACACCACCACCACCTTTTTTTTTTTTTTTTTGATGGGAAATCATCAAATGGGTCATTTGATGATTTCCCATCAAAAAAAAAACCGCTCTGGGTGGAGCGGAAGGGAGTGTCAGACTCTTACTGACTAAAACCCACCCGTGTTCCTTCCTTAGCCCTTTCTGTTCCAGGGCAGCGGTAAGCCTTTCGGATGATCCCGCCGCCCCAACACCACCACCACCTGCCGTCCAGTACGCGGTCACTAGTCTAGAACATTTCGGCCCTAACGGCCATCTGTTCTACGAGCAATGTGCCCTGCCCACTGCTGCTTAAGGTTGGCCATTCTTCAAGCCATGTAGGTTACCTTGGACTTTTGTACAACTTGGTACGTATTGAATACCTAGGTCTTTTTGCAGCTTAATGTAAGTCCATACTGCCACAATGCGTGACCGAACGCGATCTGATTTCTACTTTCAATCTACCCTAGCCGTCTCATCAGTCCAGCTGGCTGTGGGCGTTTCTCACTACCTTAACCGATTCAAGATTATTATGTAGATAAAGTAGGTACTGTATTAATTTTCGCTACCCATTTCTATTTTGAACTCAATGTGAAACAAACTTCCTACTAATATTATAAGCGCGAAAGTTTCTATGGATGGATGGATGGATAGATGTTTGTTACTCATTCACGCAAAAACTGCTTAACAGATTTGAATGAAATTTGGTACACAGATAGATTATAACCAGGATTAACACATAGGATACTTTTTATCCCGACATTCCCTCGGGATCGAAACATATGCAGGTGAAACCGTGGGGCGCAGCTAGTTCTTTATAAATAAAACACATTCAAAACCATTTCCGGTAAACCACCTACTTTCTATTATTGTAATCAACAGTTTATCTACTTCAAAAATATTTATATTGAAAACAATTGAACAAAGAAAATAAACAAAGTGTTGTTGGTTGCTAGTTGTTTGCCCCTGTTTCGCCCATTTATTAAAGGCGAGTGCACTCGAGTGAACGAAATTGTTTGCTAAGTAACTTAGCAGAGTTACATAGTCATCGGAAGTTTTGTGTTCTGTATATGGCTTTGAATCTATCTGTGTTTCATTTGGGAGTATATATGCCTATGTTGGGTTTCTGGGTGTACCTATGTACTATTACGGTGTTATATAGCAGCAACAGTGTTATGCAATAAAGTGACCGAACACCGCAAGTGAGGTAATTTCTGTCATCTCGAAGTCCTTTATATCATGTATTGATTGCTGGTGGTGGCATGTGTGTTGGCTCATTAAGTTCCCTTCAAAATGGTTGAGCTAATTTATGCTGATCCGTACGTCATGTTCGTGAACGGGCGCCGTCAGTAAGGACTGGTCATCTCTTAGCTACCACGGCTTATTTAATAACGGACGCTTTAAACGTAAAATGCTTTAACGCGCTTTTAACGTATGTATAATTTTAAATGATGTAACCAATATTTTGTAACAATTTAATGATTTAAAAGAGTGTCCGTGGAGTTTCTTTCCCGTTCTTCTCGATAGGTACCTACTACGCTGTGGAATGGGCAACTAGCTTCATCTTTTTGACTGACTGTTCAAACTGTTCCCTTGACAGTTCAAAAGTGCCTGTAATTGGTTTATTTGAAATAAATGCTTTGAGTTAGAGTTTATTCTTACATGTCATCTTACTTAGGTATTATATGGTACGTACCAAATTATGATGAGAAGTCCAGAGTATTTGAAACGACGTTGGCGTCGTAATCTGTTCAAAATTCAACCAGTACCGACTGCCATCTGAGACATTAATCCAGCCTGTACTGTCCCATTGCTGGGTAAAAGCCTACTTTCTCCCTTTTTTATACAATTCTTGCCTCTGGGAAATTAATCATGTAAAAATAAATTTTGCTAGTGTTTATAACGTTTTCTCAATCCCTGTTTACTCACGCAACGACAACGGCACGCGATTTCACCTAAGCGTACAGAATACCAACCTATGAAAATTGTCACGTGAGTGACTGAAGCGTCTCTCAACTAAGACAGATGTGTTGCATATAAAAATAGACAACATGAGTCTCATTTATGAAATCCAACATATTTGACGGTTTCGATTCTCGGCTAAACGAGTTTCTGTTTGAATTTTTGTGTTTAATTTAAAATAAAGAATCTTGTCATAACGTTTCATAAGATGCCAAGTAACCCTGTAGTCCCATTTCAAATATTCACCATATCTATCATAATATCAGCTAACGTAAGGTCAAATCTACGTTTCCAATTGATGTTATTTCAAGTTACACAAATATCAACTTTATTTCAGTGATAATTAAGTTGATTGCAGAGTGACAAGAATTATTTAAAAAGTCTTAAAAATGTTTGAAGTGGTAGCGGAAACTGAACTTTATTGTGTAAGAATTAAAATTATTTTTCCAATAACTCATATCTGTTTACATGTTTGGCAAGTTAATTGCGAACGTAGATTACATGAACCGCACTGGTTGAACTCACTTCTTAATTTCGTGTCAATAGATTTCTACCTCAATTTTCCCATTCCATCAAATTTCACCCCATAAAATGTTGACCTTCTCTTTACTTGTATTTATTACCTCTTTAGTCAAGTGGTCTCAAGCGCCACTGATAAGAATGAGGACCTGGGTTCAATTCCTGGGTCGGGCAAAGTATTATTAGGATTTTTCATGAAGAATTTCTCAGTAGTATCCCAAAGATTTGTACCTGATAGGCTTGCCCTCTTTTACATGGGACCTATACATAACTGGTGAAATGTGGGTGACACCTCTGCCTATTCTTACTTACCTCTTAATTTCAAAAGTTAACTAATAACACGCTATAAAAGGACATCCCAGTACCAATAAATCTGAGGCTACTTATGCAGTCCACAAATACGTCTTACCAAGCCACCACAGACCTACTTTAGCATCTGTCAAAAGCAACATACAAAGGTAAGACCTGATTTCATGTTCTGTATTTTTTTTTTCTTTGATGGCCACAGACATTAATTATGTATTCCGGTCACAATTCATTTCGTACGTTTTTACCTTTTCGGTTTATTCTGAAGACAATTATATGAAAAAAGATTGTACCCGTTTCTTTTGGCGTGGCCACCTGTATTTTCGTATCAAAATTATAAATAAAGAGGAAAATTATGTTCTTTTTAATTTTCTTTTAAATCTTACATTTTGGACCATTTGCACCACTAAATATAATATTTGGTGCTAAAACGGACTTAAATTTTATTTTTGCCAACCGTTAAAATTTCGACGCCTTAATTTAGTTTGTTTTTAGGTTTAGTTTAGTTAGATTATTTTATTGTGTCTTTTTTCATATTTAGTGTGTTTGGAGACTTTAATCACGTTATTAGGCACATTTCTCTATCGTTTACAGATGACAGAGACAGATTCATTTATGACTTTAAATAAGCTTAACGCTAAAAAAAAATGTGATTTTTGGTGCATTTCCGTTTCAAATTTGCAATGATCCAAAACTATTTAATTTTAACTAAATTGTCTAAATTTTACGAAGTCCGATTGCCTAATCTAGATTACCCGAATACTTCGATAAAACTAGAACATACAAAATATACCTTCATACATACATAATCTTACACCTTTTTCCATAACGGTGGACAGAAAGAAAGAAAAATAGGTTTATTTACTTACAGAACACACTACGATTCTCCTACTACTCATACGCCATACTCGCACGCCGGTCGCGAGTACTACGCACCTGACCTTTCAGAAGAACATCACCAATGACGTCAGTGTTTGTCCTTCTAAGGCTCTCCTCCTGGCGTTTCCACTCAGATCTGCCTTGTAAATACCTACAGCTATGTACTTATCTAAGTATATAGCAACTAGAATATAGTGCCCATATAGGAGAAACATAACACATAAACATACATAACGATAGAAATTAATGTGTGCCGCACGACAACGTGGCATGATATGATTCTATCAGTATTAAATATGTCCAGTCACAAGGCCTTTGAGGAATTAAGTGTTTAGCCCACTCGATACACACAAGGCCTACACAAACAGACTACGATTTATTATTTATTTAGATTGTACAAACGTATGTTTACTATCTATCAATATACATATGATATCTACTGAGAATTCTGATAAGTAAATAAAACAGCCAAATTGGAAAAGTATCAATTTATTGTTTCCACACTCTGAATAGAATAGATACATAATTGTTAACTTTGATGTGTTTATTTACATTGTGTAGAAGAAAACTTCTCAGACCAAAGCTAAATAATAAAGTGGTGTTAAGAAAAATCTTTGGTATTTAAATTACTATTACCAGATATGAGATTACATGCAAAAGATCCACTTCATGGAATGTGTGAAATTTTGGTCATGGAAAACCAAATGGCATTTGATATCAGCTCTTAGATGATACAGCACAGGCATCGAACATGATGAAAGAGAATGAACATTAACTTAGGACCAGAATGATTAAATGGAATGACGCGCCTTCAATATCGTTACAAATACAATGAATTCGATTAATTTAGCATCTAACTCCAAGAATGCAAACAGGCATCCAACAAGGTAGGTACTACAATAAGACCATTTTTTTTTAGGTACTTGAACGTTTTTTTACTAAACATATATGTAAGAGTGGACCTTTTGCTATCTCTATTTGGTGTATTATCTTATAAATAAATATACAACTATGATAAAAAAGCACTCAAAAAACCCAAGTCTTAGTTCTAATACAGTCTTGTAAACTAAAATATGAATATTACAAAATAAATATAGAACATTAGATATAATTCAAGCTTTAGAAAAAGACACACATTACCATCCAACCACTATTTTAATGATTTCTCACAGGTAGAATTGGTGAAATCAATCTACCAAAATACAACGAATACATAAATTCTATTGAAGTGTTTGAGTTTAACCACCTTTATAATAATAATATATGATGAAATATTATTGAAGAATAGACATTTGTTTTACTCGATTGCAACAATATAAGCAGAATTTTCTGGTACTTATGAAATTACAAAGTTGCTATAGTAACAGCCAAGTGAGGTTTTGAGGCAAACAACATAATAACAATCAGAACCACACTTCGCTGATATTAAAATAACTCATAAAGGGAATATGCTGTCTCTTTAGTAACTTCGATACAAGGAAACAACACGCTACAGTGAACAAACATTAGCTATAATCATTTATGAAATTGTCATGAACATTGAAGAAAACCATCACAACCTCAAGCTCGCTCCATAATTAATCATTATGAACAATGATAGTAATGATGTTACAGATATTTATTAGGAAGAACTTGTAACGCAATGTTTTGATACTCACTGAGCACGCACGACTATATATGTATATTATGTTCGTATATACTCGGCGAGAATCTAAATATCGCATAAGAAATGTACTGAAAGGCTATGTTCTCGAAATTACATAGTGATAAATATCTAAGATACAATCCATTTCTAACTGTTCTTCAACATAAAGCACTCGGTCTCAAAGTTTCTGAAGGTCGCAATAACAAATCCCATTTCTGAATAAATTGAAATACAATGTAATTTCTTACTTTATGCAAAACATACTTAAATGTTATTTACATTGAAAATATGGTGACTTACACGAGTGTAGATTATTTACAGCATTAGCTCTTTGGGTCCAAATTCACCTAAATCTATCAATTCCTATAAATAACTTAAAATCTAAGAATTAATGAAAGCAGTGAAAAGGATGATTATAACAATTTAGTAAAAAAGTAGTCTTATATTTAAGAAAATTAGCATATAATTAATATCTACTACCCTTCAACTCAGGTCACGTTATATGGATAATATACTATGTAGACAAATATAATGTAAATTAAAATATTTTGAACATAAATCTATACATTTCAAAATAAATTGATTCCTAACCTAACTAAATAAATAGGCAAGAATACTAAAAATATCAATAAGGATACTTCGCAGAATCTTATTTAGTCAAAATAAACTAGAGCTGAACGTTAAATGCATAATGAAATCACAGAATTATTTACAATTCAATTCATACGCTACAATATTGCTACCATCACTAGTAATAAATACGCCGTTGTTGCTACCAGCATCTGACTAGATGAAGTCTTGTAATATTTGACCTCGTCTTGGGTCGGTGGCGAGTACGACGCCTCGTAAATTAAACGGTTCGGACACGGGAGCATCTCCGCTGGTATTTCGAGCAGCTTCCTCTTATATTCAATTTTAGTATCATCATTGTCTGTTTCCTGGTCTTGCATTGCGTCATCGTAATGCTTCTCTTCGAATTCTTCTTCTTCGTAGTCAATGTCTTTTTTGTATGAACCTTGAATAGTTTTTTGTGGTTTTTCAATTTTAACAGTACCTATGTTTGTTGTTTTGGTATCCATGATGCAGTTGAGGCGGGACAGTGAGGCTTTGACGCGTTTGCTTTTGGTTTCGTTTCGGAGTTTGTGTAGCCAGGATAGGCGGCAGTCGCAGGTTAGCTTGTTACCTGTAGAAAAAGGATAGAGACAATAAATGTTTTAACATTCCAAGATAATGTATGGATTACATGTCTATCTGCCCCAAAGATATTCGTTACACCTAAAAATAAACCATATACAAATGTCCTATCAGGAGATGAAACCGACTAAAAAGTAATTTCCCACCGAGTCCATGTCATTAATCTGGCTAACCGTAAAAGCCAATAAACAATTTATGATCATGCTGATCACCTAACAAACAAAAAGTAATACTATCAATCATAACACAAATCCGCAGTTTCACAACAAACAAAAATCCCAACACGCGGAACTAGGATCATCTCTACAATAAACAAGCCACAAAACCAAATTAACAGTGGACAAAGAGTATTAAATCATAGCTACAGCGATGCTCGACCAGTGCGGAAAATATAACATCTAGCTCGCAGCAAAATATAGACGCTATTAAATTGTCACAGAGCACTTAAACACAGTATTTCAAGGCCTGATTCATTGTAGTTGGGGGTAGTAATGTCCCCGGATGGTTTAAGTGTGCGGTGGACCGTGGCTTGCGTTTTTTGGGCGGTTAGTTAGTAGTAAGTAGATTTTGCAGGAAGATTGATGCGAGTTGGTGCTGGTTTACGAGATTATGCACTGGTGAGAATGTTTATAAATTAGATCGAAGTTTGCATATAGTTATTCCTTTTAAAAGAGAAACAGCCTGAATTTCAGTTTCATTGGACAAATACAGGAATACCAAATATCGACGGGTCCAAACACGTTTCCTAAATATTTTTTCACACGCACAGAAAATGCAAATTAAATAAAGAAGCAAACATCAAAACAAAAAAAAAATAGCATTCGTTTCTCTTTTTTTACTGTACTAAATGCCGAACACCTACGAAACACTAATACTACATCATGATAACCAAAGAACCGTGACATAATAGCCACGGCAGCTAATCGTGCGGTTAATTGAACCATTCCGGTTAATTTTCAACACGGATATATTACCCAACGGGTTACTGAAGGAGCATACATCACTGCGGTCCGGTAATTAACCGGGCACACAGATGTTATTAATGATAGTTTTTTTACCGCTTTATGGGCCTTATAATAGTAGTTTGCATTTTTTAATTAAATCCCTGGTTGTATAGCAATACATAAATAATTTTATTTGTATTGTTATGTGGTGTTAAACTAATATAATTAAAAATATATTCTATCATCTCATTATAAATGAGACTTAATTGTTTCCGGGTCTCGTTAACAAACTTTTGTGCAAGGATGTGTCCTCTTGTTCTTCTCGTGTCCTACATATCAAAAGCGTTGGCGGAAACAAAGAACAAATTCGTATTTATCATAACAAATTTCAGCTGTCAAGAAGTAATATCGACATTTGTTAGGGATTACGCAAATTGTAAGAACAAAGATAAATGACAAACAAAGTTGTTAAAATTGAACTCACCGTCTAGAGAGATTAGCGCATAATTGGACTTCATGTTTTCCAAAACATTTTGAACTGTTTCTTGTTTCAACGTTTCTAAGTTATTGTTCCTCAAATCCAAAACATTCAACTTTTGAATATCGTCGAGCACGCCGTCGTCTAATGTCCCCAACTTATTATCGGCCAACGAAAGTTTTCGCAGCTGAGTCAATCCACCGAAACCCCTCTCGGATATAAATTCTATTTCGTTGCTATCCAGGTAAAGTTCTTGAAGGCTCCAAAGTTCTGCGAACGCAAGGTCCCCTATCATCGTTAATTTATTGTTTCTCATATCCAACGTGATCAGATTAGACAGACCTTGGAAGTTCTCCCTAATGACAACTGTCAACTGATTGTTGTCGAGGTCCAATTTTATGAGATTGTTCAGATGTTTGAAACATCCGTCGTGAAGGACGCTAATTATGTTCTTTGACAGATACAGCCTCTGCAAGTTGGGGAGGACGTAGAAGACGTCTCGCTTCAATTCAGATATCTGATTTTCCACTAAGCTGACGTTTGACAGCATTATTAGATGGGCGAATGACATCTTTTCCAGTTTCGCTATTTTGTTCTTGGGCAGCGTGATCTCCCGGAGCGTGGTTGAGTTGGTGAACGCAAACGATGCTATACTATAGATGTTGGCGTACTGTATATTGAGGTATTGTAATCGTTCCAGTCTAACGATCACTTTTGCGGGTATATACGTCAGTCCGCCGTCGGCCCTGACGTTGAATGTTAACTTTTCTATTTTTGGTTGTGAATAAAAATTGGACCAGAACGGATCGTCTTCAGCTATACCGCCGTTGAATACCCAACAATCGGCCTTTGTGGCGGTTTTTATCTTTATGCTTTCGCAGTAACAATGAACTTTGGACCCTCGGTCCTGTATATCACAAATATTAACGTAGTGTGAGTAAATCTTGTCGTTCTTCCATCGCCTTTTGTCATTCTGTCGGCTCTCAGTTACGTTTATTTCGACTGTCGCGAAGGCAATCATTAGGATCAGATATTTAAGGTCCATTTTTGTTCCCTTTTCGCATCGGAGCGACTTTTATCTGTAACAAAAGAGATAGTATTTAGTGACTTTCTTGTATTCTTTTATCTTCAGCCGTATTTTGTACATTAGTGAAGTCGATGATTCGATTGTTGAAAGTCGGATAAAGTGTTACTATGACGACACTAATTGGTACTGAGCAGCTACCTTTTATTCCAAGAAGTTAAGATCTAATCTTACTATGATATAATATTAATATTTAATATAATATCCTACTAATAATATTAAAAATGCGAAAGTTTGTGAGGATGGATGGATGGATGGATTTCACGCAAAAACTACTAAACGGATTTCGATGAATTTACAATAATATAACTTATACATCAGAAAAACACAGGATACTTTTTATCCCGATATTCCCACGGGATCGACACTGATGCGGGTGAAACCGCGGGGCACTGCCAATAATAGAAATAAACCTCTTTTTTGTTCTTATTTGTAAGGCGTTAGTAATTTATGTCAAAGCAATCAAACTGAGCTCTGAAATAAATGTGTATTATTAACATTTACTTATTTTTATCAGTGCCTGGCCATTATTTATATTACTACTTAGCTGAGCACTTTTAATTTAAGTAACAATTTATAACTTTCGAAAAACAAATAGAGATTTACTCGTATAAAAGAAATATAATTATATAAGTGACAGGCTTTGATCAATTAAAGTTCACGTTGGTTTACTTAAAAGTTGAATTAATTTCATCATCACAGAAGATACCTATATCTTCTGCCAGTATGTATTTTATTCTATTTTAAAAGTTTTGGACGGTCATGGCCAGGTCAAAAGGGGGAGGATGCGTTTCTTACATTGTTTGACCAGGCATGAGGTTATAACCGGGTCAAAATGGAGAGGATATAACGCGAAGCTATTTGCAACCGCACCCGCCATATTCCGCGCGCCTCTGGCGGAAACGCCTCTCGTTCCCACTCGGCCAACGAGGGTGAGTCGAAGCTTCTAGAACATTCTAGAAGCTTCCTTTAAAAACATTCGACCCTTTTTGACATTAGCCGTATGACGTCCGTCAACTGGGCTGCGCACCAAATAGTGTACAATTTTTACGAGTCTTCGACCCGAACCTTATTGTTTTATATACATTTATATTATTGTGTTAAAAAGTTTGGCCAAAGAATCAGCATTACCATACGAGGCAATGCTGGCAGCCTTTTAGCACGTTTCCTATTGACAGCGATGCGGACGAATTTTTTTATGCCCTTTGATTATTTCCCCTCTTTTTTATATACTTCTACATATTATTATTATTATTTTAAGACTGTTAGCTTTTTAAAATATTATAATCAGCCTATAACGTTCCCACTGCTGGGACACAGGCCTCCTCTCTATGAGAGGGAGTGGGACCTTAATCCGTCACGCGGGCCTAATGCGGGTTGGCAGATGTCACATGTCTTCGAATTTGAGAGCAGTGGTGATGAAATAAAATACACAAAATAAACCGCCTGCCTGGGTTCGAATTCACGACCCACCACTGCTCGAAATCAAATTCTATAAATATTTAATAAAAATAGTTAGAAAGTTTATATTAAAACATTGGTGTTCAAAAAACTACTTAAAATGATGGCACTATAAAGTCAAGGACCTTTTTAAAAGCTAAACACTTTTAAAAGACCCACATGTCATCAAATTGAAGATGTAATTAAGTATCACAGTTAATTCCTTCTAACAATCCTTTAGGCGCGCCTGCATCCTGCCACGGAACTCATCAAGTTTAATTAGTCAATTATTAAGACATTTTGTTTTATTAACAGTTGTCAGTTTTTGTTGTTGGTGTTGCAATTTGTTCTACTTGGGTTTCTACTTGCGCATGTTTTGGTTTAAAAAATGATAAGAAAGAGTTTTTTTTTTGGTCATAATGGATCATCATCATCATCGGCCGAGCCTTTTCCCAACTATGTTAGGGTCAGCCTTCAGGTTGCAGCTGAATACCACTATTTTACATGGAGCGACTGGCTATCTTACCTCCACAACCCAGTTACTGGGTAATACGATACCCTTTGGTTTTAATTATTCTATCAATTCTAGTTTAAAAAAAAAAGCTAAAACATGACAAAAAATACACAATGACAATTTTATTATGTTTATCATTTTTTCTTCCGACCCAGTTACTGGGTAATAAGATACCCCTTACTATTTACCTATTTTTCTATTAAGGGAGGGTTAAGTATCCCCTTTCGGGCTACATAATGTATCCATTATGTAGCCCGAAAGGGGATACTTAATATAGGATAGGATATCTCCTAACCATATCTGAATTAATGGAAATAAACGGTTTGACTTTTACTTTAAATTTAATTAAGGCGTTCAATTGCAAAGATAAAAATAAACCAATCAAATATAACTTATACGGTCTATCGTAACTAATGAATAATGTCGCCAAGTGAGTTTATATAACAAACTAGAAACACTATTCTATCTGGGAAAGTAGTGGCTGTGGCAGATTTCTCGTTGACCATTGACTGAAGCTAAGAAGAGAGTGCCCCGTGGCTAAATAATAACAGCCGCACAGGTCGATCGATCAGGTTAAGCTACGCTTGCCGCGGTTGGTCTGTGGATGGGTGACCATCTTTACATACCGAGACCCTCGGAAAGCACGTTAAGCCATTGGTCCCGGCTGGCATTCGTGGATCTTTAACAGTCGTTACGGGTAGTCAGAAGCCCGAAAGTCTGACAACCAGTCTTACCAAGGGTTATCGTATTACCCAGTGACTGGGTTGTGGAGGTCAGATAGGCAGTCGCTCCATGTAAAATACTGGTATTCAGCTGCATCCAGTTAGACTGGAAGCTGACCCAAACATAGTTGGCAAAAGGCTCAGTAGATTATGATCAACATTAAGATAAAGCTATTAAAAAGAATCTTCCTCATCTAAAAAGATGCACTATTCAGTGAAAGCACTCCTCACGAACAGCAAACAATCGTCATCCCCCCTTCACGTTTATAAGCCAACTATGCGATGCAGAGCAAGCAAGGGGTAACGTGTAACATATCCTGTGATCACTCAAAGCCTTCCCTTTGAGCTCTTGAGCCAGTTCTCCCCTAAGCAGGGTGCCCTCGATACAAACCCTTTAGGCCCCAATCTGTAACGGTCATATGGAGTGTTCCCATATTGTTTCCCTTTGAAGTAACAGGCATAATGGCGGTTGAAACTATGCTGATGTGGCTGTGCATTGTTCGATATCTTCTGTATTAGTTAATTGAATTAATAACAGATAATTGAGCGTATTCTTCTGACTAAGAAGGCATGGAAGGCTTAGTGTGGCAGGCGGTAGCTATTGTACAATTAACTATTGAAAGTGCAATTTCTTAAGCAGTGCCTGGAATATAAGTTGTTGAGATATATAAATTATTCATTATCATTATTGCCATTAGAGTAAAGCAAAAACTATATTTAACAAAAATTATGTACGCTTTAGAGAATGTCAATTCATTATTTTTTCTTAATAAAAAAAAAAATACAACCTTCTTCAAACTGTGATCACCAAACGCTGACCTATATTATACAAGTACGCTGGACTAAATATACTAAACGAAATCGAATGGTCGAATAAGACTTTTTTGTGTATACTACGAGATATATAGAACATTTTTATCCTCAGAGCATACGCATCCTGTAAAACTCTCTATATAAAATATTAGTTCCACGGACGCTCACGTTGCTGTCAGCGTCAAGATGGCGAAAATCAAATGTCTTCATTTTGTCATCGATAGTATGAAATCTAGCGTACTTGTTTATTAAAGGTCACCAAATAATATTGATGATGGCCGAAAGTTTCTGCACAGTCTACTTTCAGTTCCATATTCAAAATTTTTATTTACGACAGATAATTTCGGAACTAAAACCTCTTTATAGCGGCCAAGCTTAACATTTTCCTATCAAATATTATTGAAAAGGAGCGTGACTTCCACACATTATATTGCCAACGAAACAATCGAAAAGTGTAGTAAATCGATATTTCGCCGTGTTACCTTGAGAATATTATAATAAGAATTAATTGGCGGCCATATTGTGTGACAGTGTTTCTGTGGAGTAATTATTAGAATATTTCGATGAATCACTATGGTGATTATATATTATAACTACGCTGTTGTAAAAGGTACTACACACTTGTTCGGGTCGGCCTTGATCCGGCAGAGCTGGGTGACAAAATTGAATATAGGTAACTGTCGATTTATATGTTCGGAAAAAAGCCGCTCGTCGCTCAAATTGTGCCGACCATGATTCAACGACGGTAGATGCCGAACGAAGATTGCCGATCGGCACCCTAATTGCGTAACACACCATCAATCTCAACCTGAATCATTTTGAAGGATATTGCTAATCCATTGCTTCCTATTATGTTCAAAAAATGTGTCATGTGTCTGCTCAACAATGTAAATAATGCAATGAATGTTGTTGAACTGTCAAAACGAAACCGATCCCGATTGATCGTGTGTTACGCAATTAGTATGCGGGTCGAGCCGAATTAATCCAAATATGTGTAGTAATTGTTGCAGGTTTGCTTTGTTGGTAACCAAATACTTCCGAATCGAATGCGCCGAGCCGAAGAAGTGTGTAGCACTGCTTACTATGAAGGGCGGAAAAAGACTGTCAGTGGTGAAAAAATTGATTAAATTGATCTAATAAAATCACCTAAAACTGTGTCATAATGAACGGGATCAATTAATGACATTCAGAAAGCCACAAATGCCATGCATATATGCATTTTTTTTTTTTTTTTTCAAAAAGTGTATCGTATATATTTGTGTGCCTTTAAGTACAGAAATGTACCAGTCAACCTCTGAATGGTGCCGAGACAAACACTGCTAGGTGCAAATAATAAATCATATACATTACATTACATTGTATCTTATATCGTATCATTAATATTTCAGGTACCTATTCGCCCTCAACTGACCGTTACAACTTTTGTCCATCTGTATAGTCGTAAATTTAATATTAGCTCTTCAATGTGTACTCGTCCACAAATAATAAGTACGTCCCCAATAGGCAGGGGCCGGACAGCCGCCAATTAAAAATATGGTCTTTGATTAGAAACAAAGGAAGCTTGAAATGAGGTGATTATGTAAAAAGGTTGGTGACCTCTGGCTTTTGCTTTGAATGTAACATCTGTTCGAAATTGAGTTTCGAGAAATGCAAATCAGAATCGATGTAGGTACCTCCTTTATTAATATAGATGCAACTTTATCAGAGCTGGTACTTTTCAGGGCGATTAATGACACACTTAGTGAAAGTTTTAACATTCTAACCCGCTTGCACCATTATTTATTACACATAATAGCGTTAAAAATTTCAAAAGTAAAGGTAATTATGTTTTGACATACTTAATTATTTTTTTTTAAATATTATTTTATTAAAAAAAAAAAAAAAAATTAGCTATTCCATACTTTTACACCGCGTAGATATTTGCACTTTTTTTATGAAACAGCTGTTTTTTTTATAACCTAGGTAGGTAAATACCGGTTGGTGTCCGCAACTCCACGGCAATACGCGTATTTTGCGTACCGTTTGATAACCTATTAAAAATTTCTATAGGTAATAGGGGGCGAATCAAGAATCATGTGCTGATTTCATAGTTACATTGTGTGCGTCAATGTCCCTGCCAACCTGTAGATACACCTCTACCTACCCCTTCGGGGATTACACGCGTAATGATATGTTATGTTACAACTGTTAACTAAAGAATAGAACCCATCAACTAAAAACTTAAGCTCCCAACTGCAGTTACGTCACTAACAAAACTCCTGCTAAACGTCAATTAAGTGTAACGCGAGCAAGTTTACGTTCAAAATGTTGACCATTAAATTTCATTTAGTGGGCTAACGACCTCTATTATAAAGCGTACAGGACTGGTTTATGACTAAGTGTCGACACAAAACCGAGGGACGTATTTATGTTTATAATTAACATGTGGAACAATGGCGGAAGATGCTAGATGCGGCTAGGATGCATTGCTTACGTACGTAGCCTAGGCGCGGGCCTCATAACATTACGGGTGTATTTCCCGAGGGATACGAGGTACGATACACAGCTACAAGTCGCCAATTAAATTCAAGTTATATGTAATATTGCCAATAATAATATTAATTTGGGGGTTTTCCTTGGCTGCACTTGCACAGTGCATACAGGGATAATCGTCGGTTTGTGCCTCAATTCATTAAAAGCGTGTAACGGGCCTCTGCGAGTTGGCTTCGGCCCCTCGTGTGCCTTCCAAAGGTCTGGGACCCAAGGGTCCCGAGATATGTTTGACTTTTAAATAATAATATATTTATTAGATTTGACAACATTGGTCCAATGGTTAGTACAACAACAAATTATCAGCTAATTGCTTTTATTAACTTTTATTCGAGGAATAAAATTGACGTTTGACTGTTTTTGAATGACATAACTGTCAAAATTTCAAAATGATTCCTCGAATAAAGCTAGCAGATGTTTAAAAAATCAGCCCCAAGGGTAAGTAATATTAAGTTAAACAATTTTTATTCATCCCTGTCGCACAAGCAAGTGGACATAGTGCCACTATGCGAGTACAAATCATGACTCCGGGCTGCTGAAAAGCCTGATAGAAAAGCGCAAAAATACTTTGTCAGACCTTCAAATCGAACATAGGCCCCACTTTCAGCTGAAGGTAACTGTTGCGACCATTAGAACAACGAGACAGTACTTCTTTAGTTAGCCAGTCACTAAAGTTGGTAGCGGGGCCATAGGCCATAGGGATTACGAAAGTACGTAACTACATAGTATTGCATGGGTCACTTAATATCGTGTCTTGCGTGTCCTGTCAGCTGCACGTTACAGGAACTGAGAGACGCTGGTGATGGCGCCAAACAAGTAGCCGAATTCTGGACCGAGTCCATTTAGATTGCTATCGACCCCCTAAGAAAATTATTGCTTGCACTCCAAATGACCGTAAAGTGACCATAATACTTCTAACCTTAATTCATCATGATAATATCACGATAACCCTTAGTAAATAAGTTCATCATACCTAAGTAATAACAGTCGCACGGGTCGATATACCAGATTAAGGTACGCTTGCCGCTGTTGGTCCGTGGATGGGTGACTATCTTTACATGCCAAGATCCATCGGTGGCTCGGAAAGCACGTAAAGCCTTTGGTCCCGGCTTTCATTCGTGGATTGTCGGGTCGTCAGAAGCCTGAACGTCTGCCAACCAGTCTTACCAAGAGGTACCGTTTTACCTAGTAACTGGGTTGTGGACGTCAAAGTCACGATCAAGGTCAAGCAGTCGCTCCATGTAAAATACTGGTATTTAGCTGCATCCTGTTAGACTGGAAGCGACCCCAACATAGTTGGGAAAAGGCTAGGCAGATGATGAATAATTCTAACGTTGATTCATCATGATAACATCACGATAACCCTTAGTAAATAAGTTCATCATAGCCGAGTACTCGTCTAAAGTCCCCGTCAAGAGTTCCGTGTACCAACATTTGTCGCATATCTCTTCCAGGTCGTTAACTTCTTGTTACAAAGATAATTAAGCCAGTGCATTGTGCATACGACCACCTACGGGTGTAAACAGCCTTTTGACTAACAGACTGTGTAACTGGGGACCCCGGCCCCTAGGATCATCGTCTAATAAATTTATAGCGCTACTTATCACAAGCAAACAGGCTATTATCAACCTTGGAGAACGAAGATAGAGTTCCTTTTGCATTGTGTGTCGTTGTAATATTTTATAAGTTGCAGGTACGGAGGTTTAGTAGTTGGATTAGTGTGTGTATGACCATGTTTATTATTTAGAGACGGATTTTTCGTAACGCTGGAAAAATGGCGGAGATAATATAGTTTGCAGGGAATTAGGAGTTCATTGCAGGATAGGTTAGAGTTACGACTCCGTATAGTATTAAATTGGGTAATTTTATGACTTGCGAGGGGTCCTCGAAGCAATATGAGCGGTATACTGAACTTTAAACCGCATGATATGAAGCTGTGAAGGGTTGAAATTACGTCTTGTGTAATAAACCATGTTGTAAATGTACTGATTTCAACGAAAGATAAACTGAGTTACGGGATAGACGACGTCATGTGTTATCTTTTACGATTTTCTTTCAGACCGCTCGTTGTATCTTTTTACTTTTCTCTAGCTGCAAAGATACTTACATATATTAAAAAAAAATAGCTGTGCTCGCAACTTTGTACGCACATACGCATACACAATCAGCCTATAATCTTCCCACTGCTGGGACACAGGCCTCCTCTCTATGAGAGGGAGTGTGCCGTAACGTAATCCACCACCCAGGCCCAGTGTGGATTCGTAGATGTCAAATATCTTCGATTTTTTGGTTCCAGGACATTCTGGTTTCCTCACGATGTTTTCCTTCACCGTTTTGAAGGAGTGGTGATGAAATTATTAACATTAAGTAAAGCGCCTGTCTACGTTCGAACCCACGACCTACAACTCGTAAGTTGGGGTCGTTACCACTGAGCCACTACTGTTTTGTACGCTCTGTACGCATGCAAGTCGGAAAACAAATTGGGTTTCATGAGTTTTAGTTTTTTTTTGCGCGCAACCCGAATTATTTTTCTAAAATAAAAGTAGGCTACGTTATTCCCATCGTTAACATTTAACCAGCTATCTGCCATTTAGTAAAAAGCTGTTATTGTGACATATTTTATTATTTTTACAAACAGACAACTTCCATTTTATTTATTTGTATAAATATGTATAATAATATGTATGCATTGGTAAATATAGCTTTGTGAGCCCCACCTTAGGGCCAAAAGTGAGTCGCTTTCAAAGGGTTTTATTTTTCCACAACGACTTATATGTGATTGACATAAGGTGTTCGGTAGCTTATGTCAATCCAAAACTACAATCCTTTCATAGTTATTTTACAGAGGTAAAATAACTTTTGCATCACTCTCCAAATCACAATGATCTTTATTCTGTTTCAATAAGGTTACTGTTAAGTTGCTGCAACTGACAAGTCTGTCAAAATCATTGTGATCTTTAATCTCATCACAATAAGGTTGCTGCTGACTTTTCCATCATCGTTATCGCTGATAGAATGTCACTTTGTCCAGGCCCTCTGATTTTAACTACCGAAGAAATCCTCATGGTACTCTTCTCAAGGTAATATGCACACTGCACGTACCTACGGTTCAATTGTTACAATTACAGCAATAGCCAACAACATAGACACAAACAACTAAAGCCGTCAAATTAACTTTAGAATTGATGAGAGCTCGTGCGTGTTTGCTAAGTGGCTAAGTGGCTACATGGCTACATGTCTAGCCACAAACTAGACAAAGAGCTTTACCCGTCTGACTGTCTGTTGTGCAAAACATTGTTACGCACACAATAAAAAAAAAAAGTCGCCTGCGTAGAGGCCTAACTAACTAGTTTTTAGGGCTCCGTATCAAAATGTTGCACATGGAACCCTATATTTAGCATACGGCGTCTGTTTTTATTTATTTAATTAAGGTTCACCAACAGTTGTTACAGATATTATACATGTAGTTACATACAAGTAATTGTGTCTTAAATTTAACTGCACAACCAATTACAGGCAAACACCACATGCAAAATGCTCTTTGTAATTATGAATTCAATGTTAAAGACTCAATGTATGTACTTAAATTCTAGGCTAGGTCTAGAATTCTAGAATTCTAGGTCTATAATTTATCTACTCACTTTTTAGACTCAATATCTGTATCTCGCTGTTTGACTGTCTCAGGTCTATATCATAAGAACTGTAACAGCTAGATAGTTGAAATTTTCACAGACAACGTGGCCGGTATCATGAAAAATAATAAACATCTTACATTATCATTTGTTTCAGCTCGAAATATTTTTTTTTTCTAAACTTCGGTTCATGCACTTCACATCTTAAACACTGTAATACTATCAGTATACGTTATAACGTTAAACTTGGTACTATCTTTGTACTTGGCTACTCCCTACTAATAATAATTATTATTATAAACGCGAAAGTTTGTGAGGATGGATGGATGGATCCAGCCTCGTGATGGTTTGTTACTCTTTCATGCAAAAACTACTAAATGGATTTTAAAACAACTTTACAGCGATATAGCTTATACATCAGAATAAAACATTAGGATACTTTTTAACCCGATATTCCCATGGGATCGACACTTATGTGGGTGTGGTAAACTACAGGGCGCTGCTAGTACTTTATAAATAAACCACAAAGAATAACAACAGAGTAGCACCTATTCAAATTTTGGTTGTTATGAAAACCTTTATGTGGGACTTCGACTCACACTTGGCCGATTTCGGTTTTTTATAGCAGCCAATGTATGTATGTACATGCAAATATTCCTGAGCCACCCAGACGATTTCGTACCGTCACAAATGTAACCGTTCCATAGTATGATTCCCAAAACGAGCCAAACCCGAAGCTGTCCGGAATGAGCCGAAAAATTCGTCGTTTTTAAAACTTTGCTTTAATATAACTCTGCAGTGCTAACTGCTTTGCGGCTTAAAACTAAGTGGAGTTTCTTTTTGGCCAGTAATGCGAGGTACTCATGCAATATTCGTTGGTTTTTCAACAAAATATGTTGCTGCGTTAAAACTAAATCTTCTGCTTTTACCGGAGAGAATGAAAAAGGTTTTATTGGCAAATTGTTTACACGGAAAGAATAGATTTAAACATGGAACAAATATTGTTTATGTACTGCGAGTTAATGGCCCCTAGCTTATAGCATTTTTGAGTGAAAGGTGGCTAAGTTTCAATAAGCACCCTTATCTTTTTTTTTTTTTGGAAATCATCAAATGACCCCTCCCGCTCTAGGTGGAGCGGAAGGGAGTGTCAGACTCGTACTGACTAAAACCCACCCGTGTTCCTTCCTTAGCCCTTTCTGTTCCAGGGCAGCGGTAACCCTTTCGGGCGATCCCGCCGCCCTGGCAGGCTTCTATCGGGCCCCGTCCTCTGCTGACATCTCTTTGAGGCGCGCGTGGAACACAACGCGCCGTCCGGCACGGGCCTGGTCCTGATCGGACGGTGAGCTACCCATTACTCACCACCCGCAGGCCCGCGCCTACGGTGGCCGGGAGTCGTCACGCGGCTCCCGACGCCCGGATCGTCTCCCGCGGCGGCTGAGGCGTGAGGTTCTTTCCCTCAGCCTTCCCGCCACCTCCTTCGCTAGCATGACTGCTTCGCAGAAGGAGGTGACTGCCTCCCACAGCACCCTTATCTGCATCTACCAAATCCCGGGGGGATTTGGTAGATGCAGATAAGGGTGCTGTAAGGGTGTACTACAAGTTGAAGGGTACAAAAAGCCACAAGAAATACCAATTCGTCATTCCCTCCTGCCTTTCATTTACACATTTTAGCTGCACTTTTCCTTTAATAAAAACATGAACATCGCAATTTTCTAAACTACCGAACAGTATAATGTTTATACGCATTGAGCTACGTCCCAGTTAAAACTATGCTTGCTATAAAATACTTTTTTTAGTAACTCATTCGTAGTACAAACTTCGTTGAACACGGAACGTATCAGGCCGGCAAAAGTTGGGCTGCATGAAATGTGGGTTCTGCAGTTTTATTTTTATTATGCTAGTTGGGCTTGTGAAATCACAGATGACGTCCTTTCTGTGTGGTTTTGGAATAGGTAGACAATGTGTCATGTGGCCGGCAGAAAAAAATGTAATTACAAAGCATTTGTCCCTACATTATTACCCTTTTTCTAACAAGGCTCAGGTCGGCTCCCAGTCTAACCGGATGCAGCTGTATTACATACCAATATTTAACATGGAGTGACTGCCAACCTGACCTCAAAGACCCAGTTACTGGTCAATCTGTCAGTTTTTCGGGCTTCTGACTACTCGCAACGACTGTCAATGATCTACAAATTACAGTCGGGACCAAAGGCGTGCAACGTGCTTGCAACGTGCTTGGAATGTAATGAATGGTCACCCATCCACGAACTAACCTCGACAAGCGTTGCTTAACCTTGATGATCTACCCGTGTGGCTGTTATTATTTAGCCACGAACCTCCCTTTAGCAAAGTCACAGGACAATGGCTAATAATAGTATTAGCCATTAAAGCAGACGTTTAATGCTACAATGTCAATAAATCATCTTTGGATTATAAAGTTCAGTCTCTTATATTTTTGGCAACTAAACCCGGAAAATAAAGCAATACTTTTATTGAAAGAATTGGCAGCAACCCCTTCCTTAGCAGTTACTAAAGGTACCGGGATAACCAGTTCGTTCGCCAAGTCTGGCTATAAAGAAACCATTACGTATAAACGTTCTATATTTAACATTTGTGTGACGCAATGTTCACTCTACGAATTATAATTTCGAATCAGATTTTTCTTTAATTTAACTGAAATATTTTTCCTGTAATTGTATAAGCAACTTGAGAATAACAACAAAACTTTAACAATTTGTTCGTTGAAGTCCAAAGAAAAGTTCAGAACAAACCAATTGTACTTTACCTATTTTTTCAGCGTAATTTACTGAAAAGAAATCCTACATTCTTCGCTTATTTCGGAAGATTTATTTCCGACATGAAATTAGAGCTTCACCTTGAACTTATTTTCGGCTAATTAAGGCTAAATATATTCTCATCTTACTCCAATTTATTATGTAAATAAATAGTAGATCACATTGATTGTGGGGCAAAGGTCGTCCCTAATTAAGGGTGGCTACACACGCAAAACCGTGGAGTCGGAACTGACCGCAAATCGCAAAATCCGGACGTCAATTCATGAGTGCCGAGCTTTAGTTAAATGTTTGATTTCCACATTTTACGTTTGGAATTCTAGTTCGGTTAAAATTAATCCTTATGTGAAATCAGAAGTTATTATTTTCATCCCTTTTTGGGGCCATTTTGTTTTACTAAAGGCAATTAATTACGGTATTTATAGAGAGGTACCGGTTGAATTCTGTTAGTAGGGATTTTAATTATTTCAAGGGCAGTTGTCCGTTGGCTTGGGTATCGGAGTAGTGATTGAGAGGGAGTAACTTGAAATCTCATTCGGCGCGCTTTGTCGCAAACTTTCAAGCATTAAGAGTAGTTAGCAGGGTTTAGAGGTTTCAAGCATTACCCAGGAAATCTATGTGTTGAGTAAAAAAAAACGTTAACAATGTAACAATTAAGCTTATAATATTTTGAGCCTTTTGCTAGGCTCTACTAGGTGTTGATAATGACTACCTTTATGGCCATTCAGGAGTTTATTTTTAACTTAATATAATCAGCCTATAATGTTCCCACTGCTGGGACACAGGCCTCCCCTTTATGTGAGAGGAAGTGGGTCATAATCCACCACGCGGGCCCAGTGCGGGTTGGTAGATAAACTTAATATTATGTCCTTCTATCATAACAGCCACGATAACAGTCTCGTCTATAATTAAGTTTCCCTTCAAATAATATTCCCCGAAAAAAAACTACATCTATTCCACCCGTTTCCATTAAAACACATTCCACAATTTTTTCACTCGGAAACAAAAGGCTGCCGAAACAAAACACTATTCACTTGCTATCGAACTAACAATTTCCCGTACAAATACGATTCGTGGCCCAAAATCATAGGTAACCCTCTACGTTCAAGTGTCAGCGTTCAGTCCTGATTAAGCCGACCGCACCGGCCCGGATTGTCGAGTTAATTGCACGGTAAAAACCGGTACGGTGGAACTACAATGGCTTCATTAGTGGATGCCGAACCGGATTTCAATTTGTACGGCACGCTAAAATCGGGGGAGTCATAATTGACAAATATGTGGTTATCAGTGGACGATTTAATTTTTTGATTATTCTTTTGTAAACCACACTTGAATTGCTGCCGTGCGGTAGTGGAAATTGGGTTGGGATAAGTGACGTGAACTGAAGTTGAACTGATTCAGGTATTGGATAAATCAAACTGCAATTCGGCAATGTGATAAAATCAATGCAATTCAAACGATTATTGAAGGATAAATTTTTGGCAATATAGCATATCTTTCATACACGTTTTCTAATTGGAATCCACCAATATGTTTTACTAAACTATCCCAAACGTGGATTTTGGTAAGATCTCCATCAGCGATCGTCATTTGTTTTAAGTCTTTGATAAGAGTCATTCAATACGAAATAGTTTTGTGTGCTACGAATGTGTAGCAGCGTAGCATTGCTACGAAAATTCGTAGCACCAACTCGTATGCACATACAAGTTACATTTATACTATACTGCTAGCGATTCGGTACCAAAATAATTAGCGAGTATTTGAAATACATGATGAATCAAGTACAGCAGTGGGACGTTAGCCTTTTGTTCTCCGGATTACAGTTTCAAAATGTTGCATTTGAGAGCAAACATTAGTATGGCTTCTAGCTCCTACTGCATGGAAATGTGAGCCGAAATTCAGATTTATGCATTTGATTGAATGCCCACTGAAACTGATACTACGTAGCTGACATTAATATGTATACCTCAGTTTGAGTATAAATATAAATATCAGCTACGTAGTTTTAGTTAACAAAGTATAAGCCATGTTTTGTAAAAACTTGTATGTAGTTTATGTAATTAACCCCCAAAACCTAATTATAAATATTTCATTAATACGAAGTAACAGTTAACGAAGTATAAGCCATGTTTTCTAATTATAAGTATGTTGTTTATGTTATTAAATACATTATTATTATTGCGCATCATCATCTGCCTAACCTTTTCCCAACTATGTTGGGGTCGGCTTCCAGTCTAACCGGATGCAGCTGAATACCAGTGTTTTACATGGAGCGACTGCCTATCTGACCTCCACAATCTAGTCACTGGGTAATACGACACCCCTTGGTAAGACTGGTTGTCAGACTTTCGGGCTTCTGACTTCCCTGTACCTAACGAATGTAAAAGATTTACGAATGACAGCCGGGACCAACGGCTTAACGTGCTTTCCGAGGCACGGAGCACATCATTATCGCGCATATTGTTCATTATTAACTCGTAAATTACCTTTGCAAAACAATAGACTATAAACATAATGGGGTTTATTCATAAACGATGACTAAAGTTAAGTAACGTTTAAACGTCAAAAATGTATGGTTAAACAGTCGCTAATCACTGCTTAACTTTAAGCAACGTTTAAAAAGGGGTATGTCAATCTCAATCATTGCTGTTTGAATCTTAGTGTGCATACACTAGAGCGTCATGCGTCGACGACAGAGGTAACTGCAACTGTTGTCGATGGCAGCCGTCGGCAACGTTGCCGCTCCTGTATAAATTGAGCACCGTACTCAAATACACGAGCGACTTGCTATCGACGGCAGACGCCGACGCGTTGTTGACTCCCGTGAAACGCGTCAACGGCTGTCGCTAACACGCGTCGACGTGTGTATGCCTACTTATAATGCATTATAATAATAATAAAACACAGGGCCATTAGTCCCAAGCTAAGCAACCTAATGCTTGTGTTATGGTAACAAGATGGCTGATAAACTACTTATATACATTTTTTTTTTTTTTTTGTAAATACATACATATTATAGATAGAAAAACACCCAGACTCGGAACAAATACATGTAGGTCATACAAAATAGGAAATACAGTATGCGTAGCAGCACACGTGACGATTACTTTACAATGACTATTAATAAAAACGTAAAGTAAACAGTGTTCCAAAAGTGTTAGACGAAAATGTCAATAAATGCATCAGAAAACGTATCTGCAAAAGTCAAATTGTAGTGCCACTTGCAAATTGAGTGCTTAGATTTGAACACCTAAACCTGAAATTCTTATCTTAAATCACCTTAAAGATGTTTTTCATTTGTTGATTTTTTTATGGACGTTAATTACTGCAAAACCTCAATTTTCGTCCAAGATTAAATACAATTTGAAAAGTCGTCATTGTAACATAATGAAACCATTCGATTTAACACTAAAAAAAATCCTAAAGATGTAACAATAGACGCGTTAATTCATTTTCAATTGACTAGCTTGCGGAGAATGCCGAACAGTTAATACTTTTTCTCTTTTATACCTTGATTGGTGGCGAAACAATGGTTCTTTTATTCAATTACATTGTTACAGAACGTAGACCGAAACTAGGCATTCGGGGCCTAGTAAACCTTAAAAAAAAACACAAACTATTATTAGTATCGTTCAAGAGATAATCTGCTGAACGTGGAGTAAATATAGAGTTCGTTTCTTTTCTTTCTTTTTAATTCTTAATTTTTTTTATGATTTGTTTTTCTTTTTTAGGGTTCCGTACCCAAAGGGTAAAAACGGGACCCTATTACTAAGACTCCACTGTCTGTCTGTCTGTCTGTCTGTCACCAGGCTGTACTTCATGAACCGTGGTGAAAAGTTCACTGATGATCGCATTCCAAAGATGTATTCATCATCAGTCTTAACAATATACCTATTGGTTATGAATGTAAGGGAATTGTCATCTTGTCACCTCAAAAACGTTAGATGCTGAATTAGTTCATTCATATAACCGCTACCGTACCGTGCAACTCATGAGCTGAGGAAAATTCATTTCTGCACCCTAATTGCGTACACCAATATATTGATAATCCATTGCTTCATATGTTGTATGAAAAAATTGTCTGCTCAACAACGTAATTCTTTCATCATCATCATTCTCCTGCCCTTATCCCAATTTATTTGTGGTCGGCGCAACATGTCTTTTTCTTCCATACTCCTCTATTAGCCGCCATCTCGACAGTCACCCCCTTTCTAACCATATCATCATTCACACAGTCCATCCATCGTTTCTTTGGTCTTCCCCTAATCTTATAGCCATCGACATTCATACTCAAAACTTTCCTCACGACATTGTCCTCATTCCTCCGTAATACATGCCCATACCATGACAACCGGTTGCCACACAACTTTTCAGTTACCGGTGCAACTTTCAAACTTCCTCTTATATACTCATTTCTTATTCTATCCATTTTTTTTTTAAACTTTACCCCGCACTAGGAATTTCTCCTGTATCGTGGGTGCGTTCACAAACATTTAAACTCACATACACAAACAGCCAGACCCGGAACAACTACTTGTAGGTCATACAAATATTTGTTCCGTGCGGGAATCGAACCGGCGACACGCAGCACAGCAGTCAATCGCTTAACCACTGCGCCAACCGTGCCGTCAAATTCGCCATTCGTGTAACACCACACATCCCTCTGAGCATTCTCATCTCAGCTGTATGCAATTCATCCCTTTTGTGGCCCAACATTCATTGGAACAAATAATTATAATAAATTAATGCAATTAATATTGTTGAACGGTCAAAATGACAGTAATTCCTACTGTTAGTGTGTTACGGAACCGCTGGTCTACGAATTAATCCGAATAAAATAACTAGTCCATTCAAAAAGAAATTACCCGTGCTAAAGAACGGACATGCAATAATGGAAACCGCCAACAAACTGTATACTTTTCTGTCGTACCTCAACCAGCTGGTCGATTCTGTAAAAATCTCACCGTGAAAACTCAAGTGAAGTGAGCTTGATGTGAGTTGTCAGTAGTGTCAATCCGTAGCATTATTTGGAATGACAGCTCACTCCACGCTCACTTCACCTAAGTTTTCACGGTGAGATGGTTACAGAATCGCACTGCAGTGACGAAACAATAGTTCTTCAACTCGATTACACACATGCAAAAATAAAATACGATATATATTCTCCACATTCAGGTCAATGGTCAACATTTCATCGAGGAAGTATTTCTCCAGGGGGTAACAGACAAACTTTCGTTTTCTATTATCAACTGTTAAACATTGTATTTGCTTTTCATTTTACCTTTATAATCCCAAGGGACGAAGTAACGCCTTTTTGTTCATTCTCTGTATATTTTGTTTGAAAATCTTTTTTGACAGGTATTTTAATTATGAGAAAATGTTACATTATTATTGTCTCATATACCAGCCTCTTAGGTTTTGAGACATGTTTTAACTAGACTAGACTTGCTTTTATTATACGATTTCAGACTTATTTTAACTACTAGCTGACCTGACAGACGTTGTCCTGCCCGAACAGCGCCATCTACCGGGTCCAATGTTGAATTTAAACTACTAAGGATACTAAAACGAACACAAATTTTTTCATCAAAATCGGCTCAATCGCTTAGGGCATACACACGTACTTACAAAAGAATTATTTAGATACATATAATAAAGAAAAACCTATGCCGATGTCAGAGGGGCAATTCTCGTAATTTTAAGAACGTTCACAGTCTGATCTCAGCCTCAATCTGTCAAAAAATCTCAAATTTCCCTATATTTGGACAAGTTTTTGAAAAAAACAAAATGTTGTTGTTGGCCAAAAGTGAATCGTATTAACTTATATCCACAAGGTTCAGTATTGATATTTTACTTATTTATTCATTAGTTTATTGTATCGACAGCAAATAAAAAGGTACTATATGTTCTATTCGCAGACAATACCTATGGGAGGCAGTTGTTTTACTGTTATAGGTACTTAAGTTACAAAACTGGCAATCCGGTTTTCCCAGAAAAATACCGCGCGTGTTACGAGTTTCAAAAGAAAAACAACTAAACTAAATATAATATCATAATCAGCCTAATAACGTTTCAACTGCTGGGACAAAGGCCTCCTCTCTGTGTGGAAAAAAGTAAATTAAGTCACAAACACTAAATATGATTCTCAGTACACGCTCAGTCTGGATTTAGGAATTTCGCTAAATAGTAATAGGCATGCCCTCTATTACATGAAACTAAACATCATTGAAGAAATGTGGGTGGCATTAATTACCTCTGCCCACGTCTTCGGGGAATGCAGACGTTAAGCTATTTTTATTCAGAAAGAACAACAAACAGTTACAATATAAAACATAGAAATACGAAATAATTAACAAAACTTATACACAATATTATATAATTATGTATATTGCTACCCACATGCTGTTTACTGATTAACTATTGGTTACATAACTGTGAAATATATGGATATGGTTACAAATAATATTTTTTTTTACTAACTAATAAATTAATTAATATTGTTTTTAACATACACAAGGAAAAGCGCCGGTCTGGGTTCGAACCTACGACAACGGTGAAGGAAAACATCGTGAGGCAACCGGCATGTCCAAGAACCAAAAAATTCGAAGACATGTGACATCTACCAACCCGCACTGGGCCCGCGTCGTGGACTACGACCCACTCCGTGTCCCAGCAGTGGGATATATAGGCACATTGTGTGAATTAAGATATAATAATATAGTAAGTATAAATATGTACATATAGTGGCCTCTAGAAGTTAGGTGACATTTTTCCACTTCAGCCCTGACACACCACATTATTATTTCAAATTCTAGTGAAGAGAGTCAAAATCTAGTGAAGAAAGTCTAGTGAGTTCAAATCCAAATGTACAACTGCTCCAACCAACTGCTCTAACGTTTTTATTGACTAATTCAACTACCTTAGACTTATCCTTTGTCCTACTTCCTACTAATATTATAAACGTGAAAGTTTGTATGATTGGATGGATGGATATTTGTTACTCTTTCACGCAAAAACTGCTAAACGAATTTGAATGGAATTTGGCACACAGATGGTTTATAACCAGGATTAACATATATGACACTTTTTATCCCGATATTCCCACGAGATGGAAAACCTATGCGGGCAAAGCCGCTGGGCACAACTAGTTATTAAATATAATCAAGTAATCCCTTAGAAGTACCCGATATTTTTTTTATTTTAAATCATAATGTGGAATCACAGCTGGAGTGGAAAAATGTCAACTAGCTTTTGAAGGCCACTGTATATCATACTCAAGAAAAGACACAAAAAAGATAATGTAATAAAATAATATAGACTGTACCTATGAAAAAATCTAGGTTGAAAAAACAAGTCTCGACGACGTATTACAGTCGTCACAATAATGATATTATGAGTGAGATACGTGTGAGTGAAGAGCTACAAAAAAATGTCTGCAGACTAAACCTACATTTTATATCTAAATAATGATATGAAGTCCTTTTGAGTATGCATGAGTATATTATTTTCTGAGAATTTGCGGCCAGTGACAAAATATATTCTCGAGAGGAATGTGTGAGGTGAAATGTGATAAAGGTTATATAGGTCAAATTTTATAAAGGACAAGGTCAATTTGCTTACATAAACTTATGCCTTCTTCCCATGGGTGTAGGCAGAAACATGACGCCACCAGCTACTATCCTTACATACTTCTTTTGCTGTGTTTGCGTTCATACATCTGATCATTTTGGCACATCGACGCAAAAACTGTAACCATGAATTCAGCATCTGACTCTTAGCCCGCTAGCGCAAAATATGTTCGTAGGTTATCAAAAAAAATCTGCTGTTTCATAGAAGAGTGTCGCGGTCAAAATATAAAAGCTATTTTTTTTCTAATAAGGGTTGAAAATTTTCAACGCTGTGGTGTTCAGGATCATGTTTGTACTGAATCCACGGTAACAGGTCGCGCGTCGGTGTCCTTGCCGTCCCGTATAGCAGGAAACAGCCAATCGATTCTGTAAAAATCTCACCGTGAAAAGTTAGGTGAAGTGAGCTTAGAGTGAGCTGTCAATAGTGTCAATCCCTAGCATTAGTTGGAATGACAGCTCACTCCACGCTCACTTCACCTACATTTTCACGGTGAGATGGTTCCAGAATCGCACTGCAGGAAAATAAAATCTTCTGTGCATTCAATTCTGCAGATCCTGAGGAGAGCCACTGTTGAAGTTTTAGCTGGTATACGGGTCCAGCATAACTCTTTTCCTTCCCCTTGTAAAGTCGTACATCAAGAGTGCACCAGAATACCTATCTCGCACTATAAAACAGACATAAAGTGCTCTTTAATGGATAAATGAATCTTTTAATTACTTAATAAATCTTTTAAGATTTTTATTTGAATCACCAATGGATCAAAAAGGTCGTTAAAGTGAAATATGAATTCGTGTAATCAAAAATGAAAAATAAATTAAATGAATTATTAAGTATTAAATATTCAATGCTTTTTTCCATTGAAGTGAAAACATTTGCAACTTTCATTAACAATGGATATTCTAGAGATATTTATTTTAGAAGTATGTACTAGCAGCACCCCGTGGTTTTACCCGCATAAGTCTCGATGCCATGGGATTACCGGGACAACAATTATCCTCTCTGTTAATCCTGGGTATAAACTATCTTTATGCCAAAATTTAATTCAAATACGTTCAGTAGTTTTTGCGTGAAAAAGTAACAAACATCCATCCATCCTCTCAAACGTTCGCGTTTATTACATTATTATAGTAAGTAGGATAGGATGTTAGTATATTCTCATATTATTTGTTTTATTTTATTAAGTAGTAGTAAGAAATTGTTTTTGATTTTAAGTATTTTATTTTCTCTTTTAATCTTACACGCGCTGTCTACATCTATTTGTCTACTTTCCTATCGCAGGTATTAAAAAATTACTAGAAAAGATTTCTTTAGAAATAAGCATCACCTTTGTACCTATTTTTCTGTTATTTGTTTCTTGTCTGTTTATATCTGTTTGTATAATGGACAAATAAATTTAATGAATTAATGGGTTCAAGTTTATGTTCCAATGACTCCAAACTATTGTTTAATACACGAAACGAGTGAAGCATTTGGCGATTAAAAAAAACTATACTTTTGGGCTACAATTAGTGCACAATTAGTAGAGGTTTTTTTAATCGACAAATGCTTTAGTTTATTTACTGCTGAAGCACCAAATAACGAGAGGAGTAGTAATCTATTCTAAAATTATATAGAACTACCTGCACCCCGCGGTTTCATCTATATAAGTTTCGATTCCGTGGGAATATCGGGATAAAAAGTATTCTATATGTTAATCCTGGTTATAAACTATCTGTGTGCCAAATTTCATCGAAATCCGTTCAGTAGCTTTTGCGTAAAAGAGTAACAAACATCCATCCATTTATCCATCCATCCATACCAAATTTCACATTTATAATATTTATAGTAGGAGTTAAGTATATCTCTTTCAAACAACCCACACGATAATACCAGCCACCGATAATCCAGAACATTATCTCATCATTACCTTTAATAAACGGCCAATTATCTCATTTAAAACGATATTCTCATTACGACTCCTAAATCTGCGGCAATCTAGCAGCTTATTCGATTAAAATCTCCATAGGTAAGTAGCGAGCGATTTAACAAATTTTACGAGGGGAACTTCGTAGTAAATTAGGCAGAGTTTCAGCTCGCTCTAGTCTAGGGATATGAAATTAAACACTAACTTTTATGCGAGTACCTTATTTATCAGAATCTGTAACTTTTGCGCTGATTACGAATTTGGTTTGTATGAATTTATAAGTTTTGAGCAAAGGGTGAGGTTTGAAAAGGGAGAATAAAATTTAAAGTACGCTTTAATGATAGGCATTTTGGTACAGTTGACAAAAGAGATATTTATCAAACTCAAACTGCAAGCATTTATTTCAATTAAACCATTTAGGTCCAGGCTCTATTGAATTGTCAAGAAGTCGGGCAGTCAGAAATATGAAGCTAGTTGCCTATTTTAAAGCGTAGTAGGTACCTATGGAGAAAAACGGGCAAGAAACTCCATGTACACTCTTTTAAATAATATTGTTACATCATTATTAGTAGTATGTAGGCAGAAACTAAATATAATATATATTTGTGGCATCGATAATTAGTTACAACCTCAGAGCACAGAGACGCCTCAGTGGCTGCTGCTAACGGCGGCATTTTCAACAGTTTCCATATAAACCAAGCTGACACGCTTGGTTTACTTACATTACGACACAAATGACGTATAGATACTGACAGCTTTGAATGTGGTCCGTGATAGAAGTTGAGCGTTCTACAAACTTTCGGTGTCACGATTTTTTTTGGCACTCTCGTCCCTAGGCTGCCGGTATAGCGGTTTCATGACCTGTGGTTATAATGATGAGCCACGCAATTATGAATTATTAAATTGTCGGTGTAATGCAAAGATGTTTATTTATTTCTCGGTAGCTAATCTCTTTCGTTGAATGTACTTACGGTTTTCATATTTAAAAAATTTTTTTTGCAAAAAAAAAAACCGACTTCAAAAAACCCTAAAAGCACTAAAAAGTTAAAAATAATACTATAACCTACCTATATTAATAAACCTAACCTAACCTAACCTACGATTAACCTATGTATACTAAAATTTATCAATTTTTTGGAGTCGGTGCCAAGCTAAGTAATGAAACGACTGGTAATTCCGGAGCATATTTTCGTTTTAGTACAACAAAGCTCGATAGATGGCGTTGTTCATTAAGGCCTCATTTCTGAATCGCGCTATGGTTTCGTTACCGACATTTTTACAAGTAAGGTTGCTACACAATTGCTCATTATGTTCACGTGACTCAAGATCTTGAAGTTAATCGTCGAACTCCTTGCTTTTTTGCATTGTGTAAACTGTGTTTGCTCTGATTTTATTGATTTGTATGTAAAAATATATTATTATTATTAAGTATTAATATTAGTATCTTTTTTCTTTGTGTAAATTAAATACCTATTACGTATTAGGAAATCTATCTTAAAGTATTTTTGTTGTTTTCCGATTTGAATTAATATTTAGAAGCTGTAAGATTTATGTTTTGTGTTTTCTGGCCTTAGTCTGTAGGTATATAGTAATTTAGTTATCGTATATTGCTTGGCACCGACTCCAAAAAATTGATAAATTTTAGTATACATAGGTTAATCGTAGGTTAGGTTAGGTTAGGTTTATTAATATAGGTAGGTTATAGTATTATTTTTAACTTTTTAGTGCTTTTAGGGTTTTTTGAAGTCGGTTTTTTTTTTTGCAAAAAAAATTTTTATTTGTTAATTTTTAGTGACATATTTTTAATCTTCTAAAATATGGGTAGGCCTAGTAAAGATGCTTCTCGTATGAGAAAACGGCGTCAAACTGAAACTGATAATGAAAAAGGAAAACGATTAAAAGAAATTAGAGAAAGAAATGCTCAACGCATTTCGAATGAGAACCCTGACCAGCGCGAGCACAGACTGTCAAAACAGAGGACCTACATGTTACGTAGGTTGAATAAGGAAAGTCAAGAAGGTTATAATCGTCGTCTTAGTTTGATTCGTACTCGATTGGCCACTGAAAGCCAAGAAGATTACGATCATCGTATATCTTTAATCCGCAATCGATTAGCTAACGAGAGTCGAGAAGATTACGATCATCGTATATCTTTAATTCGCAATCGATTAGCTAACGAGAGTCAAGAAGATTACGATCGCCGTCTATCTTTAATACATACTCGATTGGCTAATGAAAGTCAAGAAGATTACGACCATCGTCTTTCTTTAATACACGCTCGACTAGCCAATGAAACTGAAGAGGAACGTTCACAACGATTGAGTGGCCTACGTATTCGTTCTAGTCAGAGGCTGCTTAATGAAACGCCAGAAGCCAGAGTCGAAAGATTAAATGTCGTTCGAGAAACAGCAAGGAATAGAAGAAATATGTTAAGTACCGAACAATTTCGGGAGGCGATCAATATTTTTGCAGACGTACCATGTGCAGTATGTAATAAGGCTTTGTATCCACAACAGCGTGTAAATTTGCAAACAACGATTTACAGCTCGATTTTGCCTCCAGAATTAGTAGGTAATATAATAATAACTTGTTCTCGCTGCTCCAATAATATAAGAAAACGCAAAACACCACCCCAATCTTATTGGAATAAGTTAACTGTTAGTGCTATACCGCAGGAACTAGCTGATTTAACGGAAATCGAAAGACGATTTTTGTGTAGAGTAGTACCATTCCTTAAAATAATAAAGCTACAAAACCGTTTCAGTCAATATTGGTGCAAAGGGCAAGCAATATTATTTGCTCAAGATGTTGTTGAGCTTGCGGAACAATTGCCACTTCGGCCTAACCAGGCTGGATTAATTTTAGTAGTAGAAAGCTTAGAAAACGTTCAACGTTCCAGAGAGTTCATAATAGATTCAGATAGATTAAATAGAGCTTTGAATTGGTTGATGACAAATAATATTTTATATAGAGATGTGTGTCCACATTTTAACAGAAACATAGACATTACTGAAATTGTGCAAGTAGTTGACGAGCCAACAACAAACCGAAATTCTGTTGAAGTTAATCATTACAGCAGTTTAAACGAAAATGTGGCTATTCTTCGGGGTTCATTTCATCAAGGAGATGAAAGATTTAGTTACGAATCACGTGGTAGGCAATGCACTGCAATTGCAACTATTTCTTGTATAGCTTTTTATAGTCATGATCCCAATTTATTGTGCAAAAGCGACATCGACTACATAGTTATTAAAGGAGATAACTATTATCACGACTGCATCAACACTCGACCACATCTTAGCACTGGCGAAGTAAATCCGGAATATCTTGCTGCTACTGAACTTCTATCACGGGTTGTTTATAACAGACAAACATTCAATATAAGCGGCTACGAACAACCTATTTACAATGGCCATGTAACTAATGACGACAGTGAAAACGGTTTCCCTAACTTAAAAAATGCGTTATTACTTTTTTTTAGAGAACATTCTTTCGCTTTGTTAACAATAAATTCTTCAACAGTAGCTGTGCATAGCAGACGTCAGTCTGCATCTGATCCATATTGGCTGTTTGATTCCCATGCACGCGGCGCTAAAGGTGTTAAAGCACCATTAAGAGGTACTTCCTGTTGCATGCGGTTTAACAATATTGATAAGCTACACGCTATATTATGCCGAAATTTGGTTGTCAAAGAGTCCGTGAACCGTGACTATACATTAAATGTTTACTCATTAACATCATTACAAATTACTCCAGAAATGCCTCTTCCAGGAACGTCCCTTCAAGATAATAATATACCAAGCGCTACTAATGGACAAGCGGATCCAGAACATACCCCAACTGTTAACGAGCACCAAGCACTAGTCGAGACAAGGACTATAGAAACTACAAGTATGCTTCGTAATATTGACGAAGTAGTACCAAATTTAGATAGTGTTATAGAATTGTCTAACTCTGACTTAGAACCCCAATTAAGACTGGCAGAAATCACGAGGAAAACAGCACCACCCTTAAATTTAGAACGAGAGCGCAGAATAGAAGAACTTGCATGGTACTTTCTTTTTCCGGATGGCAAAAATGGGTATCAAGAGCAAAGAGAAGTTTTTATTTCACCATTGGACTACTTTCAAAGCCGCGTTATGGGTACGGATAAACGTTTTCACAGAAACGATTATTTATTTTATGCCTTATCAGTGGTCGAGTACTTTCGAGCGAAGTCGAGTGTTTCAGTATCCTGCCGAATGCGCCAAGGCCAAGGAGAACATACTCCTCGAGGTCTTGTTGACAATATGCATTTAACGATGAGGAATATAAGAGGATCCGCTTCATATTGGCAAAGATGCTGTTCAGAGCTTATTGCGATGGTCAGGACATTGGGTCCTCCTACATGGTTTTTGACATTTTCTTGCAATGATTTGCACTGGCCTGATATGATGAAAGCATTGCTTTTAGCAGATAATCAAGATTCAAGCGAAGAGGGTCAGCTCACATTCCAACAGCGCTTAGACTTGGTTCAAAAATATCCGGTAGTCGTTGCTCGACAATTTTCTGTTCGGGTCAATGCTCTAATGCGATACTTAAAATTAAATAATGATTGCTTAGCAGGTCCAGTTGTAGATTATTGGTATAGAATCGAATTCCAAAACAGAGGAAGCCCTCATCTTCATCTGTTGGTTTGGTGTATCAATGTTCCTGATTTTGCAACCCCAGAAGGTATCAGTGTTATTGAAAGAGTAGTATCATGCAGTGCAAACCCGGAAAATTCTGAATTAAAAGACCTAGTAAAAAATGTGCAAATTCATAAGCATACTAGCACTTGCTACAAGAACCGAGATAATCAAACTTGTCGGTTTGGTTTTCCAAGGGCACCTAATGACTCTACAACTTGTTTAGGCCCTGATGAAGCCTTGGCAAACCATGGTCGATTTTGCATTTTAAAAAGGACATCAGATGAAACTATGATTAACAATTATAATTCAGAACTTTTATTTCTATGGGAGGGAAATATAGACGTACAACCTTGTGGCAACGTCACGGCTGTCTCATATTATGTTGCAAAATACGTAAGTAAATGTGAACCTCATGACACAGGGGAGGTTATACGAGCGTCTATAACGAAAGCTAAGAGACAAGGTGGTACCGTATGGAACCAGTTATTCTCGGTAGCAATGGCCATTTTGTCTCAACGCTTGGTGAGTGCTCCTGAATGTGCGTATAGGCTTTGTCATCTGCCTCTCAAAATGAGCTCTCGAAAAACCGTTTTCATTAATAGCTGCAGGCCAAATGAAAGATTCCGACTTTTGCGATTTGAAGGTAACGAAACGTCGATATATAACAACATCTTTGACAGGTATGTACAAAGACCTAACGAATTAGAAAATTTAAGCTTAGCCGAATTTGCTGTGCGTTTTGAAACAGTGTCAAATACGACGTGGAGTGAGGAGGACGGCGATGCAGAATTGAGACAATTGGACAGCGAGGCAATACGGTATATTAAATTACGAGACAATACCAGAATGCGCATTAGAAACAAAGCGGCTGTTTTACGCACTCGTTATTACACACTGAATAGTGATAAAGAAGGATACTATTACAATTTAATAGTGTGCCATGTTCCATTTAGGGATGAAGCCGAGCTTTTACTAGATACAGAAACGGCAGAGGCGTGCTTCTTACGACGACAAAATGAGTTAAGGCCACTGCAATCCAATGTTAGTGCAGAACAGTTTGCTCACGCTGAACAGATTATTCAACAAGCGCTCGCTCAAGCAACCGCATTGAATGCTGCTCGTAATATACATGTGCAAGATAATGCCCCAGTTATTTGTGCCGATGAGCAAATTATAGAAGATCTCGATAATTTTTGCGAAGACGTCCCAGATGATCGAGCAGCATTACCCGATGATGTGTTCTTAGCGAATATACGTGGCCTTAACATACAGCAGAGTGAGCTCTTTCAAAAGGTTTCCAGGGCAATAGAAAGTGATCTAAGCGGTGCGGAAAATCAGTTACTACTTTTTATCACTGGAGGTGCTGGGAGTGGTAAATCATACCTCTTAAAATTACTAGTCCAACATATTAAACGTTGCTATGCACCAACAGTCGATGTCCTCCTGAAACCCAGTTTTGTTGAGGTCGCTTCTTTAACAGGAGTGGCTGCTCGCCAAATATTTGGCAAGACATTACATTCCCTATTTTCGCTTCCTATTGAAAAGAAAGGAAACACTATGACCTATAAGCGCTTGACGGGACAAAAACTCGAACAGGAAAGACGCAAGTGGCGTAATATGAATTGGCTTGTAATAGACGAGATTTCGATGGTTTCTTATGAAAATTTAAGGATCATTCATTTACGTCTACAAGAATTTAAAAACAACGATAAATTGTTTGGCGGGGTAAACATTATTTTATTTGGTGACATATTGCAGCTACCTCCTGTCAAAGGCCACTGGTGCTTTTTGCAACCCCTGTGGTTGGCGGCTGAAGTGGATTTATGGAAAAAATTCTCATTTTGTGAATTAACCATAAATATGCGTCAGCAAAACGACAGTGAGTTCATTGACTTACTAAATAATTTACGTGTTGGTGAACTGACAACGGCTCAACTGGAGTTACTTTGTGAACGACGACGAGTACCTTTGACAGGAGAATTTGCTGATGGAGTGGCAGTTCGTATTTATCCCACTGTCCGCCAAGTAGACGCTTATAATGCACATATGATAGCTGACAACGCGAAAACACAGCGTATTTACACGATGAATGCAGTCGATGAATCCCGCGAAATTGCTACTTACGGAAATTTACCTCCCAGTAATGTTATTCCTAAAGATGTAAATAACTGTGGAGGTCTTTTATCAACAGTACAATTAGGTATAGGATCACGCGTTATGCTAAGGCGAAACATTTCTGTTTCCGAAGGGCTCGTAAATGGGGTTATGGGCATTGTGCAAAAATTTAAATGGCCAGCTTTACGAAGAGAGCAGATAGAGGATGGTGAATTACCCGAAGCAGTCATTATAAAATTTGATGACGATACTGTTGGCAATAGGTTAAAAGATTTGGATGGCTGTATAGCAATAACCCCAGCTACAGCTGCGTTTCAGGCAACCAGAGGGTACGGCAATGTAGAGCGAAGGATGTTACCTTTAATCTTGAGCTGGGCAGTCACAGTACACAAACTACAGGGCACAACCCTGGATAGAGCTGTGATTGACTTAGGGAAGAAAAACTTCGCCAAAGGGCAAGTATATGTAGCTCTAAGTCGCGTAAAAACCTTAGAAGGTATTGCATTATGCGACTTAGAGGCTAATAAATTATTAAATAGGCCACATGATGAAAGGGCATTGGCAGAAATGGCAAGATTGCGTGAATTATCGTCAGTCATGAGGAATTCACAAAATCAATAAGCTGATACCCTTTCAACATCATCATGATCATTTCCGTCAAACGAAATCTACTGCCGCGCGTCTTGCATCCAACGAATTCCCACTTTCACGAGGTCATCTGCCTTCCACTTATTGAAAAGTTCCGTTGTCTATCTCTGAACCCAGCATCAGATCTGCACGAAATTTCAAACAAAACTTTTTTAGATTTTTGTTGATTTTTCAAAAACTGCTTGTCCGATTTCGATAAAATTTTTATGGGACCATTTGGAAAGTATACCCTTTCCAACAAAAAAAGAATTTTCTAAATCGGTTGGCAAGCGACGGAGTTATGCGCGAACAAACATAAAAAAAAAAAAAAAAAATACAAACATCCGAATTGAGAACCTCCTCCTTTTTTAGAAGTCGGTTAAAAAAAAAAATTAAAACTCTTATTTTTAACCGACTTCAAAAGAAGGATTTACGCAAAACTGTAGAAAAAAATACGTAGATCACAAACACGGAAGCGTTTAAACAAACGATGTTTTCACTTTGATGCCAGTTATAATGAAAAAACCTTTTGAAATTTAAATAAATACTTTTATTAAAATCTAGCAGAGTACAGAGTTTTTTGCAAGCTCAAGGAAAATAGAAATATGCAGCCTACATTGCAGGTTTGTTCGTCATTTTCCAGAATGAAGTACATTAAGTCCATAATACTTTAACTTGACTTAGCAACTTAATTAAAGTAGCAGAAGTATTTGTTTTTCGTTCTCAGAATGTCACGGCCTAGAATATTCATGTGAACTAGTGGGAGTTTCCATGTTATGAATACAGCAGGCATTAGCATAAAATATTATAATAATGACATGAAATAAAATGTGACCATAAAATTTGTTTGAAGGCGTTGGAAGGCCTCCCACATGGTGGACCGATGACCCTGTGAAGGCCACTGGAATCCGCTGAATGCGAGAAGCATAAAACCGGTCGAAGTGGCGGCGCTTGGGGGTGGGTGCCTGTTCAGCAGAAAGATGTCCATCTTTCTGCTGAAATGATGATGATGATGATATAATTTGCTTTGTTTCTGGAGTAGTTATTACCAGCAACCAGTATAAAATGAGTTTGTAGGTGGATAAATATCTCGTAGGCGTGTGGAGTATGTGCGAGCAAATCCCTACCTCCCAATTCATGGTATTAGGAGGAACAACGAGGTACTAAATGAATAGGTAGATGCAGAAGTTCGATTCCTTTTCATCATTTTCCTGCCCTTATCCCATGTTACTTGGGGTCGGCGCAACACGTTTTCTTCTTCCATTCTCCCCTGTCAACCGTCACGCTATCATTCACTCCCTTCTCTTTCATATCATTCCTCACACAATCCATCCATCTTTTCTTCGGCCTTCCTCTCCCTCTCCATCCATCAACATGTATATTCATCACTCTTTTAGTCACATGCGTTTCGTCCCTTCTCATCACATGCCCATACCAAGCTAAACGATTTCCTTTCAACTTTTCTGTCACTGGCGCCACTTTCAAACTTCCTCTTATATACTCATTTCTTACTTTATCCATTCTCGTCACTCCACACATGCATCTCAACATTCTCATCTCCGCTGCATGCAATCTTCTTTCATCCGTCTTCTTCACGGCCCAGCATTCAGACCCATACAGTACGACAGGCCTTATCACAGACTTATAAATTTTCCCCTTTAACTTGAGGGGCATCCGTGGGTCGCAAGTTGTTCCTGTGACCTGTCGCCATTTCATCCATCCTGAGTTGATCCGATGCGTTACGTCTCGGTCTACTTCGCCATCTCCTTGGACAAGCGACCCGAGGTACCGAAAGTCGGAGCAGATCGATAAGGGCGTTCCGGCGAGAGACATGGGCCAAGGACTGGAGAGACCGCCAAAATCGCAAAACAGATACTCCGTTTTGGTCCGACTTACTCTCAGGCCAACGGTCTCGAGTCTTTCCCACCACCCTTCCAATCTGCTCTGGACCTCTAAGCCGTTCTCGGCAACCAGCACAATGTCATCGGCGAACAGCATACACCATGGAGCCTCCTCTTGGATATCCGATGTAAGAGCATCCATTATCAGCACGAAGAGGTACGGGCTGAGTGCTGAACCCTGGTGCAAGCCGACAGCCACATCGAAGCTGCCAGTAGTGCCCACTGTAGACCGGACTTGGGTACTACATCGACTGTACATCGCTCTAATCAACTGCACATACTTCCCTGGCACGCCTTTCTCCTTCAGCGCCCACCACAAAACTTCACGAGGCACTCTGTCATATGCCTTTTCGAGGTCAACAAATACCATGTGCAAGTTCTTATGCGCACTTCTGTATTTCTCGCACAGCTGGCGGATAGCAAAGATGGCATCCGTTGTTCCTCGACCAGGCATAAAACCGAATTGGTTTTGCGAAATTTCACTCTCTTCTCTCAGTCGCCTTTCAATAACTTTCTCCCAAGCCTTCATACTATGTGACATTAGCTTTATTCCTCTATAGTTGTTGCACTCCAGCACATCACCTTTGTTTTTAAAGATGGGCACCAGCGAACTTTTACACCATTCGTCAGGGATGGCTTCTTCCAGCAACAACTTATTGAAGAATAAAGCTAACCACGTCCATCCATCTATCCGTAATAGCTTCCATACTTCAACTGGTATTCCATCCGGACCTATTGCTTTACCATTCTTCATCCCATTTACTGCTATTCTCACTTCATCCATACTAATCCTTCTCACTAATCCCTCATTTACTGGTTTATTCCCAAGCACACCACTCCAGTCATTCTCCTCATTCATCAGTCTTTCGAAATAACTCTTCCACCTATCCTTAATTTTCTCATCATCCGATAGAACTATTCCAGTTTCATCCTTTATACACTTTATCTGACAAATATCCCTCGTCTTTCTCTCTCTAGCTCTAGCAAGTCGGTAAAGATTTCTTTGACCTGTTGGATTATCCAGTGTGTCATAAAGCTTGTCCTGGGCTTTTGCTCTTGCTATGGCCACAGCTTTCTTGGCTTTTTTCTTTAGAGCATCATACTCACTCTTTTTTTCTGCTTTCAAACTAACATTCTTATCGTCAACAGTCTGCCATTCCTTGAACTTTCTCTTCTTATCCTGCAACACATTCTGTATTTCTGTCGACCACCACCATGTATCCTTATCTATCGTACCCTTTCCCTTCGTCTCTCCCAAAATATCTTTTGCTACAGTCCTAATATACCCTGCCATTTCATTCCAACATTCATTTACACTTCGATCATTCATGTCCTCCATATCTATCATTTTATCCACCACTCGCTCTTTAAATTTCTCCGCATAGTCATTCTTCTCCAGCATATGCCATTTTATTTTGGGGGGGGGTCGCTCTTTGTTTTTATTGACCTTAATTTCTACAACCATTTCCATAATCAGGAGTCTGTGCTGTGAGACTAGATCTTCTCCCGGTAACACTTTGCAGTCTTTGATATGCTTTAAGTATTTGCGTCGTACTAGAAAGTAATCAATTTGCGTCTTGTGGTTGCCACTTTTGTACGTAATTAGGTGTCCATCGTTCTTCTGGAACCAAGTGTTGGCTACTGCCAGGTCAAATGCGGTAGCGGATTGAAGCAATGTCTCTCCCTCGTTATTTACGTTACCAAATCCCCACCCTCCATGCACTCTTTCATAAACCCCTCGCATTCTTCCCACATGTCCATTAAAATCACCTCCAACTATCAATTCTTCATGCACCGGAATGTTCATCAAAACTATGTCAAAGTCCTCCCAAAACTTCTCTTTCACCCTTTCATCACATCCGACCTGCGGTGCATACACACTTATTACATTCAGCATTACATTTTCTAACATAGCTTTTACAAGGATTAATCTGTCATTAATTCTTTTTACTTCCATCACGCCTTCTTTTAAATTACTGTCTAACACTATTCCCACGCCATTTCTTTTCCCGTCACTCCCACAGTAGAAAAACTTGTATCCTTCACCGATTTCTCTCGCTTTCGTTCCTTTCCATTTTGTTTCTTGCAAACACGCCACATTTATTCGTCTTTTTTTTAATACATCCGCTAGCTCTCTGGCTCTCCCGGTCATCGTCCCAACAAGTTCGATTCCTTTTATTTATTTTAAATGAAACGGTTCAAAACCAAATTAAACAACCAATTACAAACCAACCAAACCAACCAATTACAATAATATTATAAAAGAAACCGCCGCGGTTTTGCACGGGTGCAATTTACATGTGAATATTCTGTTCACGACACGTTGAGCACAAGTTCTGAGCAGTATCCTATTAAAAATTTTACTTGTACTAGTTTAATTTTGCCATCATAATTTTTAGGATAGTTTAGTAATCTAGGGTTAACTCTAGTGAATTATTTACAACGAGCGGACGCACGCAAACATCGAGACGCGTCTACTACAGCGAGCGCACGCGTGCGCCTGTTTTCACTCATTGTGTACCTACCTTCTGTATATACCTACCTATCTATCTATTTTCTGACCGTTCATTCAGGATCAGAATATTCCTATTGATTTTTTCTCGAGAAGAATGAAAAGGTAATTATCACTCATAACAACAAAGGACTATGACTAGTATGAACGTAAACGAGGCAAAAGGAGTTTGTAAGAATCGCAGCCGGTGGCGTTCTGTAGTTTCTACCGAAGAAGGCATGAATTTATGTATATATGTTATGTGGAAACAAAAGACTGCAATATAAACAACTACTTACTGCAGTGCGATTCTGTAACCATCTCACCGTGAAAACTTAGGTGAAGTGAGCGTGGAGTGAGCTGTCAGTCCAAATAAAGCTAGAGATTGACACTACTGACAACTCACATCAAGCTCACTTCACTTGAGTTTTCACGGTGAGATTTTTACAGAATCGACCGGCTGATTCAAATAATTTCTTTGAAAGGAAGTCAATTTAGACGAAAAGCAGTAGCTACATATAATAAAATATGAAGTGGGTTTTATTTTATTAGTAAGTGATTTCCAGGAATGAATCTACGTATGTATGCAGTAGTAGGTATATCAAAAATTCATTTGAACTTTTTTTGCAATTTAATAATGAATCTTCAAGGACATGCCGGTTTTCTCACGATGTTTTCCTTCACCGTTTTGAGAGCAGTGGTGATGAAATAATTTACACAAAGTAAAGTGCCTGGCTGGGTTCGAACCTACGACTTACAACTCGTAAGTCGCGGCCGATACTAGTGGGTCACCACTGCTCTTTCGAAATCCGGAGACATGTGACATCTACCAACCCGCAGTAGGCCCGCGGATTACGGCCCGCTCTCTCTCACCGAGAGGAGGCCTGTGTCCCAGCAGTGGGAACATTATATGCTGATTATGTTATGTAATGATAATTAAAACAAAAAATACGTCTATAATGCCCACATAACGTACTTTTAATGAGATAATTCAGATACTAGGTACCTACTCACCCCAAATATAAAAATGACATAGTATTTGTTTTTCTACTAGTGCTCTAGAACGGCGAAGGAAAACATCGTAAGGAAACCGGCATGTCCTGGAACCAATTTTGGAGATATGTGACATCCATCATCCCACACTGGGTCCGTGTGGTAGGTTATATTATAAATGATAAACGAAATGATATATGATTTATTTTCTGGAAGTAGGTTTGTGCAAACTCTTTTACACGTCAATCATATTTTTTTTAAGCTAGATGAGGTTGGCGTTTCCTGCATGACTACTCTGAGAAGAAAGCCTAGGTATGTGTTCCTGCAGAAGGAACATTAGAGGCTGATTATTTATTTATTAGAATTAGGTAAAGGTAGGAAGGTAAATCTAATGGAGAAGCAGCCCTCTAAATACCTCAATTCTAAATAAGAATGCCACTTCATTCTAATTACTCTCCAAAATCGGCCCATTTTAATACCAATTAATTATCCCAACCGCATCCATTCGAATATAATTAATTAAAAAATTATTAATAGTCAGCGCGATTATTACTTATTACCCAATTTTAATAACGCATGCGCCGGTCTCCCGACCCTCAACTATCAGTTTTAATTAACTCGATAGCCGAATGCTTAATTAATATAAATGTGCGTTTTTGTAACGGGAACCTGCTCGAAACGGGTTGGGGCTTACTATGAGAAGTATTTTATTGATGTGAGTTTTAGTCTGGTTCGAGTTTTCTGAAGTTCTCTTCAGAAAACTCTAACCAGACTAAAACTCACCTACACCTACTTCAACGCATTCTCTATCGTTCTCGATAGAGAATGCGTTGAAGTAGGTGTTTTGTTTGAATTTATGAATATTGGAATTTAAACTAAAAGGAGGAGAGGCAAAATGGTTGCACGGTACGGTAACGGTAGCATAAATACTAAAAGCGTTTAGTATATATGTACTATACATAAAGTAGGTAACTACCATATACACTGAAATGAATAAAATGAAATGAAAAAAAAAGTCAAGAAGCGGTTTTGGAAAAAAAAAACTTTGTCAAAAGTATGAACAGTTGGGTATACTGTAGGTTCTGGAAAAATTACGGTATCGGCGGCGTACCTGATCAAAATTATTTTCACACTTTTTCATACATTGCAGCAATCAGCAAGATCGCGCAAAGATTCAGTAAGTAGTTTTAGATCACAAGTATTTTTGTAACTAAGGGCAAAATGTATGTAGTTCTATAGTAGGGCCCAATGACGGTTGCATCAAACAGTTAATTAGTTAAAAAGCCTTTTATCCCCTTTGTATGTGAAGAGAGTTGAGTTACGTCCGTAGGGGCCGGAACAACGTTTTATATTATAACTAGCCACCCGCCGCTGCTTCGTACGGTTTTAACGACATAACATACATACATTGAGATTTATTTCATATACCTATTCAGAGGGGCTTGTGGCTAAGTAATAACAGCCGCACGGGTCGATCGATCAGGTTGAGCTACGCTTGCCGCGGTTGGTCCGTGGATGGGTAACCATTTTCACATACCAAGTCCCCTCCGTGCTTCGGAAAGCACGTTAAGCCGTTGGTGCCGGCTGTCATTCGTGGATCTATGACAGTCGTTACGGGTCGTCAGTAGCCCGAAAGTCTGACAACCAGTCTTACCAAGGGGTATCGTATTACCCAGTAACTGGGTTGTGGAGGTCAGATAGGCAGTCGCTTCATGTAAAATACTGGTATTCAGCTGCATCCGGTTAGACTGGAAGCCGACCCCAACATAGTTGGAAAAGGCTAGGCAGATGATGACCTATTCAAGTAAAATTTTATGTATATGTAGACTGGATGGCAATGACTTCGACGCGCCACCTGTTACCATTGTGTACATGATTCTCAAACCCCCTGTGTTGAAAGTTTTCATCAGTTATATTATTTATAAAAAAACTGCTGTCCCATACATTAAACATTTCAACGCAGAGGTTCAGAATCATATACTGAATCCATGGTAACAAGCCTGCCACCCTGTATAGTCTGTATTTGTGACCGTGTTGTTCTTCTAAACTTTGCAACGGATTTTGAATCGGTTGCACCATAATTTACACAATTTATTCCAGAAGGTTATGTTTATAATACAGTAATATTAAACTTGCATTTAAAAATAACATTACGTCCAAATATGTTTTGTCAAGTCATAAAAACTGTGCGAAGCAGGGTCAGGTCGCTAGTGTATTATAAAAAATATACCTTCTAGAATAATTTTATTTTTCAATAGACACATAACTTTTTTCTTGAGAATAATTATGACAGTTTGACATATTTTCTATACAAAAACTGACCAAAAAAATGTGCCCTAAATGTTGTTAAAAACCGCATCAAAATACATTGTGTAGTTTAAAAGAACCAAGCAGTCGCACAGACAGACACACAAAGTTACTTTGTTTTAAACAATGTAATAATTAAACATAAATTTCAGTTTATTATAACATGTTCATTGTTTATGGAAACACTATTTATTAACACAAAGACTTGATTTATTTTACATTCGATGTAGGCAGTTTCACGTTTATCGTCATAATAAAATATCGTGAAATCTTTTATAAATTTAAGTGGTGTGTAAACTGAATCAAGGGTTTTTACTTTTGATATGTATTATTCTCAATAACAGATGTTATATCAATAGTAATATTTTATTAATTCTTTAATTTCTTATTTGGTTTTTATATAATAGTTACACTTACGGATTTTTCCAACATTAAATGTATTTTTCTTAGAAAGTGCCAGACTATAATATATTTTTTTTGAGTAATATATTATTTTTGATGATGATGGTGATATTTTATAGCATTATGTGACTTAAATCCTCAGTTAAGTCACGCTTACTTATGACTTAAATAGTTCATTTTTACACGGAAAAGCGTGACTCAAGTGCGCGTTTAGGTCACACGTGCTATAAAATAGTATATGATACGTGTGACTTAAGTAGTATAGCACGGCGCTTAGCTAATTTCACGCCGTGCAATAATACGTGACTACTTAAGTCACACGTATTATAATGTACTATTTACGAACGCTTAGGCATAACAACAAGAATCGAAACTATGGAATTAAAATAATGCCAATTATGACCAAAAGTGTACTGTGACGTCATTTGACGAGCACGAGTTCAACATGCCAATATTTGGTTAGCTTCAGCGTTCGTTGTTGAAGTTTACACAGTAATGAAAATTACTTTCAGTAAACTGTTTAAATATTATTACACTTGAGTACGTTGATAAGCATACAATTTTTGATCCACGATTTTCATTTGTATTTAAGTGGTTTTATTTTAAATGTGCTTTATTAATGTAAACCGCTCTCCTCCCCTTATCTTTATTTTTTTATTATATATACTTGTATATAATATACTATGTATATATTTTAGTGTTAGCTAGTAAATTGTTATTAAGGCTTTTTGTTAGTAGTGTTGTCTTTTGAAGAAATAAACGTTTTCTTTTTCGCGATATAGTTTTTTTCTCTCAAATAACAGTGCTATTAATCGCAACCACAAATCAAAGTAATAAACTTTGTTAACTATTTAAAATAAGTTAAGTTTTGACGAGTTATGGTTTACAAAATTATTGTCAGTTAACTTTGACACTGAATATTGGAAAAAAAAAGATTTGTTTTCTTATTATTTTCATAACTGGTATACCTTGGCCTTTCGTCCGGTACCAGGTTATCGTTGAATTTCGCGACATTCTGTATGATTAAATAATGACACGTTATTGAATGTCAACACCAAACGGGACACTTTGGAAATACTATGACTAATTAGATCAGATTAATCAGCCTATAGTGTTCCCACTAATGGGACACAAGCCTCCTCTCTATGATAGGGAGTGGATTGTAATCCATCACGCGGGCCCAGTGCGGGCTGGTAGATGTCACTTATCTTCTTTGATTCTAGGACATGCCGTTTGCCACAAACAAAGTTAAGCGCTTTGAGGGATGGAGAGGGAGAGAAAGGTCAAACAAAAGATGGATGGATTATGTGAGGAATGATATGAAAGAGAAGGGAGTGAATGATAGCGTGACGATTGACAAGGGAGAATGGAAGAAGAAATCGTGTTGCTCCAACCCCAAGTAATATGGGACAAGGGCAGGAAGACGATGGTTATGATGACTGCTATGATTATTTTTGATCTTCGATTTCTATATAGCTTTTTTGTTTTGTCACATAAAAGGTTTCTACTGCACCGAATGACTTCCTTCGCAACTTACAAAAGTAAATCGTCCACTGTAGAAACCTTTTAAAGTAACTGTGGCAGAGCCCAAAAGATCAGTAGTCCACACGGTGGACAACGACACTGAAATAAAAATTACACTGAAATTAAACAGTCAATAGATGTTTTATTAATAGGGTTTTTTCTAAAAATAAATTCTAAAACTTCGATATGACAGAAACCAACTTGATTGTTGCTTTCATGGAACGTAAAACGCAGTGATTTATTATTTAACAACGTACCATTCAGCCGGTACCTACGTTTTATTTTAAATTCAATTTTGCACAGTTCGTTCTTATCTCTAGTTCGGTCATACTGTTAGCGGGAAGCGGTTTACGGCAATACGATACAAAAGGGCGGTTCATTTCGTAAAAAAAAAATGTAAATGATGACTTTCCTTTGTTTTGACTCTGTGCGTGCAATGCGTGCACCCTACGGTCATCAAATCAAGTCATCAGATTTTTTTAGTGCTATGTTGTAGGTTACTGCAGCTTATACAAGAAAAGAAAAATATTAACGTTAATTTGCGGTAAACATAACGCAAAAAAGAACACGTTGGGGGAAAATATCCGTCACATCCAGGCAAAACCACCATTGTTCAAACTCAAACTCAAACTCAAATCATTTATTTCAATTAAACCATTTACAGGCACTTTTGAATTGTCAAAATTAAATAGTCGGTCAGTTAGTCAGAAAGTTGAAGCTAGTCGCCCATTCCAAAAACGGAGATCTCTATGGAGAAGAACGGGCAAGAAACTCCACGGACACTCTTTTAAATCAATATATTATTACAAAATCCTGGGTACATTATTCTTATTGCAATTATTACAATTTAAAATATAACATAAAAAAATAAGCCCTGGCAGTTAAGAGATGACCAGTCTCAACCAACGGCACCCGTTCACGAACATGACGCTGCGTAATGCTTCAGCATAATGCTGCGACCCTATGCGAAACAGAGCCCCTGAGCTGTTATTTAGAGAAAGCCTGCGTTGACGTCAACTGGTGCAATGAGATAAAAAATAACAAAACAAGACATAAAATAAATACACAATACTTAGTTCTAAAGGTTGTTGTTGTTGTTCTGTTGTTGTTATCATTTCTGGAATACTAACCGGTACTAACAAATTGATTTACGATTCAAATTCAAATAGTTTATTGTGGTACACAGGTAAAAATATGGTGTTACAGTTTATACAGTGAAGTACATCTATGACCCGCCTTTAGGCATACAATAATTTAAAGACTTTTGCAAAACATTACAGTAGTCAATAATTTAGTGTTAATTAATATATTAGTCAATCATAATAAATAATAACAACAATCAATCATTCGATTCAGTCGCTCTCAGTAGCATCAACGCCTTATGACGTAGAATATTGAAGATTCCATTTAAAAACTATTTGATATTTGATCGGTAAGCGAAATGAAATAACGAGTTCGTTTCGGATCCTATTCGTTTGAATATTAATCTTTAGAGTATCATCTTTCATTTAGTTTTAAATCTAATAATGAAACGGATAAGTTAGATTGATTGGTTTTGTTTTGTTAAGTTAATATCTTGTTACAATATCGGGTTTTATTTAGTAGTTCAAATGAAAAATTCAACTTTAGATCGAGCAGTAACCTCTATCTGATATTATGTCAAGAATGGTTACATTGCAGTGAGTGGTGCAGTGGTGGCCCAGTGGTTACGGCCGCCACTTACGAGGGGTAGGTCGTAGGTTCGAACCCAGTCAGGCGATTTACTTTGTGTAAATTAATCATCACCGCTGCTCTCAAAACGGTGAAAGAAAACATCGTGAGAACGTGAAAACATCCTAGAACGAAAAATTCGAAGACATGACTGTGACATCTACCAACCCGCACTAGGCCCACGTGGTGGATTACGGCCCACTCTCTCTCACCGAGAGGAGGCCCGTGTCCCAGCAGTTGGAACATTATAGTCTGAGTATGTATTGCATAAATCAAAATCAAATCAAAATCAAAAGTCATTTATTCAAATTAGGCTGAGAATCAGCACTTTTTGAACGTCAAAATTACAAAAGACAGTCCCCCAAAAACGCCCGCCCTTCACCACTTCCTAGTGCTATTGCTGGGAAGAAGAAGTGGCGCAACAAACTCCCCAGCAGCACAGCTGTCTGTTCAATTTAAAAAATACTTGAATGTATACAATACTAGGTACAATAATATATACAATGTTCGGTAATTAACATTACAAAACCAGAACATAAAATTTAATTATTTGCCATAATATGTCAGCTAGCCACGCCAATATACCAACAAATATAATAATAACTATACGTACTCAAGCTAAAACATAATTCATTAAAATGTAAATAAAAAAACTTACTACCCAAATAAAAGCCTCCAGGCATAAAGGGCGTGACAGCTTACACATTTATGCATTGCTGGGTTCTGCAGTAAGCTAATTCTGGAGAAGGAACATAAACATTGTCTTGCGTTAAACTAGGGTGACCAACTATTCTTATCGTCTAAGTAGTCGTTGATAGAATAGTATGCCTTTGAACAAAGGTTGGATTTTAGTTGAGCTTTAAACGCATTAAAAGGCAAGTCTAGAAAAGAAGAGGGTATCTTGTTATAAAAGGTTATACCAAGCCCAACAAATGAGTTATGAACCTTATGAAGCCGGTGAAAGGGGGCACGTAGTTTGTCCTTATTTCTAGTGTTAACACTGTGCATATCACTATTTTTAGTGTACAAGTGTAAATTTTGCCTAATATATAAAATGTTGGCAAGGATGAATTGTGATGCAACCGTGAGAATACCAATATCTTTAAAGAAATCTCTTAGAGAAACTCTGGCACCTAGCTGGTAAATTGCTCGAACAGCTCGCTTTTGAAGGACAAATATATTTTGTATATCAGCGGCTTTGCCCCACAGCAGAATACCGTAGGACATAACGCTGTGAAAATAACTAAAATAGACTAAACGAGCTGTATCAACGTCAGTATATTGTCTTACTTTCCTGACGGCGTAGGCAGCCGAACTGAGCCTTCCTGCTAGACTTGATATATGAGGTCCCCACTGAAGTTTGGCATCTACTGTTAGTCCTAGAAAAATTGCCGAGCCTACAGTTTCAAGCACCTCTTTATCTAAGACGATAGTAGTGGACATAAAAAGTCTGATTAAACATATACACATAACATCACGCCTCTATGCCATGAAGGGTTGGGCAGAGGTGTACTTTTAGTACACACAAATTTCGCCAGTTATGTTTGATTCCCATGTAACAGAGGGGTGCCTTTTGCCATCAACCTGGCGCAAATGCAGGCTCCAGGCTGCTACTGACAAATTCCAGAAAGAAAAACACAAAAACGCCCGATCCGGGAATCGAACCCAAGACGACACGGTTGGCGCAGTGGCTGAGCGATCGACTGCTGAGCTGCGTGTCGCGGGTTCGCATCCCGCACGGAACAAATATTTGTATTGCCTACAGGTAGTTGTTCCGGGTCTGGCTGTTTGTGTATGTAAGTTTAAATGTTTGTAATTGCATCCACGATACAGGAGTAATTCCTAGTGTGGGGCAACAATTAAAAAAAAACAAAAAAAAAAAAGACCTCATGCTCAGCAGTAGCTTCAAGATACGACCACTATAGTAACGAGGCAGACCTGATAAAATAGGTTATCCATATAAAAACCTCCTGAATAAAGTAGCTATCAATTCTAGCCCGAATTCGAATAATCAATAGTTAAACGACTCCGTTTTGTTATAGGTAGGTATTCAGGCTAATGACAGACCATGAACCACTTTAGAGGTGTAAAGCTCGAATGCTAAAAAAACAGAAGCGATAAAAACACGTGGAAAGCAGATTTACAGTCCGAGATTACACTATCAATTGGCGTCTATTTGATCCAATACTTGTAATTCCGTATGGGTCAGTCGAAGGTTAAGCTACGCTTGTCGCGGTCAGTTGATGGGTGGGTGACCATCGATTACATATCGACGATAGAAAACAATGATGTCGCATCCCATTAAAAAGTCGTAACTAGACTAAGTATAAGGTAATAATCAGCTTTTTTTCTCTCGTTGCTCTACGATGACATGAAATCGAAAAATCAGAGGGTATTTTGAAAAGGGTTTTTTTTTTGGCGTCTAATGTTCATATAATGCCCATAAAACAGCGAATTTTAACTTTTTAGAGATACGACGAGTAGAATTTGGTGTTTTTAATAAACAATTGTTACGCTGTTTCTGTTTATATGCACGATATCTATTACGGCCGTTTTGCGGGTTGCATTTTTTTATACTTCATTGCTTACGACATTCTCCGTGAAAATGTTCGTATTTTTCTAAGGACAACGAATAACCTATAAGATACTGCAATTTCGTGGGTGGCTAAAATCAAACCAAACCATGTTAAAATAATTAAACACAACCAATGTTTTGTACTTTAGGTATTAGTCCGTTTAGGAACGTTCAGAAAAGCTTACGTCATTTTATTAAGATCATTGGATTTCTAGAGAACATGCTTACACCCCGTTCCTAACTGGAAATTAAAACAAAAAGTAGTTACAACTTTTCAAGATACGAAATTTTTGAGGTTTCTAATTTCTATAGACTAAGGGCGTAACTCAAAAACCCTAATTCTAACAATAGGAAATTATTGGTTTGTAGACAATTTAATACGGATTTATATTTTATAGCTATGGTATAAAAATCAAAGGACATACCGTTAAAAAATATGATATAATTTCCCATTTTTTTTCTATTTTTGGCTCTGGTGTAAAGTTAGTGGTGGCCCAGTGGTCACGGCCGCGACTTACGAGTTGTAGGTCGTAGGTTCGAACCCAGTCAGGCGCTTTACCTTGTGTAAATTATATCATCACCACTTCTCTCAAAACGGTGAAGGAAAACATCGTGAGGAAACCGACATTCCGGAAAATTCGAAGACATGTAACATCTACCAATCCGCCCGCGTGGTGGATTACAGCCCACTCCCTCTCACAGAGAGGAGGCCTGTGTCGCAGCAGTGGGAACATTATGACTAAGTATGTAAAGTAAGGTTTGTCAGAGTTACGACCTTATTGTTTTCCGTCGTCGATATTGAGATCCCTCCCGTGCCTCGGAAAGCTTGCGGCTGTCATACTTTGATCTTTGATAGTCGATAAGGGGAGTCAAAAACCCAAAAGTCTGACAACCAGCCTTATCGTGTATCCACCAGAGTATCGTGTTACCCAGTAACTAAGGATGTGGAGATCATATAGGCTATCGCTTCATGTAAAATACTGGTATTAAGCTGCATCTGGTTAAACTGGAACCGAACCTAACATAGTTGAGGAAAGGTTACGCAGATTGATTGCCTTGGAATGCTTAGATGAATAAATCGGTGATGCCGATTGGTGGGATTAAAATATTTATGTCAATCTCCTCAATTCTAATGCGTCATGTTCAACTTCTACAAGCCTGATCAAGTCTTTGGTCAGTAAATGCTACCTTAGCTGCATTTGCAATGTTTGTTACCAAACATGTAAACATACATGAGTTTCTAGAAAAATAACTTTAATTCCTACTTATAAAGTTCACTTTGCGCTAAAACTTCAAAATTTTGTATGACTGTCAATAGCACCAGTCGTTTTAAAATCAACTTAATTTAGACTAAAGTAAAGTTTATATTTGCTTAACTGGAAATAAAATCAACTGGATACAAGGGCTTGAATATGGAATACGTCAAATCTCTCGCAAACCGCTGTGATTGGTCACTAAAAGAACAGTAACAAAATTGGTGAATTTGACACTATATTAACCCGTTAGAAACCAGAAGTTAACCCTTAATCAAACAACCCTTAATTATATAAGTGTTAGTAGTAATTTAATTATCAACAAACACGCAAGTAAAAGTATAGTCACGAGAATATAAAAACAATATTTTGTCACTCGTCGGATGTGTAAGCGGCAACTGAGGTCATACGCCACACAGGTGGTTCGTCACATAGTATGGCAGGAATAGCAAGTCTACTTCGTTCAACTAACAATAAGAGAACACTGCTTGGTCGTGTGGTGTGTTCGCCAATGATGAGACGAAACTCCTTGGTAGGTGCGATAAGTTTGTAAAGGCGATTCTGCTGCTACTCAACGTAACGTAACCAAATAAGTTAAGCAAGAAATTCCAAATTATAATTTAATTGATTATACAATAAAGATTATCTGTCTGTATCTAACACACGCATTCAAAGAAACTACTAGTGTCCTATGCTGTGTAAACCAGAACACAAGAATCTTTAAAAACTCTTTAGAGACTCATATTATTATAAGAGATGAACAAAAAAAAAAAAAGTTACAAATAGGAACTGGCCGAAAAGCCCAAAAAAAAATATGAGAAGAAGTAATTTTTTTAAACTTGTAAGTCATCAAAGTGTAGGTAATTAAAAAGATAACAAAAAGGACACAGTTGGCGCAATGGCTGAGCGATCGACTGCTGCGCTGCGTGTCGCGGGTTCGATTCCCGCACGAAACAAATATTTGTATTGCCTACAGGTAGTTGTTCCGGGTCTGGCTGTTTGTGTATGTGAGTTTAAATGTTTGTAAACGCATCCACGATACAGGAGTACTACGAGTACTACAAGTACTACGAATTCCTAGTGTGGGGCAACGTTTTTTAAAAAAAAAACAAACAAAACAATTATGTAGAGAATAAGTTAACCTACTGACTCCTCAAGCTACTGTTGACATCCCAGACAGGTGCGTCGTAATAATATATGAGCTGTGTCGAGGTCAGCCCTGCACTAAATCAAATCTTTTGTGAAAAATTGCGTGCGGGGAAACGGGTTCAGTACATAAATATAAATTAGAGCCTTCATTGGCTTAGCGGTAGCTTGGCTTGAATACAGAACATGGGAAATATTGTGTTGTTCGACAAGATTATATAGGTAACTTTAGTTTTCCTACTTTATTTAATTTTGTTATTAAATATGTAAATACTTAAAATTATATTAGTTTACATGTATTTTTTTTTTGCCATTGCAAAGCAGTATTAAGTTTTTGGAAATAAAGTTAAAAAAAAAAAAAAAATATATATATAATTTATATATAAAAGGGGCAAGAATTATAGGGCATCAAAAAATTCGTCCGCATCGCTGGCAACAGGAAAAGTGCCTAAATGCTGCCAGCCAGTTTAAATTGGTATTTTGGCCCATAAAAAGCGTACCTACTCATCAATAATGGATACCGCATGTAACAATTAATATCATTTCTTTCATCACCACCTCTCTGAATGGTGAAGGAAAACATCGTGAGGAACCCGGCATGTCCATTAACCGAAAATTTGAACCAACCCGCACTGAGACCCCGTGGCGGACGGCCCGCGACCCACTCCTTCTCACAGAGAGTGCGTTCCAACAGCAGGAACATTATACCTACACTTTTAAACAGTGCAAGGAGCAGTTGCGGCCCAAGGAGCGGCTCCGATTTACATGTTGTAACGTGTAATTTACTTCATCACCACTGCTCTCAAACGGTGAAAGAAAACATCGTGAGGAAACCGGCATGTCCTAGAAGTTATGTGACATCTAGCAATCCGCTCTGGGCCCGTGTGGTGGATTACGGCCCACACCCTCTTACAGAGAGGAGGCCTGTGTCCCAGCAGTGGAAACGTTATAGGCTGAGGATTATAATATACTATTTACACGTTTGCTATGCTTACATGAAAGAAACGTACAAACGTCATGAAATAAAGGTAGGTTTTTCTAAGAACACTGCGGATCCCTAAAATAAACAAATAGTGCCTATTGAAAATATCACCGACGTTTTTCTTACATATTGATGCGTATATGAATTTTGTAAATAGAAAAAAATATTAGGTATAATTTTTCTCGAAGGATCTTTTCTAGGAACCTTGGAAGATTTGATTTGCTTTGAAAAGGTGGGTTGTGTATTTTAAGCAGGGCTTGGAACCGGTACCAGAAGTACAGGTTCTGTACCGGTACTTAACGGTTCTTGCCATTTCGGTACCTGGGTACCGGTTTCAAACGCGTACCGGTACTCCACCTAACTAAAGGCGCGTTTCCAATATGCAAATCACTTGCATACAAGTTGCAAGTTGCATGCAATTTGCATAGTGGAAACCACAACTTGCAAACAAGTTGCAACTTTTGGTCCATCTAAAAAATCACTTGCACACAAGTGTGACGTTATACTTGCATGCAAGACTTGCCTAATGGAATTACGGAAATATTTGTTTGGTAGGTACTGATTTTGGTACCGGTACAGTACCGATACTGATTAGAAATACCAATAGTACAGGTACACATCTGGTGCCAGAACTAATAGTACATTTACTACTCTGGTTCCGGTATCATACCGATGCCAATGATACCGGTTCCCAAAAATACCGGTATTTCGAGTCTTGAGTGTAAAATAGCAATTAAGTATAAGTAGAACCTACAAAATCAAGTGAAAAAAAATACAAGTCGATTTTTAAACTTCTGGGGAAAATTGCAAATCAATTGACTGATTTCCGGGCTTACTACTAAATATGGGAGCGCCGCGTTCGCCAAACCTAGCGCTGCAATGTTGGGGACCTCCGTTTCTTCTCTTGACTCAATAGAGGTGGTGACTATCGGTACTGGACATTTAACCATGAGCAGCGGGGTAATAGCGTAACACAATACCTATCAGTAGCAATGATTTTAATTTTGACGGTTCAACAACATTGCATTATTAATGTTGTTGAGCAGACAATTTTTTCGTACATAATTATGAAGCAATGGATTCCTTCAAAATGATCTAGATTGAGATTGATAGTGTGTTACGCAATAGGGTAGTTTCCTGGCTAAAACAATAATAATTATATTCAGTCCGTCAGTTAGATTATCGAAAAATAATGGACATGTATTTTTTCTTTTGTCAATCAAACAAAAAATGACAAAGATAAAGCGCGTCGAAATTTGGGAGTGGGGGTCGTGACGTCACGCCATGCTAAAAAGTGTCGCAAGGCGTGACGTCACGCGGAACTTTAACGGGCGATATCTTCATAATTTTTTTATATAATAGACAAAAGAAAAATACGGGTTCAATATTATTTTTGATAATCTAACTGACGGACTAATTAGAATTTTTTAGGAAACTAGCCTATTAGGGTGCTGATCTAGCGAAGAACGTAGTTTCTATAGAATTACATGACAGCTTACCAAGGGGTATCGTATTACCCAATAACTGGGTTGTGGAGGTCACATAGGCAGTCACTTTATATAAAATACTGGTATTCAGCTGCATCCGGTTAGACTGGAAGCCAACCCCAACATAGTTGCGAAAAGGCTGGGCAGATGATGACCTACGAACTCTAAAAAATATAAACTAAAAGTAGCCATAAATACCAAATTAAAAGCTATATTATACAAATATAATAAGATGTCATGAAATAAGACATTGTATTACTGTACAAAAATAATGTCTTATTATAACATTCTTAACGAAAATTGCGAGCTAATTTTCTGAAGAAAAAAGTAAAAGAACGTATCTCCTTCTAATATCAAAGAAATATAGTTCGTTTTAAGAATACAGATACACACTTTTATTAAGAAGCGTACATACATAATATATTACATTTTGTAATGAGGCTGCCTACTTGTCTAGTTAAAAATAAATTAGCGTCGATGTACCGGGGGATTACACTCTAATTATAATTATTTAGAGCAATAAATTGTGAAAATAAATAAGAAATGAGATGAACAGTGCCATCATGCTTCGCTTACTTACGCTTAAGGGCGTAACGCGTAACTTTCGCCTTGAACTGTCAATCGACACAAAGTAAGCATAGCGCAACAAAGGTATCTTAGCGCGTGGTCAAAATCGGAACTAACGCCACCATCTTGTTTTTCAATACATTTCTCTGTGCCATGTTACGAAACAATTGACACGATACCCTTTGGTAAGACTGGTTGTCAGACTTGGGTTTCTGGCTACCCGTAAGTAATGACTGTTAAAGATCTACGAATAACAGCCGGGACAAACGGCTTAACGTGCTCCAAAGTACGGTTGGGTATCAATATGTAATGGATGATCACGCATCCAAGAAACTCGAAGAACCTAGAAGAAGACGCGTGTGGCTGCTATCATTTAGCATGAGAAAGAATCGCCTCTCATGGACACTTTTGACAATTTATTGACCATCAATTGTTTACACACAAATCCTCTCTTTCTGATTGATAACTTTATTTTCCGCAGGACGGGTGACACACGTGACAAGTATCAAATTCCAAAACATTTTCATTTGATTCCCATTCAACATGAGTGATTACATAAATATGAACAAAAAAAACGGGATTACCGTCACGAACCGACGGAAAAAAAACACATTGTGCTAATGTAAAACTCCGCACAAACAGAGAAAAACCCGTAAAAATTGTCAAAACAGGCGTCAGAACTTTAAATTACGGACAAAAAATGTGCGCTGGAACATTTGTGTGAAATTACGTAATATCGTGTAAAATATGGGCACACGTGGCGCTGTGTGCGTGACGCCCCTTGTTCTGCTTTATTAGCTTTAGGAACGCTTCGAGCGTTATGTACTCCTAGTACCTCAGTTAAACAAATAGAATTTTTGTATTCGTAGATTTTTTATTATGTTAATGTAAATAGGTAATTAAAATTCTTTCTAGCTTTAAAGGGTAATTTTTTTAGCTCCGGCTAAATGAAGACCAACGAACTCCTTAACTTCGCCCATGTGTTTTTTATAGTAGACAAAGGAAATAAATCTCTTTGATGAAGAACAATTTTATTATTATCCGCTATCAATCAAATCTTCTTGCATCTTCATATGTACTGCGGCTAGTGAAACCGACAATTTACTTAGTACATAAGAAAGTAGTATTGACATACGACATTAAGTTGTAGTTACGTAGAAGCACTATACAATATCTACAATCAACTACTATTTTAACACATAATATTATGATATTATGCCTTTTTGCTCTAGTGGTCGCAAGCTTCACTGCTAATCATGAAGTCCTGGGTTAGATTCCCGGGTCGGGCTTAGTGGGGTTTATCCATCTGAGATTTCTCAGGAGGAGCCTGGAGTCTAGATTTGTGTGCGATTGATGGCAATAGATAAATTTCGAATAAATTTCGGTTATGTTTAAATCTCAGTAATATAAAGGCGGCCCTATATTACTGAGATTTAAACAAAACCGAAATGTGGGTGTACTGCAGACACATTTCTGCCTAATCCTTCGTGATGTTATATACTTAATTATGAGATTCATTTTAAAATTGTGAAGTCTGTTATTAATATTAAGCCTGTTAAAAATCCCGCTACTCAAACTCGTCACACCACAACTGGTGGAAGCGAGCTCAAAAACTTAAAATTACAAAAAAAAAATCGTGAAATAGGTGGCACGTGTCGTACGGTGCGTGACAGCCCCTTTGTCCCGCTTTATTATAACATACACGGTTAATTGTCACGACAACTGCCGCACGTATGCCACGGTTTTGTCTGTATTAAACTAGGTCTACCGAGAACCGTCAATGAACCCTCACCCTATTTAATATGAAGAAAGAAAAGACGAGATGGTGAACTGGCGAAATGTGGGTGTACTACACTACACCTCTGGCCTGCCTAACTCACCTCAAGTTCTGAGTTACTGACAAATGCTAGCACTGGACTGGTCCACTTAAATCTGCGTGGTACTCGTACATTGTCTTCACATGATCTGACCAAGATTATGTCTGGACTTTAAAAGAGACTTTGACTCTTAAGTTTGTTTTGCCATTTCTTCACAAGGGTAGTCAGATGGGAAATGTCGAATCCATCTAGCTTATTTTTTTTTATAATACCTATGACGTGTATTATTTACAGAGTGAACATTTTATAACCCTTCAGGGATAGACGTGATAATAAGTATTGAGTAAAGAAAAATAACAACAATCAAAATTTGACATACCTAATTATAACAAAAGATGCGAAATTTTTGTCAATAAGTGACATAGGTGATACGTTTTCACGACAGGTGCTGTCTAATAAAGTCAAAAACTATGAGAAAAGAAACAAAAATGACGGAATGTCGCCCGTCGCCTGTCGTCACCTGTCGGTTTTATTAAATAGGCCCCTGCACCCAAGTTGCGTAACACTATCAATCATAATCGGAATCATTTTATGGATATTGGTAATCCGTTGCATGTTCGAAAAATTTGTCTGCTCATCAACTTGTTATTGAACTGTCAAAATTAAAGCCATTGCTAATGATCGTGTGTTACGCAACTACCCCGCTACGGTTACAGGATTGCACGCTCTAAAACTACGGTTAGACTACAAGGAAAACGGTTCCGTCATATTATTACATACGTCATTGTGTGGCCGTTGTCCGCTTTCTAAGGAAACCAACGCTTTAAGTATATAGACGCCAGCACATAAAGCTACTACAATCTGTCCAGTTTCTTTAGCAGATTTTCAACTTTATCGCTAAAGCATAAATAAGGTTCAAAGTTGATTGGGAAAATTTTACAGTTTCGGGTAGCTTGATGTACACGACCGCTTAACATGATTAGAAAACTGATCATTCTTGCATTTTGATTGTTTAACTTATGAGGCAAATTGGAGAACGGTTTAAATTCTGAAGCAGTTCCAGAACGTTGCACGACCGAGTTTTATGACACTAACTTAATTACGATAAATGCACTGAAAAATAGTATGAAATCATAAAAACGCAGTGAGCAAACTTGAAGATCGATGTTCGTTCCTTATCTATACAGGATAAATTTTTAACCAGTGAGCAAACTGTAACCATGAATTCAGCACACGATTCTGAACCCTTGCGTTGAAATTTTTCGTCGGTTATTAACAAAAAATTGCTCTGCTATACATTTTGACAGCGTCGGTATTGCCCTTTGTTATGAAACAGTTGATTTCTTTTTTGATAACCAACAAAACGTTTCTACGCTAGGCAGTCTAGAATCATGTGCTGAATTCATGGTTACAGTTTGCGTACGGGTTAAAGATTTATCCTGTATAATGATGCCTTTGCCTGACAGTGTGACCTACAGACCTTTATATTTATTTAAACTTTTCTCACAAAAATGTACAAAGGCAGACTTAATGCCTTAGGCATTCTCTACCAGTGAACCAAGGGTGGTGAAGAGATTAGATGGCAGGTGCTTTGGTTGAGAGGGACAGTGATAAAAAAAAACTCTTAAAACTATGCACATAAATAAGTTATATGCACATACATACTATTACTATAATATATACTTATAATATATATACAAAATCATGGGAGAGAGATGTTAACATGACTATACGCTATTTTTTTGAAAATTTGTTTTGAAAATAACTTTGAAATTTCCGCTTAAATGCATACCGACTGATGGCGTGCTGAAATCAAGAGGAAGTGCATTCCAAAGAAGAATGGACTGAATTTGACAAAAAAAATAATAATACCTAAGCATGGCACAGAAGGAAGGGAACTTATACTCAGCAGTGGGTAGAACAAGGCTGCCAATGATAATGGTGATACCTTATATGAATCCACCTTGATATGAATTCAAACACTGTGTAATATATTAAATCCTTAATAACGTCATAATACATACGAAAATTCCCAAGAAAAAACTTGTGTCGTCAAAAAATCTGAGATGTAATTTCACCCGCCTAATATATCGAGCGTGATCCTTTAACATTGGACACATGACACGATGTGTGTAATTAAAACCGATTTTGGGTAATCAATCACCGGAGAGATCGACCGTGACCTGTCCTAATGACGTCACAAGCGACACAGCCCAGTAATTGGAATGAGTTTCATTTTGACAGTTCAAGTGTGTTTTTGTATATGTACCTACTGATGCTCCACGCCTCCCAAAAACCCCCCAATAACAGGAAGGGGAGGAATTTATGACGTGAAAGGGACTGGTGGCTAAATAACAACGGTAGATCTTTAAGGTTAAGCAATGCTTGCCGAGGTCAGTCCATGGATGGGTGACCATTACCGAGACCCTCGCGCCTCAGAAAGCATGTTAAGTCGTTAGTCCAGGCTGTCATTCGTAGAACTTTAACAGTCGTTACGGGTAATCAGAAGCCCAAAAGTCTGACAATCAGTCTTACCCAGGGGTTACGTGTTACCCAGTAACAGGGTTACTGCTTTATCTGACCTCCATGGTCAGATAAAGCAGTCACTCCATGAAAAATACTAGTTTCATTTGCATCCAGTTACACTGGAAGTCGACATCAACATAGTTGGGAGGAAGCTAGGCACGTTTATTGAGCTTAGCAAGAACGCGCGAAGTAAACATTTTGCACATAATATCTAGTTGGTTCTAATCTAATCTAACTAGCCCGTATTGTCCCAGCACTGCAGGGCAAACGCCTCCCCCTCCCTTTTCTAAGACTTAATTTTGAAGTGAAAACTTCTTTAGCGGCGTTGTGCACTTTTTTGTGATAGGTAAAAAATGCTAAACTCGCGTCAGGACACGTGACCTGATCGAAAATTCGTAAGACGGAGGGAGAGTAGACCGCTTTCCAAAATATCAAAAATGCACAACCTTAATACTCAAATTTTTTACTTCTGCCGGCGCTCCAGGAGTGCAACCCGTTTTTTTTAATAATGGGTGATACTTATTGTGCTTGTTGCAACAACTGCAACCAAAAATGCTTATCGGTCGAATTTACGTAACACGTTCGTCACGCGTTCGAGCTAGGGTCTCCAGATGCTGTTTTTACATGTTATTGGGAGAAGAGGAATTTATGACGTAATTAAAAGTAATGTGATATGTTATAATTAAACTTTACCCAATCAAAATTGGTGTTGATTAAGAAAATAAATGTTTTAACGCACACATATACTCTTATGTAGACATTTATGTTACGGGGAATAAAGGTTTTCTTTATTCCCAGTAACATAAATGTGTACAAAAACAATAGGGTTCGGGGCGAACATAAAGCTTTGTAAAATTGTACAGGAGAGAATCACTTTTCGTTGCGTAGCCCAGTTGACGGACGTCACATGGTTAATCTTAAAAAGAAGGGTGCGCGTCGTCCGTTCCTCACAATGCTTCTAGAACATTCTAGAAGGTGCGCCCTTATTGACGAGCGGACTGTTGCGGGAGTAGCGGTTCGAAATAGGTTCGCATTATAATGTATTTGTACAACTAAAGGCTGATTCTTGGGCGGCGGGATCGTCCGAAAGGGTTACCGCTGCCCTGGAACAGAAAGGGCTAAGGAAGGAACACGGGTGGGTTTTAGTCAGTAAGAGTCTGACACTCCCTTCCGCTCCACCCAGAGCGGGAGGGGTCATTTGATGATTTCCCAACCACAAAAAAAGGGCTGATTCTTCCAACGCCAGTTAATTTTATCCGAGGAATAGTTTTGAGTTTTTGACATTTTATCCATACAAAAACTGTCAGAGGTCAATTTTATTCCACAGTTAAAAGTTTTCTATCGATTGAAAAATCAGCCCTAATTATTTACACTAGATTAAATTAAATCATTAACTACATACATTTATACAAAATGAGCAGTGGTGGCCCAGTGGTAACAGCCGCGACTTACGAGTTGTAGGTCGTAGGTTCGAACCCAGACAGGCGCTTTACTTTTTGTAAATTATTTCATCACCACTCTCAAAACGGTGAAGGAAAACATCGTGAGGAAACCGGCATGTCCTAGAACCAAAAATTCGAAGACATGTGACATCTGCCAACCCGCACTGGTCCCACTGAGAGGAGGCCTGTGTCCCAGCAGTGGTAACACTAAAGGCTGATTATGTATTTATACAAAAACAAAAAGGACACTTAGTCATCAAAGCACTTATTTTCCTTGCCTTTCTAAATTGGTCTACTTGGTTCTAAATTGGTCAACTGCCTCGTTGGTCCAAAGGTCGCAAGCGCTACTGCTGAGCATGAGTTCCTGGGTTCGATTCCCAGGTCGGGCAAAGTGTTATTGGGTCTTTCCATCAGAAATTGCTCAGTAGTAGCCCGTAGTCTGGATGTGTGCCCGGTTCATGTCAACAGGCTCAACCCCATTTTTTTTTGAGGATGGGAAATCATCAAATGATCCCTCCCACTCTGGGTGGAGCGGAAGGGAGTGTCAGACTCTTACTGACTAAAACCCACCCGTGTTCCTTCCTTAGCCCTTTCTGTTCCAGGACAGCGGTAACCCTTTCGGACGATCCCGCTACCCTGGCAGGGGCTGTTGACGACACGGTTGTCGCAGTGAGTTAGGAATCGACTGCTGCGCTGCGTGTCGCGAGTTCGATTCCCACACGGAACAATTTTTTTTTATTTAATAGAATTGCCTGTAGGTAGTTGTTCCGGGTCTGGCTGTTTTTGTATGTGAGTTTAAATGTTTGTAAATGCACCCACGATACAGGAGTTATTCCTAGTGCGGGGCAACATTAAAAAAAAAATAATAATAATAAAGAACTGGTAATATGTGGGTGTTACTATAGGTACACCTCTGCCTAAATTCTTCGGTCATTACAGGCGTGTTATTTTATTATGTTTTCTAAATTACTTTTGGCAACTAAAGCAATTACTTTTATTTATTCTATTAACAATTCGATCCAATTTCAACATTACCTGCCCCAAATACCTAGAAAGACCATCCCGAAAATACCGAACTAAAATCTATACTGTCCCAAGAGAATACCTTTTCCAATTATCAAAAACTTAATTACCCAACCGGGAAGTGAACGCTACATACGTTTCAATTTGGCCTAACTGTTCCAAGTTAGGTATAACCGTAAAGTTTTATTGTTACTCGTTAGATCCTATTAAACGGTGCTATTGGGCTTGCAGTTTGAGTTTAGAAATTGTTACGGTTAAAGGGATATGTGCTGAGTTTTCGAATCGATAGTTATCGTTTGTGGTTCTAAACGAGCTGTCTAAACAGCTCGTTTAAAACCTAAACATTGTTCTTAAACTCGAGTTTAAGAACAAGGTGTCAAAGTAAAATTTGTTACACAGGATGAGGTGGATTCCTTTAATAAAGATTGGTTCTCTGGACAGAGAGAGGTGGAAGGAGAGTAGAGAGGCTTTTGCCTAGCACTAACATGTATTTAAGGCTACTAAAAAAAAATTCGACGAAAAAAAGGGGTTCTCAAGTCGACGAGATTTTTTTTTTTGTTTTACCTTTGATCACGCGTAACCTTTTACAGGGTTGTAAGATTTTGATGATTTTGTTGGAAAGAGTCATCATCATCATCTGCCTAGCCTTTTCCCAACTATGTTGAGGTTGGCTTCCAGTCTAACCGGATGCAGCTGAATACCAGTATTTTACATAGAGCGACTGCCTATATGACTTTCACAACCTAGTTACCTTGGTAAGACTGGTTGTCAGACTTTTATTGGCAGCGTATAAGTACATCGTAATGGTCGAATCCACCCCTATGGGTTACTACCCATTTTTTTCTTAATAGGCGTTGATTCTTTATTCACTAACTGAATTTCCAAACAGCCACGTCTGTTTTATGTCTAATGTTTTTTTAAGCTGTCAGTAGCGCCTTAGATTAACATAGAAAGTTCATATATTTTGAAACGTGACATTGCCCCTACCATTACCATTACCACCACCAACCACCATACCAAGCCACCACCATTGTTCCACCATTTTTACCATTGTACCTATTTTCAAACCTGTAATCTTGTAATCAAGACGAGGCTTCTAAACTTCCTTGTTACTACAATATACACAAAAATATAGTCGCCTACTGGTTTTTTAATAGCCAGCCGTAATAAACGAGTACCCGTTACATTCAGGACCATTTTAGAATAAAATATTTCCTTAATTTACGAACACAAACTCTCCATTTACTTAATCATCAAAAATTAAAGAACTTTAAAAAAATAAATTCTCTAATAAACGCCAAGCAAGCTGGCAAGAAACTGTAGCCGTTCCACTTAAACATTTAACTTGTGAAAAGTGGGCGAAAATGAGGCGCGACCTAATTTTCTGCATTTTCGGTTTACGCCAGTGAACATTTTCTAATGCACAGCTCCTATATCCGGAACGGAACTGTAAAACGTACAAAAAGTACTTAAGTGTGGCAAACTTATGCGTTTAAAATACATAGTTACGGTTTTAATACAGAACCACTTTTTTAAGTCGTTTAAAAAGACTTAGTTTTTGGCAGTGTGCTAAATTAGGGACTCTTCATACAACATCTTATGGCGCTTCTTCTTACACGTCCAGGGGACACAGTGTCTTACAGCATTGTTTCAAAATAAAACTCACTTATGGAACTGTCTTAGGACAATGTGAGTACCCAACTATTTACACCAATGCCCGATTGGCCCGTATTATGGTAAATAATAAATCAATCATTTTGTATTTAAATATAATAAGCTTCAGGCTTACTTATATCTCTTTATAGCAGGCAAACGTTAAGACGAAGACGTATTTTGCATGGCAAAACTCATGAATAAACTGAGTGTCATAACTTGACAGCGAACATAATGTGAATTTACGATGCTTCCAATGTGTGTTATCACCGTGTGTGCCGTGTGTGTTTGTTAGCCCGCCCCTGCTCCGTATGAGCACTTCCAGCAATTTGGAGACTCAATCAATCTACTCTCGAATTTGTTAACACCGTGTCGATGGGATCGATTCCTGTGATCTTCTATTGTTTACTTTTGAATTGTTAACTAATATTATTTTTTGGGACGATAACTTTTTGGTGTAATGGTTGCAAGTGCGGCTGCTGAGAGTGAGGTCCTAGGTTTGATTCCCCGGTCGGGCAAAGTGTTAATGTATTTTTCACTCAGGAATTTCTCAGTAGTAGCCGCAGTCTGTATTTGTGCCCGGTTGTTGGCCAAAGACAAGTCCTTTGTTACATGGGGTTGATATCAATAAGCTCGCTCCCTGTTACATGATGGGACTTGCACATAACTGGCGAAATATGCCTATGATTTATGACTCAAGTATGATGGCCTTAATATTCAATTATTATTTTTTTTCTTATTATTTAAGCCTTTTATTTCCCAAATCTTGTAAAATTAAATACATTTTTTTTTTATTTAGTTATGTTACCCTACGCTGTCCCACTCCTGGGCAAAGGCCTCCCTCCACTCCTTCCATCTTTCGCGAGCTCGCGCGTCCTCCTTCCAGTTTTGACGGAACCCATCCAGCTCCTGGTGGGGACAGGGCCGGATCTTGCGGATAGCCAGTTTGGCTTCCGCAAGGGGCGCTCGACGGTGGACGCCATCATGCGCGTTAGAGCCCTCACGACGGGGGATGCGGTGTCCCGGGGCGGGGCCGTCGTGGCGGTGTCACTCGACATCGCCAACGCGTTTAACACCCTGCCCTGGAGTTGCATTGGGGAGGCACTTCGGTATCACCGGGTGCCGACCTACCTCCGTCGAATAGTCGGGGCGTATCTGACGGATAGAGCCGTCATCTACCCCGGTCGCGACGGGAACTGGAGCCGGCGAGAGATGTCGTGCGGTGTCCCACAGGGATCGGTTCTGGGGCCGCTCCTGTGGGACATCGGTTACGACTGGGTGCTGCGGGCAGACCTCCCTGATGGCGTCAGTGTAGTTTGCTACGCTGACGACACGCTGGTCCTGGCGCAGGGGAGGTCGCATCAGGCGGCGGCCGACGCAATGACACGCGGGGTTGCGATAGTCGTGGATAGGATCCGGCAGTTGGGTCTCGAGGTGGCATTGCACAAGTCCGAGGCCATGTCCTTTCATGGGCCCCGGTACGGGCCACCTTCGGGATCTCAACTGATGGTAGGAGGGGTTCACATCGGCGTCGAGACAACGATGAGATACCTGGGTCTCGTCCTCGACAGCCGGTGGAACTTCGTCGAGCATTTCCGACGTTTGGCCCCCAAACTGGAACGGGCCGGGGCCGCCTTAAAGCGGCTCCTGCCCAACCTGAGGGGGCCAAACGCCTCCTGCCGGAGGCTTTACGCGGGGGTCGTGCGGTCCATGGCCCTATATGGGGCCCCGGTATGGGCGCGTTCACTGCGGCTTCGAGCCGCACACTATCTGAACGCGCCCCAGAAGGTGGTAGCCGTAAGGCTGATCCGGGGCTACCGCACGATCTCGCGCGAGGCGGCATGCCTCCTTGCCGGACTGCCGCCATGGGATCTGGAGGCGATAGTGCTCGCGCGCCTGCATGATTGGCGCGCGGAGGCACTACGCCGGGGGGAAACTCTGCACCCGCGGCAAATCGCTGCGGAGCGGACGGACCTCCGGCGCGATCTCATGGCGGAATGGAAGGCGCGACTATCGCAACCCAGCGCAGGGCACGCCGCGATAGCGGCGATAAGACCCCTCTTTGAGGAGTGGCTAGAGAGGCGTCACGGCGCTCTCACGTACCGCCTGACGCAGGTCCTCTCCGGACACGGATGTTTCGGGAGGTTCCTGCACATCATCAGGCGGGAGGAGACGCCCGGGTGTCACCACTGCCCGGATCGCCCAGAGGACACGGTGGAGCACACGGTGGAGGTCTGCCCTGCTTGGGCGGAGACCCGCCGTGTCCTCGTGGAGGCGATCGGCAACGGCGGCGACCTCTCGCGCCCGGCCCTGGTGCAAGCCATGGTCCGGGGCGAGAGAGAATGGGAGGCAGTCACCTCCTTCTGCGAAGCAGTCATGCTAGCGAAGGAGGTGGCGGGGAGGCTGAGGGAGAACACCTCACGCCTCAGCCGCCGCGGGAGACGCTCCGGGCGTCGGGAGCCGCGTGACGACTCCCGGCCACCGTAGGCGCGGGCCTGCGGGCGGTGAGTAATGGGTAGCTCACCGTCCGATCAGGACCAGGCCCGTGCCGGACGGCGCGTTGTGTTCCACGCGCGCCTCAAAGAGATGTCAGCAGAGGACGGGGCCCCACAGGGCCGAAGCCTGCCGGGGCGGTGGGATTTTCCGAAAGGTTAACCGCTGCCCTGGAACAGAAAGGGCTAAGGACGGAACACGGGTGGGTTTTAGTCAGTAAAAGTCTGACACTCCCTTCCGCTCCACCCAGAGCGGGAGGGGTCATTTGATGATTTCCCATCCACAAAAAAAAAAAAAAAAAAAAAAAACCCATCCAGCTCGTCCCGCCATCTCCTACGTGGTCTGCCGCGACCTCGCCTCGCTGTCTCAGGGCAACAATTCTGTGCTATTTGGGCCCACAGTTTGTCCAGCATACGGCAGACATGTCCTGCCCAGTCCCATTTAAGTTGGGCAGCCTTTTGAGCCACGTCAGCTATCTTTGTTTTGGAGCATAAAATAATCAAATCTCATTCCTAATTAAAATCTGAAAAATAATTGAATCATGCATTTTAACAAACACTCGTGAATAAATAATAATTGATTTTATAAATTGAATAATATAACATAAATAATTCTTGTTCAATTAGTATTGGGTGCCCATTAAGAGCAAAGGCCTCCTCCATCTTTCGCCATTCCTCTTTGTCTTGAGCAATTCTAGTCTATGTGGGGCCGGTCGCGGGCAAAATATTAAATTAGCGATTCTAAAACGCATTGCGACAGTGGTGACCCGAAACAGACTGTCGCATTCTCTAAATTATCCATACTGTCCTTACTTTTGAAGTGGTGACTGCAAATGCTTCAAAAAAGTTTAGCTATCAAGGAGGTGATATACTTGCTGGTCTTGCAATCCTTGGTCTATAATACTCTATACATATTATAAATTAAAGTCAATGTTCGTGTCTGTCTGTGTGACCGAGTTGTTCTTCCAAACTTCGCGTCGGATTTTGATGTGGTTTTCCCCATCACTTAGGGAATTTATTTCGGAAGGTTTATCCTACTATAATATTATAAACGTGAAAGTTTGTATGGATGGATGGATGGAAGGACGGATGTTTGTTACATTTTCACGCATAAACTACTGAACGATTTGGATGAAATTTGGCATACAGATAGTTTATAACCAGGATTACATAGGATACTTTTTATCCCGATATTCCCCCGGGATCGAAACGAATGAGGGGGAAACCACGGGGCGCAGCTAGTATAAAAATAAAACATCTTTGTTTACCCAAATCATCATAACAACCTTGCACAATTCCTCAAAGTAACAAATAAGCAGTAGGTACAGGTAGGTAACATTTTTGTTTGGTACGTATCGATATGTACTTATTTTGGTTGGTTTAAAAAACTGTATTACGATGGCACAGTTTTCTTCGTTTATCATATGAATAATACATTCATACTGAACTTACTTTAATAAAGAAATATCGATGTATTTCAAGTCGTAAGGACCTTGTGAAGCAGGGTGTAGTGTAGGGTGTCGTATGTCATAATCAGCTTATAAAGTTCTGCTGGGACATAGGCCTCCTCTTTGTGAGAGGGAGTGGGCCGCAATCCACCACACGGGCCCAGTGCGGGTTGGTAGATGTCACATGTCTTCGAATGTTTGTTTCTAGGACATGCCGGTTTCCTCACTGTGTTTTCCTTCACCGTTTTGAGAGCAGTAGTGATGAAATAATTTACACACAGTAAAACGCCTGTCGGGGTTCGAACCTACGACCTACAAACGATCCTATAAACACTATAGTGTTTACGTGACGTATACGTCTAATACAAAATAACTATAGAATTTATTGTATTTTATTGATAATATATTTTATTATGACAGCTTTGACAACGACCTTTAATACGTCGCCATGGCAACTTTTCTTTCAAATCCTTACCAGCCTGTATCTTTTTAGCTGATTATATATGCATACTTAGCCAAAAACTAACCCTGGCCATTATCATATCTCAAATTCATATTTTCTACATGATAATATCATGTAGAAAATATGAATTTGAGATTTCTACGAGTGCAAGGATCAGTTCCAATTTCGCCTGTAAAGCGAACACATCAAATAAGGCCTGATACTCCAGGGCCACCTAACCCGGGAACACCCAGTGTACCGCTCCGCTCCGGTACCTGACGGACCCTCTCTACGCCTCCGTCCTCCGTCCTCCGTGAAGGCCTCTTGTACCAGTCGGACCGCTGGCGCGCCTCGCCAGAGGACTCTGAAGACCCTCCTGAACCTATCGGGCCGCACCTCATCAGAGGGCTGCCTCACCTGGCGGGCTGACAGCGTCCCCGCCGTGTCTCTCTCTCCTGCTGCCGTGCTGCGTCCTGTACTGCTGCGTGGGCCCTCCTACGGGTGCCCTTCGTGCCGCAACGCACCAGCACCTGCCCTCACCTGCACCTGTACCTGCACCTGTACCTGCACCTGCACCTGTACCTGTACCTGTTGCCAGCACCTACCCCGCGTCTACCTCCTCAGCTCCAACTGGATCTCCACCTCAGCCTCCTCAACCCATCTATCACGCATCGTCATCCATACACCTCACCTCCACATACGAGTACTACACACCACTCTTCATTCCATTTCCAACTTTTATTTCTGTGTAAATATATCTTTATAGTTTTGTACCTCCCTTTCTTTAATTTCATGCTACCCTTGGCTTTATTAGTTAAGCTTTTCTTGTCGCTACACGACAACTGAGCCACAACTACTGTGTAGTACTCGTATGTGATGCACTGTATATTATAATCGACACAGCTAAAAGTAAGCTCTATATTTTCGCGTTTCGTTGTCGATTTCCCCCGACACATTTTTGCGATCTCGCTGCATTTTGTATCGAATATGTTACGCTAGTGAATCGATTTAAAAACAAAGGCAGAACGGTATCGATACTGTATTGCTTCTGACACGTGTTAGTGGAAGCACTCAACAACTTTTGTTATACCGTGATGCATTCACCGATTATTTTATTAAAAGTTATCGAATTATATGGTTGTCTATGTAGGCTGTGTTGTGAGATACTGTGAAGTACTTTTGTACGCTAACAGTTTGGTGACAGTATTAAATAAATAAATATCCCTGGACATTTCACACAGCACCATTTGTCCCAAGCTAAGCAACCTAATGCTTGTGTTATGGTAACAAGATGGCTGATAAACTACTTATATACGTATATATAGTCCAGGGATATTATTATTATTATTATTATACTTTTTTTTTTTTTTTTGTAAATACATACATATTATAGATAGAAAAACACCCAGACTCGGAACAAATACATGTAGGTCATACAGTATTGTGTCCCTCGTCAAAGGAAAGGCCTTTAAAGACTAAAAGAACGCGAAAAATGACGAAGTCATTATTTTATCATAATAATAGTGAAGAATAAGAGTGTCACATTATTTTTTTACTAAGTGCGAGAGATAGTATCAGGGAGCAATTCCCATTTTTTTAAGACCGTACGTAATTTCAGTCTGAAACTGTCAAACATAACCTCCTATTTAGTTATCTACATTTTTGTTAAGTTTTTGACATTGAGTGCCACTAAGATGAGATTGCCGGTGGAGTAAAGCTGTGACCGACTGGTGGCCAAGGTTAAGCTAAAGAAACCAGGGCCGTGCAAAAGCGCGTTGGTTTGATGATATCTTCAAAGTCGCGACTAACACCTGGATGAAACCGGGAAGGATGGCAGGAAAAAGGGGACGCCTATACCAGTATACCCAGTAGTGGACGATCCCGGGCTGAAATGATGATGATGGTGATGAGATGAGATTGCGACTAGAATTTGAATGTTTTAAAATACGAGAACTGGCCTGACAGACGTTCTGGTAAGATTATGACTTTTCGATTCATTGTTTGGTATTTATTTTTAATTTTGTGTTTGACACGTTTTTGATTCCTTTAATTATTTATTTTACTCTTATTGACGTCCAGGTAAACGTGAAGGTAAAGTTTTATTCTGGTCATAAAATCGAGTCAAAGAAAGCTTCCACGAACCGAAAAAAAAAAACATCATTTTCTTAAATAATGAACTCGAAAATGTCTAGCAGCGCGATTCTGTAACCATCTCACCGTGAAAACTTAGGTGAACTGAGCGTGGAGTGAGCTGTCATTCCAAATAATGCTAGGGATTGACACTATTGACAGCTCACTCTAAGCTCACTTCACCTAACTTTTCACGGTGAGATTTTTTACAGAATCGATCGGCTGTTCCCACAACCCACAAAATAAAACTTATAATTTTATCTCTGATTTTGCATGACTTTCCAAATAACTGATCTTTATTCTCATTCCAATAAGATTGCTGTTGGATTGCTGTCATTACCAAGTCTGTCAAAGTCATTGTAATCTTTAATCTCATCACAATAAGCTTGTTCTTAGTTTACTGCTATCAGACGTAAAATAACTGTGAACGAACTCTTAGTTTGACTTATCATCGTTTTGACACAAACGGCATCGTTTGCGAAGCGTTTACATAGAATGGTTTGGTTACATTAAAAGCAGATAATACCGCGTACGAAATTAGTGTGTGAGCGATTAAACAAGCCGAGCTATACGCGTGAAACACAGATGAAACAGTCAATGGATGATTAAGCTACGGTTTCAAACGGTTTTGTGCTTGAAGTATTTCAACTACCTAGTTGAAATACTTCTCTGATGGCTCTAGTACCTACCTACTAGAGCAAGAGATCTACAACTGACCATCGTGAGACAGTGTAGACAAGTGGCAATCGCTTTCAAAGCGTTACGTACTATAGCCTATTTGGAAGCTCCAAATAGGCTATAGTGTCTTTATACTATGTACTTTATACGAAACAAATATTATTGCTTTATAAATAGAATAGATAAAAAACAACGGTAGGAATGAGATTTGGCTGATAAGTGACAAGGATACAAAATGTAAAGCGAAGAACCATTTTCTAGGAATCATTATTGAAGTACATGACAAACTGTGGTTTCATTTATTCGTTCCGATACTTTGCTACTACAACGAATTTCAACAGGATTGACGTAAGGGTTTCGGTAGCTTATAGCAGTCCCATATTTTTTTTACTTTTCCTTCATGGTTATTGCTAATAAAATGACACTTTGACTAGGACCTAAGACCCGTTGTCTATAACGACTTGTGAATAGTAAGATTAATAAAGATTGCTGCCTCTTTGGTCTAGTGGTCGCTAGTACTACTGCACTGCACTGCACTGCTAGTAACGTGCACGTCTTTCTATATACATCGTTCTCACATGGTTAATTTCAACACGAATGATGTATCAAATATTTTGTAACAATTTTATGATTTAAAAGAGTGTCCATGGAGTTTCTTGCCCGTTCTTCTCCATAGGTACCTACGCTTTGGAATGGGCAACTAGCTTCATCTTTCTGACTGACTGACCCTTTGACAGTTCAAAAGTGCCTGTAATTGGTTTAGTTGAATTAAATGATTTGAGTTTGAGTTTGACTGCTGAGTATGAGGTCCTGGGTGCGATTCCCGAGTCGGACAAAGTGTTATACGGTTTATCCAGCTAGAATTTCTCAGTAACAGCCCATAGTCTGAATCACTGCCCGTAGTCTGGCGGTTGATGGCAATAGGCTGGGCCCGTGTTACATGGGACTTAAACATAAGTGGCTAAATGTTAGAGTACTATAAGAACACCTCTGCCTACCTTTCGGGAAATACATATGTGATGTTATTACTAAACTCTCAAACGCTTGGTCCACAACAGTGCAAGTGCAAGGTATCAAAGATTATTCTCTCATTATTTCATTCAGATTTATTTAGCCGTCTAGGTGTGAAATCGTAACAAATAAACAAACAAATTAATAAACAGACACGCTCTCGTATTTAGTTACCGGACAGGATATTAATTGGGATAAGTGAACTAAGCATCACTTATTACAACTCACACACCACCCAACCTCACTAATCACACTCACACTCGTACTCACTAAACACTCATTCGTGACACACACACAACACTTACTCGCGCAATCTGGCACTTTTCTTTTTATTTAATGTTAAGATACCCCTTTTATTTTATCTTTATTTTATTTTTAGTCTTGTAGTCGTATGTTTACATTGTCTACATTTCAATTGCATTAAAAATGATAAGTGGAAGTGCGGAGGCTCCTAAGACAAGCAATCCCTTGCTTAAAAGGTGGTCTCCAAATATATGTATCTAAATGCCCATTGTAATTGAAATAAACATTTTTTTTATTTATTTTTTATTATTCTGCCAAAGACGAGAGCCTTAGACGTGTAGATCTTGTCGCTTTATTTACAGTATAACACTGCTTTTGAAGTACTAACCTAACACTCCTTGTGAATTAAGTCTCTTTTGAAGAGGTGTTTAAGCGAACCAGCTAAATAACTGTTTAATTTTATCAGTAAAACGTTTATGTTAGTCTCTTCTCAAAGAAAGCTTAGAACATGTTATGTTGCAGATTGTTTGCCCAAACGTGATCTAACCTTTTCGGGCCCTACCTAATTACAATGTTATTCAAAACTTTCCATTCCATCCAACATCTGTGGTGGTGGTGTGCTGTGGTTCGAGAGGAAGTTCCTGAAAAGCGCTGTTGACGATAGGTACGTCCGAAGTCGCAGCATTATGCTGAGTAACGACTTGTTCTTGCACAGAGGCGACGCACGGCTAAATTGTTCTTGTTGTTACTTACAAAAGTAGTTATTTTTCCACTCTGCAATCGTCATCTTATTTTGTTTTGATTATTTGTTTGTTGTCATTTGCCAGTGTTGTAATATTTACGCAATTTATATTGTGTAGTATGTCAGGGTCAGTGATCAAAGGATCACTGACCCTGACATCAAGCAATGGACAAAATTGACAAACTTTAATTGGTTGATTTTTTAAGGTTTAATTGGTTGTTGAATACGAGCTTTTGGCTACTTTGTTTGCGTTTTGTGTGTGCATAATAAACAAGTTTTCTTTCTTTTTTTTCGGTAACAATTCCAAGAATTATCAACAAATATAAATTTAACCAGTCTTCAAACGCTAAAGACTCTTCTATATCTACACATATTCAAAATTAAAGTTACTTTTTGTTATTATCTGTGTGTCTGCGTTGTTCTTCTACAGTACGCAACGAATTTTAATGCGGTTTTCACCTTTTCACCATCATTTAGAGAATTTATTCCGGGAGTTTTGTGTGTATTATACATTAATACTTAAGTTTCATATACAGGGGTAAAACACTAACAACCTTGCAAGACTGGATTCCTAACATCATAAACAACAACTTTTGTTCAATGACTTTTTACAAAACATAATACAAAATCTTTAAGATTTCGCTGTTCTATCTAACCCCTGCTTCCCTGCTCCGCTGAATTTTGTACTAGACACGGCAGTTTGTTTACCTAACTAGCGCTTTCTTTTGCTTCACGTAGAGTTCGTCACAGTAAAACGAAGACAATATAATATAATATATAACTATTTATGTATGATAGTCTGATGAATTAAAATCTGATTAATGAATAAGAGTCATAAAACAAAAGTTGTTGTTTATGATGTTAGTAATATAGTCCTGAGAGGATGTTATTATTTTGCCAATAACCCTGTACACTCACGAGCAAAAGTATGTATACACTCGGCTTTATTCAAAAGCGATTTACTCCTTTATTTTTGAATGAAATTTCATGTTGTTACGAACATAGCATTTTCGAACCCATAGGTTTATCTAATGTGTCGTATTTCAACGTTGCATTCGTTATTTCACGAAAAAATCGCAATTGAAAGTGGCCAAGTGTTGACATATTGGTGCTCGTGACTGTACAATAAAGAAATCTCGTTTATTTGTCAAGTCATGCAAACCGTGCGAAGCAGAGACGGGTCACTAGTATTACATGTAAGTAATCGTATTATATAGAAGCTCCACTTTAATACAATATCTCTCAAACTCTGGTCGGCATCGTAACACGATTATCTGAACTGAGGTTAGAATGTTCTTGAACGCTTTCAATATCATTATTGTTCGTGTTTCAGAAGCTTTTAGATGTTAAGTGGTAGTTCTAGGCTACAATGCGTTGTTGTACTGCTTTGGAGCATTAGTTCTATTATATAGCATACTAGCTGCGCCCCGCGGCTTCACACGCATAAGTTTCGATCCCGTGGGAATATTGGGATAAAAAGTACCCTATGTATTAATCCTGGTTATAAACTATTTGTGTAAGTACCAAATTTCATCGAAATCCGTTGCCAAACATCCATACAAACTTTCTCGTTTATAATATTAATGGGACTCAGCTTATAATGTTCCCACTGCTGGGACACAGGCCTCCTCTCTTTAAGAGGGAGTGGGCTGTACTCTACCTAACACGCGGGCCCAGTGCGGGTCGGTACATGGCACATGTCTTCTAATTTTTGTTTCTAGGACATGCGGTTTCCTCACGACGTTTTCCTTCACCATTTTGGGAGCAATGGTGATGAAATTAAATACAAAGTGAAAAGTGCCTGTCTGGTTTCGAACTCACGATACAACTGGTAAGTCAGTGCCGATATATTATTGGGCCACCACCAATACCTGCACTAAAAAGAACATATTTAAAGTTGATAACTATGTACAGTCACGAGCACCAATATGTCAACACTTGGCCACTTTTAATTGCGATTTTCTCGTGGAATAACGTATGCAACGTTGAAATACGACACATTACATAAACCTACGTTTTCTAAAATGCTGTGTTCGTAACAACATAAAATTTCATTAAAAAATGAAGGAGTGAATCGCTTTTGAATGAAGTCGAGTGTATACATACTTTTGCTTGTGACTGTACATATTTACTTTAAATATTTATTAAAAAAATCTGCGAGGAATGGCTCATAAATTAATAATAATAATATCCCTGGACATTTCACACAGCACCATTTGTCCCAAGCTAAGCAACCTAATGCTTGTGTTATGGTAACAAGATGGCTGATAAACTACTTTTATACAATTTTTTTTTTTTGTAAATACATACATATTATAGATAGAAAAACACCCAGACTCGGAACAAAATACATGTAGGTCATACAAATATTTGTTCCGTGCGGGAATCGAACCCGAAACCGAAACCGAAACCGAAACCGAAATTATTATTATTGTGTTGACCCAGACAAGTGCTTGTGTTGGCTTAGTTTTTTTTGAAGGTCTTTGTTGTCTGGTCATCTGTTACTACAGGTGTCTACTCTTTCAACAAAGGTACGGGACCGTCCGAAATAAGTTGAACCGTCAAAACAAGTGACATATTCCATTTTTCGAACGGACAATGGACAATAATGTCGGGAGTAGGGACAACTGTCACATCATGTTGTCATTCATTCTTGGTTCAGGCTTCGAACTAATCATGTGTCCGTAAGTGAGACGGAGAAGGAAACGTCCGTCACTTCAGCCGAAACTACAAATTTCATGCTAAGGGAGACCGCCTGGACCGGTCGTTGGTGCCAGAAAAAGACTCTCGTGGCTACTATCATAATTATGGTGACGAAACGTTGTACAACCATTTAAGTGGGTATCTACTACTACTCTGGTATAACGAATCGCGAACCTGTCGCTGTCGGACAAAAAGGGGGCTAGGTAATAAGAGTCACTCGTATCGATCTTCAATGTTAAAAGCAACTCTTGTCGAGGTCGGTCCGTGGATGGGTGACCATCTGTGAAATCCCTTCACGCCTCGAAAAGCTGGCTAAGCTGTCGGTCCTGGCTGTAATTTTTAGAACTTTGACAGTCGCTACGGAAAGCTAATCGGAAGCCTGAAAGTCTGACAATCAGTCTCACTGGGGTAATACATTACCATGTATGGTGGTAATATGGGTAACACGGTCAGAAACTCAACGTCAAAGGGTTTATTTTATTTTGCGTTCTCACCAAGAGGCATGATGTTACTGGGTTGTGGATATCAGATAAGCAGTCGCTCCATGTAAAATACTGGTATTCAGCTGGATCCAGTTAGACTGGAAGCTAACCCCAACACAAATAGGAAAAGGCTAGCCAGATGAGAAAGGTTGTTCAAATGAGCTAACGCTGGGACTACACGAAAAGCAATTGACAAATAGGTATCATTGATAACCAAATAAAATACACTGGAAGCGAACCCAGTAACCCACGTTTACTCTGAATACAGGCTTTGTGTCGAGCCAAACAAATCGCACTTAATGATGTGGCGGTCAACAAAAAGGGTTATTTGTATGTAAGCGCCATTTTTCCACGAATTCCACAATTTCTCAACATGTCTGCATAATAAATAATTCTATGTTTCTTTTTTTATTTGCGCATGGTGCCGTTTGTTTACGCCTTTACCTTCGTTTTTTATATATACTTAGACCTGAAGGCCAATATTCTCGTAATAAAACAATCGTTCAAATTCAAATTGGTAGTTCGTTCAGCAGAATAAATGCTATACATGGTGGCTCTTTAATTTTAGTAAGTAACCAGCTCAAATTTAAAGATCGTAACGATATTGTGAGCCTATCTGTTGAGCGTACAGTTGAAATTGCCTGTATAGAATTGGAGCACTTGGTTGTATTAAGTGTGTACAGACCCCCTTCAGGATTGTATGACTGCTTTGAAAAGGTAATGGATGAAGTGTTACACAGGATTTGTAATTCAAGCAAGTCCGTTATCATTTGTGGTGATTTTAATGTCAATTTGTTAGAAAACTCAGGTTCTTGTAGTAAAATTTTAAGCCTGTTTCAGTCCTACAATCTTGTAAACCTATTTTTGGAGCCCACAAGAATAACACCTACTAGTGCCACATGCCTAGATAATATTTATACAGATATTATACCAAGCCACAAAGAAATTATAAATTTACTAGATTCTGATCATTGCGGGCAAAGGATTACTATTCAAAACCAAAACAAAAAAGTGGCTAAAAAGGATATCACTGTTAACCCCAAAACTGCGAGTCGCTTGGAGGCTTTTAAAGTTAAACTCATTGATAAATTACCAGTTTTGTCAACTCATGCTGATCCTAATAATCTTTATGATATTTTTTTTAATATATACTGTAAACAATTTGATTCCACCTTCATACCCAAGACTATCTCGGTTAATAGTAACGCATCTTTCAGTGATTGGGCTACCATTGGTATTCATAAAAGTAGAACACGGCTTTATGAACTGTACAATGAAAGGTCTTATGTTAACACTGATGAATTTAATTTGTATGTTAGAAATTATTCAAAATTATTTAAAAAAGTTTGTTATATGGCCAAGTCACGTTATTTGGGTTCAAAGATTAAAAACAGCAGTAATGTAATTAAAACGACCTGGACTATTATTAATAGTGAAGCGGGGAGATCTAGCAATCGAGATACTGACTACAGCCTGTCTATTAATGACAACATAATAAAATCTGACTCACAAGTCGCCAAGGCATTTGAAAATTTCTTTTCGGATATTCCCGTTTCAACTACTAAATCCCTAAACTCATCACCTTCTGTTGCTGAGTCTTTGCTTAAGGAAAATGTTAATGGTTGCGATTCGGAATTTCATTTTGAACATATTACCTGTAGAGATATAATTAAAACCTTTCACACTTTAAATGTTAAAAAGACTGCAGATTTGTGGGGTAATTCTGTAGAAGTTGCTAAGTCTATTATTGACATTGTGGCACCTGCTCTAGCTGTTATCTTTAATAGTTGTATAGACAGTGGGGAGTTTCCTGATCTCATGAAAAATAGTAAAATAATACCTTTGTTTAAATCGGGTAGTACATCAGACCCCACAAATTATAGACCTATTTCTGTACTACCTACCTTTAGTAAAATTTTTGAGAAATTAATTTTAGAACAAATGCAAAGATTTTTTAATAAACACAAATTATTACATGGCAAACAGTTCGGTTTTACAAGGGGTCGTTCAACTACTGATGCCGGTGTTGAACTTCTAGGACATATTTATAATGCATGGGAAGATAAATGCGATGCCTTGGGCATCTTTTGTGATTTGTCCAAGGCATTCGATTGCGTTCTTCACGAAACGTTAATCAGGAAACTCCGTCACTACGGAATCCGGAACAATGCTCTGAATCTTCTTACTTCATACTTGAGTAACAGGATTCAGAGCGTTGTCGTTAATGGAAAAAGATCTCCCGGATCTATAGTAACAATGGGAGTCCCACAGGGCTCAATTCTTGGTCCTTTCTTGTTTCTTATTTATATAAATGACTTGCCGTACCTCATAAAGGATAATCATGATATAGTGTTGTTTGCCGATGACACTTCACTTTTATTTAAACTTAAACGTCAGCAGCTGGTTACTGACGATGTAAATAGCGCGATGTCTAAAGTAGTCCACTGGTTCAATGTTAATAATTTACTTTTAAACGAGAAAAAAACTAAATGCATTAAGTTTACGCTACCTCACGTTAGGCAGGTGAAAACGAATGTGTTGATAAAGGGCGAAGAATTGAATCCTGAAGACAGCACAGTATTCTTGGGCATAACTTTGGATGCTAAGCTTCAGTGGGGTCCACATATAGATAAATTGTCAAAAAAGCTAAGTTCCGCAGCATACGCTGTTAGAAAAATTCGTAATTTAACTGATATAGAGACAGCCCGCTTAGTGTACTTTAGCTATTTTCATAGTGTAATGTCGTACGGTATTCTATTGTGGGGAAATGCCGCCGATATTCAGACTATCTTTGTTTTGCAGAAGCGAGCTGTTCGATCAATTTATAAATTAAGTCCGAGACACTCGCTCAGAGACAAATTTAAAGAGATTAATGTTATGACTGTGCCTTCTCAATATATTTATGAAAATCTTTTATATGCCCATAGAAACAAAAAATTGTTTAAAAAATACAGTGATATCCATGATATAAATACTAGGAACAAACACAAATTTGTTGTACCTATAACAAGGCTCAAGAAAATAGGTGGCTCGTTCAGATGCCAATGTATACGCTTTTACAATAAAGTTCCAAGCCCCGTTCAAGATCTAAGCCTTAATAAATTCAAATCATTCATTAAACGTAAGTTGTGCCAGAAAGCCTTTTATACCGTTAAGGATTATATCGAGGACAAAAAGGCTTGGGATTGAGATGCTTCCAATTTTTTACCTATGTAGTGTTCTTATTTTTCTGTTTTGTTGTTGTTTTTCTTTTTTATATACACTTTGACATCAATGAATTCTATATATAAGTACTGTGACATTTGCTTACTTTGTAAAGTATTCTATTATTTTAATTATTGTGAATGTGAAGACTATGTGGGTCACTTTATTTTTATTATATTTTATTTTTCTCTCTGTTCTCTTAGTTTTGTCATGGTCTGGCAGTTTGAGTAATTAATGCGGCCTACCCAAATGTCCTTTCTTTGGTATTGTTCGTCGAATCGTCGAGCTCCTTAAGTTTTGAGTTGAGCTGCACTGATTTCTGACAAATGCGTGCACTGACTGGACAGGTCCTCTCAATCTGTGTGGTTCTTTCCTCAAAAGACCATCTCAGACATCGACCTGCATGATCTTCATATGATCTGACCAAGATTATGTCTGGACTTTAAAAGAGACTGTGACCTCTGAGTTTGTTTCGGCCTTTCTTCTCAGAGTAGTCAGATAGGAAACGCCGACCTCATCTAGTTTTAAAATATGATTGACGTGTAAAAGTGTTTGTACAAACCTACTTACAAAATAAAATCATTTATCATTTATCATTTATCATTTAAATCGCAATCGCACATCACCGACAATCAATGTCAAAAATGTAGGGACATTGGACGTATTTTTCACAGATTGAGACTGAGAACGTTTTAAAAATTACGAGAATTGCCTCTCTGGTCTTAGCTTAGCTAGCTTCTTCTAATCTATATATATATATATACTACATATATATGTAATCTAATTTATATAAAGAATATAAAAATGAATCCCTTTTCCCCTTGGTCACGCAATAACTTGAGAACGACTTTACCGATTTCATCCATCTTTTTTTTACAAGTTTTCTAATACTTTGTAAAAGGTTCTTACGGGATAAAAAAGTTGCGCAGAAAATTAGAAAATTTAAGAATTACGCTTTTACGCTAAAACTGCTGAACGGATTTAGATGAAATTTGACACATGGGTAGACTGGACTGGAGAAGGACACAGGCTACTTTTCATCCGGAATCGCAGACGAAGTCATGGGCAACAGCTAGCATCGGGCCGGCTGCCGCTGAAAACCAGCGCTGGGACTCTGGTTCGTAAAGGGTCTTAGCATTATGCTGAGCGATGGCCGTTTTGCGTGAATGTGACGCATGTTTACCAGCGACTTATTTTTTTTTTTTTGTGTGTTGGTCTTTTTTATGCGTCATGTTTGCCGCAAATAAATTTATTTTCTTTCTTTCTTTCTTCTTCTAAATAAATATAATCTAAATGAGGTGTAGCCGCCTGGTGTCTGGATTTGTGCCCATAGGCTCCTCTCCTATTACATGGTACTTAAACATAGCTGCATTATACACTAACCCGCACAGGGCCCACGTGGTGGATTACGGCCCACACCCTCTTACAGAGAGGAGGCCTGTGTCCCAGCAGTGGGAACATTATAGGCTGATTATATAAAACATAGCTGGCAAAATGTGGGAGTATTATAGGTCCACCTCTGGGTAACCCATCGGGAAATAGAAGCGTGATGTTCAAACTCAAACTCAAATCATTTATTTTAATTAAACCATTTACAGGCACTTTTGAATTGTCAAAATTTTGTTATGTGATGATCCATTACTTATCACCATGTATTTTGGTATGCTGTTGTTGGTTATAGTATTCGCGTAACCATACAACAAATAGTAAAAAAATATCTGAAAATTGATACCTACTGAAGAAAAGGGTTTTTCAATATAAGATGGCCAGCTAAAAACAAAAGAATAAATTAACACAGCCTACTTGTAAATCGACATTCTGTGTCTGTCAAAAGATTGACATTTTAATTAAGTTAGCTGCATTCGTTTTTACTCGTCGTGCATACGGCCCTTACGCCTTGATCACACGTACCGAGTAGATGGGCGAGACAGTCAAATGATATTAGACCGAGAGAGTTGGGTGGACGAGTAGGTGTTAGTGTAGATAACGGCCGTGGCTTACGAGTTCTAGGTCGTAGGTTCGAATCCAGGCACTTTACTTTGTGCAAATTATTTCATCACTACTGCTCCCAAAATGGTGAAGGAAAACATTGTGAGAAAATAAACATTGGAAGATATGTGACATCTACCAACCCGCACTGAGCCCTCGTGGTGGATAATAGCTTATGGAGCACTCAGCTGAAAGCACTTTCTCGCCCATCTACTCGGTACAGTCACGAGCACCAATATGTCAACACTTGGCAACTTTCAATTGCGATTTTTTTATGAAATAACGAATGCAATGTTGAAATACGACACATAACATAAACATTGGGTTCGAAAATACTATGTTCGTTGTTACATAAAATTTCAGTAAAAAATAAAGGAGTAAATCGCTTTTGAATAAAGCCGAGTGTATACATACTTTTGCTCGTGACTGTACGTGTGATCGAGGTATTAGTAGATCTCCAACCACGATAAATGTTCCATATTTCATACCAACAATTATTTTTAATCATACCTGACTTATAAAACGTACAATTTCGAATCAAAAATTAAATAAAAATGGCCTCATTACAGTGATATTGTGGCGCGGCGTGGTACTAATTCAATGTAAATCGCTGTGTAGCAATCACGTGCTATCAATAATTAAAATATTCAAGTCGACATTTCATTCAGCATGACGCTCATGAATATTCACTTAATTACCGACTGTCACGAATAATTTGCAATGTTAACAACAGTTTTTGAGGGAATAGGAATTTTGGAATGAATAACCAAACCTTCGAAGGCTGTATAACCTCCAAGTTAATTGAGTGAACGAAGAAATAACCGTAAAGAGTGTCAATGGAATGTTACATCACTATAGCGTAACAATATTTCGTCTATATTTTACATCAGCCGCATGCAAGATGAATGCTGGACAAAAGTCTCCAAAAAAATAGTGCCTGGAGATGGACAGCGCTGCCGAGGTCAGTCCAGAAAGCACTGGCAAGATGAAGTGGACACGTACCGCGAGAGCTGGTTCCAGGTGGCGCGACAATCAATACCATCTATAGCTACCACGGCCATTTTTTGGTTTCTTTTAACGTATATATACTTTTTCTAAAATTTAAGTACGCCAAAAAACTATACGGAAATAGCAGTGGTTCATAAATATTATATCGTAAAAAAATATTTGCTCTAGTATCATGAACCAGGGAAAAAAACGTTTGTATAGAATGAACGCTAGCAACCACCTGAATGCCAATTCTCGAAATTTAAAACGTTCAAAATCTAGTCGCAGTCTCATCTCAGCGACAAACCAATGTCAAAAACTTGTCAAAATGAGGGGTTTTTTTGACAGACTGAGACTGAGATCAGACTGTGAACGTTCTTAAAATTACGAGAATTGCCCCTCTGATCAAGTTTCTTCTAAAATGTGGTCCTTCAAAAAATAAAAGGAACTATTACGAACGAAAACCAAAGAAGACACTAACAAAGAGGCCTGAGGCTTACCGGTCTGAAGGACTAAAGACCAGCCTGATTCGTGATATAAGCCTACCTGTCAGGAACAAACGCCTTTGTAATTAAGCTATCGACGCAGATAACACTGAGATTAAAGTGGAGATTCATTCCTTGTAATATTACCGAGATATTTCGCTTTCAAGTAGAACTGTGAATAATGTAGGTATCGCGATCACTACTCTAATAAAACTAAATTTTCAAAATATCAACTTACGAGTAAGACAAAAGTGTACAAAAGTAACAGAAGGCAAATTCTCGTGTCAAATCAATGTCAAAAACTTGTAAATAATGTAGGGAAAATTAGAGGTATTTTTGACAAATTGAGACTGTGATCAAACTGTGAACGTTCTTAAAATTACGAGAATCCAACTCACTCACGCACTTTTGAATTGTCAAGGGTCGGTCAGTCAAAAAGATGAAGCTAGTTGCCCATTCCAGCGTAGTAGGTACCTATGGAGAAGAACGGGCAAGAAACTGTTTTAAATCACAATAATATGGTTACAAAGTATTGGTTACATCATTCATGTTAAAAATTATGCATGTGAGAACGATGCAGAACGTTAAAAGCGTCCACGTAATGAAAAGATAAAAAAAAACAATTCAAATTTTAAATTAAATCAAAATAAGCCATGGCAGCAAAGATGTGACCAGTCCCTACTGACGGCGCCCGTTCACGAACATGACGCATAGATTAGCACCATTCAGCTCAGTCATTTTGAAGGGAACTAAATGATTCAACACATGCGCCACCATCAGCGAGACGTTGGAGTGAGCATGACATACTCTCAGCCGCCAAGACACATTCAAGTCAATGAAAGACTTTAGAGAATTGCCTTCTGGTCCCATTACATCAGAAACCCCTGTTACAATTATATTTGTAGATATCATTATCATCTTCCTGCCCTTGTGCCACGTTACTTGGGGTCGGCGCATCACGTTTTCTTCTTCAGTTCTCCCCTGTCAACCGTTACGATATCATTCACTCCCTTCTCTTTCATATTCTCTTGTCTTTCTTATCTACAGATATACATAGTATGTCTATATATATTGAATATTGAATGTCTAGCTCTAAGGAAATTATAATGATGTCTAAATTAATAGTCATAAGTATTACAATGTAACGGGGTAAACAAGGATGAAGGGGTGAATCGTGACGAAACTTTAACATGGATTTTAACATTGAAATAGTTTAGTTTGTTGCCGACAAGGACACCTAATTTTTAATTAAAATATAATAAACGGATTAGAGTCCTTCTTCTTGTGGCTAAGTAATAACAGCCGCACGGGTGGTCGATCGATCAAGCTACACTTGCCGCGGTTGGTCCATGGATGGGTGACCATTTTCACATGCCAAGACCTCTCCGTGCCTTGGCAAGCACGTTAAGCCTTTGGTCCCGGCTGTTATTCGTGGATCTTTGACAGTTGTTATGGGTCGTCAGTAGCCCGAAAGTCTGACAGCCAGTCTTACCAAGGGGTACCCAGTAACTGGGTTGTGAAGGTCAGATAGGCAGTCGATCCATATAAAATACTCTTTTAAAGTTTCATCCTGATTCACCTCTGCATCCCTATTCACCTTGTTTTACGGTACATTTTCTTTCCAAAAAACGTGATCTTGTAAATACTCAGTTTTACTTATCCCTACATTTCTATGATCTTTCTTCTTTATAGAAAGAAACACATTTCACAAAGAGAAATAATGTGAGATACGTAAATATGTATTCCTCAGGCGATGCCGCAGCTACCCTCACGTGTGTTAGTGAAATATTTATTTACCAGTCACCTACGCGTGGCGGTGAAGAGCTTAGTGTCACTTTTGTACAAACTATGTTTTTATAATAAAAAACTAAAATGAATTTTGGTGACTAAATGTAGGCGTCGTTTGTGAACGATCATGATCAAAGTCAAAGTGTTTTTTGTAATAGTTTCTTTTGTTTATAATTGTGTTTATTATGTAGTTAACTGACAGATGACCTTCTAGATGTTAAGTGATAACGACAGAATATTACAGACCCTGTTGGATATTCAACTTTTTCGCTTGATAGACAATATATCCTTTTGTTTCCAATCAATCAGAAATTGGTGATAATGCAGTAATTTAGGAAATTGCTGCACTTTCACGAACACTATATACTTTGTATAGATTTTTGTATTTAGATAATAAGGACTGGATGACAGAAAGTTAAAATTCCTTTGTGAAGTGACCCGATTGCCGTCACTTTTATTAACAAGGCTCAACTCAATATTAATTTATCAAATAATACCAGCTTTCAATAGCCCAGTTTCCATCATCCTCAGTTCGGAAACTGCCAAAAAAACACCTCGCCCCGTCAACACCACCCGTGCCTGCCATCCAATATTTTCTTTATATCGTCCCCTTTCCCTGCCGTATTACAATATCTTTGTCCAACTCCACTACCGGTCGGCTGCATTCAAGTCGCGTCAATTTGATGTCCAACTAACAGGTGGTTACACCTGTCGACATTTTCCAGATATTACACGTTGGAACTTTAATAAAAACGTACAGGATTCTTGGGTCACTTTTGTTCTTTAGCAATTTTCTTGTACGTGAATGGTTTGGGTTATAAGTCTGGAGGAATTTTATGACCTTCGACGTGTTGCTTGAGTGATTTTCGGATAGATACCTAGTTGCTGGAGAAAAGTAGGGTAAGAGATAGTTTCTGGTTGATGCTCATAAATGCCCTGCTAATTGCTCAAACGCACGAGCGACACGCTCCAACGGCAGAGGCAACTGCTGTCGTCGACAAAATGCCGCTCGTGTATTTGAGCACCGTACTCAAATTCACGAGCGGCACGTTGTCGACGGCAGCCACCGAAGCTGCAGTTGGCTCTGTCGTTGACGCGTGTCGCTCCTGTGTATGCACGTTTAGACTTTAGATAGATATTAGATCAAATACTTTATTGTATGTAGTTACACCATATACAGGGTTATTTGTAAAACACCAGCAACCTCTTAAGAGGTCATTGTACTCATCATTATGAACAACTTTTACTATGGAACTAAAACTGAAATCGCGAAAAAAAAAATCAGCTATTCCCTACATTTACGTTCACATAACTCGTCAAAATGTAGGGAGCTGCTGTTTTTTTTTTCGCGATTTCAGGTTTTGTCCTGTAGTAAAAGTTATTTATAATGATGAGTACAATGACCTATTAAGAGGTTGTTGGTGTTTTACAAATAACCCTGTAAATTATGCTCTGCCTCTTATTTGAATGCAATCTTAAAACTCAAGTAACACCATGAACGAATCGATTTTTGTAGCCACACCATTGCAAACGGGAAAGTGGGTTCCTATCCAAGTTTTCCTTCCCATATGCTTTGACAGATTAACCAACAAAATAATTTATATTGTAATTTTCAAAAAAAAACAAAACAATAATCGTAACGAAAAGTCCAATATTTTAAACACTCGAGAGAGCAACAAGACACGGGAGCAACTAAATTTTATTACATTACGAATCACCCGGAGCTAATATTGCCCACTTGGGCTTCAAAATTCGTTCCATATAAATATTTAATGACTATATTCGTGCGTCCCCAAAGAACGATTTTCAAAACATTTTCCTTTTCGCGTGAAACTTAATTTTCTAGCCCCATGGGCATCATAAGTGTTTTACTCAGTTGAAATACTTAAAAATTAAACCGAATCCATTAAGTGTTTGAAACGTCCAAACAAACTTGTGGCTTGAACCACTTTCTTGTCCGTTATCCACTCCTAGTACTCGTATAATGTAAGTATGGACAATTTATTTTCTGTAAGGACACTCAGCTTTTTTGATGATTCAAGAACTTGTATAATGAAGATGGTATTCAAAAAGACTGGCAATGTGATCTTCCTTAAGCTCGCTACTAAAGTAAATATTTTCAGATAGGCAGTTGTTCCATATAAAATACTGGTACTCAGTTGCATCCGGTTAGACTAGAAGCCGACTCCAACATAGTTGGAGAAAGGATAGGCAGATGATAATGATGATTAGCATAGATATTTGATTACTTAATTGGCGTCAAATATAAAAAGAATACAATGTAATAGCTAACTTACACACACATGACACTTGACATGATAGCGAACAACAACTAAAAAGACAACCCACAACCGTACTGTGTGGCGCAGAAGTACTAGGAGAGCTGATCTCATATAAATTGGGATAATATCCAGGAGAAATAAGAAGAGTGAACTTACACTTAAACCTCTTTTAATGACTTTACCAAAAAGTTAGGCCAGCTTATACGACAAATCATTAAATACGGAGTCTCGTCCACTTGCATCTTTGATGACCTAAAAAATGCCACTGATGCCGCAATCAACGTGGCCTCCTGTTGGGCAGAAGCAATTTAATAATATTCAATCAAAATACCGTCGACACGAAAAAAAAAGACGAATCGTATTTAAAATAACGTTCTGTTTCTGTCACTCGTTTGAAGATGTTAGAAACAGAATGATGTTTTAAATAATGTTTCGTCAAACCCAAGTGGGCCTAAATATTTATATACAAACGAAATAAACATTTCAGTCTCTTAAAAAATGTAACAATTCTGAGTGACAATAAATTTCAGACGTAATACTTTTATTCGATTACCTTTGAAGAGACACTGAAACGAACTCAAACTCTTTTATAAAGTTCTCTTTAAACTTTCAGTGGTCAATAGTTTTGAAACTGTTTTAAATGTGGTCATTGTTTTTAACCCAGACTAAATTCTAGCAACAAATACACAACTTTCTATATTGTTGAAGGTATTAAAGGTCGACCCTTTTAGGGCAGTTGTACAGAGCTCTAGGCGTTTTGGTCACGTAGGTGTTATCCATCCTAAAAAAATTGTGTAGGTACAATTATCCTGACAACAGTTTGTGTTTTGTTTAACATGTTTTTCGTTTTTACACACTTCTTTTATTTTTATACTAAAAATAAAATGATTACCTATGGCTAGATTCCAAAATAAAATGAGTGGCCTGCAGAGGTTACAGAATATTATTTAACACCAGCTTATCCGACAGTTTTTTCAATTCTCGTAATTTTAAGAACCTTCAGTCTGAAGGCCAATTCTCTTAATTTAAAACGTTCAAAATCTAGTCGCAGTCTCATCTCAGCGACAAAGAAATGTCAAAAACTTGTCAAAATGTAGTGAAATTAGAAGTAATTTTTGACAGATTGAGACTGAGATCAGACTATGAACGGTCTTAAAATTACGAGAAGTGCCCCTCTGACTGTGAACGTTCTTAAAATTACGAGAATTGCCCCTCTGATCTTAATCTGTGAAAAAATCCTCTAATTTCCCTGCAACTTTGACAAGTTTTTGACATTGATTATTCGTTGATATGAGATTGCGACTAGATATTGAATGTTCAGGTTCAAGTTTCAATAGTTCATACAAAAATTACAAATTCGGGAAAAACTGAACGTCCCTCACGTCGTTTGTAATTTTTCCGGGAAGCTTTATCTCGAACATTAAAAAAAAAAATAATCGGTCCAACCGTTCTCAAATGATGCGCTTCCCAACGAACAACATTTCATTCCAATTCAATGGAATTTACGTTTTAATTTCTTCGAATATTCAACGATATTTTTTGTGGGCATGCCAATTTTATGGCGCAAATAGTCCAACCTAATAATTAAACCAAGGAACACAAGTCTATAACATACAACTTCTATGCTGATGAGATGAAATACATAATGTTAATCCAATTTCCTGTTACACTCACTATCCACATTTAATCTACCACATTCCCCTTTAATTAACCTATATTTCCCTTCGACTCTCGTTCCCCTACTTGAAGATAAGAAACTAATTGCCCCCTTCAAATTAACAGGAAAACTAGTTAGATTTAAACTAGCTGTTACGTTATGGAGCTGCAGACTTGCGACACTTTCTGTTGATGAAAGTCGCCACTAGTCAACAGCGACTGCGAATAGTAGCGACCGCTGAGAATCATCGCCAAGGGTGGTTTTATGTCGTCATGTACCGTTCTATATCGATGTCAGTCAACGATCAAGGACTTTTTGCGAACCATAATTGGACGTAGTTAAGCAGAAAGGACTCAACCCACATTATTTCCAATAACTCGAAAATTACGTTAGTCTACATAATAAATGTAATACAACTTGACTCATAAAAATATTGGTATGTTTGCCCATAAGTGACAATATTTCAAAATACTCCAATATATAAAAATATATTCCAATATATATAATATTCCATACAACATGATTGCAGCAATACACACCTAAACTTAAAACCTCGTTATCTCAAAAATTACTTTTTGTGGGTTGAGGCCTTTCTGCGTCGAATTTTTCCAAAGAAATCCAACAGAAATGGACTATAATTATAAACATTAAGTGTATCATTGTTTCCATGAAAACCGTCTAAAAAATACCGAGTTGACAGGAGCGGTGGGCATCATTGACAGGTGTCAACCTATAACTTTTAACTTTTTTAACAACCTATAACCTATAACTTTTAGTTTCAACAGACATCTGTCTGTTATAACTGAAAGTTATAACAGACATCTGACAACGATGGCCACCCCTCCTGTCAATTCGGTATTTTTTCGATATACAGTGACTGTCAGCCGGTGAGGAGCGTCAATAGTTGCTGATTGCAAGCTGCGACTGTCAGCAGCAATTGCCGGCATCACTGACGACACGCGACAACTATCAGCGACAGTCTCCAACATGAACTGTCGTCTGCAAGCTCTCTTACATGGGTAAAAGTTCAAGCGCCTTAATTAGGAACACTTTATTGACAGCACTCGTACATACTAGGATTTAATTAACCTTTCTAGGTTTACGTTAAATTAATGTTTGTGGAACGTTTTTAAATTAGTACGTACGTAACTTTTTGCTGAAAATGTATACGGGGTGGAGAGTGGTTTTAGTGTCCGTTGGTTTGTGTTGTTACTATGTTATTATATGTGATCTTCTGTGCGCTGCTTTATACAAGACCATCCAGAATTTGGTTAAATCTAAACTAATAATAAAACTGAAGAGTTTGTTTCTTTGAACGCGCTAATCTCTGGACCTACCAGTAGGATATGAAACATTCTTAGCATTATTAGCCTATGTTGCATTTGATAGCTTAATTCTTTAGGAAGGTTATAGGTTATTTAACATCACGCTATGACCCTTAGGAGCCGTGCAAAAGTAAAAATAAAAACAGAAAGAACGCTAAGCTAAAACGTGAGTGATAGGCGATGCGATGCGATGGGGTGGGGTGGGTCGGGGGACCAGGAAATTTCACGTGGACGACGTCGCGGGCTGAAGCTAGTACATAATAAGAATTACACAGAATAATCATGCTAATTTTGGAAAAACCCCACTGGGCCCACGTGGTGGATTGCCATTGCCTCTCACAGAGAGGAGGCCTGTGTCCCAGAAGTGGGAACGTTTTTATCTATCTATCTTATAGGCTAATTATGCTATGCTCTGTCGTGTTTAGCGCCATCACTAGCGTCCATCAGTTCCTGTAACGTGCAGCTGACTGGATACGCAGGACACGATATTAAGTGCCTGCCCAATCGTTTGTGAATCAGCTCCACATTTACACCATACGATGACACAGTTTCATCAATCGAATGATTCCCAGAAAAGAGTAGGACAGTTCCCTAAACTAATGTCACACACACTGCCCTGCTAATTTCTTACATAATATATGTTTTATACTTTCTACTTGTTTTCTTTATTAGTTGCTATCTGATGTAAGTATGTATCTGATGTATTGTGTGTCTTTTGGTATGTGCTAAATAAATGTATTTTTCTTTCTTTCTTTTCCCTATAAAAGATAATTATCTGGAGCAGACTAATGCTAACAGCAGCCGAGTCCTCTCTTTTTTCATTATAAATAATATATGAACATAATTTAGTTTTATTACTGAACTTGGCGTCTTGTCAAAAGGAAAAAAGCAAACTATTCCCTAGAAATTGATCCTTGGAACTTTGAGGTAAATAAAAAAAGTTGTGACTTACGGGAATCTCTGTCAAGACTATCGACCTCACTCAATTACTAGCAAAACTTTTATTAACTTTTCTTACAAGATAATTTGACAGTAAACAGACAATGAGGGCATTTTACTTCTTTATGAGGCATCAATGAAAGAAAGAAATAAGTCTTTTATTAATCACTAAAGAGATGCCCCGTTTTGGACGGTCTTTACGACTTGAAAAAACATTGCGATTTTTTATTATTATAAGTTTCATTATAAGTTGTCAGACGACCAATGGGCCAAATTTACGACCCAATGCAATGGGTCCATCTTAATGGCAAGCGACATCGCGGCGGGCCCAGACGGAGATGGCGGGATGAGCTGGACTCCTTGAACAAGAACTGGTCCTCAAAATCTTTAAACAGAGAGAAGTGGAAGGAGAGTAGGGAGGCCTTTGTCCTGCAGTGGGACATCACAGGCTTTTATTAATAATATTATAAGTTTAATAAAAGTGAACCTTCCGGAATTCTCTAAATGATGGTGAGAACCCATGAAAATCCATGTCGTAGTTTAGAAGAACGACGCGGTCACACATACAGACCCGAAAAGCGACTTTAATTTATAATTTATTTAATATTAGGCTTTTCAACAATGAGCAAACTGTTACTTTACAATTTGAACATTGTAAACTTAAGTCTATTTAAGCCTTATAACTTAAAGAAAAGCATAGCATGTACTACGCAGATAGTAACACATAAAAGCCAAATTGATTACAATAAATTTAAATAACATAGATAATATATTATGTTGAAGTTTTGATACGATAGATAGTAGCGCTACGATGCTACGAAGACAACGAGTTCGTAGGCCGAGCGTAGGCTTGCTACGTGTTCGTAGGCCGAGCGTAGGCTTGCTACGAGCTACGATCTTTGAGATATTTGGCTCCACCTCGGTTTTCTCAAAGTAGTTTAACGTTACCTAACTCTATTATCCCTTCATAACGAAACAGTGGGTTTGCAAAAGGTAAGTTTTTTCAGTTTTAAATTAAGCGGTAAATATTTAATTACACTTTCATTTCAGTAAGCACTAGCAAAGCTGTAGAAATAAATTTATAAAGTAAATGGAACTGGGTTAAACTCGCTACTTTTAATTTCAAAGTTCTAATAATAAGCAACTCCAGCTAATAAAATTGTCTTATAAATAATTATTTGAAGAAAGCTTGCGGACCTTTTTGTAAGTTTTCTGTGTCAGCTTTCATAGTCCATCTATATTTAGAACTCTATTATTTTTCAAGAAACTGGTCCCTTTTCAGTTATAATTAAACTATTAGCAGCGACTACTATTAACGGCAGCGAGGTGTGGATGTGGAGAAGAGTCGCAAATCATGCTGCACCTCATTTCCTGGCCTCTGTGAATCAAAACATGCAGTCGAAGTGCCCTTTGCACTGCTACCAATGCGCCATGGAATTGGCGAAGTTTTGGGTCCAGAAGATTTGAAATACGGTCGTACCAGCGCAGCGACAAAAAGAAAAATATTAGTATAGTCGTTGTAAATGTCGTGAGAAAAGTTTTAAGTATGAATGTGGATGGCAATAAGAGTAGGGGAAGACCAAAAGAAAACGATGGACGGACTGTCTTTTTTTTTTTTGGATGGGAAATCATCAAAAGGTCCCGCACTGGGTGGAGCGGAAGGGAGTGTCAGACTCTTACTGACTAAAACCCACCCGTGTTTCTTCCTTAGCCCTTTCTGTTCCAGGGCAGCGGTAACCCTTTCGGACGATCCCGCCGCCTTGGCAGGCTTCGGTCCTATCGGGCCCCGTCATCTGCTGACTTCTCTGTGGACGGACTGTCTTAAAGTTGATATGGCTTGAAAGGGGTGACTACTGAGATGACGACTAATAGAGAATGAAAGAGAGAAGAGTCATCATCTGCCTAGCCTTTTCCCAACTATGTTGGGTTCGGCTTCTAATCTAACTGGATGTAGCTGAATACCAGTATTTTACATAGAGCGACTGCCTATGTTACCTCCACAACCCAGTTACTGGGTAATAAGATACCCCTTGGCAAGACTGGTTGGTAAAACTGGAAAGAGAGAAGAGGGAATGAATAAAAAATACAGCGCCGACCCGAAATAAATTGGGATAAGGACAAGAGAATTATGATGATTAGAATAGTCGTTGTAAATTACGAGCGATACCTAAAATCATGTCTAAATTCAAATTTCTACGTTGCATAGATCTCGAGATAAACCTCTGTGACAGATGGATCAAAAAATGTGATCTTACAAAGGTTCTGTTTTCCGTTTTTGGGTTGGAACCTTAAATAAATACCAACTAACATAGGGTACGTATTGCAATATTTAAAATTAATAACCTACGTTAAAAATCCTTAAAATGTAAATACCTAATGATTGTTGCACTTATATTCAAAACACCGAAAGCTTAAAATGTCAAATGGATATGTTACTGAAGTTCATAAAGCTAAAACTTGAAATTCCTATGTACAAAGTTCTGAAAAATATGTTATATATATATATCTTTTTTAAATCGAAACAGCTAGGTTAGGTTAGGTTAGAACTGTGACCACACACCAGAAACATATTTTTCATATTTTAAACATTAGATATTTAGTCCAATCAGTATTTTAAACTTAGGTAATTCTTAGTCAGGGCGGCGGGATCTTCTGAAAGGGTTACCGCTGCCCTGGAACAGAAAGGGCTAAGGAAGGAACACGGGTGGGTTTTAGTCAGTAAGAGTCTGACACTCCCTTCCGCTCCACCCAGAGCGTCATTTGATGATTTCCCATCCTCAAAAAAAAAAGAAGGTAATTCTTAGGTAGGTGTTAGTTGCTTAGTAGTTAATTTAATATTAACCTAATATTTTTACTTTTGTATTGTGTTAATTTTATTTGTGTACCTGATATTTGCACGCACCAAGTAGCAGAATATGATGAGACCATTTATTAATTTAAGACCATGTGACCATATTCGGACAAATACATGAATTTGAATTTGAATTTGGTATTTAAAAACATTAGGTATTTAGATTTTAGGGATTTTGAACGTAGGTTATTTTACGTTAGTTCTTAATTTTAGATATTGCAACACGTACCCACTAACTAACATAACATCACTGACTGCCCCGTTGGTCTAGTAGTTGCAAGCGCTACTGCTGAGTATGATGACCTATGTTCGATTCTCAAGTTAAGCAGTGTTGTTGGCTTATCCATCAGGAACTTTATTTATTTTATTTATAACATCACTGACTGCCCCGTTGGTCTAGTAGTCGCAAGCGATACTGCTGAGTATGAAGACCTAAGTTCGATTCTCAAGTTAAGCAGTGTTGTTGGGCTTATCCATCAGGAACTTTATTTATTTTATTTATAATATCACTGACTGCCCCGTTGGTCTAGTAGTCGCAAGCGCTACTGCTGAGTATGAAGACCTAAGTTCGATTCTCAAGTTAAGCAGTGTTGTTGGGCTTATCCATCAGGAACTTTATTTATTTTATTTATAATATCACTGACTGCCCCGTTGGTCTAGTAGTCGCAAGCGCTACTGCTGAGTAAGACGACCTAAGTTCGATTCTCAAGTTAAGCAGTGTTGTTGGGCTTATCCATCAGGAATTTCTAAGCAGTGTTATTGGGCTTATCCATCAGGAACTTCTAGGCAGTGTTGTTAGGCTTATCCATCAGGAACTTCTAAGCAGTGTTGTTGGGCTAATCCATCAGGTACTTCTATGCAGTGTTGTTGGGCTTATCCATCAGGTACTTCTAACTAGCAGCCCGGAGTCTGGATTTGTGCCCGGTTGATGGTAATTGTCTTGCTCCCTAATACAAGGAACTGAAACATAACTGGCAAAATGTGGGTGTATGTTCTCAACGCTCGGCTCAACACCGAGAGTCCAAAATCCAGTGCGCGATAAAATACCGCCGCGATATTTGTACGTCCGTGCGAGCGTGGGCTGAGGGTCTAGCGTAGTATGTACTTCGTGCATTTTGGTTTGTTTTGATTGATATGTGAGCAGTGGTGGCCCAGTGGTAACGGCGGCGACTTACGAGTTCTAGGTCGCGGGTTCGAACCCAGACAGGTGTTTTACTTTGTGTAAATTATTTCATGACCACTGCTCTCAAAAACGACGAAGGAAAACATCGTGAGGAAACCGGCATGTCCTAGAACAAAACAATCGAAGACATGTGACGTCTACCAACCCGCACCGGGCCTGCGTGGTGGAGTACGGTCCACTCCCTCTCACAGAGAGGAGGCCTGTGTACCAGCAGTGGGAACGCTACAGGCTGATTATGGTAACTATATGTTCGCCTCTGTCTAACTCTTCGAGGGAAACAGGCTACATTTTATATTACCATAATTTTTATCTACAGGAACGTATAAAAGTTAGCATAGCAACATAAGCAGCGCCCCGCAGCGCCGCGGCTTGATTATTTATTATACCGAACATCATTCGGCACCGGGCCCATTTGTTTTAATGACCTATTTTACCCAAATAACTATAACGCACGCATATTCTGTGTACCCTACACGTGAAACGAGGAATTTTTAATTTTTTTAATACAGGTATAGGTAGAAATATAATGAGTGACACGATTTTTTGGGGTTTCTTTGTTTTGTTGTGGTTGTTTTTGTTATACTGAAATGGTACTTGCGAGACTTGCCATGCAATTTATTTAATACTAGCTGCGCCCCGCGGTTTCTCCCGGATAATTTACGATTCCGTGGGAAAATCGGGATAAAAAAGTCATCATCTGCCTAGCCTTTTCCCAACTATGTTGGGGTCGGCTTCCAGTCTAACCGGATGCAGCTGAATACCAGTATTTTACATGAAGCGACTGCCTATCTGACCTCCACAACCCAGTTACTGGGTAATACGATAACCCTTGGTAAGACTGGTTGTCAGACTTTCGGGCTACTGACGACCCGTAACGACTGTCAAAGATCCACGAATGACAGCCGGGACCAACGGCTTAACGTGCTTTCCGAGGCACGGAGGGGTCTTGGTATGTGAAAATGGTCACCCATCCACGGACCAACCGCGGCAAGCGTAGCTTAACCTGATCGATCGACCCGTGCGGCTGTTATTACTTAGCCACAAGCCCCTTAATCGGGATAAAAAAGTATCCTGCGTTAATCCTGGTTATAAACTATCTGTGTGCCAAATTTCATCCAAATCCCAGAGTAATAAACACCCATCCATCCATCCATACAAACTTTCGCGTTTATAATATTACTAGCTGCGCCTCACGGTTTTACCCGCATAAGTTACGATCCCGTGGGAAAATCGGGATAAAAAGTATCCGGTGTTAATCCTGGTTATAAACTATATGTGTGCCAAATTTTATCCAAATCCGTTTAGTAGTTTTTGCGTGAAAGAGTAACAAGCATCCATATATCCCTCCATATAAACTTTCTCGTTTATAATATAATTAGTGTAGGATATTTTGTTAGTCTTGATTTCACTCTGTTTCATGTACGCGGAGAAGAAGCAGAATAAATAGCATAATCAGCCTATAGTGTTCCCATTGCTGGAACACATGCCAACTCTCTGGGAGAGGCAGTGGGCGGCAATCCACCACGCAGGCCCAGTGCGGGACGGTGGATGACATTGTTTGCATTTTTTCGAATTTTTGGTTCCTGTGGTGTTTTGAGAGCAGTACGTAAACTGCCTGCCTGGGTTCGAACTCACGACCTCCATATAGCTCGTAAGTCGGAGCCAATACCTAAGTCACCACTGCTCTCAAGAAGAAGAATGCCAACATAATAAATTCTGCTACAACGAAATAATAAATGTTCAGCAGTGCGATTCTGTAGCCATCTCACCGTAAAAACTTAGATGAAGTGAGCGTGGAGTGAGCTGTCATTCCAATTAATGCTAGGGATTGACGCTATTGATACCTCACTCTAAGCTCACTTCACCTAACTTTTCACGGTGAGATTTTTACAGAATCGATCGGCAGAACATCGTTCCATGTGAACTTCACTCGCCCGAACGGGTGCTCCAAAAGGTATTGGAGCATACGAAGTAAATAAAAATACCGATATTAAAATACTGAACATTAAAAAATACCGTCAAAAAATTATTGTCTGAATAAACGAGGGTACATCAGTCAAATTGGACCAGTTCCAATTTTGAAACATTTTTATTAAAAATATTCATATTTAATATTTACACGTATATCAAGTTGAAAGGTTCGTTATGTGTCTAGCAGATAATAGGATGAAAATAAAAATGTAAAGAAGGATGACGATTAAAAAATCTATACATAATAATAAAATCATAGCTATATATTTTTATCTTTCTATGAATAAAATAGTAAAGAAATCCAGTTTGTACATGAAATATACGTATTTGAAACAAAATATTTCTATGGAAACGAGTCTGATGACGAAAATATAGATTTTACAATTTCTGTAAAATCTAAATTTTCGTATGTATCATCCGGAGTGGTGCAAAAACGGCTATACGGTTTTGGATGAAATTTGGCACACAAATAGTTTATAACCTGGATTACAACATAGGGTACATTAAATCCCGGTAGTAAATTCCAGTGGGATATGTTCCGACATCCATAGCTGCGAGCAAAGGCTAGTAAAATATGAAAAGTACTACTCAGCTTCCGATTAAATCAAAGCATAATTCGAGCGAAATAAAAATAAAAATGCTTAGTTCCCATACTACAATTACTTTCCTGTTATTTAAATATTTCATAATGATCCCTAAAAGTAGACTATTACAAAACCGTTGTGTCACATTTCAGTTTCAATAATGAATTAATTACTGCGGCCATTTGTAATTATAAAACCTAATTAAACAGAACGAACGCCTTAATTACAAGATAATTATACGATAAAGTAAGCTGTAATAATAATTATACCATGGATCTATGACAGGTGACGATTTTGTATCATAATTAAATTTGATGCCTATACAGGGTTAATTTTCAAAAACCAGCCAAATTGAAGGGTGTGGTACAAACCATCCAACTGAACTACTTTCTCTATGGGACCAATATCGTAATAATATAGCGTACATATTAAAGAATATTCTATTCTATTCTATTATATAATTAATCTTAGAAGAAAGTGTTTCGCATTCGTTTTTTAGGGTTCCATACCTCACTTAGTCCGTCCGTCTGTCCATCTGTCAGTCTATCAAGACCCTTTTTCTTAGGTCTACGGTCCCTTGAAGCTCTAAAACAATCTAGCTCCTACGTCAACGTAATAAAAAACCCCGCCAAAATGCGACATATTTTGATACTCCCAAATAAATCAAAACCTATAGGGTACTTCCCGTTGACCAAGAATCATGAAATTTGGTAAGAAACTAAGTCGAAAGTCGTAAATTTGTACTGACCAAATATTATATTTATTTTTTTTTTGCGATTACACCTTGCATCTCTAGTTGGAGAAATGACAGTAACTTAAACTTAAATGTTAAGATTGTTTTTTGATAAAGTCATTATGATAAATAAAAGATTTTATTTTTGTAAGTAGGTTTGTACAATCACTTTTACACCTCAACCATATTTTAAAACTAGATGAGGTCGGCGTTTCCTATCTGACTAGTCTGAGAAGAAAGGCCGAAACAAACTCAGAGGTCACAGTCTCTTTTAAAGTCCAGACATAATCTTGGTCAGATCATGTGAAGACCATGTAGATCGATGTCTAAGATGGTTTTTTGAGGAAAGAACCACACAGATTGAGAGGACCTGTCAAGTCAGTGCACGCATTTGTCAGAAATCGTGCAGCTCAACTCAAAACTTAAGGAGCTCGACGATTCGACGAAAAATACCAAAGAAAGGACATTTGGGTAGGCCACATTAATTATTCAAACTGCCAGACCATGACAAAAACTAACAGAACAGAGAGGAAAATTAAAAATAATATAAATAAATTGACCCATGTAGTTTTCACATTCACAATAATTCAAATAATAGAATACTTTACAAAGTAAGCAAATGTCATAGTGTATATAATAAAAAAATAAAAAAACAACAACAAGACAGAAAAAAATTATAAATAAAACTAAAAACATTCAATATGTAAAAAATTGGAAGCACCTTAATCCCAAGCCTTTTTGTCCTCGATATAATCCGTAACGGTATAAAAGGCTTTCTGGCACAACTTACGTTTAATGAATGATTTGAATTTACTTGGAACTTTATTGTAAAAGCGTATACATTGGCATCTGAACGAGCCACCTATTTTCTTGAGCCTTGTTATAGGTACAACAAATTTGTGTTTGTTCCTAGTATTTATATCATGGATATCACTATATTTTTTAAACAATTTTATATTTTAAGGGCATATATAAGATTTTCATAAATATACTGAGAAGGCACAGTCATAACATTAATCTCTTTAAAGTCTCTGTGCGAGTGTCTCGTACTTAATTTATAAATTGATCGAACAGCTCGCTTCTGCAAAACAAGGATAATCTGAATATCAGCGGCATTTCCCCACAATAGAATACCGTACGACATTACACTATGAAAATAACTAAAGTAGGTACACTAAACGGGCTGTCATAGAGACAGCCCGTTTAGTGTACTTTAGCTATTTCAGTTAAATTACGAATTTTTCTAACAGCGAATGCTGCGGAACTGAGCTTTTTTGACAATTTGTCTATATGCAGACCCCACTGAAGCTTAGCATCCAAAGTTATGCCCAAGAATACTGTGCTGTCTTCAGGAGTCAATTCTTCGCCCTTTATCAACACATTAGTTTTCACCTGCCTAACGTGAGGTAGCGTAAACTTAATGCATTTGGTTTTCTTCTCGTTCGTTCGTTTTTTTCTCATTCAGCTACTTACGTATTTTTTATAACAAATAACTACAATTTATTAAATACTAGTAGCGCCCCGCGGTTTCACGTGCATAAGTGTCGATCCTGTGGGAATATAGGGATAAAAAGTATCTTGTGTGTTATTCTGATGTATAAGTTATAATACTGTAAAATTTCATCAAAATCCGTTCTGTAGTTTTTGTGTGAAAGAGTAACAAACATCCATCTATCCATCCTAACCAACTTTTGCGTTTATAATATTAATAGGAAGTAGGTTAGGAAGTACCACAATATAATATAACCGAATACTCTATACTATATACACCATACAAATTACTGATCTCAAAGTAGAAATTTTACATTTCAAAGGTGACACAATGGGTGGTCTTGTGAACTTCACATACCAAGACCCCTCCGTGCCTCAGAAAGCACGTTAAGCCGTTGGTCCCGGCTGTAATTCTTGGATCTTTGCAGCCTTTACGGGTCGTCAGAAGCCCGAACGTCTGACAACCAGTCTTACCAAGGGGTATTGCATTACCCAGTAACTGGGTGGTGGAGGTCAGATAGGCAGTCGCTCCATGTAAAATACTGGTATTCAGCTGCATCCGGTTAGACTGGAAGCCGAACCCAACATAGTTGGGAAAAGGCTAGGCAGATGATGATGATGATAATGGGCGGTATTGCCTCTAAAAGCGATCAATTTATTTAAGGCTTTAGTTCTCTGTCGTAAAATAGGATAGAAATTAGGTACTCATGATTTGTATGTGCTTTTTTAAAGACAAATATTTTAGTGAATTAAATAGAACAGCGGTTACTACAAGCGTTTATCAGTCTGTTAAAAAAATAAACTAAAAATAGAACACTGAATCTAATCGCCACACTATACAGATAGCCAAACCCGGAACAACTGTTATATTATTTTATTTATGTACTTGTGAACCTATTATTTATAATTTATTATATGTACCTATTATCTTTTTAATATTTTTCATTATTATTAACTTCTGTTAAACAGAGCACCTGCCATCGTATCTCTTTAGCACCCTTGGTTTACTGATAGAGTTTGCCGAAGGCTTTAAGTCCGTCTTTCTACCTTATTGTGTGCAAGAAGTTTAAATATATTTATATAAATAGGTACCTGTAATTCACTAACGGAGGGTGTTAGAAACTGGAACATAGCAGTACATAGTTAGCGCAAGCCGTTGTAATTGTAAATAAATAAATAAATAAATAGTAACAGGAGTAAATAAGCGAAAACTTTCCCCAGACGATTCCGTTCACAGAGCCTCACTCCCACTCAAAGTATCTTAGTTTAAAATCACATTTCCTTTCATTACTGCACTCCTGGTACTTCCAAATCGCTGGCTCGCGCCAAATACTAAATGTAGGCAGCTATTGTTACCATAATAATTACAACATTGGGGTCGGCTTCCAGTCTAACCGGATGCAGCTGTATACCAGTATGTTACGTAAAGCGACTGACTATCCGGCCTTCACTACCCCGTTACTGAGTTATACGATACCCCTCAGTAAGACTGGTTGTCAGACTTTTGGTCCTGTCAAAGATCTACAGATGCCAACCGGGACCAAAGGTTTAACGTGCTTTTCGAGGCACGGACATAACCTATAGTGAAACACACTATGGATGCCAAACAACTGACACTTTATTTCAAATTAATTATACTTCAAAGAGATCATAGATGTCGCTACTAATCACATTTTGTTACCCATTCTAACACCCCCGGTCGCGATATGTAATGGATGGTCACCCATCCTTGGACCGATCTCGGCAAGCGTAGCATAACCTTCGATCGATCCGTGCGGCTATGATTATTTAGCGACGACCCCTACAAAATGTAGGAAACTATTGTTACCATTATGAATTTTAATGTACAATTAAACATAATATGAACCAGCTGCTGCAATTGTTGGCGATGGGCCATTTGTAATGAATACATAATTTTCATATTTATGACGCATGTACACAATGGTAAACAACGGCCTTACTCTATGGTCCTCTGATCAACCCAATTACGTTAATGTACTTGTAAATGTAATGTATCGAACCAAATTAGAGCAACGTACCAAGGATCTGTTGTAAAAACTTCAAGAATCACCCGATTAATGAAATAAAAACGGTGGTAAATTGCTACAAATTAATTTAACCTTAATTTACGTTAAACCGACAATATGAATTTTGTGACAAGTTTCAACTACAGTCAGCATTTTAAAGACAAGAAAAGAACATTCCTAACAATTGATTCAAATATTAAACTAACCAATACAAAGAAAAACACATCAATTACCGCCATAATTTATCTACTTACCCACTCTGAGTCCGTACAAAAACAAACTCCAGTTAAAAAAAAAACCTACCCATCGATCATCTATTCCCGACAAATAATACATCTATAATTTCATTGACAATTGTCGGGGTGAACGCACTATAAATACTAAAATAGAATTTACTTTCTAATTTGCAATCGCTCATAATCAATTACGAAGTAAACAAAGACACTGTATTCTTTAATCAAGTCCAAAGCGTGGGAATACAGCAGACGGTACTGTCTAGTCTATGATTTTCTAATTTTCTTTACATTGTGGAATCAAAATGAAAAATTGTTGGTAATTTATTTAAATACTAGCTTCTGCCCACGACTATGTCCGGGTGAAATTTCTCGTTTTAACTTAAATCATAGCCTATGATACTCGGCAACACTGTAGCTTCCCATAATCGGATGAGTAGTTCCGACGATTACCCCTAACATACAAACTCTCAATAATTTTACCTCTTTATAATTTTAATAGGTTTAGATTCATTTTTGCTTCACGCACATTACCTATAATTTCTTAGTGTTACTTAAACTATGTAACTAAATATGTCTAACTAGTTCTGAAATGCACTTTCTAATATTTTTTTTAAATGTCATTTGTATGTTCATGTTTTTTTAGCATGTTTTCAAAATGTCAATACTTGTTTTGGTTATACTGACGTGATTATTATTTAAAGAGAAAAAATCCATGAAGACGTCTTTTTAAAAGTCATACTTTTCTCAAATACTTTTTCAGAGCCTTTTTGTGGTAAAAAAAAGTTAAGTTATAAATACCTCTGAGTGTAATTGTCCTCCGATTATAATTGCAATTTAAATAAATAAATAATAAGTTACGAAGGCTTTTTTACAACCCAAAAACCCGCCAAAAATACATCCAATTATTATCTCATCAAGAATACTCACTCACCTTCTAAAACTTAATTTTATCATTTACTTCGGATGTTAAATGTTGTGTTAGAACAAGCAAGTTAAATTGGTCATCAAAATGTACAGTGGAATATCATCAAAATAGAGTTAAGAGCGGAACATTACCCTAACAATGAGCACAACAATATCTGTTGAAACAATGTAATAATCCACTACACAATGTAATAGGGTAACATTACATTTGTATACAAAATGATATACATGGAGTGAAACCTGACTTCAAGCACAGATTTATTTGTCGTTACTGAAACTGCTAATGGCAATGTTTTCGCCCTCCATTACAGGTGGATTCTAAACATATGTTACTGTAGAAATGCTGGTGAATTATAATATACCTACCTTTTCTTACCACTTCAGGGGGTATTCTCCCTGAAGCGGTAGGAAAAGGTCGACGTCGGTCGTCGACTTCTGGGACACTGTATATTTACAGTGTCCCAGAAGTCGACGTCTAAACAGAGTCGGGTAATAGGCCAAAAATTATTGGCATTGTGTGATGGTAAGTTATATTTTAAAGCAATATGAATGTAGCAACCAGAATACAATGTAGGATTACTATTTATTTATTTATTTATAAAGGTAAACCAATAGCTTCTGTATACAAAATATCAAATAACAGTAGACAACAGTCATGGGCTTATACAGTTGTCAATGACAGGTGAACCAACATTAATTGTTGCAAAATTAGTTGGTAATGAAACTGTTAGTGGCAATTTTGTCACCCTCTTTTATAGGTGTATTCAAAATAACGGGTCTAGAAATACCTCTAACAAAGCAAAAAGTCACCCGTTATTATGATCTTTACTTCAAAGGACAAGGTCCTTTAACCCGTTGAATGCCGTAATTACAGACACAATTAAAAAGCCATTGTGTCTCGCGTGAATCTACGTTAATACGAAGGGTTAAAGAAAAAAGATCCCTAACAAAAAAAGCCCTAATTCACTATCGAACTACTAATTCATGACCACTTAACGATTGCTTACTTCGAAACCACGTCAATTCCTCAGCTAATCCCGCCAAACCTCGCGTTGATTTTGCGCGGTTTCGCATTGTGTCATAGAGAATTACGGCCCCGAGAACCTTTTGGTTACGGAAATATTGAAGGTTGAAGTTCCACCTTGACGTTCTTTTAAGGAAACAAAATTTTAATCTGATTTTGTCTATCTTGACACCATTTATGGTATATATATACCATATCTAAGTACAGTTGGCCATTATTAGATTTCCCAGCTTGAACCCACGCAAAAAAAAAATATGATGATTTTAAATGTTATTATTTAAATTTTAATACTCCCACGATCCCTGTACCGTTACATTCACCCATACATAGAAATATTTGCGTACACTACTGTAAACAGCGAATTATCACACCTTATAGTCATTTCTAGGCAAATATGTTTGCTTGAAGTTAAAGAAAGAAAGAAAAATATTTTATTCTGCACAAACGAAACGCACAATTACAACTAAAAAATAATAATATATATAATATATATATATATAAATAATAATATATATATATATAATAATAAAAATAAGAAAAAAGACTTAAGATACACATAGTCAAAAAGACTCGTATACTCGTAGTAAGACGTCGTCGTCGTAAGACTCGTAGTTACTTAGTTTGATGTACAGAAAGCGGAAACGACGACTTTGTGAAGGGTCGTTTTACACACTGTAAGTCTAACTATATACTTGAAGGTACGAATCAAAACATACCGTCGAAATGTGAGTGAAGTCTACACCTCTGTCGCCCCTTCGGGGAATACAGGCATGATGGTAAGAAATCGCTGCTGATTGCTATGAGACCTCCCTTTGTACGGCCCTTTTATTGTAGTTGGTGTACCCTTTACACTAGGTATGCAGTAAAAGTTGGCTGTATAGTACCTATATCTACATAAAGGGATACAGTAGCAGTGTCAAACATTGTCTTTCAACAACTATAGTTTTCTTCTACACCATTTTAAAAACAGTTACGATCTTACAAAACTATCTCCAGTGAGGATTTTTCTAAAAGTATGTCAAGTAGATTTTAACAGTAAAATTTTATTTTAACCCGCCAACATGCTTAAATAAAATATTTATGGTATTTTTAAAGTCAAAGTCTTTCCCGTAAAATATTCAAGACTGCTTATTATTTAGATGAATCCACTATAAAATGCATAGACGGACTAAACGGATTAGACCCCACTGGTACGTACATTTATTCGATGGAGAATTTTCATAAAATCAATTTATTATCTTATTTGTTCCACCCAGATGTTTTGATTGAAACCTTTATTATGATCATATATTTTTTGATTCAGTTCAAGTAGTCATGCTTTTAAAATATTGATGCTCATATTTGAATGATAAAAACGTCTAGTATTTATTTAAGATAAGTATTTATTTATCAATCACATTCACCTTTTGTGCCCCACTGCGTGGCAAAGGTCTCGTCGTGTCGCACTTTATAATGTAATAACAAATAGTTATTATTGATAACATTAAGTATAAAACATCCAGTTACAACACCATTATAAACATCGTTAATTTGATTTAAAACGTAATTTATTATACCTCTTAATTTTCGCTTAGGAGTCAAATGCTCGTTACGAAATTAATAACACATTATCCGAACTCGAATCTTAACAACACTTAAATGACACTTAATATCTAAGTTGAAGATAACTTAATTTAACACATACTTGTTCAAATTACCCGACTTCACCTTCGAACGAGACCACAAATTCATTAACTGAGCTGTAAAACCACAAACTTTTTAAATACTTTCAAAAGAAGAACAAAAAAAAAACCAAAGGACAATCACTTTATCAAAAATCACTGAAGGTGAAATCGGGGGAAATAAAATAAAGAGATATATTTAAAAAAAATACTATACCGATATCGTAACTAGTGATGGAACACAACGCGTAACACACGACGGGTATCGGTAAACGCGACCGTCGGCCGCCGCGGTTTGATACGAACTGAGCTTTTGTGTGCACGGAAGAAAGTTGACGACGTACCGATAAGGATAGCTTATTAATGGATGTGGTATGAGCGGGGTGATGAAGCTTTATCATGAAGACGATTTATTGTCACCATAAATAATATAGGTGACACAGACATAATATGAGATCTTTGTTTCTTAAAGTTGGAATTTTAAGTTCGCGTAATCTTCGTAGCAAAATTGGCTTCGACCGAGACATAAGGAAAAAGATCGTACTTATCGGATTATAAGCCCAGTCTCGGGAAAAATTTGTAATGGAAATTTTTTCTTCCACAATTTTAGTATTTTTGTTACATTTGCATTTACCTAGCTTTACCTGTCTGCTGCCTTTAACAATGCGACAATTCTAGTAGCAAATAAAGATCAAATTCGCAAAACACGTATTCGTTTATTTGAAACTGACAGATGTCAAGAACGCATTCTCTAGTCAGCAGCACTGTAAGTAAAATAAACGACCGCTTTACAAGGTGTTATTAAACATAATATACAAAATATATTATCTAATTCCTCTTTGTTAATTAGAGAATACCAAACACCTGCTTTATACTGACGACCGCACAGACATATTTATGATTTAAAAAATGTGTCTAAATTCTGTATTTTTCCCTTCTTGCAAAACATACTTCTACATCTGTGTAAAATATCAACGGCATGAATGTATCGTATTGCGGTAACCGGGCGGCTACTTCGCGTATTACCTGAGTTCTCATTACGGGCGATATCGACTTCATTCATTACAGCCCCAACGTGAAACTTCTTTACTAGACCTTTTATATTTTCATCGTGGGTTTTCTTGCTTCGTTTTCTTGGGTAATCGAAGTTGAAAGACTCTATTCACCTAGGTAACTCCGGATTATCTGGTTTTCTTGAAGTTTTGTAACTGCTTATTAATCAGTCATTATTTATTACTGGTTACCCAAGTGTTATTTATTTTACCATTTATGTACACACATATATAAATAGACAATGAAAAACAGAACAGAAAAAATAGGTACAGAGGTGATGCTTATTTCATGAGAAATCTCTTCCAGCATACCTTAGATAGGACAATAGATACAGAGATGTAGACAGCGTGTGATAGAGCAAAGGAGACAAAAAAATAATACAAAGAATCAAAAAAGCAATTCACTTAAAAACTAAACAAAAATTACGAGACTGAACTAACATACATACCTACAAATAAACATACATAATATATACTTCTAAAATAAATATTACCAGAATGATAATAATAATATGTTATTGTGATTTTCTATTCAAGATTTCTCAGGAACAGCCCGGAGTTTCGAAACCGGCTGTGTGATACCCCCGTGCCTCTGAAAGCACGTTAAGCCTGATCTCTCTCCAGCCGTCCCATCAGACTATAAGAGTGAGGGAAGAGAGAGTACACCTGTGTTTAGTTTGTAAGCTCTGGCTGGAGGCCTAAATTTATTTAGGCACCCACAGGCCAGTCCGGTTAAGCAGACGACAACCTCCTAAGTTGCTTTGCAAGATGTCATTCCCAAATAATAAAAAAGTGCACCTGTGTCTGCGCACACCAGTCTCTCCAGTCCAGGCCGTTCGTTGCCCGGAATGCTACCTCATCATAATTATTTTTCATGTTTTTTTTTTAATGTATGATTATTTTATTTTATTTCATTATTTGATTGTTATTTCTTTTCTTTTTGTTTGTGTCGAATCATATGTTGCAATGGTTTATTTTATTTCTTGTTTTGATTGTTGTTTTTATTTACATAAGTATAATTGCATGCTGCACTGGTTGCCGTCATCACGTCAACGTCGGCTGCCGCTGAAAACCAGCGCTGAGGCTCTGTCTCGTATAGGGTCTTAGCATTATGCTGAGCGATGGCCGTTTTGCGTGAATGTGAAGCATGTTTACCCCCCACTTTTTTTGTGTGTATGTTCTTTTTTTTTATGCGTCATGTTTGCCGCAAATAAATGTATTTACTTTCTTCTTTCCTTCTTTCCTGGGCAGTCTCCGCTGATATTGGCCGCATTGGCGAAATTCGGTCGGGTGGACAATTTTTTTTAATAATTTGTTTTTGGTTTTCAAACAGAGTACCCGACTAAAGAAAGCAAGGAGGTTCCATTAATCGTTTTAGTGGAGTTTGCTACGAAGTTTACGTTTATTTATTTATGTACTCCTATTATTAACAGTTACTGCTCATTGAAAGGATTAATCTATTTTTAGGGTTCCGTACCTCGAAAGGAAAAAAAGGAACCCTTATAGGATCACTTTGCAGTCCGTCCGTCCATCTGTCTGTCAAGACAGAAGGACACAGTTTTTCTCAGGAACACGTGGAGGTATCAAGCTGGAATTTATATCAAATACTCAAATCTACTGACCCATAAAGCCGTGAAAAAATCAAACTTCTAAGCCAACGCAAACAAAAGATAGAGCCGTTTATGCCGCAAAATTTGCTGGATGAAATTTGGCACATGGGTAGAACATGACCTGGATTAGTACATAGAATACTTTTTATCTCGATATTCTTACGGGTTCGACACTTATGCGGGTGAAACCGCGGGGTGCAGCTAGTTGGTTATAATACGGCTATGTCGATTTTCTTGGCAATATGCTGAAACTAGAGCAGTGGTGGCCCAGTGGTATCGGCCGCGACTTACGAATTGTAGGTCGTAGGTTCGAACCCAGACAGGCGCTTTACTTTGTGTAAATTATTTCATCACCACTGCTACAAAACGGTGAAGGAAAACATCGTGAGGAAACCGGCATGTCCTAGAACCAAAAATTCGAAGACTTGTGACATCTACCAACCCGCACTGGGCCGCGTGGTGGATTACGGCCGACTCCCTCTCACAGAGAGGAGGCCTGTGTCCCAGCAGGAACATTAAAGGCTGACAATGATGCTGAAACTTCATTTACAAGGATTATTTAAGGGACTTGTTGTTAAGTAGTAACAGTCGCACGACTCCGTACGGTTGTTATTTATTATGCTGTTATTTAAGTCCGTGGATAGGTGACCATCTTTATATATACCTATCCGTGCCTCGGAAAGCACACTAAGCCGTTAGTCCCGGCTATTATTCGTAGATCTTTGGCAGCCGTTACGGGTCATCAGAAGCCCAAAAGTCTGACAACCAGTCCACCTTGGTGAACTATGCGGGGGGACCATGGGCAACACACGGTCTTACCAAGGGGTATCATATTACCTAGTAACTGGGTTGTGGAGGTCAGATAGGCAGTCGCTTCATGTAAAGCACTGATACACAGGCGCATCAGGTAAGACCGAAGTCAACCCCAACATAGTTGGGATAAGGCAAGGGAGATGATGAAAGTTTAACTAAAAAAAAATAACTGCAAACACTGCTACAACTACTGCGTAATGCTTAGCATTACTGACCCTTTGCAAATAAAAATGAGGTCGTTACTGAAATACATTAGGCAACCAAAAAAGTAGGAAAAACTATTTCCCCAGACCACCTCATGCATTAAATTATTTCCAAGTAAAACCAAAACGAAATTATATCCATCGAGCGATGCGGTTACCGCGGCCAGTTCAAGTGATACCTGAAGCATTCATTATGCTCAATATTCCGTTCATTCAATCCCACTAATACGGTGAAACCCAATTAATGAGTTGCCTTAACTTTATATGGAAGGAAAATATCGAATGTTTAGTTTTCGTCCCATATCCGCAGACTAAATGAGTTTGGTCAAATGCCTTCGGGGATTCATAACATTTTGCGTACCTACCTAGAGCGTACCTTGTAAGTAATTGAATTTCATCATTGTTTTTCTACCTGTTAGCGGTTTTGTTTTTTCTTCTTTTATTTCCTAATCAAATGGGGCAATTTGGTAATTGTTTTTTTTATTTCTCCTATAATATGAAACCCATAGGCAATATTTTTCAGCGCCCAATAGCACCTATTTATATTAAGTTCAAAACGAAAAGCTTTTTTCTACGTTTACCAGTTAGTTCACAGTTATTTTACCTCTGATTTTTCATCACGGTCCAAATCACAGGGATCTTTATTTTTTTCACATTACATGACATTGACATTACAAACATGCTATTCGACATAGTATGAGTTCCAATTACCCTCAATAAAATAAAATAAATCTCTACTGCACACCAAATGATCCATAAAAGATTAAAACGGCATAAATACACATAATGATAAACTTACGCCATTCCTCTATTGCACATTAATAAATAATAAATAAATAAATAAAATAAAAATGTTTATTTCATCAACTTATACGTTTTACATTAATATGTGTGTGGAAGCACCTTTTAAGCAACGATATGCTTGTGTTAGGTGGTTCCGCTCTTCCAGTTTGCAATAACTAAGTATAAATGCTGTGAGATAAACAAAGGTACCTAATCTAAAATAAGCATGCAGTGGACGATGGGCGAAATAACAACGCGCGCGGTGTAATAGGTGTGAGGTGTGTCTGCGTGCGTGTGTGGGGGTGTGTATATGTGTGTGAGTTGGTGTGTGAGGATGTCAGGGGTGTGTGTGAGTATTTTGTGCTTTGCCTGTTTTGGGGTCAGCCCTACGACTATGTCTTGGGGTCGGAAGACACTGTAATCAGTATCTTCCACTGACTGTAGAAGTCCCTCGTGATCAGTCACGTAGCAGTTTGTAATATTGACTCGACTTCTACGTAGCTTTTGGTTGCTAACCACTGTGTGAGGGTCTTTCGACAGTCACGGTAATTCATTGGGTAAATGCCTAATTCTTTGTTTAGAAAGTTATAAATGTGGGTCGACTGTCTATTATATTGTCTAGCAGCGAATTTGGTGTTAACAGGTGTAAGTGGAGCTACTCTGTTCTTCCTCCTAGCCACTAATAAAATAACATTTACGAGCGCCGTCGGTTATTTTGAATTATTTCTTCATTTGTTTTTTTTTTTTTAATTGTTCTCACATAAAGAAGCAACTAGAATAATGTACCCAGGATTTTGTAATAATATCTTGATTTAAAAGAGTGTCCGTGGAGTTTCTTGCCCGTTCTTCTCCATAGAGATCTACGTTTTGGAATGGGTAACTAGCTTCAACTTTCTGACTAACCGACCGACTATTTAATTTTGACAATTGAAAAGTGCCCATAAATGGTTTAATTGAAATAAATGCTTTGAGTTTTCAGTTTTTTTTCGTTTTTTATTTCCAACCACCGCTTGTAGGTGTTGGTAGCATAGAATATAACAGAATAGAATACTCTTTAATATGTTTACCATACAAATTACAGAAGATAAATATATAAAATTTTACAAACGGTGACACAATGGGTGGTCTTATCACTAAGAGCGAGCATACATCCTATCAGTAAGGTAAACTATACTGTTTCTACACGTACCAAACCTGGGGGTCTACTCCGAAGTGCAAAGTGCGAATGTTCGGATCGGACCGACACATGGCCGATCCGAAAATTATTGAAAAGTGCGAAAAAAGTTCGGATCGGCTCAGTTGGGTCGGGCCCATAGTCAATATTCGAAAGAGTGTAGGAGTGTAGGATCGGGACCAACCGAACCAAATAACTTCGTAACAGAAAACGGCCGATACTACTTCGGAGTAGACCCCCTGGTTAGAATTTTTTATCTTTTGTTTTATTTTGCATAGTTATCGATACCCATCATGTCTCTGAAGTTTCACCATCTTGTTTCATTTGAGCCTGTATATAAACTGTGTCTTTATTTTTGTAATTGGTTTTAAACCGTCTTGATTAAAGTAAATTTATAAATAAATTATGTTTATATTGACGGAATCCTACACAATCGTCTCGAGAAACAACCAAGAAAACCACTTCTTGAAGTACTTTAATCCCAAAAGCCTTCCACATAGTCGAGCTGCTCGTAACTCGTTTATCTTTTATAACAGTTAACCACTCGCAGTGTTGTTACAAGCAACGGTTTATGACTCGCGAAACTTCCCTGAGACTACCGCACCATTGTACGAAGTGACAACTATATACATAAATATAATTATCTTTAGTTAAAGCTTACAGAAAGGGGATTGAATATTTTTAAAAGGAGCCTGGCATAGCTATTGTCGCGCCATTTTGTTTTTTTTTTCGGAATAGCGGACACACATGATACCCATTTAAATCGATAGCTGACATCAATGAAAAAAAAATAACAGGACCAAACCCCGTAAAGCGATATTTAAAAAAAAAAAATGTCAGTCAGGTAGGTACAGACCTTCAAAGCCATTTGATGAACTAATGAAATGCTTTCAATTTAACAAATAAATCCGCAAAGGTAATAAAATGACTCGACAGGAAAGTGTCATTTACCTGAAACAAAGATGTAACGCCCTTGGGTATCACCAAAGGTAGTAACAGTTGGAGGAATACCACATGGTCTTTGTCAGTGAGAGTCTGACAGGACTGCCTAGCCCCATGGTGGAAGACATCCATAAGGTTTTCCACAGGATATAAAGTCAATGCAATAGGATTAGTTCGGGGTCAGTCAGTTGGCCTATTATAAAACCCAGTGATGCTTTGAAATTCTCATTAAAACTTTTTTGTAGCAGATTCTGGTCAACAGCCATTCAATACTGTAGCTGCATAACTTTGATACAACGTTTTGACATTCCTATACAATTGCAATAGATCGTCTATGGCAATGGGAATAACGAACTAACGAGCTGCGACTCGATTTCTATAGACAAATGACAAAAAACTAGGTACAGCGCACACACAAACATTCACCGTCACTTCCACTTACAAACTTTTAGTGATTTTTCTGTAATTCTTAATATTTTTTTTATAAGATTTCCTCAAAGGTGTGAAAGTCTGGAACTAAATGTTTTCAATGTATTTTGTGTGGGGCGCAGGCTGATTATAGCACGCCCTAACTACTTGTTTAGATCCTGATACAACCACTGCATCACATTCCTCCAATAACGTTTTACAGCTTACGTTGAATGCTAATAAGCGCAATTTTTGCGCCATCCCAAAAGTTATGATTCATTAACCAACCCAATTTCAAGACAATTAATCCGAGTAATATTTACACCCAAATAAATAAAGAGCACATAATAAATGTGCCTGTTCCATTGAAATCGTTTAACAATTTCCTAATTGATATACAACTCTCGTGTAATATGAATCGCGTACAACAAAGCCACAATCAACGAAACGTACATTATAGGAATTTGTTTTAAAATAAAGCTGAATTCGCTTTTGTTCACCAACTAGTTCGTTTCCATATTTCATTGGGCTGTGAAGCTCCATATTGAATTTATGCTGGCTGCAAACTAAAAGCAATTACGTGCGAACTCATTTCGATGTAATGATTTTAATTAAAATAGACTAAATTATTGGAAATCAATGGGAGGTATTGGGTTAACAAAAAGATAAAAAGCCACAGCGGTGAACGCTGATTGGTTAATGGTTGTGCAACTCGCTGCACACCGCACTACGTGTAGCTACGCGTTTGTGAAACTTGATAACTTTTGTGGGCTTGTTTTTGTTTGATTGGAAACTGTTTAATTTAATAAAGCACTGCTCAAATATATGCACCACTTTTGAGTATGTTTTGTTTTGATTAACAAAACGATCTATGCAATTGTAAACTAACACATTCATTTGATCGTTGACTCTGTATGAACGTATGAACTTTGTGTGTGTTTATCTTATGTAATTTTTACGTAATTTGCGTTTTGTTTGTGCAGAATAAATCAGTTTTCTTTCTTTCTTTTACGTTTTGTTTTATAATTTTACCTCACATTAGTTAGTTTTTTTCCACAAGTAGAGAGAAGAATACTTTCTCAGAAGCAAAGACACAAAAAATATCATAGCAGACCGTAGTTGCAAAAACATCAACATTAAAGGAAAAGCCGTTAAAACGATAAAAGAACCTTCGTTTTTCTTCATAACAATGTACACTTTAGACCCTCTCTTGGTTCTGTTCAATAAATATGGATAATGTAATAACTCTAGCGTACAATAGTAAAACCGTGGGAAGTATTTCTCTTAGTACTTCGGCTACATTTCCAGTAAAAGTACTTACATTAGCTACTTAGATAATTTTCATGTAAGAGGTTAGATGATAAATGATCATTATCTTATTTGCCCAGCCTTTTCCCAACTATGGTGGGGTCGGCCTTTAGTCTAACCGGATGCAGCTGAGTACGAGTATTTTGCATGGACCAACTGCCTATCTGACCTCCACGACCCAGTTACTGGGTAATTCGAAACCCCTTGGTAAGACTGGTTTTCAGACTTTCAGGTCACAGTCGTTACGGGTCGTCAGAAGTGACGACCCGTACCTAACGACTGTCAAAGATCCACGAATGACAGCTGGTCAACTGCTTAGCGTATTTTCCGAGACACGGAGGGGTCTTGGTATGTAAAGATGGTCATCCATCCACGGACCACCCGTGGCAAGCGTAGCTTAACCTGATCGATCGACCCACGCGGTTGTTATTACTTAACCACATGCCCCTCAAGATGATAAAATGATACTTGTCTTTTATCTACCTGTAAATAGGTTAATACAAACACTTCTTCTTTATCGTTCCCTCAATGGTGATGATCGCGACCACATATGACGCGTCTCCAAGTTATGGTCAAGCACGGTCTTCTGCAGTGTAAATCCGCTTGGTAAATGCTGCTCAAGGCAGAGCGCCGGCAAGATGATCAGACGCGATCAAGACAGCCTTCTTGATCGCGTCTGATCATCGTTAAGGAATGATTTTGACGTATCCGCTTGATTTATATAAATTCTATATGGCGGTATAGCTTAGCGGCAAAGTTTGGCGGTAATTTTGTTTATAAAAACTGTTGTAATGCGAATGGATAGACTTTCTTTGTTCGCTGCTCGTAGAATAAATTTTGTTTGAACTCTCTTAAACATTTTCCTGCCATTTCCTATTGCTGTGTATTTGTGTAATATTATTATGTTGGTGCAAACCAATATGTCTGACTCCCGACAAACACGGCTATGATGCACCGACATATACGTGATGCATAGTGTTTTGTCACTGATTTTTTACATTGAAACAAGCTGCTTGGCAGCAGAAACAGACATCGGCTTTGATTTTTCAATACAATTTCACGAAACATTATCACAAATGCTTAACAGTGACCTTCTGTCAATGTCAGTCAAGCGCCAAAAGATCCTTATGGCACTTTAGCCTATATATACCTAGGTATACAAGGTTGGCCGAAAAACGACGTACCTTTAAAGATAATTTTAAAAGACTCTCTCCAAGGGCTTCCCGAAACACCCCCACGTATGTTACGTGTCAGAAGAACTCCAACGAGACCAAACCTGATGGGGTTATTTCTTGTTAAGTTGAGGAGTTCCTAAGGCCACTTTCGGACGGTAAAATCAGACCAGCTCCATAGTACCATATTTTTACATTGTCAATAATGTTAAATACGCATACCAAATTTTAGCTTAATCGGATGCTAGGAAGTGCAAAAAAGTGGATTACTCCATGTGGAAACACAACACACAATACTTACTACGAAGTATGAAAAAAATGCATACTTCACCTAAGATACCATGTCCCAACTCTAATTTCACCAAAGAATGTCCCGAAAAGTACTTATATTATTTTTGGTTTGGAAAGCTCACGTGCCATCCTGTAATTATCATGCTTCTTTAAAAAAAATCTAGAATGAATCTTGTAGAGCAAAATGTTTCCCTTTGAGCTAGTCTTTAGTCACTTTGGGTGATATTTAGACAGTAGGTATGTTTTTTCAAACGTAGATCATAATATTGGGATTAATTTTAAAAATATCATCATCTGGCTTGCCCTTTGTCAACTATGTTGGGGTCGCATTCCAGTCTAACAGGATGCAGCTGAGTACCAGTATTTTACATGGAGTGACTACCTATCTCACCTCCACAACCCAGTTATAAAAATAGCCAGCCACCCAGTTATAATTTAAAAATATATTTACAATACATGCGAGACAGAAAGAGGAAAGTAAAAAAGTCAAGTTAAAATTTCCCAAAGAATATTGAAAGCCTAGTCTTTCTCCTAAATATAAATCATCGTTGAACATACATGGGGGAGTTTCGGGAAGCACTTGGAAAGAGGCTTCTAAACTTTTTCTTTAAATTTCGTGTCACTGGCCAGCCTGTATGCATACTTTTTGGGTATATTAACAATGCCCTTCAGGTTTTCAACCTAAAATGGCTCTTGCATAATTAAAACAATAGATTTATGAACCCATTCATCATTGAACATATCAGATTTGATTGTAAAATTGTATTAGTGTAGTAATTGTATTTGCATTATTTATTATACACTCATTTATCATTGTGATGTGTAGGTAATTGGGTAATTAGGTTTAAGTAAGATTTGAATGTACGTTTGCCCCGCACGGCCCCCAAGAAATTGCGTTTTATGTGTGCACTAATGCAATGTACTCGCCTCTAGAAGTATATGTACCCGTTTCTTTTTCAATGTACCTCTGTACTTTTGAAGATATTTGCAAAAAAAGGGGGCCGTGCCAGCCAAACGTTTTCAGCACGGCCCCCGTGTAACTTGAAAAATATATAGCGTATTGAAAAGTTTCTTAAACTCAAGCAATATACTCTATTAACACGTTATATGTACCGCAACAGATATTGTGAATTCGTAATAACAAATAATATATAGATGCGGATAGGGGGCCGTGCTGGAAAGAAAATACAAGAAAATATCTAAAAAAGACAAAACAATCTTAGCCAAAAACTATTAAAAAATAATTGATGTTTGGCAAGTAACATATGTAACGCATTGGTTTCTCATACAACTTGCTAAATTTCAAAAATAAACCAATTTTAGTTCATTCGGCACGGCCCTCTATAGTTGCCTATACCTTTCTAAATATGACATGTTTGTGTACAAAATTCGTTTTTCTGAATTATGTATAGGAGTACATTCGTTCCAAATAAATTGCGATTCTGCTGTATTAGTACTTTAAAAAATAAATCGGATCTAAAATATCATACATTACAATTTATGGGGTGACCATGATTCCACGTGAAAATGGATAAAAGAAATACTGCATAAATTCAGTAAATCTTTAATAAAATAAACAAATCAACAATAACGTACCTAATCTATATTCACGATATATGTATAGTAGGTCGCTAATCGAACAAATCAACAAATGTCGCTCGCAAAAGGCTTAAAAAAATCTACTGTACTGTTTTTAATTCCTTTGTAATTAAAATGGAACAGACGCAATGGTTTTGTGTAATATCCCGGTCACTATTAATGAAAAAAAACCAAATTAATGAAGTCGTTGGTGCCATTGAGTATGTAGGGAATTCAATGGGGACTCTGGGCCATTATAAGTGCCATACGCTTAGCTATAATCAGTGGCTTTGCTACGATGATTTAGCCTTGAAAATTAACAACAGTACAGTAGATTCGATATTCGTACACACCCTTACGTTTTAGAGAGTGATCTTTGATGTTTTAAATACATCTAAAAATAATAACCTTTACAAATATCCCGCTTTCACGTCGGAGTTCCATGACTATGATCCTATGAGTGGCGGCTCTGGTAATTACAGTGAAGCGATTGCCATCTCACCTTCAGGATCAAGCCGGAACCAGACTTTAACTTTGGATCATGGTGTTTTAAATACATCTATTTTGTAATAGTAGTAACTTGTATAAATAATACGTAGGCGACTTAGAGTCGCTTTTTATGTTCTAGTGCATAAAGTATTTTTTTTTTTAGACTAAGATAATCAGCACCCCAATTGCGTAACACACAATCAATCGGAATCTGAATCATTTTGAAGCAAGTTGCTAATCCATTGCTTCATAAGTTCGAAAAAATTGTCTGCTCAACACGTAAATAACGCAATGAATGTTGTTGAACAGACAAAATTAAACCGATTCCGATTAATCGTGTGTTACGCAATTAGGGTGCTGGTTGGGCCTGATTATCTTAGTCTAAAAAAAAAAATACTTTTAGCAATACTTTTAACTTAATACTTTTAACATTTGTTGATTTGTTCGATTAGGGACCTACTATACATATATCGTGAAATAGATTAGGTACGTTATTGTTGATTTGTTTATTTTATTAAAGATTTACTGAATTTATACAGTATTTTTTTTATCCATTTTCACGTGGAATCATGGTCACCCCATAAGTTGTAATGTATGATATTTTAGATCCGATTTATTTTTTAAAGTACTAATTCAGCAGAATCGCAATTTATTTGAAACGAATGTACTCCTATACATAATTTAGAAAAACGAATTTTGTACACAAACATGTCATATTTAAAAAGATATAGGCCACTATAGAGGGCCGTGCTGAATGAACTAAAATTGGTTTATTTTTCAAATTTAGCAAGTTGTATGAGAAACCAATGCGTTACATATGTTACTTGCCAAACATCAATTATTTTTTAATAGTTTTTGGCTAAGATTGTTTTGTCTTTTTTAGATATTTTCTTATACATTTTTTTTCCAGCACGGCCCCCTATCCGCACCTATATATTATTTGTTATTACGAATTCACAATATCTGTTGCGGTACATATAACGCGCTAATAGAGTACATTGCTTGAGTTTAAGAAACTTTTCAATACGCTATATATTTTTCAAGTTACACGGGGGCCGTGCAGAAAACGTTTGGCTGGCACGGCCCCCTTTTTTTGTAAATATCTTCAAAAGTACAGAGGTACATTGAAAAAGAAACAGGTACATATACTCCTAGAGGAGAGTACATTGCATTAGTGCACACATAAAACGCAATTTCTGGGGGGCCGTGCGGGGCAAACGTACATAGATTTGATTGTGTATATTAGAATTGTATTGGTTCAATGGTTCTTTGATATAATGTCGTGTGCTAGCTGACATATGTTAAATAATTTAATGTTTTGTGTTGCGTAATATTAATTACTTACTATTGTATAGAATCAAGTTCTTCTAACTGAGCAGACAGCTCTGTGCGGCTGGGGAGATGGTTGCGCCACTTCTTCTTCCCAGCTAAAACACTAGGAAGTAGAAATTTTTCGTCGGTTATCAAAAAAAAAATCTTCTATTTCATAGAAAAGTGCGTTACCTTCGCGGTCAAAACGTATGGAACAGCAATTTTTTTTTTTTAATAACCGACAAAAAATTTCGACGCTATGGGGTCTAAACTCATGTTCTGAATTCATGGTTAGGTACAGTTTGCGCGTCGATGTCCCTGCTACCCTGTATTCATCTTAAACACGAGTGTTAATTTAATAACTTAAAAATTGTATTTGTAACCTTAGCGATTGTTTTCACTGTATTGTATATATTTATTTATTTATTTACTAAGCTAGGCACACCAACGATATATTTACAAGGGTATCCTATTGTTAATCTGTGAACAGCGTTGTGGGCTGCAATATTGTCTATATGCTTTGTGTTTTTCTTGTTTCTATGATTTATATTGTAGCTGTTTGTTGTTCCTCTTGAATAAAAGTAAAAATAAAATTAAAATAAATCTAGATTTGGGAAATGATTATTATGTTAAAATCAATCAAAATCAAAAGTCATTTATTCAAACTAGGCTGAGAATCAGCACTTTTTGAACGTCAAAATTACAAAAGACAGTCCTCCAAAAACGCCCGCCCTTCACCTCCACTACTCCGTTACTGCACCTCCTATTTCGATTTGCCGCAAGTTTTCAATTTCATCCTGTATACAGACGTCGAGCAAAACCAATGAAATAAAATGAACACCCAAAATGTGCCAATAATGGAGTCAACAAACCCTAAGCCCTCAAACCCCTTATAGTAAATTTCTTAGAAAATACTCTAATAGGTCACGTGTGTACAATATCGAAGGCCTGAAACCTGTGATCATAGAAACAAGGTAGATACGTTACTTGTTACTATTGTAAGTTAATAATGGATTGGAGCCCTTCAGTCTTCACCATCCTGCGTGACATTTGACCTGTCCACATTACGTTACGTCAAAAAATATTAAAATTCATTAAAAAAATATTTTAATCTGCAGTAGAGTTGTGGTTGCCCAGTGGTAACGACCGCGATTTACTAGTTGTAGGTTCGAACCCAGACAGGTGCTTTACTTTGTGTAAATTTCTTCGTCGCAACTGCTCTCAAAACGGTGAAGGAAAACATCGTGGATGTTCTAGAAACAAAAATTCAAAGACATGTGACATCTAACCACCCGCACTGGGCCCGCGTGGTAGATTACGGCCCACTCCCTCTCACTGAGAGAAGGCCTCTGTCCCAGCAATGGGAACATTATAGGATGATTAAGATTATGATGATTTTAAATTGGCAGCATAACTATGCATCACATTGTATCAACAAGAACCTCTAACCGTTTCAACCAATGCTTAGACAAAGTTTATCTTTGGAATCGGTAATTATTATAGTACAAGTCTTACATTAATGATATAAACTATATAGTGCTTGACTGCGATCCCGCCTGATGGAAAGCAGTGACGCAATCTTTGATGGTAAAGCGCAATAATTTATTATGAGCCTATTCACTCTAGCCTTGAAGACACTTAAATTATAATCGGACGGGAAGACCGCTGCAGGCAAATAGTTCCAATCCTTTGATGTACGCGGTATAAACGACGAGGCGAAACTTTTGGACCAGGGCTCATAGTTAATAAAACATTCTCCTTAAAATAGACTTTACCTATAGCATTTTGATTAAAAATTTTGCGACAAGCACAATAATTAGTGTCACCCTACGTGTCACCCATAGATCATATGAATAAAGTTTTAAGACTATTAAATTATTATAAACGAGTATTTTTAATTTAAAATGGTTTGAATTTACGTCACGTTTACTTCGCCCGTTCGTACTAAGGTAGAACAGAGTTCCAATGTTTTTGAGTTGGCTTCTACACAACTGAAAATCCGTATTCAATCCCATTTGGCATATCTCCATTAATTCTACGATCCGTAACACTATAGATATTGGCTCACGTATGTCGCTGGCTTGACCGAGTTCCCTTTTGGCCCACTTGATGGATTTAGGCACGTTTGTCTGTTGAAAGCGTCGATTTAAAACGTTTTTAGTACGCGTTACTTTGTGAGTTATGGCTGATAGGACGTTCAATGAACGGGCCGTATTTGGGATACATTCATCAATCAATCTGTTCGCATTTATTTATTGAAAGAATAGGTTTTGTGGTTGGTAAACAGGTTGTTTTTAGGGTGGTGACAATTGAAAACAAGTGGAATAGAGTTAGAATAGGGAAGAATAGGGTTTTAAAGCTGATTGGACTGGGTCCCATAGACACAGCGTCCACGACGCGACTTAGACCGAGAGATTGTTTCCCGCGGGCGCTTTTTTTTTCGCGCACTGGATTTTCAACCCACTGCTTAGCACCGAGAGTTCAAAATTCAACAGTATATTTGTTCGACGCGCTGGGTTGCACTCTGTTTGATTCTTAATGCTCGGCTCAACACCGAGAGTTGAAAATCCAGTGCGCGATTAAATCCCGCCGCGATATTTTTACGTCCGTACTTGCGAGGGTTTACTAACGCGTTATCAACTTGTAAACTGTTAACTGCCGCGTTGGTCTCGTGGTTACAGCGCAACTGCTGAGCGTGGGGTCCTGGGTTCGATTCCCGGGTCGGGCAAAGTGTTATTGAGTTTTTCCATTACGAATTTTTAAATAACAGCTCGGAGTTTGGAAGATGGCGGTATGATACCCCCGTACCTTGGAAAGCACGTTAAGCCGTTGGTCCTGCGCCTGATCTCTCTCCGGTCGTGCTGGATTGCCGTCCCATCGGACTATGAGAGTGAGGGAAGAGAGATTGGCTGCCGTGGCCGAAATACGGTCTGGAGAACTTTATTTATTTATCAACTTGTGTGTCGTTGGTTGCGTCATGTCCGGACCGCCATTAGCATTCTAGTGCTGTGACATTCTGGCTACTCATGGTGATGTGAGTTTGTACGTTACTCTTGCGTCGCGTGGACGATAGGTCATAAAGGAAAACTTCAAATCTCATCTTGCTAACAAGATTGAAAAAACAAGGGTCAAATAAAGATATTTACGAGTAATTTTAAGGGTGCACTTAGGACCCGTTATGGGATCGCAATCTGACCTTTTGAACCATTTGTGCTGAGCGAGCTGAGGCTAATAAAGTATCCTAATATCATTATAAAGATACGTGTATGTTAGAGAAATGTGTTTTGGAACTATTTAGCGTTGACATTTAATCATAATCAGCCCATACGTACTGCTCTTAAAACGGTGAAGGAATACATCGTGAGGAAACCAGCATGTCCTAGAATCAAAAATTCGAAGACATGTGACATCAAACAACCTGCACTGGGCCCGCGTGGTGGTTTATAGCTCACAGCTCACTTCCTCCCACAGAGTGGAGGCCTGTGTCCCAGCAGTGGGAACATTATAGCCTGATTCAGCCTATAACTGGCAGCCTAAAATATAGTTGTTTAATATAATATATAGTTATTTTAATGTATTGTCCTACCCTATAAGTCCGTGGTGTGAATAATTTGACCTTCATTCCCCACAACAAGAATAATGGTTTCTCTCAATCAAAACACGGAATCATTTCACACTAAACGTAGGTAGGTACTGAAATGCGGGGTTTCGGTGTGAAGTAACAAACCGCCAGTCAAGACGAACATTAATCATAGCTAACGATTATACGTCTCTCATACCATAGAACTTATTGGTGTAGTGGTAGTTATAGGCACGGTTATAGAATAGAATACTCTTTGATATGTACACCATATAACTTCCTACTGTTACGAGCTTCGGGTTCGTGACAATAAAACTGCCGATATAAATTACCAAAAATGACACTTTAATTAATTAACACAAACACACTAATTATAAAACACAATTATTACACTTAAGATGCAGTGCAGCAGATTGTTCTAGTACCTTCTACTGTAGAAACATCTAGAATGTTCGGGTATATACCGGCCCCGACTGACCTCTGTCGATAGTTCTACAATCGAAATTTCTAGAAGGATCTATTTGTTCTACTACTCGATACTAGATGGCGCTAGTGGTAAATTAGTTCTGCTACTTGATAATAGGTGGTAGGTACTGGTGACTATTAGTTTTTCCACTTGATACTAGATGGCGCTAGTGGTAGCTAATGTCACCGTGTAGCAGGCATTAATTGTGGCGCGCAACACTACTAATATGCTACTAAGGATAGTAGTAAATAATATTATAAACGCGAAAGTTGGTGAGGATGGACAGATGGATGTTTGTTACTCTTTCACGCAAAAACTATTGAACCGATTTGTATAAAATTTGGCACACAGATAGTTTATAATCAGGCTTAACATATAGGATACTTTTTATCTCGATATTTTTACAGGAACGAAACTTATGCGGGTGAAACCACGGGGCGCAGCTAGTAGTAAATAATATTATAAACGTGAAAGTTTGTGAGGATGGACGGATGGATGTTTGTTACCCTTTCACGCAAAATCTACTTAACGGATTTGTATAAAATTTGGCACACAGATAGTTTATAACCAGGATTAACACATAGAATACTTTTTATCCCGATATTCCCACGGGATCGAAACTTATGCGGGTGAAACCGCGAGACGCTGCTAGTAACGATATAAATATATAAATTTTACAAAGGGTGACACAATGGGCGGTGTCCTCGCTAAGACCGGTTATTTATTTATTAAACAACGTGTTTTTTTATATCCCATAACTCTAGGGAGTCATTGCACTCATCATTATGAACAACTTTTACTATGGGACCAAACCCGAAATCGCGAAACAAAAATCAGCTGTTCCCTACATTTATGTTTGTACCTATAACTCGTCAAAATGTAGCATAACACTACAAGACCCTCCTCCTTTTTTTGAAGTCGGTTAAAAAGAACAAGTTGCGGGAAAATATCAACCGTTTACGCATTTTAATTAAATAATAGGAGTTCCCTTATGTTCTTAGGTAGTTAATGAAAACTAATAATGCACATAAATGTGACTTGCGATAGATCTTACATAGGTAGGTACAAGTTCTGCTAAGGTCGGTAATAATACCGAGCTTAGCAGAACTTGTATGTACGGAATATAAGTTCTACGTGCGCTTTCAGGCTGTTCGAACATCGAATGGCTTCCCCCTGCCCATATCTACGCTGCCCCTTTTGTTCTAAGAGTCGGAGCTACCTCAGTCTCAGATACGCCTTTGATCTGTCTTGCCTTGAACCTTCTCTTTAACAAGAAATACAAACAAAATAGCTTAGGACGTATGCCCAAAAGTCTGACACCCAGTCTTACCAAGGGGCGTATTACCCAGTAACTGGGTTGTGGAGGTCAGATAGGCAGTCGCTCTATGTAAAATACTGGTAGTCAGCTGCATCCGATTAGACTGGAAGCTGACCCTAACATAGTTAGGAAAAGACTAGATGATGTATGCTTTGGACCGACCTTCAGAGTGTTGACAACGTACGGCATTTCATACAAACTGTCAAGTCCTTGTTTTTCGAAATGCATGAACCGATTTTAATGAAACTTCCTACGCATAAGCAGGATATATTATAGATCTAAAAAGTTAATTGAGAACATTTTTGAAAAATAGTGTTACAGCTAAATTACACCAATTTTAAATTTTCCATAGAAACAGAGATTTCCAATTATCTTTTTTTTAAATAAGACATTTCGAAAATGTTCTTAACTAACTTTTTAGACCTATATATCCTGCTTATGCGTAGGAAGTTTCATTAAAATCGGTTCATGCATTTCGAAAAAAAACGACTTGACAGTTTGTATGAAATGCCGTACGTTGTTAACGCTCTTAAGAAGGTGGCTGGGTCAGAGTGGATGCGGAAGGCGGAGGACAGGGTGTTGTGGTGCAGCCTGGGAGAGGCCTATGTTCACCAGTGGACTGTGATAGGCTGAGTTTATTAATTGAAAAAATGACTTGCGTTGTTGTAAACATTGCTCGTGGCAACTTCTATTGTTTCAACCTATGGCCACAGGCGACATATCATCGTATACATACATCGTATACAAATCTTTAAAACTGACTTGGTTTACGTCATTTTCGGGTGACTAATGATAATCACCGCGTTGTAATACAACATTGGTAAATATGTGAACACCATGTATCTATCACATAATTGATGTACCTGTTATTACTTAATTTTTTATTCCTTTTAGCTTTTGTGGTAGAGTAGTTTTATTCTAGGTGCATCGTCTTCACATATAATTATATAATTAATGTATGCAAAACCTTGTAAAACATTTTAAAAGTTCTTCTCCATACGAAACTACATTTAGGAAGGGGCGACTACAATCAATTCTATTTTTCGTAAATTTTGACGTAGGTACTTTTTATGTGCCTATTGGAAATTAATGACTTCACTTATGATTTTGATGTGATGCGCCCCTTAGCATAGCATCATGTTGAGTGGAAGCCTTTTTGTCACATTCACGGCGTGCAGCTGCCAACTATTCATGTTACGTGCTCATGATTATAAATCTGTTTTGTTTTTTTTTTCTAGTTATCTTATTTATCTTATTTGTACAAATAACCGTGTTTCTGTGACAAATAACCCTATTTATCTTCTTTCAATAATTATTAAACAGTACCGTGTAAATCAGCTAGATAATTACCCACTAGGTATCAGTAGCAATTGACAGTTCAACAACACTCATTGCATTATTTAATAACGCGTTACGCGAACAAGCGCGCGCGCGCGTTTCGTTTAGGAACGCGTTTTTTTTGGCATTGTTAATATTTTTCTGTCTTTCTTTTCTTTTTTTTTTGTTTACGTTTTTGAGCAGAAAAATCGAACATATGAAGTACAATACTCTTCAAAATAATTCAGATTGAGATTGATAGTGTGTTACGCAATTAGGGTGTAGGCTTTGATTCACAACAGACAATTTAGTCTGTACAACACATTACCACAGTAACATAGCCGGAATCACTCACACAGTGAACAGACAAACAAAGGAGTCCCGTCCGTACGTGGTAACTACGTGTAACATCCAGTCAAAAGTAACATTAATCATAGCTAACGATTACTCGTTTGTAACAACTTAGTAAGTATCACAGAGGGACGAGCTAAGAACTTTGTGTGTTAGTGGATGACGGATTATTTCACTATGTTATTTTGGTTTTTATGTGTTAATATCACTTGTGTTGGATCACTTTTCTTATGGATTTATACATGGAAGTGTCAGAAGTATTACCAAGAAAGGTTCATTGATTTGATTATCATCAGAAGAAATTTCCTTATTTACAAAAACATTCACCTTCCACAGTTATTTTTCTGACAGCAGCCACCCAATAGCAACATTACCTATTGTAAGATTTCTGTGAATTTGACGAACTTGTCAATGGCAGTAACCAAATATCATTCTTATTGCCACGACAATAAAGGTCACTGTGATTTTGACAGTGATGCAAACTCAGAGGTAAAATAACTGTGAACGGACTGTTATCACACGCTCAATCTGTCAATAAACCACTTAGGTATTTACCAAAATATTCAACTTACTGCTGATTTTTCCAACGCCAGATAATTTTAGCTGGAATAATTTTGAAATTTTGACAGTTCCTCCATACAAAATCTGTCAGACCTCAATTTTATTCCATGAATAAAAATAATCTGTCGATTGAGAAATCAGCCTTTAATTTGACATTCATTGTATTGTGTATAAAGTGATTATTATTGTCGCTAAAATGAGATTGTGAATTTGAACGTTTTTAAGACGAACATTCTGCCCTCCAAACTAAGACAACCGTAACTATAAAAAGTATAAATTTAAAATAATCGCACATAAAGTTTTTTTTTCTTAAATTACAGAACATAGTCCAGTGTCACAGTGTTAGAAAATATTCATTTTGAATAATTATGATCAAAAGTAGCGATCGTTTCTTTGAAATTAGTGTTTACCTGGATACTTTAATTTTAATTTAACAAATAATCTTTACGGCTAGTGCAACATAATTATTAAATTAACTAACCGGAAGCATGAGCGCCGTATGTCACATAGTTACGGTTTTTATGTCTAGGAATTTTTTTAGGGTATTCAATAAACGCAATACGCTCAAGTCTAATAAGAGCGGTAACAAATTACATACAAAATCAAAATATTTTATTTCACATTTAAAACCAACATGGGCACTTATGAAACGTCAGAAGCTAGGTGCCACATGCAAAGGTCAGATAGGCAGTCGCTCCATGTAATATACTGGTATTCAGCTGCATCTGGTTAGACTGGAAGCCGACCCCAACATAGTTGGGAAAAAGCTAGGCAGATGATGATTGTTAATCACAATAACATAACTGCACGCCTACATAAAAAAATATAGATTAAAAAAATGTATCATATTCTATTTTCTTCTTTCTTTAAATAATCCCCGAAAGGTCCCATGTCATGATCTTTTAACATTATCAACGAATTATTTAATTACGTGTATTATATTTGCCTCCAATTCTTTAATATAAAATTCATAAATCATGCTAGCTCCGCACACTGCAATCTCTCACGAGACGGGCAATCTCTCATAGTGCTCTGTCCACCAGTTGTTACTAAAAATACATTAAATAAATAAAGAAAAAATGAATTATTACAATGGTATCACGGTGTTTTCCTCCACTCAATGTGTTCAAGCTGGCAATATCTTAACATTTCATATCTGATCTCTGCCATTATGAAAAAAAGGTATGTAGAAGTATCATTCTGTACTATCCGTGATACAAAACGGGTATGCACATCGTTGAAGCCATTAAAATCCTTTCTTGCAAAAGTCACCCTTCTTGTAGCAGCCACAGCCGAGAGCTCGTACCCACTTCATCATTTCAGCCGAAAGACGTCCACTGCTGGACATAGGCCAAGCACCTCCACTTCGACCGGTTCTGCGCTTCTCGCATCCAACCACCCACCCACTTATACCCACTTGTATCCACTTATGTGTACCTAATTCATATTACCTACATGTTTTATGTATGTATTTAATCGAAACTGCAATATTTTCCTTATTGCGCCCCTAAAAATATTGTTGAACATTCTAATATAATGATTGCGCCTATTTTTGTGAACCTCAAATGATTCCTATTTTGGGATCCTAAAAATGCTAAATAGCGCAGTAAGTGCGACCACATTGGACGTAGCGCTCGCCGTTACAAGATGAACAAAAACCAAAGCTGTTTATACGCGCTTTTATTGATATTTTTTGGGTGTCCAAAAATGTTTTAGCCACCTTCTATGTTCCTAGGGGTGTAATGAAATGCGGTCTAAAGATTGTGTTAAAAATAGTTGCACTATTTTTTTTTTAATATCTCACATAAACTATTATTATAGAGGAAATATTTAAGTATCTGATCCTCTATAATTTTATTCATATAAGGACTAATTTTTCCATCGCCAGATAACTTTTAATCGAGGAATAAAATTGGCATATATGACAGTTTTTGTATGAAATAATTGTCAAAATTTCAAAATTATTCCTCGAATAAAGTTATCAGATGTTATCAAGATCTTGATCATCATGAATCATCTTATCAGTTGTTTGATAATCCGTTGTTTCGTACAAAAACTGTCAAACGTCATGTCACCCTCGTATTGCACAACACCTCTTAGTTTTAATCTATACTTTAGTTAGGATACAGAAAAGTTACCTGGCGATGGAATAATCAGTCCTTAGTCGTATAAACATTGTTTCCAGAAAACCTATTCTCGCTATTTGTTGAACGCACAGAGCGACTAAACGAAGCAAACGTAAGTACGTGAAACCATTAATTTGCCCCAGCCCAAAGTTGTTACTTGAGAAGTTTGACATCAAGATGATCAATTTCGAAACAGCAAGATGTGTGTGCTTGTTACACATAATGTATGTTGGGGTCGGCTTCCAGTCTAACCAGATGCAGCTGAATACCAGCATTTAATATGGAGCGACTGCCTATTTGACCGCTGCAACCCAGTTACTGGTTAGCACAATACCTCTTGGTAAGACTAATTGTCAGACCTTTGGGCTTTGGTCTATCCGTAACTACTATCAAAGTTCTACGAATGACAGCCGGGACCAACAGCTTTACGTTCTTTTCGAAGCACGAAGGAACAAAATAATATTTGTACTGCCTACAGGTAGTTGTCCCGGGTCTGGCTGTTTGTGTATGTGAATTGAAATGTTTGAAAACACACCCACGATACAGGAGTAATTCCTAGTGTGGGGAAAAGTTAAAAAAAAAAGAAGTTGTCTCGATATGTAATAAATGGTCACCCATCCACAAACCGACCTTGGCAAACGTAGCTTAACCTTCGATTGACCCGTGGGCCGTTATCATACAGCCACGAACCCCCCCCCGTTCTTCCCGTTATACCCACGTATGAAACCATTCGAAAGCTCATTGTGTTGCGGTGTTAAAACTTCTGCTTCTCTATTTTTCGGTTACTTTGTGAGACGAAAAACGTTTAGTTTTTGAATTTCAACAGTGCTGCTCTGTATTCTTGCAACAATCTCTTTGTAAGATTGGCATTCATCGTGCGACTGTTTTACTGTGCCTGCATTCTTAATGCGATGTTCGTGTATTAAAGTTTGGTTTTTGCTTATTGGGCAGATGCAGTAGGTAGCATGATGAATAGTGTACTGTGAGACCTACTCGGCAACTTGCTAAGAAGCCGTGGTTTTTGTTGTAAGTATAACATCATGGCTGTTTTTACCGGAATGGAGAGCCGAAGACCAATTTCTGTTGTTAAAAATGTTCAAAATCTAGTAGCAATCTCATCTCAGCGACAATCAACGTCAAAAACTGGTCAAAAATGTAGGGAAGTTAGAGGTATTTTTGCGGCTGAGATTAGACTGTGAACGTTCTTAAAATTACGGGAATTTCGAATGCACAGCTATTTCGATCGCACTTGGCTGCAACGATTACCTGGTCGCATGACCAGCTGTCTAACCATTTGTATACTTTAGTATGAAAGTCCGCCTCTTGACCAGAGCTTCTGCGGCCAAAATTACGGTCACGATCACGACCAGTCGTGCTCGCGGCCGCATAGTGTGCGAGCTCCCTAACCAATAACGTCTGAATCTACGTATACAAACTGCATTTCTTCGGATACCAATCAAAAACATTGTTCAGCTACTAAACTTTTCACTACCTGTAATTCAAACCTTTCATTTTCAATTCATAACATGAATAGAACCACTTACTGCAACAAATACCGTCAATATGCATTACTAAGAGAACCGTCTTTATTCTTCAATTATTCACGTTCATTAACAATTCCTGCAAACACTCAACATGGACGCTTATAAAATAATATCAACAGAACAAAATCGTTTTGTCTTACCACGAACAGGCAGCTTTAAGCCATCTTAGTTCCGTCTCGGAATAATGAAGGCGCTCCATACAAAACGTTTTCTTATAAACACTGACACAGACATTGTTGTGGAAAAATGTTTTTTTTTTTTTTCAACTACCCTACTCTCATAGCCGTTGTCCTAAGATACTTATGAAATGAAAGCTTCGGGCTGTAACTAGGTACTCAGAAAATGAGGAGGAACTGACAGTTGTTCGGACTGTTGGAAATTATAATTGAAGACTTGAAAGAGGTTGGTGTTTTTTTTACGACGTCTGTCGTTACAAGAGTTGCTGAACAAAAGATTCTGACGAAGACGGAGACAATGCTGCGGTCACTATGGCAGACTATTTTCATTTTCGTAATAATCATAAAACCCTTTTTTAAATTATATACATTATGAAACGGAAATTAAACACATTTCTTTAAATGGTTAGTCCAGAAGGCCAACTCAAGTAATTACAAACGTTCAAAATCTTGTCGCAATCTCATCTCAGTGACAATCAATGTCAAAAATGTAGGGAAATTAGAGGTATTTTACACAGATTGAGACTAAGATCTCAACGACCTGATCTGAGACTGAACGTTCTTCAAATTACGAGAATTGCCCCTCTGTTTAAAATAAACAAATTTAAATTTAGATTTCTTCAGTAGGTACCCAGAAAACCGTTTTATATGAAAACAAATTAGATTCTGACATCTGATCTCCGCTGAATACATTTGTGTTAAAATGGTTCAAGCAATCAATCAAAGAGATGAAAATATTAGGACAATAATATTAAATTACTCGTATTCCTTCTTCTTAGTAACTCCAGCTCACTGTTTCGCCTGAGAAGCGACAAAATTATGTATTTGTCGAACTAATGGAGATTTGTTTTCCTTTTGTTTAGGCCTGATTTCTCATCATCATCATCATTTCAGCCGACAGACGTCCACTGCTGGACATAGGCCTCCCCCAAGCACCTCCACTTCGACCGGTTCTGTGCTTCTCGAATCCAACGGGTTCCCGCGGCCTTCACAAGGTCGTCGGTCCACCTGGTGATTGATTCTTCCTGATTTTTCAATATCCCCATAATTTTTATCTGAGGAATAAATATTATGGTTTTACAGCTTTTGTATAGAAATTATGTCAAACTGTTATATTTATTCGACAGATTTACGATATCTGGCTAGTGAACAATCAGCCCTAAGAGAATCAACAGATAAAATAACTCAAGTTATTATAACTGTTGGTTCTCAGTTATAATAACTCAAGTTATTATAACTGTTGGTTCTCTTAGGGCTGATTTTTTTTAAATATACCAGTGTCCAGATACAGTTTTTATGAATTACAAATTATAAGCACACAAACAAACAACACTTTAATCCCGATAAAGTTCAATTATTCATATCGTCACTGGAAAGGCAAAATTACTGAATCGCCAAAATTATATTTCGAGAAAAAGTAAGACAGACAGACAGATTTTTTTTTTTTTTGTTAAAAATCGTATCTTTGCTATGTATGCTATGTATCACTCTAAAGTAAAATTACTAAAGTAAAATTACCTCATTTCATAGTAAGTCAAATTTATTTTAAGTCGTTAAAGTTTACGTCAAGTTAAACTTTCTTTGCAATTTAAAAGTATTGACAACACATAACATACAGAAATAGAAGTACGATAAGATTTCTATTAATATAACTATACTGTTATGCTGGTGAAGTAAAATTACTTCAAGGACATATTTTCCATTTTCACATGTCTAGTACAAGGACTTACAAGGTGATCAGTTAATTTACTAAGATTACCACAATTTCTTAAAAGTAAGTTTGTCGTTATCATTTATGGGGTAAACGACGTAAGAGATTAATGATACTTTGAATAACTCCATCAAAAATACTGATGAATTTAATTGATTTAAAAAGATGGCTATCCATTATACTGGTGTCTAAAATAAAATCATTAGATACTTGGAAATCACTTAACCTATATAATAACTAAACGTTTTTTTCTTAAGCTTAATTTTCCACGAGAACACAGGGTAACATAAAACACCACGAACCTACCACCATGCGTCCAGCACGTACCAAATTATTAACTACGTAGTTATTGGACGCAATTGTAAGTATTTAAATACTCACAACTACTCCTAACAGAGCTAGCGAGGGTCTTTAAGAGGCCGAGGCATAAAGCCGTAAAGGAGGTTCTGTTCTTCAAAATGGTGAAAAAACCTTACTGAAGAACTATAGGCCCATCTCACTTCCGAACCACATGTTGAACATCAGCCTGACAGTCAGGCTGATCCACAAATTTAAGATCGCACAGCGCGCTATGTAGCGGGCTATGGTCAAAACTTTGAAGAATAAAATCAGGAATGAAATTATCTAGAAAACAACCGGAGTTGTTGATATAGCTTGCAGAGTAAGCAAGCTGAAGTAGCAGTGGGCTGGTCATGTTTAAAGAAGGACCAGACTAATCGCCAATGGAGCAGACGAGTCCTGGAGTGGAGACCGCCTATCGGCAAGCATAGTGTGGGACTCCCTCCAGCTAGATGGATCGACGACCTTAAAAGGGTGATTGGGACAGACTGGATGCGCTGTTGCCTGGTGTGTGCGTAAAGCGGAGGGAGTGTTGTGGCGCAGTCTGGGAGAGAATTATGACAGAAAAGTGTGTCGCTTCAGTAATTGAAAAAAAATATCCGCTTAATCCGAATATGTATGAAACTCATGCCTAATTTGGCGGTTAAGTAATTTTGCCTTTCCAGTGACGTTATGAGGTCTGTACTGTTTGATACTTAAATTGTTTAAATATTGATGCCAGAATATTAATTCTCCTATGGAGATACATTAAATATTGATGCGAAAATATTAATTCTCCTGCGGAGATAAATTAAATATTGATGCCAAAATATTAATCCTTATAGTATTTGGGCAGAGAAAGGTGAAATATATTTCAATCTTGATTTTACATAACATAACATCACGCATATAATCCCCGAATGATTCGGCAGAGGTGTACCTATTAGTAAACCTATAATTTTAATTTTCTTCTATTTAAATGACCTTCCTATTTATATTATGAATGATGCCACGGGAACGTATAACCGGGATAAAAAAATCCTATGTATCAATCCAGGTTACAAACTAACTGTGCGCCAAATCCATTCAACAATTTGTGCGTGTAAGAGTAAAAAACATCCATCCAACCATCCTCACAAACTTTCGCGTTTATAATATTAGTTGGATTGATTATTTAAAATTTATTTTAATCAAAAAATACAAACAAAATATTCATTAAGGTCGAGATCGGTGAATTACGAACTCAGCATGATGTATAAAATTTACATCAATCTTACCTTCAATATCCTCCCATGTAAACAAAGCATAATAGATCTAAAGCCAAACAGCTAGGTAGATGACAGACGGATACGTCAAAATCCACCGGTTTATCTAATATCAAGAACCTACACTGCACTACCACATTCGGCTTAGTTGGCTGGGTTAACGGGAGAACTAGGAATTCTCAAAGCATATTAGTAGTAGGTACTCGGAGTACAGGCAAACAAAGTGGTAGCATCACCTTTGAACGTATTTTGCTGTTCCTTTGATTTTGTCTGTTTATATGTGTGTACAGAAACAGCTAACTTACAACTACTATTAGTCAATGTTATGAAGCGTGAAACATGACGCAAAAAGAACACAAACACAAAAAAAAAAAAAATTGAGGAAAAACATGCGTCACGTCCACACAAAGCGGTCATCGCTTAGCATAATGCTAAGAAAAATGGGAGACACAGCCCCAGCGCTGGTTTTCAGCGACACCTGAAACCTAGTCAAGTTTACCAGTCTCGAGCTCATAAGCTTACGCTTAAAAAGTTATGCTTAACACTACGGAACACTAAACGCCCAGGAGTAATAACAATAAAACTTCTCATGTATTTATTTATTTATTTATTTATTAATAACCAACTTACATTAACGGTTTGCACCACACATACAAGTTATTAGTCAATATTAGTAATTAATATAGTTACACATGTCATACAATCATAAAAATTATAAAAAATTATAAAAATGAAGTTAAATGTATCTGGTTCAGTGTCCTTCAACCGATTAACATACAAAACAATAATTAATGTTGATAGTATATACTTGAATTAATTATCCTAACTAATATTATAAATGCGAAAGTAAGTTTGTTTATTTCTTACGCTTTCACACTAAAACGGCTGAACGGATTTGGATGAAATTTTGCACATAAATAGACCATGACCTGAAGAAGGACATAGACTACTTTTCATCCTGGATCGCAGACGAAGTTGTGGGCAACGGCTAGTTTCAGAAAATTTGCATTTCCTTGGGGTTTACTCAACTGTCTACCCTAGAGTTATGTATTCTAATTTGATTTTTGATTGATCATTCATAACAAAAAGGTCCTTAAAAATGTACGTTGCAATGGAATTCGAACTTTGTCATGGCGATATTGAGTTTATTGTTCCGAAACTTGATGGTTACTTGAATTCTGAATTCTGAATAGTAGAAAATTGCATCCGGTTAGACTGACAGCCGATCCCAACTTAGTTGTTAAAAGACTAACTATATATATAATGCAGGGCATTGGTCGTACGATGTAACATGCTGACCTGCAGATTTACGAAGAGCGACAATAATGTCAAGATAACACTGTTTAGGGCATATTGTCAGGCTAAGGTCATGGTTTTGTATACCTGCAGTCTGTAGTCCAGATACACGCAAAAAACGATTAATGCCCTGCGTGTGCAATACAGCAATGCTTAGGATACTGGTGTCGTTGCCAAGGTTCTGTAGCGCGTCAGGGATGTTTGCAGCAGCGTGTACAGATGATTTTTTTTTTGCTATTATGCGTAAACGATCTGCGTCAGTACTGCGTCGGATGCGAGACAGCGACAATAGTCTCCTAAGCATTATTACAAACAAGACTGAAGATATTGTTGCCAGGTGTCTCCCGAAGATGGCATAGTAGGATTTCTTCAATTATTGGAATACGAGTATATTGTTATTATTGTTCTTAATTTGTTTATGTTTGTGTCTTAGTTAATTATACTAACATACTTTAATGAATACTAACAAAGTTATGGGTAATATGTATGAATTAAATATAAATATATGTTGGAGTTTCTCGCCGTTGACGATACTCCAGAGTTGTTGTAGGTTGTAAATGATTAACACCAAACCACTATACACTTTAAACGTTTATTAGTAAATAGAGTTTTAAGTTATGTTTAGTTATCTGAGCCGCACTTATTTATTATTGACACACTACCGCGTGACGGAGGTGTAGTTACGAATAATTAAAATTATTGAGCTCGTTATGCACAATGCATTTTGCTGTATGAGCATTATTGGCTCGTACAATATATAAATATAATGATATTGTTGTGGAAAGATGAACATGTTTGCCTGTCCATCTAATAATTTTACTAAATGTACTCGAGTACGGTCACCAAAGGAGATAAGTAACCAGGGCCGTCGGATATAGTTGAAGTTTGGCATGAAACCGATGGATGTTTTCGAATGAAATTTAATTTCATTAATAGAGAACAAACAGTTTATTTATCAAATTAAATTTCATTTAAAAATATCCAACGGTTTCTTACTAAACTTCAACTATATCCGATGCCCTGGTTACTTATCTCTTTTGCCGACTGAAGAAGAACAAGAAGAAGAAGAACAAGAACAACAGAAGAACAACGACGGACGGACGTTTCTGAAGATGTAATATTTATATAAAATTCTTGTGTCGCAATGTTTGTTACCAAACTCCTCCGAAACGGTTGGACCGATTTGTATGAAATTTTGTGTGCACATCGGGTAGGTCTGAGAATCGGCCAACATCTATTTTTCATACAAAAAAGAATATATATTTCCTAGAAATAATGTATATGGCCATACAACGTTTGCCGGGTCAGCTAGTGTATGTATTTTGTAATATGCAAAGACGACGTCGAGGACGGGGCCGCCCCCCATCTTGTTGTCTTGTTCAATGACGAGATTGTTACTTCTCACAATACAATCTCCTTTCACGTGTTGACTATGCTACTACGAGTAAGTTAGTTGCAGTAACTGACCTAAATAATATCTACGAGAAATATCTTAGCGTCATCATTCTATGATGTTCCTACTGCTGGGGCACAACTCTTCTCTCTTCGGCAGGGAGTGGGCAATAATGATGTATGTATTTATAGTATTTATTTTAAGTTATATTAATATTGTATTGTATGTGTTTTATATGGGTCTTGATGCTTGAAATAAATGGATAAATAAATAAATAATATACGACGTGAGAAATATCTTAGCACAATCAGGCTATAATGTTCCTACTGCTGGGGCACAGCTCTCCTCTCTTCGGCAGGGAGTGGGCAATAATATACGACGCGAGAAATATCTTAGCACAATCAGCCCATAATGTTCCTACTGCTGGGGCACGGGCCTCCTCTCTTCGAGAGGGAGTGGGCTATAATACACGACGCGAGAAACAGTTTAGCATAATCAGCCTATACTGTTCCCACTGCTGGGACACAGGCCTCTTTTCTTCAGCAGGGAGTGGACTATAATATACCACGCGAGAAATATCTTATTTACGATCAATTTACTTCCAATAAACTTATAATTTATTAGTATATCTTGTAAATATATTCAAACTACCCCCACAAGAGGCAACAACCGAAAAAACATTCTTGCACACTCACGTTCGGGTGCTGCTACTAAAAAATACACAATATCCCATTGCGGAACCCTTTTACCACAAAATAATGCGGTGACGATACAAATCTTTGATCAATACCTATTATAACAACACCATTTTATTTAGAACTCCCATTCTCCCCACCTATCTTTAAAAGAAACGATGAAAAGGAGAGGTTGCTTACTTGGAGAGGGGTCAAGTTATAATGGGAAGGTATAAAAGCCAGATTTGCTTTTTCAGGGGGGCAGTAGATTGGGAACGAAATGTCCGGAACCAGATTTGACACTCACCCTACATCGTCACATTACACCCTTTCTACTTTTGAGGCTTAGAAGTGTGAAGAACACTTTTGAGGAAATCATAAAAGTGGTTTTGTTGTTGTAGTACAACCCATGTACCGGATGGGATTTCCCTTCGGCAAAAATGATGAACTTCCATACAAACCTTCATCCCCTGTTTAACCCCTTTAGGGAGGAAGTTTTAATGAAAAGTGATTATTTCAAATATCTATGGAACAAGATGTAAGAAAGTTTAAAAAATATGGATGTCACGTGACCAACTTTGAACGTTAATGTATCGGAAACGTTAAACTTTACGGAGTTTTGTCTTATTCTATATCTATTTTCTGTTTGTATTGATGTCAGCTATCGATATAAATAGGTTTAATGCGTGGCCGGGGGACAGGTAGGTATGAAACGGACCTTCAAAGCGCTTTCATACTGCGGACCCAGTGTGCGTAGATTGTCAGTGAATGAACTAATTAATGAATTTAAGATTTTTATTAAGTAATAAAATTTCCATCTGAGGTTATTAAGCTAGAATCTACTCAGTATTTGCCCAAAGGACTCATTGGTTTCCAACTTCTGACATAAAATAAAACGAAATGTTTTAAACTCTTTTTCATGAGAATGATTAAGGAGCTAAAAAAAGACAAGTTTAAACGAAATAATGTCGACCAAGAATCGTTAATGAGTAAGCAGTAGTGTCCCAGTAGTAATTAATGGTCGCGACATACGAGTTATAGGTCGTAGAAGTTCGAATCTGCGTCGGTTTGATCTGATTATGAATTTCTCATCTGACCAGAGTTGTGCCCAGTGCACAGTTTGGTTTTAACCATTCGCTTCTAGTAGTGATCACTCGATTAATTTTGATGCCGTGACAGCCTCTTACGGTCAGATTTTGGTCAGATATGAAGGTAGAACAGACCGTATTTAGTAAGTCATATGTTTTGTAATACTGGGCCATCACTATTATTTTGTTCCATTGTTGTTTTTGTCAGTTGTAGGTCGTAGGTTCGAATCCAAACAGGCGCTTTACTTTGCGTAAATTATTTCATCTCCACTGCTTTCAAAACGGTGATGGAAAACATCTTGAGGAAACTGGCATGTCTAAGAAACAAAAATTCGAAGACATGGACATCTACCAACCCGCACTGGGCCAGCGTACGATCACGGCCCATTCCGTTACTTCAAGAGGAGGCCTGTTTCCCAGCAGTGGGAACATTATAGGCTGATTATACAAGAATTGTTAATTACTGAAAATTGGTAAAGTTTTGTATAATCACCTAAAGTAAAATTAGAATGAACTATTCAGCATTTACCTTCTCGAAACTTCTTTTGTGTATCTTCTACTACTAAGGCACTACGTTTTCGTTGCTTTACAAATTAATACCATTCTTAAGTTCGAGAACAAATCCTTTTGCTCATTTGAAAATACCTTAATGGTCCTTTGAAAATACTTTAAAGACATAATCCTAGAAAGGGCATCTTATTGCTAAGTTAGAAACACTGGGTTAAAGCTGAGTATTCGAGTTTTGTAAGAAGCGGTTTATGTTCAGCTCCCTTGAGAAGATTTTGGCAATTATTTTTTGTGTCTTTGCCCTATTGGATATTAGGTATAATAGTAATTATTCTCTACCCTTGCTCGCTTTATACAGGGTGACAGGGAAACTCAACGTATTCCTTGAAAGGCGTTATACTAGAGCTCATTAGCAACAAATTTAGTACAGTTAACTACGGTTCAAAACTGGATGGATATATTGTAATGTCAATTGTGCACATATATATAAATAAACAAATTATGATTCTTACGTCACCTTCACTGACTTTCTAACAATAATTATTTATTTGTCCTTTTATTTGAAGAGTAGGTACTGTACTCAGGAACTTGAAATTATGATAAATAATTATGACAATCAAGAAGGACAAGTTCACAACCTTCTTCCTCGACCTTAACCAGAGACAATGTTGAAAAATGCTATGATTAGAGCAAATAGAATATTTAACGATATAAATATGTATACATGTAAACGTAAAGTAGTCAATAAATGTCCGTATAGGTCAGCATGGCTTATGGGGTATTTTTAACTGGAGCTTACGTATCCTATAGTTCTATTGGATCGATTGACACGTAGTGCTAATGACCACTTGATTAAAGATGAATTTCGCTTGAATAAATAACTTTGTCGAATCTAAAAGCTATCTAAATAATTCAGAGACTATATATAGCATCTATCAAAAATGTGTGATCATATTTGATGGTGTGGTGGTCTGTACCACACCATCAAATATGATCACACATTTTTGATAGATGCTATAGCTATCAAAATTTACAACTTTCCCGTGGGCCTGTCCCATACAAAACTCCTCCTTATCCTTATCCAAAATCCTACTTATCCTACTAATATTATAAACGCGAAAGTCTATGAGGATGGATGGATGGATGGATGTTTGTTACTCTTTCACGCAAAAATTACAACGGATTTTTATGAAACTTTACAGTAATATAACTTATACGTCAGAATAACACAAAGAATACTTTTTATCCCGATATTTCCACGGGATCGACACTTATGCGGGTGGAACCGTGGGGTGCTGTTAGTGTAATATTATAAACACGAAAGTTTGTGAGGATGGATGAGTGGATGTTTCTTACTATTTCACGCAAAAACTACTGAACGGATAAGGATGAAATTTGACACACAGATAGTTTATAATGAGGATTAACACATATAATACTTTTTGTACCGATATTCCCACGTGATCGAAACTTATGCGGGTAAAACCGCGGGGCGCTGCTAGTGTGATCATAATTTTGAGTTTTCAGCCCAAGCTCCGTTTGGGTCAAGAAATGGACGAGTATACTAATAGTTGTATTATAATATCAACTCGCAGAACTACTATCATCTAAGTTCTGGAAGGTACCCTCAGGGAAATCAGATATTTGCAATACAATGTTTATTGTGCGACGAGATTGGCTTGCTTTAGTGTTCATTCAACTATTTTAATAACTTGGTCACCTTTAGTAGATACCCAGTAGTAAGCCCACATTCACTCGGTGGGTACTGCAGTGCGATTCTGTAACCATCTCACCGTGAAAAGTCAGGTGAAGTGAGCGTGGAGTGAGCTGTCATTTCAACTAATGCCAGGGATTGACACTATTGACAGCTCACTCTAGGCTCACTTCACTTAACTTTTCACGGTGAGATTTTTACACAATCGATCGGCAGGAGGTGAATGAAAGCCGGTATGTTCACTTGCTTGTTATATTGTCCAAAGTCCACACACTTAGGTACAGTCAACAGCAAAAGTAGATGATCAAAATCAGAAATTCAATACTAATTAACGGAGTTCGCGTCAGAACTGTGTGGCGTCGAAGTGATTCAAAAGTATGACACTGAGTCTGACATACTTTTGAATCACTTCGACGCCACACAGTTCTGACGCAAACTCCGTTCATTAGTATTAAATTTCTGATTTTGATCATCTACTTTTGCTGTTGACTGTACACCTAAAAGGTTTCAAAAACAGAAGGTCCACACGAGGAAAATAGGTCTAATCCTAATATTATATGTATGCGATTAATGTAAACATTGACATTGCATTCACAAGAAAACCTATTGTTGACGTTGACGTCGTTGACGTAACGACTAGTGTCGTTACAATCAGTACGCTGTTTTGTTATACAGAGTGGCGATTAGGTTATCACATTAAACAATACAGCGGTCATTACAAGCTGTTAAAAGTCTGTTAAAATAATAACATTAAAATTTCACTAAAAATAGAAAAAAAAAACAAATAAAATAAGTAGCGTAAAAATGGTCATGAAATAAACCATCCTTGATAATAAGTCACTAGAAACACGTGAGGCAATGGTATCAAGAATTCAACACAAACTTTATGTTATTGTTACTTGTAAACACAAACTAAGTTTAATGTTGTTAGGTAAATACTGAAACGAAAAAAAGGTCCCACGACTAAAATGTTAATTGTTATTAATTATTTTAATTGTGTATGTTTAATATACATTATGTAGAATACGTGGTTTCAATTCATGTGATAACCTAATCGCCACACTGTATAATTTTGGGCAGTACCACCATATGGCAGTTTCATACTGTACCTATTTACTGTATTATACAGGGTGGCAAAAAATCTTCTGTTTCATAGAAAAGTGCCTACGCGGTCAAAATGTATGGAACGGCAATATTTTTTTTTAATAACCGACGAAAAATTTCGACGCTATGGGATCTAAACTCATGATTGTGCTGAAGCCATGATTACAGTTTGCGCGTCGGTGTCCCTGCCACCATGTATTTTGAACTAGAAATAAAACTATTTAATTTGGGACACGCACAGAAAATACAAACGGTAAAAAAGGAGCATTTAAAACTATCACAATTTATATTAAAAAAACGGGTTGCACTCCGGGAGTGCCGGCAGAAGAGAATACTTGAATATTAACGTCGTGCATTTTTGATATTTTGGAATGCGGTCTACTCTCCCTCCGTCTTACGATTTTTCGATCAGGACACGTGTCCTGACGCGAGCTCCGTCTTACGAATTTTCGATCAGGTCACGTGTGTGGAAAATGGATGGGTGACCATTTTCACATACCAAGACCCCTCCGTGGCCTGGAAAGTACGTTAAGCCGTTGGTCCCGGCTCTCATTCGTGGATCAGTCGTTACGAGTCGTCAGTAGCCCGAAAGTCTGACAACCAGTCTTACTAAGGGGTATCGTATCACCCAATAACTGGGTTGTGGTTATTATTTTTTTTAAAAACCTTGATCCCTACACACTTTTGATGTGTGTAATAGGTACATTTCCATAAAACAATGGATTTGGATTTCATAAAACAATACAAAAATTATTTCCAACAAATTACCATCTATCATTGACAGGACATTAACTTTTTAACACTTCGGCGTCCCCACACGTTCATCACTCATTATCGACCCGACAGTGTGTTATCATTATCAACCATCTTTGTTTTTGTTCATTTTGGTAGTATCAAACCAAACATCAATATTATTGTATCGAACGGCGTCTGTCTTCTGACTAAAATCAAAACTGTTGTTGCTTTTCCTGGGATTTTGGATAAACAAACACCAGGAATTATGTTTTCGTTTCCTTAGGTCTATAAATGGTGGCTGGGACATCGAAGAGCAGGGATGTCGATGTTCCTGCCACACTGTACGAGTATAAGTGTAGGTAAATACAATAGCACTATTTTCAGCCATCAACTAGAAGTGTAGTAATTACTGCTTCTGGTCATCTAACACAATTTTCAACACGGAAACCACGTCCTGCACCCTACTTAAAAACATACTTTTAATCACAATATGAGAAACATTGAAGAAAATTGCTAATCCATTGTTTGACAAAGTGAAATGGTCTCACAGAAGAAGGCAACTTCCCTTCAATTTTCTGTCTCCGTTAGCAGTAGTGAGGACTACTCACTACTGCTGGCAGAGATAGGTCACGCCCGATTCTGGCGACTAAAACCTGTCGCTCAGAGGCCCACGCAGGAGACTCCTCGAGTGTGTGCCGTGCAGAGTCTAGGTCGCTTCCACAATGGTGGCAATTTGCTCAACTACGTCATTACCTTTTTTTTTTTTTTGAGGGTGGGAAATCATCAAAAGACCCCTCCCGCTCTGGGTGGAGCGGAAGGGAGTGTCAGACTCTTACTGACTAAAACCCACCCGTGTTCCTTCCTTAGCCCTTTCTGTTCCAAGGCAGCGGTAAACCTTTCGGATGATCCCGCCGCCCTGGCAGGCTTCGGCCCTATCGGGCCCCGTCCTCTGCTGACATCTCTTTGAGGCGCGCGTGGAACACAACGCGCCGTCCGGCACGGGCCTGGTCCTGATCGGACGGCGAGCTACCCATTACTCACCGCCCGCAACTACGTCATTACCTAAATGAATGTTTTTGACCGTCAAAATGAAAGACGTAACCACTGTGTGTTACGCAATTATCCCGTTGTTTTGCTTGAACCTAGTTATGGGTTGAACGCTACGTAATAAATGGTGCAACTAACCCGATTTTGTTTTATTTGTATAGCTATATTCTGCCGCCGGTTAAGCAGACGACTACCTCATAGGTTGAACTGCGAGATGCCATTTATAAAAAAAAAAGTGCCGAATCATGCCTACCCGAACAAGTATGTACCACGCCTAACACTTATTCAAATACGTAACAACTTTAACAAGTACTAAAACACCACAAAACACAGTGCATCAAGAGAGCTAGCGTGCACAAACGAAAAGTAAAAGCTATTTAATTAACAAACAAGCAACGTTGTTAGCGAGAACTCTTTGTGTGTATAATGGAACGAAGCAAACTATTGTCTGGTCCGCGACACGATTTATTTAGCTTACTACATGTCCTGGCGTACGAAATAAAAAATACCGTTGTTTTTTTTGCAAGGTAATTTTATGAGAAATTAAAGGTATTGTAGGCTTTAAATCGATATTTATTTAAACTAATAATAAAGCTGAAGAGTTTGTTTGTATGTTTGAACGCGCTAATCTCTGGAAATACCAGCAGGATTTGAAAAACTATTTTTTCATTTGATAGCTCAATTCATACGGAACAAAAAAAAGTGAGATAGAATGCTAAGCGAAAACGAAGTAGGTAATACTGCGGGCAGGCGATGCGATGCGACGAGGTGGGTCGGGGGTACAAAAAATTTTAGGCGGATGAAGTCGCGGTCAGATGCTAGTCCTACTATCCTACTAATATAAACGCGAAGTTTGTGTGGATGGATGGATGTTTGTTACTCTTTCACGCAAAAACGGATACGGACGGTACGGACTCTAAACGGATTTGAGTGAAATTTGGCACACAGATAGTTTATAACCAGAGGGGTAATTCTCGTGATTTTAAAAACGTTCGCAGTCTGATCTCAGTCTCAATCTGTCAAAAATACCTCTAATTTCCCTACATTTTGACATTTGTTTGTCGCCGAAATGACACTGCGACTAGATTTTGAACATTTTAAATTACGAGAATTGGCCTTCTGGATTAACACATAGCATAGATTTTATCCCGATTTTTCCACGGTACGAGACTTATGCGGGTGAAACCGCGGGGCGCTGCTAGTTAAGTCTATAAAAGAGATGTTTTTAGTTAAATTATGGTAACCAATTCATGTGACATTTATGGAGCTTCATGCTCAACATTATTTACTTAATATGGTTTCATGGTCTCTATGGAGAAATTGCGAGAATATTCCAGATGGCAGAAAAACTGTAGACTCGTGTCTCCGTATCTCTTGTGCAGAGACTATTTTAGTCGCGAGTATATTTCGGAATTTACCGACTCAATAAACACGAGAGTGAAACCATATATGAGTAGGTTGATGTTTCACGGAAATTATAATAAGGGAAACAGAATATAGAAAATTATTTAGGGCGAATTTCCTGGATGAAATTGAACGCGATTAGCCAGCTGAACCGCGTTCAAGACCTCATGATCATCTGCCTAGCTTTTTCTCAACTATGTTTGGGTTGGTATCCAGTCTCACTGGATGCAGCTGAATACCAATATTCTAGATGGAGCGACTGGCTATTCTCGCTCTGGGTGGAGCGGAAAGGAGTGTCAGACTCTTACTGACTAAAACCCACCCGTGTTCCTTCCTTAGCCCTTTCTGTTCCAGGGCAGCGGTAACCTCCACAACCCTGTGACTAGGTAATACGATCCCCTTGGTAAGACTGTTTGCCAGACTTTCGGGCTTCTGACTACCCGTAAAGACTGTCAAAGATCCACGAATGACAGCCACGGATGGGTGCCTTGGTATGTAAAGATGGTCACCCATCTACGGACCAACCGCGGCAAGCGTAGCTTAACCTGATCGATCGACCTGTGTGACTGTTATTATTCAGCCGCGGGCCCCTCCCGCGTTCAAGACCCGTCAGTGTCAAATTTCCACGACAATGCTGACACTGGCAACTATTGAACGCTGTTTAGATGTGCTAATCGTGTTCAGTTTCATTGGTGAAATTCGACCTTAATGTCCTGACATATAGGTACCTAATATATATTATATAAATAGTTGTAGTACAACTGAGACTTAGTACATAACTTTAAAATTTCAACTGTGTATCTATTACGGTCCATAAGATACAGCCCGCTGGCAGGCAGACGGACGGGCGGACAGCGGCCGCTTAGTTATTACTAAGCGGCCGCTGTCCGCCCGTCCGGTCCGGTGATTTAGGTTTTTAAGGTTTCGTACCCACAGGACCCTATTGGGACAATTTTAGAAACAAAAAACGTTTTTAGAAAAAAAAATCAGCATAATCAGCCTATTAGTGTTCCCACAGCTGGGACGCAGGCCTCCTCTCTGCGAGAGAGAGTGAGCTATATTCTAAAACGCGGGCACAGTGCGGATAGGTAGATGTCACAATTTCGAATTATTGCTTCTAGGACATGCCGATTTCCTCACGATGTTTTCCTTCACCGTTTTGAGCAGTGCCTCTAAATGGTTTAATTGGAATAAATGCCATGAGTTCGAGTGTTACTAGAATCAGATTTATGAGAGTGTATTTATTGTTCAAAAAAGCCCTTTCCACACTAAGCATACATGGCTGTCGTTGAAAAATCGACAGGTGCATGTGATAGCATTCTACCATCGCCATTTGCTTATTTATCGTGCACCCCCATCGAAGGCGGGAAAAGACAAGCACATATCGGAGAGACCTTTTCACACCAATTATACTACGGATTCTGTTGGATTCCGTTTACAATTTACTGCGATGAAGGTCGAAGCTCAAACGGGTACGCCTCGATATAGCTATCGTGTCAACATGCTCGAAATATGAACGGAGGTTTTCCTTTTAATTTTTTTCTAGTTTCAGTTGAATGGGATTTTTTTTTTGTGACTTTTTAAAGTGTGGCTGTTTCTAGATTGTGTTCTATAAATGAAGTATTTTCTGTAAGTAGGTTTGTATAAACACTTTTACACGTCAATCATATTTTTTTAAACTAGATGAGGTCGGCGTTTCCTATCTGACTACTCTGCGAAGAAAGGCCAGCCCTCTGGCCACGTCGACCAACCGCTCAATAGAAACGTTATTCTGTCAGTTCAAACGTTTAGAACTAGAATTTTAAATCATGTGTAATCATGTGTATGTGTGTGTAATCATCATGTCGTGTGTCACAAATGCAGTGGAAAAATGTCAACTAACTTTTGAAAGCACGGCACGGCAAGGCTTTTGTAAGTGACGGTTAGCACTTTCCATCAGCAAGATGCGCTTATACGCCACCCACTAAAATTAGACTCTTTATTTTATTTCTTAAGAAAACCAGCTAGGTACAGATGGTTCACAGTTAGTGAGAGAAGGTCAATTAAAAGTTTTCACTGACAATATTAGGATAGTACAAGAAACAGTAGACAGACAAGCGAAAGTAAGAATAAGTAAGCACTCGGAGAGAATTAGGAAAAAACTCTTCTATACCTTCACGTAAAACCGAAAAAAAAGGCAGTCCAAAAATAAATCATAATTTTAATTTTACCCAATAACTTTCTGTAAACAATAACAGCTCATTTTTATTAGCTTCCGAAAATATATACAACATTTTTGTAAAAATATATCCTGTATTTTCTGCGGTACCCTTATCAATACAGCTGTCCTACATACCCAGATTGGGGAGCAAAATACAAAATTGAGATTGACGCTGAACATTCCCGCCATTTTTAATTAGTGACGTCATTGAAGTGACGTGTGACATCTGAATCGTGTTGCCTTCGAAAAACATTAATTTTGGTACCAAAAATATCCGTGAATGTGCTAATTTATGTTCAAAAGTACACTGAGGCCCGCATCAACCACAAATCACGGAATTTATTTAACGCTAAATACATACGTCTCTCGGTTCGGGCCGTGATCCACCACGCTGGCCCCGTGCGGGTTGGTAGATGTCACATGTCTTCAAAGTTTTTGTTTTAGGATATTATAATTATTTTATGGTGGAAGCGGGCCTTAAACATGCTTGCATTACAAATATGTTTTAAAGATTAACGAACGATTACGAGTATTCTCATTGGGAACACTGAGAAGGCCCAGAAAATTTGAAAATTTTCAAATGTTTTGCTAAGAAAAAGCACAAAAAAATAGGACTGGTTTTGATAAATATTGATCTGATACACCTACTGTTGAAGCTACGCAATATCGTCTCGTCGCACATACCGCAGTGTCTCAAGACGAAAGAGCAGTGCGTGTTGCCAGTGATGACCTATGGCACTGAAACATGGTCGCTCACAATGGGCCTCATTAGAAAGCTGAAAGTCACCCAAAAGGACATATAGGATCTGTGTGTCATATAGGACATGAGGATAGCCATTGGGCTATGCTTGGAGTTTCCCTACATGATCGAATCAGAAAATGTAATCGAACCTAAAATTCGAAGACATGTGAAATCACCAACCCGCACTCGGCCCGCGTGGTAGATTGTGGCCCACTCACAGCCTGTGTCCCAGCAATGGGAACAGTATAGGCTGATTATGCTGCATAAAATATTTACTTAGTTTTAAGACTTTAATCATATCTATGGGTGATACTTATTTACTCGTAATTGTGCTTGTCAACCAAAATGCTGTAGAATAGTTGTATTTGCGAATAAAAAATCACTAAACTTTACGTTACCTTTACGACGCACGTTCGTGCTCAGGGGGTCTACTCCGAAGTAGTATCGGCCGAATGTTCGGCCGTTTCCTGCTACGAAGTTACTATTTGGTTCGGTCGGTTCCGATCCTATACTCCTACACTCTTTCGAATATTGACTATGGTCCCGACCCAACTGAGCCGATCCGAACTTTTTTCGCATTTTTCAATAATATTCGGTTCGGCCATGTGTCGGTCCGATCCGAACATTCGCACTTTGCACTTCGTAGTACACCCCCTGGAATTATTGACTAACAACTGTTTTTAGAAGCAAATTTAACGTCAACTCGAAAGCTTTGCCACTTGCCGTTTCGTTCACACCAACATTCCGGTTACATTCGACGTGAAAATCCGAATTCCATTCCACAAATTCAAGGGAGAAACATTCCTTAATCAAGTGTATTGTTAAAATAACTGTTAAGCTTATTTGGCGATAAATTAACGGCTCAGACGTGTAACTGTCAGTCTCTTGTCTTGTCAAGCCTGAAATGCTCGAAATAGGAGCCCATTGTGCACTGTTATACAAATAGGTATATATCACCATCAATTATTCGGAGTGGCATTGCGTTCTTTCGTTTCGGGGTAGAGTAACTCGGAAATTCTTAGGAAGTTTAAAATTTTGATAAGGTCAACATTTTTGTAAGTATTTATTTATATAGCGTTATAAGGTTAATTTGGCACAGCATAATCAGCCTATAATGTTCCCCTGCTGAGACACAGGCCTCTTCTCTGTAAGAGGGAGTGGGCCATAATCCACTTCGCGGATCCAGTGCGGGTTGATGGATGTTACATGATTTCGAATTTTTTTGGTCCAGTGGTGATGAAATTAAATACGTTAAGTGCCTGCCTAGGTTCGACCTCACAACCTTACAACAGACTCGTAAGTTGGGGCTGATACTACAGGCTAATTTGGTGAGTGGCAAAAATCAGAACTAACGCCGTCATCTTGTTTTTTTGGATATATTTCAAGTGACATTTCAAAAAACAAGTTTTTTTTCAAGGCACACTGGGCATTACTCCTGCATCGTGGGTGCGTTTACAAACATTTAAACTCACATACACAAACAGCCAATTGCAAGAATGCTTACCAATAGCGCCCCCCTGTCAACGTCATTCGATTGCCAAACGATCCGTGAGGCAGTGTTTATGACTAGTTAGATCGAATATCTAAGCTTGACAGCTAAGCCTGTGTTGTGTTGAAAATTAAACAACAATCCAAATTCTGGATTTTTGTCAGGTTATTTGGCCCCGTATTTCCATAATGAAACTCAAAATGGAAGTTATTAAATTATAATTACTTAAATTAGATTAAAATTTCAGACTAGGTCCATAATTTTGTTACTATTTAGGTGTTAGTACCTAACAATAATGCTTATGTTAATTGGTTAGTATTGTTTGTTATCAAACAGTAATTATTAATTAATTCAGACCAAGGACTGTCCCCACCAGGTTACCCTGAAAGGGACAGTCCGCTCTGACAGCGATCATTTTTAGAATGCTGTTGTTACTACCATGCAGGCGCTGTAGTAAGAAAGCCGCTTTCTTTCGCATAATGATATGGAAACTATCTGTGCGAGCCTCTGCGAACATCCCCGAAGCACTATAACGCCATGGCAGTCCCAACAGCATCCTAAAGTTACGACCCCTGTAAATTAGTATCACGTAGCTAGTTCAAAAATCAATGAGCAACGCACAGACACATCCCAAATCTTCCAAGTAATCCCTATGACTCCAAAACCCGAAGTGTGACCAAACAAAAACCCTCACCCGTAAACATTGAAAACAGATATCGAAGCAGGCTCCATGTCTAGACCGTCTAATCCACCCTTAAAGAACCCAAAATAAGAAAACGAAATCAAAGCCAACGAATTGAATCCTAAAGGAGGTAACCACAAATTGACAACAAGGAGCCTTTTCGGCTTCACTGAGAACCCTAAACGTTTGCCCTACTCAATAAGGGTCAAGGCATCTTTATGTCCCTAAAATGTGTAAACATTACTTTTCTAATGTACAGAGAATGGGTACTTACCTAATATTATTTGTAGAGTTTTTGTGTTTGTTCTTTTTATGTTTTGAAAGAGTGAAGATCTGAAAGAAAAGCCAATTCTCGTAATTTAAAACGTTCAAAATCTAGTCGCAGTCTCATCTCGGCGACAAACAAATGTCAAAATGTAGGGAGATTAGAGGTATTTTTGACAGATTGAGACTGAGATCAGACTGTGAACGTTCTTAAAATTACGAGAATTGTCCCTCTGGTCTCTAGATATTTTGACAAATAAAATTATCTTTATCAAAAAAAAAATTATTCACGCTGTATTCAGGGTAGCAGAGACATCTACGTGCAGCCGTGTTTCCGTGGATTTGAATCCATGGTAACATGGTAAAAATAATTCAACTCAGCTGGGTTCAGAATCAGGTAAGTACTGAACTTACATGATTCTGAACCCAGCTGCGTTGAAATATTCCGCCGGTAGTTAAAAAAAAATGTGTTCCATACGTTTTGACCGCAATCTTCTATGAACAGTATTATTTTTTTTTTAAGTGAAATATTCCATTGCGGCGTTGTGTACTTTTGTTGTGATGGTTAAAAAATGTGAAACTCGCGTCAGGACACGTGACCTGATCGAAAATTCGTAAGACGGAGGGAGAGTAGACCGCATTCCAAAATATCAAAAATGCACAACGTTAATATTCAAGTTTTCACTTCTGCCAGCACTCCCGGAGTGCAACCCGTTTTTTTTTTTGATAATTGACTAAAAAGTTTTACCCTAAGGGGTATAGAATCATGTGCTGACTTCATGGTTACAGTTTACACGTCGCTGTCCCTTTCATTTTCTGACTCTGACTTCTCTTTTATTTTACACATTTTCTTAACTTACATCTAAAAATATTCAAGTCGCAAATGAATGGATTATTTTTAGGAAAGCGTGACGTTACCATTTGTAAATAACATTTATTTGGTGACATAGTGGTCAGAATCGTGCTTGTTTACAGAACGTGAAAAAGGCTCAAATTAAAAGTTGATTGACATTTAAAGGACTTTTAAAAAGTCCAACAGACCCCACTTTTAAACGTTATGAAACCCCACACCAAAACCATATTCCTCCCTTTATCGTATCTCAGCATCTACCATAAAACATCAGTATTGCCATGTTGCGCGTCAATTTGAGAATATATTATACTAACCCCTGTTCCCTAACGAGCATCATGTTTCCTGGTGCATCAAACTCTAAGTAAATGACATACGAAGTACCCAGCATAACTTGACACACAGCGAAATGTGGAACTATACAAAAAAATAAACTGATTTTGACAGCTGTCAAAACGAACAGCGCCGCGCGATATGAAGTGTCAATATACTTTGGTCAATGTAAAAATATAAAAAGGTTTTGAATGAGCCATTTTATTCGTAAAATGTATGAATTTAAAAACGATAAAATGGGTGGAATTGCTTTAAGAAAGAATCTATTAGCAGTTAGGGTAGCTCGGAGAAGCTACAGTATGGGTTGCCCTGGTTAGGGTGGCCATGTTAAATGGGTATTATTACATCGACTACGATACTAACTGCAATATATTTTTACTGTTCGCCCTAAAACTTAATGACAGTGTGAAAAAGATGCTTAAGGACTTTATGTATCTTTAGATAATGTACATAAATAGGCTTGTGGCTAAATAATAACAGCCGAGGTTGATTGAAAGTTAAGCTACGCTAGCCGCGATCGGTTCGTGGATGGGTATATATGGGTACCATCCATGACATATCGAAAGCCCTTCGTGCCTTGGAAAGTTCGTTAAGCCGTTGCTTCCGGCTGTCATTCGTAGATCTTCGACAGTATGTAGTTACGGGTAGTCAGAAGCGTCAAGTCTGACCAATTCCAAGGTTGTAGATAAAGGTCAGTAAAGGGTCTTTTCTTTTAATTTAATTTCTTGATTCTCCATTTCATTAAAGTAGTTACAAAAATATTGCTTCAAGATTACTTTTTGTTCAGATTTGGACCTTTTAAAACCATTTGTTCATCTTTCAGTCTCTAACAATGGTAGCCACAGAAAACAGATAACAACAAATTTAAATAAGCATAAATTGCAACTGCATTAACTGTAACGCTCATTCTAGATCACAATCAGAATATGCATGTATGTTCCAAAAGCTGCGCTCGCATCCAAAATGTCCTCCCGGCACCGCTCGCATGGAGACACCCCCACGTAGCCAAGATAAGCGTTATTTAATGAAGATTTATCTCGCTCACTGCACACTGGATTTACTTCTCCAATGAATATTCTACTCCGCTGATATCTCCCTGATAACATTGGCAGTTTTAACAAAATGCAATAAAATAAAACATACTTTGAGATAAATACTGATAAGGTTTATTTATTACAGGGAAAGGAATGTACGCATTTTACAAATTTTCCAAAATTATGTAGGTTCTGATAAAGTTTGACAGGTTTTCTGGTCGTGCATACAAAGTAGCATATAACTGTCCACAAAGGGACATGGGTCTCTTTTCAAACCTCTGTGGACGTAAATTTGATTACAATCATTGTTGGTGCATACTTTGGTACCTTAGGTTAGTACGTGCCGTACCCTGGACAGCAATCCCTGCGTCCAACATTGATAACTGGCTAATCTTTGTACCTCGTTGGTCTCGTGGTCGCAAGCACGGCTGCTGAGCGTGGGATCCTTCCCAGGTCGAGCAAAGTGTTATTGGATTTGTCCATTAGGAATTGCTAAGTAACAACCAGCGCCCTAATTGCGTAATACACGATCAATCGGAATCGGTTTCATTTTGACAGTTCAACAACATTCATTGCGTTATTTGCGTGTTGAGCAGACAAATTTTTCGAACTTATGAAGCAATGGATTAGCAATTTGCTTCAAATGATTCAGATTCCGATTGATTGTGTGTTACGCAATTGGAGTGCCCGGAGTTTAGAAGTTGGCGGTGTGATACTCCCGTGTCTCGGAAAGCGCATTAAGCATTAAGAGTTATTGTCGAGTTTGTGTTCATAGAAGAAAAGAATCACTAAACTTGGCTAAAGATTTTGAAGATTTTTCTAACATAAAAACCAGAGAAGAATATGCTTAGATGGTTTGGTCGTGTTGAGCGGAAGAATGAAATACGACTAACAAAACGTATTTACAAGGCAGCAAGGTATGTGAGTTAAGGCGCCGGGAGGGGACGCCCTAAAGGAGATAATAGTGACCATATTTGTGATGTTCTTCAGAAAGGTCAGGTGGGTAGTACTCGCAACAGGCGTGCGTGTGTGATGCAGATGTATGGACCTTAACAAGGCAAAAGGATATGTAAGAATCGTAGCAGATAGCGTTCTGTAGTTTCTGCCTACAACCATGGGAAGAAGGTGAGGTGGTGGTGTGTGGTTTGGTTCATGGGAAGTAAAAATAATTCTGTATTCTCCTTCTCTTGCTGACCATCCGCTGGATACAATTTCTAGCTTAACCTTAATGAAACTAATAGGGAAAAGAAGAACCTAACGATGCTCTATTTTCTACAGAACACACAGTCAAACTCTTCCATAGTGAGAATGCAAAAAACTTACACCTGATCCGTTTTCAGAAAAAGACATAATTCCAAATGGGAAAAAACTGGAAAACTCACTGCGCCTAATACCCAAAACCAGGTGCCTGAAAACTTCAAGTTTGGGAGTAAAAACCGGTAAAAACGGGTAAAACAAGTACCGGGTAATACCGGTAAAAACAGGGATAAAACAAGGACAGGGTAATATGGTTACCTGTGCGCTCAAACTGTGTTACTGGCATCAACGTAACGAGGTCTGAGTTATGTCTATATGCATACAATCTGACACTAGTTTAGTAGTTTCAAAAATAGTTTCTGCTTTCACGAATTCTGTGAGGGTTTTTATTTATCGTGCCGTTTGTAATACGTTGAACTTCCGAAGCCTAACTTTTGGGAGCAACATTTTACTCAAATATAGTTTTGAAATTAAAAAATATATATTAAATCCCGTTTTCACTTAAACTGGGCGTTTAACAGCGCGATGTTGGATTATCAACTTTTGGCGCTGAGCCGAGCGTTGAAAATCAAAACAATCGCTTTTATTTAGAAATTCGTAAGCGGCGCTTAGTGTTAGTTAAAACGAGCAAAATAACACTAAAAAGTAAGTAGATTGGCTAATACAATTGAAGTAGTAGCTTCTCGTCTTGATGCCATCCCAGCTGCGTGTTGTGGCAAAAACACACTGTTCCGCTGTTGAGCATGCTTATCATCATCTGCCTAGCCTTTTCCCAACTATACTGGGGTCGGCTTCCAGTCTAACCGGATGCAGCTGAGTATTTTACATGGAGCGACTGCCTATCTGACCTCCATAACCCAGTTACTGGGTAATACGAAACTCCTTGGTAAGACTGGTTGTCAGAATTTCAGGCTTCTGACGACCCGTAACGACTGTCAAAGATCCACGAATGACAGCCGGGACCAACGGCTTAACGTGCTACCGAGCCACATGGAGGGGTCTTGGTATGTAAAAACCTTGGTATTGTGTTTTGATCTTTAAGTACGTTCATAATAGAAGAAAAATAAATTGCGCGTGCACCACTTCTTAAAAAAAAAACAATAAAAGAGATTTAGTCTGAGAGTTATATATTTCTTCTCTCTGTAACGAAATGTGCCTAAAAGTGACGCGTCCTTGAAGTTTCCCTCTCAATTCTAGTCCAATTATCGAATCAGCACTGAAAGATTCACCTCAAAAAACTTTGGCATGCTTCAAACCTTTAATTACAAGGTAAATAACCCTTTAAATAATTTAATTGAATACCAAGATTAATCCAAGACTCAACGCACACACTCAAGCCAGTTCGATACTACATTCCTGTTCAAACATGTATCCACAACGCAACATGGAAAATCAATCAGACTGGGATGCACCTCCCAATCTACGTCACCGATAGAAAGAGACACTTACTGGTTATCTAGGGGGATAGGAATAACGGATAAGATCTATTCTGGGAGAGAGTTGGATGGGAATTATTTCCGATTTAATTTATTTAAATGAATTGTTACACGTAGTTACTCAAATGTTCTGAATGTGTTAAGGGATTTGTGGCTAAGTAATAACAGCCGCACAGGTCGATCAATCAGGTTAAGCTACGCTTGCCGCGGTTGGACTATGGATGGGTTGGGCCTCTCCGATCGTCGGAAAGCACGTTAAGCCGTTGGTCCCGGCTGTCATTCGTAAATCCTTTGACAGTCGTTACGGGTCATCAGAAGCCCGAAAGGCTAACAACCAGTCTTACCAAAGGGTATCGCATTTTCCATTAACTGGGTTGTGGTGTCGCTCCTGGCATTGAGCGCCATCCGGTTAGACTGGAAACCGACCCCAACATAGTTGGGAAAAGGCTAGGCAGATCTTGAGGTACTTTTTTTTTTTTGAAAAAATGTTTTCTAATGAAAAAGATAAAGATAATTTATTTGTCCAAAACATATAATATAATATACACACATGGCATGCAAGATTAAATAATATCAGTCATGTTTGCCTCAACGCAACGCTGGCGTACAGATACGAATAGGTAATATCAAAAAAAAATATAAATTTATCCAATAGTCAAAGCAATAACATTACAAATTAGAATTTAAAATATAGTGCAATTCATTAGAGAAAATGTAGGTATATTAAAAAAGACAATCAAATGTGAAAGTAAGTAGGAACAAAATCTAAATATTGCACACAAATCAGAATAATTTATCGGTCCGAAATGGTCAGTCAGTGCTGTAACAGGCTTTCTAAAACCTATTTCTTAATTTTTATTTTATATAATTATCTAGATTTTGATGATAGGCAAATTTATTGGTATCGTCAGTACGACCAGTCTGAAGTGACTACTTCAGACTGCTCGTACTGACAATACCAATAAATTTGCCTATCGGTCGGTAATCGGTCTGAATGGAAAGCGTGTAATATGGACTTTGCGGGCATTTAGTGCGACGCCGATTGTACGCGCATACGCAACAGCTCTTAGAAAGAAAATACGTTTATTTGCGGCAAAAGACAAAAATTGGGGAAAAATATGCGTCACATCCACGCAAAACGGCCATCGCTCAGCATAAATGCTAAAACCCTATGCGAGACTAAATAACTAATCTGCATACCCGGTCAGCGGGTACAGTGCGCGCTGACCGTCGGTCGAGCACGAAATCCAGGCTTTGTTCTGCCAAAATGGGCCAACCCACAATATTTTAATAATCAGTTGATTGCGTCAAACAAATCCAATATTCCAAATGTGTAGGTATATTACTGTCCATCAGAATCAATCTATCTGTCATTCTCTTTTTTATTTGAATTTAGAATGCAGAATAGAAATGTGCCAGGAACAAATTGACATTTAAATCTTTTTTATATGACCAGCTATGATACTAAACTTGAAACATCCCTAGACATTGTTGATGTGTGTATGTACAGTGGCCTCAAAAATTTAGTTGACATTTTTCCACTTCAGCTGTGATATAAAATTAAAAAATAATCAGGTACTCCTAAGAGATTACTTGATTATTTATGACAAGTCAAATATAGTTGAATTAGTCAGTAAAAACATGGTTCAAACATTTAGATCACAAAATTTTTAAATAAGAATGTGATGTGTCAAAGCTGAAGTGGAAAAATGTCAAGTAACTTTTGGAGGCCACTCTATGTGTACAGTCAACAGCAAAAGTAGATGATCAAAATCAGAAATTCAATACTAATGAACGGAGTTCGCGTCAGAACTGTGTGGCGTCAGAAGTGATTCAAAAGTATGTGATTGTAAATTATACCACACTCAACCACTTCGACGCTACACAGTTCTGACGCGAACTCCGTTCATTAGTATTGTATTTCGGATTTTGATCATCTACTTTTGCTGTTGACTACCATGTACCATGTGAGTACCATGACCACAAATAGCTACATACGTGTAGTATATTCTTTTCCTTGATCAGTGATGAAACCTATTCCCACGCATAAAAGCAGAATGGGCATTCCGTGGAATCCTATTCACAGAACTGAAGTGAGTCTAATTTCATCTGGCGGCATGAAAATACAATCTTCCTAGCACTTATCGCAGACGTGTCGGCTAAAATTAACTAAGAAAGGGTGAAGTGAGTGCTAATGGGTGCTATCTCTGTTGTTTCGAATCGATAAACTGATTTATATGTACAGTCAACAGCAAAAGTAGATGATCAAAATCAGAAATTCAATACTAATTAACGGAGTTCGCGTCAGAACTGTGTGGCGTCGAAGTGATTCAAAAGTATGACACTGAGTCTGACATACTTTTGAATCACTTCGACGCCACACAGTTCTGACGCAAACTCCGTTCATTAGTATTAAATTTCTGATCATCTACTTTTGCTGTTGACTGTACGATGGAAAGGTCATTTTGAATTGTGTGAAGTGTTTATAAGGATTACAATAATTTTATTCTAATTCTATATCATTTTGTCTAGTTTTATAAATAATATTGTAATTTTTTTTTTGTTTTTGTTTACTTCTATAATCTTAATGTATAAATTGTAAATATAAGTTGATTCTTAATAAGTTAAAAATTATACTTTTTAGCAGACACTAAATGCCAAACAATATCTGTCACCACGTCTCCATAACAAAATACTACCAGGGTACCTGTAAGGGCTGATTTTCCAATAGAGATAACTTTTATCTGAGAAAAAAACATTATGGTTTGACAACCTTTGTATAAAAAATATGTCAAACTGTCAGATTTATTCTTATGATAAAAGTTATCTGACTATTGAAAAGGACTGGACCTTAGGACTGGCCTAAATTAAAAGAAAAATCACGTAAATCAGAAAAATCGAGAATCGAGAATCAGTTTTCTGATTTACCTACGTGATTTCGTGACAATTAGATTGACAGACACGCCTTACGTTTAACGAAGAAAAGATAAGGGAGAGGGAAGATGAAAGTATATAAACTAACTATAAGCTATATACATAAGATGCATTTTCTAATCAATTATAAACTGCAGACGCCATATCTCATCCAGCTCGTAAAATTCAGACCAAAATATTGAACCGCAAAGTTATTTATATTCGCAACTGACCAGATAAGTTCGAGTGACAGTACGGACAGCCGCAGAAACACACTCAATGCAAATCCGTACGACAACGCATATAGACGTATAACAGGATATCAGTTTTATATTAGACGTGTCATCATGATTTTTAAAACATTGCGGGACACTAAATGTCCCCAGACGTTATAATAATACAACTTCTATTGTGTCTCGTTCAATGTCTTTCAACAGACTAATTACTGGAAGATTAAGCAAATGATCGACGGTCCATCTAGCTGGGGGCGTCCCACACTACGCTTGCCGATTCACGGTGTCCACTCCATGACTCGTCTGCTCCACCGGCCATCGGTCCTTAGATAAACATGGCCAGCCCACTGCCACTTCAGCTTGCTTACTCTACAAGCTAAGTCGGTAACTTCGGTTCTTTTCCGGATAATTTCATTCCTTATTTTATCCTCCCAGCATATCCCGCTCCATAGCGCGCTCAGGTAGTTGGGACAGATAGAATGCGGAAGGTGGAGGACAGAGTGTTGTGGTGCAGCCTGGGACAGGACATGTCTAGTAGTGGACTGCGATAGTAGATAGATAGTGCTAGTGCTTACCTTTCATTCTTATACTTTTCGTGCATGTTTTTTTTTTTTTACTTCCATCTCCACTTTCCCCAATAATGTTTAGCCGACTTAATTATAAACGTTATATCCATCGTATTGGGATAATCCCAATACAAACCATAGCAAAGACAGTTTAAATTTACACAAGTTACAAACTGTCCGTAAATAGTCCGCCGCGCTCGGCCGTTTTCAGCGTATTGTGCGATGAAATGCACGGATTAAATATTTTATTAATTATGACAATGTGTTGGAACGTGGAAGGTTAGGCATCGTTTTTAGAACCGGTTTATGTTGTTCTGAGTCGTTTTGATGTTTTTTTTTTACATATTAACTAAGATCTATCACGCGGCCATCTCATTATATTTGTCAGTGCTTTTTGGTTTATTTTTGCAATATTACTCAACTCAGTGTGAGTTGAGTAATATCACACTATTTATGTACATATTCGTTACTATTTTTTATCTGTCACATATGTATTTATCTTATATAAGTATGCATACACACGTCACGTTGCAGTGTAAAACTGATTTACATCCGTCACCTCACACATCAGGTTCAGTTGAAAACCAGCGTCAGGCACTATTGTCTGGCATTTTTGCTGAAGGCACACTTTCCTGCTTATTTCTTACATAGGTCTATAAACTTTCTATTTGTTTTTTTTTTATTAGTTGTTATCTGATGTATGTATGTATCTGATGTATTGTGTGTCTTTTAGTCTGTGCTAAATAAATGTATTTTCTTTCTTTCTATAAGGTGAGTTGATTGATGGAAATGGAGAATTAATATATAAAAAATATTCATGGTTTTAAGTGAGAAATAATTAGTTGCTCCTCTAAAAACATTTCAGGTACCTAATGTTGTAAGCCTTTATTAATAAATGTGCATCTTTTTAACTTACTAGCCTTTTCTCAAAGTTGGTCGCAGTGACCAAATGGGGTTAGGTTAGGACCAAAATATTGAGCTTCAATCCTATTTATATTTGCAACTGACCAGATACGTTCGATAGACGGTATAAACAGCCGGACAGACATAATGCAACGATAACAGACGCTTTTGGACATTTATCAGGATATTAGTTTTAAATTCAACGCGTCATCACAATATATTATTAGTAGTTGAAGTGGGAATGGAGAATGCATTTTTATAAATGGTTCTTAGTTTTAATTACATAATAAATGGAATATTGAAGTAGGTATTATCTACGGATAAACGGAAGCATTTGAAGATTATCTACGGATAATGCTTCAAATGCCTCTAAAATATTATATCTAGAATGTATCCATTGACATTTTAGTATCGAGTTTAAAATAAACTTAATGTGCTACAGTCAGATAAAACAATAAAAATAATCAGCCTAATCCCACCGAATCTGAAAAAAATAAACAATATTACTTAGTGTAAGTATAACCTAACAGAACAAGAACAACAACAAGAACAAGTTTAGTATAAAGTTAGTTCTAATAAACGAAAATATTCATATCAACATTTTGAACAAAAAAAAAATAACCACAACAGCAAAAAACTACGTACATTTTCAGCATAGAAAAAAAACTATGTTAAAAGTAATTAATAGTACCATCCATAAAAAAATAACAAAACCTTTTCTCTTCAACAAAATAAGTGACGGCTATTACGCCGACGACACACGTATTTATGTATCCAGGACACGCCTTATCAATATATCACATCACCAGAATACATCACACACGCTTCATAAAGACCTTCATGACTAAAACATACTATTAAAACATTAGCCGATAAAAATATGAAAGATGTTATATTGAACGGTGCAGAAGGTTTATTACCAATACGCATTACCCATACCCTTATACCCTTGCTACTGCTAAAAACAAATAATCCTAAAAGCCGAGCGCAGAATGAACGAACTGAAAAGCATATGAAGCAAGAAAACAGGCCGAATTAGAATTCAACGGAGCCTACAATCTGGGCTCCGGTCCCCAGAGAGTTAGGGAGTATCTTTAACTCCCAACCAAGAAAGTACTACGCCTCAGGCGTGGAGCAGAGGAGCAGTTCTGTTTTACAAAAATGTGACAAACTATAGATGCATGTCACTTCTGAGCCACATATACGAGCTGTTCTCGAGAGTCGTCGCGGAGTCGAGTCTCGCCAAGAGACTTAACGAGTTCCAACCACCAGAACAAGTCGGTTGTTCTGGTGTTCGAAAAGGGTTCAGTACTGTTGACCATATCCATACTGTTCGGCAAATCGTAAAGACGACCAAGGTGTACAACCAGCCGCTGTATGTGGCATTTGTGGACTACGAGAAAGCCTTCAACTCCATCGAAATATGGGCAGTACTTGCTTCTCCACCACGATGTCGAAGTCTGCCCGTTACGAGACTCGACTGAATCGTGGACACTGATTGTCGGGCTGGTCCATAAATTCTCAAAGATACTATACTCGAAGTTTCTTTGAAGTATAAAATTCGAAATGAAGTTATCCGGAAAAGAACATCATCATCAAGCTATGACAGTTATGTTACTCCAGTGAGTAACATAACTGTCATAGCTTGATGAGTGAGCAAACTGAAGTGCCAGTTGACCATGTTTGTCGGAGGACCGATGGCCAGTTGAGCAGTCCTGGAATGGCGACCACGTATCCACGTATACCCCCCCCCCCCCCCCCCCCCGCTACATGGACCGACGACCTTAAGAAAGTGGGTGGGATAGACTGGATGCGGAAGGCTGAGAACAGGTTTTTGTGGCACATCCTGAGAGAAGTATATGTCTAGCAGTGGACTGCGATAGTGCTGCAGTTGGTTGATGCCACTCTGTATGGAATGAACCTTCTGTCCTACTTGTTTCATGCCCTATGCCTCATGTCGCATGAAACGACTCTCGGCCCACGCTCCTTTGATTTATTCCATACATTTGTCAACGTTGGTGTAGATATACATCATAATGTATGCATGTAGCTACTACATTTATTTTTTTCCAAAGGAAACTGTGATGGACTGTTTTATAGCGCTTCAGTAATAGAGGTCAAGTTGGAATGATTGGGCTAAGAGATTTATTGAGGATATTATTTTTGTTTGCTAGCCAATTACTGGAATAGCAAGGTTGAGACAGCCGTTCAGTATAGTTTGGAATTCATATAACTTGATGAATTGTGAAGAGAATTTGTTTTGAAAATGGCAAGCTTCAGCCGTAACCTTTCCAATATAACGCCAATGATCTTCAAAGTTATGACAACTTGTCTGCAAGACGTGAAAATATCCCCAGAAGAAATGTTGTTGTTGTCTTTAAGAACAGTCGTTAACTATCGTTGTCGATGTGGACATTAATAACGTTTAGTATTGTTCTTGTTGTGTGGATTTTGTTAGATTTAATGATATATTTTAACGTTTGTATCTCCTGCAGTGCGGGTCGCAAAAAAGTATTATTTCTTTCTTTTTTCATTAAAAGATTCAGCAACACGGTTGTCAACTTGACATGTAGCTACTTACGATCGAATAAGTAACACTGCAGTCCTAATAATTAAAAAAAAACTCATGCCTTCCTACTTCTTACATTGTACAATACTACTCGCCAACCCAAGGAAACAAACAACAAAATAATGCTATAAAACTCTAGCCCACATAAATATACCTTATTGACCTTACTATAAAAAAACAATTTACTATACTACCATCTAATTAAGTAGATGTTAAAAACTTTGGCGAAGCTCAAGGACTACCTGCTTCCATAGTAGTGAGTCATGATTCACGGGAAACCGGCTGTGTCGTGAGAACCGTACATTAAACCGAAAACAGCCTGTTTCCAACGTTTTACACGCTAACTATATTCAATATGGAATAGCGGAGCGATTACTCATAAAATGTTTATGGAAGTGACTGTTGAAAAAGTTTTTAGCCTGAAGTTTTTTTTTTTGGGACACTGTCATTTACTTGGTTTTCACGCTGGCCTAAAAAATTAAATAGAAACAGAATAGAAGTCATATTCCACACTGGTCAAAGAACTAGGGAGTCAGGGAGGTGAAGTTTTTAGATTTTTGAAGTGGGACAAAAGGCCGCTGACAGCAAAGGGCTTTGTAGGTCCATGGCATACTTGCCTGTCCGCCATTTTGTTTTTTTTTTCAAAATCGCGGCCACGCATGAGACCTATATGATCAACTTTGAACGTTGATATCTCGGAAGCGTGACGCTTTACGGTGTTTGGGCCTGTTTTTTTTTCTATTTGCATTTATGTCAGCTATTGACTTATATAGGTTTCATGTGTGCCCAACTTTGAAGATCAGCGGAGGAGAGATCTCGACAGCAAGCGATATCACCTCAAGAGTAAACCACCCTCCAACATTCAATATCATTACCACAATGGCATTCTAACGTGCCCGCACTGTGCACGTACCTTTACGATGAAGATAGGTTACGTTAGCCACATCAGATCACACCTCCGTAACCTATAGTTGTCGGAAACAATAGCAGACACCGTAACCGAAATCGGCATGGGGTATATGTATAATTACCAATTTTAAAAGTTGTTGTATGAGGTAAGTCTTACAATAGCTTGCTGTTTTCTGTTTTGCCTTAGAATTTAAGTATTTCCTACATAGTAATCAGGCTATGCAAGACTAAAATCGAGGTATTCCACTTAGCACTTCATGTTTAGTCAGCTAGGTATAGTCAATTTGGTCATATGCAGCTGTATGTGACCAAATTGGAATCAGACCGTATTGAAGAAGTACAAGATGACATTATAAGACATATATTTTGTCCATAATAACTCAATAGCACTTCCAGTAAATCTTTAACTCTACAATCCACATTCATATATGCGAACCCCAAATTCTTTTCCACAATGAAGTCACACACAAATGCTGATTCACTAATGCAGAATCATGTTAGTAATTGGCCGCCATTTTCTCTTTTAATTGCCCAAAGAACCATTATAAGGAACGGAATAGGAAATGAAGCATTAGGAGCTATTTCACATGAAATGGCTAAGTATTGTGGCGAATTGGACTGTGTGGTGAGGTCTTTAATTGACATGGATGAGTCGTATGTTCCTTCGAGTGATATTTTTTTTATTCGATTTGCTGTCGCTGCATTTCATTGGAGTTTTCATAGTTTGGAGTTTTGCACTGAAATGTAAAACTACGCCGTTTATCTTCAAGGTCAAATTGAATTGACTAGCGAAACTTCACCAAACAAAAATATTTGATGATTCTTTTTTGGACTCAAAGGCAGGTAGTGTAGTTGTTTGAAGCTATGCTATCAGAATGCTATCAGATCTCTGAGGGATATTTTGTCTATTGCCCAACTTCGTACCGTCTATTTTGCTCTAGTTGAATCTAAACTTAGATATAGCATTACATTTTGGGGAAACAGCTATAAATATAATATTAAGGCAGCCTTTACAATACAAAAGCGAGCATTAAGAACCATGCTTCGTTTAAACCAGACGGAATCATGTAAAGAGTATTTTGTAAAACTTAGAATTTTAACGGTACCGTGTCTTTATATTTTAGTTCTCCTTACTCATTTCAACAAAAACTTAAACGAGTTCGAAACAGACGATAAAAGAAAAATTAGAGTAGATACTCGCAGAAAAGATCTTCCTACTATTCTGCAGGCAAAGCTTAATGTTGTCAAACACTCGTCACGCGTTCAGTCTGTCAATCTGTTTAACAAATTACCAGCAGAATTAAAGAATATTCAGAATGTGAACATGTTTAAGAATAAACTCAAGGCTTTGTTAATCAATAAAGCCTATTACAGCATTGACGAATTTTGTAATGACAAAATACTAATGACATAAAACTAATTAAACTAAAGAAGTGTACCCATTGCTCTTTGACTTTGTTATAAATGTTGCTTTGTTTTTGTGTTTTTTTTTTTTATTCTTAATTTTCGACATTACCTAATTGTATTTTTTTTAAGTTTTTTGCTAGGGACTTTGTTCTGTATCAAAAAGACTATTAATGTTTGTAAAGTGTGTATTTCGAATTTTGAATTTAGATAGACGTTCTAACTTCGATGATGTGTGAGGAACGAGGTTACTTAGAATTCTTATTTTTTATATTTTATGTTGCTTCTTTTGTGTACTTACTGTGCAAATATTTCGACACAAATGTATTTTTGTTATGAAATAAATAACTTGAACTTGAAGTATGAGTCTAGAAAATGTTATTTTTTTGTTTACATTTGTGAAGATTACACAGAAAAATGTTTTTTCTTAACAGTTATTTCAAGTAACTAAACTACCGGCGACCTAATACCTAAAAAAACATGTTTATTTTTTTTTAAGTTTATTTAATCATTATTTTGTGGATGCTTCTAATTTTCTTAGGAATGTGTACAGAGAGGATTAAAATGTGTATTATTATACACGTACGTATTACGTGTATTTATTTACTCACGATACCAAATATAATGGAAGTATAGTAACCGGCATGAGTCGTGAGCACAAACTGACATCTGCGCAGTAGTTCATTTTTCCGTCTCTTTGGCGGAATGAAGAAGGCGGGGGGCACCGAGGCTGCACGCGATTGGTTCGTCTGTCGATGCTCGTCGTCTATTGGACTCTCACGTGTCATTCGGCTACTGTACACTTTCGTGCAATTTTAGTGACACACGTTTTTAATTTTGAAATAGTTTATTTTTGTTAATTCGTATTTGTTAAGTCAAAGTAACGGTTAAATTTGTTTCTTCATTATTTTAGCAGTTACTTGAACGAAGAAAACATTTGCCGTAGTATCAGTAAAGGTCAAGTATAAGTTAATACTTTGACTGATTGTGTTGATGAAGAAACTGGCCGTAAGTCACAAAGGCCTACAACATTACTGTATCAAAATAAAATTTCAAGTACCAATAATATTTTAATTATAGTTTGCGTAAGTAGCTATCAATAATTTGAGCAAAAGAGGTATTAAATAAATTTGGCCGAAAGTGTACGTGCGCGAGCTTGCCCCCACTACTGCCCATCTGTGCTCACGACTCGTGCCGGTCATTATACTTACTTTTTAAAAATCGAAAGGCGCGTGTTAGATATTTCATTTTGATATAACTATAATATTAGAATATTGTTTGTTGGATAATGACATCCGTCACATTTTGGAAGTACCTAATTTGACTAGATATTGTGTTTACAAAAAACAACAGTCTTAACTTGTAAAAAACACTTAAATGTTATTACTATAAATGATTAAGTAATATTTGATTATACTTGTAGTATATCTTAGATTTTATATTGACATTTTAATATAATAGGTTGTTTCAAATGATTGGCACAATACTGTCAGTTGATGTTGATATACTTTTTGATGTCTAAGAATTAAGAATCAACTCTTATTAAATTGATTAATTACCTTATAATGTTTTAAAACGGTTTCACTATATAAGATTTGTTTATTACTAATTGTGTGAGAAGATATTAAGCCAAAATATATGATGATCTGTGATTGTGTCAAAATGGCGGTAGATGTTTGACGTAAAAGACGTTGGTAGTGTATAAAAAGGTTTGTAACAACGTTATCGAGTCAGTTGCTTGGTAGATGTTCAGTTGGTTGGTTCTAGTGCCGTTATTATGTGGAATAGATCGACCAGGTGTCACGTAAGTTAAGTAATTTGATATTATACTTTAATTATTGCTTATTATGGCTATGTTGTTCTGTAAATCATAGTATGGCCAATATTCCTAACTATTGTTATTATGTCACTTTTATTTTGAATTCTCTTGGACCGTTGTCCAAGAGATAGAATGAATTGTTTTTAGAAATAACGATAATTTATGACAACGTAAGAAATGTATTGATAGAATACTTAAATACTGTTTCCATGGAGTTTCTTGTCCTTCTTCTCCATGATGACCTAGTTTTACGAACGGACGACTAGTTCTCTGATTAATTACTGACAAGCCTAATTTCAAATAAATGCTTAGCCTTGTCTGTCTGTGCTTTACTTCATAAAACCCTTTCCCTACAAGCTATATTCAATAATAACCTTCATACACAGTAAATAACTAACTAGTAACCATTTTGATATTCAAAGCTTGTTATTTGGGTAGTATATAGATACACATACTTCTAGTATATAACGAATAATCTAACATCAGAAGTGGGATTGTTCACAGGCTAATAAAACCACTTGCTAATGCATTTTTTTATTTTGCTATTTTCATGATTGATGTTGGAGTTTTGAAGATCTTTTGGAAGCCGTTTGTTAGTGGGTCACTGACTCCACTCACACCATAATGATGACATCACACTGCCGCCTCTGACGTTGAAGCTGCGGAGCTGCTTATTACTGTATGAGCTTTGGAAAGACGGAACCTCAATCTGCTGTAAGAATATCGAGAAGCTTTCCGGCAGTAAGAAGTATCTGAAGTCGGTAAGGCCTTTAGAGGCTCTTTTACATTAAATTGAAATGCAATTGGATAAGATGATTACATTGAAAGTTTACATATTGCAAAATACTTTTAGACAATTATTATTAAACATTTAGTTCACGCTTGGCTTCTAAAGAACGAACATTGGGGTATTTTGACTATGTTAATTACGTGATAATCGTTGAACCAATTGCTTTAAATTAAAATATAATTTGAGAATACAATAACATAAAAGAGTAGTATAATACTCAAAAGTGGAATTTAGTGATTCCTGATGTTAAGCTATATTTGCTTATAAATTATTTTCTGGAGTAGGATAATTTAATTTTGAGATAAGACACATTATGAAGTACTTTATTAAAAAAAAAGAGAAAGAAAGAGAAGGTAAAAATCCGCTGGGCAATCGTTTACTTGGTGCTTGTCTATCTCACCGGCTGCTGGTGGATGGGACTTGCATGACGAGGTAACCGATAAAAATTGTTTCCGCTGGTCGGTCATTTGCTTGGTGCAAGTCTATACCACTAGCAGCGGGTGGAGGGGACTTGACACGTCTAGGCACTTGGCAAAACAAAACTAAAATACAAATATAAAACTTGTTCCGCTGGTCAGTCATTTGCTTCGTCCAAGTCTATCCCACTAGCAGCGGGTGGAGGGGACTTGACATGTCTAAGCACTTGGCAAAACAAAAGGTAAAAAAAAAGTAAGACAAAAAAGCAAAAGTAAGGCTAAACAAAAGTAAATTACTAATGTAGAAAAAGGGTATCATCTATTGTACTTAGAGAGCGAAGTACTTGTCAGATTGGTCATGTTAGATCAGAAAATGTTTGTTGAATAGTTTTCAATAATATGGTCAGAATGACCGAGCAATGAGGTATTTGAATTATTTTCATGATCGCTGGCTATTGTTTGGATTCAAAAGCTGCTGAATATGATATATTTAGATTTACCAAATTGTTGCTATCCCAATTTTATAGTAGTAACCGTAAAATAAACAGATAAAACATTTTAAGTACTTTTAGATACATTGGTAAACAAGTTGGCTCTGAGCAACTAGAATAAGAAAAAATGTATAACTTCCTGTTGAATTGGTCAATATGAAACGCCGTTGTGTTTTTGTGAGACTAGATTTATAGGTACTTCGAGAACGAAGTACATGTCAGTATGGCCGTGTTAGATATTTCATTTTGATATAACTATAATATTAGAATATTGTTTGTTGGATAATGACATCCGTCACATTTTGGAAGTACCTAATTTGACTAGATATTGTGTTTACAAAAAACAACAGTCTTAACTTGTAAAAAACACTTAAATGTTATTACTATAAATGATTAAGTAACATTTGATTATACTTGTAGTATATCTTAGATTTTATATTGACATTTTAATATAATAGGTTGTTTCAAATGATTGGCACAATACTGTCAGTTGATGTTGATATACTTTTTGATGTCTAAGAATTAAGAATCAACTCTTATTAAATTGATTAATTACCTTATAATGTTTTAAAACGGTTTCACTATATAAGATTTGTTTATTACTAATTGTGTGAGAAGATATTAAGCCAAAATATATGATGATCTGTGATTGTGTCAAAATGGCGGTAGATGTTTGACGTAAAAGACGTTGGTAGTGTATAAAAAGGATTGTAACAACGTTATCGAGTCAGTTGCTTGGTAGATGTTCAGTTGGTTGGTTCTAGTGCCGTTATTATGTGGAATAGATCGACCAGGTGTCACGTAAGTTAAGTAATTTGATATTATACTTTAATTATTGCTTATTATGGCTATGTTGTTCTGTAAATCATAGTATGGCCAATATTCCTAACTATTGTTATTATGTTACTTTTATTTTGAATTCTCTTGGACCGTTGTCCAAGAGATAGAATGAATTGTTTTTAGAAATAACGATAATTTATGACAACGTAAGAAATGTATTGATAGAATACTTAAATACTGTTTCCATGGAGTTTCTTGTCCTTCTTCTCCATGATGACCTAGTTTTACGAACGGACGACTAGTTCTCTGATTAATTACTGACAAGCCTAATTTCAAATAAATGCTTAGCCTTGTCTGTCTGTGCTTTACTTCATAAAACCCTTTCCCTACAAGCTATATTCAATAATAACCTTCATACACAGTAAATAACTAACTAGTAACCATTTTGATATTCAAAGCTTGTTATTTGGGTAGTATATAGATACACATACTTCTAGTATATAACGAATAATCTAACACGCGCATCTGTTTTCGTCCAATCGAAGACAAAATGTGTACGTCAGCGTTCCTCTACAATAGAGTTTCGCTAGCTAATTTAACCTTACCTTGTATAGGAAGTTTTATAACTAGTAGATAGTATATAACATTATCTAAAAGCACATAAGTGGCGTGAAACAACATTCAGAAGTAATGGCGCGGGGCCACTAAAAGCCGGGGCTTTGAAAGCCAAAAGCTGGGCTTGTAAACATATCCTATCCAGGAATTTGTTATTGTTTATGAATACTTTATTTATTTCCTCTTTCCTGTAAAATTGGAGAATACTATTTTGCGGGTTATGAAATAACTTTATCTTATTTCATCACTTCACTCTTATACTAAAGTTAGTTTGACGGCACGGTTGGCGCAGTGGTTAAGCGATTGAGTGCTGCGCTGCGTGTCGCGGGTTCGATTCCCGCACGGAACAAATATTTGTATGACCTACATGTATTTGTTCCGAGTCTGGGTGTTTTTCTATCTATAATATGTATGTATTTACAACAAAAAAAAAAAAATTGTATATAAGTAGTTTATCAGCCATCTTGTTACCATAACACAAGCATTAGGTTGCTTAGCTTGGGACAAATGGTGCTGTGTGAAATGTCCAGGGATATTATATTATTATTATTATAGTTTGGTTAAGTCGTTGGTCTCGGCTGTCATTCGCCGATCTTTGACAGTCTTTACGGGTAGTCAGATACCCCAACGTCTGACAACCAGTCTTTTACCAAGGTGTATCGTATTACCCAGTAACTGGGTTGTGGAGGTCAGGTCACAGTCGCTCCATGTACAATACTCTTATTCAGCTGCATCCGGTTAGACTGGAAGCCGACCCCAACATATTGGGAAAAGGCTAGGCAGATGATGATGATGACTCAAGTTAGTTTGACGTTCGAAAAGTGCTGTTTTTTAGCCAAAGAATAAATTAGGTACGTTTGATTTTAATTTTTCGGTAATAAAGATGGGTTTCATTAAATTCCAAATGCCATCCTATTGTAAGGAATCTACGTTTACCGTAATGGTTTGATATTTGGACATTGAAAGGATTATTTTGTTTTATTTTTTACAGAAGAATGGTTTACTTTTTACTATTTTAAAACTTATGGTACTTTTAATTTTGCCAACCCTGTTTCATGCCTCGTCGTTCGGCATTAGGGGAAAAATACTCTTTTTGATGTAAAATAAATATATCTGTTTGATCTATTTGAAGTACAGCGGTTTGACAACTTTTTCTACAAACTACCTACCCACGCCTCAAGCTTTAGAAAATACGGCGAGATTAATGGCGCAAACTATTTTTAGACGCCTCGAAATTATTGAAAATCCTTTTTTATCGTCTACTCAACTGTTGACTGCCTCGTTGGTCTGGTGGTGACAAGTGCTACTGATGAGCAGGAGGTCCTGGGTTTGATTCCCAGGTCGGGCAAAGTGTTATTGGGTCTTTCCATCAAGAACTTCTGATTTCGGGCTGCTACTGAGAAATTCTATATATATGGACATGTGCCCGGTTGATTTATTTATTTATTTATTAGGTATTTATTTTTATCTTAATATAATATATAAATCTCGTGTCACAATGTTTGTCCTCAATGGACTCTAAACTACTTAACCGATTTTAATCAAATTTGTACACCGTGTGCACCTTGATCCAACTTGAAAGATAGGATAGCTTACATCTCAATTTATGATCGCAATATTATTTAATTGCAATTTCATTTTCCCATATAAACTGTTCTACCTACTTTCCTGTCAAACATTTGACGATCGTCCCTTCGTTACGCTAGACTCGGGTCCACTCGAATTGAAGCACGTATTGAATTAAGGGTTTTGAATAGTGTAGGAGTTGGGTAGGAGTAGGGTAGGAGCAGGTTAGGAGCAGGTTAGGAGTAGTGTAGGAGTAGTGTAGGAATAAGGTAGGAGTAGGGTAGGAGTAGTGTAGGAGTAGAGTAGCACACCATGCGAACGAAGTAGCGCCGGGCAGCTAGAAATAATTTATATGGCAAAACAACGTTTGCCGGGTCAGCTAGTTAAATTATATAAATTATCTCCACACTAGAATTCTTCATGTGCTGCTCGATGGCACTATTATTACATGGAACTTAAACTTTACTGGCGAAATGTAGCTGTACTTATTACACGTCACCACTGCCTAACCCTTCGGGATAAAAAGGGTGATGTCACGTCAATCTGTATCTGCAAAAACAAAATCTAATATCCAGACAACAAGATTTCCGCTCAAATATTAGAAAAACACACAAAAAAGAAGTAAAAGAAACCACACCGCCTAGTTTTTATATCGCGGTGCAAACAAGATGGCGGAATACGGCTCATATTCGACACTATTTCCCTTAGGATCGTGTTAGCTCCGTAAATATTGGCTCCCTGCCATCGCAAGAAATGTTTACCTGTTTTCTTGTATATTTTACGCACTTTTACCTCGGTTATTCCGCAAGGTATACGGTAATCGTATCGACTTGCAATAATGCAGTTGAATTAAATATTAAGGAGAGAGAACCGGGAGGGGATATATGGTGAGGCGTTTAGTGGGTCCGTATTAGGTATTGCTCATATAAGGCCTCATTATTTATTCATAGGTATCCCGATAGCCTAGATGTTACGTTACATAGGGCACTGAATCGTTAACGTTATGATGGTTAGCTAGTTTCTTGGGTATAACTTAAAATATCACATCACACCCAAACTCCCAGACTCCCTAGGCCCGCGAGGTGGATTACCACGCCCAATCCCTGTGTACTTCATCACAGCTGCTCTGAAAACGGTGAAGGGAAACAGCGTGAGGAAACCGGCATGTCCTAGAACCAAAAATTCAAAGACATGGTGTCATCGACCTGCACTGGGCCCGCGTTGTAGATTGCATCCCACTCCCTGTCACAGAGCGGAGGCGGTTTTTTGCCCGGTGTGATATTTTGCAAACTACATACTTACTTTAGGTGTC